>CM024470.2:41099672-42354930 GCA_014182885.2 Eucalyptus caleyi
TCAGTTGCACATCCCTAACTTAGAATTGAGTTTTTGGTTTTTTTTTTTTTTTTTTTTTTTTGGTACATAACCCATCAAGCGTGGCATCTTGGATTATTTACAACAAAACATATTGCGTGGCTTGTAAAGGGAGGTTGTTTAGCTTATGATGCCCTTTTATTCAATCATTTTGTCACATGATATATTGGTCCAACTAAAAATTACTATTTCTTTTCTATTGAATCGACCATAGACCAATCCCCTTGGAATATTTTGCGGATTGTGGAGACTAAATACATGATTTACTTTTTTTAAAGAGTTTTTTTGAAAGTATTCAAAAGAAATGACAGTAATTAAATGACTTTGTGCAAAGTGTTGTCTTTGGCATAACAATGTAAGTTAAGTTTCAGAGTACAAATAAAAATCAATTTCAAAGTTGATCTCATTAATGTTTTTTACCAATTCAATGGGAGAAAGATTGAGAGGGATAATTAGCTAGAGGAATAATTACTTTAATTTCAAAAGAAAAATTGTGGCTTTGGCTGAGCGTACGGATTCATCGGTACGATCAGAATTGAAGTTGAAGAGACCAAATTCTCTTGGCAGAGCTGGTCGAGTGGTATAGCTTTTTCTCTGGCGTTTCTTGAGGCTGCTTTTTTTTACTGTTTCTTGTTCCAAAATTTTGTCAACATCAGCTTCCGTGCATCATCAATGCTTCTTCATGATATCACTGAAATAAATGTTTTTTTTTTTCCCTCCATTTACTTTTTCTCTCTTCTTCCTTTATTTTGTTTCCTTCCATTAAATTCATGGCTAGTCACGCGACAAAATTTATCAATAAGTTGAGAAGTTTCGTGAAAAAATACAACTGAATACGAAAAAGAAGTTCATTGGCAAAGAAAATATCAAATCACTTGCAACAATTCATAGACTTTACCCTCGATTTTTTGTTTCTTGGATTGGAGGTGTTGCTTCGGACCCGGTCGAACGAGTTCATTGACAATTGTATTGGGTAATTTTTGGTGAAGTTAAATACATTTTGAACATAATTAGTACCTATTCACTTAGTCGCTCAGCTAATGTCAATGTTCTTTTGAGATTGCATTAGTACAAGGAAAATAGGAAGAAGAGGTTTTACTACTTTCCGTACAGTCTATCCCTACAGCAAACAGCAAAGGAGAGGAGGAGAGTTTGACATTATCCTCTTAAGCACCATAGTGCCTGCAATAGAAATAGAAATAGAAATTGTAAATTTTCTAAGGTATGCATTACTGCTTGACCGTGTCATTCCAGAGAAAATTAGACCAACAAACAAATGTGAATTGGCGTACCTTAAACCAAAGTTTGTGCCGTCGCCGGTGGTGCTTGACGTCCATTAAGCTTTTGAGCTTGGCGCTCATCTCCTCGATCTCGCGCTCTGTGAATATGTTTCCGGGGGAGCTCAAGAACACGTTCCTCCTCACGGGAGGAGACCACAGCCCGCTCTGCTCGTAGTCGAAGTCGAACTCGGACGAGTCGAAGAACTTCTGGAGGAGCTGGTCGGAGACCGACTTTGGCACCATCTGGACCCGCAATGATGAGCTCTCGAGGGGGAGAGGCGGCGGGGGGGAACGAGGTACCGGAGAGATGTCATTAGACATCTGATGGGAAATGGGAAAAGGGTTTGGGAAGGGGATGATGATAAGTTGTGAATGACCCTTTTGTGGAGGATGAAAGAGAAAGGGTGGGAGACAAAGTCATCGAGTGATCTTTTTATCAATGTGGAGAATCTGAGGAGAATGACAAGGACGTGTATGGCTGGACGTGGACGCAATGATTGAGGAGGTTCTGCGGATTACGAGTTATGAGGGAGCCGAACCATTCTTGGCTACAATGCTCGGTCTTCGGAATTTGAAGAGCTCATACTTCATCTCTTTGCTCAGTCCTCTCCTCGCATTGCTGGCGTACAATTACGTGACGCACGATATTCCCTCCCTCGCTGGCCCCTACTTTCACAAGCCAAAACTTCCATTTCCATCGGTTGAAATGTGGGGGGCAAGGCTATAGTACCACAGAGCTCTATACCACTGTAAATCTTTTGTCGTTTTGACTGAAATGTAATAGATTTTAACTGTTTGACAGATCTCAATCGTGATGGGTACGAAAGATCTTATCCATGTGGGGTCAAACAGATGTCCCCGAGGGACACGGTCCCCTCATAATCTTTCACTGTTAAAACTGAAACGTGATGAGTACTACATTACTTTCCACCAACAAGTTTTTCCTTTCGATGCATGTGAGCCCACTTACACCATCGAATGAATCACGCCCCACGCGACACTCACGTAATCTTATGGTTTGTGTTCCTTGGACTCGCATGCACATGGATCCTACGCCAGTGGCTCCCACTATTGGCTAGATTTCAACAGTTTAAAGTAGGAGGAAATTCAAGTGACCAACAGGTCTTTCGAAGACTGAAAAGTACTTGGCTCCAATCTAGGTAAGAGCAATTTCGCTCTCACTGTTAATGTCATTTCTCCAAATCTGGTTGGAGGAAAATCACATCTTTAATTGGTGGGTTATAAGTTTTAGATATTATCCACATGCAAACTTAACTAAAATTAAAATGGGATGATTGTCATGTTTGTAATCCACCGATCAAAGATATGGTTGGAGAAAATTTCCTCCAAATTGCCCTTTCATATATGTCCTCTGGCCACTAGGGTATGGTCAACATTTAGATGCAATTTTAGCTTTACAGAAAATGCAATCAAGAGTCCATGGACAGGATAGGTGCCCTTGTTTTTCCTTAAGAGTAAGTTACCCTTTGATAGCGCAAAATCAATATCAAGTGGATGAAAACTTCCCACAACAAGCTCATTTATCAATCATCTTGAATGGAGCTCCATTTACTAATTCTATCAAATGTAGGCAGCTTACTAAGACTGACAACCCGGTTAATGAGCCAAAACTTAGGCAGGTTTGGCCTGAACCAGACAAACCCATGCCAAGTAATTACAGGCTGCTTCTGATGCCTAACAAAGTCCCAAGCAGGACACTTGAGGAAACATGCCATCTGGACAGCCAGAGAAGATGATCCTGCGATGGAGGACAAAGATTGGATGCCGTCTGTCGAAGCGGCTTGGATATCAGTCAAATGATCAGATCTTGCTGGAGGCCTATCCCATTGATCTTTGAAAATGACTTTACCGGCAGTTGATAGCAGTTATTCCCAGATTGGCTATATATTTATAATAAAGCAGTCCATATATGCTTTGAGGACATGATTAGTTTTGAGTTTTAAAGCTGGGCATGAGCATCACAAGGGTTATGCCCACTTCTCTACTAAAAGACCCATCGTTTTAATTTTCCAGTTCATCCTTAACTTCTTTTTTTTATCATACCATTTTCAAGAGAAAAATTGAGTCTCATATAATTTATCTGTTAGGACTGCATTAATAATTCATTCTTCCATTTTGCTATTCGTTTTTGTCTCATTTTATTTAGATAAAAAGTTGGATGGTATTTGGACCACTCAACTTTACACGGGACTTCCATTGAAAATTAGACAATTGTAATTTTGATTTGGGCCATACCCCATTCAGAAAAATCAAAATTCTAATTAGCATCTCTCTTCTCCATCTAAATACATTCACAATTCTAGAAGCTTAAGCATCTCATCATCTATGACGAAGCTAATATTGCATCATCTCCGATGAGATCACTGAATGTTGTTTTTTGTTTCAATAGTCTCTCTTTTTCTCTAGATCTGTTACGGAGGTGAACAACGGTGGTGGTGGTCGGAGGTGTAGCAAGGGTGCCAACGTCAAGGACACTGTAGCAGGAAATAATTGATTTTTCTTGCAAATTAATCCAATCATATAGTCTATGAGAATTAAACTTTACACTGATTGTGTGCAAAATAAAAATCCAAGGGGAAAGATCCTCACAGTGTCTTGCATATAATCAACCGTGCATATTTGTTTGCTATTTTACACAATTGAACTCAAGACTTTCCACTCTAATGCTTCAAAATACTCATTAATCGGCTGACCCGTGTAGTATCAATCAACCACTTCTTTGTCGTAACTGGCCACTCTTTATTCAATACAAGATTCATACTGTTCTAATCATAATCAATGTGCAGAAATTGTATTATCTTCTCTCAATGAGCTGCAGATTTTGAAGCTGCAGAAAGAGTCTTAAAGAGGCAGGAAATGCCGAGCACCGCCTTGTCCTTGATCGAGTTCTGACAGCCTATAGATTATCGTAATCAATCCCGGATTATGTGATACAAAAATTCAATCTATATACATATTGAATGATAAGAAAAAAATCAATCTCTATACTGACGGCACTGTGCAATGTAATTCAATGGGAAGCCTATATCACATGTCAATACCTGTCAAATGCCATTGTTGTCACCTCTCAAAAGGAAGGTCGTCACGATGACTTGAACTTTTCTCCTCCATGATTGAGATTTTGAAGCTTCGTTTCTATTTCTGTGTATTTCGTTGACTTTAAAAGGATATTCTGGAGGAAAATTCTGACTAAATTGAGCTCCTCTGAGCTGGTGCACATGGGTTTGAAGTATCGGCCAAACCTAGAGGCATTATAGGTGAGAGATTGGGCGATGAAGACAAGCCAACGCTCTACAACTCCGATTAGCTTGCGGTCATGTTACTTTCGGTTATCTATTGACTCTTCGACGTGAGTGCACGTTTCGAATATGCATGGATGCAAAGATTCTTGTACCTAGTAAACGTGGGTTGGAATTGATTGGGATTTGCCGAAGAGAATATTTTTGGAACATATTTTAATATGAATAATGCTTGAGGTACTAAAACTTGTATACTGAAAGGAATTATTGAATAATGTGGTAGGTTCATGTCGGGTACTTGAATGGCCCCATTAACTTAAATAAACAACTTACTATTTGACACATTATTTTGTGAACTAATTTAGCTTATGAGTATTAGGGTTTGTTTGTTTTGCTGAGAACTTCTTGATAGGGGAAAATGTTTTTCGTTCAAATCATTTCTAAGGATAATAGCGATTTTTTGGTGTGTACATGAAAATGAGATGGAAAATGCTTTTCAATATTCAGATTTTGCTTTAAAAATTATTCTCTCCATTTCATAAGATAAGAAGGTAAGATGATATTGAGATGCAAGTCCAAGATATAACTAATATAAGAAGAATAAATTTTATGCTTTTTTATTATAAAAATAAAGCAAATTAAAAACGATGCAGAAAAAAAAAAGAAATACAAAAATGCAAATTGTTTTAACAAACTTAGAAGGAACGTTGATTGAAGCTCTATGTAAGAGTGATTATGGAAAATAAGTTTGGGAAAACGATTCCTTCTTTTTAATATCTCTGGTGATACTTATTTTTAAACGCAAATGGTTGGGCTGGGCCTAAGGTGACAAGTGGGCTGGATACTACTTGGGCTGGACTCCATGAAAACTTAGAGCAACAAGTGATTGGGCCGAGCCTAAGGCACCCTAGGGAGCCCCTTCAACTAAAGGAGAAAACTTTGAAATATACATGTAACGTGTCGGGTTCGGCACCAAGTGGGCTTGGGCAGCTCCAATCATTGTCATCCCACAAAATTCAAGTGATTTTTTTTTTTTTTGGTAAAAAAAAAGTTAAGTGATTTAAAATTCATTAAAGTGAAAACTTCTTTTTGTAGTTTAATAATAATACAAAACCATAATCATTGCCGTCTTACTCTAAGATGTAAGTCCAAAGAATAAAAACTCTCTTTGTCCAATAGAAACTAAACACTCAATTCTCAAATTTCTAATAACTTCAATAGGATTAAGTAGCTTTTTTTGGGGAAAAATTGCAGAAAAATTAGACAAAATTTCTTTAGCATGGTACCTTTCACATGAAATGCTTTAATATTTATAAGGCCCGATATATCAAATCACAATGTGTAGAGCGGACATGACAAGTCCTGTATGATTACCTACTATTTTTGCGTCTTCAAATTAAAAGATTTTTATTTTTTGAATTAAGTTACTGTTTCGGTTTATCTCGATTTTATTAGTCGTTGTCCTTTGACTGCTTGTATCTCCTTTCGAACGTTGTGAACTAATGGATCATCTCTCAAAGAAACAAGCCTAATGAAATTATATTGAAATTGAACATTATTAATGGGGCATTTCTCAATAGTCAAGATAAAGGCGTTTCTCAATTGTCAACAAATATGCCTATTTCATGTCATAATTTATCTGGTCTAGAAAATATTTTCTAATCAAGCTTTTAATCTAATTATATATATATATATATATATATATATATATATATATATATATATATATAGATATCTATATATATTATGAATAAATGGAAGCAGTCGATGTTAGGAATATAAATGTCACATGAGGATGGTAGCCGCCATGGGAGGATCGGTATCTGTTCATCGAAGCCGCCTCTTTGTATTCTAGCTTCCCAAATCTTTCCCTCACCCACTGCAGAAGAGAGGCTAATGTAGCTGCCGACTGGGCTGCAAAGGCCCACGACCGTGCTTCCTCCTTTCAGAATTGGGCTGTGTTTCCTCCTTTTTACTTGATTGACATTATATGTGCTGATGCATTAGCTGCCGGTTGTAATGGTTTTTTTATCTTCAATATAGCTTCCCTTTTTTGACAAATAATAATAATAATAATAATTTTCACAACACAACAATCCTACGCAAATAATTTTTGTAAACCATGATTAATAAAATGGTATAGACCTGTACATAAAAATGTCAATTTTATGTCATTTTCTTATTATTTTTCAGCGTGCTTATTGGGTCTATCAACATGGGTCCCTCAATTTGTTTCTCCTGAACCACTCCATATTACTATGTACCATCTCTCTCTCTCTCTCTCTCTCTCTGTGTCTCTATGTGTGTGTTTTAATTGAGAGTACAGTGCAAGCACCAATGCGCTTCATGCATAAAGTCAAACACGTGTGTGCATTTGATTTTTGTGGTTTTGGCTAATGAGCAGTGACAACTGTGTTTGAATGCCTCCGGTCCGATAAAGTAACTATCACTGTATGCCATATCCAATATTTGACTTGATGGGCGAGATATTTTCTTGGTGGAAACTTAGAAAGATGAAAATGGGCGATCAAAGCCGGTGACTAGTCCTAGGTTATGCAAACGAACAAGAGTTGTATTAATCTAAATTAGAAAGTTTTGGAGTTCTCATCATGGCTACCGCTTACTTAAGTGAGCCTGTCACTACCGTAATACCGGATTCAAGCAGCAAACTTTGGGAATTATATGGCCACAAAGGTATTGCAAGGTGAGTTTGAGATTGCTTTATTGGGTGGCTTTCTAATCAAACGAAACTAGTGTATAACTCATGCCATAATTTCCCAAACTTGCCATCAAATATCCTTAGCATTTGTTGCAAATATATGCATCGAGGATTATTGCTCTACACACTAATAGCTTATGATTGGAGACTACTGAGCTTATTCAATGAACGTTATACTGGATTCAAGCGGGAAACTTTGGGAATTATATGGCCACATAGGTATTGCAAAGTGAGTTTGAGATTGCTTTATTTAGTGGCTTTCTAATCACACGAAACTAGTGTATACTCTCCTATCATGATTTCACAAACTTGCGATCAAATATCCTTAGGATTTGTTGCAAATATATCCATCTAGGATTATTGCTTTACACACTAATAGCTTATGATGGGGGACAATTGAGCTTGTTCAATGAACGGACTAAGGTTTTTGATCTATATTGGCTTGTATACATATCCCTTCTCTTGGTCAAAAGGGATCCCAGCAAGAAGAGTTGCTGGCCATCGCCAAGACCTTAGCGAGCCCTGCTTGTCTGAAATCTTAGAAGATGAAGGAAAGAGGAGGGAATAAAGAAAAGAAAAGAAAAGAAAAAAAAAGAAAAGAAAAGAAAGAGAGAATAAAGGAAATAAATAAAATATTTGAAATTTTTTTAAAAGTCACATTTTGAGTGGAGTCATACACGTTAGATCATTAACAATGCCACATTGGGCGGCTAGTGTTACATCAACGATTTCTAGCCAAAATAGGTTAGGTGGATTATATTGGAAAATTGCCAAAGAACTACGTAAGCCAAATTAGAAAGTGCATAATTGAATTGACAGTTGCACAATAGGCTCAAGATATTGGAACAATTTTCTTGGGTTTTGGACAAGCACCATTATCATTGTGCAAGAGATTCTGGGTTATCTCTGTCGCTATTCAAGTAGGATATTTGAGAGAGTTTTGATTAAGTGAGCATGGAGCGGAGTTTCTTCCACCTGAACATCATGTAGTTGCAACTTTCCTTTTGATATCAACCCTAGTGATGTTTACGTTCCATCGACTTCGTTTTCAATGTTCATGATTTGGTTTCACTTCAGTTTTGTGTCATCGCGTTAATTTCCTTTAATTCCTCCACCTTGCCTTTAAATCAAGCATTTTATATTTCTTGTCACTTGGATCGATTTAGCAAAATCCATTTCACGCTATGCTCTCAGAAGTTGACACACCTTTCACACACAATGGGAGGGTCGGGTTGGGTCTTTGTTGGCGACCTCGAGCCTTGCTTGGCTGGTCACCGTGCAAGTCATCAACTAAGGAAGGAGGAAGAAGAAAAAAAGGAGGGAAATAAAAAGAAAAAGAAAAGAGAAAAAGAAATATAAAAATAATTCTAATTTCGATTTTTATAAAAAAAAAAAAACATTTTTATAAAGTTAAAGGGGCAAAGAGAGGGTGTGCTGCTTGGGTTGGAAATGGGTTTTTAAGTTTTACCCATTTAAGACCCATTTAACTGGTCTCTTCAAAATATAAATGACTCATATATGACCGATTTCAAAATATAAGGACGCGTCAGTAACGTTTTTGTTGAAAATTGTTAGGAATGCAAATAGAAAAAAATGTTTCATTAACAATTTTTGATCGAAAGATGCGTTTGGTAAACTTGTTCTAAATAAAAAATGAATAAAAACACGTTTGGTAAATTTATATTCTTTTTTTGTTTCTTTTAATTTTTAATATTTTTATTTAATTTTTCCTTTTTCCTTTCTTTTTATTTTTCTTCTTTCGGTCGGTCGGCCTCCGGCGACTGGTCGACGAGGCCGGCAGCCTCACCTAGCCACGGCGAGGCTCGCCGGCGCGGGTGAGGCTCGGCCTTGCCTTGGCTGGGTGAGCTTGGCCTCACCCAGATCCGGCGAGGCCGAGCGTCGCCGGCCCCTAGCGAGGCTCGGCCTCGCTAGATCTGGGCGAGCTCGAGCTCGCCTAGCCAAGGTGAGGACGAGCCTCGCCAAGGGCTAGCGACGCTCGGCCTCGCTAGGGGCCGGTGATGCTTCTGTGAGGTTGCTGACCTTAAGGGGTTGCATGTTTCGTTTTCTTTTTTTTTTTTTTTTTTTTTTCCTGTTTAAGAACATAAATTTTGTTTTTTTGTTGCCGGGAACAAAAAAAGAATAGAAACGCGTTTGTTTGCGTTTTTGTTCAAAATCTGATTTTTTGTTCCCGGAACACAAAAAGAACAGAAATGAGAAACAAAAAAAAATTGTTTCTTGTTCCAGAAACACTTTTGAAGAAACACTTCTTCTCTCTCTTCTCTTTTCTTCTTCTTTTCTTCTTCTTTTTTCTTTGGCCGGTCGCCGGCCTCGGCCATGGCCGGCGACCGGCCGTCGAGGGTCGGCGACCTCGCCGGAGCGTCACTAGATCTAGGCAAGGCCAAGCTCGCCTAGCCAAGGTGAGGCCGAGCCTCACCCAACCACGGCGAGCCTCGTCGTGGCTGGGCAAGGCTGCCGGCCCCGTTGGCCGATCGCTGGCCTCCGGCGATCGGCCAAAAGAAGAAAAATAAAAAGAAAGGAAAAAAGGAAAAAAAATAAAAATATTAAAAAATTAAAAGAAAAAAAGAAGAATATAAATTTACCAAACGTGTTTCTATTCATTTTTATTCCCGGAACAAGTTACCAAACGTATCTTTTTGGTCAAAAATTGTTTCTTGGAATAAAAATACTTTTTCTATTTCTGTTCCTTGGAACAATTTTTGAACAAAATGTTACCAAACGTGCCCTTATTCTCTACTTCTAGCTCAACACAAAGTTAGAGGTGTCAAATGAGTATTAAACACTATATGTCCCATTTAAATCATAAATGAATCATATATGGGTCACTTAGGGCGCGTTTGGTAACGTTTCTGTTCAAAAATTGTTTTAGGGAACGGAAATAGAAAAAAGTGTTTCTATTCTCAGAACAATTTTTGACTAGAAAGATACATTTAGTAAACTTGTTCCGGGAATAAAAATGAATAGAAACACGTTTGGTAAATTTATATTCTTTTTTGTTTCTTTTAATTTTTTAATATTTTTATTTTATTTTTCCTTTTTTTCCTTTCTTTTTTTTTTCTTCTTTCGGCCGGTCGCCGGAGGCCGGGACCGGCCGACGGGGCCGGCGGCCTTGCCCAGCCATGGCGAGGCTCGCCGGCCCCTAGCGAGGCCGAGCCTCGCCATGGTTGGGGGAGGCTCAGCCTCGCCTTGGTTGGGTGAGCTTGGCCTTGCCTAGATCCGGCAAGGTTGAGCGTCACCGGCCCTTGGCGAGGCTCGGCCTCGCCGGGGGCCGGTGACGCTCTGGCGAGGTCGCCGACCCTCGACGGCGTCGCCGGCCCTTGACGGCCGGTCGCCGGCCATGGCCAAGGCCGGCGACCGGCCAAAGAAAAAAGAAGAAGAAAAGAATAAGAAAAGAGAAGAGAGAGAAGAAGTGTTTCTTCAAAAGAGTTTCTGGAACAAGAAACAATTTTTTTTTTGTTTCTCATTTTTGTTCTTTTTGTGTTCCGGGAACAAAAAATTAGATTTTGAACAAAAACGCAAACAAACGCGTTTCTGTTATTTTTTTGTTCCCGGTAACAAAAAAACAAAATTTATGTTCTTAAACAGAAAAAAGAAACGAAAACATGCAGCCCCTAATTGTTTTTTCCTCAATCGCCTAACTGTTAGATTCACCCTATGTTGATTTTGCACCAATAATATCCAAGTGACTGAAGAGACTTTAAATTTCTCGAAAGAAAAAGATTTGATTAAGCATCCACTTCACAAAGAATCATCGGAATGACAAATTAAGTTGTTACCGAAACTAAGCTCTAGCATTATCTATGGTGGTTTGCGTGCTTATTCATAATCCTGCAAACAAGCAATAGGGTGAACTCGCGTCTTAATCCAATTAATACGCAAGATTATGTGATGGGTGGTGCTAATTTCATACCCAAAATAAATTAATGCACACTTTTTTCATTGAATCGACAAACAAGAACCAAAATGAAAATCGACCCTCTTTCAATCTATTGAGGGAAAACACAAGCAAATGCAACGTTCACATCATTCCATTTTATTTAAAGAGCTCCAACTTGTCATGAAACTTACAAATCAATCCTTTTTCAAGGGGTTTACGAGGTATGAAGGAATTAAAGAGATTGTTAAGATATTTATGAAGGAGTGCGTTAAGGGGAAAGAGACTTCAAACAAAAGGGAACACGGAATAAATGAATCATACTGTCCAAGTGAAACATGATAGTTAGATGTTTAAATACGTATAAGTACATTTCCTAGACTTGATGGCAGAGACAAATTTCTTTTTTT
This sequence comes from Eucalyptus caleyi, assembly GCA_014182885.2. NCBI lineage: Eukaryota > Viridiplantae > Streptophyta > Magnoliopsida > Myrtales > Myrtaceae > Eucalyptus > Eucalyptus caleyi. The sequence goes on from CM024470.2 coordinate 41,111,252, forward strand.
CCCCCTTGATACAAGAATTAAATTCCTTTTTGTGACATTAGCATGATATTTGATGGTCCTCACCTCCACCTTTTCTCAAAAGCCAAGATTGGATATATCTCTATTATATACATTTTTATTAGAATTTCGAAATTTCATATTTATTTGAAGCAATATGCTTTTTATTGAGCATTATAATGTTTATCCTTCCAATGAATGACGATGTTGGGTTTTGAAACTATCTTGTCTAGATGGAGGAGAGAAGGCTCAAGACTGATTGATTGAAAAGAAAAAGGAAAGAGGACGGTGGAGTTCGGATAGATATTTCTCTATATAAGGCACTATAGTCCATTAAACTTAAAAAGGTGTGAATTACACCATTTAAGCTACGAAATTAGCGCCACTCGAATATAATATATAGTCTATTCTAATTTGGTATGATCAAGGCATCACGTGCAACCACAAGAGAGCATTACCTGTCGCCGTTGACTTCTTGCTTCAAGTACTTTCACTTGTTCAATTATGAAGTGCTCACATTACATATGCAACTGTTGTTAATAAACATGTCTAGTAGAAAATTAACATAAATCCAAATTAAATAGATGCCATACTATTTTGGAGAATGAAAGCATGTAACTATTGGAGGAAGTTTTAGATAAGTGGGGAAAAAGTTGGGAAAAAATGTCAACCTAGAAGAGAAAAGAAAATGTCAAATTTTGACAAACCCTAACAGCATTCTAGACAATATCAAGTAAACACAATTTCAATAGAGGAACCAATCAGCATGCTAATATGGAGAATTGTCTTGCATCAGATGTCTAGAAGGTGAATGCTATATTCGGTTGTCAAAGAGGTAGAGAAGTGGGACTTACCTTTTAGGGTTATTATCCTTAACTTTTTATAATATCCACAGCGTGTTCCCCAACCCACTTCCAGGAAGTCTGTTTTCTAACTTTTTATAACACCCACAGAGGTAGAAAAGTGGGCTTCCTAATTCCCAGGAAGTCTGTTTTCTATAAAGTGATTATAGGTAATTTTGAAGTGTAATGAAATTGATTTAGTGTATGCTGTCTTTTATTTTCTCCTTTAGAGAAGTAAGGCACGACAATCACAACAAAATGTTACAAAAGCTTGAGAATAATAGGTAGTCATAGTATAAGAACTCGTCCTAGGAATGTAGATCCTAAATTTTTAAGGATTTATGTAAGGTACACTGTCAATGTAAAGTAATTATTTTTTCACAAGCAATCATGAAATAAAAGCTCTCATCCACCAATAAAATGAATTCAATTGCAAAATTAAAGTTTATATATGTATCAGTGCCTAAACCCTACTTGTATAATGAATTTTCAAAACCGCTAATTTGCCAAATAAAAGTCTAGATTCTATTTTCTTTTGCTAAATATTAGTGCTTTGTTTATATACACGACAAGCTAAAAGTTTCATTTCATTTACATATTTGCAAGTGAAGTTCTAATCTGATTTGCAAAAAAGAACTCACACATCAGCGTGCAAAGATAAGTAATAAAGGAAGTAGAACTTGCGGAATATTTATCCTAGAAAGATTTAGTTTTGAAGGAAATTTTAATTAGTTGGCTAGATTAACTATGGTTAAAATGATTTGCTAGATTATCTAGTATCTATTCAAATTTTGTTATCTCATAATTATATAACACCGTCTAGAAAAGCAGAAGGACGTGATGGACAAATTAAAAGGGAACATAAATATCGCAGGTAATTCATGAATCAAAATAACGTGTGTCATCTTTCAAAACCCATAATTTTAAACACGAGAGAGGTAAAGTAAGATGCAATTTCCCAAATTTGATTTTATAGTCATCCTAGTACAGCGGTGATGGGGAAAAAAGTTAGGAATTCTGATACGTGACGAAATGAAAGAGCTCTACACCTAACCCTTTTGACTTTGATTAAATAAGGTCCAGGCCCAACAGTAATCTGAAATGATTTCTGGTGAACTTCGGTGGCGAAGAAATTGAGTATGCCTCGTCTCGGGTGGTGTTTCGCACGAGTATTGTCATCATCGTACAACCCCCCAGTCAGATCAAGTAATTAAGGAGATGTTGTCTTTACCTGAGAGGTTGTCAAAGTTCGTTAAGGATTATCACCAAACTGCGCCGCAAACGCAATCGAGAGATCGAGCTCTGAAGAAGACAGTTTCTCCATGTCTCCTTTGGGATATCTTACACTTGTAATTCTGGCTATGGTGAGACTTGGCAGAGGAGGGGAGGGACCATCCTAATATGATGAAGGTTACCTAACAAAACCTCTCTGTCTTGTCCTCTCGTAAGTTAAAACCAAAATTGGAAAAGCATCTTGGGAAGGTACAATGATAATGGCATGAGGTTACGGTGTATCAATTTACTGAAATCATTTCATATCTCGTCATTAAAATGAATACCCACACCGTTCATAATACCGCTACTATGATAAAGCTGGCTTTTAAATTTGATGATTGCTTTTCGTGTGACCAAAACACCCTTATCTTATTCAATAGTAGAATAAGAAAATAGAACATTGTATATCAATAGTAATTCAAATTTGATATATCTGGATAGTCATCTAATGAAACTCCTATTTCTATGAGCGTACATCCTTACCTTTTGAAATTCATATCCCTGTTCTCAGTTAAACGTAACCCAAATGCATCTCGAATTGAGCACCCACATAGCATGTGTGAAGGAACTAGTACACGTAACCCCATATATATATATATAGCAACCCCCTTAGCTATTGATATCCATCTTCCTAATTAAACTAGAGAAATCGATGAGGATGATTCAAAAGCGAGTTTCTGAGGTTAACCCTTCGGCAATGTATGTCTCATTTTTCCCAGCAACACATTAATGCACTTGTACAAGCGGATTGCAATGTCTTCAATGGGACAAGACTTCACTGGATGTGTTAACATAGTTATACAAAATGAGTCAAATCTTTCTATTAATGGGATCAAGTCCTCCATAAAATTTCTTTGGAAAGGTTCAACAAGTACTTTCATGCATCAACCGAAGAATTACCAACTTGATGGCTTTATATTTAGGACATGATTGCTATTTAAATTAGAAGCTCATGTCTTAAGTTCCTCAATTGAAAACGTTAGGAACCGATTGCATTTTTTATTAATAGTTTACAATTTAATTGCGTCAACTAAGTCTAAAATCCGAGTCCATTTAGTACAGAGGATTGGGATTTCTAATGTACTAGTTGCCTCTTTGATGCTTTACTTGATCGGATATAGAGCAAACTATCTAGTCATTTCAAATATGACGAGCTTTGGAGAATCCCTATATGACAAGTCTCTCAGACCTGAGCAAGTTCTCAAAAGGCTTATGGAGGAAACAGGCCGGAGAACCGCCCTAGGGTGAATGACCCCACGTTGTCCTCCTATTCCCTCTTTGTCGGGAAGACAGAGATAGAAAGGGAATTAGGGGGCCTTACGGTAGTGAAAGATAGACACCACGTCAGGACTTGGGTTCTAGCTACTACCGGGTAGGCAGGTATAGTAGCCTCCCGCGCTTGGAGTGTGTGAAGGTGGGTTAAATGCCAACAACTGGGTTGACATGCCTTACGGCACTGTATTCAACCACAGGTTGACCCAATCCTCCCGGTTAAGTACAGTGCCTTACTTGATCTGATATAGAGCAAACTATCTAATCATTTCAAATATGACGAGCTTTGGAGAATCCCTATATGACAAGTCTCATTTAGAGACGATAAACTGAAGATCGTATGAAAAATTGAAGTTTGGCTCTGAAAATTATGGAGGATCATTTTCTTGTTCATGTATCATGAGTTTTAATAATTATTTCACCCACATGCTGGATTTTACAAGATTAAGAACCATGTCACCATATTGGCCTTTACATGAAGGGAAGTGTAGAGGTATGAAACATATATACCGCATTATTATCTTGCAATTTAAATTTATAGAACCAATTGTTACAAATTCAACTTTTATTCGAAACTCATACAGATATGAGTAAACATTAATTGCATAATATTTTAACTTCTAATATATGTTGCAATGCCCAACAATCGTCAATAGTTTTTCCCTGAACCTGCTAGAAGGAGAAAAATCTTGAGAGAAAAAGAAATATATAAAAAGAGGGAAGAGAGAGAGGTGGTGCTTCTTCAATAGCCTCCCTCACCAACTACTCTCTTTACACAGATCACGTGATCATACCAAGTTGCTTTTAAACTCTCCAAACTTTGCAACTTTAAGTCCTTTGGTTAAAATGTTTGTCACTTCATCATTTGTCATGGCGCACTCAATCTTTATTTTGCCCGGTAATACTTTTTCTCATTAGAAGTGATGGTGTACTTCCACATGCTTATCCTTGCATGGAACACATGATTTTTCCACCAAACTTATGGCTTGTAGATTGTCACAATATAGCCTTGTTAATTAGTCCACTAGTTGATGAAGATCCTCCATCAATTATACCTCCCATATACTCTCCCGAGTAGCCATTGTTGCTACTATATACTTACCTTCTATTGTGAACAATGATATAGTTGATTGTCTTTTGCTGCATCATGACACTAGTGCCGACTTGAGATTAAACATGTACACGTTAGTTGATCGCCTTGTGTAATGATCTCTAGAAAAGTCAGCATTGTAATGCTCTACAAGCTCATACGATGTTTCTTTCTTATACAAGAACCCAAGATCAAAAGTACTCTTTACATATCTTAGTAGGGGTAAGTACACTAGAAGTGCCAAAAGTTGTGTACGACGCTCACTTTGATGCTAAAAGTTTATGTCGGATCACTTAAATGTCAAATCAGAGGAAAAACGATCACTTTTGTACCAACGGTGAGAGATTCTGGCTAAAATGATTATATAGCTTTTATATTTATAAAAAAAAAAAATCGACGTGGCAAAAATTGAAGAAGACTATCCACGTGGAATGGCATAAAATGACGCCGTTTTCCTTTCTCCATAAGAAACAACATCGTTTTATGCCATTCCACGTGGACTCACTTACAAAACGTTGCTATGGCCAAAACGACATCGCTCAAGAGGGAGTAAAATAGGGTTCATACAAGTGGCATACGAACTACAATTCTTGCTCAACGCCGGCCATAGCTTGCTCACCCACTGTCGTTTGCTCGCTCGCCGTTGCTCACCTACTGTTGCTCGGCCACTGCCATAGTTGCGCTGTTGTTCACTGTCGTTCACTGGCTGTGTCCCAAACTCTTGCTCACTTAGTTTTGTCATGTTCTCTACGTGGGTCAATTGAGTGAAAAATTTAGGACTTGCATGTGAAGTTGCTAATTCTGTCATATGGTCCCAAAAATTAATGACTTTTTTTCTTCCTTGGGTGCATGATCGACATGGACAAGAATCGGGTAGGTGTTATTATTTGCTATGGTGAAGAGTTTGTTATTGGCGTTGAGGATTGAGAATATACTGGTGGAAATGAAGGTACTATCTATGTCAATGTTCGGAAGCCATCATATATTGATTTGTGAGGGATTTGGTGTATTTTTTATGATGCAAAGTGCAAAAACTACATTATTGTGTTCTTGGGAAGGAATTGAAGGATGTTTTGAGATTTTTTAATGATGATAATGATATTAAGGATATCATTTACCATTATCTTTACGACGACGAAGCTATGTTGAGTATTATAGTGATGATGAGGATGAGGATGAGGATGAGGATGAGGATGGGGATGAGCAGACCACCACTGAAAAATGAGAAGTGAGGGATCCTATTCAAGCGAGTAATCAGGTCAGGGATGAGTTTAGATTAGATGAATGGCAAAATGAGAGGGAGATAAGTCATATTGATGAAGATGAACAAATAGAAAGATGTTCTGAAATCTTGCGTGAAGATGTGGGCGATGAAGATTTCATTGGATTAGAATGGGAAGTAGTTCTATCTAGTGAATCGGAAGATGAATATTTGGCTTTAATAAGTTTCCCAAGTAACAAAGATGATGATAAACTTGCATAGTCAATACCAAAGCAAAGGGAATTTCTTAGAATTTTTTTTGCAGCTTTAGGAAAGAGGCTCAAGCTAGTAAATAGGGATGGAGTTCTAGCTGAAAGGTAATAAAAGTGAAGATGAAAAATGTTGCAGCGATGAAATTGTTGGTTTGGAGAATGATCTTGGTAATGATGATGAACCTGCTCGTGGAAGAAAAAGTAAGTACCTTTGCTATGATCCAACTATTGATAAATCTGTTTTGTCTATAGGCATGAGATTTGACGATGCCAAACAATTAAAGGAAGTTGTTGTCAAGAACTCCATTGCTGAATAGAGGAGCATTGAATTCCTTAGAAATACGAAGGAATTTGTAAGAGCTAAGTGCTCACAACCAAATTGTTCATGGAAGCTCTATGGCGCGCTGAGTAGGAATGGGTCATTCTAGATTAGGTCATTCTAGGAGGAGCATACTTGTCCAATTATATTTAACAATAAAAGGGTAACAAATGTGTGGTTATCGAAGTATTTGTTTTTTTTTCAATTTTATCAAAGCAATATTCGAGATCAAGAGTCATCAATTTCAGTTGTTAGTGAAGGAGCAATTAGGGGTTAATGTGTCAATGAATCAAAGCAAGAGAGCTAAGTTGAGGGTGATGAAAATATTGATGGGTAAGTATAAGAAAGAATATGCACAGGTTTGGGATTATGCTAGCGAATGCATGCTTTAAAACCCATCTAGTAGAGTATATATAGAGGTTGTGGAGCGGCAACTTCCTAATCTTGAGTTTAAATTTGATAGATTTTATGTTTATTTTGATGCATGCAAACGTGACTTTTGGCTGGTTATAAAAGAGTTATATGATTGGATGGATGCTTTCTAAAAGTTTATGCAAATGGGAGTTGTTGGCTGCTGTGGGGAGAGATACCAATAATAAAATGTTTCCGATAACTTGGGCAGTGTTGAAGATAGAGAACAATGATACTTGGTTCTGGTTCCTAAAAAATTTAATGGCTAACCTTGAGATAACCGATGGGGGATGATGGACATTCATGAGTGACCAACATAAGGTAATTCCATTATCAATTAATTCATTCCATTTTAATATTAATCACTTGCATATTTTTCCTGACTTGTACTTATTAATTTGAATTTTTGTAGGGACTTATTTCTGCATTGACTGAGTTGATGTCACATGCTGAGCATAGAATGTGTGCGAGGCACATATATGCAAACTGGTCAAAAACTTCAAAAGAGATAGGTTGCAAATGCAATTATGGCAGATAGGGAAAAAGTACCAACATGATTGATTTTAGATTAGCCAAAAATGGATTGTTACAGCTGACAAAGGAAGGTTTTGATGCACTCTTTCAGATAGAAGTTAAGCACTAGTGTTAGGCATTTTTTAGCGAAGAGTTTAAATACGATATCATTGATAACAATCTCATTGAAGCTTTCAATAGCAGAATTTTAGAGGCCATATGTAAACCAATCATCAGCATGCTTGATGATATTTGAGTTATGGTCATGATTAGACTGCATAGGCAAATAGATGAGGCTACGAAGTGGATTAGAGATTGTGGTTCTAGGATTGCGAAGAGATTGGATGCAAACGTTGCTGTTAGTAGGTTTTGCCATCTAGTTTGGAATGGAGATAATGGTTATGAGATCATTCAAAATCATGATAAGTATGTTGTCAACCTAGACAGAAGAAAGTGTTTATGCTGAACTTGGCAACTAAATGGAATTCCCTGTGTCTATGCCATTTGTGCTATTCAGATGAAGCAAGAAAACCTAGATGATTACTTAAATGATTGGTACAAAAAAAACTCATACCTTGCTTCGTATCAATTCATGATGCATCCTATCAGAAGTAGCAAATTTTGGAAGTCAACAAATCATAAAAGCCCTTTTACCTTTACCACTGAAGAAGTAAATAGGAAAGCCAAAAAGGAGAAGAAGAATACAACAAGAAGATGCATCAAGTCAGAGGATGAGTAGGACTGGGGTAAAGATGAAATGCTCCTATTGCCACAAAGAAGGGCACAATAAGAAATGTTGTGAGCTGAAAAAACAATATTAATAACAAGATGTAATAGCTGATTTAGTACTAGAAACGAGACCTACTGAAGAGTCTTTTGTTGGGCTTATTGAAGGAAGGACCAAAAGGCCCTATTGTAATGCCTACTGAATGACAGATAGAAAGCTATACTATAAGATAAGTATCCTCTTTGCCTCAGTAATTTTTCAGTTCATATTTGATAGAATTTGATGGTTGACTATGTGTATTGGCTTCTCTTATGCTTTTCCTCTATCATGCATTTGTAATTAATTTGAGAAGTTTTCTCCATTTGTTTCCATCATTAAAATGAGTAGATGTCTAATTATTTATTCTAATTGGTCATAATCCTGATATAGTACATTATTGTAAGGCTTACTAAAGGGCTAAAAAAGGCCTTGTTGTAAGCCCAAGTACAGGGATAGGGATTGGAACAGGCAGGACAACAACAACAACAACAACAACAATTGAGTCCATTGTTGAGCAAACGAGAAAAAAATATCATGTAAGTTGTACATCACTGTGTTTGTTAAGTTGTACATCACTGTGTTTGTCTTTTATGGGCTGAAATTTAAATTTGTTATGTGTTTCTTAGGTGAAAAGACGAGCAATTGCACAAGTTGCATAGGTTGCTCTCCCATTTGTTGTTGCTGAAAATGATGCATCACAGCGAATAAGATAGGCTCTTGAAAAAATATTAAGGCAATATAGTTATGAGATTAACATAGATGAATGTACTGGAATGACTATTTTGAATGTAAGATTTATAGGCCTCATGCATTTAATTTATAGTACTTTAATTCATTTGGTTGACAATATGGTTATGTTTTTGTAGCTTGGGAGAACTTTGGAGGTACTTATCTCTCAAGGTAGGTCAACTCAAGAATCAAGGGCGCAGCTAAAGAAGAGTGCTCCAAAGAAGAAGATAGCGGGTATAGCTCCAAAACAACCATCCAAAAAGAACCCAACATTAGTTCCATCACAACCAATAGATAATGGAAGCAATAGTGATTATATGGACCAACACATGACACGTGTTAGAACAAAAATAGCCGTTGTCAAGAGTAAGGAAAATGAGGTGACAGAAAGGTCAGTTAAAGAACCTACACATCTAGTTCAAAAGAGTGTTATATTATGAATCAATTCAAAGCTCCGAAAGGGAAATGAGATGAGGGTGTTATGCATATTGACTAATGGGAGAGTGTTGGACGTAGTCTCTTTTTATATGATGTTCGACATGGTCTCTTTTTATGTTTTTTTTTTTAGGAGAGTGCTGGATATTGTATCTTTATTGATGGTAGTTGCTGTCATTGTTCTTTGAGGAGGGTGCATATTGCCATTGTTTTTTTTTTTTTTTAAGAGGGTGCTAAACCTTTAGTGATTAGGAAGTGAAGTCATACATGTTTTTCTTTTGTGAAGAATTAATCAATGTCAATGTCAATAACTGTTTTTGTTATTTTCTCTTGTGTTGGTTTCGGTTAGTAATGCTGGCAAGACAGTTATGTTGTATAATTTTTTGCTGTCGATGTAATGTTCTTATGAGGTTGATATTGTTTTTAGAAGTGATGTGTGCATATACTATTGTTGGTTGAAGTTGTGGATGCTAATGAATTTGTGGGTTTTAGTTGTATGTGCTGGTGCAAGAACAAAATGCACCAGCTCGCCTTGGTGTAGTTGTGGGTACTACATCTTCTTGCATGAGCAATTTTGGGTGCTGATGCATCTCGTTACATCACACTTGTATGGGCTGGTGCAAGAACAAGATGCACCGTAACCCGATTGGTGCAACAAGATGCATCATGACTGGTGCAAGTCAAGTGACATTTGAAACTAACATGTTATTTATTTATTTTTTTAAAACTTGTGCAACACATGTGATCACTTTGTAATTGTGACTGTCATTTAAATGATCACTTTTATAAAAACTTGGCACTCAAGCGATCATTATTTACAACTTATGGCATTGAAATAGCCAATCATGAATTTACCACCATCCCTTAATTTCGCTATGGTTCGCAATAATAGTTGCAGCAAATCAACAAACCAGCAAACCATTAACAAATAAAAAATACAGAATACCATTATAACTGAAGCAAAAACTAACCAAAACAAACATTAACAATACATAACTAAGCAAGAAAACTTTTAAGTGCTCACAACTAATGTATTCCAACTCCAACCTTCAATTTCTACAATCGGTTATAATAAAAACTTCTGCTCCATACAAAAATTACAGTAAACCAAAAACATACTTTACTTATAAATAATCCAATATAAGTGTATATTCCACATAATCAATTATGGTAGACATACAAATTCTTCTCATTACTCACTTCACATTTGAATAGACTATACAAGAGAATAACAAACATAATCAACACTCGAAAAGTTTCTTTTAAATTTCAGCCTTGAAACCTCTCTCTTCAAATGGTTGATTAGAGATATTAAACCCTTCATTTGAGCTTGCATTGAGTTGACATCCTCCAACTCGTCCATTAATGTAGGTGGAGGTTGATGTCAGCCTTCAAGTAACTCCAATATCACCTCTGTCATTTGATCAAAGATTTTCCTATCAACCCATTTGAAATATTTGTACTTCGAGTGTTCTCTATATTTGCTGCACCCATGGAATCTTCTTCTAAGATTCAACCAAGTCTAAGATGTTTTTTTCGGACTTGGTGACCCACAATAACAGTAATACTCACCATTTAATTTGCTTTTGTCGCAAGAATGTGAGCTGCTGTTAAAGCTTCTGTCCTCCATTTGCAAGACTAAGCTGATAATTTTGAGAGAAAATTGAAGTATGCACTCAAATTAGGGATTTAGGGTTTTGAACTTCTAGTTCTCTTTCAATTTGGGGATTTAGGATTCTTACTTGGGGGAAAAGACGCTAAACGGTGTCATTTTGTTGTTTGTATGCTGATTGTACTCTTCGGCGATCCATGTTAGCTTCAAAAATTAATAAAAAATTGCCACGTTGGATTTTCAGCCAACCAGATTGGCGTTGGCACTGAAATGATCAATTTTCAAAATTTTTGGCACTTAAGTGATCCAAAATAAACTTTTGGTACCAAAGTGAACGTCGTACACAACTTTTGGCACTTCTAGTTTACTTACCCCAATCTTAGTGTGTTATATTTTTGATTGCATCTAAGTGAGACTTTCGTGGTTTATCCATTATAAAGGCCATGTTAGGCCATGCTATGGTTAGGTAAATAACACCACCCACAAGTTGCTTGTACATAGTTTAATATTCTGATTCTCATCCTTTGTTTGCACACAACTTTATATTTCCATCCATTAGAGTAGCTATAGGCTAGCAATCAAGTGTCTTAAACTTTTCTAGGAGATCTTGTGCATATTTCTACTGACATAGTAATAGTTCTTCCAAGCTCTGCTCAACCTTGAATCCTCAACATATCTCCTTCTTGTCATTTCCAGTAATCATTAGATTATCCACGGAGATCAATACTATTGCAAGCTTTTCATCTCTACCTTCACAATTAAGCTCGAGTTTATCGGGCTTACCATCATTTTGTACCAAGGATTTTGCAATTTTCCCATACCATGCTCTTAAGTCTTGTTTTCAACCATACATTGCCTTCTTTAACTTGTAGACGAGACAAGTCTTACTCTTAAAATCATCTGGTTGCTCCATGTATATATCTCTATCTAGCTCTCCATGAAAGAAGGCCTTGTTCACATCAATTTGTGATAGTTTCCACGACTTGCTTGTTGCAAGTGCTAGTAAGACTCAAATTGCAATAACCTTTGCTATCATGCTAAAGGTCTCATCATAATATAGGTTGTACTTTTAAAGGAGTCCTTGGGTAAATAATCATGCCTTATATCTTTCTATTGACCCATTTGGCCTTTGTAAACCCATTTGCAAAATATAGGATGTACCTCTTGGCACCAAATCCCATGTCTCATTAAGCTTGAGTGAGTTGATCTCTTATTTCTCCAATCCGCACCTTATGAGGCTTCTTTATATGTAGATAACAATATTATTCTGACATCCTTAGTTAATACCACATTTGCATATTCAAGATTTGGTTTCCCTTGCCTTGTTGATCTCTTAAACTGAGGTACTTGTTCTTTATGTTCTTCTATATGGCTTGGTCTATTCTTAGGCGTGTACTAGTTTGTTGCGGGCTCTTTGATTTCTTTGGTGGTTGTGCTTTGACTTCTTCTCTTTTAGTGATGGGTTCATTCACTTCTTCAATTAGCTAATCCTGATCAAGCTCATCATTTTCTCCCATTCTTTCATAAACTTTATATATAGACACGCACACGCACACGCACACGCACACGCGCACGCGCACGCACGCCCGCCCGCACGCACACGCGCACGCACGCGCACGCACGCACGCACGCGCACACGCGCACACGCACACACACACACACACACACACACACACACACACACACACACACACACAGACAATATTTTGAATTCGGTAGTTCAATGACTTATGACAACCACCATGGTGATGCTTCATCAAAAATCATATTTCTGCAAGTGTAACACAACCCTGGCATAGGATCACAATATTTCCACCCTTTCCTTTGATCATGGTAGCCCACATATAGGTAACAAATTGCCTTCTTATCAAAAACGCTACATAGATGATCAAGCACACATACAAAACATACACATTCAGGTACTCTGAAATAACTTACCATGTGCTGGTGATTGCATAGCTTCTCACGGGAGATAAAGCCAAGCCTTGCTTGGGGTAATCTATTGATCACTTGCGCTATTGTCTTCATACATTTGGCCCAAAACTTGGGTGGAACATTCTTTTCAGGATGTGTGCTCCTGCAAAATTCTACCAAATGCCAATTCTTTCTTTCAGGTAATTCCGTTTTGTTGTGGCATGCTTGGACACATATCTTACACCTTTGCATATCTTTAGTAAGTTCGTATGATGTATTCTCTCCCATTATCAATATGAATGCATTATATCACTTTGCCTATTTCTTTTTCTACTTTTTCCTTGAGCTCCTTAAATATTTTAATTGTCTCAAGTTATTTTTTTTCATAGAGTTAGTCTAAATGTACATGGAGAAGTCATCGATGAAGGTTTTCATGTATTTTGATCCTCTAATAGATAAATGCTTTGCTAGTGTAAATGCGTTTGAGTGTATGAGCTTGAGAGGCATCTTGGCTTTGAATGTAGACTTTTCATATGGAAGCTGACATGCCTAAATGTACTGACACCTGGCACTCGACTATGCCTTCTCAAAACATCCAAGTGGGGGAGACCCTTTAGCATGTCTATCTTCATCATCGCCTTTAACTTATGGCAGCTTACATGCTTGAGCCATGTGTGCCACAAATTAGGCGTATCACTCTTCCAAGTTTTGTATGCGTATGTCACATGTGCTGATGTCACATAGATAGACTCTAGCCAATGCCTATCCATGATTGGTGCATTGGTAGGTTTCAACATGCGGTACACCTTAACGTCCCTTAGACCGAATGCAACATAATCTCTTGAATCTATGAGTTGGTACACTAACAATAGATTTTTCTTTATTCCCATCATATGATACATTTAGTCCAACATGATATGAATTAAACTGGGTTATTATCTATAACATCCTTGATTTCGACCTTTCTTTTGGTCCCAATTAGAAGGCTAAGTTAAATAGGCCAACCTTCTTGAAGAACAAGAGTTAAATACAATGAATGAGAGTAATGAGTATGGAGGCTTAGATGTCCCAAGTAATTAATGAAATGGGGTTGCTTATGGTCTAAAAGAATGATAACAAGTGATCTTGGAAGCCAAGTCGGGTGCTACCTCTCCTCCACAAACTTGCCACGTAGGGATTTATAGGTTTTGACTTTCCAGTTTTTTTCGAAACTACTAGACCTTTGCCACTTTCCAATTTTATCAAGCTTTTTATGTTTCGAAATGTGGAGAAACTTCCTTCATGAAAGTTGTATAAAATATAGGGAAAAGACCACAAAAAACCCCAATTTTTACCCAAAATGATAAATTTACCCAAAACTATTTTTTTTATGACATGAAAAATCCCAAACTTTGCAAATTGTGACACATTTACCCCCCCAAGGGCATTTTCGTCTTTTTAATGTTTTTCCTTTCCTTTTTTTTTTTTTTTTTTTTTTCTTCTTCTCTTTCCCTTTGCTGGCGATGGTGGAGCTAGCGGAGGAAAGCCGATGTCCAATGAGGGCTGTCCTCATTAGCGTTGGGCGAGGGTCACCCTCGCTTAGGCTAGCTAAAGCTGTCCTCGCCGGCATTGGGCGAGGGTGGCCCTCGGTTGGGTCGGGCGAGGGCCTCCCTCACCAGGCTCTCACCAACATTAGGAGAGGATGACCCTCGCTAGATTTGGCGAGGGCACCCCTCGCTTGATGCGGGCGGGCAGCTTTCACTTGTGTCGGGTAAGGGCACCCTCGTTGGCGTCGGGCGAGGGCAGCCCTCACCGGACTCGGGCCCTTGTTGAACTTCCTTGCCCGACGCCGGTGAGGGCTTGGCGAGGGCACCCTTGCCCGAGATGAGTGCTCGTCCCTTTTGGTCGCCTTTGTCAATCTTCACGAGTTTTCCTTTATTTGCCATCTCTAGTGTTGACATAATTTCTCCTCTAGCTCTTGAACCCTCTTTTACTACTAAAGAGTGCACCTTTATCGTCCTTATTTGAGACCTTCAATATCTATTTGTTTGAAGCCTCTTGGTTGGCCAAAATATTCTCCAACTCAGTCAGAGTTAGATCTTTAGCCCATCCATGAGTGCTCGTAATAGCAGTTTTATACTCTGGCTGTAACTCATGAATGATAGTTCTTCTCATCCTAGGCTTAGAGATGGCATTTTGAGGATTTGATTTTGATATTTTTTCATAGAGGGATTTAACTTTGGATTAAAAACCATCATCACTTGTTGTGATATTGAGAGTAGCTCCTTCTCTAGCCATTGTAGCCTAGTATCTTCGTCCTTGTGAACATTACCACCAAGTTATCCCATGCCTTTAATACCTCTTTAAGGGTCTTTGCAATCTTGATGTGTGGTATCAAATCATCTTCTATAGTAAAACCAACAATGTAGAGAGCCTTATCAACTTTTGTCTTCGACTTCCTCAAATCCTCATCATCCATGGGTGGTGTGTTGTTGCTGCCGCCAACAACAATATTGTGCAAATCTTGACCTAGTAGGTAAAAATGCAAGTACTCTAATAATTGGAGTTATTGAGTTTCTTGACACTGCTAACCGAACTTTAACTATCCACCATTGTGAATTATTTGTAATTCCCATAATATAACCAAATAAGCTCGGTCCTAGACCAATCGATCATAGCACCTAACTATGCACTAGCAAAATTCCAATGTACTCTAATCCCCTACTCCTGCCTACTCTTGTTCAATGGTCCCAAACCATTATCATTGCATACAACAACTCCGGTTAGCTGGGTTCATGGTGTTCAAATGCCTACTTTGATACCACTTGTTGAGAAAACTCCATACTTGCTATTCCTCAAAGTAGCAATGGAAAAATTCCTTTTTCTTTTTACAACTATCAGTGCCAAAATTTGTGTACGACGCTCATTTTGGTGCAAAAATTTTATTTTGGATCACTTAAGAGCTAAAAAGTTTTAAAAATGATAATTTTGGTACCAATGTTGATTTGATTGACCGGAAATCCGATGTGATACTTTTTTTTATTAATTTTTGAAGGTGATGTGGCTTGCCGGAGAGTACAGTAAGCATCTAAATAACAAACAATGCCGTTTGATGTCTTTCCTCCAATTCAAAACCCTAAATCACCAAATTGAGAGAGAGAGAGAGAGAGAGAGAGAGAGAGGAGAGAAGGCATGGCATGGGCTTCCCGTTGTCTTCTTCCCCGAAGAATAACATTAGCACCAGCTAGCAGTGACATCAACAACGCCGGCACTAGCACCAGCACAACACCACCTCTGGTTCATCCGACATTGTTAACAAGTCCAAGCTCTTGTCCTCCTTCTCCTCTCCTCCTCCTTCTCCTTCCCTATTCAGAAGGACCCACTTCAGCCGCTCCCTAAGCAGAGCCCAATCCGCCATCTCCATTTGCATCCTCCTTGTTTCCCTCGCCCTCCTCATCTTCGCTCTCCCCACCTTCGACCCCCCTTCTTCCTCCTCCTCCTTTGCCCTCACCTCCTATTCTTCACATCGCTTCTTGCTTGAGCAACAACCTTAGCCTCTCCTTGCTCGCCTAGTCGAGCAACTACGACGGAGGCCGAGGGATGGTGGCAAGCAACTACGATGGTGGCCGAGCGACGATGGTCGAGCGAGGGCGGCCGAGTGAGCTAGGTCGGCGTTGGGCGAGGATTGGACAAAAAAAAACCATAATTTCAATTCCCAAATAGAAAAAAAAAAATCCCCAGATGAGTTGTGCGACATCGTTTTTGTGAGGCCATCCACTTAGGACAGCAAAACAATGTCGTTTTCTTGGAGGATGGAAAACGACATCGTTTAAAAGCTATGTCGATTTTTTTTTTTAAATATAAAAGCACATAATTATTTTGGTTGAAATCTTTCGCCGGTGGCACTATAGTGATAATTTTTCCTCCGATTTGGCACTTAAGTGATCCAAAATAAAGTTTTGACACAAAAGTGAGCGTCGTACACAAGTTTTGACATTGATAGTGTACTTATTCCCACAAATACAAATACACACTTGTTTTGTACTCACTCACTCACCCATAAGTTCCTCATGTCACTCCCATACACACCTCACTCTTTTCCCACATGGAGACTCACTCTCCATAATGCTCTTATATATTTTCTTTTTTTTTGCTATCTTCTCTCTACATTTCTCTACACATACAATTGGCAAGGAGGAACTGCCTATCTATACTACTCCTAAGTCGGTGGAGTCTCCTCATTTAGGCAAGTTGGCAAGTCAATGGCGTGTCCTCAACTATTGGCAACTAGGGCTTGTTTTTCTTGATTTTTCTAAAGAAAAATCTGGCGGTGGCAGCTACAAGAGGGGAAAAAATATTGAAGAAGAAAATTCTGGAAAAAGGAAAGAAAGAGAGGCGCTGTTCCTTTAGTCCCCAATGGTTCCATCCATGGCGATCACTTCAAAGATGGCGACTGGCCAAACTAGGCACGTAACTTCGATTCAGACCTAAGTATTCTAGATTCTACATATGGTTGTTTGATCATTGAATTTTCTACATGCGATGCCAGAGCTTTCCATGCATTTTATGTCAAAATTGTCATTTTAAGACACTTTATTGTTACGGCAAATTGATAACCACAATTATGAGTTAATTCTTTTTGAAAATCTTTAAATACTAAATTTTGCAATATCAAACAGTTAATACATTTCAAAACAGATAAGTCAGCAAACTGAACCTATTAAACATATAACAAGGAAAAGTTACATATTTTATGGACATTATATTTGAAAGATAATTAGTCTTGGTTGAGGCAGATATTCAAATTTAGTACTTTTGACAAATTTAGGAACTTTATCACAATCTAAGTTCCTATTTAAAAATTTGCCATTTATAAACAGTAGCAATCCAACACATCATGCTCTTTAGGGAATTGTACAAAATATAGTTTGTAACTTAATAAAGTAGTATTAAAAATCAAAATCATTCAATATTAGTCGATCGATTCATGTGCTGCCACAAAAGTATTGTCAGAGTTTCATATAAGTAACTACATTCTTCCCCATATTTAGAAACTCGAATGAAAAGATCATCCGTAAATACAGTGAACTCTATAGCCAATAAACCTTTCATCCCATACTATAAAAGGGAAAAATTTCCAAAGAAGTTTCATGATTTTTGAAGGAGTAAAATATTATGAAATACACGAGCTCCAAAACTCGAGGGCTTCATAGAAAATATAGTAATTAGGCATAATAAGGTCAAGCTTGATTCACAAAACAAATGGTATCAGGGATTATGCTCGAAACTGTAAACTTTAACTTAAATGATTTTTTTACCTTCATTATTTGCAAGAAATCTACAAGATTTATAATAAAGGGATATAAATATAACAAAGCATATAATAATCACGAAAGCCTATTTTGTCTCAAATTGACTTTTTCAAACTATCGTAAAGGAGCAGCAACAAAAGAATATCTCAATAACCCTGAATGTCTATATTTCTTTTCTGGTAGAAAGAAAATTATATTTATTGATATAAATCATTAAAAATTATATTATATATATTACCAATGATTCCTGGATCTATATCAAAGTCTAAGTTTAAGAGCAAAATACTTGAAAGATCGCAACGATGTTGATTTATTCAAATTTCAACCAATATTAATATGTGCCTCAATTACATCACAAGGTTAAACATCTCAACGAAAGAGGTTGTTAGACAATACCATGACTATATCACAAAGCTTAATAATCCTCAGGCATGAAAGTTGATAAGATGACCAGGTTGAGATGCAAACCTAATACACATGACCTATTGGTAAAGGGTTATTACGAATTCCATAAGAAGATAGAAATCCATAGATAGATAAAATCAATATAAGATATCGGACTGGAGAGATTTTGGCTTTTGATATGCAGTTGAATTCAGCACGATCATCTTCTATAAAAACTAAAATCGATTGTAATGCAAACCTGAACAATTTTTTTTTTCTTGGTCTGAGTTTGCGGGCTTATCCAAACACCTAGTTGTTTATCTAGACGACTGACCTAAATCCTTAAATTACGAGTTTAGTTGGCGGGTCCCAATCAAATATCTATTGTCCTGACATCTTTGATTGCGACCCCCTTGAGCGGATGGACGGCAGATAATGCTCCAATTACAAGAATATCGTGACATAACCCGAATACGACATTATTTGTTATTTAATTACACTGAAATCAAGGCCCCCGAAAAGTTATAATTAAGAAAAAGAAAAATAGAGCTTCTAGAATAAAAAAGAAAAGAAGAAATTTCCAAGATTTCTCCGCCTTACGGCGCACGACACGTCCGTCCACGGTTGAATTGAACAACTCCTCTCTCTTTTTTTTATTTTATCCATAAGCAATAAATTAACCAGGAAGGGGAAAAAATTAGATAAAAAAAAAAGTGTGGGAAAATACAAATACAAGTGGGATTAGAAATTTAATAAAGAAAAAGAAGGGTCAGCAGATCTGAACTTGGGTGCTCACACCACCGCTCCGACCGTGCCTAAAGACCACCGAGCACTCCGGCAGCTCCCCCAGATCGGCGAACAGCGATTCGTCCTCTTCTCTCATCGGGAAAAACATGGCCATGTCGGCGTCTACGGCCGCGCCCTTGCTGGCGCTATTGTTGCCGCTCTCTGTAAAAATGGGGCTCTCCAAAATCGTGGACGACGTCGTCGGCATGTCCATGAACCAGCTGAACTCGTCCGTAGCGGACATGAGCACCGATTCGTCGCTCATGTCTGGAAACTTCTCTTCAGGTTCAGGATCAGGCTCTAGCTCGGGCTCGGGCTCGGGCTCGGGCTCGGGCTCGGCTTCTGGATTGGGTAGATTGGCAGGCATTTTGGGCTTGTCTTCGACGGCACTGGTCACGGCGGAGGAGTTTTGATGATTGTGATGGTGGTGGTTGTTCTTCGCAGCAGGCCAAGGGTGGTTGTGCTCGCAAGAGTAGGTGATGAGGAGCATGGTGGGGTCTTCGCAGCTGCGCTCCACCTGTTTCCGGGCTGGGCATCCCTTTGAACTACTACACCTATAATATCCCCTGCATAATTGAGTGCTTGGATCATCAGATCAATAATTAATTCTTTATCCACAGATCTAACGGAGATTGTTATCCTCTTCGAATGGATCGGATTAAATTAATCTAGAACTTCATCAAACCTCATGTTCATTGTTGAGTTTTGTTGATTACTAAGAAGGGGAATCCTATCCAGCTTCAATTCAGTGTGAGCACTTGATGGATATAGAGAAGATTCAGATATTTAACCAAAGAACTTCAATTATATCAAGGTTCCATTGTTTTTATCAAGAACTCAGTGATCGCATCTCAAGATTATTGGCGACATGACGTTAAATGAGAGGTAAGTGAAGAAAAGGATTGTTTGTGTTGTAGCCATTCAAGCAGAAGAAGCCATAACATGAGACAAGATGAAGAATTCACCTTGGATATGGAGAGCCCTTGATGGGCTTCTGGCCATACTTCCTCCACGCCCATGAATCGGATGGTGGCGGCGCGCCCTCGCCCTTGAGCCGAGAGCCTTCCACGTCCTTGATCGGAATCGAAACCACTCTCTTCTGCATACCTCTCCGACTGAAAAGCAAACAAAAAACCCTAACTTCTCATCTCCACTCTAAATACCTAACGACTAATTCATGTATCCAATCGCCACAAAACTCATATGTGAACATACGATTTTTCCACGACAGACCTCCTCTTAGGAGATGGTGCCATGGGGCCAGTCTTCATCGTATCACCATATCTGCTAGGCGGTGGCGGTGACTCTCCAATGCTATTCTCCGGCGAGCTTCCATTATCGTCATGCTCGGTCATGAACGAGCCGCTTTGAAAACTTCCATGCATGGTGGGGGCGGGGGGGTGAGACGAGCACCTGATCTCGCCGTGAGAACTGCCGGACACAGGCGGCTGGTCGTTGTGGAAAACTGGGAGCGCCGATGGACGGAGAGTCTGTAGTGGTGAGAGAGAATTTGAAGGAAGGAGACAAATGGGAGAAGATGATGAAGGAAGAGGGAGGCCCTTTTTAATTATATCGGGCTTCCTTCACGTTGACAGATTGGTTTTTGCGTCTTTGTTTTTGGAGGACGTGCAAACAAATGTGACAAAGTCATTGTTAACTACGCGGTCATAAAAATTTGCAGGGAAGAGTTTTCCCTCATATACTTTATTTTAGTTAGTTTTATAGCTGCCCACCGAAACATATTCACCGGAAGGTTTTTTGCCTGTGTAGTAGGTGACAGCTTCCAGCGAATGGAAAGTGAGATATGCACATTAATTATCGTTCACAACCAGTTTCTTTTTTTATCTTTTTTTCGCCAACCATACACGACCTTCACTAGCTCTTTATTCGTCTAAACCTCCTAGGGTTAACGCAGTTGCTTGATGCATTGAGATATTTTCCAGAATAGGAGTTGGAAGACATTCGCTCTTATTTCATCAATCACACGCAAGTTACTCTAAGTCGAGACTACCTACCCAGATCAAAGATCCGGATTTCATCCATTTGTGAGACTTGTAAAGTATTTCATAGGCTTCAAATTAGTTGGGTCTCCATGCCATTATCCTTATATTATAAATTGAATTATACAAACAAATCTCTCCTATTATTGATTTCATCTATTTTGTTCTTTTATCTATTTGGTTCCCTTTTTGCCCCTCTCCCCGATAATGTTCTTTCCTTACTACCGATCTTCATAAAGGCAATTGATTAGCCTGTTGAAATAATTAAATATTAAATCACCAATTCATATAAAAGCTTAAACTTTTATAATGATTGACAGTTATCTCACAAAATCTCATATGATATTAGAATTGGAAGTTTTGAGTTCAAATCATAAGCAGAAAAGCTAGACTAAGTGTGATGGGGAATATTGGAATAATTAAATATTAAACCACGCTTTCACATAGCCACCCAGAGAACATGCATCAGCCAGCCCCCAACAAACACACACACATAGAGAGAGAGAGAGAGAGAGAGACGGAACATCATAGAATAAAACATATCACTAAAAGCATGGGAGAAGGATACTAAAAGTGTCATAGGAGGTTGGATGAATGCTAAACTCACTTTTGTATCAATTTTTTTTTTTGTTGGATCATTTAAGTACCACTTTAAAAAATACAATCACTTAATTGAAAACTTGATTTGGATCACTTGAAATCTATTGTAACAATATTTTACAAATTTCCCTGATTGACATGACTTGTTGGCATGCCTAGTTAGTAATAACATCACTAAATGGTGTCGTCTACATTTTTGTCCCAAGTATAAATCCTAATTTTTGTTTACAAACAAATTTAAATTTAGGCAAAAATAGGGATTTTCTTTTTTCAATTTGCAAACAATCAAAGAAGAAGAAAAGGTGAAAGACGATGAGGTGATGATGAAGATGAGGAAAGTAATGAAGGCCGTTGCTTTACTCGACGTTGGTTATGGGCTCAGAGACCTCTTGGATGGAGCTCATCCCCAATTCCACCACCTTCGATTCTCGACTCCGCGGCTACGAAGAGCTCCATCTCATGTCAGAGCTTCCTTGCAAATTCCCAAATTCCACGGCTATGAACACACTGCTATTCCACCTCTAGATCTGCAGCCATGACGACGGTGATTCAACAAGAGCTTCCTTGCAAACTCATTTTTCCCCTCCACAACGCAAACCAATGGTAACGGAATTTGGCAGACAGCAAGAGAACGGAAAAAAAATAAAAATGAAACAGAAAATAGAAGACAAGTCAGGAAGACGGAGTCATATTTAGAATTTATTGAACTACATGGCGAATATCTGAATTGCGACAACTTCAATCCCTCTGAACATCACCATTTTCTGACTGTTGAAGCAGCACCCCATCCACTGTCTTTACCTATCACGGAATCCTCAAAAATGGGTTCATAGCTTGACTGAAACGAGAATAACGAATATTGTCAAAGTCGGCTCATATGGCGTCATTTATGGGCAGTCCAACCACATTATAATCCAGGTTGGACTGGTTTTTTATAATAACAAGAAGTCGCGTATGAATTGTCATTTAATTTAAAAAGCCAAACTAAACTTTTGATTGGAAATTATTGCTGAAGGCATTTAAGTGACCGTTTTATTTCAAATTTAGCACTTAAGTGAGTCAATGAAAAGTTTTGACAATAAGGTAAGCATCATATAAAAATTTTGGTACTTCTAATGTCCTTATGTTGTAAAAGCATAGTTTTATAACAACAAATGTATTGACAATGTTGAGGCAATTCAATTATAAATTTTTCAATTTAGCCAATTTAATCTTAAACATTTTGACAATTTATCAATGTAATCTTTCTAGCCATTTTTTTTTCCTAAAACCATTGATGTGGATGCCAGCAATCTTATATGACATGGTCCACACCAACATGGACAATTAAAAAAAAAAATATTATTTTTTTCCTTTTTACCAATTTTTTAAATTTTTTAAATAAAATTTAAAAAAAGAAAAAAAATATCTACATTAACATTGACTATACTAGGACTGTCAATATTTATGTTAGGTATTTTGGGCAAAAAATGGTGGAAAGACTACATTGATAAATTGTCAAAAGATTAAAAAAATTAAATCCTGTACAATAGGTCTATGATTTTTTTTTGGTAATTTTTCAGTTCACTACTTCCTTCCATATTATATCGGCCCTCCATGACATGTATCCTCGGTCTACACGATCGTGTTCTCCCATTTGAAAAACCTCATTTTCTTTCTCGCCAATCCTTTCTCTTCCTCCTCTCACACCGGATCCAAATGAACAAAGACACACCCCATCGAATTAGGGCCACACGCCACAATCGCAGCACTTGTCATCACGACGCCATGGCCATCACCCTAACTCATGTAAGATACGAGTCCACATTTTTATCTCCATCTTTCTGTCTTCCTACCCTCTCATTTATCTCTACACCGTCATCTCAGCCCTCCGCCCTCGACCGTAGCTCCTCGCTACTTCCAGCTTCAGATGCGTGTCTCCTTGACCATTGTTCAAGGCAATCTCTGGTGCTCAACTATGGTTTGAGATCGATCCATTGTCATTGAAGCCCCAAAAAAATTGTAAGGGCTTCTGTAACGATCCCATCCAACAAGGGCAACTCTTGTCTGACTTTTAGGATGACAGAGGATGAAGGAATGCAAACTATGTCTGGCTTTTATGTTGACAGAGATTTTGAAGATAATAACCAAACTATGCATTGTATAGGGAGAGAGATTTTGTGCATGCATGTGTGTGTGAAAATTGAAATAAGCTCATGGGGATGCATTTTGATGTAATGACAATATTTAGCTTTGGAACTCTAAAGTTAAGTGTGCTTAGATAGGAGCACTGCCAAAATTAGTGACCTAATAGAAAAGTTTCACCAATATGCCAAAGGATAAAATCATAAGGTTTTGCATGGACTGGACCAAAATGAATAATACCTCTAATGAATTAGTCCAGGGTGTCATAGCTTTGACAATATGAAGTTAGCCTCGAACCAAGGTTGTGGAGGCTCAGCAAGAGGGCAAAGACCAATTGCGACCAAGGTACACTAATGGTGGAGACGAGTTATGACGAGCTGGTAAGAGTCACGGTGGTGGTTGAAGGTAGAGACAACATTCGACTCACGTGTGATGATCAACAACAATTCTAAACTCAGTTAGCCACAATGAAACAAACAAGAAAAGAAAAAGAAAAGAAAAATAAAAATATAAAAAAATCATATATATTTTTATAAAATTGCAAAATTTGCCAAGTCAGCGGCGCCATACTAGAATAGTCACGGTGTCCATGTTAACGATTTATAGCTAAAAGTGATGGCAATGAATATATTGACAAATTGTTAAAAGGTTTAGGAGTGAATTGACAAATTGAAAGATTTAGAATTGAATTATCATTTCTACAACATGTTGAAGACTTTTTTTGATAAACCAAAATCCATAATTATTAATTTACAAATTGGAGTCGATGGTATGTGTATTCTTCAATATGGCATCTAAGTCTTATGTAAGATTCAAATATTCTTTATATTTTCCATCTCCATCTATTTCATTTGACTTGTCATGTATTCTTTTTAACCTAATCTCAACCCCCAACACATGTCACTTCACATGTGCATTTAAATGCCTAAGTTATGCATGTCTAAATAAAGCCCTAATATCCTAAACATTCCCCAACTTTATCTTTAATCTCAATTCTATCATAAACTTCTTTTATCTCAAATAAAACCCTTAACTTTTGGTCTAGTCTCAATTCTACTCTAAACTTTTTCTATATCTCTTAAAAACTCACAAACTTTGAGTCCAAATCTGGCTTTATTAATCCTCCATCCAAAATTTCTCTTGACAACCGAGAGATATAAAACACCTGAGCATGAGCTATTCGAGCGTCCCAAGTGGAGTGTCTTGAAAACAAACTCTCTAAGCTTGAGATATGGAAGGCTCCTAGACATGAAAAATTGAAGATTGAGTGTGACATTGAAGATCCCCAAGTGAGATAGGAGGAAGACTCTTTTAAAGTAAGAGTGATTGAAGAAATTTAACCCTAATTGCTCTAGTTTTTCTCCCAAATTTCAGATCCAATAAGACAACATTTGCATTGACATGGAAATTCATCTCGAAAGACAGCCTATTGGATATGAAAATTTGTTAAAAAAAAAAAAAAAACTAGATCAATGATGTGAAATGCAATATCACTAAGGGTGATTTTGGCTAGAAGGTTAACATAGGCAGATATGGGATTCAAGTAAAAATTGATGTTTTTTTATGAGTTAAAAAAGTAAATAGGATTCAATTGAGATTGGACCAAAAGTTGGAGGTGTTTTATGAAATGAAAAAAAATTTAGGATGGAATTGGGACTAAAACTAAAGTTTGATTTTTTAAGGGCACTAGGCCTCTAAATAACCATAGCAAAATATACGTCTCATCTTATCAGCAATGAAGTAATATAACTTCAAAAAATGTTGAAAATGTGCCAATCTTGAGTGCCATTTCCAAAGGAAAGTGCAACAATCTATGAACATTCAAGTTAAAAACTTTGCAATTTTCCTTTGAAGTTCATATTGGCCACAACACTCGACTTCTCTCATTATCATTAGGACACCTTGAACAACCTTCAAATTTTAATGTTTTAAAGTATACTAACTCCCAACTAAATCAATAACACTAAATGAAATTAGGTCTTCTTCAGCTCTGAAATGTCTCCCACAAGTTAGTGTCCTCATAAAACTATCATGCATTCTAAATCTAATAACATCAATGCCCACAATACCTTGCTCAATGTTGATTCCTAACTATACTAGTCATGCATTAATAAGTAGTAAACTAGTTATTGTTTGTTGTATTGTGAAACAAACAACCATAATCTATAAACCCATCCATCAAATGATGAATCCTTTGTGATAAACGAGATATAATCATTGTTATCCAAGACACTATCAGCTATTGCAACAAAATTAGTGGTAGTCCACCCAACTCTAATTCCTTTACTCTTCTTATTTTTCAACTTAAGACAATCCGTTTGAAGATGTGTCCTCATTCCACAATTCCCAAAGGACAACACCACCGGTCCTAATTTGTCTATTTGGGTTTAGCACTACTCTTCCTTTTAGTTAAATTGCAAACCCTATTAAATGTCACCCTTCTTGACCCAAAGTACTTACTAACAACAATAACATGTATTTCCACAATCAACTAATGAGGACAATAGATTCAAAGTACATACCTCATCATCATAATTAATCTCTTTGAACTCAATTGACTAATAATTGTATTGAATTCATTCTTGTGTTTAGCAATTGATGCATCTTTGCCCCACTTTAAGAGGAAAAAAATGCATTAAGTAGACCTTGTTGATTACATAAGGCTTCTTGCAGTTGGTTGACAATGCATTCATCAATTCCAAAGTAGTCTTCTCTTTCATGATGCTAAACACAACTTTATGAGCTAACATTAGCCAAATAACACCCAATGCTTGTCTAATCGACAAATCCCAATTATATTGCTTCATTGACTCTAGCTTCTTCGTAGACATGGACCAGTGTTGATAATCTTCAAATGGAATGTTCTTAAAACTACAATTGTTCCCATCAAATTGTCTATTTCATTTTTCCTTCTTTTGTCACAATCGATTCTCTTCAAGTCAGCTGAGCTTGGCTCAAACGTTAATTATTGTGAAAATAAGTGATTGAATTCAATAATAAATAGAGCAATATGCAACAATCAATTGTTGCGGCAAACTGCAATCAATTGTGTGACATGCCGGTGAATATATATTATGATAGCTGGCTGAACATATATTACACCAAAGTTGGGCCAAGCATCATTTAAATTGATTTGCTATAAACAAAAGCTGGGTGAAGGAACTTCCAAAAAGCCGCTTAGCTTTTGAGGTGCTGCTGCAAAACATCTCAACAGGTGCAGCATCCATTTTCGTAAAACTACTACATGACAGCTGTACCAAACAGCCACGAGCTCTAAGGGCACGAGATTGGCCTCAAGCAATTTCTAGGGTAAACATAAGGGAAACGGGTTGGCAGATTGTTTTATTTTTCACTTGTCAATTCATGCAGGCGCAAAAATATTTATCATGTCAAACTAATATATTTTTTAGATTGGTGTTCAAATTCAATTCTAATACGATTTTCTTTAATACGGTAAAGTCTCTAATCCTGACAATTAGAGCAAAAAACCGATAGCCTTGATTTGTTTTTTGTTTTTTTTGTTTTTTTTTTGACAATTCGACCCAGCACAAAAACAAGAGGTAATAACAAATATAATATTTAAACAATGATTTAATATGCAATGTCATCCCTAAATTTTTTATTTTTGCAATGTGTTTTGAATTTTGGCCTAGTTTACTATATCGTCCATATACTCTTAATTTGTTCAATGTGATACATGAACAATTGCTAAATGTTCAATTTAATCTCTAGTTTATGTGAAAATGACACAAATGGAAAGACTATATTGAACATTTATCAATAGGTTAAGGATCACATTAAATAAATTAAAAATTCGAGAACAATATTGCATATCAGGTCAAAATTCAGGACTATATTAAACAAATTAAAAGTTTATGGATAATATTATATATTGAATCAAAGTTCATGAACTATTTGTGTCATAAACAAAATATTCATTCAATTAGCTTCAATCTTGATGTAGTGGCGATGAGGGTCCTCCCAAATGTGTGTACCGAATGAGTGGCAAAAGCAAATATTACCCATTTTGTTCGTTTTCCTTTCTTTTGAGAAAGTTCGGAGGACTGTGTTTCTGCCCCATTTTGATGCTTCCTAATTAGTTTCTTTCGACAAAAAAAAATTATTATTATCAATTCTAATCCGAAATTTCCTTTGATATTAGAAATAAAGGCACCTCCTCAATTTCGGGGTTGTTCTCATTCGATGGATTTTCATTCGTTTTGAAATTTCTTTTTTTTTTTTTTTGGGCTCTTTTCCTTCACATGGAATGAAAATGACACAGCTAAGTCTTGCATCTTATCTTCCTAGGATCATTTGTCATCCATGTCCGAATTTTTCAATGATGAAGACACCAGGCAGATAGCAACCTTGTCGATCTAACTTTTTTCCTTTCTTTGAAGTTTTCTGATTGATGGCATCCAGGTTGTGATGGCATCTTCATTTAAATAAAACCTATCTTTCATTCCATTTTGTATGTTTACTCAAAGTTGTATGAATCACAACTTTTGTAATCAACCCAGATTATTTAAAGAACCTTTTGTTATGCTCGTACAAGTTGGAGCATTGGTGCGTAATATAATAGTTTATAAATGTGACGGTTTACCAATGAATCAATTTGAAATCATATTCTTATTTAACATTAAATATGTTGAATTTATAAAATCACCTAAATATTAGTATTCAAATGCATCCCTAGTTATTTTATTTTGGTGGACAATTCAAATGTGACTTACTTAGTGATTTGTAAGGTAGAAACTATAAATTGTTATGGGCAGAACACTAGATCGAAAGACTTCACGCTGTTTAAGAACACAAAATCCCAGTCGCTTTACCAAATCCTCCGTCCCGTGAAATTAGTGCACCTTTCCTTTTGACACCACATCTAAAAGAACGAAATAATAACACGTTCTGATTGGCGCTGAAAGGGACTCATTACCCTCTCATCCGTATTCGCGCATGTTGATGTCACTTAAAGGGGGATCCAGAGAGCAAACCCCTGATTTATTACGTCGGATCTCCGATGCATACTATATGATAAGACAATCATTTTAAATATGATTATCAAAAGGTAGATGGTAGCGTGAAGCAATGTAGCAGAGATTATAATATTTGTTTTTGGCTCTCAACATTTGAACTTTCAACGCTTAGTTGTGGTCCCGGATGACACCTTCACGTGTTTTTTTATTTTATTTTAATTGCATCGAGCTCTGACTTCCTTCACTCACGGCAACTTTCATGCTCTCTCTCCTCTCTCTACGGCTCATCTTTGCTAAAGTACATTATTTTTATGTCATATATGATATTTCTAAAGAACAGAACCTTCACTACATCTTCCTCTTTCACACAACGGCTTCTTGAAATTCCCTTAATAATTCCGCCCCTATTTTTTTATTTATTTAATTTCTTCTTTACAACATGCACGATCCCAATTTTTTATTTTTTTTATTTTTTATTTTATTTTTAAAGGTCGATAGCACATACCTGCAGCTCCTGTCATGCTTTGTGGATCTATTCAAGGTTCAAGATCCCAAAGCATTAACTGCAACGTCCATATGGATGTACTTCACATGTCGTCCCGGCCCGTATAATTTGGGATTAGAATCCCACAAATTAATGAGGAGGGTTAGCAGTTCAAAAAGATTAGATAGATAATTAGGTAGTAGGCGGCCGGCAGAAGAAAAACTTTTAGGTGCATTGAGCAACATGTGAGCTCGGTGCTGGATATCCTTTAATTCTGATGAACCTCACGTGGGACTCGCATAATTTAAAGGTTAAGATACATCGATGAGTCACATGATTTAAAGGTTGAGATACATTGATTCTTTTCTTAAAGAAGAAAAACAGCTTATAAGTGAATTTCCTTGTTTTGTAATCAGATCATTAAACTTTAGTTTCAATCCTTCCATGTACTAAACTAGTATTTGTTTACTGCAACTGATGCATTTTGACAGAAAATCTGGCCAATTCTTTGATGAAGATACATGCAAGTATTGACACTTTGAAAGTATATAGAGTCCGTTGGCTTTGTGGAAAATTTTCTATCAAATAAGATTTCCTCATTTTTCAGCATTTGAATCGTTGAGGAAAATAAGTTAATCATAAATATTTACAGAGTTGCTGGCAACCTTGTATTTAAATTTGGAAAATGACTTCCTCTTTTGATATTATAAACCATTTTCTAAAACATAATTGGATCAGGAACCCAAGACCCTGGTGCTTGCAACCAAGAACCCAGCGGCCAGGCTCAAGCCCTAATGGCAAGTCTCGTTTTGGTGGTCGTGCCCGGGTCTCCGGCGCTCAAAAATGGAAAACTGCAATCTAGACATTTTCTCAAATGAGTTTTGCGTAAGTTTCATGTAACAAACTTCAGAAAATGACTTTCCTATTATCCGTAATATACGACCAAACACAGCAATAATTTTCCTTGAAAGTAAGTTCCTGTGAAAATGGTCTTCAGTATTCATTTCCAGAAGAAATAAAGCCTCGACCAATTATATTTCACTTTTTAATGTTTCAATGGAATCCAAAAGAGGCAGAGGTAAGTTCATTTATCGGCTTAGAGAGAGAGAAACAGAGAGGGTGAACTCTCGTGTGGACGGGTTTATTACATGGTGGTGAGGAAGCACATCAAAATCCCTTATTGGTACCCTTGCTGATTAAGTCAAGAAAGACAGGATTGCGTCATCAGGTGTGTCACATTTGCAATATTTTAACAATGGACAGTCAAGATGGTGGTGATGGTGACGGTGATGATTATTATTATTATTTTTTAATGAAGGCAAGGCAAGGCAAGGACTTCTTTTTGATTATCCCAACCTCGTTCCGTTTGGTAGAAGCAAAATCAAATTATTTTTTACATGCTAATTAAGCAAATTACTTTACGCCACATCCATTTTTGGACTCATTAGCAGATAACTCTTTGTTATGTCTCTTACCACAGAATTGGTTCGCGGGAGGCACAGCACGATGGAAAATAGCTTGACAGAGATTAAGGGCACGAATGATAACCATTCTGGCCAGAAATTGATTTCTGGAAGGGAAATAAATATTTCTATTTCTATTTCTAGATGACTCTCTAAAGATGCACTTGGTAACGTTTCTGTTAAAAAATTGTTCCCGGAACAGAAATATAACTGCACAAAATTTCTGTTCTTAGAATAGAAAAAGAACAGAAACACATTTGATAAATATGTATAATTTTTTTAATTTCTTTTAGTATGTTTATTTTTCCTTTTTTTCTTTCTTTTTTCTTTTTTCCTTTTGGCTAGTTGTCGGCCTCGGCCATGGCCGGCGATCGGCGAATGAGGATCGGAGGCCTTGCCCAGCCATGGCGAGGCTCAGTCTCACCGGGGGTCAGCGATGTCGTCGGCCCTCAACGGCTGGTTGCCGGCCATGGCCAAGGCCAGCGATTAGCCAAAGAAAAAAGAAGAAGTGTTTCTCAAAATTGTTCCCGAACGAGGAACAAGTTTTTTCTACATTTTGTTTATGCTCCAAATCTATTCCTGAGAACAAAAGTGTAAACAAACACATTTCTGTTCTTTTTTTGTTCCTCGGAACAAAATAACGTAAATTTTTGTTTTGGGGAACATAAACACAATTAAACAAACAGGGCCTAAGCAAAAATAACCATTTGATAATGACACAAAATTTCAACTCTAAAAATAAAAATTCATTTGATAATGACACAAAATTTCTTCCTTCCGAATGGTGGCAACTAGCGGATGGTGGCGGGCAAATGGTGGCCAGCGATTGGCAAACGATGGCAGGAGGACGGCCATCGGCGACCAACGCACGGTGAAGGATGACTGGTGGTGGGTGACTGGTGGACGGTGGTAGGCGATCGGCAGCGGTGGCGATCGGCGGTGGGTGACTGGCAATTGGCGATTGACAGCCGCAGCGGTTGGCAACTGGTGAATGGCGGACAGTGGCAGCGACAATGATCGGCGACCGGCGGATGGCGGACGACGGCAGCGACAATGAGCAACCAGTGGATGGTGGTCGGCAGTGATGGATGGACGACCGGTTCATAGCAAGGACGAATGATGAGATGAATTTTTATTTTTAACAGAAATAGAAATGTAGAAAATTTTTACTTCTAATTTCTATTCAAAATCTATTTCTAGAATAAAAATTTATTTCAGAAATAGAAAAAATGGAATAATTTTATCAAACGGATTTCTATTCTAGAAACAAGTCTAGAATAGAAAAATTGTTTCCGGAATAGAAATTGTAATTTGTCATGCACCCCTAAGTTTCTTAGCTAATCACAATTTTATGCCAAGCTTTGGTGCTGAAGTGCATTTATATCTTGCACAATTCTATTGTTGGTGCGCAAAAAATGTGGATTTTTTTCTTGTGCTGGTAGATTTCCTTTTTTTTCTTTTTTATTTGAAGTGTTGGCAAATAAATTATTGTCAAAAGTTACTACTTTTTGTTTCAAGTAACTAATTGGTAAATTACCAACACTTTTATGAATTGTCAACTTTTTTATAGTTCGCGAAAATTATTAATTTTTTGTACTAACTTGTTTTTTTTTTTTTTTTTCATAACTTACTAACACTTTGAATAAATACCAATTTTTATGAGATTAAATAACCAACTAAGTTTACCTATCTGTAATAGTTCTTTCTTCATTTGTCAACTTTTCTTTTATTTGTTTTGATTAGCAACTCCTTAGATTTACTGGCTTTTTTTTTAGAGATTACCAACCTTAATATGCGTGATCGACCAATTATTCTTCCGCTAAATTACTAAATTGCCTTGGGTTATTAATTCATACAAGTTATTTACCGATGTTTATTTATTAAATTTGCTAATTTTCTTATTATTTATAAGCTTTTATTTGCATTTCTTAGTAACTCCTTAATTTACCAAGCCTTGTAGAACATAGATACAAACATTTCATCAATTAAGTTATCAACTAATTTTGGGTTATCAACTTTAATTTTTGCACTAAAAAACCTTCATCTTCATCACACAAACACCTCTCTCTCTCTCTCTCTCTCTCTCTCTCTCTCTCTCTCTCTCTCTCTCTCTCACACCCTTGCCCCACCTCTAGCATGAGAGCATGACCTGGCAAGTTAGCATCGATGCCCTAGGTAACGTCGAATGTCTCGAAAGTCTTTTACTTTTAGTTAAGCATATACGGAAGCGATCATAAACAATCTCCGTACAAACAAACACGGAAGCTGGAAAAGACATATGTAAGTCAAGTAAATAAAAGCAACATATAAGGCCTATTTGGTTTAGCATTCCCAAGGGGTTTTCAAGCCCGAAAGCCCCTTGGGGAAAATTTCAAGTGTTTGGTTCAGCATTTTGAGGTATACTTGGGAGAATGCTAGCATTTGGAATGCTCTAGAATGCTGAAAGCTCAAAGCAGGTGGGGACCTGCTTTGGGCATTCAGCATTTTCGAAATGCTGAAGAGGGGATTAATGAATTTTTTTTCTTCCAATATTGCCCTCACTGATAATTGCATTTTCCTATTATACCCTCAAAAATTACTGTTCATCGTCTTCCTTGTTGAACTTATTTCTTCAAGAGTGAAGCTTAGCCGGTGGAGCTCAACTAGCCGGAGCTGGTCGCCCACGCATTGCCGTCGCCAAGCACTGTCGTCGCGTGGGTCGCGGCCTCAGGCGATCTCGCCTAGGTCGCGCGACCCATACGACGGGCTGAGCGGTGCTCAGCCGGCCAGATCTGGTCGCCACGCACCGCCATCGCCAAGCACCGCCGTCGCCAAGCACCGCCGTCGCCACGCACCGCTGTCGCTAAGCACCACTGTCGCTATGCACCACTGTCGCGTGGGTCGTGGCCTCAGGCTGCGTCGCTTGGGTCACGCGACCCACGCGACGGTTTGAGCACCGCCTGATCTGGTCGCCACGCACCGCCGTCGCGTGGGTC
Source organism: Eucalyptus caleyi (assembly GCA_014182885.2). Taxonomy (NCBI): domain Eukaryota; kingdom Viridiplantae; phylum Streptophyta; class Magnoliopsida; order Myrtales; family Myrtaceae; genus Eucalyptus; species Eucalyptus caleyi. Next base: position 41,144,983 of record CM024470.2, read on the forward strand.
GCGTAGGTCGCGCGGCCTCAGGCGTCCATGCGACGGCGGTGTGTGGGTCGCACGGCCCCAGGACGGCAGTGCGTGGGTTGCGCGACCCAGGCGATGCCGCTTGAGGCCGTGACCCACGCGACGGCGGTGTGTGGGTCGCGCGACCCATCGCCTCCCCACCACCACAGCCACCAGCCGCCTCCCCCACCATAGCCACTAGCCGCCTCCTCCACTAGCTCTGGCTGCCTCCCAATCATTCCCCTCCTCTGCTTTAACATCTCCTTCTCCTTTCTCCTTTTCTTTTTTTCCTTTTTCTTTTCAGCTCAAAGCTCCTTTGTAAAATGCACCAAAATAAAAAGAGTTCCGAAACACTTCAGCATTTGCAAAATGCCCATTCTTCTAAAGATACTTGGGGAAATGCAAAGGCATTTCCCCAAAGTTTGCATTTCCCCAAAGTTGAACCAAACGGGGCCATATTCATATACATATTCACATATCAAAAGCTGTTTTGATTACATGCCCATCCTAGTCCTAGGCTACTTATTTTTGTTTCCACACATAGTCAATCAAAAGGCTAGGGTAGCCTAGCTCCTCTACCGAGCTGCTCCCAAAAGCGGCCCCCATGCTAGGTTCATTCCCTTCTTGGACCTAGGTTCACCCATCTTACACACTTGAAATTGTGAGAACAACAAAAGTGAGTCGATGTCTCAGTAAGTAAAATTCCCTAATTCTCCTATAGGAGGACATCTTGCCATTGATCGTCTAATACAAGATCACCACCTATTTGTCGATAGCAAATCAATAGCAATGTTCATGCCTTGCCTTGCCTATGCATATGAAAGGCTCTCAACCATTTATGTGCTTTCAAGAATCAAAGACACTGAGTTAGTGCGTATGAACAAGCTTTCCAAAGATCCATGGCTTACGATCACTTTGGTCACAAAAAGGGACGTGTGCATCTCATGAAACTCATTCAAGCACTAAGTGACCAAATTCAAACATATGCTCAAATTGATGCAATGACTTAATAATACATATCAAAACAAATCCAGCTTTTGTAAGCATCACACATGTATTGGTCATGGACCACTTGTGGACTTTCATTTTTCTTTTCCAGTATCATATTAGTTGAAATTAATCGACTCTTCTAGTAACAACCGGGCATTGGTCCCCCTTTTGGCAATCGGTATCGTCCCGATCTCATTATCGGGAAGGCATCTAGGGTGACCCCTAGGCATTAGTCTTACTTGGGTCGATATCGTCCATGATCTCAATATCAGGATGGCATCTGGGGCTTTACCCCAGGTAATGACCTGGCATCCCTTAGCGTCGGCATATAAGTCCATTGTGTGTCCATGTGTTTCAAGCATCAATTGATTCATTTTATCTTTGAACTTTTAGCCAGATGAAAGGCCTGAAGGCATGCCATGAAAAGTGAATCAATGAACAACTCTTATACTTTGTTAGAATCATGTTGGATGTGATTCGGCCTTGTGGTCTTGACTTGGAATTGTTCGCTTCGGCTTCAACAGCAACATGTGACTTGTCCCGAGTAACAATATGCCTTAATATTGTCCCAAGATCAAGTGTGAGTTGTGCACCTACCTCGACACACCTCCAAAGTCGCTAAGACCATTCCTCAACGTTCGGGTGTGCTCGGCACTTATGTAAGATCATGAACTTACTTGATGCAACAATAAGCAATAGAAACACAATAAGCATAATAATACAAAGCCAACATAAGCAAATGATGACATGATCCTAAAATCGATAAGCATAGCACATCACCCTATCAAAGAGTTAGGAAAATCTACTTACTACTTTTTGGACCTAGCTCCAAGATGCTTCTTTAGTGGTCAATTAGTGTCTAGGGCGGCTTGGAAGAGAAATGCATGAAAGAAAGGGGAGGAAGGGAGAGGAAAGGAGAGAAATGCCAAGCCTTAAAATGTGAGGATGCCTTCTCCTATTTATAGGCCTCTTCCTCTTAGATTTTTATGCAAACTCATGATTATGCCTCAATGACGAGTTGGCCTACCTATCTTCTCGAGTTGACACCTAGGTCCTTTGGTGTTAGTTTTTGATTGATTGACCTATTTGCTGCTCTCCAAGGCTTAATCTAGGCTCATTATTGCCTATGGTGCTTAAGGGACACATAAGCCCCTTTAATGCCTAATGTTTTCTTCTAATTGGTTGGTCTTTATCTTGTTCACCAAGGCTACAATCTAGAGCCATCATAACCTAAGATTCACCTAAGGTTTTAGGGGACACCTAAGTAAATGGCTCACCTCTCTCATTAATTGCCAAGATTTCATGCAATCATTAAGCTCAGATGTGTTCACATTAGCCAACTTGCTCTCCAAGTTTCTTCTCTTTAACACACTAAGGTCGAAAAGTATTTAATGCATTCTTATCTTTAAGCCAAGAAGTCTCTAGATTAGCTTGCTACTCAAGTTGGGTGTGTAGCCCCCTTCCCCTCCAAGTTAGGTGTGTAGTTCTCCCATTTTATGGTAAAAATAATTTTGAGCAACTTTCGAAATTAGTACCATTACTTTATCAAATGGACTTGAAAAATTATAAAATTTTAATATGTTGTAAAGAAGACCTTGAAACATTTTTCCTGGGGAACCCAAGCCAAATTTGTTGTGGAAAGAGTAGAAAATCATTGAACACAACCCAAAAATTCATCCATCGAGCATATTCAACGGTCAGAGAGAGAAACTCATTTTGAAATCCAAATCTTTACAAAACTCTTTGAGATTTTAATATTTGGTAGATATGGATTTAATTTAAAAATTTTGTGAGGGAATCATGTCCAAATTCGAAAGAGAAGATATTATAAAAATTTGAGAAAGCAACTTGGTTACCGTTTTCACTATATTGGGCAGGTTCTATATGGTAATTGATTGGGCCCTCGTCCCAACCATTTCATCTCATAAAAATATGAAATTTAAGCATGTTATAGATTAAGATGTTTTGAACAACTTTTATGAAGAAAGTTACTCTAAATTCAAAACACAAAAAGCTCTATAAAATTGGAAAGCATACCAAATCCAGTAGTTTCGAAAAATGGGAAGTCCAAACCTATGAAACTCAAGGTGGCATCAAGGTTATAGGATAGCCATAATTAGCGCCAATGTGTCCTATTTTTATTGGGACACTTGGCTTGGATACTTTGCTTAATTCCCAAGGTAAATCCTTGATAAACATGACCATATCTAGAAAAATCTAAATAGAATGATAAGTCAACCTCCTTCATGAAGAAGTTAGGGTGTTCTAAAGAATTCCATTTTGTCATTTTCTTCATCAAGAAAGCTGTTTGGAGAAATCCATTCCCTAGGTTGGTTCAATGCTGGAAAATGAATCATTAGGTACACTTCAAAAAATCAAATCACGTATACCTAAGGTTCGGCCATCACACCCCATGCTCGCTCGAATCGTTCATTTGGACAGTCGGTCCGCCTAAAGGGTCGATTGTCCATCGATCAATTCAAGGCTAATCCTAAGACTACCCATGACCTAGCACTAAGCTAAGGCATTCATGGACCTTATAATTAGTGACAGAATAGCTGGGTCTATCCATGAACTCATTCCAATCAACACCCGGTTCATGCGTATGGTTCATGGTCTGCGCATTACCGATCCACAATCAAACACCACCATTTCAAGATTCTTTTCGGATCACTACGAATTAAATAAGTAATAGTGCATTTTTGGTCAGAAGATGATCGCATTTGGTTAAGTTGGATCGTCCATGTATCAATGCATAGCGGGTGGAATCGCCCGTGGCCGGAACTACGATCAGTTGTATCAACCCATGATTATTTGTCTATCCAAAATCATTATGTGACCAATTTTTGTGATCAAAAGTTCATCTTTTTAGCTAGTGATCCCATCCCATCGGTATGGTCGGTAGAAAATTCACGGCCGACAAATCGACTAGTTCGTGACCGGTTGATTGGTAGATCGGTCGGTCGGACCATGACCGATCCTTGATGCCTTACCAATCAAACCGATCAATCCCATGGCCAATGGCTCATAGTCGATCCATTTAGGATCTTATGGCCGATCCTTATAGGGTCGGTATCAAGGGTGTTACACACTCTCTTTGAACCTTTTTTTTTCTCTCTCTCTCTCTGAACCTTTTTTCTTCTCTTCCACTTTTGGAGGGGAGGGATTTGACCTAGATCTCTCACTCCCCTCCTAGTTCCTTTTCCTTTCCTTTTCTTTTGTTTCTTTCCTAGTTCTCCCGATGTAGTCTTAGATCTGGGAGCTTTGCTCTCCTGATCTTATATTTAGGAGCTTTTCTCTTCGATCTAATTCTAGATTTTGGAGTTTTAATGAATAAGTACTCTATTTCCTGTTTCAATAGTGTCACAATTGTTTCGATGTCAAATTAGTGCTCATTCAACATTGTTTCACTCAAAATTTTGGCACTTTGCATTGGCTATAGGGCTTGCTCTCGCAGGTGTTAGATCTAAGATTTTTCAATATATTTATATTGTCTCCATAAGATGATGGTGTTGGGGACGCCAAACCTCGGGGTATACCATCGAAAGGCAAAGCCATAATTATGGATGGAGATCTTGACGTGTGCTTATCATTGATGGTGTTGTGTGCTTTAGTGATTGGCTGCCAATCATTCGCTTGGATCTAGTTACAGATCTGTTCTTAAAGGATGAGCTTGTCATGATCTCCACCAACCATGTTCTGATGAAATGCCTTGATTTCTGGTTTTTGTATTTATTTGGGAGATCTATGGGTTTGTTTTGTTATTATGACTTTTTTAGATTCCATTTCATGTGTTAGATTGACAATGAATGGAAATTTCTTTTTGACAAAAAAAAAAAAAAGAACTCTTATTCGAGTTATTAATCAAGTTTTTTATTATAAAATATTATTATCTTTTGTCAACTTGTATTCACATTTCTAAACTACACCTTAAATTAACAAATGTCACATCAATTACTAATTTTAACTTAAGCGACTTATCAACCCTTCTTCAATTAGTTTATGCACTAGTTTTGACTTACCAACTCTCATTTGAGTTAGTTACCGACATTTATTTGAGTCTTAAAATTTTTTAGAAACTCTTATATATGGTTATGCAATCAAAAAATGAATTGGTGACCTAAAAGTAGTTTGCCACTAATAAGAGTGAATTGCTAAGTCTCACAAAAAAAAAGTGGATAATATCATATAATAGTTGTTAAGTTTAAAGAATTGGTAAAATAAAGATAAATAAAGATCAGTAACTAACTCATATAAAAATTAGGAACACAAAATTAGTTGTTAACATAATTAGAAAAAGTTGATGATCACTACAATCGAGGTTTAGTAATTTCTCAAAAAGTCAATAAATTTAATGGGTCAGTTGTCAAGAAAATAAAAGTTGGTAACTTAATAGAAAAATTGGTAAATATATATATATATATATATATATATAATATAAGTACATGTTTGTAAAAAACTCAACGAGAGTTGGTAAACCAAAATTAATTAGTAATCTAATAAAAAAAAAGTAGGTAAGTCACATAAATAAAGATTGGTAAATTCATATAAATGTTATTACGTTTGAGGCATTTGCAAGAAAGAAAAATAAATGTTATTTAAAAAATGTTAGTAAGTAATTCAAATGAGAATGGTAACGCAAAAACATTTTGGTAATCTAAGCAGAAAAAATTGGTAAGTTACTCAAATAAAGATTGATAAATCCTTTTAAGAGTTGGTTGGTGTGAAAAAGGCAAATACAAATTGGTGAAAGATAATAATTTTTTAAAAAAAGTTAGTAATTTGTAAACTGTTCAAAAGAATATTTTAGAAAAATGTTGGTAAGTAACCAATAAGCTATCAAGAAATTAGGAGACCATTAATTAATTTCTTTTGTTTACATACACACACACACACACACACACACACACACACACACACACACACACACACACACACATATATGTATGTATATGCATATATAACTCTTACAACTTCTTTCAAACATTTATAGGTAAGGAGTAAAATTCATTTCTCTAAGCATGAGAGAAAACTGTCCTTACACTAAGAGATGATCTATTATGTGTTGAGTTTTGACTTTCAAGTTAGTGATAAGGGTATTTTGGACCATTTACATTTGATTTAGGTTTTTTTGAAGGTAGACTAGAAAAGGATGTGTTTAACAAGACATCTCTAACCTTAACCTCCACATTAGTTCCCTTCTTTTGTTTTGTTTTGTTTTGTTTTGTTTTTCTATCTTCTTGTTGGATCTTTAGATCTTATGGCTCACCAAGTGATTTTTTGAGCTTTTTTAGATTGTACTCTTGTACTCATTGTTAAAGATAGTGAAACCACTCTCTCTTTTTACATGGTTTTTCTTGTTTTGAGTTTTCCATGTATATCTTGTGTCTCGTGTGATTTTGATATTGCTTTCATCCTTTGCTATGTATGCTTCAATTATTGCATCTTTAGGTGTTGTTTCGCAACAAACTAGTAACAGAGCAAAAGAATTTCGGTCTTTTTTGTTCAAGATCGCATCTATCAAGCTTGAAGTAGCACCCTTCGATCACCAAAACAATTTCAGGCTATGGAGGATCGAGATGAGGGCGTTGTTGCATTGGGAAGGTTTGATTAGAGCCTTGGACGAAAAGTACCCCGACAATAGAATTGCGGCTGAGATCAAGGAGATGGAAGAGAGGGCGCATAACACCATCTAATTATTGTCGTCCAATAAGGTGCTCTGCATGAAGAAATCTCTTACAATAAAATTATTCTTGAAGTAGTGTCTTTACATGCTACAAATGCAAGAAAGTACTCCTATCCAAAAACATATATATGAATTTAATAAATCATAATGGATATGAAAAATCTAGATTTGAAGTTAGATTATGAAGATCAAGCCCTAATTGTGTTATACTCACTCTTGAGCTCATATGAGAATTTTGTGAATTCTATGCTCTTTGGAAAGGAATCTATAACTCTTGAGGATGAAGGTCTTGTTGAATTTCGTAGAGATGAATACAAAGTTGAAGGTAAATAGTAGCGATTGTAAAGCTGATGGCTTAGTTGTCAAGGGAATGTTGAATCATCATAATAGGCACAATAATAGTAAAAGGTGTTCAAAGTCTACGTCAGGCCGAGACAAGAGTAAAGCGGAGTGTTACTATTGCCACAGATTCGAACACAACAAGAATGAGTGTCCTTTGTTCAAGGCTAAGGGAAAGAAGTCAATGGAGAGTTTTGATTCAACTAGTTTGTTGAAGAATAAATAGTTAGCTATTACAGACAATGTTCTTAATTATGATGAAAGATAACAAGGAGAACAACCTTTACGTTCTGTAAGGAAGTGCCGTTGTTGGTTCTTTAAATATATCATCCTCTTTAGATTTTGAAAAAACAAGTTTGTGGTATATGTGGTTGAGCCATGTGAGCAAAAGAGGAATGAACATATTGAGTAAACGTGTTTTACTTTGTAGAGATGATATTGCCTCATTTGACTTTCGAAAACATTGTGTTTTCGGGAATTCAACGCAAACTTAGTTTAAGCACTAGGGTGCACTTGACAAAGGGCACGATTGACTATATTCACTTTGATTGTGGGGATTGGCACATGTTATATCTAAGTGTGATGTAGTATATCTTTTGACATTTGTTGATGATTTTTCTAGGAAAGTATGGGTTTATTTCTTAAAGCGTAAAAGTGACATTTTGATACGTTTCAGAAGTGGAAGATGTTAATAGAAATTCAAATTGGGAAGAAGATGAAGTGTCTTAGAATGGACATGGTGTGACATCCCAAATTTCTGATTCTGCTTTCAATTAAATAAGATAGACTTTTCATCTACGCGCTTCTAGTTCAATTCTCCGAGCTGATCACTCGTGAGATAACTAGTCTATCAGGTGAAGCTGTTAAAGAAATTAAATGCAATAGACTCGAGAATCTGACCATGAATCGACTGCTCGACCGTGTTAATTTGCAAGGATCATTACGACACGGTCAAAATCGAACAGAGATTAGTAATAGGTTGATTCGACTGAGATATGTGATTAAAGTGCGGGTGATTCCACCTGATTTCAATATCCTAGTCGACTGGCACTAAACTAATTCTTCTGTCGTTTTGGGTACCTTGTGTCTGTAATTGAAACCTCAAGATTTTCACGACAATCGAGAGTCACTAATGTGTCAAAGATTATGTCATAGCTTGAAATTAATCAACCACGGGTCAATTGCACTGAAAATTCCTAAAAGCTACCCAATAGATTAGGACGTGCTCAAATCGCGCCGATTGAAATTAATCATGATTTTAAACCTGAATTCAGAAAGTGAAATCTTGGCCATGTCACAATTCATTTTAGGAACGTTGACTCATATTCAAAAGATTTTTCATGCAATAAGAGTTTTTCAGCAATTAAGCAAAGATGGCTAATTTGGTTCGAGAAATTAGTAGGCCCACCTTTGATCGTGCTTTTGGGACTTAACTTAGTTTTATGGACAAGTGAAGATGTGAATTGAAGTGTGGTGACATTGGATTAATTTTATAGACTCTAATTTGATGTAATTGGAAGAGAATCGAGTGGAATTGAAGAAGTTGCGATACAAGATTTCATGCCACGGAAGAAATTGAAATTGCAACCATTGGAATAAGGTTGTGGGAGATTGGAGATAGTGGAGTGTAACATCATCAAGTGATGTCATGGTGGGGCTAAGAGTGCATAGGATCTTGACAAGTGGAGGGTGGAGATGGACTCTCATAAAGTGGAGATTTCACTTCCACCTATCAACATCATCATCTTCAATGGACTCCTTGGATTTCGAATTTGGAGAGGGAGAGAGACAATCCATCCAGACCAGCTTGCTCGACGCCGCCTCCTTCGTCCGTTTGGTCGCCCGCTCGTTGCTGTCGCCGAAGCCGTTATTGTCTCGGTCGTCATCCATTGTGCGCAAAGGCCCGCATGCACCTCGCCGTCTTGCTCGTGCGCTGGTACGCTCCTGTCCGCTCACCCAAGGTCGTTGTCCAGCATCTTTAGGCCGTCGTGGAGCTCATTGAAGGCCATCTTGCCACCGTGCAGCAGCCAGAACCACCGCCTGAACCGCCAAAGCCCTGGTTGCCTGTTTACAGCAAGCCGAGCCGCTGGTTCTTCTTCTTTGTCCAGCACCTGTCCGCTGTTGTTCAGCAGCTGTGAGCCACTGTCGGAGCCAATCGAACTACCGAAAGTCCGCCTCGTCCGCCATTGCACCGTTGCCAGCTCACCTCCTCGCCGGTTAAGCCTTGGTCATCTCGGTTCTAGCTTTCTTGGCCAGCAACAAAGGCAGAAATCCAACAAGCCCGTGAGACTTTGAGGAGCATTTCCGGGCCCTTCCCGGCCTCCGTTGGTGTCGCCGCTTTAGGGTTTATCGACCGCCTTGGTGTCGTTGTCGTCGTGAACTCCCCGGAGCACAAAACCGGTGAGTTTATCCTCTAAACCTCACTTAGTAAGTTAATCATGCTTAAGGGATGTTTATGTTAGTCTAATTAGGTTTAGGTGGTTAGATTATATTATTTTAATGTAAGTTAGATTAGTGGTACGATTAGTTTAATAGATGTTTAATTAGGGCTAATTGTATGTTTAAATTAGAGTAATCTAGTTTAAGCCCCAATTATTTATTTTAAATTAATAAGCTATTTCGAATTTTATAAATATTATTTTATTAAATTAAATTATTATAATATAATATTTAATTATTTAATTATTGGAATTAAATTTAATTATTTAATAATTTCGAAAATTTTGCCAAGATGGCGATCGTCGGAATTTCGCACTGATCGCAGTGGTGCGGTCAGTTTGTTTCAATTGTATGTTAAATTAAGAAATTGAGTAGAATGATGATTGTGGCTAATAATTCCAAAAGTGTGGAATTGATTGAAATTGAAGAAGTTTTGGTATTTAACTTGAAAATACCCGACGTCGGCCTTTGGCACCGTAATTGGCTTGTAGGACCAGTTTGAATCAATTGATTGATTGGTTTGAGGAATGAATTGGTTTATTATTGAACCGTCAATTTGTGTGAGCATTGGTATATCGGCTTGTGAGAGCCATTATTATTTCTTAGCTTGTGCGAGCTACCATCTATATCAGCTTGTGAGAGCATTGCATCCATTTTAGCTTGTGTGAGCTGTGATTCATTAATGAATGGATAGATGGTATGAATTGATCGACGTATGAATTGTACCGATGTGTAGGATTGAACTGAGGTGAGGTAAGTCCTTAATTCTCTTTGTGTGGCTAGAGCACCTTGGGGCTTATTTTCTTCCTAATCGAGTTTTAGAGGGTAGGACTCGCTGAGACATTGTCTCACCCCGTTGTGGGATAATATTTTCAGGTCCCTAGATGGCGGATTCTCTGGAGCTTTTTGGTAGACCAGTGAGGGTCACTGAGAATATTTTTGACTATGCCGATCCTGGAGCCGGTGAATGGATTTGATTAGCTGGTCTTAGGATAGCTTAGTTTTTGAGGACCGATCTTCTATAGATCTTTTGTTATTAGCCTAGTCCTGTAATTGAACTGGTTTGATGTGTTTAAATGTATGTGGATTGGCTTTGAAATGTGATCCTGCTTTTCTATCCCAATTGAGATTTGTTTGGGGATTATTTATCCGCTTCCGCATGTGTAATTAATTGATTGGGTCAGCGACGTGTCCTGGGAAGCCATATTTCTATCGACCGCAGTGGGATGTGTGCGTGCTCGAGGTTCGGGGCGTGACATCCCCGTTTAAGTGATATCAGAGCTTGGTTTATGTATGGAGTGATAATGAGCGAGGGAGTCTTTGGATAGTTGGTAGGAAATGCTTTTAATATGCTGACGCATGTGGTTGATAGCTGCTTGTTAATTTGTTGGTGAGGTCACTTAGATTCTAATGTGGTATTGGAATTTGCAAACAAGTATCTATACTGAGCTTGTAGCATGAGTGACTGAGAGCCGAGGGTTGCTAGGAAGAGAGCAGCAAGCCCTATGTTTTGGGGTGGGCTGCTATTGAGGATCAGTGTCTGAGGTGCCCTAGGTAGAGCGTAGGCTGAGGCCAAAGCAAGTGGAGTAGCACCACCTCCTGTTGGTGCTGGGGTAGCAACCCCTAGTGATTTGAGGATAGACGGGATCCTGCAAATGCTTGAGGCCATGAGAAATTAGATGGATCAGCAGGCTCAGAATCAAGCCGCTGCCATTACTGCTACCGTTGCCGCTGCCATTGTGGTCGTATCCGCTACTGCACCTGCCACTGCACCAGTTGCCACGCCTGTTGTTGCACCTATTGAAGTTCCACCTGGGAATGTGGTCATTGGGACACAAATGCATAAGTTGGTGGAGCATTTTCTGAAATTGAATCCACCGAAGTTCACTGGGGCAGGAGACCCCGAAGCTATAGCTCTTTAGACCAAGGGCTTAGAGAAGGCTTTTGCATTGCTAATGTGCATTGAAGTGGAGAAGGTAGCCCTTGCAATTTACCAGCTAGAAGGTAACACTGATATTTGGTGGCAAGCCACTAGAGACACGGTATTCCTTGAAGGCGTAGTTCTAGAGTGGAACGCCTTTCTCGAAGTTTTCAACGACAAGTACTTTTCTGAGGCTGCTAGAGAAGTGAAGATGGCAGAATTCCAGCGTCTTCGCCAAGGTACTATGACCATAGACCAGTATGAAGCGAAGTTCACGGAATTATCGCGGTATGCCCCCGAATTGGTTAAGAATCCGGTGAACCGAGTTAGGAGGTTCAGAGATGGGCTCAGACCGGAACTGCGGAGTTCACTGATACTACTGAACTTGAGGAACTACAAAAACTTGTACAAACAGGTCTAGTTGATTGAAAGAGACCAGAATGAGAGAACCGCTGCGTTTGGGTCGCAGTTTGGGTCGAACAGAGAAGGTAATCGGTTTGGGAAGAAACCGATGCATGGAGGAAGGTATTATGTTCCGCCCAATAAGAAGGGTGGAATTAGGAAGTCAACGCCAATTTAGAATGGCATGTGTCACTTCTGTGGAAGGCGACATGGTTCAGCCCCATGCCATTTTAAGACGGCGCCTGTTATGAATGTGACCAACATGGTCACATAGCCAGAGATTGTCCCAGGAAGCCAAGAGGACCGCAACGTAGTTACCGGAACCGCTTGCTACCATTGGGTCAGAATAGGGGGTTCGTGTCACAAATCGCGCCATCGGGTGGACTAATTAGACCTCTAGCTCAAGGAAGGACGTATACCATCACGAGATGACAAGTAGAGGATGCGCCTAATGTGATTATAGGTACGGTTTCATTGAATGACTATATTGCTTATGCTTTGTTTGACCCTGGCACCATTCATTTTTTTTTTATTTTATATCTAAGCAGTTTGTTAAGTTGATAGGATTAAGTCCTGAATTGTTGAAGTCAGTGGTTAGCATATCTACACCATTAAAGGATAAGGTGTTCGTTGCATTGGGTTGTTTTGGTTGCAAGTTAGTGAGTGGTGAGCGAGTGGGGGTAATAGATCTGATAGTCCTAGCCATGTATGATTTTGATGTGATAATTGGCGTTAATTGGCTCATTAAGCAACGAGCTAAGATGAACTGCTATTGTAAATTGATTCAGTTTAACCCGTTAAGGGGTGAAAGTTTCGAGTTTATTGGGAGTCGAGGAGGACCCTCGATTGCTTTGATCTCGTCGCTTGAGGCAACTCGTTTGTTGGACGAGGGTTGTTAAGGTTACTTGGCGACTGTCATGGATATGATAGTCGAGGAGCTAAAGCTAGAAGATTTATTAGTGGTTCGAGAGTTTTTAGATGTGTTTCCTAAAGAGTTGCCAGGTCTACCGCTAGAGAGAGAGAGAGAGATTGAGTTTGTGATTGAGTTAGCACTCGGGACAGAGCCAATCTCTAAGGCTCTTTACCGGATGGCATTGTTTGAATTGGAGGAATTGAAGGTACAAATGCAAGAATTACTGGATAAGGGCTTCATACGCCCTAGCGCATCGCCTTGGAGAGCACCAATTCTATTTGTAAAGAAGAAGGAGGGTTCGTTACGTCTATGCATCGACTACCATCAATTAAATCAAGTGACGATCAAGAACAAGTATCCACTCCCAAGGATAGATGACTTGTTTGATCAGCTTCAAGGAGCGTCGATATTTTCAAAGATCAACTTGAGGACAGGGTATCATTAGTTGAGGATCAAGAAGGAAGACATACCGAAGTTAGCGTTTCGTACTCGATATGGCCATTATGAGTTTACTGTGATGTCATTTGGATTGACGAACGCCCTAGCTGCTTTCATGGATTTGATGAACCGTGTATTTAGAGAGTACCTGGATCAGTTCGTAATTGTTTTCATTGACGACATCTTGGTGTATTCGAGGAGTACTGAGGATCATGAAAGGCACTTAAGGATAGTGCTTCAGACTTTGAGAGATCATGAGTTGTATGCCAAGTTTAGTAAGTGTGAGTTTGGCTAACTCGTGTGGCTTTCCTAGGTCATGTCATCTCCGGAGAAGCAATCTCAGTGGACCGTCCAAGATTGAAGTAGTGATTAATTAGCTAAGACCGACAACAGTAACAGAGATAAGAAGTTTTCTGGGTTTGGCAGGGTATTACAGAAGGTTTGTGGAAGGGTTTTCAACATTAGCATCGTCGTTGACTTGACTACTAAAGAAGGATGAGAAGTTCATGTGGACAGACAAGTGTGAGTGTACTTTTCAAGAGCTTAAGAAGAGGCTGACTACCACACCTATGCTGACTATATCGTCTGGTCCTGGAGGTTATGAAATCTATAGTGATGTGTTGTTTAGTGAACTGGGTTGCGTGTTAATGCAACATGGTAGGGTCGTTGCATATGCGTCCCATCAGTTGAGGCCTAATGAATTGAATTACCCGACGCATGACTTAGAACTTGTAGCTATCATCTTTGCTTTGAAGATTTGGAGGCATTATTTGTGTGGAGAAAGGTTCCAGATCTTCACTGACCATAAGAGTCTCAAATATTTATTCTCTCAGAATGAGCTGGATATGAGATAGCGCCATTGGATGGAACTCCTGAAGGATTATGACTGTGATATTTTGTATCACCCTGGAAAAGAAAATAAGGCCGCTGATGCTCTAAGTTGAAAGTTTTCGATTGCTCAGATAATACTCAAGGAACGGAGATTGATTGAGAAAGTTCAAGATTCGGGTTTCAAATTTGAGGTAGGCCACCTTTTGAATCTTATGGCCACCCTCATAATTGAGCCGAAAGTTTAGATCAGAATCAAGACGCTTCAACGGACAGATCCAGAGATTCAGAAGATTCTGCAAGAGATTACAGAAAATAAGAATGCTAACTTTTAGATTGCTGAGGATAGAACACTGAGATTCCAAGGACGATTGTGTGTATCTGACGATGTAGGGCTTAGAGAGGAGATTTTATCAGAGGCTCATTGTAGCAATTACAACATTCATCTTAGCAGTACGAAGATGTATCAGAATTTGCGTTAGCATTATTGGTGGTTTGGTATGAAGGCAAACATCGCCAAGCATGTCGCCAAATGTCTCACTTGTCAATAAGTTAAGGCACAGCATTGTAAGCCGAGAGGACTTCTGCAACCTCTCGAGATTCCCGAGTGGAAATGGGAACATATCACGATGGACTTCATGACTGGACTACCGAGGAGTCAGAGAGGAAATGATTCGATTTGGGTAGTGGTCGACAGATTGACAAAGTCAGCTCACTTCATTATAGTATGAAAGGACCTTAGTTTGGATAGACACATAGACCTGTACGTGCGTTAGATCGTTCGTTTGCATAAAGTGCCGGTGACGATTACTTTAGACAAAGACCCAAAATTCATAGCCGCCTTTTGGAAGAACTTACAGAGTGCTTTGGGTACGAAGTTGTAGTATAGTACGGCCTATCATCCTCAGACAGATGGCTAGTCTAAGAGGACAATTCAAACCCTTAAAAACATGTTGCGAGCTTGCGTACTAGATTTTAAAGGGAGTTGGGAAGAGCAGCTTCATCTCGTCGAATTCGTCTACAACAACAGTTATTAGCAGAGTATTCATATGGAACCTTTCGAAGCGTTGTATGGTAGAGTATGCAGAACACCCATGTGTTGGGATGAGGTTGGTGAAAGAAAGCTTACGGGTCCAGAGTTAGTTCAGCAGTCAGTGGAGGCAGTTGTAGTGATCACAAGCAAATTGCAGACCGTTCAAAGCCGTTAGAAAAGCTATGCAGACAAGCATTGAAAACCGTTGGAGTTCTAAGTTGGTGATCACGTTTTTCTAAAGATGTTGCCAATGAGGGGTACTTCGTGCTTTGGTAAGAAAGGAAAGCTGAGTCCGAGGTACATAGGTCCCTTTGAGATTCTGGAAAGAATCGGGATTGGCATATCGTCTTGCATTACCACCAAAGTTGGCACAAGTGCATGACATCTTTTACGTGTCGATGTTGAGAAAGTATGAGCTTGACTTGACCCATGTGCTTAATTTTGAGGAATTGGACGTGGACGAAAGAGTGTCATACGTTGAAAGCCCGGTTCAGATTGCAGATCGCAAGAAGTAGGTTCTACGCACCAAGACCATCCCATTGGTCAAAGTGGTCTGGCAACACTATGGCACTTAAGGAGCAACCTGGGAAAGTGAAGAATCAATGAGAGAATTGTACCCCACCTTTTTGCTTAAGGAATGTAATGGTTTAAATTTTGAGGATGAAATTTTTATAAGAAGGGAAGAGTTGTGACATCCTAAATTTCTTATTTTGCTTTCAATTAAATAAGACGGACTTTTCATCTACGCACTTATAGTTCAATTCTTCAAGCTGATCACTCATGAGATAACTAGTTTATCAGGTGAAACCGTTAAGGAAATTAAATGCAATAGACTCGAGAATCTGACCATGAATCGGCTGCTCGACCATGTTAATTTGCAAGGATCATTACGACACCGTTAGAATCAAACAAAGATTAGTAATAGGTCAATTCGACTGAGATATGTGATTAGAGTGCGGGTGATTTCACCTGATTTCGATATCCTCGTCGATCGACACTAAACTGATTCTTCTGTTGTTTTGGGTACCCTGTGTTTGTAATTGAAACCCCGAGATTTTCATGACAACCGAGAGTCACCAATCGCCAATGTGTCGAAGATTATGTCGTGGCTTGAAATTAATCAACCACGGGTCAATTGCACTGAAAATTCCTAAAAGCGACCCGGTAGATTAGGATGCGCTCGAATTGTGCCGATTGAAATTAACCGTGATTTTAAACCTGAATTTAGAAAGTGAAAGCTCAGCCATGTCACAATTCATTTTAGGAACGTCAACTTATATTTGGAAGATTTTTCATGCAATCATAATTTTTCAGCAATTAAGCAAAGAATGGCTAATTTGGCTCGAGAAAATAGTAGGCCCGCCTTTGGTCGTGCTTTTGGGACTTAAGTTAGTTCTATGGACAAGTGAAGATGTGAATTGAAGTGTGGTGACATTGGATTAATTTTATGGACTTTAATTTGATGTAATTGGAAGAGAATCGAGTGGAATTGAAGAAGTTGTGATACAAGATTTCATGCCGCGGTGGAAATTGAAATTGCAACCATTAGAATAAGGTTGTGGGAGATTGGAGATAGTGGAGTGTGACATCATCAAGTGATGTCATGGTGGGGCTAAGAGCGCATAAGATCTTGACAAGTGGATGGTGGAGATGGACTCTTATAAAGTGGAGATTTCACTTCCACCTATCAACATCATCTTCTTCAATGGGCACCTTGGATTTCAAATTTGGAGAGGGAGAGAGAGAATCCAGCTGGACTAGCCCGCTCGACGCCACCCCCTTCATTCGTTCGGTCGCCCGCTCGTCGCCGTAGCTAGAGCCGTCGTTGTCGCCATCGTCGTCCATCGCGCGCGAAGGCCCACGCACACCTCGCCGTCCTGCTTTGCACTGGTCCACTCTTGTCCACTCACCCAGGGTTGTTGTCCAGCATCTTTAGGCCGTCGTGGAGCTCAACGAAGGTCGTCTCGCTACCGTGCAGCAGTCGGAACCACCGCCTAAACCGCTGAAGCCTGGCTTGCCCGTTTCCAGCAAGCCGAGCCGTTGGTTCTTCTTCTTTGTCCAGCACCTGTCCGCCGCTATTTAGCAGCCGTGAGCCACCGTTGGAGCCAACCGAATTGTCGGAAGCCCGCCTGGTCCACCGTTGCATCGTCGCCAGTTCACCTCCTCACCGGTTTCTCGGCCAGCAACAGAGGCAAAAATCCAGCAAGCCCGTAAGACTTCGAGGAGCATTTCCGAGCCCTTCCCGGCCTCCATTGGTGTCGCTGCTTTAGGGTTTATCGACCGCCTTGGTGTCGTGGTCGTCGTGAACTCACCGGAGCGCAAAACCGATGAGTTTGTTCTCTAAACCTTGCTTAGTAAGTTAATCATGCCTAAGGGGTGTTTAGATTAGTCTAATTAGGTTTTGGTAGTTAGATTAGATTATTTTAATGTAAGTTAGATTAATGGTACGATTAGTTTAATGGATATTTAATTAGGGCTAATTGTATGTTTAAATTAGAGCAATCTAGTTTAAGCCCTAATTAATTATTTTAAATTAATAAATTATTTCCAATTTTATAAATATTATTTTATTAAATTATATTATTATAATATAATATTTAATTATTTAATTTTCAGAATTTTGCCGAGATGGCCGGTTGTCAGAATTTCGCATTGACCGCAGCGGTGCGGTCAATTTGTGTCAATTGTTTGTTAAATTAAGAAATTGAGTAGAATGATGATTGTGGCTAATAATTCCAAAAGTGTGGAATTGATTGAAATTGAAGAATTTTTGGTATTTAACTTGAAAATACTCGGCGTCGGCCTTTGGCACTGTAATTGGCTTGTAGGACCAGTTTGAATCAATTGATTGATTGGTTTGAGGAATGAATTGGTTGATTATTGAACCGTTAGTTTGTGTGAGTATTGGTATATCAGCTTGTGAGAGCCATTATTATTTCTCAGCTTGTGTGAGCTACCATCTATATATATTAACTTGTGCGAGCTACCATCTATATCAGCTTGTGTGAGCCGTGATTCATTAATGGATGGATAGATGGTATGAATTGATCGACGTATGAATTATACTGACGTGCAGGATTGGACTGAGGCGAGGTAAGTCCTCCATTCTCTTTGTGTGGCCAAAGCACCTTGGGGCTTATTTTCTTTCTAATAGAGTTTTAGAGGATAGGACTTGCTGAGACATTGTCTCACCCCGTTGTGGGATAATATTTTCAGGTTCCTAGATGGCGGATCCTCCGAGTTTTTTGTTAGACCAGTGAGGGTCACTGAGAAGATTTTTGACTATGCCGATCCCGGAGCCGGTGAATGGATTTGATTAGCTGGTCTTAGGACAGCTTAGTTTTTGAGGATTGATCTTCTATAGATCTTCTGTTATTAGCCTAGTCCTGTAATCGAATTGGTTTGATGTGTTTAAGTGTATGTGGTTTGGCTTTGAAATGTGATCCTGCTTTTCTAGCCCAATTGAGATTTGTTTGGGGATTATTCATCCACTTCCGCATGTGTAATTAATTGATTGGGTTGGCGACGTGTCTTGGGAAGTCGTATTTCTATCGACCGCAGTGGGATGTGTGCGTGCTCGAGGTTCGGGGCATGACACATGGTCTTGAGTTTTAGAAAGGTGATTTCAACAAGTATTGTGAAGATTCAAGATTTGCTCAACAATGAATAGTCAAGCACATACCTCAACAAAATAAGGTGGCGAAGCCAATGAACCGAACATTTTTAGAGATATCTAGGTATATGCTCTCTAATGCCAGACTTAGGAAAGATTTTTGGGATGAAACTGTGAACACGCCATGTTATTTGGTAAATTGTTCTTCTTCAACTGCAAGTGAATGTTAGACTCCAAATGAGGCATGATTAGGTAAACCTTATGATTATTCTGGTTTGAAAGTATCTAGATGTCCCACTAGATGTCCTACTTATGATAATGTAAAGGAGGGTAAGTTTGAAACAAGGGAAAAAAAATGTATTTTTGTTGATTATGTAGACGAGGGTAAGGGATATAAGTTGTGGTATTCTAACCCTTAGTCATAAAATTTTATAATTAGTAGGCATGTTACTTTTGATGAAAATTGCACATTTGAACAGAGAAATATTGTTACGAAGTCTATAGGTCTTCAAGAGGAGAATGTTGGGAAAGAGGTGGAGCTTCATAGTGCATCTACAAAGAACATTTGAAGATAAACCCATTCAGCTAGAAAGTGACAATAAGCAACAAGACTCAAATTTGATCAAAGACGAAATAGATGAAATTAAACAACCTTAGAATTTTGCTGCAAGGAGGGCTAAATGACAAATTGAGCCTCCCCAAAAGTATGGCTTCACTGATTTGCTTGCATATACTTTTATAATTGTTGAAAAGTTTGGTATTAAAGATTCTTTTGCATTTCATGAAGTTACCATTTGTTCTAAATATAAGAAGTGGCTTGTTGCGATGAATGAAGAGATGAAGTCTCTTTAACAGAACCAAACTTGGAATCTTGTGAAATTGCCTGAGGGTAAAAAAGTTGTTAGATGCAAGTGGGTCTTCAAAAGAAATGAAGGAATTTCAAGGGTTGAAGATGAAAGATTCAAGACACGTTTGGTAGCAAAGGGTTTTAGTAAGAAGGAATGGATTGACTTCAATGTAGTATTCTCTCCAGTTGTGAAATATAGTTTCATTCAATTGTTGCTTGTGTTAGTGGCCCTTTATAATCTAAAACTTAAGCAACTTGATGTCAAGATTGCTAGTTTGCATGATGAGTTTGAGGAGACAATCTATATGTCTTAACTTGAGGGATTTAGTGTTGAGGTTAAAGAAGATCATGTTTGCAGGTTGAAATGCTCTTTGTATGATCGCAAGCAATCTCTGCGGCAATGGTACAAGAGATTTGATAGCTTTATGTTGAGTCATGACCACTCGCAAAGTGCATATGAAAGTTGTGTATATTATAAGAGATTGCATGATTATTCTTTTGTTTATTTGCCATTATATGTGGATGACATGCTTATTGTAACAAAGAACATATTAAAGATATAACAATTGAAGAGATAACTTAGAAAGGAATTTGAGATGAAAGATCTTAGAGCTATCAAGAAAATTCTAGGTATGGAGATTCACAGAGATAGACAGGTTCGAAAGTCGTATCTCTCATAGAAAAAGTATATTGAAAAAGTGCTTGAGTGCTTTAGCATGAAGAATGCCAAACCAATCAGTATTCATTTGTCGTCCTATTTTAGGCTTTCAATTTCTTTGTCACCTAAATAAAGAAGAGGAAGATGAGATGTCTTGAGCTCCATATTCTAGTGTTGTGAGTAGTCTCATGTATGTTATAGTTTGCACTCATCCAAATATTTCTCATGTTGTTAGTGTTTTGAGTAGGTATATGGCACATCCACATAAATCTCATTGGCAAGCTGTGAAATGAATTCTTCGGTACATTTGGGGCACCTCGGATGTGGGTTTAGTCTTTGATAGAGGTTGTAATATAGAACATGTAATTGTTGACTTCATTGATTCTAACTATGCAGGCAATCTCGACAAAAGGAAATCTTTGATAGGATATTTTTCACGCTTGTGGTTTTGTGGTTAGTTGGAGAGCAATCTTGCAAGACACGGTTGCTTTGTCTATCACTGAAGTAGAGTACATGGTAGTGATGGAAGTGGCAAAAGGAAGCTCTTTGGTTGATGCCTTTGGTTACAATATTTGGGGTGAAGCAAGAAGGAGCCTCCTTTATCTTTTACGATAACCAAAATGCAATATAGTTGACCAAGAACACAATGCATCATGAGAGGACAAAACATACCGACATTCAACATCACTTTGTGCATGATGAGATTACTAAGGATATAGTTATTGTGAAGAAAATATCTATGGCAGATAATCCGGTAGAAATGTTGACCAAACTAATTTCTTTGATTCAGTTTAAGCATTGCTTAGACTTGATTAGCGTTTCAATCTTTTAAGTTACCTAGGAGGAATTTATGGCATTTCCTCCTTTGTTTCTTACACCAAGTATGCTTATGTACACTTAAGGGTGTGCGTCAATTCCGCCGTTGGGGGGTGGTATTGTGTGGTCACTGCTAGTGGTGAGAGAAAGGGGTCTTGTGACATTTGGTATAACACTCTTATGGAGATTTGAAATCAATGTGGAAATTTGATGACTTTTGAATTTTAAGAAAATGATAAGGGTATTTTAGACCATACATATTTATTTTAGGGTTTTTGGAAGGAGACTATAAAAAGATGTGTTTAACAACACATATCTAACCCTAACCTCCACATTATTTGCTTTCTTTTGTTTTTCCTATCTTGTTTTTGGATCTTTAGATCATGTGGCTCACAAGTGGTTTTTTGAACTTTTGGATTGTATTCTCATACTCGTTGTTGAAGATAGTGAAACCCTTTTCTTTTCCCATAATTTTTTATGTTTTATGTTTTCCACATATATCTTGTATCTCATGTGGTTTTAATTTTGCTTTTATCCTTTGTTACTTATACTTCGATTAGTGAATCTTAGGGTGTTGTCTCACAACGTTGCGTATGCACAATTTCATAATTGGAACGAAGTGAAGAAGACGTGAGAAGAGTAAATGATACCAACGGGCTCTAGCTTTGGCTAACAGGCGAGTTTCTCCATTATTGTTAAATAATAAGACATGAGGATAAATGAACAACAGATGGAGTTTTTTTTTTATCATTATGGCTAACATTGGTAGTAACTAAAGCGATCTTACCGAGTCGGCAAAATCGTTTTAGGCAGATCAAGGTATAGTAAAATGCTGCTTGTCATCAAGGCATGGGCGAGTTGTTTAGCTGGTCTTCACCGGTCATAAGGAGGCGGCCCGATATCAAGCCCACTAGAAAAGGCTAATAGGGAGAGTTCAGACCCTGCCAGGCCAACCATTGTCGTACAAGCCCTTTGCTTGATTGGACAGAGGCTTTCAACGATTCCCTTTTGCTTTCTTTAGACACAGATATCTGGATTTTGCTCGTTATGGGTGACTCCTCGCGTTTCGAAAGGTCGTGAAGACGAAACAGTGATGGACGCTGATTCGAGGCAAATGCATAGGTCCCTTATCGTTTGCCTCAGCCCCTCCTTTTCCCTCTCCACTGATTCCTCCATAGTTATAGTGTCACCAATCTTTGTGCTGTCCTTGACCTCCATATTCTATTGCCACTGTTGCCCTCTCTCTCTCTCCAGCATCATCAGACAACGGTGGCAATGAGCTTTGAGGTAGAGGTCGGATTGTAAGCATTCTCGATGTTAAGATTCTTGAGGTTTCATGTGTGAAAGGAACTTTGGTCTTCTTGTCCACATGATTTTATCTTAGGACACAAGCCAGTATCTTTTAAAATTAGCAGAAAGCGGCATGTGCTCGGATGAGAAGTCGAGAGGGCTTTTTGTTGTTCTATATTTTAACTCGAGTTGAGTAACAGCTGTGGATACTGATTCTTCTAACTTTATTCTGGCAATAACTCATGATTTGAAGACTTTTTTCTCCTTCTTTTCCAATTTAGTTCTGTTCATGACCACAAACTGAACGCGGCCTCTCTTAAGTCATGATCCCTTCCACACAATCAATACCATCTTCGAGAGACATGCCATAGGATCTTCCTCCAACAAATGTGCCTTTCGATGCTTTCCTTTCCTTTCCTATCTTCAAGAGGAATCTATCTGTGAGTGGGCAATTTGCCTTTTGAGCTTCTCTATTTCCGCCTTTGGGTTTCGAGATGATAATATCCAAAATGTTGTCCAAATTCCAAGACATGAAGCCTTTTCTAGAAGTCCAAAAGCATCTTATTGGTAGTTTCATCATATCTCTTGAGATCCCTTTTGACATAAGTTTGGAGCCAATTGTCTTGAAAGTGTTATTGTATGCTAGAAGAGTCTCTAATTACCGATTCAGGATGGCTTCAGCAATAGAAGTTCTTTTTTGCATCCCATGTTTGTCCATATTGGTTGGTGCAGATATTTTTGAACATGACAATATCTCCTTTGAGGGTCGTGAATTCTTCAGTGGTAGGAAAAGAAAGTCTTGAACTTTCTTGAACAAGAGGAGGAAAGTCTTTCTCTTGAAACATGGCAATGGAAGAGCGGGGGGCATGGGTGGGGGTTTACGTGAGCATTACATGAGAGTAAACATTCAATTTATTTCTTACGAAAAGAAGAAGGGATGTCCATTTTTATGCTGCTTGTGCTCTGTCTCGTTGAGAGAAAGCTTTGCCTCCGATGTTAGGTGTGCTAAGTTGAGAGTACAACCAAGTTGAGTGACCTCATGAGCAAGTGTTTGTGCGTGAAAATGATAGAACTGTGAGATTGCAATGGGATGGATTAATGCGACCCATACTACGAGTGAGAAAGCATTTTCTTGCTCTTAAGGAATCAACATGAATTTTGTCAAAGATTAATACGACACTCATAGACTATATCACTTGAAGTACTGTTCGCTTAACCCATCCTGCTTCGAGTCTCTAAGTTTTATCTTTGATGTACATGTAAACACTCTGATAAGATTACTCAATCTGGTAGAACTCTCACTTTAGCATGCTTAACATTGGAGTTTCGATGTTGATATTGTAACACTGAAATGTGCCACTTCTAAGTTAATTTCAGTCTCATATCTATAACTTAAAAGCATTCTCCTCCTGTACAATGTGCAATTTGTTATATTCTTATCCCATTTGTCATCCTAAAGAAACCTACTAGGAGCCACACTTTGTCTATCCGTCTCACTCCAATAATCACTCATCGCCCTCATCAAATCGGGTAGTCAAATTAGATACAAAGAAAAAAAAAAAACAAGGAAACAAGATGGAATGCCTCGCATACAAATCCCCCCTGATACAAATCTCATAGTGATTCAAGAGCGATATTGCTATATCTATCCTTAAAAACAAATTAAAAAAAAAAAAACTTTTTTTTTTTCCCAGAAATTTGAACCGTTAGAAAACGGGCAAACAATGTCTATATAGGTTATTACTTAACTCTCAGCTTCACGAAGTCAGCTCCTTACATGAACAAGGCAAGATGTGGATGGAATCACAGCAAATAGTTAACCCGGAGAAAGTAAGACAAGAAAGAAGAAAGCAAATGCCAGGATTTAGACTCTTGATATGTCCTGTAATACCAGGTTAGACAAACCATTCTTTCGTCAAAAACTTAGAATTTTAGGAAACAGTTAAGAGCAGGACAAAAATGTGTTCAGAGCGTGTTACTCAAAATCTCCGGCAAAAAAACCGTACAACTGCACATGAAGTCGTGCTACAAGGAAAAATGCCGCTGCTATACCACAGTCTCAGCAGTTATAAACCACCTCTTCGCATGGAGCTCCCTGTTGAGACATTTACAGTAACTAAATGGAAACATCAACAAATTTTCTTCACATAGAATGTTCATTGAACCATGGGGACTATCTGGGTGTGTGTATAATTGTAATTTGCAGAAAAATTGTTTATCAGATCGCCTTTGGTATCATTTTCCCTTTTCAAGAAAGGAGTATGTTTTATGCAACAGATAGTGTTGCCATAGCTAACATATTCCTTATCCTGAAAGAATTCTCGTACTAGAGGTTCCTTACTCTTTTGCACACGTGAACAGTTGAGATATAAAACATTATTCGCTTATTTTGATGCAGAAGACAAAGGCTTTCATTATCCTATCGGTTTTCACATGAAGCGAGATAATATACACAATATAACTTTGCGTTTCACGCTGGAAGCTTAAAATTCAATGCTAAATAATTGTGCAATCAACTAAGGATCTCACAAATTACAAGGTCCTTGTCGAATCTAATTTTTCCCCGGTTAGCAATTACTTTTAAAAAAATGAACATGATTCACCGAACCCTGACTTTCACGGATAAAGCCTTTATGGACGCTAGGATTTTATTGGATTTTTGAGTAGTACAATCCATATCGGTAGTACATTCATTTTAACAGTACATTCATGGATACAGCACCTTACTGCGGCTTCTACTCAGAAATTCTTTTTTTAGAGGTGTCGGTTCTAAATAAGTTGCTGGACATCACGAAGCAACTGTGACGCAGCACAGTTTCAAGACAGCTCGGAGTGTAGTAAACAAACTCACATTCTTCTTGGTCTAATAAAGATGATTTAGTTGCTTGGATATTAGAATTCTTGAGCATCAGAATAAGGAAGTAGAAGAGGATATCGCAATGAATCATAGCAACCTTAATAATGCCTGACATGATAACGGTGCCCTGAAAGTGTATGGACTCTTATCACGTTCATGTTGCACTTTAGGGTTATTAACTTCTAGCCAAATTGCAACACTTTGTTCTAAAGTGGAAATGTAGCAAAATTTCTGATCTAGCTTTGCATCACGCCTTATTCAAACTTTGCGTACATTGGAAGGATCATTTCTAATTGGCTCAATACATTGGCACATCAATTCATTGCTGATATCAACATCCTTCTTGATCCTCATCCATTTTGCAGTTCATTCTCAACATTTTAGAAGTAAAGTCAGGAAACAGAGTGGATCGTTTTCTGACGATGACAATGAAGGAAGGTTATATGATAAGTTGGCCTTGTGCACGAAATGTGCAGACATGTTTCACAGATGAAGCAAGCTCTCGATCTAATCATACACCAAAATAACCGAAAAAGATGCTGTTATAACCTCATATGTGCCACCTTAATAAATTGCCTGATCACTATATGAGGTAAACAAATCGTATAGTTATGCGTTGCTGGAGGTGAAAGCATTTCTCTGTGTCCGAGACGGTTTTAACTCATTTGTCGAGACAGATGGTGTGATCGAAACTGATTGATCTGCACTAAGTTAAGCCAGTAAATAGAAGAGTTAACAATGTAATTCATAAAGGCTTTAGAAAATAAAACCAAGTATCGATGCAGACTCTGCATACAAACCAGCAACTCCATCGGATTATGGTGGATCATGCGGCAAGTCAGAGCGCTTACTTCTGCTATTGGACATGCATTAAAGGAACCACATCTTCTTTTTCCTCTCCTATAAAATATTAACCTTACGGGCCCTCACTTTGCAGAAACTCGACAAAGTTTTATTTTTCAGAAATAATTAAGTTTATATTGGATGTTAGTAACAAATGAGTGAGATATGATAGTCACACAGTCACATAAATAAGGAAAGAAAACGTTATTATCAAGTGAATATCTACTTAATGGAGACAAGGAAATTGAAACTTCAAGGACACGATTACCTTCATTTATTGCAATTTGCAAATAAATCATAGGTGCAACACTCCCGCAGAAATTACCAAAATTGTAAACACGATTACAATTGATCAAAAGGGCATTGGTAAATATGGAAAAAATGTTAGGGTCTGAATTATCGACTTGTAACATGCAGTAACAATTTTTGTTTAGATCATGTAGATGCAAGAAAAGGAACTCCAAATTTGCCATTTCAAGTAGTGTCCAATTTGTCATGCCATTTTCTGTCACGTTACAATTTGAAATATTGTTATGTAATGTTTCATGTAAATATTGTCATGTTAGGTCATTTCTCTTAGCATATCAGCATACTTTGAATTTGAGTTATTTTATTTTATTTTTTTTATTTTATGTAATATCACATGTGAGTATTGCTATGATTTGTCATTCTCAGAGTCACGCTTGAATTTCAATTTTTTTATGTTGCACTGAAACTACACTTCGTCCTATTGACATCTCATTTTCATTATTCTTTTACACACAAATCTCGCCGTGCCATTGTTTACTGAAACTATGTTGTTAATCGATAATCACACCGACTTTGTTTTAGCAACTTTTCAAATTTTCAAACAAGATACCACGCATAGTTAGGAATAATTGATCAATGACTTAGGAATTAACCAAAAATAAGGTTGCAATACTGAATGGACATTGTGGGATGCTAATTCATCCCACGAGAAACTGAATCCTTGACCATATTGAGGTTTCTTTTGACTAGTTTACTTCACAATTGCACTTAGGTACCGGAGTACCCAAACACTATCCTATGCTTTAGGTGTCCAATCAACCTAGGTATTTCAAAATCGGTTGGTGACGACTCTAGTTTGATTTATATGTTTTTTTTCAATCATAAATGCACTCAATAGGCAACCCAAACGTAGGATTTGGGGAGATCATAGGAACCAGGCACCGCAAACTGGCGACCCCGGTTTGTAACGTCGGAAAAGGTAGAATGGAAGCAAGATTTAAGTTAGACCAATACAGCGCAAAGAAAAAAGGAAGGTTGTTGGTAGTGTTTTGGCTAGATTTACACCTGTTTCGTTAAAGGCAACGTATTAAATTAGATTCATTAAGGGTTTAGATTGAAGAGGACAACCCTTTTGTATCAGTTAGATATGTTGATGGTAGTACTTAAAGTTGAAAATTTCTCTCGTTATTTTTTTTTTTTCAAAAGGTGAAATTAGGATCTTGCTCACAAAAAAAATGTTACTTGCAAATTTCGAAGACCAAGTGCTGGTCATTTAAGAAGCTCGATTCCCAAATTGAGCAAAGTAACAATTTTGTTGAACAGAAAAAACTGTTAAACGAAATGAAGATGCAGTACGATCAAGGGCATTGAAAATTCGAATCTTATTTTTCCATAAATTCTCATATTAATAAAGTTGCACCGAGATAAATTGCACTGAAATGAAAATAGTATTTACGTACGTGCATGAATGAACCCCATGACCTGATAAACAACATGTATGGTTAGCATGCTAAGACTAACTAAGAGGAGTTACGTACCATGATTATGATTGTGGAAGCTGAGAGTTCCTCCATGAATTGATGGCATGAACTCGAACAGAAATTCGGATAAAAACCAGAATGATCTGTGTGAACAGAATGAGAATTGAGAAAAGAAAAAAAAAACGAGAACCCCATCTGCATATATGCAGAAGAATTGAAGGGCAAATCTCCTTTGGCAGAAATCACACTCGTAGATGGCATCCTATTTTTCCTGGAAACAAGTTTCCCAGGAAAGTTTCACTGCGAATGGTTTTCTGCTAGGAGACTCGCCCTGCAATGCGACTACATAACCAATTGATTCGTTGCTGATGAGCTAGGGCTTCAGAGAGGCCAATATTTATACAAAATCTCGAAGAAGCATATTCAATGGAACAATGCCCTTACCCGTGTCACTGACGGCTCTCTTCATATCTTTCCGTCACTTTATTCCAGATTTACCATATCTTCACTTTGGCCTAAGAATTTGCTTAAAGTTCACTAATTACCTTCTTGAAATGTACCTTGAGGAAGATCAATGTTGCTAGACAGTTGTGAGCCTTTTTCTAAAGTTTAGTGTCATTTTTCTCAAAAGGGATAACGACACAAATAGTGTATGAATATGACTCAATGTCTAATATGATCCTTAAATTTTTAATTTTTTCAATGTGATCCTTGCACTTTAGCTTAATGTGCAATGTGGTTCTTAAACTTTCAATTTGTTCAACAAAGAAAGTTTTGTCTTTTGATTGGGGAGAGGAATTTTTTTTAGAAGAAGAAAAATCTGACCAAATGTCAATCCTACCTCCTCTACGTTTTTGTCCCATTCGCTAAAGCTTGAAGAAATCCCAAAGGACTAGCTTATCGGGGGTATATAGCTTAGTTGATAGAGCTTTGCTCTTGCAATTGGGTTGTTGCAATTATCGGTTGGATGCCTAATTGTCTAGGCAGTAATGATAGTTACCTAAATCGGTGGCTTATCTTTTCTAAGTAATGATTATCTGTGTGATAGCATCTACTATACCAAGGTGGTCCCTAAACTATGTGTACATGTTTAACTTAGTCTCTAAATTATATGAATATATTTAATGTTGTCATTTCATTAATTCAAATTTAGGGACAACATTAAATATTTTTATGTAGTTCAGGGACTAGGTTGAACATGTATCAAAAGTTCAGGGATCACGTTAAACAAATTGAAAGTTTGGGACCATATTGCATATTAAGCTAAAATTTAGGGACCGCTTGAACTAAAGTTCAGAGACTATTAGTATCATTTTCCCTTTTCAAAACCCTAGAATATTCTTCATTATTTATTTATTTTGTTGCTTTTCTTTAACATTTGAAGGGAAAAAAGGAGGTTTTGAATTGCTAGGAATATGTAACTCAGGCATTTTCATCATCTCAAGAATACCACAGGGAGGGCAAGCAATTGATATTTGCTCGTTTTATTTATTTGTAAATATTGTCTTTGCACATGGTTAAATCTTAAAAATGCATCTCACAATAATATAAAAGTTGTTTTCATTTTCGAATTTTCTCTTTTTTCTCTCAGTTTTGCATGAAATAAATGTTGTAGTAATACCTGCTATATACGTATAAGAAGATCAATTCATATATATGTGTATCATCCGGCGATGTATGCAGGATCAATCTAATCATAAAAAAGGATGCTATAGATGCAAATATAAGTTTGCATAAGGTGGAGTGACATAGCAGAGATTTAGTGAAAGACTAGATTTGAACCATTTAGTTAATGCATGCTTGCAATTAGTTCCATCACTTCATAGATAATTTTGTATGGCCAAATTAAAAGTTTACTTTTCCTTGTCCTTTGACCCCCTCCTTTTGAATAAATAATTGCCACATTGTTTAGTAAGATACCGAAAAAACATATAGTGCTGGAAGAAATAAAAACAAAAAGTAAAAGCCGGAAATTTGAAAAATAACCAAATGCATGAATTCTTGGGATGGGAGTACGGAAACGGGAAAAAGGACAGCACAACTTTTGGCAGATGCCATGAAATGGAAGATCCGGAGCATGTTCCAATGTCCAAAGTGACATCCCTTTCATGCGTATATCAAAACGTGCTGGGCACAGCGGGCGGTCGCTGAAAAAGTGTTCAGATTCGCTTCCAGCCACTTGAAAGGAAAAGGGACCAACTCGATTATGAGGAAACTCGTAGCTGCATCTGTGGTTAGCCAACTCAACAAGAGTCGACCATATTCATTTTTTACTCGTTTAATTTACTACGAACTGAGAGGAAAGAGAGAGGGAGGCGGAGAGAGGGCAGCCGTGGCAACGTCCCAACAGCCACAGATCTTCCCGCAGACATCGTCCGAAGTCGTGATTGTTCACGAATCACACCTTTTCCCAGTGAGCTTCTCGAACGGAAATGGCATAGACGAAGCTATTATAAACCATGGAGAAAAGATAGAATGCGTAAATACCAATCTCGGGTTGATCTAAGAGCCGCGTTACCATATAAATTACTAAACAAATCCTCTCTTTGAAAAAATTTAAGCTGTCAAAACATGGGTAAAAAATGTCTACGTAAGTTATATGGGAAAAGTACCAAAAAATCATAAATCAAATGCATTAATATCAATTTAGTTGTAGATCTTTCAATTGGATTAATTTAGTCCTAAATTATTTTATATTGATGCCAATTTAATTCATCCGGCCAATTTAGGCCAAAAATATTATTGTACACGTTGGCCATTTTATGTGGTATAACCTGCATTGACGTAGACAATTTTTAAATTTTTAAATTTTTTCTTTTATCATTTAGCTTGTGATCGATGACTAGTGATCGGCAAGGGCGTGTGGCCCTCAACCGATTTGGCAAAGACCCCCTTGTGGTGCTTGGGCAAGGGCCACCCTTATAGCCTTTGGCAAGGACCTAGCCCAAGTGTCAAGAGGGTGACCCTCGCCTAAGTTGCGGGAGTTGAGCCTTGGCCAGATATGAGGCAATCTTTGCCTGTGGTTGGTCACCAATCATGGCTAAGTACTAGCCACAGGCCAAGGAAGGAAAGGAAAAAAGAAGAAGAAGGGAAATGAATAAAAAAATTGAAAATAAAAAAAGAACAAGAAAAGATGGAAATTTTTTTACAAAATATTAAAATTATAAAAAAATTTGTTTACGTCAGCATTGGAACATCCACATTATTAAAGATGAATTCAACTTGTATCAATGTGAAAATGTTTAGAAATAAATTATTACAATTAAAAAGTTTAAAACTAAATTAGTACTAGATATAATAAGTTTATGACTTTTTATACTTTTTTTTATGAGTTATCTTTTAGATAGACAAGACATGATGTTGACATAATCACATCACCGGGATAACTAGAAAAAAAAAAAAACAAAACAATTATAAGGGATAAAAAAAAAAAGACCCAATGGAAGGGAAAGCCGGGATTTGAATTCTTGGCATATGCCATGAAATCATGTTAGATTGTTTTATTTTTTTGAAAAATCTTAAAACATTAGGAAAAGTTAAGAAATGGATCAGGGGTACAAATAGCGTATTACTCATACAACGTGGAAACTATGGTGGTGCATGACAATTGCCTATTTCTGTTCCAGAAATAATTTTTCTATTCCGCACTATATCCTGGAATAGAAATCTGTTTGATAAACTTATTCCGTTTTTATTTTAGAATAGATTTCTATTTCATAAATAGGTTTAGAATAGAAATCGGAAGTAGAAAATTTCTACTTCTCTATATCTGGAACAAAAATGAGAAATAAAATTTTTTATCATCGTTCGTCAATCGGTCCTTCTTCTGTTGCTACCGACCATCGTCCGTCGGTCGCCAACCGCACGTCGGCCCCTGGCGTCGCCAGTCGCCGGTCACCGCTGGTCGCCGTCGCCCACCGGTCGCTGCCGTTGGTCGCCCGCCGTCGCTGCCGCCGGTCACCGCCGGTTGCCGGCCGTCGGCCCGCCGCCATCCATCCGTCATCGCTATCCGCCTATCCGTCACCATCCGAAAGGAAAAATTTTTGTATCGTTATCAAATGGTTATTTTTGCTTAGAAACTCTTCTAGAAATAGAAATAGAAAAATCTATTTCTATTTCAGAAACTATTTTTAGAACATAATAGTTGTCACGTGTGCCTTATGCAACCTAGCTGAAGTCAAGGTGCAAAATTGCCGGCAGCCACACCATAGTCTCGAAATCGTAAGCGGCCTCTTCCCATGGAACTCCCTGCAGAAACATCTCAAATTTAATTAAATAGAGGTTTCATTTGTTCAGTGAAAAGTGTATCATTTGAAAAATATTTTTAAAAAATAAATATTTATATTGCTTGAAATGATTAGTTAATAAAAGATATTTTCATTACTAACGACAATATATGTCTAAATATTTTTGTGGATGATAAAATTATTTTTTGTTCATACATTTTTATAATAAATATTATTTTTTTTTTGAAAATATAATTTCTAAATTATTAATTTTTTTGTGAAACATATGAACATATTCCTTATCCTAAAGGGATCCTCATACTAGAGGCTTCTTATTCTAAGGAATTCATCGGGTGCTCCCTTCGCCCGCTTGAAGCATTGAGATATAAAACAATATTCGTTTATTTCGATTCATGTGCAAATTGACAAGATTTAAGGCTCTCACCATCATATTGGTTTTCACACGAAGAGAGTTATAACAGTCGCGTAGCTTAAAATCTAATACTGAATAATCGGGAAATCAACTAAAGCATGTTTACGGAAAGAAACAGATCTCACGAGTACAAATGTCCTTGTCGAACCCTCATTATTGTACGGTTACCGATTACTTTAAAAAAAAAAAATGAACATGATTCGTCGAACCACAACTTTCCTGGATCAAGCCTTTACAGGATGCTTGAATTTCTATAAGATTTTTAAACCCCATATAAATAGTACACTCATAGCCACGGCATCTTCTTCTATCTCGGAGAATCACACAATTTCTTCAATTTAGCCATATGATGTATATTTTTCTTTTTTCTTCTTATCATTTTTTGTTCAATTTATTTTGATGATAAATTATGTAGATAATTAACTTAGGTTAATTTCCATTACTTATTAGAAGGGATGGGATTAATCAGTGCAATGACGATGAACAGGAAATGAGCTAGTGAAGTGAAGTAGAATAACAGAAGCAAGATCTGAATTAGATGAGCAAAAAGGCAAAGAAAAGCCTAGTCGTTGGTAGTGCTTAAACAAAAATTAGACGCGTTGAAGGTACAGATGATAGTTGGCAATATAATAAAGTGGACGTGTTAGGGCGGAATTAGAAGTTGCAAAATTTTATAATGCAAGTCTATAATGTAATATACACGAAAAGAGCAATTGAAGTAAAGTATAATGATCAAATTTTGCCCCAATTTAGAAATTCTCCTTACATTGACATAATTATTTTTTCTGTTGAAGACAAATTTTATTCATTCATCCACTAGAGTTCCAAAGTCAAAGAGAATAAGATTCAAAGCATAACTTATCCTGAAGGGGCTGGGGGGGTTAGTAATCAGAAGGGATATTCCCTTTTCAATGTGCTTTCACAATCTGTGACTTAATTGACTTCATGAGCAATTTGGAAAAGCTCTTTAAATTGACATATGAATCATTGAAAGTTCACAACGGTTTGTCCGATGGGATGCGAGGTGCAAAACACGTTTTAAATATCAAAATTGGGCTATTATCATCAAACTAATCTTTTGATACCCATATTGGTACCTACGCCGACAGTTAATTTTTAACCCTTTGAGAGCGGTCACTCGTTCTTTGTCGTGCTTGAAGTCTGCAATTTGCCGTTTTCAACTCATTCTCATAAAACTAGAGATCACTAGTGTTCTAACATAACGAGAATTGGATCAACCGGATAAGAATGTTATCATGGGTCAAACTTCAGTCAAACTTTCCAAGACTCGAATTAGGTCCCAGTGCTTCAAACCATATCTAGGAATCTTGAAAATGAACGAAACTATGTTAACCTTTTAGATATGGTAAATAATTATTTTTAGAAGCGTTGAGTCCACAAGTCAACTCCCCCTTGATCGGTCAAGTCACGTTTGGTTCTACCCAATTTGCCCCATTTAACATATTTTAATTCATTTTCATGGGGAGAATTACCAAAAAAGTCATAAACCTATTACAATTGTACCAATTCAGCCAAAAACTTTTTTTTTTGGCCAATTTAGTCATAAACATTTTATAATTGTGTCAATTTAGTCCATCCGGCCAAAATTGGCCAACCGACACTAGCATGGACACTTGATCGTCCGTCCGCTGAACACTAACATGACATTTTTTAAATATTATATTATTATTATTTTTTTAATTTTAAAATATTTTTTTTGAATTTTTTTTCTTTTTTTTTTCCCCATCTTCCCCTTCCCTTGGCTAGGTTGGAGGTGAGGGTTGGTGAGGTTAGTCTTGCCGCCCAATGGTGAGGCTCGCCCCCGCTGGCTGCAAGCGAGACCAGTGAGGTCAACCTTGCCGGTCACTAGCGAGGGCGAGGCCTTGCCAGATCTTGTGAGGTTAGCTTTGCTAGCCACTGGCGAGGGCGAGGCCTTTAGAAGATTCAGCCGACAGACCCAGATGTTTAGAAGATTCTACAAGAGGATACTAATAAGAGAAATGTGGACTTTCATATTTCTAAAGATAGAACACTGAGGTTCTAGGGACAATTGTGTGTACCTAACGATGCAAAGCTTAGAAAGGAGATTTTATCAGAAGCTCATCGTAGCAATTGCAACATTCACCCTGGCAGTACGAAGATGTATCAGAATCTGCGTCAACACTGCTAGTGGTCTGATATGAAGGTGGAATCACCAAGCATGTCACCAAGTGTCTAACGTGTAAACAAGTGAAGGCACAACATTGTAAGTTGGGAGGACATCTGCAACCTCTCGAGATCCTAGAGTGGAAATGGGAGCACATCACGATGGATTTCATGATAGGCTTACTGAGGAGTCAAAAAGGAAATGATTCTATTTGGGTAGTGGTCGACAGACTTACAAAATCGGCTCACTTCATTACAGTGCAAAAGGACCTTGATCTTGATAGACACACATAGTTGTATGTGCGTCAAATTGTTCGTCTGCATGGAGTACTGGTGACGATAACTTCAGACCAAGACCCGAGATTCACAGCTGCATTTTGGAAGAGTTTGTAGGCTGCTTTAAGGATGAAGTTGTAGTACAGTACGACATATCATCCTCAGACGAATGGCCAGTTTGAGAGGATGATTTAGACCCTCAAAGACATGCTACAGGCTTGCGTTGGATTTTAAGGGAAGTTGGGAGGAACAACTCCTTCTTGTCGAGTTTGCCTACAACAACAGCTACTAGCATAGTATTCAGATGGCTCATTTCAAAGCGTTGTATGGCAGAGTGTACATAACACCTGTGTGTTGGGATGAAGTTAGGGAAAGAAAGATTACAGGCCCATAATTGGTTCAATAGTCAGTGGATATAGTTGTAGTCATCAAGGACAAATTAAAGACCGCTTAGAGCTGCCAGAAAAGCTATGCAGATAAGCGCCGAAAACCAATGGAATTCCAAGTTGGAGATCACGTTTTTCTAAAGGTGTCATCAATGAGGGGTACTTCACGCTTTAGCAAGAAAGGAAAGCTGAATCCGAGGTACGTAGGTCCCTTTGAGATTCTAGAGAGAATCAAGATCCTAGTGTATCATCTTGTATTACCGCCGAGGTTGGTGAAAGTGCATGACGTCTTTCACATGTCGATGTTAATGAAGTATGAGCATAACCCGACCCATGTGCTTAATTTTGAAGAATTGAACATGGACGATTGAGTGTCGTATGTTGAAAGCTCAATTTAGATCGTGGGTTGTAAAGAACAATTTTGCATACCAAGACCATCCCGTTGGTCAAAGTGGTCTGGTAACACCACGGCACTGAAGGAGTACCTTGGGAGAGTGAAGAGTCGATGAGACGATTGTACCTCCACATTTTTGTTTAAAGTATTGTAATGGTTTAAATTTTGAGAACAAAATTTTTATAAGAGGGGAAGAGTTGTGACGTCCTGGAATTTTAATTCTGTTTTCAATTAGATAAGTCAAGCCTTTAATCGACGCACCTATAGTACTATTCTCAAAGCTGATCACTCGTGAGATAACTAGACTATATGGGGAAATCATTAAGGGATTTTAATGCAATAGACTTGAGAATTCGACTAGGAATTGACTACTTGACCGTGTTCATCTGCTGAGATCATTACGGCCTAGTAAAGATCGATTAGAGATTAGAGAGAGGTCGGTTCGACTGAGATGTGTTGTTAAACGTGGGTGATTCCACCAAATTGAAAAATTCTCATCGATTGGCACTAGACTGATTTTTTTGTTGTTTTGGTACCTTGTGTTTTTTTTTGGTAAATGGTAAAAATATGGTACCTTGTGTTCGTAATTAAAATCTCGAGATTTCCACGATCACCAAGCATTGCCAATGTGTCGAAGAGGTTTATTGTGGCTTGAAAAAAAATTGACCACGGGTCATTTGCACTAAAAATTTCTAAAATTTACTCGGTAGCCTAGGTCATGCTAAAATCGCGCCGATTGAAATTAACCGTGAATATGAATCCGATTTTATAAATTAAAAGTTCTCACATGTCACGAGTCATTTTAGGAACATCGACTCATCCTCCGAATATTTTTCTGCAAATCGAGATTTTGGCATAAAAAGTCAATATAGGGCCATTTTCGACCGAAAAATTCAGAGGGCCATTTTTTATCACGAAATTGGGATGTAAGTTGGTTCTATTGGCAAGGAAAACCAATTGATCGAGGGCTCGATGATGGAATTAATGGGAGTCGAATTAAGTTGATTCAAGATGAAATTAGAGAAGAATTGAGGGAAAATTGTACAAAATTTGTATGTCTCTTGGTCCATGACTTTTGGACTACTTCCAAAGCTTCTTCTAGCTTTGAGGGCTGCAATTTGCTGAGGAAGCTAGCCCTGCATGGTGGGGCCAAGTCAATGAGACAAGGAGATGAAGTTGAAGACCAAGGTGGCCCCCCTCCAAGTTGTGGTCCCCCTTCTTCTCTCCCCCTCACCGTCGACTTCCCCCCTCCATTCCTAGAGCTAAAGAACTCAAAAATTTATAGAGAGAAGCCGCAACTCCTTTCCCCCTAGCCGTTGATGCCCCTAGCCACCTGTCGAAACCACCGTAAGCCGCCGCGTCACCCGTCGCGCCACTCGCAAGCTAGTCGCACCTCTTGCCTACTTGCTCATCTGTGGCCATCGTCTCTACCCTATCCATGTGTCCCAAGGCCTTATCTAGCATCGTCGACCACCGTGAGTCGCTGTTGAAGCCCCTAGAGCCCCGCCTGGTACCCTCTACAGCCTGCTGTCCTGCTATCCCGTTCTCACCATTTTAGCCGTTGCCGTCGCTTGGCTTGGCTTTTCTCGGCCAGGAGCGGAAACCAAAGCCAGCAAGGGCTTTCGGTGTTCGAGGCCCATTTTCGAGCCATTCCCAATCTCAAAGGGTGTCCCTACTTTGGAGTTTGTGGACCGCTTCCATGTCCCTATTGAAGTGAACCTGTTGGATTGTTAATCAAGTGAGTTTACTCACTAATCTCTGCTTATGAAGTTAATTATGCTTAATGGTTGATTAGTTTAAGTCAAACATGGACTAGGTGATTAGTTAGAATATATTAGTAATTTAATTAATCGTTATTGCATGTTAGGTGGTTAGAGTAGTGCAATTAGCAACTATATAAGCTCTAGTATTTATCTAGATAGGTTCGAAAATTTTCCGGGCCCGCCTCGGCTTTTAAATAGGCTTTTTTCCTAAGTTGTATTTATTGGTATTTAATAAGTAATTTTCGTAATTATTTAATTAATTATTATTTTCCATAAATTAGACCGGATAGCCTATGATTGGAATTTCGTGTTGATTGCAATGGTGTGGTTGATATATTTTATCCGGATGTTAATTTGTGCAATTTGAGTGTGATTTGTAATTTTGGGAATTTATCTTAAAATTTATTAATTTCAATATTTAATTAGAAAATAACTGGGTGTCAATTTATGGCGCCAAAAATGTTTTTTATCGACTATATAATATTGTGGGATTTTATAAAGTTCAAATACTATATTTTTGGCAAAGGCCGACCGTGTACCCACACACGATTATTTTTATCGGGTATGATAAAAATGGTGAAATAGTTGGTTGGGTAGAATGGTATACTATATTAGTTTGATGACTTGATATATCAGCTTAAAGTGAACAGTATACCTTAAGTATCGCACAGCTTCGGTGAGCAATTAAGTATCACACAGCTTCGGTAAGCAATTAAAAGTATTGCACAACTTTGGTTAGCATTAGTCGTATACTATATCAACTTGAGAACTTCGATATATCAGTTTGGAGGGAGTAGTATACGTTGTTATTCGCTTTTGGTAAGGATTTCTATCTATATTCAGCTTAGAGTGAACAATCATTGATGTGATCGGATTTTATAGATAGTATTAAATGGATTGACCGAGTGATAATCTTGATGACATGGAATCGATTGAGTCAATTGATCGATGACTCGATCTGATTTGATATTTTGATGTGCAGAAGTGAGTCGTTGAATTTATGAATCGTATTGACTTGTAGGAAGGAACTAAGGTAAAGGTAAGTCCCCTGACTTGTACTTGTACTTAGGTAGCCTTAGGGGCGTATTTTCTTCCTAGTCGGGTCTTAGGGGTGAACTTGCTGAGATATCGTCTCACCTCATTGTGGGATAACATTTTAAGCCCTTAGATGGCAGCTCCTCTTGAGCATTTTGGTCAACCGAAGAAGGTCACCTAGCAGAGGTGTTATATTCTGCTTCATGGGAGCCCAAGAGGATGGGAGTATGAACTTGTGAGGTCCGTGGTCTGGGTCGATGTGGGTCCACCTCATAAGGTAACCCATCAATATAGATCATGGTACCGTCAGGATCGGAATGGTTAGAGAGAGGGTCCCATACCAGAATTTGAGATATTTCTGTATGTGCTGGAGGTTGCTTTTGGGAAAGGCATGGTATATCCTCCTGGTGGTTCGGTGGTAGACCCAAATCTTTCGGATCCAGGGACTCCGGTGCACTCAGCTGAAGACTCCAATGAGGATGAGGATGAGGATCTGTAGTTTTATGAAACTCCCCCCTGTGTTGCAGACCTTGTTTTTATAGATCGGTATTGTGTATGACATGGCTTGATATATGTATATATAAGTGTGTTGTGGTTTGAAAAATTTATGGCCCTACTTTTCTATCCCATCGCCTTGTTGTCTGGGGATTATTTACTTGCTTCCGTATGCGTATTAAATTGAATGGGTCAGCGATGTGTCTTGGGATGTCGCTATTAATCGATCGTGAAGGGATGGGCATGCACTTGGAGGATTGGGGTGTGACAAGGGTTGAGCTCGCCGGATCTAACAGGGCCTCGCCCTCGCCAGTGGCCGGCAAGGTTGACCTCGTTGGTCCTCGCCTCTGGCCGGCGAGGGTGAGCCTCGCCATTGGCTGGCGAGGCTAAGCTCGCTAGCCCTTGACGCCGGCCGGCCAGGGGAAGGGGAAGATGGGGAGAAAAAAAGAAAATAAATAAAGAATTGAAAAATTCAAAAAATATTTAAAAAATGTCATGTCGGTGTTTGCTGGACGGCCGGCGTCCATGTCAGTGCCGGCCAACCAATTTTGGCCGGATGGATTGAATTGACACAATTATAAAATGTTTAGGACTAAATTGGCCAAAAAAAGAAGAAGTTAATGATTGAATTAGCAGAAT
Source organism: Eucalyptus caleyi (assembly GCA_014182885.2). Taxonomy (NCBI): domain Eukaryota; kingdom Viridiplantae; phylum Streptophyta; class Magnoliopsida; order Myrtales; family Myrtaceae; genus Eucalyptus; species Eucalyptus caleyi. Next base: position 41,184,415 of record CM024470.2, read on the forward strand.
TGCGATAGGTTTAGGACTTTTTTGGTAATTCTCTCCATTTTCATGTAATACAAATCAAGTGATCCATATTGACCCAACCCACATTGATAAAACATATCCATATTTATCTCAATTTAAGAATTTTAAACCCAAAATGAGGTGAGAGCATGGGCAAGAACAAGCGAGGGTGAGAGAGAATCATAGATATGGGTTATGTTAAGTAAGTTGTCAACCCATTTAATATTCATATTATTTTTGGTATTTTCATTTTAAACTTATTTATGATCCATTTGCTAAATCTAACTAGCCCATATTACAACTCGGCCCATCATATATGGATTAATAAATAGATTAATGACCCATTTTGATAGGTTTAGCTGTGAACTTGATATGAGCCAAAATTTTCATTTCACGATTTGTGTTCACAAAAATTGGGTTTGTGGAAAAGCTCTCATCACGAGATTTCCAAAGACGTAAAGTTCACGCGAATTGGCCAGCAGACACGCGAGAACAAATCCCTGGAATTTTTGGCTCATAAGCCTAAGTAGAGAGCATGATCCTCAAGTCGATGACATAGGTAACTTTCGACACTATGTCTCTTTAATTTGAATTTGAAAATGACATGTCTAGGAATGTTATCTGTCAAAATAATTTTTAGACCTAAAATCCTATCATTATGCTGCAACGGTAACAAAATGTATCTGTCATTATGTCAAAATCTAATCTTCATTATAGATTATGTCATTATGCAGTCAATTTAATATAAATATTATGCCATTTGGTAGGCCGTCATACTGACAAAATGAATTTTATTGTTGACGTTATATTGTTATGCTAATAACCATGCTGAAATTAAGCTAGAATCCATGTAAGTGCTGTTGATTTTATATAAACTCTGGAGTTGAACGGGTGATATAAGGGGATGAATACTTTGAAGTGTTGCACTAAAATATGTCCCTTGTAACCGAAAGTCATGCCGTAGGCCTTATTACTGAAGAGGTCGGGTTTGTGCGTAGAATAGGCTGACGACCGGATCTCAAGAGTCATAGCCATCACGAATTAAACCTACGAAGTGAGATTCCGAGCTTGTGACATAATATCATGAATGTCAAATCGACTTTCTATTTTGTTTTGATGTGACCAAAAGGAAAAAGAATTGTGTGTTTCTACATAAATCTAACCATGTCCGAAAAAGCAAAATTTAAAGAAAATGACTCCTCATGTAGTTTTACTTTGCATGTCTCAAGTCATCACAGCATATTTGAATAATAAAATTTGCCATGAAGATTGTGTTCATGTTGCTATTTCATGTCTTTTTATTGTCATATTCGAATCATTAATTGCCATGTCATATTACATGTAATTATTAGCAAGACATGTCATTTTCCCTATCACATCTCCAATAAAAAATTGTCATGTCATGATGCTTGTAGATGTTGCCATGTCCTCCTTTTCTCACCATGCTTGAATCATGAATTTCCATATCATATTAGATCTAATTGTTGTCATGTCATGTTGATTTATTATGTTTTGAATTTGAATTTGCCAAATTAAGTCGTATGTGACTTTTTATGTCATGTCATTTAAACACGATGTTTGAATTTTGATTTTTCATGTCATGTTTGCATCCAATTGCCATGTTAGGTTTAGGGTCTGATTGGTATGTCAAGTTTGCATTGGAATTGCTATCTCATATAATTTACTATGGAAAAAAATTGTCTAAAAACTCCTAAATTTATTACAATTTTGCAAATTCAATCATAAATCTTTTAATTTTACTAATTAACTTGTAAACATTTTAATGTTTTTGTTAATTGAGTTAATCCAGCCAATTTTAACAAAAAAAATATTGACATGGACACTAAGCATGCCACATAGAATGGTGAGCACCGACGCGAATAATTTTAATAATATTTTAATATTTTTTGAATTTATTTATTTATTATTTTATTTTTCCTTTTTTTCCTTTTCTTTATTTTTTTTTTCTTCTTCCCTTCTTTCTCCTTTAGTTGGTCACCAAGCACTAGCGATGGCCAATGACCGCCAAGAGGCAAGGATCAACAAGGTCGAACTAACGACCTCACTAACCTCATAGAGGACGGCCTAGCCGGTTGGTGGGGGCAAGCTTCACCAAAGGTTGGCGACCTTGCCAGTCCTTGCCATTGGCCGATCATGGGGCCTCGACGAATGGCTAGAGGAGGAAGAAGGGAAGAAAACAAATAGATAAGAAAATAAAAATATAAACATTATTGAAAATCGTCCATGTTAGTGCTAGCTACATCATGTAGGACAACTAACGTCGATGTCAACAAATTTAAGCAAAAATTGACCAGATAGGCTCTATTGGTAAATCATGAAAAGACTTAAGATTCAATTGACAAGATTTAAAGATAAATGTTTGAATTGATAAAATGCAATAGGTCTAGGACTTTTTGAACAACTTTCCCATTGTCCATGTCATGTTTGCATTACTTGCTATGTTATGACAATTTCCACAGCAAGATTGTATTCCGATATGCCATGTGATTTATTACATGTAATTTTTGTGTCATGTCATTCTTCATGTCAGGGTTGAGTTATGACATACCATGTCATGTTTGGATTCCAATTTGCCATAATATGTTTCTATCTAAATTGCCATGATATTTGAATTTCAATTTATCATGTCATGTTTGCATCCATATCACCATGTCATGTCCTTATCCAAATCACATCTGAAATCTGATGCACCATGTCATGCGTACATAAATTGCCATATCACATTACTTTCATGTTGCTCTTATATCTGAATTGCCATGTCATGCCATTTTCCTTGTCACATTTGAATCCTGATTTGCCATACCATGTTTGTATCCAAATTGTCATTGTTGGCACCTAAATTGGCTCATTGGGCCAAGAACAAAAGGGAGGCCCATTAGGCCCAGTTAATAAGAAAGCAGCTGGTTATCAAAGATAATGAGAGATTGGAATCAATAACCATTTGGAAGCAAAGAGATAAGAATGAAGGCGATTTTAAAGGCTCGGTGCCGACAATACTATGGATATGTGCGGTATTGAAATCTCTGGAAGCGATTTGAAATTGAAGATAATAATTGCCGAAGAGCAATTACTTGTAAAGTTAGCTATAAATAGCCAAAGAGATGCAATTGTAAGAGACCCTTATGATAATAAAAAATACAAGAGCATTTGTCTTTTGGCTATCTTTTTCTATATATCGAACATTTACGTTTTATTGCATGTTTTTTTATCTCCTGTTTATCTTTTATTTTATTGCTCGTAGACTAGAATTAGTCACTTCCTTTTCAAAATGACATAGAACTCAGTGTACATAACAAAAAATAGAAAATTTGCCTCTTTGGTGAAAGATATTCACAATGGTACACTTTCCTCGTGAACGGTCATGTAATTTTGCCCATCATGTTTGAATTCCGATTTTGCCAAGTTGTGTTGCATTGGAATTTTCATGTTATATTTCCATCTCATATTTGAATTCCAATCACGCCAGGTCGTGTTGCACGGAAAATGTTATGCCGTTTTATTTGTAAAGTTTCAGTTCCAACTATTGTCGTGTCATCTTGCATGTATATATTGACATGCCATCTCATTTCTCCTTAGAATGTCATCGTACTTTGGAATTGAATTTGCTAAGTCATTTCGCATATGAGAATTACATTGACGGGCAATTTTCAACCTCGCGTTTGAAATCAATTTCGCCTGTTGCACCTAAGCTACACGACATCTGAATTGACATCTCATTTTTCATCACTGTTTCACAAATAATTTGAGTCACGCGACCATACATGAAAAATAAAGTTGTTAATTAATAATCACACTGAATAAGTGTTTTGGCTACATTTCAGATTTCTAACAAATCGTGCATACTTAGGAGATTAATTGATAAATGACTGAGGACCTAACCGAATATAAGGTTGTAGTACTAAATGGGCATCTGGGAAAGTTATCCATTCCACAAGAATCTGGACCACTAAACAGAGGATCTCTAGGTTTCGCCCGACAAGTTATCTTACAAGTGCACTTAGGTTGTTTGTCTTCCCAAATTCTACCTGACACTTTAGGGGTCCAATCAATCTAGGTTTTTTTAATTGATCGGCGGTGACTCTAGTCTAATTTAGATGTTTTTAATGACAATTGCATGTAGTAGATTACCCAATCCTACGATTTTGAGAGATTCCAGGAACTGAGGCGTCCCTACCTGGCAACCCCAAGTTTGTCAAATTCGAGGTGCTACAAAGTAGAACGAAAGCAAGATTTAAATTAAAATAATTAGCGTAAAGACAAAAAAAGGGAGGTTGTTGGTAGTGTTTTAGCAAGATTTTTGCAATTGTTTTCTAAAGGCAACATATTAAATTAGATGCGTTAAGGGTATAGAATAGTGAGGACATCTCTTCACATTAAATGTGTTTATGGCAGTATTGAAAGATGAAAAGTTATATATTAGATATCTAAAGAAAAATTGAACATTTAAAAAGTCTGCAAACAGTTGGTATGTTGACGGTAGAATTGGAAGTTGAAAGGCTTTAGCTCAAATGAGTTCGAGGAAAAAATGGAAATTTTAAAAGTCTAAAAACAGACCGATTCTTCGTGCTTTTTACCTGTGGTATAAACAGATTGCGCAGACCAAGTCAGATTTACTTGTCGGTCCCACATTATTTATGTTATATTTTTTTTCTGACTACTTTATGCATTTTGAAAGGTAAACTCAGGACCTTCCGCTCATAGGAAATGTTCCCAGCATACTTAGAAGCCCAAATAAATGCCGGAAAGCTCGATTCCGAAATGGAGCAAGTTTTAATTTCGTTGAACAGAGAGAATTGTCAGAAGAAAATGCAGTACAAGCAAGAGGATTGAAAATTCAAATACTCTGTTCTTAATAAATTTTCAGATTTTAGATGGACAGAAAAAATTTGCCTCGAGATGAAAAGAGCATTTAAGTATGTGTAAGAAATAAATAATTCATATGCGGAAGCCAAGATCGTTTATAGACAAACCTCCAGCCATTGTTTGCATTCACGTTCGTCAAATCTCCTGAAAAATCAAGAAAGCAATGGGCGTACTCTACTAACCAAATTTCCTCACGTACTGATGGTGTATTCTAAATGTGAGGATTTTGTGTTAGACCTTGATCACCCGTCAGAAATGAACGTACGTTCCTTATATATTGTCTCCCATCAAGACGAGCGGTTGTCAACGAAAATGTACGAAGCGTGAAAATCTTCATGTCGAATAGTCGCAACTTTTAGGAGAAAATTTGGGTATAAATGTGGGATCACAAAAATAAATAACATTCTCCCACTTGATCCCATCATTTTCATCATACGAATCATTCAACTAATTCCACGAAAACTTTATGCTTAAAGAAAAGAAACAAAACACATGGATCATGGCGACATGTCCTCTAAGAGTGAGTAATACCTTCCATGTATCACAATGCATCTTATTTCTTTAATGTCAGCCTATATGTGACAACATATCTTAATGAATAAACCTCATGTTTATTCCAGAACCAAGGATAAATGTTATTCTCATAAACAACAAAATGTGTACACAAAAATTGAGAATCAACATTACAATTGAATAAGAGTTCCATACAACAAAAATTGTTCATATGTCGACAAATCACATAATGGGACCTATTCCCATACTAGTTACATGATCCTTATACTTCATCGGTGGCATGCCTTTAGTTAAAGGATCGGCTATCATCAATTCAGTGCTAACGTGTTCAATGACCACTTTATTCTCCTTAACACGCTCCCTTATGGCTAAATACTTAATGTCGATATGCTTACTTCGACTGCAACTTTTGGCATTTTTAGCCATAAAAACTGCAGCTGAATTGTCACAATATATTCTTAATGGCCTAGAAATAGAATCAACAATTCTAAGCCCAAGAATGAAACTCTTCAACCATACACCATGCGAGGTAGCCTCAAAACAAGATACGAACTCAGCCTCCATAGTGGAAGTAGCAGTCAAAGTCTGCTTGGCACTTCTCCATGACACGGCTCCGCCACTAACATGAAAATGTATCCAGATGTTGATTTTCGTGAATCAATGCAACCCGCGAAGTCCGCATCCGAATAACCGATCACTTCCAGTTGTCGATCCGTCTATACATAAGCATATAGTCTTTGGTACCTTGAAGGTATCTCAACACTTTCTTTGCAGCTCTCCAATGGTCTAAACCTGGATTACTCTGATATCTTCCCAACATTCCCACAGCAAAAGCGATGTCAGGTCGAGTGCAAACCTGAGCATACATCAAGCTTCCAACAGCAGAAGCATATGGAATGTTGCACATTTGTTCCCTTTCTAGATCGTTCTTCGGGCATTGGTTCAAATTGAACCTGTCACCCTTCACAATGGGTGCTATACTTGGTGAACAATCTTTCATCCGAAATCTCTCTAGGACCTTATTGATATAGGTTTCTTGAGATAGTCCTAAAATTCCTCGAGATCTATCTCTATGGATCTTAATGCCAATGACATAAGATGCCTCACCCATATCCTTCATGTCAAAACTCCTAGAGAGGAATTGTTTCACCTCATGTAGCAACCCCTTATCATTGGTTGCAAGTAGTATATCATCTACATACAACACAAGGAAACAAATTTTGCTCCCACTAACCTTCTGGTATATACATTGATCCATGACATTCTCTATAAAACCAAATGAAGATATAACATCATGAAACCTTAAGTACCATTGGTGGGATGCTTGTTTCAAGCCATATTTAGATTTCTTAAGCTTGCACACCAAATGCTCACCTTTACTAGAGGAGAATCCTTCAGGTTGTTTCATGTAAACCTCCTCCTCTAGTTCTCCATTGAGGAACGCCGTTTTCAAATCCATCTGATGTAATTCCATATCAAAATGGGCAACCAATGCCAAAACAATACAAAGAGAATCTTTCTTAGATACAGGAGAAAAAGTCTCAGTATAATCGATTCCTTCCTTTTGAGTAAATCCTTTGGCAACAAGTCTAGCTTTATATCTTTCAATGTTACCCAATGAATCTTTCTTAGTTTTGAAGACCCATTTACAACCAATAGCCTTCGCACTATCAGTAACTCAACCAAATCCCAGACTTTGTTAGATGCCATAGAACTCATCTCTTCCTTCATGGCATTGTACCACAAATTGGATTTATCACTATCCATGGCTTGTGAAAATGTTTCAGATCATTCTCAGCTCCAATATTGTAGTCGACTCTTGTAAATACACAATATAATCACTAGGAATAGCCGATTTCCTTGTTCTAGTAGATCTTCTCAATGTTGGATCAACATTCTCTTGAGGAGCATGTTGCTCAACCGGTTGTTCAACAGTTTACGGTAATTGCTGAACAACCGGATCTACCGGATCAATATCAAGAGGTTGTGGAACTTCAACAATTGGTTGTTCAATAGCCGGCTGAACGAATGGGCATTATGAGCAATAACCAATCTTAAACTTGAAGTAGAAAGTTGAGTGTCTGAATGATCTTCCTTAGGAACATGATCCCTTGGTCGATCGCTCCCACTGATCAAGTCATTTTCAAGAAATTTAGCATTTCTTGATTCCACAATCCTAGTGGTATGAGATGGACAATAAAACTTGTATCCCTTGGACCTTTCGGCATATCCAATGAAATACCCACTTATGGTCCTTGAGTCCAACTTCTTTTCCTGTGGATTATAAATTCTTACTTCAGACGGGCATCCCCAAACGCGCACATGATGCAAACTCGGTTTCCAACCCTTAAATAACTCAAAAGGTGTCTTTGGGACAGTCTTGGTCGGAACTCGGTTTAATATGTACACTGCCGTCTTAAGTGCTTCAGTCCATAAGAATTTAGGAAGTTTGGAGCTACTAAGCATACTACACACCATGTCTAATAAGGTCCGATTTCTTCTTTCCGCTACGCCATTTTGGTCCGGAGAACCAGGCATAGTATATTGGGCAACTATCTCATGCTCTTGAAGAAATCTTGCAAATGGACCAGGTGCTTGTCCATCTTCAGTGTATCTACCATAAAATTCTCCACCTCTATCTGATCTCACGATCTTAATTTGCTTATTGCATTGTTTCTCTACTTCCGCCTTAAATACTTTAAGGCATCTAATGCTTCATATTTATTATGAATCAAGTAGAGATACATATAACGTGAATAATCATCTATAAAGGAGATGAAGTATTTCTGTCCACATGAGTCCATATCCGGATTACAAATATCTATATGTATGATTTCTAATATTTCGTACTCCTCTTGGCACCTTTCTTTGACTTGTTAGTCTGCGTTTCCCTTTATGCAGTCCACACAAGTATCACACCGCAAAATCTAAAGTATCGAGTACTCCATCATTTACTAATCGCTTAATTCTTTCTATGGAGATATGTCCCAATCTCCGGTGCCACAACATAGAGGAATGTTCTTTCACAACACATCGTTTCATACCAGCTTTATCATGAACATGCATCGCATCATAATAGGCATTGTCTTGTAAATTAATTCGAAAAAGACCATCAGACAAAATACCACTCCCAACAATTTCAGATTTAAATGATAAACTAAAGTTTGAATCTGAAAAGTTAAAAGAGTATCCCAAAGGTACAAGTCTTGAAACTGAAATTAAGTTTCTAGAAAAACTATGAACATAAAAGGTCTTTTCCAAATCTAAAACAAAACCACTATTGAGAACTAGTCTATATGTCCCAATAGCTTCCACATGCGAACGCATCTTGTTTCCAGAATAGATGCTTTGTTCACTTCCCACTGGCTTCCTGGTTTTGAAAACCCCGCAAGGAATTCGAAATATGGATTGTAGATCCAGAATCAATCCACCAAGTGTTGTGACTTACATCAGTCATATTAGATTCATAACAAACACAAGAGATTGGATTACCTTTCTTTTCGAGCCAGGCCTTAAATTTGACACAATCCTTCCTTATATGCCCCTTTCCGTCTACGTAAGAAACACTTGGATTCTTTCTTAATGTCAGCTTGGGGAGGTATTTTACCTTTTCCCTTATTCTTGCCATAGCCCTTATTCTTTCCTTGTGTTGCCAAATGAGCACTTTCTCCCAATTCCATAACAAGTCTTTCTTGCTCTTGAACACACATGGTCATGAGTTCATTAATAGACCATTTATTCTTATGTGTGTTATAAGAGATCTTGAAAGGTGCATACTGATGTGGGAGAGTGTTCAAAATATAATACACAAGGAATGATTCAGATATCTCAACCTCAAGGTTCTTAAGCTGAGCTGCAATGTTCCTCATTTGCATGATGTGCTCACGCACACCTCTAACACTAGTGAGCTTCAATGATGAAAACTTCATAATCGTGGTCATCGCATGCGCTTTCTCAGTAACTTTCAAACTGCGCATCTATAGCCTCCAATAAAGCCTTAGCATTGTTATGCTGAGCAACCGAACCACGAATACTTGAGATATCTTAGCTCTTATAAACATGGCACAAACGCGGTTGGACCGCTCCCATTGGTTATAAAGAGCTATCTCAAATTGATTGCTCGAATCAAAGTAGGAGCGAGTGGTTCGTCTTTCCTTATAGCATAGTCAATGTCCATCCACCCCAATTGAAGAAGAACTGACTCCTTCCAAATTTTATAGTTCTCACCATTCAAGACGGAACATCAAACTTAAATTCGGAAATTCACAGGTTGCGAAACCGCATATCAAATAATCATGCTTATGTCACAAAATTTGAGGCAAATATAAATAAATCATGTTTTACCAATGTAAACATGTCACAATATGAATCACATAACATAAAAACTACCCGTGGGCTAAGTTTTTAATTTAAATAGATTCATAATTACATCATGAAGAAACTACCATATTATATGCATTTTCTTAATCCCTGTGGGTAAATTAAGAAAAATAATATGATATTTCATCCCAATTAATCATATTAATATAATGAAAATTCCTGTGGGATAAAATTCATCATATTAATATAATTAATTACAATCAATGTCCATTTCTAAATATGATCCGGAGGCTTTTAATATATAATTTAATTAATTAAAGATGCTGTGGCCACTCCTTAATTAATTAAATATATGGACCATTGGACATTAAATTTCATGCATAAAATATTCATAACAATGCATGAAATGATATAATAAATAAATACATCAAGGGCAGAACAGTAAATAAATAAATTGGCCAAGGGTATGATTGCAAAAAATTTAAAAAATTGGGGCAAAAGTGAAAAAGAAACCGCGGAAGAGGGACGTCAGGCGCGTGCCGAGCACGTGCGCGTCCAGCGCACGGGCGCGTGCCCCGCACGCGCGCCGTTCAGCGCGTGGGCGCGTGCGTTGCACGCGCCCGGCAACTGCCGCGCGCGTGGATCCCACGCGCGCAGCGGTTGCGCGCGCGTATGGGCGCGTGGCGCGTGGGTCCACGCGCCTGCAACTGCAGCGCGCGCGTGGAACCCACGCGCCTTCTCCCTCGCGCGAACAGAGGCTTCTCCGCCGGTTTTTCGCCATTTTCAGCCGCCATTTCTTCTCCGTTTCTTCTCAGGCAGCCCATCTAAGACCGAAATAATTCATGGGTTTTGAAGAGAACGTCGGCACGACCACATGGGTCCAAGATTCGGCGAAAATGAGCAAAAAATTGGCCCCAAAAACAAACGAAAAACTCCACAAACGCAAATCCTCAACCACCACGACTTCCGCCGCCCGATTAGCCTCCGGCAAACTCCGATATACCGGAAAAACTCATGGCTAACGTTCCTTATGGCGGTGCGACCGAATGGGTCCGAAATCAAGGGGTGGGTAGTGCGGATTTTGCCCGGAATCGTTGAGTTTCTCTCTCGGCCTCAAAATCCGAGTTACTGTTCATGTACATAAATGGCCGAAAATTCAACGAAAACACACCGAAAATACACCAAAATTTAACAAAACAAGGCAGAGGCTATAAACATGCTCTAATACCAAATGTAAGACATAAATTTATTCATATGCGGAAGCCAAGATCGTTTATGACAAACCTCCAGCCATCAAGCTTTTTGCATTCACGTTCGTCGAATCTCCTGAAAATCAAGAAAGAATGCGTACTCTATTAACCAAATTTCCTCACGTATCTGACGATGGTGTATTCTAAATATGAGGATTTTGTGTTAGACTGATCACCCGTCAGAAATGAACGTACGTTCCTTATATATTGTCTTCCATCAAGACGAGCGGTTGTCAACGAAAAGGTACGAAGCGTGAAAATCTTCATGTCGAATAGTCGCAACTTTTAGGAGAAAATTTGGGTATAAATGTGGGATCACAAAAATAAATAACAGTATGTCCATGCATAAAACCCATGACCTGAAAACAGCATACATTTTCATGCTAGGATTAGCTAAGAGGAGTTACGTACTATGACTGATAGTGGAAGCTGAGAGCTCCTTCGTGAATCGCTTGCATGAGCTCCTTCCCTGTGGAGTTGGTGACATTGACCACATTGAATTCACAGAATCAAACCATGTATCAAACTCAAATTCAATCTTAACAGAATTCAATTGACTAGTGACCACATTGAATTCGCAGATATGCTTAGCAACCAATGCAAATTCTTCCATATTTAAGTGTAATAAACATCGTACCCAAGTATAACTTAATCGTAGAGGGCTTCTTGTATAAATAGATCATTTATCAATCTCACATATGTCTTCTCTTTCACGTGTTAAATGCAACTTTACAAGCCAATTAGATGAATGGCATCCAACAAAAACACTTGATATATATATAAATTTTAAGAAACTTACTCAGATTATGAAACCTACTTAGATTGGATTTTCTTTATAGATTCAAACTTGAGACGTAATTTCAACAATTTATAAGCCACTTTGTTGCATGCGACTCTTGTTGACACATCTCCAACAACCCTTATTGTGCTTCGCATGAAAATTCCTTGAACTATGTAGACTATCCATCAAATCAAAATGTGTTCAATTATCTATTTAAGCTCCATTTGTTTTGCGAAAAATGAACGACTTAAAGAACATTTTCCTAAAAATGATCACTTACACCGCTTGAAATAATTAGTCAATTGAAAATAATTTCATTATTGATAACAACTTATGCATAAATATTTTCATGAATAATGGAAATAATTAGGAAAATATTTTTTAAATTGTTTTTTTTTCATGAAAAAAAGCGGAGCTTTAGGTGGATCACTTTATTTGAAGGAGTAAAACAAGAAACTTTGCAGAAATCTGCAATTATTATTTCGATGCACCATAAACAAATTTGACGCATCATGTCACTGACGAGTAATAGGAACCTTCGAGTTTCTGAACCATGAGAAACCTTCCCCAGAAAAGCGTGCCTTCCTTCATACTTTAATCTCTCTCCCTTTGGGATCGATCAAGGCCAATAATACATGAATAATAACAAAATGAGTGACTAACATCATTAGTTCACGTCAAAAGATCTCCTTCGGCATGATTTCATGTGTGTGCCTAATCGTAATCTGCAGAAGAATCGATGGGCAAATCTCGTTTGGCATCAATTTACCTCTTCCAAGACATTATTTAATGGCGAATGTTTCATAGGAAAGAGATTGTTAACCTAGCCAACATATTCTTTATCCTAAAGCGATCCTCTTATTAGAGGCTTCTGATTCTTTTACATACGAGAACTTTTGACATATAAAAATATTGGGGAAAATTCAAACTGGTAGAAAGAAGAATAAAGTCAGACTTTGAAGTATGATAATATTCTATTGAAGAAATTATTTATCCTATAATGTTTTTTTTTTTTGGTAAATTATTTACCCTATAATGTTGCTAATAGTAATTGACAAAAATCATGCAGGATACAACAAAGTCTTAATAAGAATAACAAATAACAATTCTAATATTTCTCAAAGAATTGTCAAATGTAAACAATTGAAAACAATGATTGTATCTTTTAGAGAGGAAAATCGAAATTAAAAAAAAAAAAAAAAAGCTGACACAAAAAACTACAAGTATGTATGTGTGTGTGTGTATATATATATATATATCAGTGTTTACAATAGAAGCAACCCTTTCGGAAATGTTGTAAAGTGAATGGACACATTCTTAACATATTAAAAAATTCAGATAAAAAATATATATTTCCTTAAATTTTGAAAAATTACAATATTTAAAAATTAAATAGTTATGTATGAATAGACACAATCTTTCAAAGGTTAAAAAGTTATGTCCGAACAAACATAATCTTTCAAATGTTGTAAGATTGTCTAATACCCATTAGTCAAAATAATAAAATTCGAAATTAATTAATAAAAATAACCATAACTCTTTTATGAACAATCATGCTATTTCAATATGACAAAACAATTTAATTTATATAATAAATTTGAATTTTAATAAAAAAATATCAAAAATCGTTGGTTAATGCCAAATCTGGTTCACATACACACTCACATTTTTTTGATATGGGGTGAGACACTTCATTTATTTTACAAACAAACTACCAACCATTCGCCACTTAGTTTGCAAAAAAAATTACAACATAATAATATTTTTAAAATATATATATATACAGCCAAAATTTCCACAATATTAAGATACATAAATAAAGGTCTTTCTCTATTTAAACTTTTATCTAGTGGAAGTATCTCAAGTGCATTTCCATAGGATATCCAGGTTTCTTTTGACTAGTTTACTTCACGAGGGCACTCAGGACTAGGGCTGAGCGCGGTTCCCGGGTTACCCGGGAACTGGAATTGAACCGGAGGAGGGTCCGGTTCGGTTCCCGGTTCCAAGGGACCGGTTCCGGTTCCGGTTCCTTTTTCTAGGAACCGAACCGAACCGAACCGTCTTGGAACCGGAACCGGAACCGGTTTCGGAACCGGAACCTGTTTCGAAACCGGAACTTGTTTCGGAACCGGAACCGGAACTGGTTACTTAGGGCAGAAAAAGCTCGACCTTGGATGTTCTAGTGACTTGTATGTGATGTTCTAGTTGAATTTTGGCTTTGGCCTCTAAATGAAAGTTGTAAAAGACTTCTTGGAGTATAACATACTCAAATTTGGGACAAAACAAACAAGTATAAGTGGGTGAAATCGTTATTCTTTGGAAAGACTGGATCTGGAGATTTTGGGACCGACCCTTGATGAATGCATGGACTGTAAGGCAACCTTTTTGTCGAAATTTCACTTTTTTTTCTTAACAAAAGTTGTAAAGGACATCCTGAGGTACTACATATAAAAAATTTAGAGAAAAAAAACAAGAATAGGTAGGTGAAATCGTGGTCCTTTGGAGATGGTTAGATCTGGAATTACGGTACTACGAACAGGGATTTTAACCGTCCATATTTAATTATCTAGGACGAATTTGATTTCTATGTTTTCATGAAGTATCTACCTTATGGTCTTGGCTATCACATAGTCGAATTTCATAATTTTTGAAGGTCATTTGGGTATTTAATCGGAAATTGTTCTAAAACTGTGCAATCTGATGTGTTCGGATCTTGTAAGTTGCAATGCATGGACTATATCATTTTGTATGAGGTTCTTTTGGAAATGTGTTCTGAATGAAATATCTCTATTCATGTCTTCCTACAACATATTTAAATTTCGTAATTTTTGTAGTTCATTTGCCTATTTAACCAAAAAATTTTCAAAAACTGTGCAAGTAGAGAATAGGAAAAGTAAATCGATTTTATCTTTTAATCCAGAACGAATTGGACTATGATTTATTCATGAAACTTGTACCTCTAGGTCTTAAATACAATGTGTCCAAATTTCAGAATTTTCTGAGTTCATTTAAGGGTTTTATCAAAATTGTTTTCAAAACTTGTACCTCTAGACATTCTTGTTCTAGTGGTGTTTTATTTCTACTTTCTAGTTTGCTATTTGTTTTGAAATTTCTAATTATATTATATTATTGTTGTGTAGTGCGAAGTTAATGTATCAAGATAACATGTCAATGGGAAGTTATAGTGTAGTATACACGTACATTATAGTTTTTTTTTGGTAACGTGCGCATACGTTAAATTTTTTTTTAGTAACATGCGTGCACGTTATAGTTTTTTTTGGGTAACATGCGCATACGTTATATTTTTTTTGGTAACGTGCGCATATGTTATAGTTTTTTTTTTTTTTTGGTATCGTGCGCGTACGTTATAGTTTTTTTGGTAATGTGCACGTACGTTATAGTTTTTTTGGATAACGTGCGCATATGTTATAGTTCAAATATGAAAATAACAAAAAAAAAAAAAAAAAACCTGTTGGAATCTGAACCGACCATGGAACCTGTGATAGGGTATGTTCCAGGTTCTCGGTTCCCACGGGTAGGTTCCAGGTTCCTCATTTTGAGGAACCTGTACCCAAGGGTAGGTTCCAGGTTCCAGACGGAACCGAACCAGAACCTGGAACCGCTCACCCTTACTTAGGACCTTAGGTGCTTGACTACCCGAACACTACCCCCTGCTTTAGTTGTCCAATCAACCAAGTATTTTAACATCGGTTGGCGGCGACTCCAGCCTTATTTAGACGTTTCCTTTATCGTAACTACACTTAGGTAATCAAAACCTACGATTTGGGGCGATCCTAGGAACCCGGCACCACAAGCGGGTGACCCTGATTGTAAAGCTCGAAAAAGTAGAATGGAAGCATAATTTAAAGGAGACCAATAAAGCGTAAAGAAAAAAGGACGGTTGTTGGTGGTGTTTTAGCAAGATTTAAACTCGTTTCGTAAAAGGCAACGTAATAAAATAGAAGTGCTAAGGTTTTAGATTAGAGGGACATCATGTTATATCAGTCAGAAATGTTGATCGTACAACTGAAAGTTAAATCCTTTTCTCATTATTATTATTTTTTATTTATTTCAAAGGGTGAAATTAGGATCTAGCAAATTTCGAACACCAAGGCCGGTCATATAAGAAGCTTGATTCCGAAATTGAGCAAGTTGCAAATCTGTTGAACAGAAAGAATTGTCAAAACAAATGAAGATACAGTACGATTGAGAGCATTTAAAATTTTTCATAAGTCCTCAGATAAATAAAGTTGCACCAAAATAAATTGCAATGAGATAAAAAGAGCATTTACTTACGTGCATGAAGGAACCCCATTACCTGATAAACAGATGTACCGGTTAGCATGCTAAGGGTGCATTTGGGAAAGGCTTTCCCAAAGCCCTTTGGGTGTCCAAAGTCCTTTAGGTTACGTAGAGCGTGTTTGAAATTTTTTTTTTTTTGAAACCCATTTCCCAAATACAAACCTTCCAAAAGTTGAAAGCCCAAGGTAGCTTAGGAGATGCCTTGAGATTTTGTCTTCTGGACATGCCGAGCTACTGTTCACCTTCTTCTTCTCTGTTGAATAGGATCGGCATGGCTACGAATGGTTGCCAGCAAAGGACAAGTGGTCGGGCGACCCCTAGTGAGGGTTGTGCGACCCTTTGGTGACAGTCACCGCAGCCCATATCTGGGTCACCGAAAGTTGTGTGACCTTGCCAAGCATGACCAAGATCTAGGTCATTGGGTTGCTAATCGTGTGACCCACCTCCGCAACCCAGATCTGGGTTATGGCTAGGTCGGGTGACCTTCGGCGGCCCAGGTCTAGGTCATGCGAGGTCATGACCACTTGGTGGCAGCCTCATTAGAAGTCGCGTGACCTTGATGAGGTCGTGCTAGGTTGTGGCCGCTTGGTGGCACCCTCACGGAGGGTCACCTAACTCCAGGTGGCCTTCGCCGCTGGTCTTCGAGGGCTGCTTGAGGTCTTGCAACCTCATATATCGGCTATTGATGATAGATTTCGATCACCGCTGCCGCCTACCCTACTGGCCAACTTTTTTATTTTTCTTTTGACGATTTTTTTTTAATTACTATAAATATAATCTCTCCAAAAACTATTTTTCCAAAAGGTACTTTACAATACACTTTTATATTACAATTTAACAAATACAATTTGCATTTTAGAAAATTCCTTTAACTTAAAGTTTTTTTACATTTTCCCAAAGGTTTTCCTAAAAGTCTAGCCAAACGCACCCTAATACTAGGCTCAGAAGAGTTACTTGCCATGATTATGATTGTGGAAGCTGAGGGTTCCTCCGTGAATTGATTGCATGAACTCGAACGGCTATACGGATAGAAACCAGAATGAACGGTATGAACAGAATAACAAGTGCGATAAAACAGATATGCATAAATGCAGAAGCATTGCCAGGTACATCTCCTTCGGCAGAAAGCACACTCGTAGGTCTATCCCATCCGATTTTTCCTGGAAACAACTTTCCTGGGAAAGTTTCACTGCGAATGGCTCTCTGCCAGGAAACTTGCCCTGTGATGCAGCTGCATTAACCAATTGATTCGTTGCCGATGAGCTAGGGCTTGAGAGAGGCCAATATACATGCAAAATCTTGAAGAAGCATATTCAATGGAACAATGTCCTCACCCGTGACACTGACGTCTCTCTTCATATGTCCCTGTCACTTTATTCCAGATTTACCATATCTTCACTTTGGCCTAATAATTTGCTTAAAGTTCATTCTTTACCTACTCGAATCGTACCTCGAGGAATATCAATGTTGCTAGACAGTCTTGAGCCTTTTTCTGAAGTTCAGTGTCATTTTTCTCAAAACCCTAGAATATTCTTTATCATCAATTATTTATTTATTTAGTATCTTATCTTTGATATTTGAAGGTAAAAGTGGGTTTTGAATTGGCAGGAGTATGTAACTCAGGCATTTTCTAATTCAAGCATACAATAGGGAGGGCAAGCATATGATATTTGCTCGTTTTATGAATTTATAAATATCATCTGTACACATGATCAAATCATAACAATGCTCGTCACAATAATATAAAAGTTCTTTCAACTCTTGATTTTCCCTGTTTTTCTCTTAGTTGTGGGTGAAATGAATGTTGCGGTAATATCTGCGATTTATCTATAACAAGGTCAATTCATATATATGTGTATTATACAACAATGTATTCCCGACTAAATTAATCATAAACAAGATGTTTTAGATGCAATTATAAGCTTATATAAGGTGAAGGGACATAGCAGACATGTGGTGAAAAAAAATCCAAACCACTTAATTAATGCACGCTTACAGTTTGTCCTATCACTTCGTAGAACCATTTTGTATGGCCATATTAGAAGTTTACTTTTCCTTGTCCTTTGACCCCCTTTCGCTGACTAAATTAATTGTCACATCGTTTAGTAAGAGACCAATCAAACATGTAGAATTGTAAGAAATAAAATAAAAAAAGGAACAAAAAGATGGAAATTCGAAAAATAATCAAATGTATTAATGCTTGGGATGGGAGTACGGAAACGGAAAAGGACGGCACAACTTTTGGCAGATGCCAAGAAATGGAAGATCCGGAGCATGTTCCAATGTACAGAGTGACATCCCTCTCATGCCTGTATCAAAACGTGCTGGGCGATCGCTGAAGAAGTGTCCGGATTCGCTTCCAGCCACAAGAAAGGAATCAACTTGCTTACGAGGAAACTCGTAGCTGTGGTTGTGGTTGACCAACTCGGTAAGAGTCCACCATACCCATTTTCTTTTTTATTTACTCGGAACAGAGAGGAAAGAGAGGGGACGGAGCGATGCTCAACCACACCCCGTGTCAACACGATGGAGCACGGCTTGATAGATAGATCCTCAAGAATCCTTCATCGATCAAGATGCACAGACACTCAGATTGTCCTCAAACTGTAAGATTGTAGTCCTGCACATGAACCTTCAAGCAGATGGCAAACCCTTCCTTACTTGCAAACGTCTCTTCAATTTCATGGCATTGACATGCAATTTAGCATCTGATGTAAGTAACAATGGTGCCACTCGCAAAATTGATCTAGAGTTTCGGACTCGGATCTTCAGACGTAGTATATGACTCGGCACTTAGAGTCAAAAGCAAAAGGTCTCGTACCTTCAAACTGGTGGCTTTCCTACAATGAGAGTCGTACCAAACCCCATGCATTAGCTTCGTCTCCGCCATTTCCAATCAAGAAGCTCACTAGAAAAGGTGTGATTTGCAAAGACTCATGACTTCAAAAAATGTCTTCAGCAAGATCTGCGGCTATTGGGACGTTGCGGCTACTATCTCTCCACCCCCTCTCTCTTTCCTCTTTGTTCCTAAAGAAGTCTGCTTGGAGCCATTCTTCATCCAGTCATCTTGCTCTAGTAATCACTCGTCATTATTCACAACTAAAAAAGAACATGGAGGAAAGATAGAATGCGCTACTTACAAATTCCATGTTGATCTAAGAGCGGCATTACTATATAAATCGTTAAATTTTTCTCCAGAATTCTAAGCTGTCAAAACACGACCAACAATGTCAATAAAAGTTATGCTTAACACTACTTTTCATGACGTCAGTTTCTTACTTGGACAAGACAGGATGTGGACTTTGAGTCAAATGCAAATGCTGAAAGCCCAAAGTTACTTTGGGAAATGCAATTGTGTTTGGTAAATAATTTCAGCATTTGGCAGAATGCTAAAAGCTCAAAGCTAGTTCCTACCAGCTTTGGGCTTTCAGCATTTTGAAGGCAAGTTGAAAGCTGAAAACCGGTTTCAAAGTTAAACCAAACAGTCTAGCATTTCCCCAAGGGGCTTTCGAAGAAAGCCCTCGGAAATCTTTGAACCAAACGTAGCCGCCATAGATTGAAAGAAAAAGACAAGATTTGAATTGATGACAAGTACTCTAATATCATGTTAGACAAACTTATTTTTCCTTTCTAAAATTTAGACCGTTGGGAAACAGCTAATAAATGGATCAATAACATACACACAGCGTATTACTCATGCAACATGGAAACCATGCAACCCCACATGAAGTCGAGCCCAAAATTGCTGATTGCTGTACCATAGTCTCTAACATTACAAGCCACCTCTTCGCATGGAACTCACTGCCCAAACATTTCTAATAACTAAATAAAGGCTCCATTTATTTTTTTAAAAAGGATTGTTTATATTACTCAAAATAATTAGTTAATAAATGATATTTTCATTACTGACAACAATCTTTTTTAGGAAAATTTTATTCAAATTATTTATTTTTCGCAAAACAAAATAGTTATTTTGCGTGTTGTGCTTCACTAGCTAACATATTTCTTTTTTCTAAAGGGGTCAAGGAATTCACTGGGTGCTCCCTTTGCACGCTTGAAGCATAGAGATACAAGACATCATTCACTTATCTCAATCTACGTGTATATCACAAGATTTAAGGCTCTCATCATCCTATCGGTTTTCACATTAAGAGAGTGATAATACTCAGAATATGTTGGCTAGCGAAGCACAACATGCAGAATAATTGATTTGTTTTGCGAAAAGAATGATTTGCAAAAAAATTTCCTAAAGAGATTACTTGCATTGCTTGTATTTATGTTAGCTAGCCCTTTGGTGGGCCTAACTAACATAAATATAAGATTTTTTTTAAAAAAAAGGTCAAAAAGTCAAAAGAAAGAAAGAGAGGTGCCCGTGCGCGAGTGTGCCTGAGAGTGTGGAGAGAGAAAAAGATAAAAAAAAATGGAGAGTGCTCGAGAGAGCTTGGAGAAAGAAGAATGCCGAATCTTTCTGGGCCTGATTCGAAGGACAAATGTGAACATGTTGCAAGCCTCGGACACTTGACGAACCATGCCATTTTTTTTTTTTTTTTTTTGGTCAGAAAAGTCGCTGATATATATTCCTTATCCGATTTCATAGAAGTTACATCAAGAGCGTCTGCGCAAAGTAAATCTAATAGAGCATAGTCAAAGCAACTTCGTCACTTTCGTGTACCCATCGGACGGCAGCCCTTTCGGGGGTTCCTTAGGGACCGATTCACTCTGCGTAGATTGACTGAACGTAGAAAGCCTTCCACTGGCAGGCGATGGGGGTGGGGTACCCAGTTGGTAGGAAGAAAATTTAAACGGTGTGCCTTAGCAAGCCAATCTGCTGCTTTGTTGGTTTCTCTTCTGCAATGGACCAGTGTAAGGCCTAGTAATTCTTTCATCTTTATGAACCATGCCATTTTAACGAGCTCACCTTCGGCACCATCTAGACACCCCACCACAAGGTCAACATTGTCGCGACGCACCACCACCACCACTCCATTGCCTAGTGCCGCATCATCAAGCCGCCATTGGAACGAGTCATCGGGTCTAGCCACCGCCTCACATTGCCAAGCTGCTATTAAATTTCATCATCGGATGTTACTGTGCTTCGCCTCAGCCGTCCTGGTCATCATCGAACCACCTCGGCCACCGGACTGCCACCGTCACCTAGCCCGCCCTATAGGACACGCCCAAAGCTGAGCCACCGCGAAGCCAACGACCAAGGACTCCTCAGCCCACACAAAGGAATAGCTATTCGTTCCTCTTGAAGCCAGTTGCACCGCAAGTGTCTTCATCAGTGACGCCCATCTGCACAAGGGAAGTCAACAACAACCGCACTGCCTGAAGACTCAAGGAAATAAGTCGCTGCCTCCCTGCACACATCCTTCTCACTTGGTCGATTTTATAATGCGATATCCCAGGACAATATATCGCCAACCCTTTCATTTATTAAGCACATGCGGAAGCAGTTAAAATCCCCAGACAATAGAACGATGGGATAGAAAAGCAGGGCCATATTTTTCATATTGAAATTTATAACCAAACTTTATACAAAACACAACCCGCTTCATAACTATTCACTTCAAAAGGAATTCTCAAAAGAAGATAGACTCTCAGTCCATCCAGGCCATACTCAAGGCTCCTCTCGGGATTATCTTCTTCTTCCAAAATCCTTCTCCTCAAGATTTACCTCCGAGTTCTCCTTCTCAGACTCCTCCTCATCAGCTCCTCATCGGGGTCCTGAAATGTTTTCCCCAAACTAGGATGAGACTACGTCTCAGCGAGTTCTACCCCACTAAGCCCGATTAGTAAACCATTATACTATAGGCTACCTAAACACGCACAGAGCAGATGACTTACCTTGGCCTCAGATTCCACCTGCATATTAACACAATTCAATAAGCACCCAAGCAATCACATCACAGATCGATATCTCAATCAATCGACCCAGTTGATCACACGCCAACAAGACCACTCACGGTCATTTCCATTCAATCAATCACTTCACAATATCATCTCAAAGCAATGATCAATCAACTTAGTCGATTACATGTCAGTTGGACCATTTCTAGGTCATCTCACTCCACACCATATAATCCCCAGCAGTACACTTTGTCACAGAGCTACAGTAATGCTCTCGGGCGTTGATTTGCCAAGGTGATGTACAATAAACATTTTATGTGCATGCTCTTAGGCATCCCAATTACCTTCAACCACACGGGCACGACACTCGACACACAGAGATAAGGCCACACAGGCACAATCTACGCCACACAGGCATGATCAATTATCGCCACACAAGCGTGATCAACTGTCGCCACACAGGCATGATCAATTGTCGCCACACAGGCATGATCAACTCTCGCCACACATGCATGATCAATTATCGCCACACAGGTATGATCAACTGTTCAACAATTTACGTGCATTCTCTAAGGCAACCTCTTCGCCAAGATGACATATTCAACCACTAAACACACGTGCATTCTCCAGGTGATATTCCGATTCACCGAGCCCACGTATTTCCTTTCAGGTGATAACCAATACCGAACGATTTCTCAATCAAATAATTAACCATCAAGCCAATATGAATAATTCCTAAAAATTCGTAATTAAATCAATTCCATACAAATTGCAGCTCAATTAAATAAACCGACTGCGCCACAACGATCAGCACTAGATTTCGGTCGTTGGCCATCTCTGTCTTAATTTCCGAAAAATAATTAATTAATTAATTAATTTCAAAAATTAATAATTGATTACAATAAATCCAATTTTGCTCAAAATAAAGCCCAATTAAATAAACGGGCTGCACCACGATCATCAGCATAAAAATTCGGTCACGGGCCATCCGAGTTGAATTTCCGGAAAATAAATAAATAATTAATTAATTAATTTCAAGAATTAATAATTAATTATAATAAATCCAATTTAGCTCAAATTGGCACTCAGTTAATTAAACGGACTTCACCATGATCATCAGCATAATATTCCGGTCACTAGCCATCTCAATTGAATTTTCGAAAAATAATTAATTAATTAATTTAATTCTGAAAAATAATATTTAAATACCAAAAATTCCACTTAGGCCTGAAAAGCCTAATTGAAGCCCCTAAGGGTTGGGAAAAATCCCGAGATGCTTTTAATAAATAGTAGACCATGTCTACTTGCTAATTGCACAATCAATTTGTCTAAATCACATCACAATTGACTAATAATTGCTAATTTATTATAATCTAACCACCTAAACCTAATTAATTAAAACTAAACCAACCTTAAGAATAATTAGCCAACTAATCCGGGATTAGTGAGATTACTCACCAAATCACGCGCAAATCGGATCAATCCGACGGGGGCGATGCGAGGAACAATAAACTCCAAAGCGGGCCTCGGATTTGGGGCTCAGAAACGGCCCAAAACGGCCTTGAACAGGGCTGGAAACGCACTTTTCCATCCACTGTTCTTGGTTGGACGAAGCTCGTCTGGCAGCTAGGGCGGCGAGAGGAGGCCGGCAGAGAGCAAGGGGGACACCAGGGAAGTCCGGCGGGGTTGAACGGCGGCCGAAGGTGGCCGGACAGGGCTGGACGGAGGCTGGGCAGCGGCTGGGTCGTGCGGGGGAACGCCTGGCGTGAGGGACGGGGCTGGCGGCGCATGGCGGCGAGTGGCGCGCGCACGGGCGCAGGCGCGGGCGTGCGGTGCGGCGACGGGACGAGCAACGACGCAGCAGACAGCAAGCCGCAGCTTCTGGTTCGGTTCGCTTCTTCGGACGCACGGGGAGGAAAAAGAAGAAAAAGAAAGAGAAAGAGAGAGAGAGAGAGAGAGAGAGAGAGAGAGAGAGAGAGAGAGAGAGAGAGAGGATATGTATTGACTGGTCAAAGAGGGAAAAGAAAGAGAGAGAGAGGGCAAGCGGTGGGGGGATTCGCACGAGGGGGAAAGGGAGAGGAGAGAGAAGAAAGAGAGAAAAGAAGAGAGAAGGAAAAGGAGAAAAATAAAAAATAATATAATTATTCTTATTTTATTTTTCTCTTCTCTTTCCTTTTCTAAATTCTTTCGGTCTTCGATTTTTCCTCCGATAATTTCTTTCTTGAAATTTCGGACGCGGCAAGAAATTGATAGACGATGAGACGGTCCTAAAAATGAATTGTGACACGCCCGAATATTCAATTCCCAAAACCGAATTAAATTTCATGATTAAAATCGACCGGACGCAATTTTAGTCCAATCCAACCAATTAGGTAGCTTTTAGGGATTTTACCGCGGTTATATCCCTTAATGGCTTCATCCAATAGGTTAGCTAACTCGTGAGTGATTAGCTCAAAGAAAAAGGACCATAGGCGCGCCGACGATATGCACATTTCACTTTATCGAATCGGGGTCGAATTTCAGGATGTCACATAACATATTCCAAAGGGGTTGCGGAAGTTTAGTAAGCCAATTAGAAGGGAGATTCTCTATTCGGTAGGCTTTTGCAACCAATTAATGACTTGATTGGCTTCTCATGGGTAATCTAGAAAAGCTCCATAAATTGACTTAAGAATCTCTGAAAGTTCACCAAGATTCGTCTGGTGAGATGCAAGGCACAAACCACATTTTAAGTATCAAAATTGGGCTATTCTCAGCAAAACTAATGTTTTGATGCCCATATATGTACCCTATGAAGCACCTACACTTTCCAAGAGCCCAACACTCTTCAAGAGTCTTCCTATAGTGTCAAACACTCCAACATGTATTTAACACTCTCCGACATTCTTAGATACTCTTCGAGACTAGGTCAACACATGTCAAAAAAATCGGATACCTAGTCTACTTTCCCAACACTCTCCAATACTCGAGTCGGAATTCCGACATGTGAGTTTACGACACATGATTCTGACACTCAAGGTCAATTTTAAAAATTTCTAATAAATGAGGAGTCAAAATATATATATATATGAAAAAACAAAAAAAAACCAATAATAAAATAATAAATGGAGAAAGAAGAAAAATCCAGTCTTTTTTATCTTTTGATTCTCACTTCTTGTGATACACAATTTACTTTACAAATTTATTTTCTCTTCTCTTCTGACACATCTAACATGCTAGTTCAAATTATGAATTGCTTATTTTTCTCCAAGTTTTATGGATTATTGTAATGGAGTTGAATTTGTTAAATTGAAATAATGAATGATATTAATAAATGGTAGATTAATGTTTTTAGTATAAATTCATTCTAGGCTTTTTATCATTTATTTATTTTTGAATTTGAATCAAATTAATATGAATGAAATAATCATAAAAACAAAATTTGTTACGTATATATAAAAATATACATTTAATATATAACATGTCCCAACGTGTAGAATTCTTTGCTTTTTGAAAAACGATGTGTCAGCATATCATATCGTGTCGTGTCGTGTCGCGTGTTGTGTGTCGATGTCGGTGCTACTTAGTTTGTACCTACTCCAACAGTCAATTTTTAACTCTTTAAAAGCAATCACTCGTTCTTCGTAGTGCTGGAAGTTTGCAATTTGCTGATTGCAACTCAATATCATAAATCTAGAAATCACAAATGTTCCAACATATAAGGAAAATTGGATCAACCGGATAAGAAGGGTCAAACTTTCCAAGACCTAGAATGAGGTCCCATTGCCTCAAAATATATCTAGGAATCTTAAAATTCAAAACTATTCTCACATTTTAGATAAGGTAAAAAATTATTTTTAGAAGGTTTGAGTCCACAAATCAACTCCCCATTGCCTCAAGTATATTACTAGAGTTGTCAAACTGTTGGATTGAGTTGGGTTTGATTTGACCCAATTTGACCCGTTAAACATATTTTAATCAATTTTCATGCAATAAAAATTTAGTAATTCATACCGCCCCAACCCATATGGCTCAAACACTTCCATACTTAACTCAATCTAACAATTTTAAACCCAAATTGAGGTAAGAGCACATAGAGAGTAAGCGTGAGATCAAGTAAGGGTGGGAGAAAATCGTAGATGTGAGTTAAATCTAAGTAAATTGTGAACCCATTCAACTAAAATTATTTTAGAATTATCATTCTAAACTCTTTTATGACCCATTTATTAAATATAACTCACTCATATAAAAACTCAGCTCATTAAATATAGATTAAGAAATGGATTTATAACCCATTTGGGTAGGTGTGAACTTGATATGGGCCCATATCTTGATTCTATAATCTAATAAACTTATGCCCATAAAAATTGGGTTTATTGGAAAGCTCTCATCCTGAGATTTTGAGATAAGTATATTAGAAGTGTCAAAAGTTGTATAGAACTCTCACTTTAGTGCTCAAATTTTAACAGCTGCCAAATTGGAGGAAAAATGGTAACTTAAGTACCTTCGGCAATAATTTCCAGCCAAAATAATTATGTGACTATTATAATTAAAATTTAAAGATAAGTTTGCATATTTTATTTAAAATCCGGTCCATGTGGACTTGCAAAATGACCTCATAGGAACCAACGTGGTAAGCCTTCCAAAAACGATGTCACACGACTCCCATTTCCAAAAATAACGTGACTTGTCTTCTTTTTTTTCTCTCTCTTTTTTTTTTTTTTTTTTCTGTTGAACTGTTGACTCTCTCTCTCTCTCTCTCTGAGGAAACATATGACTTCGCCACTGAAGAGATGGAAGAGGTTGAGAGGTAGATGGAGGAAGAGGTGTGGCAAGCGGTGGAGCAGGCGAAAGAGCTATGGGCTGCCACCGCAAATGTCGCTAGCATGTCAAGCAAGGAGCAGTCGTCTGGCAACGCACGCCCGCACTCGACTCATCCATTCACTGCCTTCAAGCCTCCATCAGTGCTCAAGCCAGTAGCGAGCTGCAGGATTAGTGAGTCCTTTTGTAGTTGCTATTCGTGTCCCTTGGCACCTGACGTCCATGGCACGCCCCATTGCGCCTCATCCTCCTGCTTGCGTGCTCGCCAATTCCGACAGTGCCACTCTCTACAAATTACCATCATCACAACCCACAATCAAGCCATCATCTGTTAACCTCTGAAGTTCAACCTTCTTCACTTGCGAACACAATCTCATGATTACACCAGAGGCAAAGAAAAAGGTTTGACCTTGATGTGCAGGCGGCTTCGTGGTGGGGAAGAGTGTGATTTTGGGGGAAAAATTAAATTAGGGTTTTGAATTTGGGAATATTCAAAATAGGGTTTCGAATTTGGGGTAAAAGTTGAAAACAACATCGTTTAGTGAATAATATGCTGACAAAGCATTTTGGTGAGCCACATCAATAGGAGATTTTAATAAAATAAACCATGTCAGATTTCTGGTGACTCAAACTAGAATTGATACTTAAGTGATTAATTTTTTTTTTAAAGAAAAGTGACGATTAAGTGATCCAACATAAACTTTTAATACAAAAGTGAGCGCCGTACATAACTTTTGATACTTTTAATGTACTTACCCCCAAGGCTAAAGATGTAAAGATCATGTGAATTGTGAAATAATATCTTGGGAAGTTTTTGCTTTTAGCCTAAGGTGCATGTTCCTCAAATTGATGACATAGGATAACTCTAATGGTGAGCATGGTTCTAGGTTAGAACTTAAAATTTGAATTGGACCAATGGGAACCTATGCAATTTCAGGTTCCAAAGTATATAGGGTAGGTTCTAGATTCTAGATTCCTAAAATTGGAGAACCTATTTCGGTTGGTAGGTTCCAATTTATAAGTTGATGGAACTTGGAATAAGTTTTTATGATTTTCTAGATCTATGGCCTTATGCGATCCGATAGTATTCCAAAGTAAATAGTGTATAATTTAGAATAATTAGTTTGAGCTTCCATCTTATGACTGGGATTTTTACTATTTAAGGTTTCATATTTTTCATATATCAAATATAAGTTATAATCGGTGAAATATAGCAGCAACTATTGGTAATTAAATGAGATAATTCACTGTAATTGTTCAATTAATAATATAGATGGAACTTGAATAGATCTTGGAACTAACCCTAGAACTCATGATAGGGTGGGTTGCAAATTTCAAGGTATGTAGAGGAGGTTCTAGGCTTAAAAAAATGAGGAACCTATTCCAATGAATAAATTCCAAGTTTAAGGTGGAACCTATATGAAATCTGGAACCACTTACCCCTAAGTAACTTCCGACACTATTTCTCTTTTATTTGAAATTGAAAATGACATGTCTAGGAATGATATTTTGTTAAAATAATTTTTTGACCTAGAATCCTATCATTTTGCTGTAACGGTAACAAAATGTATAATTTAGGCCTATCATTATCTCAAAATCAAATCTTCAAAGTAGATTATGTCATTACACATGTGATTTTCCTATGTCATGTCATATTGCATATGATGTTTGCCATGTCATGTTTTCATACGAATTGCTATGTCATTTCATGTTCCATTTTATTTTTCAATTCCGATTTGCCATGTCAAATTTGCATCCAATTGCCATGTTAGGTTTGAAGTTTGATTAGTATTTATGTTTGCATTTGAATTACTTTTGGCACTTCAATCTTAAATATTTTTAATTTTGCCAATCAAGTTTTAAAAATTTTCATGTTTTGCCAATTGAGTCTATTTGACAAATTTTGGATGGAAATTGCTAACATGGGCACTAACCGTGCCATATAGGATGATTAGCATCGACATGGACAATTTTATATAATATTTTAATATTTCTTTAATTTAATCATTTATTTATTTCCTTATTCCTTTTCATTTTATTTATTTATTTATTTATTTTTGGTCTTCCCTTCTTTCTTCTCTAGCTAGTTATTGGGCATTGGCAGTGGTTGACAACTGGCCAAAGGTGAGGGTTGGCGAGGTCGAACTCACTAGCGTTGGGTGAGGCTCATCATCAGTGGGCGAGGTTGACCTCACCAAACCTCACCTCTAACTAGTTGTTGGGCCTTAGTGACTAGCTAGAAGAGGAAGAAGGGAAGAAAACAAAAGAAAGAAACAAATTAAAAAATTAAATATTGAATAAAATAAAATATTATTAAAAATTTTCTATGTCAATGTTGTCCGCGTAACGTAAGATAGCTTAGGTCCAAGTCAGCAATTTCCGATCAAAATTTTCTAGATGGATTTAATTGGTAAAATTAAAATAGAACTAAATTGATAAACGTGTAATAGGTTTAAGACTTTTTGAATAATTTTCCCATCAACCATGTCATGTTTGAATTTTGATTTTCCATGTCATGTTTGCATTCCACTTGCTATGTCATGACAATTTCCATGTCATGATTGTATTCTGGTTTGTCATGTGATTTTTGCATAGCAAATTGTTATGTCATGTCATTCTTCATGTCAGGTTTGAGTTTTGATTTGCCATGTCATGTTTCGATTCCAATTTGCCATATGATGTTTGCATCTAAATTGCCATGATATTTGAATTTCAATTTGTCATGTCATGTGTACGTCCATATCACCCAAATCACGTTTGAATTGTGATTTACCATGTTACGTTTGCATAAATTGCCATATTGTGTTATATTCATGTTTTGTTTGCATCTAAAAATTGTCATGTCATGTCATTTTCCTTGTCATGTTTGTATCCCGATTGCCATGCTATGTTCACATCTGAATTGTCATGCAATTTTGCCCATCATATTTGAATTCCGATTTGCAATGTTGTGTTGCATTGGAATTGCCATGTTATGTTTCCATGTCATATTTGAATTCCCATTACATCATGTCGTGTTGCACCCAAAATGTTATGCCATTTTACGTGTAAAGTTTCAAATGCAGATGTGGTTGCGTCATCTTACATGTAAATATTGACATGCCATCTCATTTCTCCTTAGAATGTCATCATACTTTGAAATTGAATTTGCCAAGCCATTTCGCATGTGAATATTACCATGACAGGTAATTTTCAGCCTCACGTTTGAATTCATTCAGTTTTGCATTGCACTTGAACCACACGTCATCTGAATCGACATCTCATTTTCCTTCACTCTTTCACACATGAATTGAGTCACGCCACCATACATTAAAAATAGTGTTGTATTCCTACTCTACAAATGGACAAAGAACATATGGAAAGACCCACGGCTCAATCTTACTTGTAATCCTAATTTCATAACCTGGTTTGATAAATGGCTGTTGGAGAATTTCGCAGGTGACAGAGACCTACCCGAAAAGGAGTTGGTGGCGATGGTGCTGTGGTTCGTCTGTAAAGCCCGAAACAACTTGATTTTCAGAGCTAAACAACCGAATCTGAACACCATTGTGGACCTGGCACAAGCACATCTCCAAAACTTCAACAGATGGCAGAATAAAAAAGAGGCAGAGAAACCCCCAAACCTGCACTCACCATGAAGATGGATACCGCTGGAGGGAGGGCTGCTGAAACTCAATGTCAACAGCTCTTGGGTCCATGGAGAATGGGTAGGATCAGTCGCCGGAATCTTGCGGGATCAAGCTGGCCAACTTATCAATGGCTTTGCGCAACAGGTTCGAGCTTCCTCCCCTCTTCAAATGGAAACCCTAGCGATTTTGCACGGGTTGAAGTTTCTGCAATTCAGAGAGCAACAACACTTGGGAGAGGTAGAAGTCGATAAAGTACATCAGGGCAAAGTAATTTGTGAAACGGACAGCTTAACCGCAAACAAAATATCATGGGCCATTCCTTCTTGGACTTTGAAGCCCATTGTTGAACAATGCAGAAACCTGCTCTCCAACTCGGAATTGATGACGCTGGCTTACTGTTCGCGGGAAGCAAATAACGCAGCAGATCTGATTGCAAAGATGCATAGAACTAGTTCACTACCTCAACACTGGAGCTCCTTCCCTCCTCCAGCTCTTTCAGAATTTTTATGTGCGGAATCTTACCTATCTACTTCTTGTAATTCTCACACTTTATGAATGAAAGTAGCTATCATTTTTGACCAAAAAAAAAAAAGGATAATCACACCTAAAAAGTGTCTTGGCTACATTTCAAATTTCTAACAAAATATCATGCATACTTAGGAGAATTGGAAGTTGAAACGCTTTAGATTAAATGTATTCAAGGTCAAATTGGGAATTAAAATGTCTGAAAAACAGACCGACTCTTGGTACTTCTACCGATGGTATAGATAGAATGCGTAGATCAAGTCAAATTTACCGGTTGTTTCCACGTTATTTTTTTGTTATATTTTTTCTGAGTACTTTTTATCATTATAAAGGTAAAGTTAGGATATTGAGCACAAAAGAAATGTTACTAGCATATTTAGAAGACCAAGTAAATGCTGGTCATATAAAAGCTCAATCCCGAAATTGAGCAAGTTTCAACTTCGTTGAACAAAAAGAACTGTTAGAAGAAATGAAATGCAGGACAAGTAAGATGATTTAGAGTTCAAATACTCTCTTATCATAAATTTTCAAGTTAAATAAAGATAGACTGGGAGAAAAAAAAAAGAACCTTGTGATGAAGAGAGCATTTACTTACATGCATGCGGGAACCCCATGACCTGAAAAACAGCATATCTTCATGCTAAGGTTAGCTAAGAGGAGTTACGTACTGTGATTGTGACTGGAAGCTGAAATCTCCTTCGCGAATCGCTTGCATGAACTCGAAGGGAAATTTGGATGGACAAACAGAATGAAAAGCCCATGTGCATAAATGCAGAAGAATTGCCGGACAAATCTCCTTTGGCAGAGAGCACACTCAGAAAACACATCCGATTTTCCCAGGAAAAAAATCTTTCCCCCCGAAAGTTTTGCAGCGAGTGGCCGCCTGCCAGTGGAGAACTTGCCCTGTAATGCAACAGCATAGCCAAGATCGTTTGACCATGAGCTAGGGCGTTGAGAGAGACCGATATTTATGGAAAGTGTTGAAGAGGCATATTCAATGGAACAATGCCCTTGCCTGTCTCGCTGACGGTTCTCCTCACGTCCTGTGTCACTTTATTCCAGATTTTCCATATCTTTTACCTACTAAATTATAGTGTTTATTAATTACCTTCTTTAAATTTTGACCCAAAAAAAAAAAAAAGTACCTTCTTTGAATGTGCCTTGTGGAACATCAAGATTGCTAGACAGTCGTGAGCCTTTTTCTAAAGTTCTTTTCGTTCTTGATTTTCCTCCTTTTCTCTTAGTGTCACGTGAAATGAATGTCACAGCAGTATCAACCTCATAAAATGAATCAAATGCTAACGATATATATAATAACAATATATGTTCTTTTCCAATACAACGATGTATTCATCAATAACAATATATGTTCTTTTTTCCAATACATCGAGATATTCACCATAAACCCAATTATACGAAAAGATGATATGGATGCAAATATTAGGTTGCATGATGTATCATAGAATTAATGAAAGAATTATATAGAACCATCTGCCTGACGCACATTTATAATTTGTTGCATCATTTCGTAAATCCATTTTGTGTGGCCAAATTTAAAATTATCTTTCTTTATTCCTTGACCCGCCTTTTCTGACCAATAATTTGCCACATTAGTCAGTAAGATACTGAGGCGAGCATATAGGCGTTAAAGGAATTTCAAAGAAAGACAGCGAACTTTTGAAAAAGTAATCAAATGCATGAATGCATGGGATGGGAGTAACGAAATGGGAAAAGTACAAGAAGTTCTGGCAGATGCCACGAAATGGAAGATCCGGAGCATGTTCTTATGTCCAAATCGACATCCCTTTCGTGCTCTATCAAATTATGCTGGGCGGTCGCTGAAGAGTGTTTTGGATTCGCTTCCAACCACTAGAAAAGAAGCAACTTGCTTATGAGGAAACTCGTCGCTGTATCTATGGTTGGAGTCCTTCAGTTTCTTTTCCCTACTTTCTCCCTTTTTCTCTATCAATCGAAAGAGTCTTGCCCCTCACCCAAAAAATAAAAAATAAAAGTCTTGCCCTTTCATGCATGCGCTGCATATAGATTCGCTATTCCCATTTTCCCTTTCTCTTTACAAATGATGTAGATCTCTCCTTCAAATCTACCCCAAGTAGGTTTCCTGGTTTATTTAATATCTGACTGGTCTCCAATTTGGCTAGGCTTCCTAAATAATGTCTCCTATTTTGGATCCAAACCTTTTCTTTATAAATGGGTCTTCTTCTTGAATTGTATCCAAGAGATGTGTGTTCCAGCCAATGAATGTTGTTATAAGACTTGTTAATTCATTTGTAAAATTGAGATGTTGTTTTGCGAGCAATTGTGTTGTGTATGATTATTGGGTGTAAATGAGGGATATGAAACATTAAGTGCTTAAGTGACTTGAGTATAATTGTAATATGTGTTGTATTGCCTAATTTATAATGGAAACCTAGTTGCTTTCACGGTGGTGTGTGTCACATTGACTTAAATACATATACAATTCATTGCCTTGTTATGTATATTTTATATGTTTTATTGCTTGAATGCTTATGTTTCACAACAATTTGTATTAGAGTCAAGCTTGACTAAGTTGAAAGGTGAAGCAAATTGAGGAATATTTGTACTAGAAAATCTGTATTTAGCTCTGTTTGGGAAGAAAGCATAGTCAATTATGCAAGCTAATTGATATTTGCTAGATAGATAGACATTGGGTGTTATTCAACTGACATTGGGTGGTAACATCATGTTTTAAATTATGAAAGAAGAGATTACTATAGGAATGATGAATGCCCTGTTGAACATTTGCAAGAAGCCCTCTATGACCAATAAGGTCTACTTGATATGATGTTGTTTCATTTAAACATGGATGAAGGTGTATCAATTGTTGAGTGTATTAGTGAATTCAATGCAATCATTAGTCAATTGAGTTGAGTTGAAATTAACTTTGATAATGAAGGACATGCTTTAACTCAATTATTTGTTGCTCGATAGTTGAAATACTGCTGTCTTTGTTATTGATATTTTGTCAGGATCAAGAAACTTGACATTTCATGAGATTTGCAATTTGATTTCAAGTGAAGCATCTTAGGACAAAAATGTACTGAATGTGTGCCCTCTTACTCTCATTTCCTTACCCTTTTCATCCTTAAACTTAAGTTGAATCCCTTCTGAGATGTCCCTTATTGTCACAAATCCAACTTGCAACACCACCGGTTTTAAATTTATTATGTTTATTTAGCTTCGCATTACTCCTGCTAACACAAATAATAAATCTTCCTCTACCTAGATAGGTTGGTCAGATTTACTCTTATAGATGTCTTCAATCTGAATCAAGTTGTGAACCTCGTCAAATATCAAATTTCTATACTTTAGAAGAATTACTAATAGTAGTAACAGTAGCATTCCAACTATTAGGCAACAAGGATAATAGGATCAAAGTATGTATATTATAATCTAAGTGATTCTCAACCAAACTTATTTGACTAGTGATTGTTGTGACCCGATCTCGCTGCCCTCGATCCCTCAGTGTCACAAGGAGAGAAAAGGGGGAAAGGTCAGATTTATGGGTATTTGATCACGAGAGTTCCCTCACAGCTCGCATTCCAGAAGACGTCATCACTTCACCTTTCAAATCAAGCCTTTGGTGAATTCCCTTCATGAGATCGAGAGCTTTCCTAAGGTCATGCCCCACGTGATAGTGGAGTATCGCAATCCATATCCACATAGCAACACACCTCGAGAGAAAAGGTCGGCTGCGAATATTGGATTTAAGGGTACCTTTGCCATGGTAGCCCTCTTGATAGTATGTTTCGCTTGTAAGGATGGCATCACTTCATCCTTTGGAATACTCCCATACCGTGAGTTTAATTGAAACTCGTACCCCACATGACAGGTTTATTTATATGGTTTAGTTGTTTATGACAACCTAAAAATAAGATGGGACTTGCCACTAGCCTCATTTTGGGGGTCGGCTTAAAAACCCAATCGAGAGTCAAAGTGTTCATTTGATTCCTCCACAACCAAATATCTAAGTTCGGGGACTTGGGTTACGCTAATATTTCTATTAGCGCCCTTTTGGTACTTAAATGGTATGTTGTGTTTTCCTAACATGTCCATGCATTTCTTCTTACATTTTCGGGATCGGTATTCCTAAACTAAGTGATCATGTATGGTTGGTCATTTTTATGCTATTCTATTTCTAAAAAATAAGAAAAGAAAGCAATCAATGGAATTGAAATTACGATACAATAAATAAATAGTCAAGGAAAGCATTAAATCTACCATGCAATCCTAGAAAATATAAAAGAAAAAAACAATTGAAAAAGATGAGAGAAAGAGAGAAAACTTGCAACTCGTCAGGCTTTATACAACAAATGGAACCCAAGACATATGTCGGAGGAATGAATAGTACATGATAATGGTCGGAATAGATGTCGACCTCATCTTCGTGCTTTCTCCATCTTTGGGGTTATAATCTAAACCTAATCTAGAAACCTATAACTAGCTGCATACAATGGAAAGAAACAAATATACACATCAAAACAATCAAAAACACGACTTCATGTCAAGATTAATCATTTAAAGAAAGTTCAATGTGAAAGTCAAATTTTGGGGCCTCAAGGCCGGCTTTTGTCTTTCATGTGATGGTCCCACTAAAACACTTACCCAATCCATTTTTTGTGACTTATAACAATTGTTGACCAATTGTGTTCTTGCATGGATAATAACACTTATAAGTCTTCTAATCAAGCGATCTATGTTATCCTAGGGTTTTCCCTCGAAATCATGCATCGACCCTACCATTCATCTAAAAATCACATGCATTGCAAAAATTTAAACATGCATGCAAGTAGTTTGAAACTTATTTCTCAACCAATCAAGCAAGAAAGTAAACCGTCGGTGGGTCACTTTTACCAAGGGCGTGCACCAATCATAAACATAGGCAATTTCTAATGCATGGCGGGATTATATGTATGAGGTGTACATGTGATATTTCAAAATATATTTTGAAATTATTCATGAAAAGTTTTGAGACAAAGTGATGTCTTAATTATAAAAGGTATTTCATTGCCAAGGCTAGCTTGGGGCTCCCATAAATGCACTCACAAGTATTACAGGCATTTTGAATACAATTCAAATGGTGATTTTCATGATGTCAAATTAGGATTTTAAAAAGGTTTGAAAATATTTAGAATTAAGGAGTATCTAGACTATGGAACACATTCAATTGCAAAGGCTAGCCCAAGGCTCACATAAATGCAATCAATGCGTTGCAAGCATTTTGAATATGGTTCAAACCATGATTTTTCCTTAAACCAAATCAAGTTTTGGAGAAAAACTTTTGAGAAATTGTTTTTAGAAACATCATATGTACCAAAGTATTTTTTGAAATGTGCAATTTGAAAATGCCAATTATTTAACAACAAAAAAATCAAAGCATTTAGAACAACTTCATGAAGATGGCATAGCCTAATTTCATGCACAAACTAATCTAAAAGGTATAACTAAACAATCACAATCATGTTTATATTAGGAATTTCATAGCAAGCATGTAATGACAACAAAATTGAGTAATACCCCATTGACAATCTAACCGTGGAAAAATTTCCTAATATATATGACATGAAAATGAATAACTTTCATGAAAAAAGCTTTCCAAAAATTAGACAACGGGCAATAGTATATCAAAAATTTGTCAAAACAACAAGACATTCAACTAATGTCACAGAGATTTGTCCTATCAAAACATGTCTTATAATTATCAAATTTACACACAACACAACCAACATGATGAAAAGCAAGTTTCATTAAGAGACCAAGTACATATTGTAAATAGAAAAAAATGGAACAAAAATATCAAAGATCTATTCAAAAAGGGGTTAGAACAGGGGTCTGAATTTGATCCCATGTCCAGATTCTAATCTAGTTTTGAAATAAATGAAAAGTGATCCAAACAATGAGCGATTGGCATGAAATTGGCGGCATTGGAAACTTCTAAGTGTGCCTTACGTCTTCCTAGAAGAGCTTGAGTTCAAACTAGGTCAATTTGCTATCTTGAGATTGAGATCTCTAAAAGTGTACATATTAGTAACTAGGGAAACAAAACAAAAGCATTCATTAAAAAACCTCAAAATCATTCAAAGAATGCACAAATGGCATGAAGAAATCACATGGGACTTAGGATTGGATGCAGATGGCAAAGTATGGATAATCATTTAATCCTAAGTCGGCATGCAAAATGCCATCCAATTTAAATGACATCATGAAATAATTCATGACTCTTAATAGTATGCTTGGGAATCCTAAGTGTGATGAACACTTATGTGAGATAAATTTAAAGTGCAAGATGATACTAAAAGAAAACGACCTAAACATGTATGCAAACCTTGTAACATGCGAGTAAATCGTCAAGAAGGCATGATCGTAAGATTTAGTCTTTAAATGACTCAAACAAACATGGAAAGATGCACATATGACAATGTTTCATTTCAACATTAAGTTTACAAAACGAGTATGATTTCAGTCATCCTCAAGATATGCATAAATCCTACTAAAATTCTCACATATAGAGCATGCGATGATAAAGATTTCTCGTTAAGAGTTCGAAACTCAATTAAGATCATGAGTCGTGGCAAAAATAGCAAAATTGAAAAATTATATGCCCAGCTCATGTTGTTGCACTGCCTTTTACTCTAATGCATGCAGTTGACTCACTTTGCCAATATAAAGACCTTGCAAAGCATGTATCAATTGAACATATGTATCATGTATGTCACGACCTACCCTTGGGGGAGGGAATAGATTTAGGAGTATTGCCTAAAGGACAGACTTAAGGCCTATGATTAGGCTTGGGCTCTCCCAAGCCCAAGCCCATACCTCATGTAACATTGGGGTGTTCTCAAGAATTTCGCAATAAGGAGTCGCCACTAGCCTATTGGAGTCTGCTAGAAACTAAGTGAAGTATGAGAGTGTACCTCACTTCCTACGCAACCAGAAAATCTAGGGATGGGGACTTGATTACACTAATTAATCAATTAGTACCATTTTGGTACCTAATCTTGTTCATTTTAAAAGAAAAGATTTTTGTTAGGCAGTTTGGATTGATTTTATACCTATCCACTAACATGTGAGGTGATCATGCAGGTACGCAATTATTAAAGAAACAATTTGTAACCCAAATCCTAATTGCAGTAAACTTTAGCATGTGCAATTAAACATTTGCAAACGTAATTACATTAAACATGCGATATAATCAATGTGCAAGCAAATGAATGCCTAATTACACTAAGAATGCAAGACATGACAATTTCCGACTAAACCCTACATTTTATAGATTTATTTTTGTTTATTTTTATTTTTTTCGAAAAAATATATATTTTTTGCGAACCGGATCGGGTCCGGTCTGACCCGACCGACTCGGTCTAATTGGGTCCGGTTTGATTGGACTCGAGTTCAGTTCGGTCAGGGCGGGTCGAGTCTAGCCCACTCGAGTTTGACCCGGCTAAGGGCGAGTCAATTAGTCCACCCGAATGGGCCAAGCCTAACCAACCGTAGTCAGGCTTGCATTCAAATGAGGGTTGAACCCAATCGACCAGCCCAACTCCCCCTTTAAAATAAAAAAAAAAGGGCCTTCGTAGGCCTAAACGAAAGGGGGGCCAAGTGGGACGAATTTGTAATTTGGCCTAGCTTGGCCTGTGACCCCGCTCCACAACAGGGTACGGCAATGGCGTGCGGCATAGGCGGCCCCTCCGACTAAGGGCACGACGATGCCATCTTGACTGGGCGAGTGGGAGCAATCCTCAACCTCTGAGATTAGGGGTTCCAGCGGCTGCAACGAGGACATTAGTTGAGGCCGGCATTCCATCAGCCCGCGGCCCTTGCTCCATAACTGACCGATCGCAACAAGGGAAGCAGCACCGACAACCAGCACGGATGATGTCTGGCTGGGGCATGACACTTCTACTTCGACTAGGCAAGGGTAAGGCTCGGCTTCCGGCAAGACTGCGGCGATGCTTCGGTGACCAAAAAACTGAGTTAATGTTAAGGATGATGAACTTGGTTTTTAGGTAGGCATTTGGACAAGCAGGTGGGGGCACTTAGGAGTTGCAAGATTCCGGACCCAATCGGGACTCGAGGCAAGTTCAAGCTCCTCAACAAACAACCAGCAACCAATGACGACCTAGCTAAGGACCTACGGAGATTAGAGCTTGCCCGAAATGGGCGGAATGAGCTCCGGTCACCTCGGTTTCAAACTATGCACACCAGATGTTCGACAAAATGTTCACCTGAGTTTCGGAGGAGTTGGAGGCGATAGCAAGGGTCGGGCATCTTGCCGGTAGTAGTAGGACCTCCTTAGTAAGCCTCTCAAGCCTTCTCCCTTCTTTCTTTCCCTCAATTTTCCTCTGTTGCTGTCGGTTCTCTCCCAGATCCTCCCTGTTCTCCCCCGCTGGTTGCTTTTTCCCCCCTCCTTCTTTGCTCTATGCTCTCTTTTTTCTGCTCCTTTTGCTCCCTTGCTCTGCTCTCCCCTTGCTCTCTATTTGTTACCCTTTGTCCCCTGTTGTTGCTGCTTTTGCTTTCTATAGATCCCTTACGCGAGGATAGCCAAGAAGAAGATAGGCTAGGGTAGGTCACACAAGGGAGAAAAGGAGGTTAGGCTGGGCCTAGTGCAAGGGAAAGAAAAAAGAATGAGGGGTGGGTTGGGCCAAGGCCAAATCTAGCCCGACCCGACCCTTAAGAATTTTTTAAAATTAATTAATTAATATTTTTTAAATAAGTGTCAACAGTTGCTCCTCTTTGAATGTAGCCTCGAAGTGGTTACATTAAAAAACAGAAGACACCTAAATTATTTTGGCGGTAGAGAGACCGTGGGTGCATAGGCTCATACTAGGTCGAGCTATGGAAGCGTGTCATGTCAATAAGAGGAAGAAAGACCCTGGGCCACATAAGCACGCCATGTCATAAGAAGAAAGAGAGACTTCGGGCTACAAAAGCACATTGTGTCATAAAAAGAAAGAAGACCTCGGGCTATAGAAGCATGCCATGTCATAAGAAGAAAAAGAGACCCTAGGCTATAAAAGCATGTCGTGTCATAAGAAGAAGGAAAGACCCCGGGCTATGGAAGCATGCCGTGTTATAGGAAGAAAGAAAGACCCCAGCTACAGAAGCATGTCGTGTCATAGGAAGAAAGAGAGACCCTAGGCTACAAAAACAAACCGTGTTATAGGAAAAAGAAAAGACCCGGATTACAAAAGCACGCCATGTTATAGGAAGAATGAGAGACCCTAAGTTACAGAAGCATGCCATGTTATAAGAAAAAGGAAAGACTCCGAGCTACAGAAGCACACTATGTCATAAGAAAAAGAAAGACTCCAAGCTATAGAAGCATGTCATGTCATAAGAAAAAGGACAAACCTCGGGCTACAGAAGCACGTCGTGTCATAAGAAGAATGAAAGATTTTAGGCTACAGAAACATGTCGTGTCATAAGAAGAATGAAAGAAATGAGGGCTCACCAAGTAACAATGGGTCAATCAGGTTGAAATGCATGATTTGAGGAAAATCAATGAACCTTTGTAGATGTTATAATTTAAGGTTGACCATGAACATTTGGAGATGACATGGTTGAAGGTTGACCACGAACCTTGTAGTCTTTAGGGAAGCATCTGCTAGCCCCTTGAAAACTACATGGCTTCACTTGGAAATCTTGTCAAACTCAATTTGAGCAAATGTCATTAGGGATGGCATTAAGAGATGTATTGGCAAATTGTAGTATTAATTGAACAAGCTAATCAAACTAAGTTTGATTGCCTTGAGAAACATTCGATGTCAATGACCATCGCGTGGTGTAAAGTTGTCATCTTGCTCAGGGATGTATCATTAATCATCAATTTCTTTGGGAGATAAGTTCTTATCAAAATGATTTTTACTCGTGAATAAGGCTTATTAAGCATGCCAAACTAGAGCTTCTTAGTCAGAAAAGTGTTTCTCACATATGCTTGATAAAATGGTTACTTGATCCCATCCATCCATGTCGGAGATAAGTGGTTGCTAAGGGTATCTCACATAACCTATGTTGAAGGCTTCCAGAAACATTCATGATGAGCACAATCTGATCAATCAAAAATGTCTTTTGAAAGGACCGTAAAATAGGCTCGGTTAGGGCTTACACAAAGGAATTATTGCTTTGAGGAAAATAAAGGAATATTTGTCGCTATCTTTATCGGGTTTATGAGTTGATAACTTGGAAGATAAGACAAGATAGAATTGCTTCCACTCCTTCAAGCAGTAGTTTCTTGGTGGCATTCTCATTTCACTCAAACCATCCCAATCAGAAGAGACTTTGGAAGAGGGTTGTAATGTCGGCTCGGGAAAGGCTTGAAAGGCTTAAAATTTTCAAGAGGGTTTTTAAGAGTAGGTGATCATCATGGCATCGTGACCAAGTCACTTGATCTTTCGAAATCATTTGGCTTTTGAAACACAACACATCCCAAAAGTCCCTTGACTAATCATTTCAACAAGGGAGCTTTGCTCCTCTCTCTAAATTCCTTTGCACTTGCGATGATTTTTTACGCAGCCACTTGGACTTTGATTATTTTTCTTTCTCATAAGATGCAGCCTTTTGGCTCTTTTTCTTGACGGGCATTGGTCTTGCTTTTATCAAGCACATTGCTATTTCATGCCCCCTAATTTTGTCGAACTTTTTGCTTTTTGAACTTTTGGAGCTCTTATGACTTTCGAGATACTTTTCACATTTTCTTGTAAATATCAATTATATGTGGTCAATCATTATACCTTATCCCAATGAAGGGAGAAGATCACCGCTCAGGGTTCAAAAATGAACAATCAGGCCCAAATTGGTTAAAGCAATGGGTATCAGTGTTTGGGTAGAGAAAGAAATGCTCTTCTTCACCTTGGGATGAGTCAAGTTCTCAGTTATACCAAAATGACGTCATTTTTTTACACTGTTCAACCACATCATAATGCAAATAACATCGTTTTGCGCACAGCTCGCTGAAAATTGCTATGTCAATGTTTTAGTCAGATTTTCTCACCGATGGCACTTAAGTGATTTATTTTGCTCCAATTTTGATACTTAAGAGTCACTTTTGTAACTTTTAGCACTTAAGTGTCCCTTTATGCCAACTTTTGGCACTCCAAGGGTCTACGTGTCATTAAAATTGGACATAGATTCATGAAATTAAACTATAGTTATGAATGGATCAATTCGAATTTTGTCAATTGAAGCTTAATCGTTTGAGTTTCTAATGCATGGAGGATGAAATTCTTCAAATTGATGAGTTTAGGTGTGAATTTCACAAAATTGATTTCGAATTTGAACTTATCTTAAGGAAATGAGTGAGAAACAATCTTCTGTTCATGCCTTTGAGTCAACCATTTCAACTCAGAAAAATCTAAAATAAATATATGTCATAGTTCAAGAGTTATGCACAACTTCCATGAGGAAAGTCTCATCATATTTGAACCACAGCAAACCCCATAAAATTAATAAATAGAAAAGGTCCAGCAATTCTAGTTCTGGAAATCCAAGATAAAGTTCCAGAGTAATTTACAAAACTTGAACCACACAAGTTCATTGCTCAAAACACACAAAAACTACAAGTCCTAAGCCACATGCAACATCCATCTTCAACTATATTCAACTAAACCTTTCGTGAGAACCAAATGAGTGTACAAAATTCACATGGAAGACCATAGGAGCTCCGAAACCAACATGCAATGCCTTGTTACCACACAATCACAAGATCACAGCTTAACATAGCTACTATTCGCTTTCTCTACGCCAATACACGCTAACAAGGACATGCAAGCAAGGAAAGAAAAAAAAAAAAAAAGAATGGCTCCCATCTAGCAAAACAAAGCCTTAAAAGGATTAAGAAGAGTAGAAGAGAGCCACTTCACATTGCCTTTGCTTCACTTAAGCTTTGGACCGTCCTTTCTTGAGGAAACCCTTGAAACCTTGAAAGAAAATGGATGACATGGAAGAGAAAGAGGGAGGGAGGTGTTTGATCGAAGAGAGTAAGGGAGAGAGAGCTTGAGAGAAAGAAAGAGGGAGAGAGTGAGGGGAAATGAGAGAGAGAGAGACTGCCGAAGAAGAGAAATGAATGGGGTGAACTTCCTTCACCTACACACCTCTTGCATGCAATCTCAATGGGTCAAGGGGCGGCAACTTATGATTAGGCTAATTTAGCCTATTTTGGAAATTTAATCTATCTTTCAAGCATCTTTATTGGCTAATAGGGGGTGCAAGCCATCATTTGGAACTAAAATGCATATGAATTT
Organism: Eucalyptus caleyi; assembly: GCA_014182885.2. Taxonomy (NCBI): domain Eukaryota; kingdom Viridiplantae; phylum Streptophyta; class Magnoliopsida; order Myrtales; family Myrtaceae; genus Eucalyptus; species Eucalyptus caleyi. Next base: position 41,227,544 of record CM024470.2, read on the forward strand.
CATGCAAAAATAGAACTAGGTTACCAGCCATAGGTATGTGCATATTAGATGTCTAATTGTGTCATATCGTATGACTTTAGGCACATATAATACCCATACAAGGCATAGATTAAATGCCTTTGTCCCCAATTTCGCTCACTAAATTTGATTGTCAATACTATAATAATTTGTTATGACTCACTATTTAATTAGGTGAAAATTTGGGATGTTGCAATAATAGGAAACCACTTTTAGGAAATCTACTCAGATAAAAAAACTTAATAGGATCAAGTTCCTTTATGAGCTCAAACTTGAGATATATTTTCAATAATTTGTGAGCCACTTCATCACATGGAACTCCTGTCGAGACATCTCGGACAACTAAATGCAAACATTAATAGTTTTCCTCATTATTGTGCTTGTTGTGCTTTACATAGAAAGTTCATTGAACCATGAGGAGTGTCCACCAAATCAAAATGTGTTTCATCATGCATACAATCTACTTAATTACCTATAGAGTAAAACAAGCAACTTTGCAGCAATCTATAATTATCGCGTTGATGTTCCATCTAAAAGAACTGGATGCGTCATGTCACTGACGAGTAATGAGTCCCCTTGAGTTTCTGAACCATAAGAAACCTTCCCCAGAAAAGCGTGTCTTTCTTCATACTTTAATCTCTCACTCTTTTGGATTGATCAAGGCCAATACATTGATAATAACAAAACCAGTGACTAATATCGTTAGTTCACGTCAAAGATCTCCTTCTGCATGATTTCACATGTGTACAATTGTAATCTGCAGAAGAATCGTTGAGCGCATCTCCTTTGGCTTTAATTTTCCCCTCCCAAGAAAAGGAGTATTTTTCATATAACAGAGAGTGTTGCCCTAGCCAACATAGTCCTTATCAAAGAAGTATAGTTGGCAGTAGCACGGATCATTTTCTAACGACAACAACGAAGGGAGGTTATATGATAAGTTTGGCCTTGTGCGCGAAATATACGCACGCCTTTTATAGATGAAGTAAGCTCCCGGTCTAATTGTACACCACAATAATCAAAAGAAAAGACGCTATTATAACCTCGTTTATGCCACCTAAAGTCATTGCCTTTCGGTGTATGAGGTAAACAAATTATAGCTTCACGGCGCTGGAGATGAAAGCAAAAGATTTTTCCCCTCGAACTTGACGTTGGTTCATGTTGGAATCTTTTGGCATTTCCATGTGATCAATATGGATTGCTTTTTAGCTCATGTTGGTGTAGATGTTGTGATCGAAACTGATTGATCTGCACTAAGTCGAGCAAGTAATTTCAAGGGTTTTCAATGCAATTTGTAAAGGCTTTAGAAAACAATACCATGTATGGATGCAAACTCTGTATACATACCAGCAACTTCATTGGAATTACGGTGGATCATGCGGCTAGTCGGGGCACTTACTCCTGGTATTTGACATGCATTAAAGGAACTGCATGGAATGATGCATTTTCTTGTCTTTCATTTTTTTTTCCATAAAACGTTAACCTTACGCATCCTCGCTTTGCAAAAAGTGATGAAATTTGAGGCAAGGAAGTTAAAAATTTGGAGACGCAATTACCTTCATCCAATTGCAATTCGCAATTCAATCGTAGGTGCAACACTCCTCGCACCCATTGCCGAAATTGTAAACATGGTTTCAATTTGTTAATTGGCACATATGGCAAATGAGGGGCCGATGGACCTGTATCACACAGTAGCATTTTTGTGGTAGACAATAAGGCTGCAGAGGAATTCTGATTTGTCCATGTTTTGTTGCCATTTTCCATCCCACTTTTCAATTCAAAGTATTTTTATGTCATGCAGCATTTTAATACCACCATGTCATGTCATGTCATTTCTCATTAGCATGTCATCATACTATGAGTTTGAGTTTGCCAAGTCATGCCACATGTGAGCATTGCCATGACGTGCCATTCTCAACCTCATGTTTGAATTCAATTTCGCATGTCGCACCTGACCTAAAAGTTACTTGCAAATTTAGAGGGAAAATTGTCCAAAAAGTCTTAAACCTATTATATGATAGCCAATTCAGTCTTAAAACCTTTCAATTGTACAAATTTAGTCCTAAAACTTTTGATAATTTGCCAATTTAGTCCTATGCCAATTTAATCATAAAAATTTTGACGATTTGCCAATTTAGTCTTTTTGGCCACTTACCCAAATAATAGGTTTAGGACTAAATTGACAAATCTTCAAAAGATTTAGAACTAAATTAACACAATTGAAAGATTTAGGACTAAATTCACAAATCGTCAAAATGTTTAGGATTTGTTAGAAGGATTGAAAATGCCTTATGGAGAAGGGGTTAGTAGGGGAACTCAACAAGGGGCACCCAAGATGCATGCTTGCTTGAGTCTTTGCTTGCTATAAATAGACTTCCTTATAATATTGAATAGAGAAGTGGATTGAAAAGTTTAGAATTGAATCTACTGTCATAATGAAGATTTAGGACTTTTGGACAATGATCCCCAAATTTAGAAGACCAAATAAATGCAAGCTATATAAAAGCTCCACTTTGTAAATAAAAGAAATGAAAATGCAGTACAAGCAAGACGACTGAAAATTAAAATATTTTTTCTAGATTAATAAAATTAATATACAAAAGTTGCATTAAGATGGAACTAGCATTATCGTACGTGCATGCATTAACCCCATGGACCTGAAAAACAACAAATATGGTCATGCTAGGACTAGCTAAGAGGAGTTACGTACTATGATCATGATTGTGGAAGCTGAGAGTTCCTCCATGAGTCGATTGCAAAAAGTCGAGCGGCGATTCATACGAATTACAGAATGAAAGGTATGAACAGAATGAGAAGTGAGAGAAAAGAGAAAACTCTATCTGCATAAATGCAGAAGAATTGCCGGACAAATCTCCTTTGGCAGAAAGCACACTCGGAGAACGCATACGATTATTATGGAAACTCCTTTCCCTGGAACGTTTCATGGCGAGTGGCTACCTGCCAGCGGAGATCTTGCCCTGTAATGCAACTGCATAACCAATTGATTCGTTGACGATGAGCTATGGCTTGAGAGAGGCCGATATATATGCAAAATCTTGAAGAAGTATATTCAATGGAACAATTCCCTCACCCGTGTCACTGACGGCTCTCTTCATATCCTCCGTCACTTTATTCCAGATTCACCATGTCTGCACTTTGACCTACTAGTTTGGTATTGCTTTATAATTGCCTCCTTGAAATGTACCTTGAGGAGCATCAATGTTGCCAGACAGTTGTGAGCCTTTTTCTAAAGTTCAGTGTCATATTTCTCGGAACCCTGTATTATATTTTTGTAGCTTTTATGATTGAACAGAAAAAGTGGGTTTTGAATGGCTAAGAATTAGTAACTCAGGCATTTTCTAATCTCAAGAATACCATAGGGAGGGCGATCAATTTATATTTTCCGGTTCTTTATCTACAGAAGTACCAATTGTACATTTTAGGGATATAATTTAGAAGATTATGCATGTCTCTCTCGATTTCACATATCTCTTAGGATTGTGCATTATCTTCCTTTGATTATGCATATCATTGATGGATCCTAATTCATTATAAATGAAATTGTAATATTCTATTACTTTATACAGTCATCTTGTGAGACCTATAAATAGGCTCATATGCTTTTCATTATGAAATATACAGAAATTTCACAATTTTCTTTTCCATCTTATTCCTATCTTTGTATCAGAATTCTTGTTATACGAGGAAGCATCCAATGAGTCTATTCAATGGTAGTTGTAGTTTAGTTGCCATTTTCGACACTTGAATTTCTTAGTTTTGAAAGGATGAACACCGCCACTAGATTGCAACCAAAATATGCAAATTTGATGACGGATATGGCAGTACTCTTTCGAAATTAACACTCTATTAACAGTTGGATGGAAGTGTTGTAGATCTCACTACTACTCATTTTGACACTGTCTATGCTGTTTACCAATTAGCTCATGACTACGCCGCTTATGACTCACTTTGTTATCGTTCTTCAGATTCTTCAATATGTTATTTTATGGTCTTCAATTATTTGCTCACTCTATCATAGAGTTGACAGCTTATTTTGATGTTGACTGGGCTAGTAACCCTCTTGATTGCTGCTCTGCTTCTTTCTAGGACTCTCACTTGTCTCCTAGCATATAGAAAAATGACTTGCCACTCGATTTAGCAAGGAAACGGAAATATTGTGCTCTTGTTGATGCAATGATTATTATGGTAACGATAGTTATTAGAGGACATGGGTGTTCACAATAGTGGAATGGTCATTTGTTACAATAACCTATTCATAGCATGTAATGATGTTTTCCATAAGTGCATTAAACACATTGAAATAGACCACCATTTCATATGCTATCATATGCTTTAGGGCACTATTCATCTCATCTTCAATTCATCAATTGATTAGACTATTGAAGTCTTCACTATGGTACGTCCACCTAGGAGTTTTCAAGATCTTTTCTCTAACTCCTATAGATTCTTCTATGTTACCTTGAGTTTGATAGGATGTTTGTGATACATTTAGGAAATTATGCATATCTCCCTTAATTCTCTATATCTCTTAGGATTGTGCATTTTTTTTTTTTATTTATTGTGCATATCATCAATTGATCCTATTTAATTGTGCGTGATATCATAATATTTTGTTACTTTAGACAGTCATCTTGTAAAGCTTATAAAAAAGCTCATTTATTCTTTACTTATGGAATTTATCAAAATGACACAATTCTCTTTTGCTCTTAATTCTTATTTGTACACATGATCAAATCTTAAGAATGCCTGTGAAAATTATAGAAAAAAGTTCTTAGCTGCAAGTGAAATGACTATTACAGTAGTATCAACTACATATGGAAAACAAGGACATAAAATGAATTAAATGCTAACAAATTCAATGGTAAAAAAACACCACAAGTGCCATAATTATCATATGGCTCTCATTGTGTAATACATTTTTTCTTCAATCACTTAACTGTCATTTAACTTTTCAATTGATGATTTGAGTGCCATAAAAAAGTTCACAAGTGCCATGCCACATTGAATTTCTAGCAGTTGGGTGAATGTGATATTTCAAAAGTTTTGGTGCTAAAGTGAACATTTCTTAGATATTAGAGCACTTAAGTGAGCGTTGCATGGCACTTTAATGTTCTTATTTTCAAATTACATATAAGAGTATATATTTATATAATGATGTGTGTTCTTTTCATGTATTCACCATTAACCTAATAATGTAAAAGGATTCTACAAATACGAATATTAGCTTGCTTAAGGTGGAGTGATATAGCTAATTAAGTGAATGACTAAATATGATTATTTGCTTAGTGCACATTTATAACTTATTGAATTACTAACCAATCCATTTTGAGTGGCCAAATTAGAAGCTCATTTTCCTTATCTTTGACCCCCTTTTTTATACTAACTAAATGTCACATTATTTAGAAAGATACCAATATAAACACACAAGAAAAAAGGATGGAAATTTGAAATTTGCATAAAAGAAAATGGAAAAGAACAAAAGAAGTTTTAGCAGATGCCACGAAATGGAAGATCTGGAGCATGTTCTGATGTCCAAATTGACATCCCTTTCATGCCCCTATCGGAACGTGCTGGGTGGTCACTATAAAGTGTTTGGATTCGCTTCCAACCACTAGAAAGGAAGCAACTTGCTTAGGAGGAAACTCGTTGTTGTATCTATGGTTAAAGTCCTTGAATTTATTTTCCCTTTTATTTTTATTTTCCCCTTTTTACCAACAATCGATAGAGTCTTGCCACTGACCCCAAAACAAGGAAAAAAAGAAAAGTCTTCCCTTTCATGCAAACGCCACATACAGTAAAAGAGAGAGAGGAAGTAATATCATAAATATCATAACTTTTGTAAATATTCACTTTTATATTTTGAGTTTTAATTGATAACTTAGGTATAGTAACTTTTAAAAACATTTATTTGAGTGACAATAACGATTTTTCTAACTGAAAAAACCAAACGACAATTAAAATTTATGTTCACTTGTAGTAAACATTGGTTAAAAATTATGACATGCAACTTTTTTTATTTTTAAATTATGATTTTAAGTGATTGATTGAGAAGTTAAGAATTCAAAATAAGCATTGTGTAAAAGTTATAAGATTTGTAATGTCATTTTTCATGAAAAAAAAAAAAGAAAAAAGAAAAGGAAGAAATGTCTTGACCTTTCATGCATACGAAAAGAAAAGAAGAAAATTCTCGACCTTTCCTGCATCCGCCGCATAAAGATTCGCTATTCCCATCTTCCTTTATTCTATAACAACGACATACATCTCTCCTCCATATCTACCCCAAAAGAGACTGATTGGTCCAAAATTAATTCGGTACGATTGTGACTATGGAGGAAAAGACAGATGCGCTGGAAATGGCGACATCATGAGTACAAGTTTGTTTTTTAATCCAAAGAAAAATCTGCTTTTGATCATGAGTACATAAAAAGACATCATGAGACACAAAAGACGTCATGAGCTTTGCCTCTAAAACTCCACTTTTGGTGGCCTAAGTACTATGTGCGTTTCATATCGTGCTACTAGTCTCTAATTTTGTCCAAATTTTGGTGGGCAAAAAGCGGATTAAAATGTTTAATTTAAAAATCCTTATGTTTAATTTTGAAGATCCCACCCTTGTAAATGACACCTTTTAACTTAGTGATCATAAATCATAATGATGTAGGACAACCAGTCCCACAACAAAGAATAAACCTTTAGCCTTTACACCGGAAGCTTTCTAAGCGTCCCATTTAGGGTTTCCTAAGCATCATCCTAAAAAAGAAGAGTTACATCACATAATCCCAAAGCAAAATATTGCCAAATTCAAATGATTATCATCCTTATTGAAAAGAAAGAATTCAATGATATTTATAGACTCTCTAAAGTTCTGCTCCTAGTTGAATTATGAATCTCTAGACAGAAAAAAAAAAAAAATAGAATAGGGAAACACAATATCCTACTTAAATTGAAAAGGAAACTTAACAAAATACTAGTGTTGCGACCTATCCCTCGAGGTAGGAAAGGCCCTCTAAAGAATAGGTTTAGGGGTATTTGTTCAAGTAACAGTTCTCAAGGTGCATTCATGTAAAGAAGGAGGCTAGAATACATTATCTTTTATGCTCATCCAAGAGGTTTGTCAATTGAAAATGTGGGTTCTTCCAAACTCATACCTCGCGTGATAGGGGTTCATTTTAAGGTTCTTTAGACAACCTAAAATGTTAACTAAGAGTTGCCATTAGCCTTTCCTTTGGGGGCTGGCTAGAAAGCCAAATCACAGGTTGGGAGCATTCCCTTAATTTCCACACAACCAGAGCTCATGGATTCATGGACTTAAGTTATATTAATATTTTTATTAGCACCTATTTTGTACCTAATGATATAGTTGTTACCTAAGGTGGTCATGCATTTGCTTTTACATTTTTTGTGCAAGTTCATTTAGAAGCATCAAAGGGTGATCATGCATGGATGGTTTTTTCATGCAATTCCAAACTAGCTAAATATTGCACAAAATAAAGTACAAAAGTAATGAGATGGTCTTGCAAGAAAGTAAACACCCAAGAAAAGTAATAAGCAAGTTACTCTAAGGGCATGAAAAGTAAAACCTGCAACTCGTTGGGTATTGTTAGAAATTTTGACCGAAATTTTGAGATATGATTGGGGTTGAATGAATACAGAATTAAGGGTCGGATTGGACATCGGTCTATGGTCACCTCCTCCTTGGGATGTCTTGATGAAATATCATTTAAATCAAACTACTTGAGGTACTAAGCATACAATGCACACACCACATATCATACAAAAAATTAAGATGAAGGACCAAAACAAATCATGAAATCAACAAATGACGGCCTCGGGGTCGGCCTTTGATTTGTGCACACATCGTCCCAACTTAGACCTCTAGGATTGACTGAGTTGTGATCAATGGTGATTGGTCATCATCTGTGTTCACAAGCGGTTGTCAATACAAATTTATCCATAAATTAGGGTCTAAAGTTTCCCAAGATTTCCCATGAGCATACATCAGCCTTGAGCAATCACATATGTGAGAGCTTAAGCATGCATTTAGAACAAATGGTCTTGTTTTTCAAGCCAACGAACAAAATGAGTGGGCCCAAAATAGGATCACTTATTCATTGTTTCGGAAATTCAGGCCATTTAATTTTGAAAGCATATGACCGACCAAATGAGTTCCAAACAATGCAATTCAAGTGGAATTTGAAAGCTAATGATCTGTATAACAAATATCAAGAAGACCACTTAGCCCAATTTTAAGCAAATTGACCCGAAATTAGTGATTTATCCCAAATGGTTCAGGGCCTGACCCTGTTCGGGCCTGAACATGAAAAAATTCGAGAAAAATATCAATGACTTTTAAAATGCATGAAAAACTTTTTACAACTCAAACAAGATGTCTCAGACAACTTTTGAGTTTTTATTTTATTGAAATGGGAAATGGATTAGTGCAAAAAAATCAATCTCATTCAGATGTCAGAACAAATTAACTTCGAAGGCAATGCAAACCTCCCCTAAATGATTTGTAATTAAAGCCAACAAATCTTGGGATTAATTCCTTAAAACTTGTGTGAATCTATTTGAAACATTGATGAACAAAGTTCATGCTTTGGAAATTTGCAAATGAGGACTTTAATTTCATCAAAATAATGAAACAAATATGGAGTCTAAAGAAGACAAACTTCAGGGTTTGGGCGCGAATTGATCAGGCGCACTAATCAAACCCTAAGGACGACCAAACCAGCTTCAATTTTAATGAAACTAACGTCAAATGAAAGATTAAAATGTTGGCTCTAAATTTAGTTAAGAATTTCTTTCGAAATCTTGAGTGAATATTTTATAAAAATTGAAGAATGACCGAAGGTCGGCTTTGGAAATCATTTCAGCAGAATCCTTGCACTTTGTGAAGCCAATTAAAAATAGCAAAGGAACCTTTTATTTTCTGAAAGTTTTTGATGAACTTGATTCAAATGCGATGTACACCTTTTATGAAAGGTAAATTTTTCCAGAATCAATTCACAAATTTTTTTAAAAATTCAACAAGACAGAAAAGTACTTCAAAACAGAACAATGTCACTTTCAGCCGATATCACTAATCCAACTCAAGTCTTTGCAAAATCAATTTCACAGATCAAATGACATCATATCATGGCATATCATTTATCCAAATGAAGCTTTTGATGTCTACTTGCGTTTACTAATTGAAAATTTCGCCAAATTTTGACATCTTCAACCTCGTATCATCAACATCAGACAATTGGTCCAGAAATCAACGCACGAATTTCATAAGCATCAAGTCACATATAATCATCCGATCAATGCATGTCAATCGATCTCATAGTAATGAATAGCCATCAACAAGCATTCATAAGTTAAGTCCTAGCCCCCGCCACTAATTATCAATTCGAAAGTCAATATTAGTGACCTCACTTCATCGGACTTGGGGATTTAGAGACTGTACCTTTGCCAGTGAACTTGATGAGCTCAATTCAGCTATTGGCCACCACAAGCTACACGAGATGGCTTAGAATAGCTCATCGACCATCTAGATTAAACCGCAAGATATCGATGTGAGAACTAGACTCAATCGAAGCTAGTAATGAACAAAGTACAAGAATCAAATGATTAAATGAAATCGGATGGAGATCCAGCCAAACTCTGGCCACCACAAGCTCGGTGACAGGCTAATGAACGGCGTCAAATCATCGGAAGTTCAATGAAGATCATTTGGCCATCAGAATGGCCGATCAAAGAGACTAGACTGGCTATCGGCGTGGAGCACGGCAGATGAGCTAAAAAGAGTTTGGCTGTTGATTGGCGCTTTCCAGTGATGATTGGAGGTAGTTGGGATTACGACTGGCATACGACCGGCAAAGGAGGACGTTGATGTTCGTCAATGCGGTGATCGATCATGAAAGGAAGTTGTCGGTGGACGAAATGGATCGTCAGAGTTGTCGGACTTCTCATTAGTGTGGAGCAAGGGATTGATGCCGAGGAGAAGATTGTCACTGATCGGAGACTTCCAATGATAGGTGGTAGTGGCAAGACTTACGACCAGCTTAGGGAGGTCCTGAGGATGATCAGACTGGTGGTAATTTATCGAAATGCGTTGGCAAATGGTGGCAAACGGTGGCTTCTTGGTCTTCGGCATGGAGCACACATTTCAACTTAGTGAAGAAATGGCTACAGATCAAGCGGCTTTGACCTTGGTCAGAGCGGTCGACAGCCACGAACGGTTAGGGGGAGAGTTTCTGGACGTCGGCGAGTCAGCTGGTGGCCAGAGTAAGGTTGGGGAGCGATGGTGGATGGCAAGAGAGGATTCAACCAAGTGGAGAGAGAGAGAGGATCTGCAAATGAGACCCCTCCAAATTTTGGGGGAAAACCTTGTATACCTCATCCAGGGTTGAATCCAATTGAATGGCTGGATTCAATCTATCAAGCGAAGAGTAAGATCCTTAATGGCTAAGCATTTAAATGATTGGCTGAAATTAATCACATGGATTGCTGAGTTGTATCAAATTAATCGCATGGATTGGCCAAGATGATAATGGATGGTCAAGATTTGATCTCTCTAGGATTAATGATTGAGGAAGGGCATTTTGGTAATTTCATGCCCTAATGGCTTTTTGTAATTTTGAAACATGGAAAAGAGGTGGCTGCCGGTCCGGGCTTTACTGGTTGGGAATGACCATCGGCCGCTGAAAAGTCTGGGTCATCTGTGGTCTAAGAATGATGTAGTAGAAGTGTCCATAGAAATCCCTCCACAAAAGAGGGATGAATGCAATCGTACTCTATTTGGGAAATTATTTTCTAAACCTAATGTCAATTTCCTAGCTTTTCTTAACACAATGAAGAAAGCTTGGAAATCAGAATTTGTGGCCTACTCCCAAAAAGAACCAGGATTATTCACTTTCGTTTTTCAATCGAAGGAGGAAAAAGAGAGAGTTCTGCAAACTGCACCTCGGTCTTTTGCTAGTAACCTATTGGTTCTTAAACAATGCGAACCTGAAATCCCGGAGCACTGCTATGATTTTTCCAAGAATGCTTTATGGGTGCGTATTGGAGGGATCCCACCTGGCTGGAGATTAGAAGAAGTTTTCAACGATCTGGCAAAAAAAATAGGCCATGTATTGAAAATTCAAGTGGATTCAAAAGGCAATGGACCACAAAAATGAGGAAGAGTGAGAGTGGAAATAGATTTGATAGCTCTGCTAAAATCAGGGGCTATACTAGATACCGGCAACAAGTGGCTATGGGTGGATTTAAATATGAGCGTCTACCGTGCTACTATTTTTCGTGCAGAAAAATTGGTCACTATGCCACTAACTGTAAAGACATTCCATATGATCAATCACCATGGGCAGCAAACAAACCTAGAAAAATATGGCCCATGGCTAAAGGTGGAAGTGTGCAACCATAGCCCTCATTGCGAAGCGTTTTATGGCAAAATAGAAGAAGAGACTATAGTGGAAGAAACAATACCAGACATCCCCCTTCCAGCACTGGAAATGGATATAGTCGCCAGAGAAGAAGTGGATACAAGGAGAGTTACAACCTACACCAAGAAAAGGGCAGACATTTTTCATGAGCAGGAGGCAATAAAAGAACAAATTGATTGTTTTATGAAAAAGCCATATCACAATAAACAGATAATATGTTCTGAAACTCCTAAGCCGATCCTGTCGAAAGTTGGAAAATGCAATAAGAAGAATATGAAGGTGCAGAGGGCAAAAAAAAATATAAATGCATAGCAGAGCAAGTTCCTCTCTTAATCGATGACACGGACCTTTTGGAGACCCCAATTAAGTTGATCAAAGATGGTAATGAGTGGACTTTGGTGGCTAGCCCTAATAAGCCACCGACGACGATATGAAAATTATAAGCTGGAATTGTCAGGGGCTGGGCAATCCCCTGACATTCCAGGAACTAAGAGCCTTAGTAGCTCTTGAAAGACCCAACGTGGTTTTTCTTATGGAAACAAAGAACAAAGCAACGATGGTGGAGGGAGTTAGCAAGAGACTTAAATTCCAAAATCTGTTCATAGAAAACCCGGAAGGAATAGCGGGGGGCTTAGCTATTTTGTGGAATGAGGAAGTGGTGTTAAAGGTAAATGACAGCTCTAAAGAGTTCATCGATTTGGAGTGTACTGATCCAGACGGCGGATATCAAATAAGGATAACTTTTATTAATGCACCAACAAATTTCGGAGAACGGCTGTAGTTATGGCAAAAGTTGAAGGACTTTCAGTCAACTAATTTTCTACCTTGGATTTGCATGAAAGAGTTTTTAACGAAATATTATATGTATGGGAGAAGGTGGGGAAATGAGAAGCAGATAATTACCGAATAGCAGCTTTCGAAAATATGTTAAATGAGTGTTCCCTAATGGACATGGACAACAAAGGGTGTGCATACACGTGGGTGAACAACAGGGAAGGGGAGGCTCTTGTAAAAAAAAAAAAAAAGACTAGATAGAGTTTTCTGTACTATGGAATGGAGAATTACCTTTCATGACGCTGAAGTACAAGCCCTTCCAGCAATTGGCTCTGATCATAGCCCTCTCCTCCTTGTGTTGCATCTTGAAAGCAAGAAAAGAAAGAGAGATTTTAAGTTTGAAGCATTCTGGATAGAAAATGAAGAGTATGGTGAGCTCATCCAGCAAATATGGAACAAAACACCCCTAAGCCAGACAAGCTTCTCCGCGAAAATCAATGAAACATCCAAAGTGCTTACTAAGTGGAGTAAAGAGAAGTTTGCCATGCACCAAGTCGGATTAGGGAGCTTAACAAGGCATTAACAGAGTTAACCAATAAACAGTCCCAACACGCCAGCAGGAAGGAAGTCCACAACATTGTCAACCAGATAGAACAATTATGGAAACAAGAAGAAAAATTCTGGGGTATGAGATCACGCATTAAATGGCTGCAATGGGGTGATAAAAACACCAAGTTCTTCCATGCAACTACAGTACAACGAAGGCAGAGAAACAAGATCACTATGTTGCAAATGGAAGATCAAAGTTGGTGCAAAGACCCCTTAGCTCTCAAAGATCACATCAGGTCCTTCTACAGGAATATATACAAAGCATAGGGTCCCGGAAACTATCAACCAATTCTAAATCAGTGCCCTAGCCCAGTGGGAGAGGAAATTAATGCAAATCCGATGGCCAGCATTACTATGGAAGAGGTTAAAGTAGCAGTTTTTCAAAAAGGGTCACTAAAAGTCCCTAGACCTGATGGCTTCAATGGTCTCTTTTATCAACAATCATGGGAGGATATAAAAACTAGATTTGTTCCAGTTAGTGCAGGACTTTTTCAAAACAAGTACCCTCGATCCTCATCTCAACAAAACGCATATATCTTTGATACCAAAAGTAAAAACTCCAGAAAACATTAGCCAATTCAGACCTATCAGCTTGTGCAATTTCAGCAACAAAATCATCTCAAAAGTCTTGGCTAATAGGCTAAAGATTTGGCTTCCAAAGATTATAGAGCCTAAACAAAGTGCCTTTGTCCAAGGTAGGCAAATTCAGGATAATATACTAATTGTTCAGGAAGTATTACATTAGCTGCGAATTACAAAAAGAAAGAAAAAATTCCAGGCGATCTTGAAACTGGACATGCAGAAGGCCTATAACAGAATCGAATGGGATTTTCTAAAGGATTATATGTTGAAAATGGGTTTTTGCGAGAGGTGGGTATCTCTAATTATGCAATGTGTCTCAACGGTGTCCCTAAGTGTGAAGATCAACAAGGAACCAACTCAATATTTCACCCCCTCGAGAGGACTTAGACAAGGAGACCCCCTTTCTCCTTATTTGTTCATCCTAATAGCAAATGTTTTAACATGGCTAATGAACAAAACTATTGAAGAGGGAAGCATCAGGAGGATAACACTAAACAGGTTCTACCCTATACTGTCTCATTTACTTTTTGTCAATGATGCTATATTTTTTTTGGATGGGACTATTGTCGAATGCCAAAACCTAGCAAATATCCTTAATCAGTACTACTATGCATCAAGGCAAGCTATAAATTTAAACAAATCAGGGGTATTCTTTAGCAGTAACAGCCTCTATCTTTGAAAAGAAACCTAGCTCATGAGCTCAGAGTTCCCATCATATAAAAAATAGGAAAATATCTCCATATTTCACTAGAATGGGGTCATTCAAAGAAAGAGATGTTTGTGTGGATCTTAGCAAGAGTAAACTCGAAGCTCGAGGGATGGAAAGAAAAGCTACTCAATAAAGCATGCAAAGAAATTCTGATTAAGAGTGTTGTGCAGGCCATCCCCACTTATGCAATATCAATTTTTAAACTTCCTATTTCCATATGTAGAGCCATAGAAAGAAGAATTGCGTCATTTTGGTGGCAGAAAGGTGATTCAAAAAGAGGTTTGCATTGGAAAAAATGGGAAGTTTTAAAAACTAGAAAGGATGAGGGAGGTTTGGGATTCAAAGATCTAATTAATTTTAATTGAGCAATGCTCGAAAGCAAGCCTGGCGATTATCCAACTCTCCTTCAGCTTTGTGGAGCAGAATAATAAAAGGAATCTACTTCCCAATGGTGATTTATGGAAGGCAAGTAAGGGGCAGCGACCGTCTTGGGGATGGCAAAGTATGTTAACAGGAAGAGAAGCTATAGAAGCAGACGTTAAGTGGTCAGTGGGGGATGGCAAATCCATTAAAATACAGGAAGATAGATGGCTAAAGTATGGTGTGATCAGAGGACTAGCTAATCAACAGGAACCTATTATGGTGTCAAAACTGATTGATGCAGAATCAAGAGTTTGGGAGGAACATCAAATCCTTAACCTTTTTGAAGAAAAAATTGCCAATGAGATTCTTTTGATACCTCTAAGTTCGAATACAAAGAAGGATAGCCTCATATGGACAGGGAATCAGTCAAGGAAATACACCATGAAGAGCAGACACAACCAAGCCTACCCTAAAACCATCAGAACCGACCTAAACAGGGCATCCTATTCTTTTAAGCCCCCACGAACCCTGTGGACTCAAATATGGAGTCTTGCAATACCTCCAAAAATGAGTATGTTTCTATGGAGCCTCTGTCAAAATGCCATACCCACACGGGAGAATCTCTACAAAAGAAAACTGTTACCCGACCCCTTATGCTTGTTTTGCTTCGCAAATATGGAAACCACAGAACATCTATTTCTGTTGTGCAAGTGGACAAAAACAATATGGGCAAATCCATGCATCAACATCATCAGCAACTCAAGCAACATCAAGAGATTCGATCAGTGGCTAATGGAGGCATTTGAAGAAAAGGAAGGCTTACTTGAACAAGAATTCACTGCGATGGTGCTGTGGAATATATGGAAGTCCCGAAACAACCTTATTTTTAGAGCAAAGACTCCGCAACCAGTCGATCTCATGGATCTCGCACAAGAACAGCACAGAAACTTCAGCAAATGGCAGAATCGAAAAAAGACCATCCCCCCCAAATCGAAGCGTACGTATTCGGTGGAAGCCGCTGAACAAAGACGAGCTGAAGATCAACGTTAATGCTTCATGGTTTCCAGATGAATTCCTTTGCTCAATCGCTAGAATAGTTCGAGATCCATCGGGGAAGGTGGTCGAGGGTTTCGCATATGAAGTTAGGGCTTCCTCTTCTCTACAAGCCGAAGCACTTTCTCTCTTGCACAGGCTCGTACTTGAGGGAACTTGATACAAGGCATGTGGGGAGAGAGAAAAGTCAAAGAGTTAGCTGGGCATGTGAAAGTGATTGTTCGACTCTAGTTGATATTGTAATGGGCCGGGCCGATTCTCCATGGGACTTAGAAGAAATTATGGAGAGATGCAAAGCAGAGTTAGCGTTGTGTAAATCAGCACGGGTGGTCTACTACCCACGCAAAGCAAACTGAGCGGCGGATTGGTTGGCTAGAACACATCGAGCCAAAAAACTTCCTTTAAATTGGGTGAGTTACCCTCCTTTATCCCTCTCGGAAATTCTATGTTCGGAATTTTATCCATCGTCGTCTTGTAAGACTTGTTTATTTCCATGAATGAATGCAACATCTACTTTTGACCCAAAAAAAAAAAAAACCGCTAGTCAAAACCGGATTGACTCAATCGGACCGATTTAACTCGGTTTGACTAGGTTGAACTGGTTCATCCGGATCCTAATTTTGTTCTATTTTTTTCTCCAATTAAAATTAAATTAAATTTTTCTATGTGAATTGTACGCAATCAAATGCAATTGAATCACCCTAGGCCAATTAATTATTCACAAAATGCTTGAATTTATTAAATCCTATCAAACAATGCTGCAAGCTTGACTCATATTTGTAATGGTACTTCAATTGGCGAAATTGAAGTTCAATCATTTCAATTAGACTCCAGTCTACGATGGGCCAAGTCGAATAAGCTCAATTGGACCACATTATCTCGATTTTGCAACCTTTAGGTAGGCCTGATTTGTCAAATTGAGATGTTCCCATGTGAAGTTATCAAAATTGATGTTGGATTTGGATTGTCACTGAGAAAATGAGTTCACTTAGGGAAGACTTGCTCAAACCATTAAGGATCGATCGAGACTCTTGATTAGGGCTACAAATTGGAAATTTTTATCCCAAGTAAAAAAAAAAAAAAAAATTCCAATTTGGTTTGATGATTGGATGTAGAATGATCTCTAGATCAAATGTTATAAAGAAAACCAAAGAAAATTAAGTAGAAACAAAGTAATGTTATTTTGGCCAATTTTGAACCTAAATCGCAAAAATTGGAAAATTAGGTTCTTAATCAATCTTTTGCGAAATTTTCAATGACAAAGTCAAATTGAAGATAAAATAAGATTTTTTTATTTTTAAAATTTTAATACAAGATAGAAATTGGGACCATTTAGGAACTTTTCATACAAAAACCAAATTCCAACTCGGAGTTTACTTTTTGATCAAAGAGTTAATCAAAAAGTCAACTTTTTACTTTTTTTGATCAAAATGACAAGGAAATTAGGCATAAATGAAGGGTCAATGAAAAAAATGAAAAATGACACTTTTTGTTTGAGAAACAAGTTCCATCATGATCGGAAACCTTAATTTCAAGATTTTACTTTCAATAATGCATCGGCCAAAAATCAAGTGTCAACAGATTATTGCCACCTAAGTTTTGGCAACTCATTATTTATTTATCACATAAGAAAATTAGGAATTAACTCTAACCACTAAACAAATATGTTATAAATTTGCATTTGCATATTAGGAGCATTTCAATAAGCCCACATAAATTGCATTTTCTTATTGGACCGATAATCTGAGCTTAATTGAATTATATGGACTAAGCTTGCAAGAGTAGAAATTTTGGCCAAGCCCATTGAACATATCATATGGCCAAAATCACATGTGCCATGTGATGTCCATAACTAGGGAAGATTATCATCCTATGTCAAATTGGAAGTAGTGAGACATAATATATCACAAGATTTGGCAATACGAAAGACTATTGAAGAGAAATAACTTGGTTTATTATCTTGGACATATTGTATATTCTCTTAATCCAAATTAGGAAACTAAGATATTTTCAGTCGAATGCTTAAGTGTTACAATTTTTTAAAGACATTCATCACAAATGTTACATCATGTTGGATTTTTGGCACTTGGGTGGACGTTTTTAAAAAATTTTACACTTATGTGATTGATTGAAAGTTATGAAATTTAAGTAAATGCTTTTTAGAAGCTATGATGTATAAGTGGTCAAAAAAAGTTTTGATACTCAAGTAAGCACTGTACGAAAATTATGACACTTATGGTGTCTTTGTCCCAAATAAATCTATCTATGGAGTTTAACTTAACTAGGAGCCGCTACTAGCCTAATAAAGGGTGGCTAGAAACCAAGTGAAATGTTGAAGCATACCTCACTTTCTACACAACTAAAGATCTATGGTCGTGGACTTGATTATGTTAATTGTCTAACCAGTTCCCTTTCGTACCCTAATTTAATTGATTTGTTGCCTAAATGATTCATACAATTTTTGATGATTTTATTATCCTTTGCCCCTAAATGATGTCCATGCATGAGTACGTTACCAAATAAAAGTAGGCAATCACAATTAATGTGATACAAGTAAAGTGTAGGAATATAAACTCAATAAAGCACCAAGTATAGAAAACACATGGCCCCTTGCTATTAAGACTCAGGACCCCAACTCCATGAGCTAAATTTAAATTGAGTCCAATTTCTTACCTAGATGATCAATCTACAAAACTCATATAAAGGTGCTCCCTAAAATCCCTAGAATAGGTGCATGCTAATTAATTAAAATTAAGCCAAGTCTAGAGCTAAAACTCAACGACTTAATAAAGTCCCATCTCTGAGCTATTTCTGTCTCTTTTAAAAAAAAAATCGCAAATTTTTTTATTGTCTAATCCTTTTAAATTAAGAAAAAAAAAAAAAAATAGGGACTTAGGCCGGGCCCTTGGGTCCGGTCCGAATTAGAACCAATCTCGGGCCTATGTAGGTTTGGGTCGGATTCATAGGCCACGTCCAAATGACTGTTAAACTTGGGTCTTCTACGTGTGGGCTTATTTATACGAAATGGGCTTATTTATTCAAGCCAATCGGTTCACAACCAAACTTGAGTCCGAGCTCGCCAAAAAAAGGAAAAAAAAACGAATTTAGCCTTGAATCTTTTTGGGAGGTCTCTCCCTCTGGCGTTGCGTATAGAAAAGAGAGGTCCTTGGCTTTTTTTTTCGACAAAGGAGGGACCTTTCTTTTATCTCTTAGTGCAGCCACCCCCTCCTCCAAAGCAAAAAACCTACGTTTTATCTAGGGATTTATGCCATCGCACCAAGTCACGCGATCTATAAGGAGTGTGTGCTTAAGTAATTCATATCCTACGCGCCAATATGTTACTGTCCAAAAGAGATTAGGTACTATTGAGATTCTAATCTAACTTTTTTTGGTCAAGAAACAAGTCTTACCACAATCAAAATCTCGAATTTTGTAAATTTATCTATTGGGAAAATTCAGTGTCAAACTAGAATTGTGTATGGTCCGGGTAGGTGGTTCCCACCCTAGAATTGGGAACAATCCGCTAAGGCCTAGTTCCAAAAAAATGAAACTAGGAACCGCCCATTAATTGCATGGATCCACCCGAAAACCAAACTGCTAGTCGGGTTTAGTTTCTGGGTGGATTTATGGAACCGGTCTCACCAAACATCAACCAAATATTGCCATTCTTTTAATTATAACGTCTGTGCAACCAGAAAATTTCTGGTCTGAACATAACACATGCTGACTTCATTCGGGAATTCCATCAAGCAGAGGGCATGCATTTCAACCCGATAATCCAAATGCAAGAGAATATTCACAATGATCACATTATAACATCATCAATAGAGAGTAATGTACGCCTACTTCATTCAAAACACATTCTCAACTACACCATGATCATTTCCAACAATTAATATTGCCCACCTCAGGATCAATGCCACCACTCACAAGCCACCACACATTCTACAAACTATAAAATTTCCATTTTTTTTTCCTTTCTTTGAGAAATGTTCACGAACATCTAATGGGCGAACTACAAGTCCCATAGATACAGCTGTACAGTTGCCAATATCCAATAGAGGACTGAAGAAACATAGCCACCATAGCTACTTGAAGATCATACCGGAGACATCAGGGTTTGCACGCAACAATTGCTCCTAAGAAATGTACTAGAATTGGAAAACAATTGTACCATATGTGATTTTTGACCCCATAAGAAATGGCTATGAGTTTGATGTGCTAATGGTTAGGATTGATTATGAATTATTCCAAGGATCAGTCATGGATCGATCAACTCCATTGGAAGGGCAACTAAGGGATTAATCATGTTCCAATAAAAAAATCAGCCATGGATTGATTAAGAGATTAGCCACGGACCAATCCAATGACCATGCAAATGGATACGAGCTATTCAACCAATAGATGAATCTCTGACCTTAAGTGTTGATCAAAGGATGGTCACATATCACCATAGATCGATTCCGAGAGGTCATGTTTCGATCGTGGGTGATTCCACTCAATCATGTGCCGATCGTGAAGGACCATGAGTCAACCTAGTGCAATTGTGTGTTGGTCACAAATTGATTGATCCCACATAACCACATGCCAATTGGAAGTCAACCATGGACTAGTCGAGGACTGGCCATGGGCCTCTTATTGTGGATCACGGGCCTAGTTTGCTAAGCCAGTGCCAACCCAAAGATTAGCTAGTGAGCCATACCCTAGGCCACCGACCTAGCTGAAGTAGGCATTTTCACCTATGATAAGCACACCAAAGGTGGCTTTACCACGAATCTTAGGTGTGTTGGAACAATCGAAAGAAGACGTACACGAAAAGCCCTTGCCCAATCTCATTTGCATTTCCAATGGTTAATTTCCCATGTTCTTTGGAAAATGACAAATTAGAACACTTTAGAACCTAGTTAGTTATTTAATGCCAATGGTGATTTGGTTACGAACCTCAATTCAATTGAAATGGTCAATCGTGGATGAACATAAAGAGCCCTCACTCAATCCCATTAGCGCTTCTAATGGCAAATAATGGCATTATTTCCATGTTTGCCATGTTCCTTGGAAGAGGACAAAATATAACATTCTAGAATGCTTAGCTTAATGAGCAAGTAAAGGCATGAAACATGTGCCAAAAATCTAAGCTTCATAATTACCATATCTTGGGTATTAAATGAGGAAGGTGAGTCGCTAGCTTAGATGGTCATTAAAGATTCACCTAAGATCTTGCTTGGAGAGCAAGTTGGCGAAGTTATGATTACAAAGGTGACTCATAAGCATGTCCATGGAAGATACTAGAAGGTTTTAACTTGGAGAGCAAGTCTTGAAATAGGCATGTGATAAATATCCAAGTCTCATGATTAACAAATCTAGGCATTTAATGAAAACGGTGAGTCATTGACTTTGGTGTCCATGAAAGATATGGTCATCATTACTATAAGATTTTCCTTTGAGAGCAAGTAGGCTAAGTCATGATGACATGATATAGATGATCCAATAAGAAGGCTAACAAGTGCTTTCCCCTAGGGCTTTAGGATGCCACCTCTTCAAGGTAGGTGTGCCTCCTCTTCCAAATAGGCATGCCATCGCAAGAAAGCCTATTGGGCCATTTGGATAAGTAATGATGAGGTTTGAGTTTATAAATAGGAGAACCATCCCATTCATTCTCACCCTTAGCTCACTTTCTCTTCCTCATGTCCTTACATGCCTCTTGTCTTCCCTCTTGACCTTGCTCGACTACCATCTAACTAGACGGCCATGTCTTAGTAAAAACACCTCTAGTTCATCGAAGTTCAGCGAAGGTGAGTAGAATCTCTAACTTTTGGTTAGGGCGATAGCCTACGTCAAGTTTGGTTGTATACACACCCGTGCTTAGTTTTATGCATGTTAATGATTGATTGCTTATTGATTGCTCACGTATTTACATACCTAAGCGAAATTGCTCTCTAGGTCACGGATGGGCCTTACTCGGCTTTAGACTAGCATTGAGGTATGTTGATTCAAGCCATGAGTTATATTGCTTGGACTTGGTTGCACTCTCATTTGGGTTTAATTTGTGTCAATGTTGACAATCGATTTCTTCATGCCTTTATACGTAAGTAAAATTCCTAACTCTAGGCTAGGACGATAGGCTACGCCATTGAATTTAGTTGTGTGCCCACCCATGTAAGTCATGTGTATGTTATAGTGTTCTTTTATACGGTTTGCTCATGTTTACATACTCGAATGCATTCATGCCTTAAGATAAGGTCGATGTTCGTTCATCTTGGAATCGACATTAAGTCATGATGGCCTAAGACTGCGTGACCTTGGAATTGGTATCAAGATGTGCCGAATTCAAGTTTTGTGTGGCATGGGATCGACCAAGGCCATGAGGCCTTGGATCAACATTGAGGTGTGATGGATCCCAGCTTTGTTTGGTAGGGGGATCACATAAGCCCATGAAATCTTGGTATAGCATTGAAGTGTGCCGGTTCCAAGTCTTGCTTGGTACAAAAATCGGCTTAGGCATGTGGTTCGAGCCATGAGCCAAGAATCGTGTCCAACATGTTGTATAGTATGGTAATGAGAGTCATGGCACACATACTTGAATAAGCATGCCCTCGAACCTTTAATACGTTGGTTAAGAGGAAAGACAAGAAACCGAGTTGTGTGGTATATGACATATGGTCACGTAGAGGAAAGATAAATACCATAAACACATTTTGGCTATATCAAGGGCAAATTCTTAGGGAGAATGGTCTAGGAGCATGCCCCGAAGAGAACAATATCAGTTTGGGATGAAGGATGGACCTGAGAGCACACCTTTACCCCATACGACGAGTTACGTTGCCTCATTCACAAAAATGAGATGCCATAATTGAGTCGGGATGCTTGGATTTGAGCCCGAAGGCCTCGTGAAGCTAGCCTTGAGAAGCCTTCGTTGAGCTAAGATGCCCTAGTCGACTTAGGAAGCCCAAGCATGAAACTTGAAACCTTGATTGATTTGAGAGGTCCTAGTTGAGCTAGGACGAAGTTAAATGAATCCTTTATGTGTGCCGGTATATGCATAACTATGATATGTTGATGTGTTTATTGATAAACTGAAGGTAAGTACGCATTGAAGTATGCTGTAATGGACATCTGCACATAGTCAAGATGTAGTAATAAGTTTACTATTAATCTACCATCGACATTGTATTGCAAGTGCTATATCTGCTAAATTTTGATGATGAGATGTTTTCATAGTAAAAATTGGGGTTTTTACTTATTGAGTCCCCCAACTCACTCCCTTATCCTTTAGACTTATAAGCATGGAAGTCTCACGTTAGTTGTAGGAGATGCAGTCATGCTAGAGGATATAGGAATTCCCTAGCCTATGTAGATACTTATAGTGTGATGTAAAAACGAAAGAGGACCTATAGAGAAATGGCTTGTAAATGTTCTGTCATAATATAAAGTAGTATCCTTTGTGTGATGTATGTCCCAATCTTCCAATTGTTATTTGTCCAGAGAGTTTGTTTGTTCACGTTTTTGCATGTGTTTATCAACAAGATTAAAAAAAAAAAAAAAATCAAGATGGCGATGAGCTTGGAATGTCGCGAAATAACCCCCACCGTTGAAGATCTTGGAGATGGAGTTAGGGTCGTTATAACAACTTTATCTTCCAATCCTTGTCATCTTGATAGAAAACCCACACCACAAAGCAAATCCCAAGACCTTTCTTAGTAGTTTTCTCTAGTAATAATGAGAGACGAGCAGAGAAATCATCATCATTGGCAAAAAGAGAGAGCCTTTTAGAAATTTAGGGATTTAGGGATTTGACCTAAGCTGACAAAACAAACAAATAACTTATAGGATTTAGTGAGTAGATTGAAGATTAGAGATTCGAACTTATAGCAAATGGAGGCGAGCAATTGAGAGCAAGGGAGGGAAGTGATGAATGGTCGAAGGCGCAGCTGTGAGTTGATCAAAGGTGGGAGGTGCAATCATGAGTTGAGAGGGGGAGGTGATGACTTGCGGCCCAACTATGAGTCAATAGAAGTTGAGAGGTGTAGTTGTGAATCAAGACACGTGTGGCACTATGAGTGGAGTGTTGACACATAAATTTTGGTTAGGTATTTAGGATTAAATCACATAAGAAAATTAGGGACCAATGCATTTTCGCATCAATTAGGCCTTCATTTGTATATTTTTTTTGTTGCATCCATTAAGCTTTATTTTCCTATTTTATTTTTTTCTTTTTCAGATAATTTACTTAATAATAATAATAATAATAATAATAATAATAATAATAATAATAAAGAAAAAAGACCTCACGCCTAGCCCATTTTTCTTCATTCCCCCCCCACCAAGGGCCCTGGGCCCATCCTCTTTTTCCCAAGCCCGGCCCCCTTCCTTCTTTCTTCTTCTCCCTTCCTCTTTCCTCTTTCGCCTCTGCAACTCATGCGCAACAACGATGACACGCGTGAGGACAGCCTACGGCGGAGAGAGGAGGAGTAAGCTGGCAATGGATGGGACGCACCTTCAAAGCGAAGCAAGTGGGCGGCTGAGGAGACGCCGGTTCGGCCGCACCAAGGCCGGTCGGCCCGCCAAAGACCGGCGACAGAAGCCTCCGTTGACCGACCCCCTTTCGCCTATAAATAAGGCGTCGGGGGGAAGGCCAAAACAGGGAGAGGGGGAGGTCAAAGGCAGCAAGCTCCGAGAACTCCCTCGAGAGACATCAGGGGAGGTCCGAGAGCGAGCAAGGCGGAGATCCCGGAGAAGGAGAGGCAGTTCTGGTGCGAGATCTGAGGAGAGCGGAGGTCCTGAGAACCATATCTGAGGGAAGAAGGTCCATGGGATCAGGCCTCTTCACCGCACGCAACGCCTGGCTCGACGCCATTGTTGTTCAGTCACTAACGATACGATCGCTACCGCCAGACACCATCTGTCGTTGCTTCAGCGTCGCCTATAATGCCTGGCCTGACGCCGCCACTGTCCATCCCCCTGATGCTGTCCTTGACAATCGCTGTTCCCATCGCCGCTCCTCTCACAGATTAAAATCGAGTCTTCAACAACGAGCCGAGCTGTACGTCACCTGTTCATCGTCGTGCCTGTACCTATGGACACCGTCGTTCTGGCCTATGACGATCCAGCGGCTTGCTGATCGCAGCCAAGTTTCGCGCCGACAACCTGCCATCTTGTCTTTCGTGGCTCCTTTCGACCAGTCCACAATGAGCTTGACCTCTCCTGTCTGCCACTACCTATTGCATTTCGGCCTAGTCGAACAGCTCGCTGCTATCGCCATGCTGCCTTCCGACGCCGCTTGCCTTACCACGGTGTCACGATTTGCTGTCGTTCCCACACTCAGAGCTCGACGCAAGCTGCTGTTACTCGTTGTCATCTCTATCGCTGCCCGTCGTTGTGTCTACGGCTCTTGAGGCACCGACGCTGCTCACTGTGGCCAGCCCGCAGCGAGCTCGGCCTTCATCCTCCGCCATTGCCGTTGTATCTCGGCGCGGTCGAGCAACTCGCTGCTGCTGCCCTACCACGCCGCCGTTGTCATCGGCGCTGAACTATTGCCCGGTGACGTCCCAGCCGTACCCGTCGGGGCTCACGGCAGAGAAAGAGGAAGCCGGTAGCGTCTTCGTCCCGGGTCAAGAGCCGGGTCAGGTGCAGGTCTTCAATCGGGTAGGGTTTTGGGCAGATTCGGGCCATACGTGTGGGCTGGATTTGGATGGACTAAAAACCTGGGCTGGGCATTTTCTTTTAACTAAAGTGAGCCTGGTTTTGTCTAAAATGGGCTTGGAATGTTTTTAAGGAAAAAAGGAAGGGAAGCTGCGGGCTGGGCCCGTGCTTCAGGCCCATGTTTTTTAATAATTTATTATTATATAAAAATATTTGAATAATAAAAATCAAAAATAAAAAAATATATAAATAATTTATTTTTTTAAATCAGAAAAATCCAAAAATTATTCTATGTTTTCCCAAAAAGTCAGAAAAAGTTAAAATTGATTTATATTTTCAAAAAGATAAAAAAAAATCCGAAAAGTACTTTTATGTTAAAAAAAAATACCAGAAAATGTTTTCTCCACAAATGCATGGAAAAATCCTCTAAAATCCAAAAAGCTTTAAGGTTTAAACAAATATTAGATACCAAAAAGGCATTAGTGATTAACCTGTGTAATTAAGTCATCGATCCTAGTTTTTCTAATTGCGCAGTAGTGAAATATTTCTCTCAATATTTCGCTTGGGTCTCTAATCAACCCACCCCAAATTAATTAGTGGCTATTCCTATTTAAAATCAACTTAAAGGTTGAAAACTCGAACCATAAGTCGTGAATTGGCGGGCTTGGGAGAGCGCAAGCTAAGCCTAATAAACTTAGCAAGCCATTAGCCTCCGCAAGTGCCCACGTAAGAGGGTGCCGAAAGAGAGGTCGCAACATGGAGAAACAGAGATGGAGACGAAGAGAGTTCGAGGGATTTGAAGAGAGATGGAGATGGAGAACTAAGAGATACATGAGAGAGAATAACGAAATGAGCCTTAAATTTCAGATCTAGTGATTTTGAATTTTCATTTTTTAACATTAAAAATTAATGTATTATTATAATATCGGTTTGGTCTAGATGGGCAAGTGGGCGGATTTGCCCATGGAATTGAGAATCATATCAATACTCGTCGATTCCTACAAATTGGAATCATGAATTGGACCTGAAAAACCACTAATTCTGAGTTAGTCCAATCCAGTTCCAAGTGGTCTAGGCGATTCCGGGTTCCTTTGTATACCCCTAGTGTCAATAAGAAGAAAATTGTTCTTCTTTGAGAAGAACCTTTTAAAGACTAAATGATACATGAATTTCATAGATGAATGTAATTCATTGAACGAAATGAATTAATGAAAGATACAAGCCTTTGGTTTCTTCTACTTTTGTTTATTTTTCTATTAAGAAGGTTTCTTTACTTCTACTATTTTAATTTTTTTTAAAAGTAATTTATACTATGTAAGGATATTTGGAGATTATTTCTTTTTATCCACCTTTTTCAATTGTAAACAAAAATATTTGAATTGTAGATAAACAATCGAAAGTTGTGTTGTTAAGGCTCATGAACTTTGCTGTTATCCATAACTTCAAAAATAAATTAAATGAATTTCTAAATTCAGTGTAAAAAATATTGCATACATATCTTATATGGAATTAGTTAGTTCTGTAATATGCATGTCACACATTGTATGTCATTGAGAAGTCATTTAATTTTTTATTAGTGTCCTGATATATATTACCTCATGTAGATAGATTTAAATGATAATTGCATCCCATGCATTACGTGTAGTTTAAATAAGGAGTGAATTGAACTCTAAGATATAGAACAAATGCATGAATGATTGCATGGGAGTAGAAAATGGAAAAGGGACAAAAAGCCTTTGCCGGATTCCGTGAAATGGAAGGTCCGGAGTATGTTCTAGTGTCAAATTGACATCCCTTTCATGCCAATTGAAATGTACTGGGCGGTCGCTAAAAAGTGTATTCATTCGCTTTCAACCACTAGAAAGGAAGCAAATTGCTTGTGAGGAAACTCGTAGCAGCACATATGCTTTCTTTTTTTCATCCCTTTCAGTTCATTGATTTCTTTTCCCTTTCCTTTTTTTTTTTTTTTTTGCTTCTTCCCCCTTTTTTCCATCAATTGAAAGAGTCTTGCCACTGACCGAAAAGGAAAAGAAGAAAAGCATTGCCCTCTCATTATATACAATATTGTAAAAAAGAGAAATATAGCATCCTAATTGAACTAAGAATGAAACTCAATAAAATCCAAAAAAGAATTAAACCCCCAGGCTGCGTTTATTGGACCAGTTATAACACTGAACAGGATAACTTTGATCAAATCCAGTGTTTAAGACAATCCAAAATCCGGATATGTCCTGATATCGACCGGGTATAATCCATATTAAATAATCTCACCTAAGGGATGTGATATATCGAGATAAGATATGTCTCACACTCATCTCTCGTCTATGTCCCTTCTACTTAGCCATAGTTGGCATCGACAGCCTCCACCACCCACGGCCTCTGCTGCTGCCCATAGCCTCCCACGGAGGATCTCCATGGCCAGAGTTGGAGCACCGGCGTTCATCCACTGAAGAGCTCCATGGCCAGATGGGACCTCATCCATGATGGAGCTCGACCTTGATCTCGAAATGCAACTTTCAACGACAAAGAGGAAAATTTAATGAAACATAATGTCCTACTTGAAGTAAAAATGAAACTTAATAAAATCCTAATGAGAATCAAACCTCAGGCTGCATTTGGTGGGCCGATTATAATCCCAAATAGAATAACTTTTAACCTATTCATAGTTTGGGGCAATAAAAAATTTGAATATGTCCAAATATAATCCAGATTAATCCTACATAGAGTTGGGATGCAAGGATAGGATATGTATCACTCCTCTCTCTTATATGTCCCCTCTACCCACCCATGATCGGCGCTCATAGCCTCTAGCACCCACAGCATCTCTAAGGAGGAGCTCCATAGCTAGATTGGAGCTCGACTGGGCCTCAGCTACAGTGGACTTGACCTTGACCTAAGAATCCATCTTTGAACAACATAATAATTGAAGGACAAAAGTCGGAATATGTTTATGATGTTTTAAACAAAGTGGATTGATAAGCAATGAGATTTATCTTCCTATAATGGAAACAAAGAAGACAAGGATGAATTAATGAGATGAACCCAAAATCTAAAGATTGCAGGCTGGTGATGAAGATGGAGGAGGGACCAATGGTTGCAGAAGACTTTCCACGAGGTGATGTCTAGGCAGCACGGACGTCCACAAGGGCTCGGAGATTTAAACGGTCGACATTCGATTCGGCATGAACAGAGAGGTGGAGGAGGTGGAATACGACAAGGAATGAGGTGGGATTTGTCGATGGCAGAGCCATTATGGAGACATTTAATCCGTTTGAATGAGCAACATTCAATCTAGTGGGGGCTTTTGAATATTTACCAAACATTATATAAAATATCAAAAATCCAATTTATATCCAATTTGATCTATATCCTATCCGGAAAGTCCAAACAACCAAGCGCACCCTAAAAGGTATCAATTTTGTACACATATCTCAAACATGTATACATATCTCTTCGTAAACCTTATGACTACATTTAGTTGTTTGAATTTCTAATTATAATAGAATTAGATAGGATGATATAAAATATAAATATTTTATTATATTATATCCACGGTTTGGTAATTATAGTGATAAAGTCAAATATATTTATACATTGTTTGGTATAAAAGCATACTAGTATAAATGAATCAAAATTTTACAAAAAGCAGACGTAGCAAAAATCTCTCCAAACACTCTTGCCTACTTTATTTTTATTTTATTTTCCTCTCTATTTTAATTAATTTCTTTTTTATTCTTCCTTCCCCTATCATTCTCCAATAAAATTTTATTAAATTATAGATTGTACTCATATATCTAGAATACTTAAATACCTAAAAAATGTGGTAAATATAAATATATATTATATTTACATATTGAATTTATATTATAAAATTGAATTAAATGCGAATATATAAATAACAATAAGATTAAATTAAAATAACTAATTTTATTATTATTATTGTGAATTTCTTATATTAGAATTCAAATATTATTTGCATTGAAATATAAATTTAATTTGTTAATTTAAGAAATGTTTTATTTGATAAAAATAACTTTCCTAATATGGATATAAATTTTATCCACCTTTATCCCAACTCTCCCATGAGATAATTTTATCCTATTTATATCTCATCTATATCTGACTTTATCTTATTTGGGGAGGTACTAAATGTAGAGTTGGATAATTTTATCATATCCCAAATTTCATCCTACTACCAAACGCAGCCTATGTGAATTTGTGGAAGCAATTAATGTCATTTCCCCTTTAAAAAAGGGTTAATACCATGAAAAATATTAAATTAATACATTTGTAACAAATTTATCCCAAATTAATTTTTTTACCACTAAAAATCTAAATTAGTAAACTTGTGATAAATTTATCAAAAACTAATTTTTTTATCACAAAAATCACAAAACTAGTACATTTTTGACAAATTGACCCTCTGTTGGTTTTCATTAAATTGAATTAATATAACGAAAAATCACAAATTAATACATCTGTGACAAACGAAGAGTAAAATTCTAAACCAAGACATCACCAATTATCACGTGTCATCTAACTTAGTAAATTGATGTAAAATTTAACATAAACTAATAGAAGGTAAATTTTTCACTTATGTACTAATTTGTAGTTTTTCATGTTATTAAACTTAAAGAAAAAGACACCAGGAATATTCTCGGAATATGGACAAGATCAAGCTAAAACTTAACTTGTACGGAAATTTGGCGTCTCCAATTAGTTAGATAGAGGAATATGTCCCCTCGCCAAAAACCTTGGACCACTGGCTTTTCTTTTTTGTTTTGCCCAAATTTAAGTGCCAAAAATCTTAGGATTTTGGATGTTCTCAGGATATGCTTTGTGCATGGAAATGTCTTTAGCCTTTTAGGGGTCTATAAATAGATATTGCGCTCTAACGCTGTTCATCCAAGCCCCAAAAATCAGAAATATATTATATTATAGCACATGATTAGTAGTATGCATGGCATGTAAGTGGCGAATTACTGGGCATTTACTCCTTTGGCAGATGGTTTATACTCAAATATTTTCACTGGGAGTGAATGTAATATAAGCTCACTGCCAAAGGAGATTTGCCTAGCAATTCTCCGTTGCAATCTTCAACAATTCTGGGATGCTTCATTTAGGTTTTATTCATCTGTTCATTTATTAATTTTTGTGCCAAGTTGCTTGAAATTTGTTACATTTGTTCAATTGTGGGGAATCCATATCAGATGCATGTTGTGGTGCTTCTTACGCTTTGTCAATAAATATTCTTTACTTTTTCTTTTAAGCTTGCCTATAATGATCATAGATAATATTGTATCTTCAAATGCATACGAGAAGAGATGTGTACGCATGTTTGAGATGATTTTCATTTTTTACTTTCGGTTTCATACTTCAACTAGGATCTGACTAGAAATGCCACATTTACTTGATGATAGTTGCCTTAAATCTTAAAAAATTGTTGAACATTCGGCAACAATTATTTATCTTATTGTTTCAGATATTAAAATGATTTCTTTTTTTCGCTCACAGGCTATGTCACTTTTGAGATTTAGTATGCAGGCTAATCCTTTCTTGTTGTCTTTACATTCACTTTATGGAATGAGAAATTTAACTTCTCTGAGAAATGAGACAGTGGACCTACCCACCACTTATTATTGATGTGTCGTCAACCATAAAAGGCCGCATATCGAAGGTGTAAGCGCTCTGGAATGTAAGCAAAGAGAGAGCAGTGGCAGCTCGGTGGTCATGGTGGCTAAAGATGGATGATGGGAATGGAGGGACCGCAACAAGGCGATTTAGCAATGGATGGGATTCCTGTAATTGATTAGTCATTTGAGAAAAGGGGGGTATAAAATGAGAGAGTAGAAAGAAAATGTTATTGTATCCTTTCACGGAGAAGATCCCAACTCTTAGAAAATACTCTGGTGGTTATTTTTGTTGAAACTCAAGTAACTAAAGTCCAAATTGATATCACCACCCACTTGGGTGGCGCTGTTGGCGGCGAGCTTCTCCCCCTAACGCAAGGGGAGGAGTTCGATTCTCGGGCGTCGTAGGGTGATTTACCCGGCGGCACGTATGTGGTGGCTAGCACGTGTTGCCCCAGGGTTTACCTCCCGTTACCCCGGGCCTTTCGGGCTATCCGTGTTAGTATGGTACGTGGGTTCTCTAGGTCACAAAAAAAAAAGTCCAAATTGATATCTATATCGAGAACCATACTTGAACTACAACATTATTACTATTACCATCGTGATATTGGGTTCAAAATTGCCTCAATGAATTCCTTATTTGGATTTTTAACCAGAAACTCCTTAATTCTAACGCCCTCCTCACCTTCAAGCATAACCAAAACCTTCTTCTCCCTTACATGTCATAACTAGAGGTGGCAAATTGGTCAAAGATCTACATTTTGACTCATATATAATGAATTGGGTAGGATATGAAATATTTGAAAGTTTAACAAGATATTATAATGGGATTATTATTATAGAGCAAAACTGAAAAATGGCCGTTAGTGGATTTGTGATAGACCCTTTTTTAACTCATCAATAACTCAATTTAGATCCCAAAAGCTTACTGATTGAACAAGCGGTGGATGTCTGCAATTAATGATGTGACTAAGCAAGTCAGATCGTGGGAGACTTCACTTGCTTCCCGTACCCTCACTCTATGAAGTAGGTAGGCTAAAAATCATGATTTGTGTATTGTCCCCTTTCCAAATAATTAACCAATCAGGATTAATTAAATATCACTATATATCCTCTCCTCTCATTATCTTCTATTAAAGTTTTAAGTTAAATTTAAAACAATTGAATCGCAATTTGAAATTTGAATATAATATATCAAGCTACCCACCATTAAATCATAATTAGATAAAAAAAAAAGTTCTTATTGAGTATTGGCAAATCAATCTATTAATAGCTGATAATATAGGTGGAAATTGAAAACTATCCTTTAGAGTCCTCGAAGAGAGTTAGTTATATACATAACAAGCAAAATCTCGTCCATCCATAGAGTTACAATAAGATATTTGACATTTCTATTATTACTTTTGTCCTAACCTTCCTAGAAGTGAACAATCAAAAGGAAAGCTAATGAATAACTAAGCCAAAGAGTTAGAGTGAACTCTCCTAAATCCATACCAATCGCGACTTTGGGGTTTTGATTTTATCAATTTAACATGCAATTCAATTTAATTAAGAGTCACCACTAATCAATTGTGGGTCAATTAGTAACCCAAGTAAGACGTGGGGGAATATATTATGTTTGTGAACTAGAGATTAATATGGAGAGTTGATTATGCTAGATTAATCTTTTGGTTTATTTTCAAAAATATCTAGAAGGTGGTCTTGGCAAGTTTTAATCCTAGCCCACTAACATGCAATGAATGATCATGTGGGCGTGTGATCAATTAATGTAACACTCAATAAATCAAATTAATAAATAATTACTTTTTTTGAAAGGGCAGACCTCAATGCATTAAGCAAAGCGCGTCTTCACCGTGATTAATTTATAAATATTTGCAAGATGATAATTAACGAAATGCATTGCCCTGCACATAATTTCTAAATGCAATGATGGTTATTTGTGATAATAAAATATGCAATAACTAAATGACATTGATGTGGTGACATAACAAGATGATGACATGGCAACGATGACATGACAATAATAACGTGGTATTTATGAAACTAGTCCTGTATGATACATGCATCTTATATTTTGTGATTTTCTTTTAAAGCTAAAATAGGAATCACCCTACAAATGTGACTAGCTAATTTAAACTAGAAAATAGTTTTTCCTATATATGCAATTATAAATTAGAAATTGTAATATATCTAAAATGCATGCAATTCTTGTATTTTCAAATTAGGAAAATTTCTTGAATTAATATGCAATAAATAAGCCAGACAATCAAAGATTTGCCACATTCAAAAATAGTAAATAAAGATAATTGGGAATCCAATCTCTAAGTCTTAAAGATCGAAACCACGGGTACTATGCACAAGTCAAAAAGGAAAGTTCCTAATCGCATAAAAATTCTATTTAAATCAAGTTTAAAATCACAATAATCACGATTTAGGCAATGGGATATTCAAATTAAGTTTAATTACCTAGATTGGAAGATTGTGTCGAACGGTGGCTGATGGCGAGGCGAGTTCATGGTGACCGGCGAGGAAAATTTGCTGATAATGACCGGCGAAGGGCAGGTTGGATACTGAGGTGATGGAATGACAGTGAATGTGAAGACAGTTGGAAGATCATAGAGGTAGTTGGCCACGTCGAAAGCTGACCAATGGAGTTGGTGTGAATCACAAATAAGGATTGTACTCAGTGAGAGTTGGTAGCTCTTGGTCGGATCCCCGGTTCTCTAAATGTTTGATACTCGATTCCTATGGTCTCACCTTTTTTGTGAGATCACGGGTTGAGCTCTCTTGTCTTGATCCAGTAGCCGATCTGTATGGTTTATCATGTCAAAGACATACATTCACATGCAATTTGCAGTTCTTATCGTTCGAAAGGGGCATTCACATGCAATCTTATCCAACGTTCGGAAAAAAAAAAAAATCGTAAGTGAGGAAAATAAAAGGTGAAGAAAAAATATAAGGAGCAGATAATAAATTTATCTTGCTGTTTGGAAGGTGATCAAGTTAAAAGAAGTGAACAATTGAATTTACCTTGTCTGGGAAGATACGAAAATGGAAAGGAAAGCAAATGTAATGGGGGAAAATACATTTTTACCCTTATAATTTATTGGTGAAACGATGAAGAAAGGGTAATTTGGGGAATTTGCAGAAGAACTTGCTGATTCCTCACACCTTCTTTCCAATTTCCGTGAACATGTTTTTCTTAGCCTATCTAAACGATTTGAATACCCACCCTATTCCCCACTACGTTCTTCTCTCATGCCTTTGTTTAGCTTTTTCTTCCTCATTTAATAATGACAATGCGTGGTCTCCACTTACAGCAGCCGGAAAAGTTCTCTGGCATGGAGACTCATATAAGGAAAGTCTTCGATTCATTGTGGATAAAGTCGAATTTCAACTAAGGAGGCGTTTGTATCAGAAAACTTTTCATGATAAAGAAAAGTACTCTTTATAAAAAAATGTTTTCCATTTTCTGGATTAGGGAATCATTTCCCTAAGTTGAAGCACTCATCTTAAATGATTTTCCATTAACTGATGATTTTCGACAAATCATATGCATGACAGTCCAAAATATTAATTCGTAAAAAAAAAAAAAAAAAATCACTGAAGCAAACGCATCATAAGCATCGGTTTGGTATGCCTATTAGTTATGCTATAATTGTTTAGTACTATACAGTGAAGTATTGTAACTTATGTGTTCACTAATATGAGAAGTTTGCCAAATACCCTGTAAAAAAACGGTAGCATTTCTTTTCACAGTTATAACTATTGCGGAAACCGAACAGGTATCAATAAAGCTCCAAAGACGATTTCTCAAATCTCTGTCACTTTTTAGCATAAATTTTATAAATTTCTTATTTTTGGTAAGTAAAATATATCTAATTTCATGAAGGTTTGATTACATTTTTCAGAATAAGTCAAACCTTTAGGAAATAATTTTTTCCTTTGATTTGTTTAATTTTTTCACTTGTAAAGCATGCTCATTTGCTAAACTTTGACCCGATATGAAATTTCATCCACAGAATTTTAATCTGTTAAATATAGTCCCTAAACTATTGCTAAATGTTCAATATAGTCCGACTATATTAATAAGTTTAACTTTGTCTTTTTGTTAGTTCAAGTTAATGAAATTTGCTGACATACCCTTCACTCCGTTAAGTTCTACCAATTGAAAGCAAAAAGAAGTTGGATAAGAAAATGGAATTCACGATCACATGTTCTTATATAGTATTGACGCATCATTTCAGAAGTCCAACTTAGTATTAAATATGTCATGTCACCAAATTACATCTGACTTGTTGTTTGATCAAATAGAACAGCTATATTGAAAGTTTAAAAATAGTTCAAAAATCATACTGAACAAATTAAAATTTTAAATATGACACTAAGAATATGCTCAGTATATAGACAAGATTGAAATGAGCTAAAACTAAACTTCCTAGGAAATTTCTCAACTCCATTATTTGGATGGAGTAATATATATTGACTCCGGTCGTCCACAAATTCTGGAACGAACCTGGAATTGAGATTTAGCATACCTAACTCCTTGGCCCACTATAGCTTCTTTTGTCCTTTTCGTTCAAGTTCCCAAGATCTTACTGGATTTCGGATGTTCTCAGAATATGCTGTTTGGATGGAAAATGACCTTAACCTTTTGGGAGCCTATAAATAGATTCTGCACCTTAACACTGCTCTTCGAAGCCAAAAGCAACAGAAGTAATATTTATATTAAGAGTAAATGATTGATAGTGAGCATGGCATGTAACTGGTGAATTACTGGGCATTTACTCCTTTGGCAATGAATACAATATAAGCTCATTGCCAAAGGATATTTGCCCAGCTATTCACCGTTGCTATCTTCAATCAAGTCTTCTTTCACGGCACTATATTCATTTAATTTTAGTTAATTTTCTTCAATTGTTCATCTATTGATATTGTTTATAATCAGATGATTGCATTTGTTATATGTTAGATAAGATTGTTAAGTGATGATAGCGGACATACTTGGGACCTCTCTGGCATATATGTTCTTCACTTTTTTCTTAACAATTGTAAAACAATTAGAAATAATTATTTTTCATATTCTTTCAGATATTGAAATAATCTTTTTGCTTTCATTTGCTAATAGTGCAGGAGGTCTTTGAGCCCAACTTAACAATGCTCTCGTTTTTGCTAACTAGTCCTGTCACTTTTGTGATGAAGCACGTATGGTTTTAGATGTGATCAACAATTGACAACCACGTATCAAAGGCGGCGGCCCTCCAGCATGTAAGTAAAGACAGATCAGTGATGGCCCGGTGATCATGGTGCCGGTGGTCATGGTGGCTGAAGACAAAGGATGTGATTGAAGGCACTGCGACAAGGCGATTTAGCAATGGATAATTTTCTAGTAACTAATTAGTAGGTAGAGGAAAAAGGAGTGAATTAAGAGAAAATAGGAAAATTGTTTCATATGGTTAGTGTCATTTTTTTTTTAAAGAGAGTGAAAAGAAAATGTTATTCCATCCCTTAACGGAGAAGTTCCCACTTTTAGAAAACTGTCGATGGTTATCTTCGATGAAATTCAAGAAACTAAAGTCCCCAATTTGAGTCTCTACCGAGGAACCATAATTGAACTATAGCATTTTTATCAATGTAGTATTGTGATTTGAATCGCCATAATGAATTTATTGTTTGAATTTTGTAGCCAAAATTATCGCTAATTGCCCAAAGTGAGAAGGAACACAAACCTCTAATTCTAGCCGCTCCTCGCTATCATACAAAACATTTGAAGAACGTTACAGCCATACATACACAATCATCATTTCCATGTTTGGAAAATTTTCGCCATCATTTTCCATTTCTTGGTTATAGTTAAAAAAAAAAAAAAAAATCATTTGACTTCTTTAAATATGTAACCTTTTTCCCACAAGTGTAAATTGTGCTCCGTCTATTCTCCTTAATTATCTTGGAGACCTTTGTTAACATAGGAAAGGCAAAATCTGATACACATTCATCTTGACCCAGTTGACCTCGCTTGCGGCTGCCACTGTCGCTGCGGCGGCGTGGTTATCCTCCCTCAGGACATGTTAGAGTCATAGGCCTTCAGGGGCGGCATGGTGGCCTTGGAGGCAGAGGGGATGGGCAAGCCGCGAGGACGGCTTCCGTGGCGGCATGGCAGCTGCCAGCTCTCGCGCCAGAGCAGCCTGACCAATCCGTAAATTGGGTTCAAGATCTGACCGTAGGCCTAGTATAGAAAGGATCGGAAAATTTGTGCAGCAATGCGAGTCAAAGTCAAGCTTTTTCAGTTTTTCACATGATTCGAAAGCAAAAGATCTACACTTTCAGATTCGAAAGAGATTAGGTTTTAGCTATTTAAGTTGGGTTTGTCAGAAATTCATATTGGGTTTCTTCATGAAAAGATATGTCTATACATGTTTGAGATGAATTTTACTTTGAAATTTCGGTTTCACACTTCAATTTTAGGATTTCACTTTAAATGCAATGTTTACTTGATAATAATTGCCTTAAATTTTAAGAAATTGATAAACATGCAGTAAAAATTATTTTTCATATTTTTTCAGATAATGAAATAATATATGTTGTTTATTTACTTGCCAATGGTGCAGGTAGGCTTCGGGCCACCAAACAATGCCTTGGTTTCCACTAACTAGTCATGTCACTTTCGAGATGAAAAATGTATACGGATCCTTTTAATTGGTTTAAATATTGCATAGACCGGCCCCTTCACTCAACCATAAGGCCGACATATGACCCCACGTTTATGAGTCTCGCTTTTTCTCTCCTTTCACTGCGCCTTCTTTCTTCATTGATTGCCCCCTTTCTTCTCCCCCTCTCTCTTCCCCTTTCTTCGGAGATGCACTCGCCAAAAGTAGACTTAACCCTTCGTCATAACTGATAAAATAATTTTTATCTGCATCTGATACTAGAGAATATACTCTGGGATTGCCTCAAAATTTCATTGGTTAATTTTCTCAGACAAAGAGCCACCTCAGCTCTCTCTGACAACACAATCCCCCGCACTTTCTTGGAAAACCCTCCTTCGTGACATGATGTCCCAATCAAATGGAAACAATTAAACAAAGACCCGAGACCAAATAAAGTAATAAATCAACGTTTGAGTCCTTCCCGTAAATAACAGGAAAATCCAAGGGCAATATCGCTTATTAATACGGAGCAACGCGATCCCTCGTTAAATCTCCATAGTCACAAAAAATATCCGCTATATTACTCCACTTTCTTGTTTTGGTCAGTACTCCACTTTATACAATCTAATATCTGCATATGTAGCATCTTTTTCATGATTAGATCAATGGTGAATACATCATCATATTAGAGGAAGAACATATATGTCATACATAAAAATACACATATATGTATGATGTTAGCATTTGATTCATTTTAATGAGTTCATTGTACATAAGAAGCAAATACTACTGTGATATTCATATCATGCACAACTAAGAGAAAAAGAGACAAGCGAAGAATGAAAATACTTTTATATGATTGTCATATGCACTGTTAAGATTTGGCAATGTGTAAAGTTGATATTTTTATATACATTGAACAAGATTCCCACCCCCTCCCACCCGTGGTATTCTTGAGATTAGAAAATGGTTGAGCATTTGACATTGCTCATATGGTGGGCTCACCCAGTTGCTTCAAGTGTTAGATGACAGCTTTTTCTTGTTATTGTTATTGTTTCAATCAGAAGTTTATATATATATTTGTAGCCTCTTTTCTCATTGTAAAAAGATGTTTTGATTTTGTCAATATACATATGATACATATGAGTTTTTTGGTGTAAATATGTGAATATCATTAATTGTATGAGGCACAAAAGCTTAGGGCAAACCCCGAGCATTACAAAGAGACTAGTTATGCGAGAAGATGGAGGAAGGGAGCCTCCATACATTAGCCAATAGAATATTTGCTTAGAAAGGCCTATACTTTTGGTAAGAGTGACGCCCTACCTCTTATAACCTCTCAAATCCTAGCCAACAGAAGATGAGGCTCAATTAACTTGTTTTGAAACCGTCTGCAATTACATTTTATCCAAACGTAATAGACTATCGCTAAAAGGATAGTTTGAGGAGTCCTTAAAAGGTTTCATCTCAAGCAAATCCGAACCTTGGGATCCCTAGGATATAAAACACCGAGAGGGTCACTGGGGAAGAAAAAGATACGGTGAGAATTAGGGACGCAATATCGTAAAAGTTTTTTTTTTTTTTTTGGATCCTTTTTTTTTTTTTTGGTGAATTTTCCCCAAAACAAGGGACAAGTTTGACCTACTAATTTGTTAATGTTTACCTTCTGGAAATGTACCTTGAGGAAGACCAATAGTAATTTGTTGCGAGCCATTTTCTAAGGTGTAGCATTATTTTTCTCGAATTTTCATTGACCTTAGACTGTTCTATTTATTATTTCTTTTGTGGCTTTTACTTTTTTATATGAATCGAAAAAGGGACTTTGCATTGCATGGAATTTCATACTCAGCCATATTCTAATCTCAATAAAATTACAAGTAGGGCAACCAGAAATATAAATATAAATATAAATATAAATATAAATATCTTTTCATTCTTAATTATTTTTCATAATTTTGCATTGGAAATGAATATTATAGTAGTATCTACTACATACGTATAACAAGCACATGAAATAAAATGAATGCTAACAAGATATAAATATGTGCGTGCGCATGTATTTTTATATGACGATGTTTGTTCTTTTTTCCATTACAATGACGTATTTACGATTTACCTACTCATAAAAGAGATGCTACAAATGCAAATATTAGCTACTATAAGGTGGAGTAATGTGGCATCCCAAAATTCATAATGATCTTTAGTTACATTAAAGTCTATGAATAGGTGATGGAAGTACCGTTAGGTTATTTTATGGCCATTTAATCCATAATTTGCAATAAGATATATGGCCAAGCTTTTAATGGATAATTATTTGATAGGAAAGAAAATCCTATCATTGGCCATGTGTATTATAAATTGGAATTTATGGATTTCTGACTACAAGTTTTATGGCCTTATTACTTTTGCAAGATATGTATTTATTTAAGTGGAAAATGTTAATAAATTATTAAAAGGTTAGTGGGCCAAAAATTCTAAGGCCAAGCATTGTAAGGGATGATTGT
This sequence comes from Eucalyptus caleyi, assembly GCA_014182885.2. NCBI lineage: Eukaryota > Viridiplantae > Streptophyta > Magnoliopsida > Myrtales > Myrtaceae > Eucalyptus > Eucalyptus caleyi. The sequence continues at coordinate 41,267,519 of CM024470.2, forward strand.
TTGGATGGAGGTGTGTCTTCAAGTGACCTAAGGAATCATTAAAGTGCAAATTGATATAGAAAATCTTATTCTTGGTGGTGCACTTTATAAGTAGAATTTTATTGATTTAAATTATAGAGTTTTGTGGGCTTATAAGTTGAAATGAGGTGTTTATTTAATTGGGGATTAAATGGAATAGGAATAGGAGGGGGTGGGCTGATTTTTAGGCCCAAAGCCCATCCAACCAGCCCACACCAGCCCCCTATTCGACCAGCCCATAAAGGCCCAAGCCCAAAGCCCATCTTGCATGTGTTGTGACAAGTGGCACAAGACTCTCATGCATTGGCTTAGGGAAGAAGGCCATGCATTGGCTGGTTTGTAGGCAAGTAATCATGAGGATTTGGGGGTATAAGAGGGAAGAGAGAGAGAGGGTGGTCGGATTTTCTCATTTGGCCGAGAGAGAAGGTGAGAGAGAGAGAGAGAGAGAGAGAGAGAGAGAGAGATTTCGAGAGAGAGGGGGAGCGGTCGAGAGAGAGAGGAAGGAGGGAGTCGCCGTCGCTTGCCATCCGTCCACCTTGATCGCCGCCGTGTGTTGTCGACCGACCGGTCTAGAGGCAAGTGGGAGTCCTCTAGCTTCTCTTGCATGCTTGTATGTTGTTTGCATGTTAGATTTTTGGGTGTTTAAGTGAGAAAAACCGAGGTATGGTTGGCTTGTTCTTAAATCGCATGATTGTTCTTGCTCAGACCGTGTGAGTCAGAAACTTGTTTGAGCTTGCATGTGTGTTTGGAGTCCGATTTTGGCTTCGATTTCTTCACGAGAGTTGTAGCTAACATATTGAACTACAACATACTGAAATTTCGTGGAAAATTATGGAGATTTGAGGGGTTAAAGTCTCATCCTACGGAGACCTCAGATCTGGAGAGTTTTTACTGACCTCTTACTGGATTCGTGATTGAATGTTGGTTTGTGATGAGAATCTCACTTTGATTTCTTCATGAAAGTTGTAGGGGATATCTTAAACTACAACATACTCAACTTTGAAGTGAAACGAACAAGTATAGCCTAGTAAATCGACTAGATCTTGAAGACGGTAATTCTGGATGTGTATTTTGGGACACCCGAGACTTCATGGACTTAACTGATGACTATACTGTGGTTATTTGACCTGGATCTCTCCATGAAACTTGTAAAAGACATCTTGATGTATAACATACCTAAATTTCAGAAAAAAAGAAAGAGAATAGGTAGGTTAAATCTCAATATTTCGGAGATGTGTACACTGGACGATGCGGTAATGGATCCAGACGCTTCGTGAGACTGTATAAAATAATCTAAAAAGAATCTGACTTGGAGTTCTTCATGAAAGTTGTGCGAAAATGTCTTGGCTATAACCCAGTAAAATTTCGTAATTTTTGGAGGCCGTATGGATATTTTAATCGAATTTCTTTGGAAACCGTGCATTCTGGTTTCATCCGAAAATTATATGATGTTTTGTGAAAATTGGGAAATTGTATGAAATTATCATCCTATTGGCTTGTTTAATATTTGTTGTAATTTTTATAATTTTGGGAATTTTTTGATGTTAAATTTAATATTTATGGAAATGACAAAAGTTGGAATTTAAATAAATAAATAAATAAATAAATAAATAAGTAAAAAGAAAAGAAAAATAAAATAAAATAGATTATTTTATTGGCCATTAATTTATTTCATAAATAATTATACCATGTTGCATGTATGATGAGGTCTTGATGTATGCATGACATTGAATTGAGATGTATGTGTGAATTCCATGCCAAGTATGACTTGTTTGATGTCATATGCCATGCTAAATTAAGACCGAAATTGGTAAACATGGATAATGATAAGTGAGGAGGTGGTTGTGGTGGATGATGATGCTCGGTGGCCTAGTGGCGTAACTCCAAAGATTCCTCGGGAGTGTCGGGATGCCCGGTGGTATACGGTACGTAATTCCAGGGGAGGCCTGGTGGTATGTCGATACATAATTCTGGAAGCATTGTCGGAGGTCTTTGCCTGAAGGGAATGCCTTGCGATGCCAGGATTGGGGTGCGGGATGCCCGGCCAGGGAGTGTAAATGCCGGAAGCCCTGTCGGAGGTTTCTGCCCAAAGGGAATGCCTCGTGATGCTAGTTGGGATGTGAGATGTCCGGAATGTGGGGGGCCAGATGCCCATGGCCTAGAATGGCTGAATGCCGGAAGCCTCAGAGGTCTTTGCCTGAGGGGATGATGAAATTGATGATTTGAGGAATGAGTGATATGGTGATCAAATTGAAAGCTAAAAGTGGAAATTAACCCATGGCATGACATGCATGATGATATGCATGATGATGATAATGATGATGATATATGATATGGCATGATGACATGTGTAATGTGATGATGTCATGATGATGATGACATGTATGATATAATGATGCCATGATGATGATGACATGTGAAATGTGATGATGTCATGATGATGATGACATATATGATATAATGATGTCATGATAATGATGACTTGTATGATGTTATGATGCCATGATGATGATGACATATATGATATGATGATGCATGATAGTATGTGCATGATTTCAAGGTAAGTAACGCCTGCAATGCATGCATGATTTGCATGATGCATTGAGTTGTTATTGGATTCCTTACCTGCTGAGTGGTTGTACTCACCCCTTTTGGGGACCAACATTTCAGATTAGTAGATGGATTGAGCTTGGATATGACTGTAAGAAGAAGGATAGCAAAGGAGGGAACTTTTGGACGCCGACACTGATCGATGGACTTTAAGTATTCAACTGTTGGAGAAGATGTCGGTCATCTTTTGAAATATAGCCAAGTATAGAAAGACTATGGCATTTTGATGTATCGACTAATGATGTCCATCAAGTTATGTAAATAAAAGTGTATGGCTTTGATTTATATAAAATGTTTAGTTAGTGTGCGTCGATTTCTGAACATAGGGAAGGGAGTTTGTTGGATGTGCTTTCGTATTTAAATTGCGCAAGTGACCGATCTAAAAGGTGTAAACCCCCAGGTTGTATTGACCCGCTGCAATTGAAATGGTATCAGAGTGATATGTTAATAAGGAAAGTGAAAGGTAAGCGAACTGTGGCGACCCTAATTGGATCGGGGGCCGTCAAGGGGTGCCACAAGTAATATAGCAGAAATTTAGTGAACGAATGAATTTGAATCATATATTTAATTCACGTTTGTAATTGCTGCATCTTTTTATATATAGACTTTGTTTTGGCCAAATTTAAAATTTATTTTTCCATATTCTTTGACCCTTTTTTCAAACAAATTGTCACATTATTTAGTAAGATATCTAGACAAAAGTAAAGATATGAAAGGAATTAAAAAGGAAAAAAAAAAAAGAAGATGGGGAAATTTGTAAAATAATTAAATGTATGAATGGATAGGATGTGAGTAGGAAAGGAAAATAGGAAGACACTAGTTTTGGCAGATGCCATGAAATGGAAAATCCGGAGCACTGATGTCCAAATTGACATCCCTTTCATGCTCTATCAAAACGTTGTGGGCGGTGGCTAGAAAGTGTTAAGATTTGCTTCCAACCACCAGAAAGGAAGCAACTTGCTTGCGAGGAAAGTCGAAGCCATATCGGCATCAATGGTGATTATAACTCTGTGCAGTTTCTTAAAAGGTTCCTTCAACAAGTTGCTGCACATCCTCTTGTCACCAGAAGCACCAGTTAGAATGACAAAATCTAATTCGGTTTTTACCAAGAAAGATATAAACATCAAGTCTGAACATGACTTTACAATACCAATTACGTGATACTTGCAATAACAGCAAATGTGGGGCTCGAATTTTTGCCATGTTAGAGAACCGATTTCGACGAGTACCAACTCTTTCACACTTGTTGAATCTACTATAATGTTGTTCATACCCTAGCACTGGCGCCACTCAAGGGGCTCTAGAACGTGACCTTCCCTTAAAATTCCCTCGAGGATATCATCGCCTATCTCCGCATATTAGATCAACAAGACCATAAGATAAGGCCGCCTTATAGTCCTACCGAACGAGAAACAGCAGAAACCGACTTTCAGGCGCACCAACCGACTCAACCAATACAAGAACGGAAGCTCGTAGTCAGCCACAGGTGGAGCTCCTCCACGCAGGGCCCTGCTGCAAAGCGGAGCCAAAGGTCGACCTTGGTGCGATCGGCCACATCCTACTGGATGATAGTGACGTGGAACCTCTTCACCGTGGGCGAAGTTCACTGGATTAGGACGCTGTCGACAAAAGATGGGAAGTCCATGGAGTACGTGTCACGATTGTGAGGCCAGACTCCATTGAAGACGAGGTGAGTGGTGGTGGTCCACGTGGAGTGGCCATGCTTGGAGAGGACGCTGGTCTTGACGACGTCTTCGAGTGGCAAAAATGAGAAGACGTGATGGATCATGTCGTCCGGCAAGGCACTGATGAGATCCTTAGGCCTTCTGCCTCGTTCCAAAGTAGGAGAAGGGCGGATTTTCTTGGTACAATTTGGCCAGTCGTGAGACGATCTGCAATGGATGGCGCCATGAACGGAGGTCTACCCCATGGTTTTGCAGATTTTCCCGAGTTTTCGAATGATCTACTTTCCTTTTTCTCTTTATATTTTGACGGTGAATTACTGACAAGTTCTGGGCAAAATGAACTAAATGAAACCTTTGAAATAATTTGGCCCTTTTATTAGTGTAGTCTTTTTTTTTTTTTTGTATTTTTTTCTTTTCATATGTCACCAAAATTTTGTTCCATGACCAAACAAGTGGTCAACGGTCAAGTAGTTATCTTTGTGCAATAAAATCTATTCGCCGTCACGTATGGTCGACATATTCCAACGAATTGCTAATAATATCCAACAAATACATGAAGCGAAATTCTTTTAAAGAAGGATCAGACTCCTACTATGTCTTTACCCTTTGAAAAAAGAAAGAGTTCTCTCTCATCAGGCGGTTACCCATGGAAGCTTTTATATGGCACAAAATCTGTATGATTGTTTTTTATTTTTTTGGGAAGTCATCTTCAGATGGTTAATTAACTTCCGATAGAAAATAACAACTTCTATGAATGGTGATGATGGATGAAGATGGATTGTGTACAAAAATGTTACAAAACCTGCATTTTATACATACAAAATTTTTCTATTAAATTTCGTCCTAATTTTATAAAAGTTATTTGCAATTATTTACACTCCGAAAAAGTTAATGGCTAATGTTGCGCTAAAGCCAAGTAAAAGATCGAAATATTTCATAAAGATACCATTGGATTATGACAAATGGAAATGAAAAAGCGACGTTTATTTAAAGTCTTCTATTTTATATGTTGTATTGCATTCACAAAAGAAGGGATTTCCGTTCTTTTTCATGGACAACAGACATGCTAGTAAAATATTCTAATTGTCGAATTAGCAAATCACGTCATTTCTCATTTAAAGTAACCTTGACCATACTTGCCACCTTGTGGCTAAGTCTTTTCGATGCAAGTAGGAAAGGAGATTTGTGTGTCTATATGAATTAGTAAAGCCAAAAGGTTTATATATTTCATGTTAGGGAAAAAAAGATATATAAGTTCTAGACAGATATACTATTTAGAAAACTTAGAGCATATAGCGTCTATGTAAACAAGACTTTACACATTATTCATCATTAATTTGAGAGTTTAAACTTCACACTCTTTCACTAAACAATAAATTAAGGGTCAACAAGGCCACTCATGGAAATATATATGATATTGACGGTGTATGCTATAATTACTCTATTCCTTCTTGATACTTCTGTCGCGACCTCTTTTTTTTCGGCGCCCGTAATCGGGTACGAGCGCTTAAGGAGGCTAATGGCTCGGCTGAAATTAGTTATGCCCGAACTCTCCCAAGTCCACCAATTCACGACTTTAATAGTCTGAGTTTTTAACCTGTAAATCAATTTTTAAAATGGAGTCGCCACTAATCGATTTGGGATGGGTTGATTAGAAACCCAAGTGAAGTATCAGGAGAAATGCTCACTCCTGCGCAACTAGAGAAATTAGGATCGGGGACTTGATTACAATAGTTAATCACTAATGCTCTTTCAAAGATCTAATCTTGTTTAAACCCTAAGGTTTTTTGGATGTTCAAGGGATTTTCCATGCATTTTTTAGAGGAAAACATTTTTTTAGTCTTTTTCTAATTTTTTTGGACACAAAAGGGATTTTTTGGGGTTTTTGGTATTTTTGGAAAAATACAAGTCTTTTTGGCTTTTTCTGAATTTTTTTGGCTTTTTCATGAATTTTTGGCTTTTTTTGGATTTTTGGCATTTTTTGGAAAATATGAATTTTTTTGAATTTTTTTATTTTTCGGAAAATAAAATATTTTTATCATTTTTTAATTATTTTTCGATTTTCTGGAAATTAAAACATTTTTTTATATTTTTGGAAAATAAAATATTTTTTGGATTTTTTTGGAAATTAAATATTTTTTAATATTTTTCGAAAAGAAAAATATTTTTTTTGTTTTTTAAATAAATTATTTATTTATTCAAAATATTATAAAAACCGGCCCGGGTCGGATCCGTGGGTTGGGTCCGACCTGTGCCGACGATTCGCACGCGTTGCGGCCCGACTCGATTTTTTCCTTCTTTTTTTTTATTAACATAAAGCCCAAACCCACTTTGACCATTTTTCATTAAAAGAACTCAACCCAAAGACTACCCGCCCACGCGCACAACCCGGCCCAGACGGAAGCCCTACCCGAGTGAGGAGCGCCTGACCCGGCTTCTGACACGGCAGGCGCCTCTTTCCACGCTCGCATCTTTGCGGCACTGACAGAGGGGCTGGGATGGCGGATCGGTGGTGCTACAGAGGACATCAGCGGTGCGGCGTGGCGGCATGACGGCAGCGGCAGGTGGAGATGCAGAGGGGAACAACAGACAGAGCGCGGCCGAGGGCCGGATCCCGCGGTGGCTCGGGGCGGTAAGGAGGGTTTCGAGCGGAAACGGCGACGACCAAGCGGGGTTGATACTTGTCTGTGGAGAGGGTATGGCGCAGCGGCATTGCTGGTTGGCGAGACAGCGTCATTGGTGGTGGAGGCGGCTGCCTAGAGCGACGGGGCAGCGACGGTCGCGATGGCGAGGCCTCGGCTTCTCAGATCTGGTGTGGCGTTGGCGGGAGGACGGCGGCACGGCAAGATCTGGGGCAGCGGCGGCGTCGGCGTCAGGGCTCGGGACCTCCTCCGATCTCCTCTTCTCTCTCTCTCTACAGCCAGATCCGAGCCTCCACCGGCCGAATCTGACCTCCTCGGACTCGCTCGCCGGTGGCCTCCCCCGAAGTCTCTAAGTGGGAGGTCGGCTGAGCTCGCGAGCCGATTTTTCTTTCGCTCGCTCTTCAATTCCTCCCCCGAAGTCTCTCAGTGGGAAGATCTCGGAGCTCGCTCGTCCTCTCTCTCTCTCCGTGATCTCTGTGTGTACTCTTCGTCGGGGATGGAGGGCCTATTTATAGGCTGAGGGGTGGCCGGTCGACGGAGCTCGACCGTCGGTTGCCACGGCCTTCACCGGCCGAATCGGCGTCCCATCCAACGCCAGCTGCCCCCTGCTCCACGTGCGTCGTCACTGCTCCTCCTCTCCGCTCCGGCATTGCGCTCATCCTCTTCTCCGGCGCGTGTTGCTTATCCAGTTGGGGAAGAAGACAAGGGAGGAAGAAGACAAGGAGAAGGGGCCGGGCTGAGCCACGCGATTGGGCCTCGCGGGCCTGCGCGAAGGAAAAGAAAAGAGGGAGGGACTGGGCTAATGCTTTTTATTTTTTTTATTGATTTTTTTGTTATTTGTTTTGTTTATTATTCGAAAAAAAAACATAAATAAAGAAACTAAGGCTAAATTAATAACCTAATTAAAATTTAGGTGTCAACAAATGCCCCATCTTTAAAGGTGAGTTTGCAGAGGTTGCATTCAAAGACAAATCTGATACCTAAATTTTGTCTATACATATGCAATAGATTATATTTTATTTGGGACTATTGTCCTATACAGAAAAAGAGCAATATAACATTACACATACTAAAACAGATAAGAAGATACCTGTAGTTACGTACCGGGAGTGAGTGAGATAGGGTGTGAACCCCGAGTTTTGGCAAGTATCAAGGCGTCATCTTACCTGGTGACATGGGGAGGTTGCTTTTCCAGAGCTCAAACATTTCTTCGGTCGCCTGTTAAAACAATCAATGATTTGTCTAGGACTCGAACCTTTTTTCGGTCGCCTTGACGGGAAATTGCTCTTCCAAGACCCGAACCATTCTTCGGTCGCCTATTGGAGCAATCAGTGGTTTGTCTCGGACCCGAACCATTCTTCGGTCGCCGTGACGGGAAATTGCTTTTCCAAGACCCGAACCATTCTTCGGTCACCTGTTAAAACAATCAATGATTTGTCTAGGACCCGAACCTTTCTTCGGTCGCCTTGACGGGAAATTGTTCCTCCAAGACCCGAACCATTCTTCGGTCGCCTGTTGAAACAATTTGTGGTTTGTCTCGGACCCAAACCATTCTTCGGTCGGCGTGACAGGAAATTGCTTTTCCAAGACGCGAACCATTCTTCAGTCACCTGTTAAAATAATTAATGATTTGTTTAGGACCCGAACCTTTCTTCGGTCGCCTTGACAGGAAATTGCTTCTCCAGGACTCGAACCATTCTTCGGTCGCCTGTTGAAGCAATTTATGGTTTGTCTCGGACCCGAACCATTCTTCGATCGCCGTGACGGGAAATTGCTTTTCCAAGACCCGAACCATTATTTGGTCACATATTAGAATAATCAATGATTTGTCTAGGACTCGAACCTTTCTTCGGTCGCCTTGACAAGAAATTGCTTCTCCAGGACCCGAACCATTCTTCGGTTGCCTGTTGAAGCAATTTGTGGTTTGTCTCAGACCTGAACCATTCTTCAGTCGCCGTGACGGGAAATTGCTTTTCCAAGACCCGAACCATTCTTCGGTCGCCTGTTAAAACAATCAATGATTTGTCTAGGACCCGAACCTTTCTTCGGTCGCCTTGACGAGAAATTGCTCCTCCAGGACCCGAACCATTCTTCAGTCGCCTGTTGAAGTAATTTGTGGTTTGTCTCGGCCCCGAACCATTCTTCGGTCGCTGTGACAGGAAATTGCTTTTCCAAGACCCGAACCATTCTTCGCTCGCCTGTTAAAACAATCAATTATTTGTCTAGGACCCGAACCTTTCTTCGGTCGCCTGTTGAAGCAATTTGTGGTTTATCTCGGACCCGAACCACTCTTCGATCGCCGTGACAGGAAATTGCTTCTCCAAGACCCGAACCATTCTTCGGTCGCTTGTTAAAACAATTAATGATTTGTCTAGGATCGGAACCTTTCTTCGGTCGTCTTGACGGGAGATGCACCGACCTTTCTCAGGGCATCTCATTTGTGGGTGCTTGATTTGTATCGAGGACACCAGTTGGTACCCGACCTTTCTCGGGAGATGCGCCGACCTTTCTCAGAGCATCTGTTTTGTGGGGGTGTCTGACCTTTGTCAAAGACACTGGTTGGAACCCGATCTTTCTCGGGAGGATGCACCGACCTTTCTCAAGGCATCGATTTGTGGGGTGTCTAATTTCTGTCGAAGACACCAGTTGGAATCCGACCTTTTTTGGGAGGATATGCCGACCTTTCTCAGGGCATCGATTCTAGAAGATACCTGGACATTCATAGGCATATCAAAGAGTACCTGGATATTCACAAGTATTAACCTGAAGGATATTTGGGCCTTTGCAGGTGTCAAAAGGGGCATTTGACTGATCATAAGCGTAAACTCTTGGAGGATACCTGGACGTTCGCAGGCGTTGAAGGATACCTGGATGCTTGCGGGTATTGAAATAGTACTTGAATGATCAAAAGTACAAACTCTTGAAGGATACCTGGCATTCGTAGGTATCGAAGGAGTACTTGATTGCTTGCAGGTGTTGAAAGAGTACTTGGATAATCACAAGTACAAACTCTTAAAGGATACCTAGCGTTCGCAGGTATCGAAGGGGTACCTGGGATATTCATGAAGGTTCCTTACCTTATGATAATTGGGAATATCGAGGACGTACCTCGCATATTCGTGAAGGTTTCTCACATTCTTGGATATTCATGAAAGTCTCTCACCTCCTGGTATGAGGAATATCGAGGACGTGCCCCGAATATTTATGAAGGTCTCCCACCTCTTGGTAATTGGGAATATCGAGGACGTACCTCACATATTCATGAAGGTCTCCCACCTCCCGGTAATTGGGAATATCGAGGAAGTACCTGAGATATTCATGAAGGTCTCCCACCTCCTGGTAATTGGGGAATATCGAGGACGTACCTCGCATATTCATGAAGGTCTCCCACCTCCTAGTAATTGGGAATATCGAGGACGTACCTCGCATATTCGTGAAAGTCTCCCACCTCCTGGTAATTGGGAACATCGAGGACGTACCTGAGATATTCATAAAGGTCTCCCACCTCCTGGTAATTGGGGAATATCGAGGACGTACCTCGCATATTCGTGAAGGTTTCTCACCTCCTGGTAATTGGGAATATCGAAGGCATACCTGAGATATTCGTGAAGGTCTCTCACCTCCTGGTAATTGGGAATATCGAGGACGTACCTGAGATATTCATGAAGGTCTCCCACCTCCTGGTAATTGAGGAATATCGAGGACGTACCTCGCATATTCGTGAAGGTTTCTCACCTCCTGGTAATTGGGAATATTGAAGGCATACCCGAGACATTCGTGAAGGTCTCTCACCTCCTGGTAATTGGGAATATCGAGGATGTACTTGGGATATTCATGAAGGTCTCTCACCTCCTGGTAATTGGGAATATCGAAGGCGTACCTGAGATATTCGTGAAAGTCTCTCACCTTCTGGTAATTAGGAATGTCGAGGACGTGCCCGTCCCACCTCCTGGTAATGGGAATATTGAGAACATGCCTCGCATATTCATGAAGTTTCTCACCTCCTGGTATTATAATTTTGAATGTGGTATGATGCTTACCTAGATTGCTGCAGGCACTTAAAGGGGTGGAACACCTGGATAACCATAGGTGTACAAAGTACTAGAATACTTAGATGAACACAAGTATTTAATGATATGATCTGGGACCACTCAGGCTGGTCCAAGTATTAGAAAACATACCTGGATGGCGGTGCCAAGCAAAGCAATGGAATGTTTAAACAACTGTTATATTATTTGGGGACAACTCGGGCAAGTTGAGTGTCATGAAAAGGAAGTACCTAGACAACGGTGGGTATTTGACGATATGGGGATATCTAGACAGAAGTAGGTATTCAAAGATAAAAGGATACTTGATCAGTCACAAGTATCAATACTCTGGGGACAACTTGAGCAGGCCGAGTGTCAGGAAAAATGAGTGTCCGAACGGTGGCAGGTACTCAAAGACAATAGGGATACCTAGATAGCAGTAGGTATTCAATGATAAAGGGATACTTGGTCAGTCACAAGTATCAATACTCTGGGGACAACTCGAATAGGTCGAGTGTCAAGAAAAAGGAGTATCCGAACGGTGGCCGATACTCAAAGACAATGGGGATACCTAGATAGCAGTAAGTACCCAAACTCAAGAGACGACTCAATAAGTTGAGTGTCAATAAGAGAGTACCTGGATAGTGGTAGGTACTTTAAGACAAATGAGGATAGAGATATGCTTTCCTGGCAATATCTCTGATCTCTGAGAATATGTTTGCTATTTGCACAATATCCACACATGATTGTATATGCTATAAATTGATGACTTTAAATGAGATTCATGCATGATAATTTTGTCAGTTTTATATCATTTGATTTCCACCGGGGAAGATTTTGAAAGATGACCTTCATTTAGAATGTAGATGTCTTGAGCATGCCAGATAAGGGACTTTCAGTCTGAAGTGACTTTTTGCTCACTCTCATGGAAAAGGCTATCCTGACCATTGATGCAGGATTTATAAGGACCACACTATCTCACTGTCATCATGTCAGTAGGGGTTTGAGTATTCTCGTAAACAGTACGACTTTACCAATGTGAGAGATCTTTGTCGAAAATGTGATGAAGTCTTGGTCAGCGGCTCATTAGAGGGGACCATCAAGGTCGAAGACGATAGACGAAAATGTTGCACGATCATCTCCGAGTTTACAAGTCAAGAATCCTACGAAAAGAGATAGAGTAATCTTGCTCGTACTTTTTCGAGCGATGCTTATGCACATATGAAATCCTACGTTAATTGAAGTGCCTCTAGTCTGAAGTAGACTTGGCTCACATGTAAGAGGGTGAGAGCTGGTGATTGCCTTGGCATTTGTCACTGGTCTTTTTTTTCTCACTATCAGATGGAGGCTCTATCAATTGAACCACAACAACAACTCTTTCTTGGCTATATTTTTGATTGGAGGGCATTGGCCTTGCTTTTACCAGGCACACTGCTTTTTCATGCTCCTATTTTTATTCCAGTTCTTCATTTACGGGCATTGACCTTGCTTTTACCAGGTACACTGCTTTTTTATGCCCCTGTTTTTCATTCTTGTCGTTAGAGGAACTAGCCTAGGCAAGTTCAATCACGACACTGTTATTTATCTCTTGAGTCTTTATCTTCAGCTGGCGCTCTAGGCTATGGCAATGACTTCTGCTTTGCCTCCATGTGAGGGTGAATTTACAGACTCACTCGGGTTGTACAATGAATACAAGTGCGTAAAGAAAGAATTGCTCTTCGTCATTCTAGGGCACTTAAATTAACATGAGTGTTCATATGCAATAAGGACACCCGAAGATTGATGCAAGTGCGAGTAAGAAATTTTCTATCTCTCTTCTCACCTTGTGATGCTGCTCTGTCTCCGATCTACCCCAGTGTGGGGTGGTTCTTGACAAGGATAGGACAAAGATTTCATCAGTGTATGGGGCTCAATGGGGTGAGCGATGGAATGCCTCTCACTATTTTGGTTATCGTACCATTCGCGAGAGAACTCTTTACCCTGTAGTCATGGAATCTTCTGCACTCATCCCACAAGTGTATAGATGGGGGGACTATGTGTAGGATATAGCTTGCCTGTCATCATTCTGACGCGCCTCATCTAGCATGCTTGATTAATCTTGTATTCTTCAATTAGCTGTCTATTCTAATAATTCTCAATAGAATCAGTGATTTAGACAGACAAAATCATCATGCAAAATCCATTTGGAAAAGGTATGCAGTATTTTAAATGTGATGGAGTTTGTACTCTCAGAACAAATGAATGTTTTTGGCTCAAAAAGACATTCTTGGTAGCTTTAAGGGTCAACAGAATAGTATTGATAAATTTTGAACATCAAAAGGGTTATTCACAAAGGGGTGTCGATGGTTGTCCCTATTGATTAGGGATATGACACATGAATGATCAGCGAAAGATTAGGAATTTGATCGGGCATCTTTGCTTTTGCCCCTGTAGAAGAAAAGATGTACAAGTAGATCAATTAGTCTGGCCAAAATCAAATATCAGCTAAGGCCTGAAGATTTTCTGTCATTTGCTTTGACGATTACTCTGGACGCCATTTCATTTAGGAGAGTTTGTCATGCCTCTCATTGATTCATTATCCTTGTTTTTGATAGTCAAGTGATCCTGCAACAAGACATGCTTCTCGTTGATTTGTTATCCTTGCTTTTGACAGTCAGGTGATCCGGCAACAAACAAGAGGGAATGTGTTAGTCATGAACTCTTTCAAGAGTCGATTAACTGGAATCGATACAACTTTACCCTTCACTGGTTTGCAGATGATTGGGTGAACCTGAAGTGAGAGGGGGACACGAAGTCCTATGCCCCTTGCTTCGTTAGGTCAATTATTCCCTGTATTGGCTCCTGGATGTCGTGTCCTTTTACACGAAGCCAGGTGAATTTGATGTGGGTCATTTCCATGTACTAGCTTGGCCAATATTGATTTGCCTAACCATCAAATTTGGCTCTTGAATCCTGGTGCTTTCTGCCAATAGGGGGAATATGTCAAAAGTGAATTCAAAGAGGGGGGAGTATTGGAAACAATACCAAATTACTCTTCTCCAAAGTTTGTATTTGCTGACTCCTAAGGATATTTGAATGTCAATGACAGCCTTTTCGTCTTGGCATAGTTTGACATTTCTTTCGATTGGCCTTCCTCACTTGTGACCATGTATGCATGGTTGCTGGTCGTTGATTCATCTTCAACGCCTTCCTTCTGTGGAATTTCTCCTTCTGTTTTTAACTATAGCATCATTCGGTAAAAGTCATGTATCTCAAGCTTCTATGAAATATGAGATGGATAATCAAAACCTCCAATTCTCTGATGGCAATTACTTCTTGCGAGAGCATGCGTCTGAATAGGAAGTCAGGTTTCTAGGTCCTCATTTTAAATAGGGGCTAGAGATCACTTCAACTATCTGGATTTCTTCCCTGTTGACAGTAGCCAATTCAAAGAAAGAGAAGAGATCCCTTCCTTGTGCTTCTGGGCTTGCTGAAGCTGGAAGTCCCGTTGATGAAACCGCGGCATCTAGTTGCTCAGGCATGTTGTGGGGAAAAGATGTTGCTACGACTTGAGAAGGAGTTGGGCAAGAGCAAGGTGGAGTGTACAGAGCTCTTGGGAACGGCTTAATTTCAACCGTATGCCTGTACCTATTACGTCCTATTCTCGTTTCCTGTAAATAGAAGAGAAAGGACATCATTTATAAAATTATATTTAGAGAATAAAACTTACCTTCTTTGAAGTGGGATGATATTTTCTGTTTGCCCCATTGCCTTCTTGAAAGGGTATTTTTGAATTTGGCGAGCTCACATGATGTGCCAGTTTCAAATACCTTTTGTCACACTAAATCAAAGGGGATGATGTTCTGAAACATAAAGTGAGAGGGTTAGAAAGACAAACGTGCTTAAATTTATCATCTTGTTTTGACAAAAGCTTTTGGGTGATAAAATATTTTTTATTTTCAAAATGCGTCTTTGAGGGAGAAAAAGCATGAGAAAGCCCAGTCCTCAGTATTCTCCTTGGATGATATTTTATTTTCATGGTTGGATAACATCACCGGGCTGGTTTGGAGTACCGCCTCATGCTCTTAAAACAAAATATTAGAACTGTACAATAGAGTATTTGGAATGGAAAATACAACAGTAGCACACTAAACAAGATAAGAGACATGAAATTGTAAAAACAAGTAAAACCCATGAAAACTCCTATGTAAAGGAGTGCTTTGATAGTGTTGGTTCTGAAATCAAGTGCCTTTGAGTTCCTCGCCTCCAGTAGACTCGAAGTATTCGCATGAGAGGATCACTTCATTGAAGCTATGGAAGTGCAACCCATGCAACCAACAACGATGCTTACGAGGTAAAGCCCTTATGAATAGCTTTATCATTTCTTCTTTGGCAAGTTGAGGGTAAGTTTGCATCATAAAAGCCTCCCATCTCCTTGCATACGCTCGGAAATCCTCCATTGGTCTTCTTCTGAAGTGAACCAAGTTCTGACAAAGCATTTTAGTCCCAATCTGGCTTTGATACTGAAGCAGGAATGCAGAAGACAGCTCATTCCAATCTCTCATGAGGTAGATGTCTGCTGTGATGAATCATTGTAATGCAGACCCTGTAAGACTTTCTTGAAAGGCTTGAGTTGCGAATGACATCGGTCTATAGTACCGACTCATTTCAGTGTGGAGGTATTGCAAATGAGCCACGGGACAAGTTGTGCCATTATACTTACGGAGATTAGGTATCCACATCTCTCCAAGGGTCATGATCCTATGAGTGCAAGACGGGCTTGATGTATCCTGGTTAGGCCACTGGTTTTCCCATTGCATATTCGTTATAGTGGTGAATTTTTCTGTTTCTGGAAAGTTAGATTCTACCGAGATTACTCCATTGCTTTCTTCTTGGTCAAAATTTCCAAATGAGGATGAAGTATCGAAGCTATCCTCATGGTCAGAGGACAAGCTTAGTACTTCGTTAGGATCGTAGCGGATAAAGACATATGCTTCCTCTTCCGACGGACCTTCATCCTCGGATGAGAGTATGAAACAGTTATACGATGAATCGTCAGTTTCATTATCAAAATAATGCTAGAAGTCCTTGGGATTGTATTCTAGGGCTGGGAAGTCTTCAGGGTTGTACTCTAAAGGATGGTGGCCTTCAAAGCTGTATTATTGAGAATGCTTGAAGCTTTGGTGCGGTGACTTGTCGATAGATGCTGAATCGATCTGCTTAAGCTTTCTTTTCTTGGCTTCTGGTCTAGACTTTTTGAGTAAGGCCCTTCGTTTTGCTAACTTGATTCTGTCAATGGAAGTGAGAGACATTAGAGTTTCACTGTCTGATTCACTTTCCAGGTTGATAGGGGTTGGTATTCTTTGGACCCTAGCTCTTGGAGTAAGCTTGGGGAGTTGTCCAGTTATGCCCCGCTCTTGAATAGGCTCTGAGTCTATGATCTCGTATAAAGGTTCCTTGCCTTTCCTAGTGGGAAATTTTCCAGTAACAAGATGCTGCTCAGCTGCCCATTTATTATGCAAGGCTTCATCGACACGTTTCTCTCCTATCTCAGCAACTAACGGCTCCTCGTGCTCCGCGATCATCGGCTCTTCATAGGGCAAGGTGATGTCAGGGGTGATGTCAATATTGTACTCTTGGTAAAAAACATGAATTAGTTCCCTCCAGGTTTTAAAGGGATTAATCTTCCTAACAATGTACCATTGCAAGGTAGGGCCAGTCAAGTTCGATTGGTATGATTGAATCATCCTTCGGACCAGGTAGGCCTACAAGTAGGTCTCTGGGCGGGAGGTATCAGCATACCTTTCGCATTCAGGTGCTTTGAGCTCTTCAGGGATTTCAATGCCGGCATAATTGGAAAGGTCCATGGGATTCCGCTCTTGCAGCTGGTTTAACTTTTTCATGATCCTTTCAAACTGTTTATGGTACTGGCTATTTTCTAGCAAATTTGCAGGCGTCATGACGGTGTTTGAGGCAACTATAGAGTTGGGCTCAGTCTGAGTGGATTTCATTTGTCTCGAGAGTTGTCGAAGGACAATGGACATCTGTCCTACGCCGTCTTCAATGTTAATGAGGCAATTTTGTACATCATTCTGATCGACCCCTATTAGATGAGGCCATTCACGAACGAGTGGTGGCCGACGATTCATAATTACCTGTCGTTGCGAAAATAATGAATGAGCACGAAAGTAAACAAAAATTGACCCATGGCAATGGTCTAATTGCTTTTTTATTCATCAAAAGAGGATTTTATAGACCGCAGACTTCTAACATCTAGAACTTGAAATCGTAATGACAAAATAAAATACTAGATATTAAACAAAAGTCCTTAAACAATAGGACAAAACTTTCACACTATTAACACTAAGGGGCACATGATTCCCAATTTATATGCGACGGGGAGCCTTGCTCTTGCGAGGATGCCTACTTCTTTGGGCTGGCTCTGAGATGTGCATCCAGTCCATTCCCAAATCCCTCTCCATGAGCTTTGCTTGCTCGTGCGGGCTGCTCTCTCTGATTGAGCGAGGAACTGATGGCTTCCACCTTGTCGGGATGTGATGATTGTGGATGTAGGCCGCAAAGGCGTGGTGGGCTTTTTCTTCTCCCTCAAGCCCTTCAGGTACCACGATCCTTTTGTGATGGCACTTGTCCCAAGTTTCTTCAACGATAGAAATTTTGACCGCATAGTCACGGCTTGTGTTGAAAAGAACTGGAGGAATTCTCCTCCTGGAAGGCGGTGGAATCTCTTGAAGGGCTCCAAATTGTCGTGCCACCCGATATGGGTAATAGGGAACAGTGCCGGTGCAGCCAAGCAATGGAATTGGGTGGGTGCGTTTGTAAGCAAAGCGGGCCCTCTTTTCATGGAACCAACCAGCACACCATTAGAATGCCTCAGGAGTTGGGTTTCTTAGGAAGTCAACCCAATTTAAACAGCTTTGATCGGGAATATATAGTCCTAAAACCATAAATTTTTGTAATGGATTTTCGAAAGCATTTGTTTTAGACGATCGCATGAAGTCTTGGAATTCGCTTAGGTGAGAAAAGAACCAGACTTGTAAAATTTCAGGAGAGACCCACATGATTTTCTCCGTGTTGTCTTTAAAACGATTAAAGGACAAGAATGTTTTAGTTAAAATCATGTTGACATAATTTCCCCCCCCCCCTCAAGATCTGATCAACTATCCATGCCATCTTAGGACTTATGACATTTCTTTGATAAGGGAAAATGATGAGTCCGAAAAAGGCTAGGAGGAAAATCTCACTTTTTTGGGTTATAGGCTGATTTTGAAAACAAGCATTCATAAATTCAAATGGGCATGTATTATGGTTGTTTTCAAGAATTTGTATCATAATATGGACTTCAGTTCTTAAAAGTCGCGCCAACCCATGCAATGGGATGATGCCTGTTGATGGCCTGACAAGCTTTTTCTCAAGAGGCATTCCAGTGATGATGCTGTATTCCTCCAGGGTTGGGGTTACCTCAAACCTACCAAACATAAAAGTAAGTGTCCTCGGGCACTAGAAATGTGCCATGGCTTGTATGACTTCGGGATGAACAGTGATTTGGATCAGTGATAGGAGATGACCAAGTTTGGCCTTCACGCGCTCTTGGGCAAATTGATCCAATTGACCCCACCATCTAAAGAGCTCCACCTTGGGAGTAGGAATAAACTGGATATCATCTTTCCCCATCGCATATAAACTGGGACTTAAAAAGCTTATCTTAAATTGCCATGGGCCAAATAAAAAGACTGAATAAAAGTAAAGAAATCACTTTGCTTTTAAATAAAATGACAAGCACAAAGACATGCACATGAGATGTGTGGCTCGATTTCTAACTCAGAAGGCTTGATGAAATTAAAAGGGTATCCGCCCGTTGCAGTCTCGCGTTAGTAGCATACCCCCTTAACCTCGGCTAAGAAATTCGGGAAAAAGAAAGGCAACTTCTACATCGCAGTCTCGCGTTCGAGGTCGTATCTTTCTTAACACCATCCTAGAAATCCTATGGTGGCCGAGGTCCGGCGGCCGGGTTGTGTGTGCCATGTGTAGTGTTTAAAACAATAAAGCATGCACAGCAGTTTATAATCACAAAACGTTTTATTTTGATAGAATAAAAAAACTTTAAGCTATTACCCTGCACAAAAGAAAAAAACCCAAGTCAGCAAAGCATTTAAACAAAGATAAAATGGCCTAAGTCCTCAAAGTCCCCAGCGGAGTCGCCAAGCTGTCGCAACCTCTTTTTTTTCGGCGCCCGTAATCGGGCACGAGCACCTAAGGAGGCTAATGGCTCAGCTGAAATTAGTTATGCCCGGACTCTCCCAAGTCCACCAATTCACGACTTTAATAGTCTGAGTTTTTAACCTGTAAATCAATTTTTAAAATGGAGTTGCCATTAATCGATTTGGGATGGGTTGATTAGAAACCCAAGTGAAGTATCGGGAGAAATACTCACTCTGCGCAACCAGAAATTAGGATCGGGGACTTGATTACAATAGTTAATCACTAATGCCTTTTCGGTACCTAATCTTGTTTAAACCCTGAGGTTTTTTGGATGTTCGAGGGTTTTCCATGCATTTTTGAGAGGAAAAACATTTTTTTGAGTCTTTTTCTAATTTTTTGGACACAAAAGGGATTTTTTGGGGTTTTTGGTATTTTTGGAAAAATACAAGTCTTTTTGGCCTTTTTCTGAATTTTTTTGGCTTTTTCATGAATTTTTGGCCTTTTTTTTGGATTTTTGGCATTTTTGGAAAATATGAATTTTTTTGATTTTCTTAAAATAAAATATTTTTATCATTTTTTATTATTTTTCGATTTTCTGGAAATTAAAACATTTTTTAATATTTTTGGAAAATAAAATTTTTTTGGATATTTTTTGGAAATTAAAATATTTTTTAATATTTTTCGAAAAGAAAAAAACAAAATATATATATATTTTAAATAAATTATTTATTTATTCAAAATATTATAAAAAACGGCCGGCCGGATCCACGGGTTGGGTCCGACCTGGGCCGGCGATCCGCACGCATTGCGGGCTCAATTCAGATTTCTTTTCCTTCTTTTTTTTAAACCTAAAAGCCCAAACCCACTTTGATCCTTTTTCATTAAAAGAACTCAACCCAAAGACTACTCGGCGCACACGCACAACCTGGCCCAGACGGAAACCCTACCTGAGTGAGGAGCCCCTAACCCAGATTCTGACCCGACGGGCGCCTCTTTCCACGCTCGCATCTTCGCGGCACTGACAGAGGGGCTGGGACGGCGGATTGGTGGCGCTACAGAGGACATCAGCGATGCGGTGTGGCGGCACGACGGCGGCGGCGGGTGGAGATGCAGAGGGGAACAACAGACAGAGCGCGGCCGAGGACCAGATCCCGCAGTGGCTCGGGGCGGCGAGGAGGGTTTCGAGGGGAAACGACGACAACCAAGCGGGGTTGATACCTGTCTATGGAGAGGGTATGGCACAGCAGCGTTGCTGGTTGGCGAGACGGCGTCGTTGGTGGTGGAGGCGGCTGCCTAGAGCAATAGGGCAGCGACGGTCGCGATGGAGAGGCCTCGGCTTCTCAGATCTGGTGTGGCGTTGGCGGGAGGACGGCGGCACGACAAGATCTAGGGCAGCAGCGGCGTCGGGGCTCGGGACCTCCTCCGATCTCCTCTTCTCTCTCTCTCTCTCTCTCTACAGCCAGATCCAAGCCTCCACCAACCGGATCTGACCTCCTCGGACTCGCTCACCGGCGGCCTCCCTCGAAGTCTCTCAGTGGGAGGTCGGCCGAGCTCGCAACCCGATTTTTCTCCCGCTCGCTCTTCGATTCCTCCCCCGAAGTCTCTCAGTGGGAAGATCTCGAAGCTCGCTCGTCCTCTCTCTCTCTCCGTGATCTCTGTCTGTACTCTTCGTCAGGGATGGAGGGCCTATTTATAGGTCGAGGGGTGGCCGGTCGACGGAGCTCGATCGTCGGTTGCCACGGCCTTCGTCGGCCGAACCAACATCCCATCTGATGCCAGCTGCCCCTGCTCCATGTGCGTCATCGCTACTCCTCCTCTCCGCTCCGGCATCGCGCGCGTCCTCTTCTCCGGCGCGTGTTGCTTATCCGGTTGGGGAAGAAGACAAGGGAGGAAGAAGACAAGGAGAAGGGGCCAGGCTGAGCCACGTGGTTGGGCCTCGCGGGCCTGCGCGAAGGAAAAGAAAAGAGGGAGGGGCTGGGCTAATGCTTTTTTTTTTTTTTTTTATTGATTTTTTTGTTGTTTTTTGTTATTTGTTTTGTTTATTATTCGAAAAAAAGGAAAAAAACATAAATAAAGAAACTAAGGCCAAATTAATAACCTAATTAAAATTTAGGTGTCAACAACTTCTACAAATTCCACTGCTTAAAATAAAATCGAAGTGTTGTATGACCTAATTGAAAGTACGATAAAGTACCTCCAACGCATATGAATATGTGAATTATATATATATCACATAAACATAAAATGAAGTGACGAGGCAGGTAACATCGCCCCTTGTACCTGGTGCAATATATACATCTAAAAGTTGCCCTATGGAAATGATCAATGGCTTGTCAACGCCTTCGCTGAGCTCTGAGTAAGTATATATATTTATTGCAAGCGAATGGCAGCGCAATTCTCCCTTGGCGGAAGCAAGAACACCTTAGCATCTGCATGCATGCCAATGTAGTTCTCTTTTGCCGAGGGAGAATTACACTGTTATCCACCATCGCATTCTGCACTACTCCTTCGTGTGGCCGTGCCCGAGTCGTCTCATTGATGATCAAGCTCGTATATTTTTCACCAAATTCGGCATAATACCAGCTATATGCGGGAGGAAGAGATGGTATATGCCAGAGCACAATTCTTCCCTAGGGTTCTTCCTTCCGGAAAAGAATGCATGGTCCCCATTCTTCACCTTTATATCTTTAATTATCACTACTTCAGCCTCTTGCTTCAGGAAAATAACGCTTGCGCATCTTTAATGAAGTGTGTGTATATATATGTGTGTGTGTATAAGTTATGTATGGCACAAGAAAGACAACTAAAAGGAAAAAGTGCACGAAAGTCCTAAAGCTTGTATACGGAATGCAATCAATTCCTAAACTTTTTCAAAAGTTCAATTAAATCCTCTGCCTTTTTCAAAAAGTGGTAATTAATTCCTTATATTGAATGGTACCTAAAATTACCAACATGTTCAAGTGAATTTGTTTATATGGCATCCTTAAATTGCACTTCTCAATATAAATTCTAGGAATTAATTTTACTTCTAAGTAAAATTTGAGGACTTAATTGATTGCATTTAATACATAATGTTTAGAACTCGTGGTGCAAATTTTCCAACAACTATATAGGTTATGACTATAATTTATCAAAAATATTTGTATATTGTATATGATTCTAAGAAGAGATAATTATAGTGCAAGTCCTCAAACTTGTCAATTTTGTGAATGGAAAACGCTACTAGGCTTTTTCATATTTTGTAGCATTATGTGGCCGTTGATACCGTGACAAAGCACCCTCAACATAGGAAAAAAGTTATTTTCCTTGCCGCCACATCAAAATAAATAAAAAGTCATTTACCATTATCATTTATTTAAAAATTTTTTTTACATGGAAATGTGCTTATTTTGTAATATTTTGAAAAAGAAAAATAACATTTATAATTCATTAACTTTAGCTCATTGTTTCTTGTCATCATTGGACTTTTAATTTATTTAATATGATTATTGAATTTTTACTAAATGTTTAATGTAGTCTCTAGACTATATTAAGAAACTCAACATCGGTTTGTCATTAGTTCGAGTAGATAGAATTAACCAACATGTACTTCAATCTATTAAGTTTCAACAATAAACAATAAAAAATTGTATCTAGAAGTAGATCAATAAAAAAATAGAATCTGTGTTCACATGTTGTTATGTCTTATTGACCCGTGATATCAAAATTCGAGCTCAACATTAAATATTCAATGTCATCAAATTACATCTAACTTGTTTGATTAAATAGAGACACTATATTAAATATTTAAAAATAGTTTACTAATCACACTATGTGAATTAAAAATTTAAATTTGACATTGCATATTAGGCCAACATTTAAGAACTCGTAGTATCATTTTACCTTTAAGAAAAGACACTAGGAATATGCTTGAAATAACGACAAGATCGAAATGTAGTAAAACTAAATTTGTCTAGAAATTTCTCCACTCCAATTAGTTGGATATAGAGGAATATATGTTGACTCCGGTCGTCCCTAAAACCTGGTATGAACCGAGGATAAAATCTAGCATATCCAACTCACTGGACCACTAGCCTTTATTTTCCTCTTTTTGCCCAACTAAAGTTTTATTTGATCTTGGATGTTCTGAGAATATGCTGTGTGCATGGAAAACGTCTCTACCGCTTTTGGAAGGCTATAAATAGATATTGCATCTAACTTTGTTCATCGAAGCCAAGAAAAAATTAGAATTATACAAGCACGTGAAGAATAGAGTGGATGACATGTAAGTGGTGAATTACTGGGCATTTACTCCTTTGGCAGGTGGTTTATACTCAAATGTTTTCACTGGGAGTGAATGTCATATAAGCTCACTGCCAAAGGAGATTTGCCCGGCAATTCACCATTGCAATCTTCTCCAATTCTGGGATGTTTCATTTAAGTTTTTTTATGGCACTCTATTTATTATATTTTACTTATTTTTTCATTATATAATTTTATCTACCTACTTTAGATAAGATTATTTAGTGATGATAGCGGTCCTTTGGACTTCTCTAGCATATGTTCCTGACTTTTCCTCGTATTCTTGTGTATAATGATTATAAAAATATTATATCGACAAAGTCACGTCAGGTTCTTCATGAATAGAGATGTACGTCTGCAGTTGTAGTGTTTAACACGAAATGTGACAACCACTATTATTGCCTAGGATCTTAAAAAATTGCAAGACATTCAGCAATTATTACATTTCATATTTTTTCAGATATAAAAATAATCTTTTCTTGGTTCATTTGGCAATAGGGCTAGTGGGCTTTGAGCCCAACCGGACAATACCTTAGTTTTGCTAGTTTGTCATGTCACAGTTGCAACAAAATATGCATGTTAACCCTTTCAGGTGGCAGTCCTCATGCCCATGAGCAGAGAGAGATCAGTGACAGCCTGATGGTTGTGGAGGCTAAAGACAACCGACAAGGATAGAGGCATTGTGACAAGGCGATTTGGCCAGTGGTTATTTTCAGTGAAATTTTATGTGATTAAAGTCCACAATTCATGTCGATTTCAAAAACCATACTTGAACTAAAACATTTTTATTATGATAATATTGTGATTCGTATCACCATCATGAATTTATTATTTGAATTTCTAACCACAAATTCTCTAACGCTCCTCACATTCAAACATAACCATCGAAAAACCTTGTCATCCCTATACTGGATGTCACGACCAAATCAACACTATTATCATTACTATGTTTGGAAAAGTGCTCCATTATTTTCCATTTCTTGATTATAGTTAGAAAATGTTTTCCATTCATTTTCTTTATATATTGTACCTTTTTCCCGTACGTATAAAATTGCGAAGTCTATTCTCCTTAATCATTTTGGAGACCTTTGTTCACATGGGAAAAGAAAAATATGATATAATGTTGTCGTCATATCTGAAAGTAAAGGTTCTCGTCAATGCCATATAGAGTTGGTCATCGCATTCCCACTGTAAAGTTAGTTCAAGGGATTTTCTTTATCTCTAACTTTAACATTAGGTATGAAATGCCATGGGATTGTTCCCATGCATATCATGCCTCCAAAAATGACATATATAAGGCATTAATCCAGAAAACCAACTTATATTTTTTCAAGATTCATGAGATTTCGGAGAATTTTATCTTGAAGACACGTGGTAACTAGAATTTAGCTAATGAAAATTTTGATCTTGACCCAAATTATGAACCCTTCAATAAATGAATGAAATGTTTAGAGCACACATGACTACTTTAATAAAGTTGAAGTTGTAAGGTTTGTTTTATTATCGAATGTATACCTATTTTTGCCAGTCTAATAATTCTGTTATTTAATAATTTTTTTAAGTGGGTTCTATTTCTTTAACTCTTAAGGTTAGAAAAGTCTTTAAATTTGAATATTGACCATGCCTAATTGTGTAGAAAACAAACTCAAGTAAGGCAAGATTTTTATTTTGACACAAATCCGTTTATGTAAAATCTAACTCTGTTAATTACATGTCGTACCTTGTAAACAGGTCATGTTGAGAATTGCTGGTTTGCCATCTAACATAAAGTCATGAGAATATACGATATATTCATCTTGTTCTTTTCTCTCTATTTTTTCTTTTTGCCGACGTAGTTTCAAGACAGGTCTGAAACTAATCATCCGCGGGGAAATTGAAAGTCGCACTCGAAGACCGCGGCGCACGTGGCATGGGGGCACGAGAAGCACATGCGAAATTGTTAATCTTTTTGCTAACGTGCTTAAAAGTTGACCATTAGTCAGAGATGGTGTTTCTCAATTAGCATAATACAAAAAAAAAAAAAAAAAAAAAGAGAGATTTTTGCTCATTTATCATCCTGCCCTCGAGAATTAGCAAAATGTCACGCTGACCACGACCTACTACAAAAAACAAAGAGTGTTTTCTTCAACCTTAATTAATTCAAAACACCCAACATTGCTTGGCCTCCAAAAATATATTTTTTTTTTATGAAGAAAACGTAAATTATTGCATTAGGTCTACTAAATTACGCAGCACTGGCATAATTTCCTCTTTCTAAATTTTCCTGTATTCCGTTTAAATGGTCTCGTTTGACTACTATGTCCTAACTACCATTGTTCTAATTGAATTAAGATTAAAAAAAATAAATTATAGTGTCATATGTTTCCTAGAAATTCCCAAGGCAAAATGTTCAAAGTAGGCCGATACTCAAGTAGAATAAATATGAATGAATAGAATAGAATAGGTGAAAGGAAAAAAAGAAAAATCCGTATAAATATATACTTGGTGGATGGATAAGAAGTCCACAATCTTGCGCTCTCAATGATCAATGTTGTCCAAATCCTTCGCTCTTGAGGCAATCCAAAATGAATTATGCTCAGAACAACCCTTTTGTTGGTGTGATGTACAAGCAACAAGTTGTTGCATTTAAGGGTCAATTTTGAGAAGTTGGGTAGTGCTTTCATCTAAGCCTAGAGATGTACTCGTCAATATGGAAATGGGACCTGCAGTTCGTGTCGACATCTTTTTCCATTACTCATTATTAGGAACTATGTATGTCGGATTATATGTTTTCTCTCTGATAGCTATATTGGTAAATTGTCGCATTGTCTTTTATGAGGTTACGAATTCATAGCATACAGTGTAATCAACGTTAAAAAGGACCAATGAAATTGAAACATTTAGACGAAGACCCAAGACCAAATCAAAGTGATACACAACCGTGTGAACACTTAGATTGAGTCTTTCCCGTAAATAAAGGGAAAACGCAAGGGTAATCATGATAATTAAAAGAGTATATAAATACGAAGCCATCCAAGCCCTCATTAAGTCTCCATAATCACACAATTTCCTCCGGCCACCATTAATGGAAGAAGCGGAAGCAGTCATGAAGATCATCGATAGATGCTGGTTCGAGCTCGAGATCTTCAAGAAACGACCAGACACATCGCCTTCTTCAACCTCCAGATCCAACCCGGGTCAAGAAAGCATAGAAATACCCGAGAAAGAAAGCTCGTGTCTTCAAATTTCTCGGACCCCATCAATTCTTGTGAGGTCCGTGAGCGATCAAACGAGCATCATCCCAACAAGCTTACAAGCAAGTTCTCTCTCTCCAGACTCAGTCCTTCCCATGAAACCTATTCACAGCATGATCTATGAAGAAGAGGAAGGTTTCAAATGGAACAACCTGAGAAGCTCGGAGTTCTCGCACAGAGAAAAGGGCCAAATGGGAGGAAGAGCAAAGAGAAGGACCTTGACTAAGAGCTTGTCGGAGCTCGAGTTCGAAGAGCTAAAAGGGTTCGTGGATCTGGGGTTCGTCTTCTTGGAGGAAGACAGAGTCGACTCAAGCTTGGTCTCCATCATTCCTGGGCTACAGAGACTGGGCAACAAAATTAAAGATGGTGAAGAAGATGACGAAGATGGTGATGAGAAACTGACTGCTGGTGAGTCTGTAGTTGTTGCGAGGCCTTATCTGTCGGAGGCGTGGGAATGGTGGGAGGAGAAGAGGAAGGAGGATCCATTGATGAACTGGAAGGTTCCTGCTCTTGGGAACGAGACCGACATGAAAGAGAGTCTCAAATGGTGGGCTCACACCGTTGCTTCAACTGTTGTTAGATGACGGTTGTTCTGTTGTTCTTGTCGTGGTCGTCGTCATTGTTTAATTTGGAAGTTTTGATCATTCTTCTTTCTTCCCTCTTTTCTTCATGTAAAAAGATTATTTTATTTATTTATTTATTATTAGTTGTCAATCAAATTGGAAATTCTTATCTTGGGTAACTCTTGATTTTGCTTTGCTTAAGGAAGCAGATTTGATGTTCCTTTGGCAATGCGACGATTACCTTACGATATTTTTAATTATTATTTATTTTAAAATTTTTGTATATATTTGAATAGAGAAAGGGCTTTTGAATTGCTAGGAATATGTAACTCAGCCATTTTATAATCTCAAGCATACCATAGGGAGGGCAAGCAATTAATATTTGCTTGTTCTATTTATGGACAGATGTTAATTGTACACATGATCAAATTTTAACAATGCATATGACGATAATATAAATATCTTTACATTCATGACATTTTTCATTTTTCCTTAGTTGTGTATGAAATGCATGTTATGAGCATCTACAATATATATGTAGAACCATCTTGTAAAATGAATCGGATATTTACGAGAAATTTATATATGTAGAACCAGCTTGTAAAATGAATCGAATATTTACGAAAATTTGTGTGTGTGTGTGTGTGTGTTGTAAAATGAATCGAATATTTACGAGAAATTTGCGTGTGTGTGTGTGTGTCATGTACTTAATGAGCATTTATAATTTGTCGCATTACTTTATAGACACCTTTTGTTTTGGCCAAATTAAAACATTATTTCTCCTTATATTTAGTAAGATATCAAGACAATCGTATAGTTATGAAAGATTTTTTTTTTTTTTTAAGACGAGGAAACTCAAAAAGTAATTAACTGCACGAATGGATGGGATGAGGGTAGAGTATGGAAATAATAATAATAATAAGAAGGACAACACAAGTTTTGGCAGATCCACGAAATGGAAGATCCGGAGTGTGTGTGTGTGTGTGTCATGTACTTAATGCGCATTTATAATTTGCCGCATTACTTTATAGACACCTTTTGTTTTGGCCAAATTAAAACATTATTTCTCCTTATATTTAGTAAGATATCAAGACAATCGTATAGTTATGAAAGATTTTTTCTTTTTTTTTAAGACGAGGAAACTCAAAAAGTAATTAACTGCACGAATGGCTGGGATGAGGGTAGAGTATGGAAATAATAATAATAATAATAATAAGAAGGACAACACAAGTTTTGGCAGATCCACGAAATGGAAGATCCGGAGCATGTTCTGTTGTCCAAATTGACATCTCTTTCAAAACGTGCTAGGCGGTCGCCAAAAAGTGTTTAGATTCGTTTCCAACCACTAGGAAGGAAAGCACTTGCTTATGAGGAGACTCATGGCCGTATTACCGGCAATAGTGATTGTAGAAACTCTGCATAGCTTCTCAAAAGTTCCTTTAACAAATTGGTACACATCCTCCTGTCACACCAGACACACCAGTTAGAATAACAAAATCTGACTTGGCTTTCACCAAAGAATATAATCAAGTTTGAATACCACATGATGATACCAATCATGCGACACTTGCAATATAGTGAATGTGGGGCCCAAATTTGTGCTGTGTTAGAGAATTTGAGAACGATGAGTACCAACTCTTTCACATTTATAGAATCTATTACATACATACACAAGATTTTCTCTTGAGTTTTTAAAGGATTTTACTTTTCATTTTCTTTATACATGGGGACTGTGATTGATTGACGGGTCTTGAGCAAGATGAAGTAGAAGATAACTTTAAAGTAATTTGGCCATTTTAATTTATATGGTGTTTTTTTTTTTGTCCTTTTCTCTTTTTCAAATTTCATCAAAATTTTGTTCCAAGGCCAAACAAGTGGTCAACGGTCAAATAGTCCTTTTTGTCCAATCAATTCATTTTGCCGTAACTTAATATTAAGATACAACAAATTGCTAACAGTATCCAACAAATAGGTGAAGTTATATTATTTGAAACAAGAATCAGAGTCCTACTATACTTTACCCCTTGCAAAGAATGAGTTCTCTCTCATGAGGCGGTTACCTAAAGGAGATCACTACAAGTAAATTATATTGAAGGTAAATGGATTAAGATTATTATAGGGATAATACCTTAAAAAAACCCCAAATTGGTATACTTGTGACAAATTTACCCCAAACTATTTTTTTGACCATAAAAAACCCCAAACTAGTAAACTTGTGACAAATTTACCCCGACTGATTATAAAAAACCATAAACTGGTACATTTATGACAAATTTACCCCAAACTAATTTATTCGACTGCAGAAAACCCTAAACTGGTAAATTTGTGACAAATATACCCTATGCTAAATTGGATTAATACCACAAAAAAATCATAAAAATTGTAAACTGTGACAAACGGAACGTAAAATCCTAAATTGATATATCGGTTAACCGTCACGTGTCATTTAACTTAATAATTTGAGAATAAAATTTAACAAAAACTAACATAGGGTAAATTTGTCACAAGTGTACCAGTTTGGGATAAATTTGTCAAAAGTATACTAGTTTGGGGTTTTTGGTGGTCAAAAAAATAGTTTGGGGTAAATTTGTCACAAATGTACCAGTTTGGGGTTTTTTAGGGTATTATCCCATTATTATTATGGTTAAAATCTGTATTATTATTATTATTATTATTATTATTATTTTTTGGGAAGCCCCCTCCGGATGGTTAATTAATTTATGATAAAAATAACAACTTATATCAATACTTTTCATTTTCAGTCATGTTACTTCATACACTTTCTAGTGGCCTTCCGTGAAGACTTTTGCCGAAAGTTGCACTAGAGCCAAGTAAAAAGATCGAAATATTTCGATATAGATATAATTAGATGATCACAAATGGATATGAAAAAGCGACATTCATTTAAAGTCTTTTATTTTTCTATGGTGTATTGCATTCACAAAAAAAGGGTATTTGATTCTTTTCTTCATGGAAAAAAAAAATGAAATAATAGTAAAATGTTCTAATTGTAATTTTAGGAAGTCACATCATTTCTCATTTAGAGTTACCCTAAGAGCCACACTCCAAGCTTTGATTCGGCATTAGTTTCAGTAAGTTTGAAATTCCTTAGGGTATTCAAAAGAGGGCTTGCTCAGTGAGCGAAGTCTTATTAATGCAAGTGGAACGGGCAATTTGCATGCATCTGTATAGATTGGTAGAGTCAAGAGGTTTATATATCTTGCATTAGGAAAAAAAAAAAATACTAGTTCTACATATATATACTTTTTGGAAAGCTTGGAGCATACCGCGTCAATGTAAGTAAGTCTTTAGAAATCATTCATCATTGATTTGAGAGTTTAAGCTTCCCGATCTTTCACTAAACATTAAATTAAGGGTGGGTCAGACTACTGAAAATAATTTTTATACTTGAAACATTTGCTTTGTTACTTTACTCTTCTTGATGTTTCGATAAATTTCACTGTTCAAAATGAAATTGTGGCATAACCTAATTGAAAGCATGTTAAAGTACCTCCAACGCAAGTGAATACGTGAAATCTATATTTGTCACACAAACATAGAACCAAGTTACGAGGCATGTAAAATTTCATAATCACCCTACGTACCTGGTGCAACATCTACGTCTCAAAGTTGCCATTTGGAAATGACAAATGCCTTGTCAATGCCTTTGCTGAGCTCTGAGTAGATATGTATATTCAGTGCAAGTGAATGGCAGGGCAATTCTCCTTTGGCGGAAGCAAGAACAGCATTAACATTTGCATGCATGCCAATGCAGTTCTCTCCTGCCAAAGGAGAATTACGCTGTTATTCACCGTCACATTCCGCACCGCTCCTTCACATGGCCATGCCTGAGTCGTCACATTGATGATCAAGCCTGTATTTATTTCACCAAATTCGGCACAATGCCGGGTATATGCCAGAGGAAGAGATGGTATATGCCAGAGCACAATTCTTGCCTAAGGTTCTTCCTTCTGGTAAAGAACGCATGGTCCCGACCTTTATATTCTTCAACCTACGTCTCTATTGGGAAAGC
This sequence comes from Eucalyptus caleyi, assembly GCA_014182885.2. Lineage (NCBI taxonomy): Eukaryota > Viridiplantae > Streptophyta > Magnoliopsida > Myrtales > Myrtaceae > Eucalyptus > Eucalyptus caleyi. The sequence goes on from CM024470.2 coordinate 41,298,811, forward strand.
TAGTACAAGCATCTAGAGAGGGTGAATAGGTGCAAAATAATTTTTGTAGAGTAAAGTATAAAATTTCGCTTTTAAACCAACTTTGTTTAGCAATAGATTATGAAAAGGAAATTAGACTCTAATAAACAAATAGAGTTACAATCAAAGTAAAAGAGCTTAGGGAAGAGAATAAGAATACAAGGTTTATAGTGGTTCGGCTTAATCCAAACCTACGTCCACTCTTCCGCACTGACAGCCCACCGGCTGGATTTCACTAAGAATCAAACGAGTTGTTACAATATAGCTCTTCCTTGGTTCCACAGTGTAAAGACTCCGCTACACTTCCTCAAGGTCTTACAGAAGTAAAACTCTCTTTTGAGTACAAGTTCATGCTCAATAATTGAATTGACAAAGAACAAGGAGCTTCAGACTTTAGAATTTTTCTATCGCGCACACACTCGAATAACTAGAACATCTTCCTTAAATACTCCTCCATGCCCTCACAACCGTTGGCACTTACTAAAGGAGCTATTCCAATCTACCCATTGGACATAATCAATTACGGAGATTTCGAGTTATTTAAGGAATATGATGATAGCCCACCAATCCTGCTCACCCATACAATCAGGATCTAGGTTTCCATAAGTAGAACCTTCCAAGTATACTTCGCCAATCAACGGATCCAAAATGGCTAAATCAATCACAAGATGAATAATGGATTCTAAGATGCTTTATCCAGCCGAGAGATTTTCTTTAGTCGATAGAATCAAATCCTTAAAGAAATACTTAATCCTGGATAAGTCTTCTTTGATAGTCTAGAAATTGTCAATGATGATAGACTTTGAATCTTGAGTCTAGTGGTCCGGTAGTCTTCAGATTTTGATGATAGAGTCTGCAAGACTTCAGATTAGACTGATGGAAACGTTTTGTCAGCTTCAAAACACGCAATGAAGTTTTCTCCAACAATCTCCCCCTTTTTGACGGTGACAAAACTTTCCTACAGATTTGGATATTATTGACCTGCAAAACAATACTCAAGCAAACATAGATATCTTACAAAAGATAATTGGCTTAGTAAATACATCATTAAATCTACATCCACAGGAAATAAGTTAGTCCTGTAAATAAACAACTATCTTTGCCATGAAATAACCATAGTACTTAAGATAAACAAACGATCAACTAGTCCAAATCCAAATCCAGTCACAACCACAGCCAAACCAAACAAAAGTCAATCAAAAAGTCAAGAGTTAAGTCTCAACTCTGCAAATCTGCAACATCTCTCCCCCTTTTTGTCAACATTAAAAAGGTAGAGATGAAAAGAGAGTGAAAGTAAAAAGAGAGTGAAATTAGGATTGCTTTAGGACGTGAACAAGCTGGAAATCTCCCATGGAATGAACAATCCCTTCCAGCTTCTTTAAATCCTCCTTTAGTTGAGCCACTTCTTCACCCTTGGCATTTGCTTGAACTTGAAGAGCAAAGGCATGAATTTGATCATTAAGGAAACTTAAGAGGCTTGACTTGCATTTTGCAAATTCTGAACTTCGCATCCCAAGGCATAAATTTGGCCTCGCATCTCCAAGAGTATATCAAGCAATCTTCGAAAGTCTATTGAATTATCAGTTTGAGTACTGGCCTCTGCATGATCAGTTTGAGGTGTATTGACAGATGATGGCATTTCTATATGAGCACCTAGACTTGGCAATGAAACCTCATGACCTTCCTCAGAGAATTGAGAGGCATAGATGTCTTCTGGATATGCAAGTGAACGACTAATATTTTTACTAGTAAAAGCAATTGAAGATGTACCTCTTTTCTTAGTAACTCCCCTCGTTTCATGCCTTCAGGCGGTGAGAAGTACTCTTCATTCTTTGTTTCCTCTTGTTCAACTCTACCTTCTTCTTCTTCTTCTTCTGCATTTCTTTCTCTCGCAGCCTCTTTTCTCAACGATTTTCATTCTCCACTTCTTTGCTCTGACTCTTCTCTATCTTGATACCTGACACTTCCTAGACCTATATGGTGACTATTCTTTGAGAATCTCACTTAGATCCCTTAATGAAAGTTGTAGGGGACCTCTTGGGACAAAACATATCAAAATTTCAGAAGAAACGAAAAAATATAAGTAGGTGAAACCTCAATTTTTTGGAGATAGTTAAACTGGACCGTTCGTGCTAGAAACAAGAGCTTCGACCGTCTATAGAAAATTATCTAGAATGAAAATGGCCTAGATATCTTCATGAAAAATATACCTTAGTGTCTTGATTATAACCAGGTAAAATTTCATAATTTTTGGAGGTCATTTGGGTATTTTAATCGAAATATTTCAAAAACTGTGCAATCTGATTTTGTCCGAATTTTGCATGTTGTAATGTATGAGCTATACCTTTTTGTGTGAAGCTCTTTTGGGCATGTGTCCTGCATGAAATTGTTACCTTTATGTCTTATCTAGTACATGCTCTGATTGTGTGATTTTTGAGGATCATATGGATATTTAATTTAAATGTTTTCTAAAATTGTGCGAGTTGGAATTTAGTAAATTTCAAAAAGGCATGTATTATGGACTATTCTAAGTTCTATGGATTCCATAGATCATATTGTCTCTAGTAATTATATCTTGCTGCATGTATGATGATGATTGGAAATGCATATAAAAATTAAAAGGATGAAAGTGATCTTGTTTGCCATTACATCATATGCCATGCTGAGTTGAGACATAAATGGGTGAACATAAATTACGATAAATGATGAAACTGTTGGAGGCGGATGATAATGCCCTGGGAGTGTCAAGGGGGTGCTGGATGTCCAGATTGTATTAAGATACATGGCTGGATGTCCTCAGGAGTTTTGAGATGCTCGGAATGGTTGGGTGCTGGAAGCCTCAGAGGTTTGTACCCGATGGGATGCCTCGTGATGCTAGTTGGGATGCGAGATGCCCGGAATGTGGGGGTGCCGGATGCCCGGTGGTGTGTGCTGGAAGTTTATCTCGCGATGCTAGGTTGGGGTGCGAGTTATAAAGTGTGGGATGCAATTACTAATCCCAGGAAAGAGAGATGTGGTGATCAAATTGAAAGATAAAAGTGGAATTTGAATCATGCATGTAAAACAAGAAGATGATCACCTATGGCATGATGACATGCATATATGATATGATGATGATCACCTATGGCATGATGATATATGTGAGACATGATGATGATCACCTATGGCATGATGATATGTATGTGATATGATTGTGAAGAGTGCATGAGGATGAATGAACATATAGTGTGTTTGCACATGCATGACTGCAAGGTAAGTTATGCTTGGATGCATGAATGGCATGTTCTATGTTATGATTGTATTGTGTGATGCATTGAGTGGTTATTGGATCTTTTACCTGCTGAGTGGTTGTACTCACCCCTTCGAGGACCAACATTTCAGATTAGAAAGATGCCGCTCCTTACCATCATGCGAGGCACCTTCTATGGCCTCCAATCGGATGTAGAGGTAGAGTGTACGGAGTTCGTCTGCCTCACCGTCCCTGGACTGACATTTGTGCGAGTGCGAGTGCTGGTTATGTACGATGTAGGCCTAGCTGAGGGCCCCGTCATTCAGGAGTTTCTGTCAGTTCATGTCCGCCCAGATGGAGTGATTAGGGGGATGTTGCCACCGCCACCGCTTGATGCACCGGGATGGGTGTGAGGGCCCGTGCGTGAGAAGTAAGAGCTACAACTTTTTGGTCAATAGCCGACACTAGTTGATGGAGGGATTTGCACGATTGTCATAGAGGGTCGAGTTGTTTCTTTTTGGGGTTATGGCTGAGTGTAGTGAGAAGTCTTGGCCTTTCTTTTGATGTACTAACCCGAGAAAAATTCATCATAAAAGTATGTAAATAAAAGTGTCGTGGATTTATCTTTTCCTATGGTAATTAGTGGTGTGCTTTGTATCATGGTTGTTGGAGGGAGAGATGGTGATATTAAATTATGCTTTCATTAATAAGTTGCGCTGGCACCGTTTTCAAAAAAAAAAAAAAAAAAAATGCCTATGAACTACGATGTTTCTACTAAGAGATGTAACTAGTGTTCATTAGGTGTAGCGATAGGTAACTATGGCGACCTTAAGTGGTTTAGGGGTGCCACACATATGTGAAATCTTGAGATTTTGATGACCACCGAAAGTCGTCAATGTATCGAAGAAGTACATGTGGTTCGAAGAAAATTGACCACAAGTCAATTGCACAAAAATTTCTAAAAGCTACATGGTAGGTTAGGTCAAGCTAAAATTGCACCTAATTGAACTTAACCGTGAATTTGAATCCGATTTCAGAAATTGAAAGTTCTGCCATGCCTCGAGTCATTTTAGGAATGTCGACTCATCTTTCGAAGAATTTGAATCCTGATTAGGTTAAGTCACGCTAAAATTGCGCTTGATTGAAATTAACCGTGAATTTGAATCCGATTTTAGAAATTAAAAGTTCTACCATGCCCCGAGTCATTTTAGGAATGTTAGCTCATCTTTCGAGGAATTTTTGGAGAGTTCAAGATTTTTACGGAAATTCAGTTTTGGCCAAATTGAAGAGATTTTGGCCTCCTAAGTGAGCTATGGGTGAGAGGAAATTGTAGAAATGGCGTGAGCTTTTTCTTCAACAAAACTGGACATCAATTAGAGAGATTTGTTAAGAAATCGAATTTCGGGAAAAAGGAAATGGAATTCAAAATTGAGGGAAATGACCATTTTTGCTGTCCAAGACTTGTTATTTGGGAGAATTATGGTAAAAGAAAGCAAGTGAGGACCAAGCATTTTACATGGAAATTTGTGGGACCAAGAAGTGTTGAATTCAAGATATTTTCTTTTACTTTTAGCCTGACTTTCATTTCCCTCGTGCGTTTCCCCCATCCGACCACCCTCCCCCTTCAACCGCACATCTCTCTCTCTCTTTTTTTTTTTTTTCGCACGTTTTCCCCTCCTGGCCGATAGACCCCCTGCTCTCTTATCCCTATCTCTCTCCCAGCCGATGTCCCTTTCTCTCTCTCCTCCCTCCTCCTTCTTCAATTGCTTGCTTTTTTTCCTTCCCCCAATCTAGCTATCCTTTACTTTCTTTATTATTTGTTTCTTTCGAAGCTAAGCCCCACTCACGCCGCCTCCTTCTCTTCCACTCTCATGCCGCGTGTTCTCCCTCTCACCTGCAGCTCCACCATCGGTTGTCTTCTTTCGTCAATCTCCTTAGCAAATCTCTCATGGTTGACTCTCCATCGTGGCCCATCTTCACTGCCCAAAGCCGCTCCATCATCCGCCCGCATAACAGCTTCATTTTTAGCCCATGTCTAACTTCATCTTCAAGTTGCAGGCTTAGCCACCACCAGCGTAACCACTAGAGCCTAGTAGTCATTCGTTCTAGCCCCGCTCAGCTCGCGATCTAGCTTTGAAACAAGTAGAAACCAGCCTTTCAAGCCGAGGCCACCAACCTCTCAAAGTTAGTCCAGAAACCATGGGCCTTGTGTGGCCGATTTTGGGCTTGTCCCGGCCCCACTTGGTGCTGCCACTTTGGAGTTTTTGGCCTGTCTCCTTGTCACCGTGGTTGTGGTTCAATTGGTTCGTTAATCAAGTGAGTTTAACTCATTAATCATTGCTTAGTAAGTTAATGACACTTAAGGGTTGATTAGTTTAAGTATGGATTAAGTGGATAGTTATAATAGATTAGCAATTTAATTAACCTTTATTGTATCTTAGGTGGTTAGATTAGTGTAATTAGGAAGTAAATAGGCCGTAGTATTTATTTAGACTAGTTCGAAAATTTTCGGGGTCCGTCTCGGTATTTAATTAGACTTTTCCGGCCTAAGTGTGCATTTTTGGTATTTATTAGTATTTGATCATTAATTTTTGTAATTAATTATTTAATTATTATTTTCCAGAAATTAGACCGAGATAGTCGGTGACTGGAATTTTATGCTGATCGTAGTGGTGTTATTTTTTTTTTAAATTAATTAAGTGTAATTTTGTGCAATTCGAGTGTGATTTGTAATTTTGGGTATTTATCCCAAAATTTATTACTTTCGATAATTAATTAAAAATTACATAGTGCCTAAATTTTTTTATCGACTATATAATTTGTGGAATTTATTAAAATAAAGATATTATATTTTTGGTCAGGCTTACCGTGTACCAACACACGATTATTTTATCGGATATTATGAAAATGATGAAATGAGTAGGGATGAGTATAATATCCATAAATCAACTTCGGTGAGCACAAATCAGCTTAGGCGAGCTCTACTAGCTATATCAACTCCAAAAAGCTATACTATCTATTTATATCAACTTCGGTGAGTTATACTATCTATCTTTACTAGCTTTGGCAAGCATTCTTTCATATCAGCTTAGGTGAGCAATGATCGTTTTAATGAAACCACTGGATAGATAGTATTGGGTGATAGATAGTATTGAAATGGTTGATCGAGAGACGATATTGATGATATGGAATTGACTAGGTCGAATGATCAATGGTTGGATCTGATTGGATGAACTGGTTGTGGAAATGAGTGATCGAAATGATTAGATTGTACTGACTTGCAGGAAAGGACTGAGACCAAGGTAAGTCCTCTAACTCTTGTTTGTGTTTAGACAGCCCTTGGGGCATATTTCCTTCCTAGTCGGGTCTTAGGGGGTGAAATTGCTAAGATGTCATCTCACCCATTTGTGGGATAACATTTTCAGGTTCTTAAATGGTGAATCCCCCTAAGCATCACAGTCGTCCCATGAGGGTTACCGAGCGGGTTTCCAGTTACTCCGACCCTAGGAGTTTTTTGGGTCTATGAGCTTGTTGTAACCACTGTCTAGATTGAAGAGGTTCCACATCAGGAGATATCTAATTGATTCAGAACATGGTTCCACTACACTTCCGACAGTGTTAGGCTAGGTCCCCTTAGGATTTTTGATATCCCCTCTGTGGTGATTGATGCTACCTTGGACAAAGATCCAGCATACCCTCCTAATGGCGCAATGGAGAACCTGCCATCTTGTCCTGACCCTGTGGAGATAGTCGAATCAGCGAACGAGTCAGACTAGCTAGTCATGGAGTAGTTTGTTTGAGGATCGTCCTTTTTGTAGACTTGTACATATCGGCTAGTAATGTATATGACTTTGCTTCACATGTATAAAGGTGTAATTTGGTTTTGAAAATTGATGGCTCTACTTTTCTATCCCATCTTATTGTTGTCAAGGCATTTATTTATTCGCTTTCACATGTGCATTAAAATAAATGGATTGGCGATGCGTCTTGGGACATTGCTATTTAATCAACCACCAAGGGATGGGCACGCACTCTGAGGATGGGGCATGATAGTAAAAAAAAAACTAATATATTCAAAAAAAAAGAGAAAGGTTTTTCAATCAATTAACTGAAGAAAGGCATGTCTTTACCAAAATGGGTGGAAATAGCACTATCCTAAAACAAACCTAAAGGAGAGTTTCAACTTCAAACTTTAACCGATTATCATTTGTTTAAATTTTATACACAACGCACTATTTTTGTCATATTTAAAAAGAGGAAACTAACACTAATGATCTAGTAATTTTAGTCTAATATTCAATATCAACCCTAGACTTTTAATTTATTTAATATGATGTTTGAATTATTACTAAATGCCTAATATAGTCTCTAGACTATATTAAGTAGTTCGATGTCATTTTTTTCATCAGTTTGAGTTGATAGAATTAATTGACATGTCCTTCAATCTATTTAAGTTGTAAAACGGTAAAAATAATTCATATAGAAAAGTAGATCGATAAGAAAATTAAGTATGTGGTCATTGTTCTTATGTCGTATTGACCCATCATTTGAAAATTCAAACTAAACATTAAAAATTCCATGTCATGAATTACATTTGACTAATTTGATTAAATTGAATGATTATACTGAATATTTAGGAATAGTTCAAGAATCACACTAAACAAATTAATAAAATGTGTATGACATTGCATATTAAGTCAAAGTCTTGAAGCTCTTAGTATCATTTTTCCTTTAAGGTAAGACACAAGGAATATGCTGGCAATAATTCAAATGAACTAAAACTAAACCAGTCTAGAAATTTCTCCACTCTAATCGGTCGGATAGAGGAATCTAGGTTGACTCCGGTCGTCACCAAAACTTGATAGGAACATAGAATGAAATTTAGCATTTCCAATTCATTGGACCACTAGCCTTTTTGTTTTTTTTTTTTTTTTTTTTGCCCAACTAAAGTTTATATTGGATTTTGGATGTTCTAAGAATATGCTGTGTTGATGCAAAATACGTTATCCCTCTTGGGAGTTGGGACATTATAAACAGGGAAAAAGTGTTAAAGAAAGTCATATACCTTTTGAATTTGTGCTAATTTAGTTCTAAACCTTTTTTTGGTACCGATTTAATTCTAAACGTTTTTTCATTGTGCCAATTCAGTCATTTCTGGTCAATTTTGGCTGGATTTTACTGATAGGATGCCGGACGGTTGACGTGGCCTAATTGGTGCTGACTTGAATAAATTTTAATAATATTTAATTTTTTTGAATTTTTTTCTTTTTCTTTTTTCCTTCTCCTCCTCCTTCCTCTAGCTGATCGCTAGTAATCAACCAGAGGGGACCACTGGGGATTAACGAAAGGGGACCGCCGGCGATGTTGACCTCGTCGGCCACCTTGCCAGTAGTCACGAGGGCGACCTCGCGTTAGGTGGTGAGAAGCCATCTCGAGGCCACCCATGCCACAAGGGCAGCCTCGTGCAAGGTTGGCAAGGTTGGCCCTCGCCCGATCTGGTGAGGCTTGACCCTCGACGCCTAGTTCTTGAGGGCGGCCTCACGCCCGAATTTGGTGGGGTCGAGCCTCGCCGGCCATGGGCGAGGCTTGACCGTCATTGCGTAGGTCTCGAGGGCAGCCTTGCGTCAAGCCGGCAAGGTCGAGCCTCACTCGCCCTGCGCGAGGTGGTCGGCAAGGTAGACCTCAACCATCACCTCTAGCCGGTGGTCGAGGTCCAGCGACCAGGGCTGGAGGAAGGAGGAGGAGAAGGAAAAAAGAAAAAAAAAAAAAGAAAACAAGAAAATATATTAAAAATATAAAATATTATTAAAAGTTGTCTACATTCGTGCCGATCAGGCCACGTTAGCTGGTCGGCGTTCATTTAGCAAAATCTGACTAATTTTGGCTAGAAAAGACTGAATTAGCACAACATAAAAAGGTTTATAAACTAAATTGGCACCAAAAAAAAGGTCTATGACTAAATCGACACAAATGCAAAAGATTTAGAACTTTTTTTTAACATTTCTCCCTTATAAATAGATATTGCACTCTAACATTGTTTATTCAAGCCACCGCCCCCCAAATAAAAATAATTGTTTTGTTAATAGCATACGAGTAATATAGTGTGCAAGGCATGTAAGTGGTGAATTACTGGGCATTTACTCCACTGGCAGGAGGCTTATGACCACAATTTTCACTAAGAGTGAAGGTAATATAAGGTCACTACAAGAGGAGATTTGCCCGGCAATTCACCATTGCAATCTTTAACAATTCTGGGATGCTTCATTTAGATTTTCTGTTTTGGCTCTATATTTATTTTCGTTTACTTTCATTTGCTAATTTTTCCACATATTTTAGATAAAATTATTTAGTAATGGGAGTACTTTGGACTTCTCTAGCACATGTTCTCATCTTTACCTTTAATCTTGCATATAATATTGTATCCACAAATTCATGTTGGATTCTTCACAAGAAGAGGTATGTATATAATATTTTTAGATGATTTTTACTTTTTAGCTTTTGGATTCACATTGCAATTAGGGGTAAGCAAAAAGAACCAATCAAACTAGGAACTGCCAAGATAGGACTGAACTAACCAGTTTGATCCCATTCTCAAAGACCACAGTTGGTTTCCGATTCCATAAAATTGAAACCAACAAATTTCAGTCCATTGGGAATTGCCTAGATAGGACTGAACTAACTAGTTTGATCGCGTTCTCAAAGACCACAGTTTGGTTTTCGATTCCATAAAATTGAAACCAGCAAATTTCAGTTTGGTTCCTAATTCTAACCACCCAAATTGGAACAATTATTTATTTTTATGAAATTTTACTTTTATTCCTAAAAAATATGTGGAAGAATCATTTAAACTGAAATTTTTGCAAAATGTCGGTGCCTCACTTTAAGAATCATTCGACCGACATTACACTTGATTGTAGCCAACAAAATAATTGTGCTTTACCTCATTCCTTGCTATTAGAGGTGTTAAAATGGGTCTTAAACCCATATATGACCCATTTAAAATCATAAATGGGTCATATATAGGTTACTTGCTTTTGATAAAAAGTAGTTAAATGGGTTTTAACAATTATAGACTTTGATAGGTGGGTATTAAGGGGGTCTTAAGTGGGTCTTAAATGGGTTGGATTTTGAATCCATTTTCACCCAAAACCTCATATACACTCTCTTCTCTCTTTAACTTTAATTTTTTTATATAAAAACCGAAATTATAATTATTTTTGCATTTTAATTTTCTTTTCTTTTTCTTTTTCTTTTCATTTTTTCTTTCTTCTTCCTCCGATCGCCGAAACGGTGATGGCCGGCGATCGGCCAGGCAAGCCTCGAGCTTGCCGGATCTAGCGAGGGGTGAGCTTGAGCTCGAGTGACGCTGGCGAGCCTCGAGCTCGCTAGATCTGGCGAGGCGGAGGCCTTGCCGATGCTCACCAGCATCGGGCGAGGCTCGAGCCTTGCCAGATCCGGTGAGCCCTTTGCCAAATTTGGCGAGCGGCAAGCTCAATGCCGGTGAGCCTCGAGCTCACTAGATCTAGTGAGGTAGAGGCCTCATCAACGTCCGGCGAGGCTTGAGCCTCGCCCGATCCGGTGATGGGCAACCTTAAGCTCGCCTAACGCCGGCAAGCCTCGAGTTCACCAGTGTCGGCGAGCCGGGCGAGCTCAAGGCTCGCCTATGGCCGGCTACTGGCGATCGTCATGGCTAGTGGCGGGCCAAAGAAATAGAAGACCAAAAAATAAAAATAAAATATAAAAAATAAAATTAAAAAAAAATAAAAATAATTATTTTAAAAATTATAAAATTGTCCATTAAATTTTTTTTGTATGAAACTATTTTAGCAATATCATTTTTTAAATATATATATAAAATAAATTTTGTTAAATTTAGTTAAATGGGTCGAGTATAGGTTGGGTATGGTATGGGTGAAAAATTTTACATTGCAATAAATGGATCATAACAAGTTAAATGGGTCGATTTGGGTCGGACCATTTATGACTTGACCCAAACCCAACCCACCTGTTTAACGGGTCTACTAGCTATTTAAAGAGGCAACCTACTTGTTAGCCTTTTCTATCTGCCAATGTGGGACTACGCTCACTATTTGTCACACGCTCACTTCCTCTCTCTGTATCTTGCTCCCACTAACCTACAAGAAACAAGCCACTCCAAGAGTTCCACTTCGAACAAATAGCAAAGGGTGTAAGAGAGCTTGTGTACAAATGCCAAACTTGGCAATTTCTAGCATACTTTCTCCAGCCTTTTCGCAAAGATTAAGTGTGAACCTTGTGAAGTGTGGTCAATGCATGCAAATGCTAAACTTTAATATTTTCTTGCACATGTGTACAAGATTTCTAAACACACGGCGATCGGTTTCATTGGACTGCTTAGAATTGGACCCAAATTGGTCCAATCCCATATGGTTCTAGTCTCTTTCGATCTAGTCCTTGGGAAATGGGGAACCAGTTCCTCCAATCAGATTTCCAGTTTTAAGGTGAGAATGGGAATGCCCGTGATCATCCCTCACTGTAGTTGCAGTATTTACGCGAAATGCGACACCCACTGGATAACAGGCAATCATGGTAATCTTTTTGTGCTCATTTGGCAATAGTGCTGTTGGCCTTCGAGCCTAACTAAACAATAGCTTTGTTTTGCTAGCTCGTCAAATCACTCTTTCAATAGAAAAATGTATGCCAACACTTGCAGGTTGTAGCACTCACGCATGTAAACAGAGAGATCAGTTTCAGCTCGGCGGTTGTGGTGGGTAAAAGCAGCCATCGGGCATAGAGGCACCGCCACAAGGCGATTTGGCAACATATATGTTTTTATTATTTGATTAGTAGGTAGAGGAAATGGTGCAATATAAACGAATAAAAAAGATTGAAAAAAATGAAAAACAACTATTTCAAATGGTTTAATGCGTCATTAATTTTAATAGAGTAAACAAATTGTTATTTTATCCATTAATGGAGTTATTTTCAATGAAATTCAAGTAATTAAAGTCCATGGTTCATGCCTATATCAAAAACCATAGTTGAACTAGAACGTTTTTGTTATCGTAATATTGTGATTCGAATCATTGTAATGAATTTATTATTTGAATTTTTATCCACGAGCCCGGTAATTCTAAACGCTCCTCACATTCAAAGATAACCATTGAAAAACCTTCTCATCCCTCTATAGATGTCATGAATCAATCATATTTTCTCTAATATTTTCCATATCTTGGTTATGGTTTTCCATTTAATTTCTTTAATAAGGGTTCATTCGTTTCGCTGAAAATATCATGTTTCCAGAAAACATTTTCTTGGAAGTCATTTTCCAGGAAAATAACTCTATTGTCTAGTGTTTAGCCAAAACCTAGAATTTGAGTGGAAAATATTTTCCACCATTCGTTAGCTCATTTAATTGTTTGGGAAAAATTATCAAAAATTAAATTTTAATATTTTTAATTGACCAAAAAATTAATTTTATTTCTTTTATATTTTTTAAAAATGAATTTTAATTATTTATATTTTGAAAAATTGAAATTTTTATTATTTTATTATTTTTCTTTCTTTTTCTTTTCCTTCCTCCTTCCTCCTCCTTCCTCCTCCTTCCGCTACCATTGCCTCCTTCCTGCCTAATGATGGCTGGCTGCGCGGTGGCCGACCAAGACCCGGTGGCTAGATTCGGCGAGCTCGAGGCTCGGCCGATCTCGCCCAAGCTCACCGCAAGCTTCACCGGGCTCTAGCGAACCGCGAGCTTGCCGGATCTAGTGACAAAGCTTGGGCTTGCCTGGATCGTGAGCTCGAGCCCGCCCATCTCACCAGAGCCCGGCAAAGCTCGTAGCGAGCTCGGGCGAGACCCGAGCCCTGCCTAGCTCACTGGTTCTGGCTAGCCACGAGCTCTGCCCAGGCTGGCGAGATCGCCGGCCACTGGCTTGTGGTTGGTCATCGGCCACGGCTGGTCGCCGAACACCGCCGTGGCTAGTTGCCAAAGAATAAGATGAAAAGAAAAGAAAGAAAAGAAAAGAAAATAAATTAAAAAATCGATTTAAAAAAAAGAAAAAAGAAAAAGAAAGCGTAAAAATAAAATGAAAATGTATTGATAAAAAGAAGTAAGAGGGAAGAAGTCATGGAAAACGTTTTCCTCACTTTAAATGGTTGTTTTTTTCCAATGATGGAAAACATTTTCCTTGACTAGTTTATTTTTTGTGAAATGAACACCGGAAAATCTGGGAAACATTTTCTCGGAAGTCATTTTCCGCGAAACGAACTAAATATTCTCCTCCTTAATTATTTTGGAGACCTATGTTCACTTAGAAATGGCAAAATCTGATACAATGCTACCGTCATATTTGACGGTGGAGGCTCTCGTCGAAGTCAAATAAAATTGTCCATTGCGTTTTCACTATAAATTTAGTTCAAGGAACTTTCTTTGTCTCTAACTCTAATATTAGGTATGAAATGCCATACAAATATTTTCGCACATATCATGCTACCAGAAATGACATGCATCAGGCATTAAATAATTAGAAGCGAAATCAGCCAGAATAAATGATTTTTTTTTTTCATTCGAAGAATCTTATATTGAAAACATGCGGTGATCAGATTTTAGTTGGTAAAGATCCTAATGTCAACCCAAATTATGAATCCATTAATAAGTGAATGAATTGTTCAGAGCTTAGATGACTACTTTAATAGAGTTGAAGTTGTAACGTTCGTTTTATTATCGAGTACATACTGGTTTTTGTTAGTTTGATTACTGTAACATCCCCTACCAATCTATAATATGTTTTGTTGGTCACACTTCTTATAAAAAAATGTATGTGTGCTAGTTTTCTCACGCTTAATGAGTTTTTTTAATCGTTATTCTTTCTAAAGTGGGTCTATTTTTGTAAACTCTTAAGGTTAATAAAGGAATTCCTTAAATGTGAACTTGAACATAAATCAACCCCAGTAAGATAATTTTTTTCTTGTGGCACAAATGTTCAATCTATATTTATTAAATTACATGCTGTAGTGTGCAAACAAATTGTGTCAAGAGTTGCTTGGTTGAAATCTAGTCATGAATTTGGCGGGATTAGTGTTGCAGCCAAAAACTCAAATACAAACTCCTGAGAATATGCAATATCATAGTGATTAGTTTAATATGTTATTAATTCAACTTTGTTCTTTCCTTTTTTTTTTTTTTTTTTTTTAAATGCCGACATAGTTATAAGAGGGGTCTGGAACCAATCATCCGCGGGAAAGTTGAAAGTCGCACTTGAAGCCCGCGGTGCACGTGACGTGGGGGCACGAGAAGCACGTGCAAAATTGCAAATCCATTGTTTGTGCTTAAAAGTTGACCATTAGTCAAGATGGAGTTTCTCAATTAGCATATTGCAAAAACTAGGATACGAATATTTTCCAAAGGAGGGTTCTGCTCATTTACCAACAACTATATAGGTTATGACTATAATTTATCAAAAATATTTGTATGTTGTACATGATTCTAAGAAGAGATAATTATAGTGCAAGTCCTCAAACTTGTCAACTTCGTGAATAGAAAATACTACTAGGCTTTTTCATATTTTGTAACATTATGTGGCCGTTGACACCGTGACAAAGCACACTCAACATAGGAAAAAAGTTATTTTCCTTGCTGCCACATCAAAATAAATAAAAAGTCATTTACCATTATCATTTATTTCAATTTTTTACATGGAAATGTGCTTATTTTGTAATATTTTAAAAAGAAAAATAACATTGATAATTCATTAACTTTAGCTCATTGTTTCTTGTCATCATTGGGCTTTTAATTTATTTAATATGATTATTGAATTTTTACTAAATGTTTAATGTAGTCTCTAGACTATATTAAGAAACTCAACATCGGTTTGTCATTAGTTCAAGTAGATAGAATTAGCCAACATGTACTTCAATCTATTAAGTTTCAACAATAAACAAGAAAAAATTGTATATAGAAGTAGATCAATAAAAAAAAATAGAATATGCGTTCACATGTTGTTATGTCTTATTGACCAATGATATCAAAATTCGAACTCAACATTAAATATTCAATGTCATCAAATTACATCTAACTTGTTTGATTAAATAGAGACACTATATTAAATATTTAAGAATAGTTTACTAATCACACTAAGCGAATTAAAAATTTAAATTTGACATTGCATATTAGGCCAACATTTAAGAACTCGTAGTATCATTTTACCTTTAAGAAAAGACACTAGGAATATGCTCGAAATAACGACAAGATCGGAATGTAGTAAAACGAAATTTGTCTAGACATTTCTCCACTCCAGTTAGTTGGATATAGAGGAATATATGTTGACTCTAGTCATCCCTAAAACCTGGTATGAACTGAGGATAAAATCTAGCATATCCAACTCATTGGACCACTAGCCTTTATTTTCTTGTTTTTTTGCCCAACTAAACTTTTATTTGATTTTGGATGTTTTGAGAATATGCTGTGTGCATGGAAAACGTCTCTACCGCTTTTGGGAGGCTATAAATAGGTATTGCATCTAACTCTGTTCATCGAAGCCAAAAAAAAAAAAAAAAATAGAATTATACAAGCACGTGAAGAATAGAGTGGATGACACGTAGGAGGTGAATTACTGGGCATTTACTCCTTTGGCAGGTGGTTTATACTCAAATGTTTTCACTGGGAGTGAATGTCCTATAAGCTCACTGCCAAAGGAGATTTGCCCGGCAATTCACCGTTGCAATCTTCTACAATTCTGGGATGTTTCATTTGAGTTTTTCTATGGCACTCTATTTATTATATTTTACTTACTTTTGCATTATATAATTTTATCTACCTACTTTAGATAAGATTATTTAGTGATGATAGCGGTTCTTTGGACTTCTTTAGCATATGTTCCTGACTTTTCCTCGTATTCTTGCGTATAATGATTATAAAAATATTATATCGACAAAGTCACATCAAGTTCTTCATGAATATAGATGTAGGTCTACAAATCATGAAAATATTATTTGAATTTCTAACTACAAATCCACTTACACTCCTCACATTCAAACATAACCACGGAAAAACCTTGTCATCCCTATACTGGATGTCACGACCAAATCAACACTATCATCATTACTATGTTTGAAAAAGTTCTCCATTATTTTCCATTTTGATTATAGTTAGAAAATGTTTTCCATTCATTTTCTTTATATATTGTACCTTTTTCCCTTACGTATAAAATTGCGAAGTCTATTCTCCTTAATCATTTTGGAGACCTTTGTTCACATGGGGAAAGAAAAATATGATATAATGTTGTCGTCATATCTGAAAGTAAAGGTTCTTGTCAATGTCATAAGAGTTGGTCATCGCATTCCCACTGTAAAGTTAGTTCAAGGGATTTTTCTTTATCTCTAACTTTAACATTAGGTATGAAATGCCA
The DNA here is from genome assembly GCA_014182885.2 of Eucalyptus caleyi. Lineage (NCBI taxonomy): Eukaryota > Viridiplantae > Streptophyta > Magnoliopsida > Myrtales > Myrtaceae > Eucalyptus > Eucalyptus caleyi. The sequence goes on from CM024470.2 coordinate 41,315,440, forward strand.
TGGGATTGTTCCCATGCATATCATGCCTCCAAAAATGACATATATAAGGCATTAAATATACAAGCAAAACCAACCAGAACAATTTTATATATATTTTTCAAGAGTAATGAGATTTCGAATTTTCAATTTTATCTTGAAGACACGTGGTAACTAGAATTTAGCTAATGAAAATTTTGATCTTGACCCAAATTATGAACCCATCAATAAATGAATGAAATGTTCAGAGCACACATGACTACTTTAATAAAGTTGAAGTTGTAAGGTTTGTTTTATTATTGAATGTATACCTATTTTTGCCAGTCTGATAATTCTATAATATTCCTTGCCATCTATAATATGCTTTGTTGGCCATATTGGTGACGAAAAAAGTACGTGGGTTACTTTACCCAAAAAAGAAAAAGTACGTGGGTTAGGTATTTTTTTATATGTTTAATAACTTTATTTAATAATTTTTTAAAGTGGGTTCTATTTCTTTAACTCTTAAGGTTGGAAAAGTCTTTAAATTTGAATATTGACCATGCCTAATTGTGTAAAAACAAACTCAAGTAAGGCAAGATTTTTATTTTGACACAAATCCGTTTATGCCAAATCTAAATCTGCTAATTACATGTCGTACCTTGTAAACAGGTCATGATGAGAATTGCTGGTTTGCCATCTAACATAAAGTCATGAGAATATACGTTATCATGGTATTAAGTCATTGATACCATATATTCATCTTGTTCTTTTCTATCTATTTTTTCTTTTTGCCGACGTAGTTTCAAGACAGGTCTGAAACTAATCATCCGCGGGGAAGTTCAAAGTCGCACTCGAAGACCGCGGCGCACGTGGCATGGGGGCACGAGAAGCACATGCAAAATTGTTAATCTTTTTGCTAACGTGCTTAAAAGTTGACCATTAGTCAGAGATGGTGTTTCTCAATTAGCATAATACAAAAAAAAGGAGATTTTTGCTCATTTATCATCCTGCCCTCGAGAATTAGCAAAATGACACGCTGACCACGACCTACTACAAAAAACAAAGAGTGTTTTCTTCAACCTTAATTAATTCAAAACACCCAACATTGCTTGGCCTCCAAAAAATATATGTTTTTTTTAAAGAAAACGTAAATTATTGCATTAGGTCTACTAAATTACGCAGCACTGGCATAATTTCCTCTTTCTAAATTTTCCTGTATTCCGTTTAAATGGTCTCGTTTGACTACTATGTCCTAACTACCTTTGTTCTAATTGAATTAAGATTAAAAAAAATAAATTATAGTGTCATATGTTTCCTAGAAATTCCCAAGGCAAAATGTTCAAAGTAGGCCGATACTCAAGCAGAATAAATATGAATGAATAGAATAGAATAGGTGAAAGGAAAAAAGAAAAATCCGTCTATATATATACTTGGGGATATGAAGTCCACTATCTTGCGCTCTCAATGATCAATGTTGTCCAAATCCTTCGCTCTTGAGGCAATCCAAAATGAATTATGCTCGGAATCCTTTCGTGGGTGTGATGTACAAGCAACAAGTTGCTGCATTTAAGGGTCAATTTTGAGAAGTTGGGTGGTGCTTTCATCTAAGCCTAGAGATGTACTCATCACTATGGAAACGAGACCTGCAGTTTCCTGCTCTTGGGAACGAGACCGACATGAAAGAGAGTCTCAAATGGTGGGCTAACACCGTTGCTTCAACTGTTGTTAGATGACGGTTGTTTTGTTGTTCTTGTCGTGGTCGTCATCATTGTTTTATTTGGAAGTTTTGATCATTCTTCTTTCTTCCCTCTTTTCTTCGTGTAAACAGATTATTTATTTATTTATTATTATTAGTTGTCAATCAAATTGGAAATTCTTATCTTGGGTAACTCTTGATTTTGCTTTGCTTAATAAGGACAACACAAGTTTTGGCAGATCCACGAAATGGAAGATTCGAAGCATGTTCTGATGTCCAAATGGACATCTCTTTCAAAACGTGCTGGGTGGTCGCCAAAAAGTGTTTAGATTCGCTTCCAACCACTAGGAAGGAAACCACTTGCTTATGAGGAGACTCATGGCCGTATCACCAGCAATAGCGATTGTAGAAACTCTGCATAGCTTCTCAAAAGTTCCTTTAACAAATCGGTACACATCCTCCTGTCACACCAGACACACCAGTTAGAATAACAAAATCTGACTTGGCTTTCACCAAAAAACATAATAAAGTCTGGACACCACATGATGATACCAATTATGCGACACTTGCAATTTAGTGAATCTGGGGCCCAAATTTTTGCTGTGTTAAAGAATTTGAGACCGATGAGTACCAACTCTTTCACATTTATAGAATCTATTACATACATACACAAAATTTTCTCTTGAGTTTTTAAAGGATTTTACTTTTCATTTTCTTTTTACATGGTGACTGATTGATTGACGGGTCTTGAGCAAGATGAAGTAGAAGACAACTTTGAAGTAATTTGGCCATTTTAATTTGTATGGTGTTTTTTTTTTTTGTCCTTTTCTCTTTTTCAAATTTCATCAAAATTTTGTTCCAAGGCCAAACAAGTGGTCAACGGTCAAATAGTCCTTTTTGTCCAATCAATTCATTTTGCCGTAACTTACTATTAAGATACAACAAATTGCTAATAGTATCCAACGAATAGGCGAAGTTATATTATTTGAAACAAGAATCAGAGTCCTACTATACTTTACCCCTTGCAAAGAATGAGTTCTCTCATGAGGCGGTTACCTAAAGGAGCTCACTACAAGTAAATTATATTGAAGGTAAATGGATTAAGATTATTATATGGTACAAAATCTGTATAATTATTATTATTTTTTTTTTTGGGAAACTCCCTTCGGATGGTTAATTAATTTATAATAAAATAACAACTTATATCAATGCTTTTCATTTTCAGTCATGTTACTTCATACACTTTCTAGAGGCCTTTCGTGAAGACTTTTGCCGAAAGTTGCACTAGAGTCAAGTAAAAAGATCGTAATATTTCGATAAGGATATAATTAGATGATCGCAAATGGATATGAAAAAGCGACTTTCATTTAAAGTCTTCTATTTTTCTATGATGTATTGCATTCACAAAAAGGGGTCTTTGATTCTTTTCTTCATGGAAAAAAATGAAATAATAGTAAAATGTTCTATTTGTAATTTTAGGAAGTCATATCATTTCTCATTTAAAGTCACCTTAAGAGCCACACTCCAAGCTTTGATTTGGCATTAGTTTCATTAAGTTTGAAATTCCTTAGGGTATTCAAAAGGGGCTTGCTCAGGCAGTTTTATTAATGCATGCATCTGCATCTGTATAGATTAGTAGAGTCAAGAGGTTTATATATCTTGCATTAGGAAAAAAGAAATACAAGTTCTACATATATATACTTTTTGAAAAGCTTGGAGCATACGGCGTCAATGTAAATAAGTCTTTAGAAATCATTCATCATTGATTTGAGAGTTTAAGCTTCCCGATCTCTCACTAAACATTAAATTAAGGGTGGGTCAGACTACTGAAAATAATTTTTATGCTTAAAACATTTGCTTTGTTACTCTCTCTTCTTGATGTTTCGACAAATTTCACTGTTCAAAATGAAATTGTGGCATAACCTAATTGAAAGCATGTTAAAGTACCTCCAACGCAAGTGAATACGTGAAATTTATATTTGTCACATAAACATAGAACGAAGTTACGAGGCATGTAACAGTTGATAATCACCCTACGTACCTGGTGCAGCATCTACGTCTCAAAGTTGCCATTTGGAAATGACAAATGCCTTGTCAATGCCTTTGCTGAGCTCTGAGTAGATATGTATATTCAGTGCAAGTGAATGACAGGGCAATTCTCCTTTGGCGGAAGCAAGAACAGCATTAACATTTGCATGCATGCCAATGCAGTTCTCTCCTGCCAAAGGAGAATTACGCTGTTATTCACCATCACATTCCGCACCGCTCCTTCACATGGCTATGCCTGAGTCGTCACATTGATGATCAAGCCTGTATTTATTTCACCAAATTCGGCACAATGCCGGGTATATGCCAGAGGAAGAGATGGTATATGCCAGAGCACAACTCTTGCCTAAGGTTCTTCCTTCTGGTAAAGAACGCATGGTCCCGACCTTTATATTCTTCAACCTACGTCTCTATCACTACTTCAGCCTCTTGCTTCCAAGAGTGTGCCCTTCTTTAAATGTTATGGTTTGAGCCTCAAACCTACGTCGAATTAAGAGCTCGTACAACCAATTATCAACGCCCTAAGGAAATATATGTTTTCCTCATTTAACAGATAAGGAAAACATGCGTGAGCCTCCTCACACACATTGCAAGATCAAATCCGAAAGACAACTAAATTTATCCAGATAAGCAAAAGCGGGACCCATGCGAAACGTCAATCGACACTCGCCAGTTCAATTGGACTAAGAAATGGCTGACATTCAATTGTGGAGAGAGAGATCTTCAAGCAAGCCATAGGAGGCACCAGTGTCACTGCGGTGGCTGACTAAGCTCGACTCAGCCACTGAACACTGGAGGAAACCACCGAGTGCAACTATGCTTTGGGAAGATACAAGCTGAGTTGGGACTCGAGAGGCGCGTTTAAACAGAGGGGAGAGATAGAAAGAAGGTAGAAGACAACGAATTTGCACGGCAAACTAAGGGTTTGAAAACTGAAAGTTAGTAGGTAAAGTGATTCGATTCGGTTATCTGAACAATTTTGCGATCCAACTTGAAATTATCCGAATTTTCCAGGTTGACTCACTTAGGTTTTTTTTTTTTTTTTTTTTTTGGTCGAAATACGAAACTTCATTAAGGTAAAAGGAACAGTACAACCCGCTGCAATAGCATCCAAGTAAAGAAGATTCAACAAAGGGGAGGGGGAAGAAAACAGCCCAATTCGGCAATAAAGAGCCATTTCTATGGGCCTTAGAAGCCCAATCCACAGCTAAATTCACCTCACGCCTACAAAACCTAACGTGAAGATGAGAGAAGTAGGGGAGAAGTACGGCGACATCAGCAAACAAAGGTTGGACCACCCGTGGCGTCGCTTGAGGATCGTTCATGGCTTCAACCAACACAAGGCAGTCCGATTCGATTAGGAGTGGCTCTTAAGCCTTACCGTGCTGTAGAAGATGGTGCAGGGTTATACTAAGCGCCTGGATCTCAACCTGTAAAGCCGAGGAAGCTGCAACACCTCTGGTAAAGCCATCAATCATTTTCCCAGTATGGTTATGGCAAATATATGCCATTGTACCCTCAATGCTTGCCATCTGAAAGGCCCCATCTATGTTTATCTTGAAGACGCCTGAATCAAGGAGCCGCTAGAATGTGCCGGGATTAGAGTGAGTTTGCCTAGCTCCCACCAAGATTGGAGTGGAGTTCTGAGCGATTCAAACTTGGGCCAGGGTTGCATCCACAGCAAAGGTCGGATCAGGGCTTTGTCGGCAGAAGATGAAGTTGTTGTGTGCCTTCCAGATCTACCACAAGATTGTGGCTAAAGTCTCCATATCAGGTGTGATCTTCTTATGTGCAATATTGTCTGCAAGCGATGCATCTATACGTTGAACTTCTGTTGGTGAAATTTGAATGCCAATATGAGGGTGAGACCAGATTCTATATGTCCATGGACAGAGTAGAAAAAGATGTTCCATTGTCTCTGGTAAATGATTAGAGCATAAATTACATACCGACTCTGAGCTAATGCGTCTATGAAAAAGATTGTCTTTGGTGGGTAGTGCATTCTGGCATTTAGACCAAAGGAAAATCTGAATTTTGGATGCGATTTTAAGTTCCAAATTCATCTCCAAAGGATCTGAGGTGTTTGAAAGGAAGACGAGGCTCTATTGTCATTAATGCTAAGAGCATTTCTCATAGCATGGTAGCCACTTTTCACTGTATAATGACCTTGTGTTGTATTTGTCCAAATAAGTTGATCTGCTGCATAATGAGGTCTTACCGGGATCTTAAGTATTTCTTGTGTAGTCTGAGCATCAAAAGAACATTGTAGTAGAGTAACATTCCAGTTATTGTATTCCGGTTCAATCAGGCTAGCCACCATCATAGGTTCGTCTTTGGTAGCAGGTCCGCCCAGTATCCCTCTAGGTAGCCAGCAATCTTTACGAATTATGATCTCTATCCAATCGCCAACTGACCATTGAAGTTTTGGTAATATTGAATCCCACCTTAACAGTAGGCTCTACCAACCCTAGGAAGGTCGAGCACCTTTATCCGCATATCTAAAAATCCTGTGAGTGAAAATAAAGACCCTTGAAGAGTTTGCTCCATAGAGATAAAGGTTGTGGATTAATTGCCAGGCTTGTTTGCCAAGCATTGCTTTATTAAAAGCAATGAGATCTCGAAAGCCGAGGCCTCCCTTTTCCTTCCTACTCTTTAGTACTTCCTATTATTTCCAGTGAATACCTGACTTGCGACAATCATTTTGCCACCGGAATTGCACAATCTTCTTTTCAATGGAGTTACATAGTGACACAGGAATTTTGAATATGGACATGGCATACTGAGGGATCGCTTGAACAATAGTCTTAATCAGAATCTCTACCACCCTTCGATATAAGATTTTCCTTCCATCCTTCTAGTTTTGCATTCACTCTCTCCAAAATCTAGGCAAACATGTCTCGTTTGGAGCATCCCCAATCAGACGGGATACCTAGGTATTTACCCATCTTGCCTAGAATAGGGATTCGAAATTTCTTGCCAGGTTTTCCTGTAGATTACTAGGGCAAGCTTTATTGAAGAATATGCTTGATTTATTCCTATTAACAGCTTGTCCCGTAGCTCAACAAACAGTATTGATTTAGAATGTTGGCAAGATTTTGACATTCCCGGATTTTGCCATCTAAGAAAAATATTGCATCATCTGCGAAAAATAAATGCAAAAGAGTAGGACACCACCTGTTCAACTGGATGCCCTTGATATTTCTCATATTAAGAGCTTGATGTATGAGAGTGGACAAGACATTTGCCATCAGAATGAACATATATGGGGATAGGGGATCTCCTTGTCTAAGGCCTTGCGTCAGTTGGAAATAATTTAATTGTTCTCCATTGAATTTAACGCTGCTGGAGATTGTCGTAAGACAATACATCACCCACTACACCCAAATAGTATGGAAGCCTAACCTGAGGAGATAATCTTTTAGGAAATCCAACTCCACACGGTCATACACCTTTTGTATGTCCATCTTTAAGACCACTTGAAAATTCCTCTTTCGATTCCTAATCTTTAGTTGATGCAGCACCTCTTGTACGATTAAGATGATGTCCTGGATTTGGCGGTCACTCACAAAGGAACTTTGTTTCATAGATATCAGATCAGGCAGAAAGGGTTTCGGGCGATTAGCAAGTACCTTGGATATGATTTTGTAGGGTTTCGGGTTAACTCACTTAGGTTATGTCGAGCCTTTTTGATAGCCTTTGTTTAAGGTCAGCAACAAAGCTGCGCAATTAAGTGTATAAATATGTTATATATGACAAAAGAGAGACAACTAAAGGAAAAAGTTCACCCTACAATCAAATCCTAAATATTTTCAATGGATCAATTAAGCCCCATGCCTTTTTCAAAAAGGGCTAATTATGCCCTTATAATAAATGGCACCTAAAATTACCTATGCGTTTTTTAAAATTTGCCAATATTGAATCTATAAATTGCACTTCGCAACATAAGTTTTAGGAGTTGATTACACTTTAAAGTAAAATTTGAAAACTTAATTGATTGCATTTTATATATAATGTTTAGAACTTGTGACGCAATTTTTCCGAACCCTATATAGGTTACGGCTATAATATACGATTTTTTTTTTTTTGTATTTTACATATGATTTTAAGAAGACATAGTTATAGCCCAAGTTCTCAAACTTGTCAACTTTGTGAATGGAAAATATACTTGGTGTTTATATATATATTGCAACATTAGTTGGCTATTAATATTGTGATGGAACAATCTCAACATAAGAAAAATCATTTTTCTTGGTGCCACATCAAAAAATAAATAAATAAATAAATAAATAAATAAATAACCTAAAAACCTAGAGCCACATCACTCCCTCAACCCCCCTCTTCCCCCCAAAAAAAGTCCACGGTGGCAAGTAATGCGAAATGCATTATACATAATTAGATAGTATCTTGTTGGATGTAAATGAACATTTATATTGTGAAAACAGATAGGAGAGATGATAGAAACAATGGTAGTTTTATTGGTTAGCCTTGTAAATGTGACATCCTGATTTTCAGGTTCTGATTTCGATTGGATAAGTTGGGCCTTTCATCGACGTGCCTATAGTGCTTTTCTCTAAGATGGCCACTCATGAGATAACTGGCCTATCAAGTGAAGCCGTTAAGGGGTTTTAACACAATAGACTTGAGAATTTAACTAGGAATCGATTGCTCCGCCGTGCTAGTCTACAAGAGTCATTACGGCACAATTAAAAATTGATTAGAGATCGGAGATAGGTCGATTCGATTGAGATGTGTGATCAACGTGTGGGTGATTTCACCATATTGCAAAATTTTCGTTGATTGACACTAAACCGATTTTCTGTCATTTTGGATATCTTGTGTCCGTATTTGAAATCTTGAGATTTTCATGACCACCGAGAGTCACTAATATGTCGAAGAGGTACGTGTGGTTTGAAAAAAATCGACCACGGTCAATTGCACCAAAAATTCCTAAAAGCTACCCGATAGGTTATGTCAAGCTAAAATCGCGCTTGATTGAACTTAACCACGAATTTAAATCCGATTTTAGAAAATGAAAGTTCTACCATGCCCCGAGTCATTTTAGGAACATCGACTCATCTTTTAAGGAATTTTCGGCGAGTTGTGGGATAAAATTTTCAGGTTCTTAGATGGCGAATCCCCTTGAGCGTCACAGTTGTCCCATGAGGGTTATCGAGCAGGTTTCTAGTTACCTTGACCCGGGAGTTTTTTGGGTCTATGAGCTTGTTGTAACCACTATCTAGATCGAAGAGGTTCTACATCAGGAGATACCTAATCGATTAAGAGCATGGTTCCGCTACACTCCCAAGGGTTTAGGCTAAGTCCCCTTAGGACTTTCGATATCCCCTCTGTGGTGATTAATGCTACCCTAGACGAGGATCCAGCTTACCCTCCTGATGGTGCAATGGAGAACCCGCCATCTCGTCCTAACCCTATGGAGACAACCGAATCAGTGAACGAGTTAGACTAGCTAGTCATGGAGTAGCTTGTTTGAGGATCGTCCTTTTTGTAGACTTGTACATATCATCTAGTAATGTACATGACTTTGTTTGACATGTATAAATGTGTGATTTGGTTTTGAAAAATGGTGGCTCTACTTTTCTATCTCATCTTATTGTTGTTTGGGCATTTATTATTCGCTTTCGCATGTGCATTGAGATGAATGGGTCGACGATGCGTCCTGGAACATTGCTATTTAATCGACCCCCAAGGGATGTGCACACGCTCGGAGGATCGAGGCGTGACAGTAAAAAAAAAAAAAAACTAATATATTCAAAAAAAGAGAAAGGTTTTTCAATCAATTAACTAAAGAAAGGCATGTCTTTACCAAAATGGGTGGAAATAGCACTATCCTAAAACAAACCAAAAAGAGAGTTTCAACCTCAAACTTTAACCGATTATCATTTGTTTAAATTTTATACACAACACACTCTTTTTGTAATATTTGAAAATAGGAAACTAACACTAATGATTCAGTAATTTTAGTCTAATATTCACTATCAACCCTAGACTTTTAATTGATTTAATATGATGTTTGAATTATTACTAAATGCCTAATATAGTCTCTAGACTAGTCTCTATACTATATTAAGTAGTTTGATGTCATTTTTTTCATCAGTTCGAGTTGATAGAATTAATTGACATGTCCTTCAATCTATTTAAGTTGTAAAATAGTAAAAAGAATTCATATAGAAAAGTAGATCGATAAGAAAATTAATTATGCAGTCATTGTTCTTATGTCGTATTGACCCACCATTTGAAAATTCAAACTAAACATTAAATATTCCATGTCATGAATTACATTTGACTCGTTTGATTAAATTGAATGGTTATACTGAATATTTAGGAATAGTTCAAGAATCACGCTAAACGACTTAATAAAATGAGTATGACATTGCATATTAAGTCAAAGTCTTGGAGATCTTAGTATCATTTTTCCTTTAAGGAAAGACACAAGGAATATGCTAGCAATAATTCAAATGAATTAAAACTAAACCAGTCTAGAAATTTCTCCACTTTGATCGGTCGGATAAAGGAATCTAGGTTGACTCTGGTCGTTGCCAAAACCTAATAGGAACAAAGAATGAAATCTAGTTGGATCACTAGCCTTTTTGTTTTTGTTTTTGTTTTTTCACCCAACTAAAGTTTATATTGGATTTTGGATGTTCTAAGAATATGCTGTGTTCATGCAAAATATGTTATCCCTCTTGGGAGTTGGGAGGTTATAAATAGGAGAAAAGTGTTAAAAAAAAAGTCATAAACCTTTTGTATTTGTGTTAATTTATTCCTAAACCTTTTTTTTGGTGCCGATTTAATCCTAAACATTTTTACATTGTGAGAATTCAGTCATTTTCGGCCAATTTTGGCTGGATTTTGCTAACTGGACGCTGGGTGACTGACGTGACCTAATTAGAGCTGACATGGACAACTTTTAATAATATTTTACTTTTTTTTGAATTTTTTTTTCTTTTTGTTTTTTCCTTCTCCTCCTCCTTCCTCCAGCCGATCACCGACGATTAGCCAAAAGGGATCCGTCGGCAAGGTCGACCTCGCCGGCCCCCTCGCTAGTAGCCGTGAGGGCGACCTTGTGTTAAGCGACAAGAAGCTAGCTCGAGGCCTCGCAAGCTGCGAGGGCAGCCTCGCGCAAGGCTGGCGAGGTTGGCCCTTGCCAGATCTGGCGAGGCTCAACCCTCGTTGCCCAGTTCTCGAGGGCGGCCTAATGCCCAAATCTGGTGAGGTTGAGCCTCACTAGCCATGGGCAAGGCTGGACCCTGTCACCTAGGTCTTGAGGGTGGCCTTGCGTCAAGCCGGCAAGGTCGAGCCTTGCCGGCCCAACATGAGGTGGCCGACAAGGTAGACCTCAACCTTGTCGCATCACCACCTCCCGGTTGCCGACGCCCGGCGACTAGTTGGAGGAAGGAGGAGGAGAAGGAAAAAAGAAAAAGAAAATGAAAAAATGAAAAAAAAAATGAAAAATATTAAAATACTATTAAAAGTTATCTACGTTAGCGCCGATCAAGTCACGTTAGCCGGCTGGCGTTTAGTTAGCAAAATCCAGCCAAAATTGGCCGGAAAAGACTGAATTGGCACAATGTATAAAGGTTCATGACTAAATTGGCGCGAAAAAAAGGTCTAGGACTAAATTAGCATAAATGTAAAAGATTTAGGACTTTTATTAACACTTCTCCCTTATAAATAGATATTGCACTCTAACACCTAGCGCTGTTCATTCAAGCCCTCCTCCCCCCCCCAATCCAAAAAAAAAAAAAAAACTAAAATAATTGTTTTGTTAATAGCACACAAGTAATATAGTGTGCAAGGCATGTGAGTGGTGAATTACTGGGCATTTACTCCATTGGTAGGAGGCTTATGACCACAATTTTCACTGAGAGTGAAGGTAATATAAGCTCACTGCCAAAGGAGATTTGCCCGGCAATTCACCATTGCAATCTTCAATGATTCTGGGATGCTTCATTTAGGTTTTCCGTTGTGGCTCTATATTTATTTTCTTTTACATTCATTTGCTAATTTTTCCACATATTTTAGATAAAATTATTTAGTAATGGGAGCACTCATACTTTGGACTTCTCTAGCACATGTTCTTGACTTTTCTTTTAATCTTGCATATAATATTGTATCCACAAATTCATGTTGGATTCTTCACAAGAAGAGGTATGTATATGTTTTTTAGATGATTTTTACTTTTTAGCTTTTGGATTCACACAGCAGTTAAGGGTAAGCAAAAAGAACCAATCAAAGTGGGAATTGCCTAGATAGGACTGAACTAACCGGTTTGATCCCATTCTTAAAGACCACAGTTTGGTTTCCGATTCCATAAAATTGAAACCGGCAAATTTCGGTCCACTGGGAATTGCCTAGATAAGACTGAACTAACTAGCTTGATCCCGTTCTCAAAGACCACAGTCTAGTTTTTGATTCCATAAAATTGAAACCGGCAAATTTCAGTTCGGTTCCTGATTCTAACCCCCCGAACTGGAACGATTATTTTTATGAAATTTTACTTTTATTCCTAAATGATATGTGGAAGAATCATTTAAACTGAAATTTTTGTAAAATGTCGGTGCCTCACTTTAAGAATCATTTGACCGACATTACACTTCATCCTAGCCAACAAACCAATTACGCTTCACCTCATTCCTCGCTATTTAAAGAGAAAACCTACTTGTTAGCCTTTTCTATCTGCCGATGTGGGACTACGCTCACTATCTGTCACACGCTCACTCCCTCTATCTTGCTCCCACTAACCTGCAAGAAACAAGCCACTCCAAGAGTCCCACTTCAAACAAATAGGAGGGTGTAAGAGAACTTGTGTATAAATGCCAAACCTTGCTATTTCTTCAAGCATACTTTCTCCAGCCTTTTCGCAAAGATTAAGTGTGAATTTTGTGAAGTGTGGTCAATGCACACAGATGCTGAAGTTTAATATTTTATTGCACGTGTGTACAAGATTTCTAAGCACACTGCGATCGGTTTTATTGGACTGCCTAGGAATTGGACCCAAATTAGTCCAATCCCATCGGTTCTAGTCTCTTTCGATCCAGTCCTCGGGAAATGGGGAACCAGTTCCTCTAGTCAGGTTTCCAGTTTTAAGGTGAGAATGGGAATGCCCGTGATCATCCCTCACTACAGTTGCAGTATTTACGTGAAATGCGACACCCACTGGATAACAGTGCAATCATGGTAATCTTTTTGTGCTCATTTGGCAATAGTGTTGTTGGCCTTTGAGCCTAACTAAACAATAGCTTTGTTTTGCTAGCTCGTCAAATCACTTTTTCAATAAAAAAATGTATGGCAACACCTATAGGTTGCAGCACTCACGCATGTAAACAAAGAGATCAGTTTCAACTCGGTGGTTGCGGTGGCTAAAAGCAGCCAACATGCATAGAGGCATCGCGACAAGGAGATTTGGCAACATATATGTTTTCAGTATTTGATTAGTAGGTAGAGGAAATGGTGCTGTGACATCCCGGTTTTCCAATTCTATTTTCAATAAATTGAGACAGGCATTTCATTGGCACGCATATAATTCTTTTCCTTGTGTTGGTCACTCATGTGATAACTAGTTTATCAGGTGAAGCCGTTAAGAAATTCTAATGCATCGGACTCAAGAATTTGACCAGGAAACGACCTTTCAACCGAGCTAATTTGCAAGGGTCATTACGGCACAATTAAAAATCCATTAAAGACTGGAGATAGGTCGACTCGACAGAGGCATGTGATCGAGTGTGGGTGATTCCACCAGATCGCACAATTCTTGTCGATTGACACTAGAATCGACTTTTCTGTCGCTTGGGTACCCTATGTTTGTATTTGAAACCTTGAGATTTCCCCGACAACCAACGCCGATATGTCAAAGATGTACATTGTGGCTTGAATTGATCAACCACTAGTCAAATGTACGAAAATTTCTAAAACTACCTAGTAAATTAGGCGCACTAATATCGTGCCAGAGTGAAATCAACCGTGAAATTGAGATCGAATTCAGAAATTGAAAGTCTGGGTGTGTCACAAATCATTTTAGGATCATTGACTTATCTTTGGGAGATTTTTCATGCAATCAGAGTTTTTCGGCAATTAAATCAAGGAATGGCTAATTTGGCTCGAGAAATTAGTAGGCCTGCCTTTGGTCGCGCTTTTCGAACTTAAGTTGGTTTTATGGACAAGTGAAGATGTGGTGACATTGGATTAATTTTATGGACTTCAATTTGGTTCATTTAAGAAGAGAATTGAATGAAATTGATACAAGAATTCATGCCACAGCAGAAAATGAAATTGGACCCATTGGAAGATGTTCTAGAGAGTTGAGTTAGTGGAAGATGACATCAAGCGATGTCATGGTGGTTGGGCCATATTGAAGGAGATCTTGACAAGTGGATGGTGGGGATTGGCTCTTGGAAAGGTGGGCTATCAACATCATCTTCAAGCTTGGGAAGAGAGAGAGAGAGAAGAGGAGGAGAAGGTGCGACCGGACAAGGCTAGCCCGCACGCCGACCGACCCCTTCGCCGTTCGACGTCGCCGTTTGTCGCTGGTGTCGTCGCTATCACCGTCGCGGTCGTCGCCCGTCCGTGCGCGAAGGCCCACGCGCGCCTCGCCGGCCAACCGTCGCGCCGTCTCCGTCCGAGCAGCCTCCATCCAGCCACTGCTCTTTGTCGCCAGCCACCACCGAAGACCTGTCAGAGCCGCCGTTTGCACCGCCCAAGCTACCATCGCCTTTCTCCACCGGTTCCGTGCCCAACCAGCCGTCGAACCACCTCCATCGGCCTCAACCAGCAGCTAAGAAAATGGGTATGGTAGCCCGGTTTTAGCCTGTTTTGGTTGACTTCCCGGCCCCGGATGCTCGGCTCGCCTTGAGAAAAGTCGATCCCCTCGCCGTCCCCGTTGTTTTGATCCGCTCGGTTCATTAATCCGGTGAGTTTAGCTCACTAAACCTTGATTAGAGTGTTAATGATGCCATAAGTGTGCTTAGTCTAAGTTAAGCAAGTTTAGGTGGATAGTTTAGTTTATTTAATTGTGATTTGGATTAAGAAGTTTGTTTAATTTAAAGTGTGTTTAATCAAGGCTAATAGAGTTATTTAATAATAAGCCTTGATGTGACATAATAGGGTTTTATTTTTTAAATTATTTAATTGTTTCAAAATTCTGGAATTTATAATATTATATTATATTCCGAAATTATTAAAATATTATTATTTAAAAAAAAAAAGAACGGAAAAATTATTTTTGACCCTGGTTACTTAGAATTTCATGCCGATCGCTGCTGTGCATTTAGAATTTGAAATTGATGATTGGTTGTGGCAAATTGAGTGATTGCGATAAATAGGGATTCTTTTTACAAAATCCCAAGTGTCGGAATTTGATGGAAAAATAACCGTGAAGTGGTTATGAGTGAACTTAGAAAGTCGTCGAAGTATGGTTGTGCCAGTTGGAACAAGAGTTGCCACCAAATTGAACTTGGTCGCGCCCAATCAAGCCGTGATTCGCCACCTGATAAAGGTCGCACCCAATCGGGTCATGATTCACCACCTAATAAAGGTCGCGCCAATCGGGCCGTGATTCGCCACCTGATAAAGGTCGCTCCCAACTGGGCTATGATTTACCACCTATTAGAGGTCATGCCCATCAGGCCGGGATCTACCACCTTTTAAAGGTTGTGCCGAGTGGGGCCGTGATTATCACTAAATGTTAGACTTACCTGTAGGGTCGCGATTGAAGGCAGTGATTGAATAGTTAGAATGACCGTATGATGATTTCAATGACATGTAATCGACTGAGTCGATTGATTGTTGAGACGATCCAAATAATTGAATTGTTTGGATGATGAGATTGTGCTACAGTTGTTTGGTTATCATAATTGCACGTGGTTGAATTATATAAATTGTGCTAACCTGCAGATGAAGATTGAGGCGAGGTAAGCTCTTTGTGTGATGTGGCTAGGCCACCTTTGGGCGTATTTTCTTTCTAATAGGGGTTTAGAGGGTTGAACTTGCTGAGATATTGTCTCATCCCGGTTCTGGGATTAAAATTTCAGGTCCCTAGTGGACGGAGTGGCCAGATAGCTTTGGTTGGCCTTGAGGAGTTGCAGAGGTGAAGTCATAAGGATTGGAGAGCGTGTCCGACTTGTAGGTCGTAGGATAGTTCCTTTTTGAGAGCCGGTCCTTTGTAGACTTTTGGTCGTAGATCTCTGTTTGTAATTTTGTTGAATCATGAAAGTGTTATGTTGTGGTTTTGCTTCCTGCTTTTCTATCCCATATTTCATTGTCAAGGGTTTTATAATACGTTTCGCTTGTGCAATAATAAATGAATGGAGTCGGCGATACTACCTGGGAATGTCGCATTTGCATGACCATGGTGGGATGTTGGCGCACTCGAGGTTCGGGGCGTGACAGGTGCAATATAAACGAAGAAAAAAGAGTGAAAAAAATGAAAAACAACTATTTCAAGTAGTTTAATGCGTCATTAATTTTAATAGAGTAATTTTTTTTATCCATTAATGGAGTTATTTTCAGTATAATTCAAGTAATTAAAGTCCACGGTTCATGCCTATATCAAAACCATAGTTGAACTAGAATGTTTTTGTTATCATAATATTGTGATTGAATCATTGTAATGAATTTATTATTTGAATTTTTATCCACGAGCCCGGTAGTTCTAAACGCTCCTCACATTCAAAGATAACCATTGAAGAACCTTCTCATCCCTCTATAGATGTGATGAATCAATTGTATCATCATTACCATATTTGGAAAAATTTCTCTAATATTTTCCATATCTTGGTTATGGTTTTCCATTTAATTTCTTTAAATATTGTACCTTTTTCCCACACGTGTAAATTGTTCGAACTAGAACTATGTTCACTTAGGAATGGCAAAATCTGATACAATGCTACCGTCATATTTGTCAGTGGAGGTTCTCGTCAAAGTCAAATAAAATTGCTCATTGCGTTTCCACTATAAATTTAGTTCAAGGAACTTTCTTTGTCTCTAACTCTAATATTAGGTATGAAATGCCATGCCATACATTCATCAGGCATTAAAAATTAAAGCGAAATCAGCTAGAATAAATGATTTTTTTTTTCATTCGAAGAATCTTATATTGAAAACACGTGGTGATCAGATTTTAGTTGGTAAAGATCGTAATGTCAAACCAGATTATGAATCCATTAATAAGTGAATGAATCTTTCAGAGCTTAAATGACTACTTTATTAGAGTTGAAGTTGTAAGGTTCGTTTTATTATCGAGTACGTACTGGTTTTTGTTAGTTTGATTACTGTAACATCCCCTACCAATCTATAATATGTTTTGTTGGTCACACTTCTGATGAAAAATGTATGTGTGCTAGTTTTTTCATGTTTAATGAGTTTTTTTAATCGTTATTCTTTCTAAAGTGGGTTCTATTTTTATAAACTCTTAAGGTTAAAAAAAGAATTCTTTAAATGTGAACTTGAACATGTCTAATTGCGTAGAAATTCACCCCAGTAAGATAATGTTTTTGCGTAGAAATCCATATTTATTAAATTACATGCTGTAACATGCAAACAAATTGTGTCAAGAGTTGCTTGGTTGAAATGAATTTGGCGGGATTAGTGTTGCAGCCAAAAACTCCAATACAAACTCCTCAGAATATGCAATATCGTAGGGATTAATTTAATATGTTAATAATACAACTTGTTCTTTCCTTTTTTTTCTTTTTCTTTTTTTATGCCGACATAGTTATAAGAGGGGTCTGGAACTAATCATCCGCGGGAAAGTTGAAAGTCGCACTTGAAGCCCGCAGTGCACGTGACGTGGGGGCACGAGAAACACGTGCAAAATTGCAAATCCATTGTTTATGTGCTTAAAAGTTTACCATTAGTCAAGATGGAGTTTCTCGATTAGCATATTGCAAAAACTAGGATCCGAATATTTTCCAAAGGAGGGTTCTGCTCATTTACCAACAACTATATAGGTTATGACTATAATTTATCAAAAATATTTGTCTGTTGTATATGATTCTAAGAAGAGATAATTATAGTGCAAGTCCTCAAACTTGTCAACTTCGTGAATGGAAAACACTACTAGGCTTTTTCATATTTTGTAACATTATGTGGCCGTTGACACCGTGACAAAGCACCCTCAACATAGGAAAAAAGTTATTTTCTTTGCTGCCACATCAAAATAAATAAAAAGTCATTTACCGTTATGATTTATTTAAATTTTTTACATGGAAATGCGCTTATTTTGTAATATTTTAAAAAATAAAAATAACATTTTTAATTCATTAACTTTAGTTCATTGTTTCTTGTCATCATTGGGCTTTTAATTTATTTAAAATGATTATTGAATTTTTACTAATTGTTTAATGTAGTCTCTAGACTATATTAAGAAACTCAACATTGGTTTGTCATTAGTTCGAGTAGATAGAATTAACCAACATGTACTTCAATCTATTAAGTTTCAACAATAAACAAGAAAAAATTGTATATAGAAGTAGATCAATAAAAAAAATAGAATCTGCGTTCACATGTTGTTGTCTTATTGACCCATCATATCAAAAGTTGAACTCAACATTAAATATTCAATGTCATCAAATTACATCTAACTTGTTTGATTAAATAGAGACACTATATTAAATATTTAAGAACAGTTTACTAATCACACTAAGCGAATTAAAAATTTAAATTTGACATTGCATATTAAGCCAACATTTAATAACTCGTAGTATCATTTTACCTTTAAGAAAAGACATTAGGAATATGCTCGAAATAACGACAAGATCGAAATGTAGTAAAACTAAATTTGTCTAGAAATTTCTCCACTCCAGTTAGTTGGATATAAAGGAATATATGTTGACTCTGGTTGTCCCTAAAACCTGGTATGAACTGAGGATAAAATCTAGCATATCCAACTCATTGGACCACTAGCCTTTATTTTCTTTTTTTTTCTTTTTTTTTGCCCAACTAAAGTTTTATTTGATTTTGGATGTTCTGAGAATATGCTGTGTGCATGGAAAACGTCTCTACCGCTTTTGGGAGGCTATAAATAGATATTGCATCTAACTCTGTTCATCGAAGCCAAGAAAAAATTAGAATTAGACAAGCACGTGAAGAATAGAGTGGATGACATGTAAGTGGTGAATTACTGGGGCATTTACTCCTTTGGCAGGTGGTTTATACTCAAATGTTTTCACTGGGAGTGAATGTCATATAAGCTCACTGCCAAAGGAGATTTGTCCGGCAATTCACCGTTGCAATCTTCTATAATTCTGGGATGTTTCATTTAAGTTTTTTTTATGGCACTCTATTTATTAGATTTTAGTTATTTTTTTCATTATATAATTTTATCTACCTACTTTAGATAAGATTATTTAGTGATGATAGCGGTCCTTTGGACTTCTCTAGCATATGTTCCTGACTTTTCCTCGTATTCTTGCGTATAATGATTATAAAAATATTATATCGACAAAGTCACGTCAAGTTCTTCATGAATAGAGATGTACGTCTGCAGTTGTAGCGTTTAACATGAAATGCAACAACCACTATTATTGCCTAGGATCTTAAAAATTGCAAGACATTCAGCAATTATTACATTTCATATTTTTTCAGATGTAAAAATAATCTTTTCTTGGTTCATTTGGCAATAGGGCTAGTGAGCTTTGAGCCCAACCGGACAATACCTTAGTTTTGCTAGCTTGTCATGTCACAGTTGCAACGAAATATGCATGTTAACCCTTTCAGGTGGCACTCCTTAAGCACATGAGCAGAGAGAGATTAGTGATGGCCTAATGGTTGTGGAGGCTAAAGACAACCGACAGGGATAGAGGCATTGTGACAAGGCAATTTGGCCAGTGGTTATTTTTCGGTGAAAATTTATGTGATTAAAGTCCACAATTCATGTCGATTTCAAAAATCATACTTGAACTAAAACTTTTTTATTATGATAATATTGTGATTTGTATCGCCATCAAACGCTCCTCACATTCAAACATAACCATCAAAAAGCCTTGTCATCCCTACTGGATGTCACGACCAAATCAACACTATCATCATTACTATGTTTGGAAAAGTGTAGGAAAAAACTGATGAGAACAAATAAATTTGTCTGAGGTGTGCAAATGTAAGAACTGTCCTTAAGGATAATTCCGTCCCCCGGAGTGCGAAACTCGGTGCGATAGGCTTCTGATGGCCATCCTCCCAAGATACAACAGACCTTCTTCTATATTCCACACTGAATATTAGAAGGAACAGAAACAACGTTGTGTATAACCCAGGAAGGAAAAGGAAAGGAAAGATTTCAAAAGAAAGAACATTCTTTGTTTCATTTAGTGTGTATTTTTAAGATTGGCTTATGAGATTTTATATTTAGACAAAATAGAGCCGTTAAAAGAGCCGTTGTAAAATAATGAATGATTTATTTGAGAAATAAATTAAACGTCACAAAACGATTGAAAAGTTGTTGTACGACCGTTAAAAAACCGTTATGTGACCGTTAAAAATAATGATGGTCTTCAATGCGGTCATAACTATTATCGAAGTTATCATTGTTGGATATTTCAATAAATCCCCACATATTTCAAAAGATTTTGAAAATAAAAAATTAATATGATGCTAGGTTATTGGAGTGTAATGCATCGGAACTGGTGTTTGTTAGGCTATGAACCAGCCCTAAAAAAAATGAAATATAATTCACGAAATTTTGGTGAAGCTTGAAACTTCTATGAACCAAAAAATTTCTTTTGTAAATTATAATTTTCATCAATCACATTGCACCCCCACAAACTTTGTTGTTCAACGTGATTTTGCGCTAATAGGCCATGTGCATGCTTGGTTTATTCATAAGTGCTTTAGAGATTTTCACCAAAAATTCTCATAGGAGCGGCCCCACTCCACACTTGTATAGGTGATTCCATCAAGTGTATTCTGTAGTTTAATACAACACCAATAATGGCTATGTAATTTCATTAAGAGCTTAGCCCAACCTCTTTTTTCCTTGCAGTTTTGCACCATTCTCATCTTAGGATGGATAATAAATTTTAATAGTGCATCACTAGAACAACAAGTGACCTGTTATTACCCATATGAATCTAATTCATGGGAACGCCAATCACATAGGTTGGGTTACCATCATTGTTGCTTTTCCTCAATTGGCTTAAGTCCCATTCCCCTCGATGTGTCATAAATTAATTTTCTTCCCATAGGTTTAGTAAGAGGATCGGCCAAATTCACTTTTGACTTTACAAAATCGATGGACATAGTTCCATCTTTAAGCAGCTGCTTTACTACATCATGTCTCAATCGGATGTGTCTATTTTTACCATTGAAAATTTTATTCTTTGCAATGGCTATTGCCGCTTGGCAATCACAGTGCATAGACACAGAAGGTGTCGGTTTCATTCCCAAAGGAATATCCGCTAAGAGGTTCCTTAACCACTCAGCCTCATTGCTAGCCAATTCTAAAGCCAAACTCTGATTCCATGGTGGATTTAGCAATTATTGTTTGTTTGGCTGACTTCCAAGTTGCAGCACCTCCACCAAGGGTAAACACATATCCACTAGTGGATTTTGTCTCATCTGAATCCGAAATCCAATTAGCATCATTGTATCCTTCTAATACAGCAGGAAATCCACTATATAAAATACCATAATCATGGTTCCTCTCAAATACTTCATTAATCTGCTCAAAATAGTCCAATGATCATCATTGGGATTTTGTGTATATCTGCTCAGTCTACATACAACATAAGTTATATCAGGTCGAGCAAAATTCATTAAATGCATCAAACTTCCAATAATTTGGGCATACTTAGACTGAGCCACACCATCTCCTTTATTTTTCATTAATTAGATATTAGAATCATAAGGAGTATTCACAAGTTTGACATCAAAGTGATCATATTTTTTAAGTAACTTCTCCACATAATGCGCTTGAGTAAGCATTAGGCCACTATAACCTTTTATGATTCTAATATCCAAAATAATATTAGCTTCCCCCATGTCCTTCATATTGAATTTAGAAGTCAAAAAATATTTTGTTTCATTCACTACATCAATACATGTACCAAAAATAAGCATGTCATCAACATATAAGCTAATAAGTATAGATTCACCATCAATAGTTTTTGTGTATACACATTTATCTACTCCAATAGAGAAAAATCCATTATTAACTAGAACATCATCAAATTTCTCATACCATTGCTTTGGTGCTTGCTTCAAGCTGTATAAGGATTTAATAAGTTTACAAACTTTATTTTCTTGGCTAGGAAAAATACAACCCTCAGGTTGCACCATGTAAATTTCATCTTCCAAATCACCATTTAAAAAAGCTGTTTTAACATCCATTTGGTGAATAATAAGTTTGTAAATAGAAGCCAAAGCAATTAAAACATGAATTGATGAAATTTTTGTAATTGGAGCAAAAGTATCAAAATAATCAATATTTTATTTTTGAGTAAAACCTTTTGCAACTAATCTTGCTTTATATTTATCAACAGAACCATCAGGATTATATTTCTTTTTAAAAATCCATTTACAACCGATCGGTTTTGCACCGGGTGGTAAATCAACTAATTTCCAAGTTTGATTTTATAAGATAGAATCAATCTTGATTTTTATAGCTTCTTTCCAAAAATTGCTTTCTGAGGAAGATATTGCTTCAGAATAAGTCAAAGGATCATTATCAATAAGATAAGTATAAAAATCATTCCCAAAAGAATTTTCTTTCCTTATTCTTTTGCTCCTTCTCAATTCATCATTTGAATTTTCGAAAATGTTTTTATGAAGAAGTGCAGGAGAAATAGTATCAACACTTAATGGAAAAATATGCTCAAAAAATTCTGCATTTTTTTTCTCAACTATAGTATTATTATCAAGCACGTCACTTTTTAATACAAAAATCTATATGCAGCACTATGTTCAGCATAACTAATAAACATGCGGTCAGATGATTTAAAGCCTATTTTCTTTTTCTTAGAATTAGGAAACATAACCTTCGTAAGACACCCCCACACTTTCAAATATTTTAAATTAGGAAGATAACCGTTCCAAAATTCATAGGGTATTTTACCTATTTTCTTATGAGGCATTCTATTTTGGATGTAACATGCGGATAAAATAGCTTCACCCCATAAAATTATTTGGAGCATTAGAACTAACAAGCATATAATTCATCATCTCTTTCAAAGTCCTATTTTTCCTTTCAACTATGCCATTAGATTCAGGGGAATAAGAAGGCGTAGTTTCATGAATAATTCCTTCATTTTCACAAAATTCGTTAAGCGATACATATTCTCCACCTCTATCCAATCTAATTCTTTTTATTCTTTTATTCAATTGGTTTTCTACCTCAGCTTTATACAAAAGGAACATATCAAAAGCTTCATCTTTATGCCTAAGCAAATAAACTTTAGTAAATCTAGAATAATCATCAATGAAGGTCACATAATATTTTTTTACCTCCTCTATTCATACTTTGTTTTAAATCTCCTTGATCAATATAAATTAAACTCAACAAATTAGATTCTCTATTTACAGAAATACAAGGCTTTTTTGTTAATTTTGTTTCGGCACATATTATACATTTATTAAAACATGCATTTTTAATTCCAAAAATTAAACCTTGTTTTGCATTTTCTTAATAAAAGAAATACTAACATAACCTAATCTACCATGCCATAAATCAACAGATTCAGCCAAGTAAGCGGAAAGCAATAGCATTTTCATCGATAACATTAGAAACGTTAAGAACAAAAAGTCCTTGATTACAATAACCCTTTCCCACAAAGACTTTATTTTTTGTCGTTACAATTTTATCAGATTCGAATGACACCTTCACCCCAACCTTTCCCAAAAGAGCTACTAAGACCAAGTTTGCCCTTATATTAGGGACATATGATAAATCATTGAGGGCCAAGGTCTTGCTAGATGTGAGCGTTTCCTTTCCCAAGAACTTGACCTGTTCTTGAATCACCAAGATAAATAATTTCTTCTCCTTCCCCTACTGGCGTGTAGGAGGAAAAGGCATTTTTGTTTGCACAAATATGCCTGGTAGCACCTGAGTCTCCCACTCACTCTTTCACATTGGCCATAAAGTTGGCCTGGGAAATAACCACAACAATTATATCATTAGAGTCATCTGCTTTAACCAAATTGACTTTTGGTTTAGTAGGATTGTCATTTCCCATTATTCTCTTTTTGCAATGCGCTGCATGATAACCTGGTTTTCCACAAACAAAACAAGAGCCTTTCTTTTTGAAGGTGGGGTGAGCAACCTTGGGTTTGTAATAAGATTTTTTGTTATGATACCTGTTTTGGAGATTTTGAAATTTGCCTTGCACCAAATTTGCCCCGGTAGCAATTTCCTTAGCTTTGGTAGCTTTGATCTCCTTGCGAGTTGTATCCTCAATGATAATATGCATGATCAAATCGGCTAATGACAATTGCTTGTCCTTGTGCTTGAGTTGTTGCTTGTAGTTATTCCAAGACTCAAGCAACTTTTCAATCAACAAGCCCGCAAAAAATTCTTCTTGTAAATTGATGTTTTCTGCCTTCAAGTCCTCCACTAGCTTGTGATATTAATTGATTTGTGTCTTGATCTCCTTATCATCAGATAATAATTTCCGATTACAAATTTTTGTCTGCCCACATCTTCGGTAGTGTACTCTACAATCATGGAGTCCCATATTTGTTTCGCTTCCTAGTATGGACAGTAGACATCAAACAATTCATTAGAAAGAGTACTAATAATTGTGTGCCTACATACCTTATTAGCGTGTATCCATTGATCTTGAAGTTTGTTATTAGTTGGTTCGGCATCCATAAGTGTGAAAGCCACACCATGCACATCTAGGATAGAGAAAACCCTTTCTTGCCACCTTATGAAATTGTTGCCATTGAAAACTTCGATCTTTGATATGTCGGGGAATGGTTTGGCATAGGACATATGTGGTAGTGGTGGTAGTGCAACTGCACTAGTGGAGATTGAGGCATCAGCATCAGTATCAACTTGATGCTCCATGGGATTTATCCTTAAGATTGTAGGAAAAAACTAAGGAGAACAAATAAATTTGTCTAAGGCATGCAAGCGTAATATTCCTTAAAGATAATTCCGCCCCTCGAAAACAAGGCTTCGACGTATCCTCCCAAGATACAATAGACCTATATTCCACACTAATATTAGAAAGAACAAAACAACGGAAACCTAGCAAGGAAAAGGAAGGAAAGATTTCAAAAGAAAGAATATTCTCTATTTCATCCAATGTGTATTTTTAAGATTGCCTTATGAGATTTTATATTCAGACAATGTAGAGCCGTTTAAAGAGCTGTTGTAAAATAATGAATGATTTATTTGAGAAATAAATTAAACGTTACAAAACGATTGAAAAGTCATTGTATGATCCTTAAAAAACCGTTATGTGACCGTTAAAAATAATGATGGTCTTCAATGCGGTCATAACTATTTTCAAAGTTATTATTGTAAATATTTCAAAATATTATTGAAATATCCAACAAAAAGTTCTCCATTATTTTCCATTTCTTGATTATAGTTAGAAAACGTTTTCCATTTATTTTCTTTATATATTGTACCTTTTTCCCGTACGTATAAAATTGCGAAGTCTATTCTCCTTAATCATTTTGGAGACCTTTGTTCACATGGGAAAAGAAAAATATGATATAATGTTGTCGTCATATCTGAAAGTAAAGGTTCTCGTCAATGCCATATAGAGTTGATCATCGCATTTCCCACTGTAAAGTTAGTTCAAGGGATTTTTCTTTATCTCTACCTTTAACATTAGGTATGAAATGCCATGGGATTGTTCCCATGCATATCATGCCTCCAAAAATGACATATATAAGGCATTAAATAGACAAGCGAAACCAACCAGAACAACTATATATTTTTTTTCAAGATTCATGAGATTTCGGATAATTTTATCTTAAAGACACGTGGTAACTAGAATTCAGCTAATGAAAATTTTGATCTTGACCCAAATTATGAACCCATCAATAAATGAATGAAATGTTCAGAGCACACATGACAAATTTAATAAAGTTGAAGTTGTAACATTTGTTGTATTATCGAATCTATACCTATTTTTGCCAGTCTAATAATTCTATAATATTCCTTGCCGGTCTGTAATACGCTTTGTTGGCCATATTGGTGATGAAAAAAGTACGCGGGTTACTTTACCAAAAAAAAAAATTTAAAAAAGTACGTGGGTTAGGTATTTTTTATATGTTTAATAACTTTATTTAATAATTTTTTTAAGTGGGTTCTATTTCTTTAACTCTTAAGGTTAGAAAAGTCTTTAAATTTGTTGACCATGCCTAATTGTGTAGAAAACAAACTCAAGTAAGGCAAGATTTTTATTTTGACACAAATCTGTTTATGTATAATCTAACTCTGTTAATTACATGTCGTACCTTGTAAACAGGTCATGTTGAAAATTGCTGGTTTACCA
Organism: Eucalyptus caleyi; assembly: GCA_014182885.2. NCBI lineage: Eukaryota > Viridiplantae > Streptophyta > Magnoliopsida > Myrtales > Myrtaceae > Eucalyptus > Eucalyptus caleyi. Next base: position 41,341,594 of record CM024470.2, read on the forward strand.
TCAAACATAAAGTCTTGAGAATATACGATATCATGGTATTAAATCATTGATACCATATATTCATCTTGTTCTTTTCTCTCTATTTTTTCTTTTTGCCAACGTAGCTTCAAGACAGGTCTGAAACTAATCATCCGCGGGGAAGTTGAAAGTCGCACTCGAAGACCGCGGCGTACGTGGCATGGGGGCACGAGAAGCACATGCGAAATTGTTAATCTTTTTGCTAACGTGCTTAAAAGTTGACCATTAGTCAGAGATGGTGTTTCTCAATTAGCATAATACAAAAAAATGAGATTTTTGCTCATTTATCATGCTGCCCTCGAGAATTAGCAAAACGTCACGCTGACCACGACCTACTACAAAAAACAGAGAGTGTTTTCTTCAACCTTTAATTAATTCAAGACACCCAACATTGCTTGGCCTCCAAAAAATATATATTTTTTTTTTTTTTTTTTTAAGAAAACGTAATTATTGCATTAGGTCTACTAAATTACGCAGCACTGGCATAATTCCCTAATTCTAAATTTTCCTGTATTCCGTTTAAATGGTCTCGTTTGACTACTTTGTCCTAACTACCTTTGTTCTAATTGAATTAAGATTAAAAAAATAAATTATAGTGTCATATGTTTCCTAGAAATTCCAAATGCAAAATGTTCAAAGTAGGCCGATACTCAAGTAGAATAAATATGAATGAATAGAATAGAGTAGGTGAAAGGAAAAAAAAGAAAAATCCGTATAAATATATACTTGGTGGATATGAAGTCCACAATCTTGCGCTCTCAATGATCAATGTTGTCCAAATCCTTCGCTCTTGAGGCAATCCAAAATGAATTATGCTCAGAACCCTTTTTGTCGGTGTGATGTACAAGCAACAAGTTGTTGCATTTAAGGGTCAATTTTGAGAAGTTGGGTGGTGCTTTCATCTAAGCCTAGAGATGTACTCGTCACTATGGAAATGGGACCTGCAGTTCGTGTCGACGTCTTTTTCCATTACTCATTATTAGGAAGCATCTATGTCGGATTATATGTTTTCTCTCTGATAGCTTTATTGGTAAATTGTCGCATTGTCTTTTATGAGGTTACGAATTCATAGCATATAGTGTAATCAACATTAAAAAAGAGGGCTGACAGAGTTACTTGACATCTTAAGTGTGCTAACGGGGGTGGTGGAACCTCCCGCTTAAGGCACCTAGGGTTTACGTTTCATCTACCAGCTGAGGCGGTTCCTGCTCTTGGGAACGAGACCGACATGAAAGAGAGTCTCAAATGGTGGGCTCACACCGTTGCTTCAACTGTTGTTAGATGACGGTTGTTTTGTTGTTCTTGTCGTGGTCGTCGTCATTGTTTTATTTGGAAGTTTTGATCATTCTTCTTTCTTCCTTCTTTTCTTCATGTAAAAAGATTATTTATTTATTTATTTATTTATTTATTTATTTATTTATTTATTTATTATTATTATTAGTTGTCAATCAAATTGGAAATTCTTATCTTGGGTAACTCTTGATTTTGCTTTGCTTAAGGAAGCAGATGTGATGTTCCTTTGGCAATTCGATATTGTAAGAAATTTGACCTACTAATTTGTTAGTATTTAAATAATTACATTCGTATCATGTTTTAGATAGTTGCAAACCTTTTATCTAAAGTGTTTCCTCGGATATGTTATTGACCTTACGATATTTTTAATTATTATTTATTTTAAAATTTTTGTATATATTTGAATAGAGAAAGGGCTTTTAAATTGCTAGGAATATGTAACTCAGCCATTTTATAATCTCAAGCATACCATAGGGAGGGCAAGCAATTAATATTTGCTTGTTCTATGTGTGGACAGATGTTAATTGTACACATGATCAAATTTTAAAAATGCATGTGACAATAATATAAATATCTTTTCATTCATGACTTTTTTTCATTTTTCCTTAGTTGTGTGTGAAATGCATGTCATTAGCATCTGCTAAATATGTAGAACTAGCTTGTAAAATGAATCGAATATTTACGAGAAATGTATGTGTGTGTGTGCGTCTGTGTGCGCGCGCGCGCGTGTGTGCGCGTGTGCACGTGTATGTGCGTGACGATATATTTTTCTTTTTCAATATTACGATGTATTAATCATCAACCTAATCATTACAAATGAGTATAAATCATGTACTTAATGCACATTTATAATTTTTCGCATTACTTTATAGATACCTTTTGTTTTGGCCAAATTAAAACTTTATTTCTCACTATATTTTATAAGATATCAAGACAATCGTATAGTTATGAAAGATCTTTTTTTTTTTTTTTTTTTTTAAAGATGAGGAAACTCAAAAAGTAATTAAATGCACGAATGGATGGGATGAGAGTAGAGTACGGAAATAATAATAATAATAATAATAATAATAATAATAATAATAATAATAATAATAATAATAATTTTTTGGCAGATCCACGAAATGGAAGATCCGGAGCATGTTCTGATGTCCAAATTGACATCTCTTTCAAAACATGCTGGGCGATTGCCAACAAGCGTTTAGATTCACTTCCAACCACTAGGAAGGAAAGCACTTGCTTATGAGGAGACTCATGGCCGTATCACAGGCAATAGCGATTGTAGAAACTCTGCATAGCTTCTCAAAACTTCCTTTAACAAATCGGTACACATCCTCCTATCATCAGACACACCAGTTAGAATAACAAAATCTGACTTGGCTTTCACCAAAGAATATAATAAAGTCTGAACACCACATGATGATACCAATTATGTGACACTTGCAATATAGTGAATGTGGGGCCCAAATTTTTGCTGTGTTAGAGAATTTGAGACCAATGATTACCATCTCTTTCGCATTTATAGAGTCTATTACATACATACACAAGATTTTCTCTTGAGTTTTTAAAAGATTTTACTTTTTATTTTCTTTTTACATGGTGACTGTGATTGATTGACGGGTCTTGAGCAAGATGAAGTAGAAGAGAACTTTTCATTTTCCTTTTCTCTTTTTCAAATTTCATAAAATTTTGTTCCAAGGCCAAACAAGTGGTCAACGGTCAAATAGTCCTTTTTGTCAATCAATTCATTTTGCTATAACTTACTATTAAGATACAACAAATTGCTAACAATATCCAACGAATAGGCGAAGCAATATATTATTTGAAACAAGAATCAGAGTCCTACGATACTTTACCCCTTGCAAATAATGAGTTCTCTCTCATGAAGCGGTTACCTAAAGGAGCTCACTTAAAGTAAAATATATTGAAGGTAAATGGATTAAGATTATCATATGGTACAAAATCTGTATAATTATTATTTTATTTGGGAAGCCACCTTCGGATGGTTAGGGCGTGCATGTTTTTATTTCTGAAATCTGTTTATGAATAGATTTTTTGTTTTTATTCCCGGGAACAAAAAGGAACAAAAACGCGTTTGGTTGCGTTTATGTTCTTTTTTTGTTTTTTTGTTCCTGGAACGCAAAAAGAACAGAAATGAGAAACAAAAAAAAAAAATTGTTTCTTGTTCCAGAAACGATTTTGAAGAAACAATTTTTTGTTTCTTGTTTCTTCTTATCTCTCTTCTCTTTTCTTCTTCTTTTCTTCTTCTTTTCTCTTTGGCCGGTCACCGGCCTCGGCCATAGCCGGCGACCGGCCGTCGAGGGCCGGCGATGCCGCCGAGGGTCGGCGACCTCGCCGGAGTGTCGCCGGCCCCGGCGAGGCTCAGCCTCGCCTTGGCTGGGCGAGCTCGGGCTCACCCAGATCCGGCGAGGCCAAGCGTCGCCGAGGGCTGGCGAGGCCGAGCCTCGACCAACCACGGCGAGGCTCGGCTGGCCGGGGGCCCCGCGAGCCTCGCCATGGCTGGGCGAGGCTACCGGCCCCATCGGCCGGTCGCCGAGGCCGGCGACCAACCGAAAGAAGAAAAAAAAAAAAAAAGGAAAAAAGGAAAAATAAAATAAAAATATTAAAAAATTAAAAGAAACAAAAAAAGAATATAAATTTACCAAACGTATTTCTATTCATTTTTTATTCCCGGAACAAGTTTACCAAACGCATCTTTTTGGTCAAAAATTGTTCCCGGAACAGAAACACTTTTTTCTATTTCTGTTCCCTGGAACAATTTTTGAACAGAAACGTTGCCAAACGCGCCATTAATTAATTACTGATAAAAATAACAACTTATATTGATGCTTTTTCATTTTCAGTCATGTTACTTCATACACTTTCTAGTGGTCTTCCGTGAAGACTTTTGCCGAAAGTTGCACTAGAGCCAAGTAAAAAGATTGTAATATTTCGATAAGGATATAATTAGATGATGACAAATGGATATGAAAGAACGATGTTCATTTAAAGTCTTCTATTTTTCTATGATGTATTGCATTCACAAAAAAGGTATTTGATTCTTTTCTTCATGGAAAAAAATGAAATAATAGTAAAATGTTCTAATTGTAATTTTGGGAAGTCATCATTTTTCATTTAAAGTTACCTTACTCACCACCTTGGGAGCGAAGTCTTATTGATGCAAGTGGAAGGGGCAATTTGCGTGCATCTGTAGAGATTAGTAGAGTCAAAAGGTTTATATATCTTGCATTAGAAAAAAAAAAATACAAGTTCTACAAATATATACTTTTTGGAAAGCTTGGAGCATACGGCGTGAATGCAAGTCTTTACAAATCATTCAACATTGATTTGAGAGTTTAAGTTTCCCGATCTCTCACTAAAGATTAAATTAAGGGTGGGTCAAACTACTGGAAATAATTTTTATACTTAAAACGTTTGCTCTGTTACTCTACTCTTCTTGATGCTTCGACAAATTTCACTGTTCAAAATGAAATTGTAGCATAACCTAATTGAAAGCATGTTAAAGTACCTCCAACACAAATGAATACGTGAAATCTATATTTGTCACATAAACACAGAACGAAGTTACGAGGCATGTAACACTTGATAATCACCCTACGTACCTGGTGCAACATCTACGTCTCAAAGTTGCTATTTGGAAATGGCAAATGGCTTGTCAGTGCATTTGCTGAGCTCTGAGTAGATATGTATATTCAGTGCAAGTGAATGGCAGGGCAATTCTCCTTTGGCAGAAGGATATGTATATTCAGTGCAAGAACAGCATTAACATTTGCATGCATGCCAATGCAGTTCTCTCCTGCCAAAGGAGAATTACGCTGTTATTCACCGTCACATTCCGCACCGCTCCTTCACATGGCCCTGCCTGAGTCATCACATTGATGATCAAGCCTGTATTTATTTCACCAAATTCGGCACAATGCCGGGTATATGCCAGAGGACGAGATGGTATATGCCAGAGTACAATTCTTGCCTAAGGTTCTTCCTTCTGGTAAAGAACGCATGGTCCCGACCTTTATATTCTTCAACCTACGTCTCTATCACTACTTCAGCCTCTTGCTTCCAAGAGTGTGCCCTTCTTTAAATGTTATGGTTTGAGCCTCAAACCTACGTCGAATTAAGAGCACGTACAACCAATTATCAACGCCCTAAGGAAATATATGTTTTCCTCATTTAACAGATAAGGAAAACATGCGTGAGCCTCCTCACACACATTGCAAGATCAAATCCGAAAGACAACTAAATTAATCCAGATAAGCAAAAGCGGGACCCATGCGAAACGTCAATCGACACTCGCCAGTTCAATTGGACTAAGAAATGGCTGACATTCAATTGTGGAGATAGAGATCTGTTGGGAAAAATATTTGTGGAGAACGCCTAGAAAATTTTTCCCGATACTATTTCTGTGAAAATTAAATAGGATAAAATACTAACTGAAAGCAGTAAAGATGAATAATAAATAACACCAGAATTTTAATGTGGAAAACCCTCCAAGGCGAAGGGAAAAACCACGGGACCGTAGTCCACTTCAAACTTCCACTATGATAAATAATGGGATACAACTTCACCCAAAGGTGGATCTCTCTTTGTCTTCAATTTGTGGATCTGAACCTCTCACAAATTGGATAACTCACTCAAAGATGACTCTTTTTCTTGGAAGAAGAAAACTGTTTCTTCCGCTACGCTGCTATGATATTCTTGCTTTTGTGTAACCTCTTCTCCGCTGAGGAGGACTCCTATTCATAAGAGCAAATACAATCCCAAATAGGAATTATACGATACAAAATCACGTAGATTTATCTCCTAATCTCTCGTGATTTTGTATATATGAGAATATCACTTTGATTTCTTTTCCAATCTCCCTTGATTTTCTAGATGTGGAAAATCACATTGATTTATCTCCCCATCTCTTTTGATATTTTTTTTTCTTTCTCCCTTTTTTTTTCTTTTTCTTTACACACTCACTACTATACATATTCTACTGCAGATATACATAATTGCATTGGCCTCTCCAATTGGGAGTGACCTACTCAACAAATCTCCCCCTCACGAGCAATTTGGAGAAGGTCTCAAACTTGCAAAAGTTCGACAGGCTTGCATCTTCACTGTAGATAGAGATTTTGTCATCATATCTAAGCCGTTGTTGTCAATGTGTATCTTCTTTAGCTGTAGGGCTTTTTCTTCCAACACATCACATATCCAATGATATCTGACATCAATGTGTTTGGATCTGGAGTGGAAAGTTGCATTTTTGCTGAGGTGTATTGCGCTTTGACTATCTGAATACAAGATATACTCCTCTTGGTTGTGACCCACTTCTTGTAGAAACTTTTTCATCCACAAGAGTTCTTTACATGCTTCCGTTATCGCAATATACTCCGCTTCAGCAGTAGATAGAGCAACACATTTTTGTAGTCGAGATTGCCATAAAACTACTCCCCCTGCAAAAGTCATTAGATATCCCGATGTAGACTTTCTTGAGTCCACGTCCCCTGCCATATCTGAATCCGAAAAACCTTCTAACATAGTTTTACCATCACCAAAACATATGCAGTTATTAGATGTACCACGAAGATACCTGAATATCCATTTGACCACTGTCCAATGTTCCTTACCAGGATTAGATAGAAATCTACTTACCACACCAACTGCATAGGCGATATCAGGCCTAGTACATACCATCGCGTACATTAGACTGCCAACTACCGATGCATAAGGGACTTTTTCCATTTCCTTCTTTTCTGTCTCACCTTTTGGGCATTGCTCTAAACTGAGTTTGAAATGATTTGCAAGTGGAGAACAAACTGCTTTGGAGTTATTCATATTAAATCTTTCAAGAACTTTATTAACATACCGTTCTTGAGATAACCAGAGTTTACGATTCTGCCTGTCTCGCAAGATTTCCATCCCAAGAATTTGTTTTGCGGGTCCCAAATCCTTCATCACAAAGCACTTGCTCAATTCCTTCTTTAAGTTGTTGATCTTGCTTTTATCCTGGCCAACAATTAGCATGTCATCAACGTAAAGCAAAAGAATGAGAAAATTACCATCAATAAATTTCTTGAGGAAAACGCAGATCGGCGGTGGTTTTGTTGAACCCATTTTCTTCCATGAAGGAATCGAATTTTATGTACCACTTCTTGGTGCCTGCTTGAGCCCATAAAGACTCTTCCTCAATTTACACACAAGATTTTCTTTGCCTTTGATTTTGAAACCTTCTGGCTGATCCATGTAGATCTCCTCATTTAGATCTCCATGTAAAAACACGGTCTTCACGTCAAGTTGCTCGATCTCCAAGTTCAAGCTTGTTGCCAGGCTAAGGATAACTCGGATAGATGACATTTTAACTATAGGAGAAAATATCTCATCGAAGTCAATATCTTTCTTCTGAGCGAATCCCTTCACAACCAACCTTGCTTTGTATCGTGGCTGTGAGTTACCTTCTTCAATCTTTAGTCTGAACACCCACTTGTTTTTGAGAGCTTTTCTTCCCTGTGGCAACTTGACTAAATCATAAGTATGATTTTCGTCTAAGGATTTCATCTCCTCCTGCATAGCTTTCAACCACTCCTCTTTATGCTTGTGGTATATAGCTTCTTGGTAGTTCTCTGGTTCTCCCCCGTCAGTGAGCATCACATACTCATTGGGAGAATATCTACAACTAGATTGTCGTTCACGAGTTGATCTCCTCAATTGAGGTTATGATGGGACCTGTTCAACAATTGGTTCAAGTTCAGTTGAAGTAGTCATACCTTCAATTCTAGATTCAGCTTGCTTGTTGATAAGAGGAGCTACTGGGCCAAGATCAACTGGGTATTCATCTATTGATGGAGATTTCTCGTGCTTCTCGAAGTCCTCGATTGTCTGATCTTCAAGAAATACCACATCCCTGCTTCTGACTATTTTCTAGTTAATTCATCTGTTGATGGAGATTTCTCGTGCTTCTCGAAGTCCTCGATTGTCTGATCTTCAAGAAATACCACATCCCTGCTTCTAACTATTTTCTGGTTAATGGGATCCCAGTCTCGTAGCCGAATTCTTCATGTGCGTACCCCAAAAAATACATTGCTTTGATTTCCCATCAAGCTTTGATCTCTCATCCGTTGGAATGTGAACAAATGCTCTACAGCCGAACACCTTCAAGTGGCCATAAGAAATATCCTTACCAGTCTAGACACTTTGTGGTACATCATTGTTAAGTGGAGCTGAAGGTGATAGGTTGATTAAATCAACTGCCGTTCTCATTGCCTCACCCCAAAAGTGGTTTGGCAGCTTTGCGTTGGAGAGCATACATCTGATTCTTTCACATATGGTTCTATTTATCCGCTCTGCGACACCGTTGTGTTGAGGTGTTTTTGGTACGGATCTTTCTAGTTTGATCCCAAGGTTTTTGCAATAATCTTCAAAAGGTCCTCGGTATTCACCACCGTTGTCAGAGCGTACACACTTCAATCGCTGGCCTGTTTCTCTTTCAACCTTCATATGAAATTGCTTGAAGATTTCCTGCACTTGATCTTTAGTTTTCAAGGCAAATGCCCACACCTTTCTAGAGTGGTCATCAATAAATGTTACAAAATAAAGCGCACCTCCAAGTGTCCTAGTTTGCATTGTGCATACATCAGTATGTATCAGATCTAAAATTTCAGCTTTTCTAGATGGTGGGGAATTGTGAAATGCTACTCTATGTTGTTTTCCCATAATGCAGTCGACACAAGTATTCAACGTGTACCTTTTATTCCGGGTAGAAGTTGCTTTCTAGTGAGAATCTTAAGTCCTTTCTCACTCATGTGTCCGAGTCGCTTATGCCATAACTCGGTGGTGACTCCTTTTCCGGTTACATTCACCTCTCCTCCACACGGCTTGAATTGTGTGATATAGAGAGAGTTAGTCTTTTCTCCTTTGGCTATCACCAAATTACCTTTGGTGAGCTTCCATTTTCCATCACTAAAGAAATTGATGTAGCCTTCGTCATCAAGCTTGCCGGCAGATATAAGATTGTGGCGTATGTCCGAAACATGCCTCACATCTTTGAGTAGTAGCCTCCATCCAACATTAGTCTCCAAATAAATATTATCCATACCAATAATTTTGGACGTACCTCCGTTTCCCATCTTTACGAGTCCAAAATCACCAGTGGTGTAAGAAGTAAAAAGATCTTGACGAGCCGTGACATGGTAGGATGCGCCAAAATCAACTACCCATGTCGAATCTTGGGATGCAAGATTAATGGAATCATCACTTTGAATAATGATCACCTCATCCGCAATATTCGCAGTGTCATTCGTCTGGTTCTCGTTAGCTTTGTAGACATTATGACTTTTTGATTTTTCCGCCTTTAGCTTTCTGCATTCTCGGATGAAGTGTCCTAGTTTACCACAATGATGGCACTTCTTGTCTCGTCTGAAGTTGGATTGGGACCTTCCTCATTGCTGATTCCGAAAGTTTCGGCTTTTGCTTCTCCCTCTATGTTCTTGATTTTCTTGTCGATTAATGACAAGAGCCTCGGACGCAGGGTTGACTCCACTCTCTTTTCGCCGGGATTCTTCATTCAACATTCTATCTTAGAACTCGCTCATGTGTTCCGAGACACTGCTCCCATCTTTGTATTTTAGATTCACAAGCCGCCGCATGTGATTTGCTTTATTTTGCGCTGTTGTTCTTGCATACATCTTCTCTAATTTTTGTCAAAGAACACCAGCATCATGTTCATTAGCGAAATTTTGAAAAATACTCTTATCAATCCATTGTCGGATTTGAGCGGCACACTTCTGATTGAGCACCATCCATTCGCTATTAGACATTGTCATTGGTTTGCCACCAGAAGATGATGCCAATTTGGCTTCCGTTATAGGATCTGACTCCTCGGACGCTGGTACCGGTACCTCCGTAGGCATCACAATTGGCCTCCAAAGATCTTTAATGTATAGCAAATCCTCCATCTTTGGTTTCCAGATTGCATAATTGAATGCAGTCAATTTTATCATGTTGCCAAAATTTTCCTCCATTTAATTCTGCATAGAAAAATAATAAATACAACAACCTTGCTCTGATACCACTTGTTGGGAAAAATATTTGTGGAGAACGCCTAGAAAATTTTTCCCGATACTATTTCTGTGAAAATTAAATAGGATAAAATACTAACTGAAAACGGTAAAGATGAATAATAAATAACACCAAAATTTTAATGTGGAAAACCTTCCAAGGCGAAGGGAAAAACCACGGGACCGTAGTCCACTTCAAACTTCCACTATGATAAATAATGGGATACAACTTCACCCAAAGGTGGATCTCTCTCTGTCTTCAATTTGTGGATCTGAACCTCTCACAAATTGGATAACTCACTCAAAGATGACTCTTTTTCTTGGAAGAAGAAAACTGTTTCTTCCACTACGCTACTATGATATTCTTGCTTTTGTGTAACCTCTTCTCCGCTAAGGAGAACTCCTATTCATAAGAGCAAATACAATCCCAAATAGGAATTATACGATACAAAATCACGTAGATTTATCTCCTAATCTCTCGTGATTTTGTATATATGAGAATATCACTTTGATTTCTTTTCCAATCTCCCTTGATTTTCTAGATGTGGAAAATCACGTTGATTTATCTCCCCATCTCTTTTGATATTTTTTTCTTTCTCCCTTTTTTTTTTCTTTTTCTTTACACACTCACTACTATACATATTCTACTGCAGATATACATAATTGCATTGGCCTCTCCAATTGGGAGTGACCTACTCAACAAGATCTTCAAGCAAGCCATAGGAGGCACCAGTGTCACTGCGGTGGCTGACTAAGCTCGACTCAGCCACTGAACACTGGAGGAAACCACCGAGTGCAACTATGCTTTGGGAAGATACAAGCTGAGTTGGGACTCGGGAGGCGCGTTTAAACAAAGGGGAGAGAGAGAGAGAGAGAGAGAGAGAGAGAGAAGGTAGAAGACAACGAATTTGCATAGCAAACTAAGGGTTTGAAAACTCAAAGTTTGTAGGTAAAGTGATTCGGTTCGGTTATCTGAACAATTTTGCGATCCAACTTGAAATTATCCGAATTTTCCAGGTTGACTCACTTAGGTTAGGTCGATCCTTTTTGATAGCCTTTGTTTAAGGTCAGCAACAAAGATGTGCAATTAAGTTTATAAATATGTTATATATGACAAAAGAGAGACAACTAAAGGAAAAAATGTACCTTACAATCAAATCCTAAACATTTTCAATGGATCAATTATGCCCCATGCCTTTTTCAAAAAGGGCTAATTATGCCCTTATAATAAATGGCACCTAAAATTACCTATGCGTTTTTGAAAATTTGCCAATATCGCATCTTTAAATTGTACTTCGCAACATAAGTTTTAGGAGTTGATTACACTTTTATGTAAAATTTGAAGACTTAATTGATTGCATTTTATATATAATGTTTAGAACTTGTGGTGCAATCTTTCCAAAACCTATATAGGTTAGAGATATAATATACAATTTTTTTTGTATTTTACATATTATTCTAAGAAGACATAGTTATAGCCCAAGTCCTCAAACTTGTCAACTTCATAAATGGAAAATACACTTGGCATTTATCTATATATATATATATATATATATATATTGTAACATTATGTGGCTGTTAATATTGTGATGGAACAATCTCAACATAAGAAAAATCATTTTTCTTGGTGCCACATCAAAAATTTAAAAAAAAAAATTACCTAAAAACCTAGAGCCGCATCACTCCCTCAACCCCCTCTTTCCCCCCCCCCCCCCCAAAAAAAAAAAAAATCCATTGTGGCAAGTAATGTGAAATGCATTATACAGAATTAGATAGTATCTTGTTGGATGTATTTGAACATTTATATTGTGAAAACGGATGAGTGAGATGATAGAAACAATGATAATTTTGTTGGTTAGCCTTGTAAATGTGACATTCTGATTTTCAGGTTCTGATTTCGATTGGATAAGTTGGGCCTTTCATCTACGCACCTGTAGTGCTTTTCTTAAAGATGACCACTCATGAGATAACTAGCTTATCAGGTGAAGCCGTTAAGGGGTTTTAACGCAATAGGCTTGAAAATTTGACTAGAAATTGACTGCTTTACCGTGCTAGTCTGTAAGGGTCATTACAGCACAATTAAAAATTGATCAAAGACTGGAGATAGATCGATTTGAATGAGATTTGTGATCAAAGTGTGGGTGATTCCACCTGATTGCAAAATTTCCATCGATTAACATTAGATCGATTTTCTGCCGTTTTGGATATCCTATGTTCGTATTTGAAATCTTGAGATTTTCATGACCATCGAGAGTTGCCAATGTGTCGAAGAGGTACGTGTGGTTCGAAGAAAATCGACCATGGGTCAATTGCACCAAAAATTCCTAAAAGCTACCCGATAGGTTAGGTCAAGCTAAAATCACGCCTAATTGAACTTAACCGCAAATTTGAATCCGATTTCAGAAATTGAAAGTTTGACATGCCCCGAGTCATTTTAGGAATGTCGACTCATCTTTCGAGAAATTTGAGACCTGATTAGGTTAGGTCACACTAAAATCATGCTTGATTGAAATTAATCGTGAATTTGAATCTAATTTCAAAAATTGAAAGTTATACCATGCCCCGAGTCATTTTAGGAATGTTGACTCATCTTTCAAGGAATTTTTGGCAAGTTCGAGATTTTTACGGAAATTCGGTTTGGCCAAATTGAAGAGATTTTGGCCTCCTAAGTGAGCTATGGGTGAGAGGAAATTGTAAAAATGGTGTGAGCTTTTTTTTTTTTTTTTTTTAACAAAATTGGACATCAAATCGGAGAGATTTGTTAATAAATTGGATTTTGGGCAAAAGGAAATGGAATTCGGAATTGAGGAAAATGCCATTTTTGCTATCCAAGACTTGTTATTTGGGAGAATTATGGTGCAAGAAAGCAAGTGAGGACCAAGCATTTTACATGGAAATTTGTGGGACCAAGTAGTGTTGAATTCAAGATATTTTCTTTTACTTTTAGCTTGACTTTCATTTCCCTCGTGTGTTTCCCCCATCCAACCACCCTCCCCCTTCGGCCGCACATCTCTCTCTCTCTCTCTCTCTCTCTCTCTTTCTTTTCGCACGTTTTCCCCTCCTGGCCGACAAACCCCCTGCTTTCTTATCCCTATCTCTCTCCCAGCCGATGTCCCTTTCTCTCTCTCCTCCCTCCTTCTTCTTCAATTGCTTGCTTTTTTTCCTTTCCCCAATCCAACTATCCTCTACTTTCTTTATTTTCTATTTCTTTCGAAGCTGAGCCCCACTCATGCCGCTTCCTTCTCTTCCACTCTCATGCTGCTGGTTCTCCCTCATGCTTGCGGCTCCACCATCGGTTGTCTTCTTTGGTCAATCTCCTCAGCAAATCTCTTGCGGTTGACTCTCCATCATGGCTTATCTTCACCGCCGAAGCCGCTCAATCATCCACCCATGTAACAGCTCCATTTTTAGCCCACATCCAGCTTCATCTTCAAGTTGCAGGCCCAACCACCACCAGCGGAACCATCCGAGCCTAATAGTCATTCATTCTAGCCCCGCTCAGCCTACAATCCAGCTTCAAACAAGCAAAAACTAACCTGTCAAGCCAAGGCCAGCAGCCTCTCGAAGTCAGTCCAGCAACTATGGGCCTTGTGTGGTTGATTTCGGGCCCATGCTGGCCTCGCTTGGTGCTGCCACTTTGGAGTTTTTGGTCCGTCTCCTCGTTGCCATCGTCGTGGTTCAATTGGTTCGTTAATCAAGTGAGTTTAACTCACTAATCACTACTTAATAAATTAATGACGCTTAATGATTGATTAGTTTAAGTTAAATATGGATTAGGTGGATAGTTAGAATAGATTATTAATTTAATTAACCCTTATTGCATGTTAGGTGGTTAGATTAGTTTAATCAAGTAAATAGGTTGTAGTATTTATTTAGACAAGTTCAGAAATTTTCCGGGCCCATCTTGGTATTTAATTAGGCTTTTCCGGCCTAAGTGTGCATTTTTGGTATTTATTAGTATTTAATAATTAATTTTTGCAATTAGTTATTTAATTATTATTTTCCAGAAATTAGACCGGGATAGTCGGTGACCGGAATTTTATGCTGATTGCAGTGGTGTTATTTGTTTAATTAATTGAGTATAATTTTGTGCAATTCGAGTGTGATTTGTGATTTTGGGTATTTATCCCAAAATTTATTATTTTCGGTAATTAATTAGAAAATTACCAGGCGTCGGTTTACAGCGCAAATTTTTTTTATTGACTATATAATTGGTGGGATTTATTAAAATAAAGATATTATATTTTTGGCTAAGGCCTACCGTGTACCCATACACGATTATTTTACCGAGTATTATGAAAATGATGAAATGGATAGGGGATGAGTATAATATCCATAAATCAGCTTTGGTGAGCACAAATCAACTTAGGCGAGCTATACTAACTATATGAGCTTCGGGAAGCTATACTATCTATCTATATCAGCTTCGATAAGCTATATTATCTATCTTTACCAGCTTTGGCGAGCATTCTTTCATATTAGCTTAGGTGAGCAGTGATCGTTTCAATGAAACAACTGGATAAATAGTATTGGGTGATAGATAGTATTGAAATGGTTGACCGAGAGATGGTCTTGATGATATGGAATCGATTAGGTCAAATGATTGATGGTTCAATCTGATTGGATGAACTGGTTGTGGAAATGAGTGATCGAAATGATTGAATTGTACTGACTTACAGGAAAGGATTGAGGCCAAGGTAAGTCATTTGACTCGTGTTTGTGTTTAGGCAGCCTTGGGGCATATTTCCTTCTTAGTCGAGTCTTAGGGGGTGAACTTGCTAAAACGTCGTCTCACCTAATTGTCGGATAACATTTTCAGGTTCTTAGATGGCGAATTACCCTGAGCATCACAATCGTCTCATGGGGGTTACCAAGTGGGTTTCCAGTTGCTCCGACCCTGGGAGTTTTTTGGGTCTATGAGCTTGTTGTAACCACTATCTAGATCGAAGAGGTTCCACATTAGGAGATATCTAATCGATTCAGAGCATGGTTCCGCTACACTCCTAATGGTGTTAGGCTAGGTCCCCTTAGGACTTTCGATATCCCCTCTATGGTGATTGATCTTGCCCTGGACAAGGATCCAGCTCACCCTCCTGATGGTGCAATAGAGAACCCGCCATCTCGTCCTGACCCTGTGGAGATAGCCGAATCAGCAAACGAGTCAGACTAGTTAGTCATAGAGTAACTAGTTTGAGGATTGTCCTTTTTGTAGACTTGTACATATAAGCTAGTAATGTATATGACTTTGCTTGACATGTATAAATGTGTGGTTTGGTTTTGAAAAATGGTGGCTCTACTTTTCTATCCTATCTTATTGTTGTCTGGGTATTTATTTATTCACTTCCGCATGCACATTAAAATGAATGAGTCGGCGATGTGTCCAAGGACATTGCTATTTAATTGACCACCAAGAGATGGGCATGCGCTTGGAGGATTGGGGTGTGACAGTAAGAAAAAAAAAACCAATATATTCAAAAAAAAAAAAAGAAAAATTTTATCAATCAATTAACTTAAGAAAGGCATGTCTTTACCAAAATGGGTGGAAATAACACTATCCTAAAACAAACCTAAAAGAGAGTTTCATCCTCAAACTTTAACAGATTATCATTTGTTTAAATTTTATACACAACACACTCTTTTTGTAATATTTAAAAAGAGGAAACTAACACTAATGATCTAGTAATTTTAGTCTAATATTCAATATCAACCCTAGATATTTAATTTATTGAATATGATCTTTGAATTATTACTAAATGCCTAATATAGTCTCTAGACTATATTAAGTAGTTGGATATCATTTTTTCATCAGTTTGAGTTGATAGAATTAATTGACATGTCCTTCAATCTATTTAAGTTGTAAAACGGTAAAAAGAATTCATATAGAAAAGTAGATCGATAAGAAAATTAAGTATGCAGTCATTGTTCTTATGTCGTATTGACCCATCATTTGAAAATTCAAACTAAACATTAAATATTCCATGTCATGAATTACATCTGACTTGTTTGATTAAATTGAATGGTTATACTAAATATTTAGGAATAGTTCAAGAATCACGCTAAACGAATTATAAAATGAGTATGACATTGCATATTAAGTCAAAGTCTTGGAGCTCTTAGTATCATTTTTCCTTTAAGGAAAGACACAAGGAATATGCTGGCAATAATTCAAATGAACTAAAACTAAACTAGTCTAGAAATTTCTCCACTCCGATTGGTCGGATAGAGGAATCTAGGTTGACTCTAGTCGTCGCCAAAACCATATAGGAACAGAGAATGAAATTTAGCATATCCAACTCATTGGACCACTAGCCTTTTTGTTTTTTTTTATTTTTTTTTTTTTTCCCAACTAAAGTTTATATTGGATTTTGGATGTTCTAAGAATATGCTGTGTTCATGCAAAATACGTTATCTCTCTTGGGAGTTGCAAGGTTATAAATAGGAAAAAAGTGTTTAAAAGTCATAAACCTTTTGTATTTGTGCTAATTTAGTCATAAACTTTTTTTGTGCCAATTTAATCCTAAACCTTTTTACATTGTGCCAATTCAGTCATTTTCGGCTAATTTTGGCCGGATTTTACTAACTGATGCCGGGTGGCTGACGTGGCATAATCGGTGCTGACGTTAATAATTTTTAATAATACATTAATTTTTTTGAATTTTTTTTCTTTTTGAATTTTTTTGAATTTTTTCCTTCTCCTCCTCCTTTCTCCAGCCTAGTCGCCGGTGATCAGCTAGAGGGGACTGCTGGCAAGGTCGACCTCGCTGGCCACCTCACCAGTAGCTGCGAGGGCGACCTCGCGTTAGGCGGTGAGAAGCCAGCTCGAGGCCACCCAAGCCGCGAGGGCGGCCTCGCGTAGGGCTGGCGAGGTTGGCCCTCGCCTAATCTGGCAAGGCTCGACCCTCGCCACCCAGTTCTCGAGGGCAGCCTTGCGCCCAAATCTGGCGAGGTCGAGCCTCGCCGACCATGGGCGAGGCTTGACCCTCGTCGACTAGGTCTCGAGGGTGGCCTTGCATCAAGCCGGCGAGCTCGAGCCTCACCGGCCCTACGCGAGGTGGCCGGCAAGGTAGACCTCAACCTCGCCGGCCATCGCCTTTGGCCGGTCGCCGAGGTCCAGCGACTAGCTAGAGGAAGGAGGAGGAGAAGGAAAAAAGGAAAAGAAAAAGAAAAAAAGAAAAAATTAAAATATTAAAATATTATTAAAAGTTGTTTACATTAGTGCTGATCAGGCCATGTTAGCCGGCCAGACGTTCAGTTAGCAAAATCCGGCCAAAATTGGCTGGAAAAGATTGAATTAGCACAATGTATAAAGGTTTAGGACTAAAATTGGCACAAAAACAAATGGTTTAGGACTAAATTGGCATAAATGCAAAAGATTTATGACTTTTTTTAACACTTCTCCCTTATAAATAGATATTGCACTCTAACACTGTTCATTCAAACCCCCCCAAAAAAAAAAACTAAAATAATAGTTTTGTTAATACCACATGAGTAATATAGTGTGCAAGGCATGTAAGTGGTGAATTACTGGGCATTTACTCCATTGGCAGGAGGCTTATGACCACAATGCTCACTGAGAGTGAAGGTAATATAAACTCATTGCCAAACATGGGCATTTATTCCATTGGGAGGAGGCTTATGACCACAATTTTCATTGATAGTGAAGGTACTATAAGCTCATTGTCAGAGGAGATTTGCCCGGCAATTCACCGTTGCAATCTTCAACAATTCTGGGATGCTTCATTTAGGTTTTCTGTTGTGGCTCTATATTTTCTTTTTCTTTCATTTTCTAATTTTTCCACATATTTTAGATAAAATTATTTAGTAATGGGAGCACTCATACTTTGGACTTCTCTGGCACATGTACTTGACATTTCTTTTAATCTTGCATATAATATTGTATCCACAAATTCATGTTGGATTCTTCACAAGAAGAGGTATGTATATGTTTTTGAGATGATTTTTACTTTTTAGCTTTCGGATTCTCACTGCAGTTAGGGGTAAGCAAAAAGAACTAATCGAACTGGGAATTGCCCAGATAAGACTAAACTAACCAGTTTGATCCCGTTCTCAAAGACCACAGTTTGGTTTTTGATTCCATAAAATTGAAACCAGCAAATTTCGGTCTACTGGGAATTACCCAGATAGGATTGAACTAACTAGTTTCATCCCGTTCTCGAAGACCACAGTTTGGTTTTCGATTCCATAAAATGGAAACCAGCAAATTTTAGTCCAGTTCCCAAATTGGAAAGATTATTTATTTTTATGAAATTTTACTTTTATTCCTAAAAAATATGTGGAAGAATCATTTAAACTGAAATTTTTGTAAAATGTCACCGCCTCACTTTAAGAATCATTCGACCAACATTACGCTTGATCCTAGCCAACAAACCAATTATGCGTTACCTCATTCCTCGCTATTTAAAGAGGCAACCTACTTGTTAGCCTTTTCTATCTGCTGATGTGGGACTACGCTCACTATCTGTCACACGCTCACTCCCTCTCTCTCTATCTTGCTCCCGCTAACCTGCAAGAAACAAGCCACTCCAAGAGTCCCACTTCGAACAAATAGTAGAGGGTGTAAGAGAGCTTGTGTACAAATGCCAAACCTGGCAATTTCTTCAAGCATACTTTCTCTAGCCTTTTCGCAAAGATTAAGTGGGAACCTTGTGAAGTGTGGTCAATGCACACAGATGCTGAAGTTTAATATTTTCTTGCACGTGTGTACAAGATTCCTAAGCACACTGCGATCGGTTTCATTGGACTGCCTAGGAATTGGACCCAGATCGGTCCAATCCCATCTGGTTCTAGTCTCTTTCGATCCAGTCCTTGGGAAATGGGGAACTAGTTCCTCCAGTCAGGTTTTCAATTTTAAGGTGAGAATGGGAATGCTCGTGATCATCCCTCACTGCAATTGCAGTATTTACGCGAAATGCGACACCCACTGGATAAAAGTGCAATCATGGTAATCTTTTTGTGCTCATTTGGCAATAGTGATGTTGGCCTTCGAGCCTAACTAAACAATAGCTTTGTTTTGTTAGCTCGTCAAATCACTTTTTCAATAAAAAAATGTATGCCAACACCTACAGGTTGCAACACTCACACATGTAAATAGAGAGATCAGTTTCAGCTCGGCGGTTGCGGTGGCTAAAAGCAGCCAACGGGCATAGAGGCACCGTGACAAGGCAATTTGGCAACATATATGTTTTCAGTATTTGATTAGTAGGTAGAGGAAATGGTGCAATATAAACGAAGAAAAAAGAGTGAAAAAAATGAAAAACAACTATTTCAAATGGTTTAATGCGTCATTAATTTTGATAGAGTAAAAAAATTGTTATTTTATCCATTAATGGAGGTTCTCGTCGAAGTCAAATAAAATTGCTCATTGCATTTTCACTATAAATTTAGTTCAAGGAACTTTCTTTGTCTCTAACTCTAATATTAGGTGCGAAATGGCCATTTTAATTTGTATGGTGTTTTTTGATTTTTTTTCTCCTTTTCTCTTTTTCAAATTTCATCAAAATTTTGTTCCAAGGCCAAACAAGTGGTCAACGGTAAAATAGTCCTTTTTGTCCAATCAATTCATTTTGCCGTAACTTACTATTAAAATACAACAAATTGCTAACAGTATCCAACGAATAGGCGGAGTTATATTATTTGAAACAAGAATCAGAGTCCTACTATACTTTACTCCTTGCAAACAATGAGTTCTCTCTCATGAGGCGGTTACCTAAAGGAGCTCACTCTAAGAAAATTATATTGAAGGTAAATGGATTAAGATTATTATATGGTACAAAATTTGTATAATTATTATTTTTTTTTTTGGGAAGCCCCCTTCGGATGGTTAATTAATTTATAATAAAAATAACAACTTATATCAATGCTTTTCATTTTCAGTCATGTTACTTCATACACTTTCTAGTGGCCTTCCGTGAAGACTTTTGCCGAAAGTTGCACTAGAGTCAAGTAAAAAGATCATAATATTTCAATAAGGATATAATTAGATGATCACAAATGGATATGAAAAAGCGACTTTCATTGAAAGTCTTCTATTTTTCTATGATGTATTGCATTCACAAAAAGGGGTATTTGATTCTTTTCTTCATGGAAAAAAAATGAAATAATAGTAAAATGTTCTAATTGTAATTTTAGGAAGTCACATCATTTCTCATTTAAAGTTACCTTAAGAGCCACACTCCAAGCTTTGATTTGGCACTACTTTCATTAAGTTTGAAATTCCTTAGGGTATTCAAAAAAGGGCTTGCTCAGGGAGCGAAG
This sequence comes from Eucalyptus caleyi, assembly GCA_014182885.2. Taxonomy (NCBI): domain Eukaryota; kingdom Viridiplantae; phylum Streptophyta; class Magnoliopsida; order Myrtales; family Myrtaceae; genus Eucalyptus; species Eucalyptus caleyi. Next base: position 41,362,236 of record CM024470.2, read on the forward strand.
TCTTATTAATGCAAGTGGAAGGGGCAATTTGCATGCATCTGTATAGATTAGTAGAGTCAAGAGGTTTATATATCTTGCATTAGCAAAAAAAATACAAGTTCTACATATATATACTTTTTGGAAAGCTTGGAGCATACGGCGTCAATGTAAGTAAGTCTTTAGAAATCATTCATCATTGATTTGAGAGTTTAAGCTTCCCGATCTCTCACTAAACATTAAATTAAGGGTGGGTCAAACTACTGAAAATAATTTTTATACTTAAAACGTTTGCTTTGTTACTCTCTCTTGTTGATGTTTCGACAAATTTAACTGTTCAAAATGAAATTGTGGCATAACCTAATTGAAAGCATGTTAAAGTACCTCCAACGCAAGTGAATACGTGAAATTTATATTTGTCACATAAACATAGAACGAAGTTACGAGGCATGTAACAGTTGATAATCACCCTACGTACCTGGTGCAGCATCTACGTCTCAAAGTTGCCATTTGGAAATGACAAATGTCTCAAAGTTGCCATTTGGAAATGAAAAATGCCTTGTCAATGCCTTTGCTGAGCTCTGAGTAGATATGTATATTCAGTGCAAGTGAATGGCAGGGCAATTCTCCTTTGGCGGAAGCAAGAACAGCATTAACATTTGCATGCATGCCAATGCAGTTCTCTCCTGCCAAAGGAGAATTACGCTGTTATTCACCGTCACATTCCGCACCGCTCCTTCACATGGCTATGCCTGAGTCGTCACATTGATGATCAAGCCTGTATTTATTTCACCAAATTCGGCACAATGCCGGGTATATGCCAGAGGAAGAGATGGTATATGCCAGAGCACAATTCTTGCCTAAGGTTCTTCCTTCTGGTAAAGAACGCATGGTCCCGACCTTTATATTCTTCAACCTACTTCTCTATCACTACTTCAGCCTCTTGCTTCCAAGAGTGTGCCCTTCTTTAAATGTTATGGTTTGAGCCTCAAACCTACGTCGAATTAAGAGCACGTACAACCAATTATCAACGCCCTAAAGAAATATATGTTTTCCTCATTTAACAGATAAGGAAAACATGCATGAGCCTCCTCACACACAGTCAAATCCGAAAGACAGCTAAATCAATCCAGATAAGCAAATGCGGGACCCATGCGAAACGTCAATCGACCCATGCGTTTAAACAGAGGGGAGAGAGAGACAGAGAGAGAGAGAGAGAGAGAGAGAGAGAGAGAAGGTAGAAGACAACGAATTTGCACGGCAAACTAAGGGTTTGAAAACTCAAAGTTAGTAGGTAAAGTGATTCGGTTCGGTTATCTGAACAATTTTGCGATCCAACTTGAAATTATCCGAATTTTCCAGGTTGACTCACTTAGGTTTTTCTTTTTTTCTGGTCGAAATACGAAACTTCATTCAGGTAAAAGGAACAGTACAACCCGCTGCAATAGCATCCATGTAAAGAAGATCCAACGAAAAGGGGGGGGGGGGAGAAACAGCCCAATTCAGCGATAAAGAGCCATTTCTATGGGCCTTAGAAGCCCAATCCGCAGCAAAATTCGCCTCACACCTGCTAAACCTAACGCAAAGATGAGAGAAGCAAGGGAGAAGTACGGCGACTTCAGCAAACAAAGGTTGGACCACCCATGGTGTCTCTTGAGGATCGTTCACGGCTTCAACCAACACAAGACAGTCCAATTCGATCAGAAGTGGATCTTAAGCCTTACCGTGCTGCAGAAGATGGTGCAGGGTTATACTAAGCACCTGGATCTCAACCTACAAAGCCAAGGAAGCTGCAACACCTCTGGTAAAGCCATCAATCATTTTCCAATATGGTTCCGGCAAATATATGCCATTGTACCCTCAGTGCTTGCTATCTGAAAAGCCCCATCTATGTTTATCTTGAGGATGCCGGGATCAGGGAGCTGCTAGAATGTGCCGGGATCGGAGTGAGTTCGCCATGTTCCCACCGAGATTGGAGTGGAGTTCTGAGCGATTGGAACTTGGGCCAAGGCTGCATCCACGGCAAAGGTCGGATCAGGGCTTTGTTGGCAGAAGATGAAGTTGTTGTGTGCCTTCCAGATTTGCCACAAGATTGTGGCTACAGTCTCCATATCAGGTGAGATCTTCTTATGTGCAATCCTATCTGCAAGCCATGCATCTATACATTGAACTTATGTTGGTGAAATTTGAATGCCAATCTGAGGGTGAGACCAGATTCTATATGTCCATGGACAGAGTAGAAAAAGATGTTCCATCGTCTCTGGTAAATGATCAGAGCATAAATTACATACCGACTCTGAGCTGATGCGTCTATGAAAAAGATTGTCTTTGGTGGGTAGTGCATTCTGGCATATAGACCAAACGAAAATTCAAATTTTGGGTGCAATTTTAAGTTCCAAATTCATCTCCAAAGGATCTGAGGTGTTTGAAAGGAAGACGAGGCTCTATTGTCGTTAATGCTAGGGTTGCATTTCTAATAGCATGGTAGCCACTTTTCACTGTATAATGACCTTGTGTTGTATCTGTCCAAATAAGTTGATCTGCTGCATAATGAGGTCTTACCAGGATCTTAAGTATTTCTTGTGTAGTTTGAGCATCAAAAGAACATTGTAGTAGAGTAACATTCCAGTTATTGTATTCCGGTTCAATCAGGCCATCCACCATCACAGGTTCGTCTCTAGCAGCAGGTCGCCCAGTATCCCTCTAGGTAGCCAGCGATCTTCGCGAATTCTGATCTCTGTCCCATCGCCAACCAACCATTGAAGTTTTGGTAATATTGAATCCCGCCTTAACAATAGGCTCCACCAACCCCTGGAAGGTCGAGCACCTTTATCTACATATCTGAAAATCCCGTGAGTGAAAATAAAGACCCTTGAAGAGTTTGCTCCATAGAGATAAAGGTTGTTGGATTAATCACTAGGCTTGTTTGCCAAGCATTGCTTTATTAAAAGCAATGAGATCTCGAAAGCCGAGGCCTCCCTTTTCCTTCCTACACTTTAGTACTTCCCATTATTTCTAGTGAATACCTGACTTGCGACAATCATTCTGCCACCAGAATTGCGCAATCTTCTTTTCAATGGAGTTACATAGCGACGCAGGAATTTTGAATATGGACATGTCATACTAAGGGATCGCCTAAACAATAGTCTTAATCAAAATCTCTTTACCACCCTTCGATATGAGATTTTCCTTCCATCCTTCCAATTTTGCATTCACTCTCTCCAAAATCCAAGCAAACATGTCTCGTTTGGAGCATCCCTAATCAGACAAGATACCTAGGTATTTACCCATCCTGTCTAGCACAGGGGTTCAAAATTCCTGTCCAAGTTTTCCTGTAGACTACTAGGGCAACTTTATTGAAGAATATGCCTGATTTATTCCTATTAACAGCCTGTCCTGTAGCTAAATAGTATTGATTCAGAATGTTGGCAAGATTTTGACATTCCCGGGTTTTGTCATCTAAGAAAAATATTGCATCATCCGCAAAAAATAAATGCAAAAGAGTAGGACACCACCTATTCAACTGGATGCCCTTGATATTTCCCATATCAAGAGCTTGATGTATGAGAGTGGACAAGACATTGCCATCGGAATGAACAGATATGGGGATAGGGGATCTCCCTATCTAAGGCCTTGCGTCAATTGGAAATAATTTAATTGTTCTCCATTGAATTTAACGCTACTGGAGATTGTCATAAGACACTGCATCACCCACTACACCCAAATAGTATGGAAACCTAACCTGAGGAGATAATCTTTTAGGAAATCTAACTCCACACAATCATACACATTTTGCGTGTCCATCTTTAAGATCGCTTGAAAATTCCTCTTTCGATTCCTAATCTTTAGTTGATGCATCACCTCCTGTACGATTAAGATGTTGTCCTGGATTTGGCAGCCACTCACAAAGGCACTTTGTTCCATGGATATTAGATCAGGTAGAAAGGGTTTCAGGCGATTGGCAAGTACCTTTGATATGATTTTATAGGGTTTCAAGTTGACTCACTTAGGTTAGGTCGAGCCTTTTTGATAGCCTTTGTTTATGGTCAGCAACAAAGCTGTGCAATTAAGTGTATAAATATGTTACATATGACAAAAGAGAGACAACTAAAGGAAAAAGTGCACCCTACAATCAAATCCTAAATATTTTCAATGGATCAATTAAGCCCCATGCCTTTTTCAAAAAGGGCTAATTATGCCCTTATAATAAATGGCACCTAAAATTACCTATGTGTTTTTGAAAATTTGCTAATATCGAATCTTTAAATTGCACTTCGCAACATAAGTTTTAGGAGTTGATTACACTTTTAAGTAAAATTTGAAGACTTAATTGATTGCATTTTATATATAATGTTTAGAACTTGTGACGCAATTTTTCCAAAACCTATATAGGTTACGGCTATAATATACAATTTTTTTTTTTTTGTATTGAACATATGATTTTAAGAAGACATAGAAGTCCTCAAACTTGTCAATTTCGTGAATGGAAAATATACTTGGTGTTTATAGATATATATATCTATCTATATATTGTAACATTATGTGGCTATTAATATTGTGATGGAACGATCTCAACATAAGAAAAATCATTTTTCTTGGTGCCACATAAAAAAATAAAAAAATAAATTACCTAAAAACCTAGAGCCGCATCACTCCCTCAACCCCCTCTTCCCCCCCCAAAAAAAAAGTCCACGGTTGCAAGTAATGCGAAATGCATTATACATAATTAGATAGTATCTTGTTAGATGTAATTGAACATTTATATTGTGAAAACGGATGAGAGAGATGATAGAAACAATGGTAGTTTTATTGGTTAGCCTTGTAAATGTGACATCCTGATTTTTAGGTTCTGATTTCGATTGGATAAGCTGGGCTTTTCATCGACGTACTTATAGTGCTTTTCTCTGAGATGGTCACTCATGAGATAACTAGCCTATCAGGTGAAGCCATTAAGGGGTTTTAACGCAATAGACTTGAGATTTCAACTAGGAATCGATTGCTCGACCGTGCTAGTCTATAAGAGTCATTATGGCACAATTAAAAATCGATTAGAGACCGGAGATAGGTCGATTCGACTGAGATGTGTGATCAAAGTGTGGGTGATTTCACCAGATTACAAAATTCTCGTCGATTGACACTAGACCGAATTTCTGTCATTTTGGATATCATGTGTCCGTATTTGAAATCTTGAGATTTTCACAACCACCGAGAGTCACTAATGTGTCGAAGAGGTACATGTGGTTCGAAAAAAATCGACCACAGTCAATTGCACCAAAAATTTCTAAAAGCTACCCGGTAGGTTAGGTCAAGCTAAAATCATGCTTGATTGAGCTTAACCGCAAATTTGAATCCGATTTTAGAAAATGAAAGTTCTACCATGCCCCAAGTCATTTTAGGCACGTCGACTCATCTCTCGAGGAATTTGAATCCTGATTAGGTTAGGTCACGCTAAAATCGCGTTTGATTGAAATTAACCTTGAATTTGAATCCAATTTTAGAAATTAAAAGTTCTACCATGCCCTAAGTCATTTTAGAAACGTCGACTCATCTTTTAAGGAATTTTCAGCGAGTTTGGGATTTTTACGGAAATTCGGTTTCGCCAAATTGAAGAGATTTTGGCCTCCTAAGTGAGCTATGGGTGAGAGGAAATTGTAGAAATGGTCTGAGCTTTTTTTTCAACAAAATTGGAAATAAATCGGAAAGATTTGTTAAGAAATTGGATTTTGGGAAAAAGGAAATGAATTCGGAATTGAGGGAAATGGCCATTTTTGCTGTCCAAGACTTGTTATTTGGGAGAATTATGGTGCAAGAAAGCAAGTGAGGATCAAGCATTTTACATGGAAATTTGTGGGACCAAGAAGTGTTGAATTCAAGATATTTTCTTTTACTTTTGCCTGGCTTTCATTTCCCTCGTGCATTTCCCCCATCCGACCACCCTCCCCCTTCAGCTGCACATCTCTCTCTCTCTCTCTCTCTCTCTTCTCTCTCTCTCTCTCTCTCTCTCTCTCTCCTTCTTTTCGCACGTTTTCCCCTCCTAGCTGACAAACCCCCTGCTCTCTTATCCTTATCTCTCTCCCAACCGATGTCCATTTCTCTCTCTCCCCCCTCCTTCTTCTTTGATTGCTTACTTTTTTTCCTTTCCCCGATCCAGCTGTCCTTTGCTTTCTTTATTTTCTATTTCTTTCAAAGCTAAGCCCTACTCACGCCGCCTCCTTCTCTTCCACTCTCATGCCACGTGTTCTCCCTCACACCTTTGGCTCCACCATTAGTTGTCTTCTTTGGTCAATCTCCTCAGCAAATCTCTCGCAGTTGACTCTCCATCGTGGCCCATCTTCACCACCTGAAGCCGCTTCATCATCTGCCCGCGTAATAGCTCCATTTTTAGCCCACGTCTAGCTTCATCTTCAAGTTGCAAGCCTAGCCACCACCAGGTGAAACCACCGGAGCCTAGTAGTCATTCATTCTAGCCCCGCTCAGCCCGTGATCCGGCTTTGAAATAAGCAGAAACCAGCCTGTCAAGCTGAGGTCAGCAACCTCTCGAAGTCAATCCAGCAACTGTGGGCCTTGTGTGGCCGATTGCGGGCCTGTCCCGGCCCCGTTTGGTGCTGCCACTTTGGAGTTTTTGGCTCGTCTCCTCGTCGCCGTTGTCATGGTTCAATTGGTTCGTTTATCAAATGGGTTTAACTCACTCATCCCTGCTTAGTAAGTTAATGACGCTTAAGGATTGATTAGTTTAAGTCAAGTATTGATTAGGTGGATAGTTAGAACATATTAGAAATTTAATTAATTGTTATTGCGTGTTAGGTGGCTAGATTAGTGTAATTAACAAGTAAATAGGCCGTAATATTTATTTAGACAAGTTTGGAAATTTTCCAAGCCCGTCTTTGTAATTAATTAGGCTTTTCCGGCCTAAGTGTACATTTTTGGTATATATTAGTATTTAATAATTAATTTTTGTAATTAATTATTTAATTATTATTTTCTGAAATTAGACCGGGATAGTCGATAACCGGAATTTTATGCTGATTGCAGTGATGTTATTTGTTTGATTAATTGAGGGTAATTTTGTGCAATTCAAGTGTGATTAGTAATTTTGGGTATTTATCCCAAAATTTATTATTTTCAATAATTAATTAGAAAATTACCGAGCGTCGGTTTATAGCGTCAAATATGTTTTTATTGACTATATAATTGGTGGGATTTAATAAAATAAAGATTATTTTATTGGGTATTTTTTTGGCTAAGGCTTACCGTGTACCCACACACGATTATTTTATTGGGTATTATGAAAACGGTGAAATGGGTAAGGGATGGCTATAATAACCACAAATCAGCTTCGATGAGTACAAATCAGCTTAGGCAAGCTAATGCTACATATATGAGCTTCGGCAAGCTATACTATCTATCTATATGAGCTTCGGTGAGCTATACTATCTATCTTTACCAGCTTTGGCGAGCATTCTTTCATATCAGCTTAGGTGAGCAATGATCGTTTCAATGAAACAACTGGATAGATAGTATTGGGTGATAGATAGTATTGAAATGGTTGACCGAGAGACGGTCTTGATAATATGGAATCAACTAGGTTGAATGATCGATGGTTCAATCTGAGTGGATGAACTAGTTGTGGAAATGAGTGATCGAAATGATCGAATTGTATTGACTTGCAGGAAAGGACTGAGGCCAAAGTAAGTCCTCTGACTCGTGTTTGTATTTAGGCAGCCCTTGGGGTATATTTCCTTCCTAGTTGAGTCTTACCCAATTGTGGGATAACATTTTCAGGTTCTTAGATGGCGAATCCCCCTGAGCATCACAGTTGTCCCATGAGGGTTACCAAGAAGGTTTCTACTTACCCTGACCCCGGGAGTTTTTTTAGTCTATGATCTTGTTATAACCATTGTCTAGATCGAAGAGGTTCCACATCATGAGATACCTAATCGATTAAGAGCATGGTTCCACTACACTCCCAACTGTGTTAGGCTAAGTCCCCTTAGGACTTTCGATATCCCCTCTGTGGTGATTGATGCTGCCCTAGACGAGGATCCAGCTTACCCTCCTGATGGTGCAATGGAGAACTCGCCATCTCATCCTGACCCTGTGGAGACAACCGAATTAGTGAACGAATCAAACTAGCTAGTCATGGAGTAGCTTGTTTGAGGATCGTCCTTTTTGTAGACTTGTACATATCGGCTAGTAATGTATATGACTTTGCTTGACATGTATAAATGTGTGGTTTGGTTTTGAAAAATGGTGGCTCTACTTTTCTATCTCATCTTATTGTTGTTTGGGCATTTATTTATTCGATTCTGCATGTGCATTAAGATGAATGAGTCGACGATGGGTCCTAGGACATTGCTATTTAATCGACCACCAAGGGATGGGCACGCGCTCGGAGGATCGGGACGTGATAGTAAAAAAAAACTAATATATTAAAAAAAAAAAAAGAAAGGTTTTTCAATCAATTAACTAAAGAAAGGCATCTCTTTACCAAAATGGGTGGAAATAGCACTATCCTAAAACAAACCTAAAAGAGAGTTTCAACCTCAAACTTTAACCGATTATCATTTGTTTAAATTTTATACACAACGCACTCTTTTTGTAATATTTAAAAAGAGGAAACTAACACTAATGATCCAGTAATTTTAGTCTGATATTCAATATCAACCCTAGACTTTTAATTTATTTAATATGATGTTTGAATTATTACTAAATGCCTAATATAGTCTCTAGACTATATTAAGTAGTTTGATGTCATTTTTTTCATTAGTTCGAGTTGATAGAATTAATTGACATGTCCTTCAATCTATTTAAGTTGTAAAACGGTAAAAAGAATTCATATAGAAAAGTAGATCGATAAGAAAATTAAGTATGCAGTCATTGTTATTATGTCGTATTGACCCATCATTTGAAAATTCAAACTAAACATTAAATATTCCATGTCATGAATTACATTTGACTCGTTTGATTAAATTGAATGGTTATATTGAATATTTAGGAATAGTTCAAGAATCATGCTAAACGAATTAATAAAATGAGTATGACATTGCATATTAAGTCAAAGTCTTGGAGCTCTTTGTATCATTTTTCCTTTAAGGAAAGACACAAGGAATATGCTGGCAATAATTCAAATGAATTAAAACTAAACCAGTCTAGAAATTTCTCCACTCTGATTGATCGGATAGAGGAATCTAGGTTGACTCCGGTCATCGCCAAAACTTGATAGGAACAGAGAATGAAATTTAGCATATCCAACTCATTGGACCACTAGCCTTTTTGTTTTTGTTTTTGTTTTTTTTGTCCAACTAAAGTTTATATTGGATTTTGGATGTTCTAAGAATATGCTGTGTTCATGCAAAATACGTTATCCCTCTTGGGAGTTGGGAGGTTATAAATAAGGGAAAAGTGTTAAAAAATTCATAAACCTTTTGTATTTGTGTTAACTTAGTCCTAAACCTTTTCATTTGCCGATTTAATCCTAAACATTTTTACATTGTGCGAATTCAGTCATTTTTGGCCAATTTTCGCTGGATTTTGCTAACTGGACACCGGGCGGCTGATGTGACCTAATCGATGTTGACGTGGACAACTTTTAATAATATTTTAATTTTTTTATTTTTATTTTCTTTTTCTTTTTTCCTTCTCCTCCTCCTTCCTCCAGTCGGTCGCCAATGATTAGCCAGAGGGGACCGTCGGCGAGGTTGACCTCGCCGGCCACCTCGCTAGTAGCCGCGAGGGTGACCTCACGTTAGAAGGCGAGAAGCCAGCTCGAGGCCGTGCAAGCCGTGAGGGCAGCCTCTTGCAAGGCTGGTGAGGTTGGCCCTTACCTGATCTGGTGAGGCTCAATCCTCACTGCCTTGTTCTCAAGGGCGGCCTCGTGCCCAAATCTGGCAAGGTTGAGCCTCACCAGCCATGGGTGAGGCTTGACCCTTGTCACCTAGGTCTCGAGGGTGGCCTTGCGTCAAGCCGGCGAGGTCGAGCCTCGCCGGCCCAGCACAAGGTGGCCAACAAGGTAGACCTCAACTATGTCGGCCATCACCTCTAGCTGATTGCCAAGGTCTAGCGACTGGCTGGAGGAAGGAAGGAGGAGAAGGAAAAAGAAAAAAGAAAAAAAAAAAAAAAAAAAAATATTAAAAATATTAAAATACTATTAAAAGTTATCTATGTTAACGCCGATCAGGCCACGTTAGTCGGCTAGCATTCAGTTAGCAAAATCCGGCCAAAATTGGCCGGAAAAGACTGAATTGGCACAATATATAAAATGTTTATGACTAAATTGGCACAAAAAAAAAAAAATGTCTAGGACTAAATGAGCATAAATGCAAAAGATTTATGACTTTTTTTAACACTTCTCCCTTATAAATAGATATTGCATTCTAACACCTAACACTATTCATTCAAGCCTCCCCCCCAAAAAAAAAAAAACTAAAATAATTGTGTTGTTAATAGCACACGAGTAATATAGTGTGCAAGGCATGTAAGTGGTGAATTACTGAGCATTTACTCCATTGGCAGGAGGCTTATGACCACAATTTTCACTTGAGAGTGAAGGTAATATAAGCTCACTGCCAAAGGAGATTTGCCCGGCAATTCACCGTGGCAATCTTCAACAATTCTGGGATGCTTCATTTAGGTTTTCTGTTGTGGCTCTATATTTATTTTCTTTTACTTTCATTTGCTAATTTTTCCACATATTTTAAATAAAATTATTTAGTAATGGGAGCACTCATACTTTGGACTTCTCTAGCACATGTTCTTGACCTTTCTTTTAATCTTGCATATAATATTGTATCCACAAATTCATGTTGGATTCTTCACAAGAAGAGGTATGTATATGTTTTTGAGATGATTTTTACTTTTTAGCTTTTGGATTCACACTGCAGTTAGGGGTAAGCAAAAAGAACCAATCGAACTAGGAATTACCCAGATTGAACTGAACTAACCGGTTTGATCCCATTCTCAAAGACCACAATTTGGTTTCCGATTCCATAAAATTGAAACCGGCAAATTTTGGTCCACTGGGAATTGCCCAAATAGGACTGAACTAACTAGTTTGATCCCATTCTCAAAGACCACAGTCTAGTTTTTGATTCCATAAAATTGAAACCAGCAAATTTCAGTCCGGTTCCCGATTCTGACCACCCGAACTAGAACGATTATTTATTTTTATGAAATTTTACTTTTATTCCTAAATGATATGTGGAAGAATCATTTAAACTGAAATTTTTGTAAAATGTCGGTGCCTCACTTTAAGAATCATTCAACCAACATTACACTTGATCCTAGCCAACAAACCAATTACGCTTTACCTCATTCCTCGCTATTTAAAGAGAAAACCTACTTGTTAGCCTTTTCTATCTGCCGATGTGGGACTACACTCACTATCTGTCACACGCTCACTCCCTCTCTCTCTATCTTGCTCCCACTAACCTGCAAGAAACAAGCCACTCCAAGAGTCCCACTTCGAACAAATAGGAGGGTGTAAGAGAGCTTGTGTATAAATACCAAACCTTGCTATTTCTTCAAGCATACATTCTCCAGCCTTTTCGAAAGATTAAGTGTGAATCTTGTGAAGTGTGGTCAATGCACACAGATGCTGAAGTTTAATATTGTATTGCACGTGTGTACAAGATTTCTAAGTACACTGCCATCGGTTTTATTGGACTGCCTAGGAATTGGACCCAAATCGGTCCAATCCTATCCGGTTCTAGTCTCTTTCAATCCAGTCCTTGGGAAATGGGGAACCAGTTCCTCCAGTCAGGTTCCCAGTTTAAGGTGAGAATGGGAATGCCCGTGATCATCCCTCACTGCAGTTGCAGTATTTACGTGAAATGTGACACCCACTGGATAACAGTGCAATCATGGTAATCTTTTTGTGCTCATTTGGCAATAGTGCTGGTGGCCTTCGAGCCTAACTAAATAATAGCTTTGTTTTGCTAGCTCGTCAAATCACTTTTTCAATAAAAAAAAATGTATGCCAACACCTGCAGGTTGCAGCACTCACGCATGTAAACAAAGAGATCAGTTTCAACTCGGCGGTTGCGGTGGCTAAAAGTAGCCAACGGGCATAGAGGCACCGCGACAAGGCGATTTGGCAACATATATGTTTTCAGTATTTGATTTGGCAACATAAACGAAGAAAAAAGAGTGAAAAAAAAAATGAAGAACAACTATTTCAAATGGTTTAATGCGTCATTAATTTTAATAGAGTAAAAAAATTGTTATTTTATCCATTAATGGAGTTATTTTCAGTGAAATTCAAGTAATTAAAGTCCACGGTTCATGCCTATATCAAAAACCATAGTTGAACTAGAATGTTTTTGTTATCATAATATTGTGATTCGAATCATTATAATGAATTTATTATTTGAATTTTTATCCACGAGCCCTGTAGTTCTAAATGCTCCTCACATTCAAAGATAACCATTGAAGAACCTTCTCATCCCTCTATAATGTGATGAATCAATTGTATCATCATTACCATGCTTGGAAAAATTTCTCTAATATTTTCCATATCTTGGTTATGGTTTTCCATTTAATTTCTTTAAATATTGTACCTTTTTCCCACACGTGTAAATTGTTCGAACTATATTCTCCTTAATTATTTTGGAGACCCATGTTCACTTAGGAATGGCAAAATCTGATACAATGCTACCGTCATATTTGACAGTGGAGGTTCTCGTCGAAGTCAAATAAAATTGCTCATTGCGTTTCCACTATAAATTTAGTTCAAGGAACTTTCTTTGTCTCTAACTCTAATAATAGGTATGAAATGCCATACAAATATTTTCGCACATATCATGCCACCAGAAATGACATTCATCAGGCATTAAATAATTAGAAGCGAAATCAGCCAGAATAAATGATTTTTTTTTTTTTTTCATTCGAAGAATCTTATATTGAAAACACGTGGTGATCGGATTTTAGTTGGTAAAGATCCTAATGTCAACCCAGATTAATAATCCATTAATAAATGAATGAATCTTTCAGAGCTTAGATGACTACTTTATTAGAGTTGAAGTTGTAAGGTTCGCTTTATTATGGAGTACGTACTGGTTTTTGTTAGTTTGATTACTGTAACATCCCCTACCAATCTATAATATGTTTTGTTGGTCACACTTCTGATGAAAAATGTATGTGTGCTAGTTTCTTTCACGTTTAATGAGTTTTTATAATCGTTATTCTTTCTAAAGTGGGTTCTATTTTTATAAACTCTTAGGCTACGTTTGGTCGTCCGGATTTCTAATCGGGATAGGACTGGATAGGATAAGATATGAAATCCTATGATTTTTTTTATATCCCATCAATTGTTTGGTGAATCATAATATTAAAGTCGGATATGTTCACATCATATCATGTACATTTTTTTTTTTTTTATAAACGGCATATCATTATAAATGAACTAAATGTTCATAAACAGAGATAGTGAAAATCTCTCGTAACACTATTACTTAATTTATTTTTATTTTATTTTTCCTCTTTTTATATTATTTTCATTATTATTTCTTTTTTTCCCCTTTCATCATTCTTTAATAAAATTTTATCAAATAGTAAATTGTACTAACATACCAAAAATACAAAAATACCTCAAATATATAATAAATATAAATATTAAATTTATAGAGTGAATATTTAATATAGGATAGGATTAAAGTTGAATATATAAATTAAAATAAGATTAATTAAAAATAAATGTTTATTTTTTTTATTTTTTATTTCTTATATTAGAATTCAAATATTATTTATATTGAAATATAATTTCAATTTTGTTAATTTAATAAGTTTGTTATTCAAGAAAAATAACTTTCCTATTATGAATATTATAAATCTTATCCACCTTTATCCCACCACCCCCATGGGACAATTTTATCCTATCTATATCCCCTTTATATCCGACTTTATCCTGTCCTGAGCGAGCACCAAATGTAGGATAGAATAAATCATATCCTATCACGAATTTTATCACGACTGCCAAACGCAGCCTTAAGGTTAAAAAAAGAATTCTTTAAATGTGAACTTGAACATGTCTAACTACGTAGAAATCAACCCCAGTAAGATAATTTTTTTGCTTGTGGCACAAATGCTAAATCCATATTTATTAAATTACATGTTGTAACGTGCAAACAGATTGCGTCAAGAGTTGCTTGGTTGAAATGAATTTGGCGGGATTAGCGTTGCAGCCAAAAACTCAAATACAAACTCCTGAGAATATGCAATATCATAGGGATTAATTTAATATGTTATTAATTCAATTTTTTCTTTCCTTTTTTCTTTTTGTCTTTTTTTCTTTTCTTTTTTTTATGCCGACATAGTTATAAGAGGGGTCTGGAACTAATCATCCGCGGGAAAGTTGAAAGTCGCACTTGAAGCCCGCGGTGCACGTGACGTGGGGGCACGAGAAGCACGTGCAAAAATTGCAAATCCATTGTTTATGTGCTTAAAAGTTGACCATTAGTCAATATGGAGTTTCTCAATTAGCATATTGCAAAAACTAGGATACGAATATTTTCCAAAGGAGGGTTCTGCTCATTTACCAACAACTATATAGGTTATGACTATAATTTATCAAAAATATTTGTATGTTGTAGATGATTCTAAGAAGAGATAATTATAGTGCAAGTCCTCAAACTTGTCAACTTCGTGAATGGAAAACACTACTAGGCTTTTTCATATTTTGTAACATTATGTGGCCGTTGACACCGTGACAAATCACCCTCAACAAAGGAAAAAAGTTATTTTCCTTGCTGGCACATCAAAATAAATAAAAAGTCATTTACCATTATCATTTATTTAAATTTTTTACATGGAAATGTGCTTATTTTGTAATATTTTAAAAAAGAAAAATAATATTTTTAATTCATTAACTTTAGCTCATTGTTTCTTGTCACCATTGGGCTTTTAATTTATTTAATATGATTATTGAATTTTTACTAATTGTTTAATGTAGTCTCTAGACTATATTAAGAAACTCAACATCGGTTTGTCATTAGTTCAAGTAGATAGAATTAACCAACATGTACTTCAATCTATTAAGTTTCAACAATAAACAAGAAAAAATTGTATATAGAAGTAGATCAATAAAAAAATAGAATCTGTGTTCACATGTTGTTATGTCTTATTGACCCATGATATCAAAATTTGAACTCAACATTAAATATTCAATGTCATCAAATTACATCTAACTTGTTTGATTAAATAGAGACACTATATTAAATAAATAAGAATAGTTTACTAATCGCACTAATGAATTAAAATTTTAAATTTGACATTGCATATTAAGCCAACATTTAAGAACTCGTAGTATCATTTTACCTTTAAGAAAAGATACTAGGAATATGCTCGAAATAACGACAAGATCGAAATGTAGTAAAACTAAAATTGTCTAGAAATTTCTCCACTCCAATTAGTTGGATATAGAGGAATATATGTTGACTCCGGTCGTCCCTAAAACCTGGTATGAATTGAGGATAAAATCTAGCATATCCAACTCATTGGACCACTAGCATTTATTTTCTTGTTTTTTTGCCCAACTAAAGTTTTATTTGATTTTGGATGTTCTAAGAATATGCTGTGTGCATGGAAAACGTCTCTACTGCTTTTAAGAGGCTATAAATAGATATTGCATTTAACTTTGTTCATCGAAGCCAAGAAAAAATTAGAATTATACAAGCACGTGAAGAATAGAGTGGAAGCCATGTAAGTGGTGAATTACTGGGCATTTACTCCTTTGGCAGGTGGTTTATACTCAAATGTTTTCACTGGGAGTGAATGTCATATAAGCTCACTGCCAAAGGAGATTTGCCCGGCAATTCACCGTTGCAATCTTCTACAATTCTGGGATGTTTCCTTTAAGTTTTTTTATGGCACTCTATTTATTATATTTTACTTATTTTTTCATTATATAATCTTATCTACCTACTTTAGATAAGATTATTCAGTGATGATAGCGGTCCTTTGGACTTCTCTAGCATACGTTCCTGACTTTTCCTCGTATTCTTGAGTATAATAATTATAAAAATATTATATCGACAAAGCCACATCGGATTCTTCATGAATAGAGATGTACGTCTACAGTTGTAGCGTTTAACACGAAATGCGACAACCACTATTATTGCCTTGGATCTTAAAAAAATTGCAAGACATTCAGCAATTATTACATTTCATATTTTTTCAGATATAAAAATAATCTTTTCTTGGTTCATTTGGCAATAGCGCTAGTGGGCTTTGAGCGCAACTGGACAATACCTTAGTTTTGCTAGCTTGTCATGTCACAGTTGCAACGAAATATGCATGTTAACCCTTTTAGGTGGCAGTCCTTAGGCACATGAGCAGAGAGAGATCAATGACGGCCTAATGGTTGTGGAGGCTAAAGACAACCGACAGGAATAGAGGCATTGTGACAAGGCGATTTGGCCAGTGGTTATTTTCAGTGAAATTTTATGTGATTAAAGTCCACAATTCATGTCGATTTCAAAAACCATACTTGAACTAAAACATTTTTATTATGATAATATTGTGATTCGTATCACCATCATGAATTTATTATTTGAATTTCTAACCACAAATCCCGTAACGCTCCTCACATTCAAATATAACCATAAAAAAACCTTGTCCTCCCTATACTGGATGTCACAAGCAAATCAACACTATCATCATTACTATGTTTGGAAAAGTTCTCCATTATTTTCCATTTCTTGATTATAGTTAGAAAACGTTTTCCATTTATTTTCTTTATATATTGTACCTTTTTCCTTACGTATAAAATTGCGAAGTCTATTTCTCCTTAATCATTTTGGAGACCTTTGTTCACATGGGAAAAGAAAAATATGATCTAATGTTGTCGTGAGATCTGAAAGTAAAGGTTCTCGTCAATGCCATATAGAGTTGGTCGTTGCATTCCCACTGTAAAGTTAGTTCAAGGGATTTTTCTTTATCTCTAACTTTAACATTAGGTATGAAATGCCATGGGATTGTTCCCATGCATATCATGCCTCCAAAAATGACTTATATAAGGCATTAAATATAGGAGCAAAACCAACCAGAACAACTATATATTTTTTTTCAAGATTCATGAGATTTCGGAGAATTTTATCTTGAAGACACGTGGTAACTAGAATTTAGCTAATGAAAATTTTGATCTCAACCCAAATTATGAACCCATCAATTAATGAATGAAATGTTCAAAGCACACATGACTACTTTAATAAAGTTGAAGTTGTAAGGTTTGTTGTGTTATTGAATCTATACCTATTTTTGCCACTCTAATAATTCTATAATATTTCTTTGCCAGTCTATAATATGCTTGGTTGGCCATATTGGTGATGAAAAAAGTACATGGGTTACCACCGCACTAAGTGCTGCTGCTGGCTTCACGAAGGGGAAGAAGTTCGAATCTTCAGCACATCCCAGGTGGACTTACCCACTTCACGGGGCCGGCGGGTTCCTCCATGGGCCCCAAGGTTTGTCCGCTAGTTGTCGACTTATGAGTTTCCCTGGGTCATCAAAAAAACAAGTATGTGGGTTACATTACCAAAAAAAAAAAAAAAGTACGTGGGTTAGGTTTTTTTTTATATGTTTAATAACTTTATTTAATAATTTTTTAAAGTGGGTTCTATTTCTTTAACTCTTAAGGTTAGAAAAGTCTTTAAATTTGAATAGTGGCCATGCCTAATTGTGTAGAAAAGAAACTCAAGGCAAGATTTTTATTTTGACACAAATCCGTTTATGTAAAATCTAACTATGTTAATTACATGTCGTACCTTGTAAACAGGTCATGTTGAGAATTGCTGGTTTACGATCTAACATAAAGTCATGAGAATATACGATATCATGGTATTAAGTCATTGATACCATATATTCGTCTTGTTCTTTTCTCTCTATTTTTTCTTTTTGCCGACGTAGTTTCAAGACAGGTCTGAAACTAATCATCCGCGGGGAAGTTGAAAGTCGCACTCGAAGACCGCGGCCCACGTGGCATGGGGGCACGAGAAGCACATGCGAAATTGTTAATCTTTTTGCTAACGTGCTTAAAAGTTGACCATTAGTCAGAGATGGTGTTCCTCAATTAGCATAATACAAAAAAAAAAAAAAAAGGAGATTTGTGCTCATTTATCATCCTGCCCTCGAGAATTAGCAAAACGTCACGCTGACCAGGACCTACTACAAAAAACAAAGAGTGTTTTCTTTAACCTTAATTAATTCAAAACACCCAACATTGCTTGGCCTCCAAAAAATATAATTTTTTTTTAAAGAAAACGTAAATAATTGCATTAGGTCTACTAAATTACGCAGCACTGGCATAATTTCCTCTTTCTAAATTTTCCAGTATTCCGTTTAAATGGTCTCGTTTGACTACTATGTCCTAACTACCTTTGTTCTAATTGAATTAAGATTAAAATAAATAACTTATAGTGTCATATGTTTCCTAGAAATTCCCAAGGCAAAATGTTCAAAGTAGGCCGATACTCAAGTAGAATAAATAAAAAGCCACCCAAGCCCTCATTAAGTCTCCATAATCACACAATTTCCTCTGGCCACCATTAATGGAAGAAGCGGAAGCAGTCATGAAGATCATCGATAGATGCTGGTTCGAGCTCGGGATCTTCAAGAAACGACCAGACACATCGCCTTCTTCAACCTCCAGATCCAACCCGGATCAAGAAAGCATAGAAGTACCCGAGAAAGAAAGCTCGTGTCTTCAAATTTCTCGGACTCCGTCAATTCTTATGAGGTCCGTGAGCGATCAAACGAGCATCATCCCAACAAGCTTACAAGCAAGTTCTCTCTCTCCAGACTCAGTCCTTCCCATGAAACCTATTCACAGCATGATCTATGAAGATGAGGAAGGTTTCAAATGGAACAACCTGAGAAGCTCGGAGTTCTCGCACAGAGAAAAGGGCCAAACGGGAGGAAGAGCAAAGAGAAGGACCTTGACTAAGAGCTTGTCTGAGCTCGAGTTCGAAGAGCTAAAAGGGTTCGTGGATCTGGGGTTCGTCTTCTTGGAGGAAGACAGAGTCGACTCAAGCTTGGTCTCCATCATTCCTGGGCTACAGAGACTGGGCAACAAAATTAAAGATGGTGAAGAAGATGACGGAGATGGTGATGAGAAACTGACTGCTGGTGAGTCTGTAGTTGTTGCGAGGCCTTATCTGTTGGAGGCGTGGGAATGGTGGGAGGAGAAGAGGAAGGAGGATCCATTGATGAACTGGAAGGTTCCTGCTCTTGGGAACGAGACCGACATGAGAGAGAGTCTCAAATGGTGGGCTCACACCGTTGCTTCAACTGTTGTTAGATGACGGTTGTTCTGTTGTTCTTGTCGTGGTCGTCGTCATTGTTTTATTTGGAAGTTTTGATCATTTTCTTTCTTCCCTCTTTTCTTCGTGTAAAAAGATTATTTATTATTTATTATTATTAGTTATCAATCAAATTGGAAATTCTTATCTTGGGTAACTCTTGATTTTGCTTTGCTTAAGGAAGCGGATGTGATGTTCCTTTGGCAATGCGATATTGTAAGAAATTTGACCTACTAATTTGTTAGTATTTAAATAATTACCTTCTTGTCATGTTTTAGATAGTTGCAAACCTTTTATCTAAAGTATTTTCTCGGATATTTTATTGACCTGACGATATTTTTAATTCTTATTTATTTTAAAAATTTTGTATATATTTGAATAGAGAAAGGGCTTTTGAATGGCTAGGAATATGTAACTCAGCCATTTCATAATCTCAAGCATACCATAGGGAGGGCAAGCAATTAATATTTCCTTGTTCTATGTTTGGACAGATGTTAATTGTACACATGATCAAATTTTAACAATGCATGTGACCATAATATAAATATTTTTTCATTCATGACTTTTTTCGTTTTTCCTTAGTTGTGTGTGAAATGCATGTTATAAGCATCTGCTATATATGGAGGACCAGCTTGTGTGTGTGTGTGTGTGTGTGTGAGTATAAATCATGTACTTAATGCGCATTTATAATTTGTCACATTACTTTATAGATACCTTTTGTTTTGGCTAAATTAAAACTTTATTTCTCCTTATATTTAGTAAAATATCAAGACAACCGTATAGTTATGAAAGAATTTTTTTTTTTTAAAGACAAGGAAACTCAAAAGGTAATTAAATGCACGAATGGATGGGATGAGAGTAGAGTACAGAAATAATAATAATAAGGACAACACAAGTTTTGGCAGATCCACGAAATGGAAGATTCGAAGCATGTTTGATGTCCAAATTGACATCTCTTTCAAAACGTGCTGGGCGGTCGCCAAAAAGTGTTTAGATTCGCTTCCAACCACTAGGAAGGAAACCGCTTGCTTATGAGGAGACTCATGGCCGTGTCACCGGCAATAGCGATTGTAGAAACTCTGCATAGCTTCTCAAAAGTTCCTTTAACAAATCGGTACACATCCTCCTGTCACCAGACACACCAGTTAAAATAACAAATCTGACTTGGCTTTCACCAAAGAATATAATCAAGTCTGAACACCACATGATGATACCAATTATGTGACACTTGCAATCTAGTGAATGCGGGGCCCAAATTTTTGCTGTGTTAGAGAATTTGAGACCGATGACTATCAGCTCTTTCACATTTATAGAATCTAAAACATACATACACAATATTTTCTCTTGAGTTTTTAAAGGATTTTACTTTTCATTTTCTTTTTACATGGTGACTGTGATTGATTGACGGGTCTTGAGCAAGATGAAGTAGAAGAGAACTTTGAAGTAATCTGGCCATTTTAATTTGTATGGTGTTTTTTTTTTTTTTTTTTTTTTTGTCCTTTTCTCTTTTTTCAAATTTCATCAAAATTTTGTTCCAAGGCCAAACAAGTGGTCAATGGTCAAATAGTCCTTTTTGTCCAATCAATTCATTTTTCCGTAACTTACTATTAAGATACAACAAATTGCTAATAGTATCCAACGAATAGGCGAAGTTATATTATTTGAAACAAGAATCAGAGTCCTACTATACTTTACCCTTTGCAAAGAATGAGTTCTCTCTCATGAGGCGGTTACCTAAAGGAGCTCACTACAAGTAAATTATATTGAAGGTAAATGGATTAAGATTATTATATGGTACAAAATCTGTATAATTTTTTTTTTTTTTTGGAAGCCCCCTTCGGATGGTTAATTAATTTATGATAAAAATAACCACTTATATCAATGCTTTTCTAGTGGCCTTCCGTGAAGACTTTTGCCGAAAGTTGCACAAGAACCAAGTAAAAAGATCAAAATATTTCGATAAGGATATAATTAGATGATCACAAATGGATATGAAAAAGCGACGTTCATTTAAAGTCTTCTATTTTTCTATGATGTATTGCATTCACAAAAAAAGGGTGTTTGATGCTTTTCTTCATGGAAAAAAATATGTAATAATAGTAAAATGTTCTAATTGTAATTTTAGGAAGTCACATCATTTCTCATTTAAAGTTACCTTAAGAGCCACACTCAAGCTTTGATTCGGCATTAGCTTCATTAAGTTTGAAATTCTTAGTGTATTCAAAAGAAGGCTTGCTCAGGGAGCGAAGTCATATTAATGCAAGTGGAAGGCGTAATTTGCATGCATCTGGATAGATTAGTAGAGTCAAGAGGTTTATATATCTTGCATTAGGAAAAAAAAAATACAAGTTCTACATATATATACTTTTTGGAAAGCTTGGAGCATACGGCATCAATGTAAGTAAGTCTTTACAAATCATTCATCATTGATTTGAGAGTTTAAGCTTCCCGATCTCTCACTAAACATAAAATTAAGGGTGGGTCAGACTACTGAAAATAATTTTTATACTTAAAATGTTTGCTTTGTTACTCTACTCTTCTTGATGTTTCGACAAATTTCACTGTTCAAAATGAATTGTGGCATAACCTAATTGAAAGCATGTTAAAGTACCTCCAACGGAAGTGAATATGTGAAATCTATATTTGTCACATAAACATAGAACGAAGTTACGAGGCATGTAAGATTTGATAATCACCCTACATACATGGTGCAGCATCTACGTCTCAAAGTTGCCATTTGGAAATGACAAATGCCTTGTCAATGCCTTTGCTGAGCTCTGAGTAGATATGTATATTCAGTGCAAGTGAATGGCAGGGCAATTCTCCTTTGGCGGAAGCAAGAACAGCATTAACATTTGCATGCATGCCAATGCAGTTCTCTCCTGCCAAAGGAGAATTACGCTGTTATTCACCGTCACATTCCGCACCGCTCCTTCACATGGCCATGCCTGATTCGTCACATTGATGATCAAGCCTGTATTTATTTCACCAAATTCGGCACAATGCCAGGCATATGCCAGAGGAAGAGATGGTATATGCCAGAGCACAATTCTTGCCTAAGGTTCTTCCTTCTGGTAAAGAACGCATAGTCCCGACCTTTATATTCTTCAACCTACGTCTCTATCACTACTTCAGCCTCTTGCTTCCAAGAGCGTGCCCTTCTTTAGATGTGATGGTTTGAGCGTCAAGCCTACATCGAATTAAAAGCACGTACAACCAAGTATCAACGCCCAAATGAAAGACATATTTTCCTCATTTAACAGATAAGGAAAGCATGCAATAGCCTCCCCACACACATTGCAAGATCAAATCCGAAATACAACCAAATCAGTCCAGATAAGCAAAAGCGGGACCCACGCGAAACATCGATCGATACTGGCTAGTTCAATTGGACTAAGAAATGGCTGACATTCAATTGTTGGGACAGAGATCTTCGAGCAAGCCATAGGAGGCACCGGTGTCACTGCAGTGGCTGACTAAGCTCGACTTAGCCACTGAAGACTGAAGGAAACCACCAAGAGCAACTGTGTTTTGGGAAGATACGCGGGAGGCGCGTTTACGCAGAGGAAAGAAAGAAGGTAGAAGCCAACGAATTTGCACAGCAAACTTAGGGTTTGAAAACTCGGAGTTAGCAGGTAAAGTGATTCGGTTTGGTTACCTCAACCAAACTGAAACCATTACAATACCCACTTGATAATCTTTTATCCAAACAATTTTGCGACCGACCTGAAATTATCTGAATTTTCCGGTTTGACTCACGTTAGGTTAGGTCGAGCCTTTTTGACAGCCTTAGTTTAAAGTCAGCAACAAAAGTGTGTAACAAAGTGTATAGATATGTTATGTCAGAGGAAAGAGAGATAACTAAAGGAAAAAATGCACCCTACAATCAAATCGTAAATATTTTCAATAGATCAATTAAGTCTCATGCCTTTTTGAAAAAGGGCTAATTATATCCTTATAAAGAATGGCCCCTAAAATTATCTTCGTGTTTTTGGAAGTTTGCCAATATGGCATCTGTAAATTGCACTTCTCAACATAAGTTATAGGAGCTAATTATACTCTTAAGTAAATTATGAAGACTTAATCAATTGCATTTATACATATTGTTATGAACTTGAGGTGCAATTTCCCCAAAAACTATATAGGTTACTGCTATAATTTACAAAAAACATTTGTATTTTATATATAATTCTAAGAAGATATTGTTAGAGTGCAAGTCCTCAAACTTGTCAACTTCGTGAATGGAAAATACACTCGGCTTCTTTAATTGTATATATTTTGTAACATTATGGGGCCAATAATATTGCGATGGAGCAATCTCAACATATATATAAACATTTTCTTGGTGCCGCATAAAAAAAAAAAAAAAAAACCTTAGAAACTAGAGCTGCATATATATATGTATGTATATGTAAACATTTTCTTGGTGCCGCATAAAAAAAAAAATTACCTTAGAAACTAGAGCTGCATCACCCCGCCTCCCCTCCCCCCACCACAACGTAACCCCATGGTGGTGAGTCATGCGAAACTGATGAGAGAGATGATGGAAACAAAATTGGCTTTTTTGGTTAGTCTCACAAAAAAAAAATTATTGAAAAAATAGAGGTTTTCCAATCAGTTAACTAAAGAAAGGCATGTCTTTACCAAAATAGGTGGAAATAGCACTGTCCTAAAACAAACCTAAAAGAGAGTTTCAACCTCAAACTTTAAATGATTATCATTTGTTTAAATTTTACACACAACATGCTCTTTTTGTAATATTTTAAAAGAGGAAACTAACACTGATGATCCATTAATTTTAGTCTAATATTCAATGTTATCTCTAAACTTTTAATTCATATAATATGATCCTTGAATTATTACTAAATGGTCAATGTAGTCCCTACACTATATTAAGTAGTTCAATGTTGTTTTGTCATTAATTCGATTTGATAGAATTAATTGACATGTCCTTCAATCTATTAAAGCTGTAAAATGGTAAAAAAAAATGTATATAAAAGTAGATCGATAAGAAAATGATAACAGTCACTATTCTTATGTCGTATTGACCCATCATTTCAAAAATCTAACTAAACATTAAATATTCCATGTCATAAATTACATCTAACTTGTTTGATTAAACAGAACAACTATATTGAATATTTAGGAATAGTTCAAAAAATCATGTTGAACAAATAAAAACTATAAATATGACATTGCATACTAAGTCGAAGTCTTGGAATTCTTAGTATCATTTTCCCTTTAAGAGAAGACACTTGGAGTATGCTGGGAATAATTGAAATGTACTAAAATTAAACTTGTCTAGAAATTTCTCCACTCCAGTTAGTTGGATAAAGGAATATATGTTGACTCCGGTCATTGCCAAAACCTGATAGGAACGGAGAATCAAATTTAGCATATCCAACTCATTGGACCAATAGCCTTTTTGTTTTTTTACCCAACTATAATTTTTATTGGATTTTGGATGTTCTGAGAATATGCTTTGTTCATGCAGATGTGCTACACCTCTTGGGAGGTAATAAATAGATACTGCACTCTAGCACTGTTCATCCAAGCCCCCCCAAAAAAAAAAAACCCAGAAATAGTAGTTTTTTTAATAGCACATGAGTAATATAGTGTGCATGGCATGTAAGTGGTGAATTATTGGGCATTTACTCCTTTGGCAGGTGGCTTATGACCACTATTTTCACTGGAAGTGAATGTAATATAAGCTCACTGCCAAAGGAGATTTGCCCGGCAATTCACCGTTGCAATCTTCAACAATTCTGGGATGCTTGATTTAGGTTTTCTTTTATGGCACTATATTTACTTTCTTTTACTTTTATCTACTAATTTTTCCACATATTTTTTATAAAATTATTTAGTAATGGGAGCAGTCATACTTTGAACTCTTCTAGCACATGTTCTTGACGTTTCTTTTAATCTTGCGTATAATATTGTATCCACGAATTCATGTCGGGTTCTTAACAAGAAGAGGTGTGTATAAATTTTTGAGATAATTTTCACTTTTTAGCTTTTGGGTCCACACTACAGTTGTAGTATCTAACTCGAAATGCGACACCCACTTGTTAATAGTGCAGTTATGGTAATCTTTTTTGTTCATTTGGCAATAGTGCAGGTGGGCTTTAAGCCCAATTAAACAATAAATTTGCTTTGCTAGCTCGTCATATCACTTTTGCAATGAGAAATGTATGCTAATTCTTTCAAGTTGCGGCCCTCAAGCATGTAAACAGAGAGAGATCAATTTCAGCTCAGTGGTTGCGGTGGCTAAAAAATAGCCGATCGGCATAGCTACACCGCAACAAGGCAATTTGGAAACAGATAGGTTTTCAGCTTATGATTAGTAGGTAGAGGAGAATGTGCAATATAAAAGAAGAAAAAAGAGTGAAAAGAGAGAGAGTAAAAAACAACTATTTCAAAGTTTAATGTGTCATTAATTTTAATAGAGCAAAATTGTCACTCCCCAAACCTCGAGCGTGCCCACATCTCTCGGTGGTCGATAAAATTGCAACGTCCTAGGACGCGTCGCCAACCCATTCAATTTATTGCACATGCGGAAGCGTATAATAATTCCTAGACAACACAAACATGGAATAGAAAAGTAGGATAGTCAAATTTTCACACACTTATATAACAAGCAAGTCAGCCTTATAGGGTTATATACAAAAGTTACGGTCTCAAAAAGAAGTCCGCCCCAAACCTCGAGCGCGCCCACATCCCTCGGTGGTCGATAAAATTACAACATCCTAGGACGCGTCGCCAACCCATTCGATTTATTGCACATGCGGAAGCATATATTAATCCCTAGACAACACAAACATGGAATAGAAAAGTAGGATAGTCAAATTTTCACACACTTATATAACAAGCAGGTCAGCCTTATAGGGTTATATACAAAAGTTACGGTCTCAAAAAGAAGTCCCTAGCTAAATCTACCTCAGACCCTATCTACTTGGGCTCCAGGTTTAGCATGACACCATTAGGTGGGTTAGCTACCCCCTCGCCCGCAACGGTGTTGAACGCAACGGCGAGGACGTTGAAACCCTACAAGGGACCTTCCTGGACCTCATTAAGCCTATGACAGAAATCACACCCTGAATCGATGAGGTACCAACTAAACAAATATTAACCTAATATAATTATCCCTAAGTATAATTAACCCCCTAAGCAAGGTTTAGCAAGTAAACTCATCGGATTAACAAGCCAGTGAGTTCACAACGACAGCAATGCAAAGGAGAGCAAGACTCAAGCCTAGAGCGACACCAAGGGAGGCTAGGAAAAGGCCGGAAATGGGCCACAAAGTCTCAACCCAAAGCTGAAGCTTCGGTTTTGCCTGGTGGCCGAAGGAGTTGGTTGGCGGCTTGGCGGGCGAAGCTGAACGAGCAGGCGGCGACAGCGGTTCCAAGCGGGGTTGCTGGTAGCTCAAGGACACGACGACAGCTTGGACGGGAGACAAAGGAGGCTCGATAAGTTGGACAGAGGCTTGAGACAACAAGCTGACACGGGTGTCGGCGTGCAAGCGGGACAGGTGTGCAGGTGCAGCATGATGGCTTCGACGAACTCGGCGGTGCTCGGACGGACATGAGGCGATTAGGCTTCGGTGCTGCTAGTCTTCTGCTAGTTCTTGAGCTCTCAAAACATCAACAATGGAGATCAACGCAAGAAGGAAGAAGAATAAAGAGAGTTACAACTGAATAGGGGGACCACAAAGCCTCAAAAGTCTTGGATAAATATCTTAGAACTCAAGTGGCTACCCCCACCACCTTCAGCCTTATCCCCTGCCCAATTTCCTTCACCAATCTTCCCCAAGAAGCCATAGATGGTGCTGAAATGTTGCACCCCCCTTGGCCTACGAATTTGTGACATTTCCCTTTCAATTCCAATTCAAATCCTCTCCAATTGGACTCAAATTAATGGCCAACTTGCCAAGGAGGATGCCCACACTACTTTCCACAAAAATTCTTTGCCAATTGATCCATCTTGAACGCCAAAATCCACACAAAACGGCCCTCTTAGTTCCCAGTCCAATTTCACTAACTTTGATTTTCGCCAAAATTTCAGACTTGTGGAAATTTCTTCTAAGGATGAGTTGACGTTCCTAAAATAAATCCTTACATGACAGAATTTTCAATTTCTAAAATCGGGTTTAATTTTGTGGTTAATTTCAACCAAACGCGATTTTAACATGACCTAACTTATTGGGTAGCTTTTAGGAATTTTTAGGGCATTTGACCCATGGTCGATTATTTTCGAGCCACATTGTACATCTTCGACTCATTGGCAACTCTCGATTATTGTGAAAATCTCGAGATTTCAAATACGAACACAGGATATAGAAATGACAAAAAAATTGGTCTAGTACCGATTGAAAAGAATTTTGTAATTAGGTGGAATCACCCACACTTTAATTGCATGCATCTTTCAAATCGACCTATCTCTGATTTCTAGTCGATCTTGATGGTGCCGTATTGACCCTTGCAGATTAGTGTGGTCAAGCAGTCGATTTGTGGTCGAATTCTCAAATCAGTCGCGTTTAGATTCCTTAATGGCTTCACCAAATAGATTAGTTATCTCGTAAGTGATCAACTTAGAGAAAAAGACTATAAGCATGTCGATGAAAAGCCCAATTCATTCTATTGAAAACAAACTCGAAAATGAGGCATCACAAAAAACAATTGTTATTTTAACAATTAACGGAGTTATTTTTAGTGAAATTCAAGTAATTAAAGTCCACAATTCATGCCTATATCAAAAAGCAAAGTTGAACTAAAACATTTTTGTTATCTTAATATTGTGATTCAAATCATTGTAATGAATTCATTATTTTAATTTTTATCGACGAACTTCTTAGTTTTGAACATTCCTCACATTCAAAGATAACCATCGAAGAACTTTCTTATTCCTCCATAGATGTCATGACCAAATCAACATTATCATCATTACCATGTTTGGAAAAATTTCTCAAATATGTCTTGGTTATAGTTAGAAAACCTTTTTCCATTTAATTTCTTTAAATATTGTACCTTTTTCCCACATGTGCAAATTGTTCGAAGTCTATTCTCCTTAATTATTTTGGAGACCTTTGTTCACATAAGTATGGCAAAATCTGATATAATGCTGCCGTCATATTTGAAGTAGATGTTCTCGTCAATGCCAAATAAAATTACTCATCGGGTTTCGAATGTAAATTTAGTTCAAGGGACTTTCTTTGTCTCTAACTTTAACATTAGGTATGAAATGCCACGCAATTATTCTCCCGCGTATCATGTCACCAGAAATGAGATTCATCAGGCAATAAATAAGTAGAAGCGAAATCAGCCAGGATAAATGAATTCTTTTCAAAACCCACGAGATTTCAAAGAATCTTATATTGAAAAATACGTGGTGATCAGATTTTAGCTGGTAAAGATCCTAATATCGACCCAGATTATGAACCCATGAATAGCCACAGGAGTCATTTAGAGCTCACGTGACTACTTTAATAAAGTTGAAGTTGTAAGGTTTGTTTTATTATCAAGTACGTACTAGTTTTTGTTAGTTTGATGATTTTAATATTCCCTGCTAATCTATTTCGTTGGTCACACTGGTGATGAAAAATGTATGTGTGTGAGTTTTTTCCTGTTAAATGACTTTTTTTAGTCATTATTCTTTCTTAAGTGGGTTCTATGTTTGTAAACTCTTAAGGTTAAAAAAAGTCTTTAATTATGAACTTGAACATGTCTAATTGCGTAGAAACAAACCCAAACAAGAAACATATTTTCTCGTGACACAAATACCAAATCTATATTTAGTAAATTACATGTTGTGATGTGCAAACATATTGTGTCCAGACTTGCTTAGTTGAAATCTTGTCATGAATTTAGCATGGTTAGTGTTGCAACCAAAAACTCAAATACAAACTCTTGAGAATTTGCAAGATCATAGTAATTAATTTAATATATTATTAATTCAACTTGTTCTTCCTTTATTTTTTATGCTGGCATAGTTATAAGACAGGTTTAAAACTAATCATCTGCGGGAAAGTTGAAAGTCGCACTTGAAGCCCGCGGTGCACGTGACTTGGGGGCACGAGAAGCACGTTCGAAATTGCTAATTCATTGTTCGTGTGCTTAAAAGTTGACCATTAGTCAAAGATGGAGTTTCTCAATTAGCATCATACACAAAGTAGGATCAGAATATTCTCCAAAGGAGCTTTTTGCTCATTAACATCCTGCCCTCGAGCATTCGCAAAACATCACATTTTTTTTGGGTAAAGCGCAAAACATCACATTTCCCACGACCTAGTAGAAAAAAAAGAAAAAAGAAAAAAAAAACGTAATTAGTGCATTTAGTCCACTTAATTATGCAGCAACGGCATTGATCTCTCTTTTTGAATTTTCCTATATGTGTTTGAATCGTCCTCGTTTGATTAATTTGTACTAGAAATTTCTTTTTCTAATTGATTTAAGGTTAAAGTTATAAAACATTTCATTTTCTTTTATTTAAGAGTTAAAAGTAAACCATGACTTCAATTATTTTCGGAATTTTCAAAGGCAAAATGTTAAAAGTAGACCAATATTCAACCAGATTTGCATTAAGGTTCAATCTATTGAAACTTATTGCAATTGATCAATGTTGTCCAAACTCTTCATTCTGAAAGCAAAATCCAAAACGAATGGCTTGGCGGCAATCACTCTTTGACGAACCCCTAAGGTTACAAATCCAAGATATATTACGAGCAAACCTCTGGTCAACTTATTCCTTAGGCATTTGTACCTCTTGTGAAAAAAAAATTCCTGAATTTTGTCTTTTCAATGGGATTGTGTTAAGAGTTCATGCATCTACTTGTGGGCAAAGTAGTTATAATTTAAACTGGATATTAAATAGTGGTAATGAGATATGAAGCTCTGACAATTTCTGAAAGCTTTTGTGTCGTGTCAGACACTTCGACACGTGTCTGACACTTGCACAATTAATCAACACGTGTCAGAAGATCTAACACTTGGTCAGCTTTCCGATACTCTTCGATATTCAAGTCGAAATTCCGACACATAAGGTCATTTTTAAATTTTTTTAATAAATGTATACATGTGAAATAAAAAAACAACAATAAAAATAATAAATGGGGAAATGAGAAAAATATAATATTTTCTTCTTTTCTAATTCTCACTTCCCATGAACACAATTCATCCCCAAGTTTTTTCTCTTTTCTTCCTACATATTTGACACACAATTCCAAAATGTGAACTACTTTATTTCCATCAAGTTTTATGAATTATTGGAATGTAATTGAATTTGTCAAATTGAAACAATTAATGATATTAATAAATGGTGGATTAATTTTTTTAAAGTAAATTAATTATAGGCTTTTTATTATTTATTTATTTGTGAATTTGAATCAAATAAATTTGATTGAAATAATCATAAAAATGATAATTTATTATGTATTTATAAAAATATATATTTAATATACAATGTGTCACAAAATGTAGAAATTCTTTGCTTTTTAAGAAATGACGTGTTGGCTGTGGTATCGTGTCACATGTTGGTGCTACTTAAATAGTGAGACCCTTAAAGATTTGCCTTGAGGGGATAACAACAATAGAGAAAGCAATCCTCTACTGCAAAGCTCAATTGCCCAAGCATCCAATCCCCAATTACAATATAATTGGAGAAATGCCAATTATGACAAATGGTATCACGTATTGTAGCTTGCACTAAGACTAGATTCTCAGACTTGAGGAAATGTCAAGTTAAATCGCAATATATTGTAGCAACCTTTAATTGGTACTCTGAGGTAGTATCATACACAATTCTACTATCATATATATGATTATATTCGGTTAAGTGTACTTTTTGTTCCCTAATTTGTGTGGTATTATGACCAATTGCCAGTGTTTTTTTGTGCAATCAAAATCCTTCAAATAGATTTGTCCAACGCTAATATTGCTATGGTGACTATATTTGTTACATGATATTGATGATAGGCGGAAATACTCATTTTTATAGTTTGAGTAACTTTAAGGGTTTCATTGGACAAATTAAATAAATTAAGAGGCTTGATTACATTATGAAATGAACTTGAGACGTATTCGCCAGCATCAAAGCAAATTCAGATATGAAAAATTTGACTTAAACTACTCATTAATTATAAATAATTTTCACCTGCGTTAGGTATTAGAGCAATGCACTTCTTGATTACCTCAAAATATCTCCGAACTTACTTGTACTGTAATTGGTTCATTTTCTCTGACTAAGAGCCACCTCAGATCACTCTCTCACATCTCATCCCTCGCACTTTCCAGGAAAACCCACCTTATCTCATGACATAGTCAAGACAAAGACCCGAGACCGAATCAAGTAATAAAAAAACGTGAGAGCTACGGAGTTTGAGTCCTTTCCGTAAATAACAGGAAAACCGAAGGGCAATCTTGGTAACTGAGAGTCTCTATATGAAAACACTAAAAGCCCTCATTAAAATCTTCATAAACACGCAATTTCCTCTGGTCCCCTTAAATGGAAGAAGCCGAAGCAGTCATGAAGATCATCCATAGATGCTGATTCGAGCTCGAGATCTTCAAGAAACGACCAGACACATCGCCCTCTTCAGCTTCCAGATCCAATCTGGGTCAAGAAAACATAGAAATACCCAAAAACGATAACCCCAACCCGGGTATTCATATTTCTCGGACTCCGTCGATTCTTGTGAGGTCCATGAGCGATCAAACGAGTATCATCCCAACGAGCTTCCAATCAAGCTCTCTCTCTCTCTCTCTCTCTCTCTCTCTCTCTCCAGACTCAGTCCTTCACACGACTTCAATTCACAGCATGATCTACGAACAAGAGGTAATCACAGAAGAAGAAGAAGGTTTCAAATGGAACAACCCGAGAAGTTCAGAATTCTCGCACAGAAAGAAGGGCCAAAAGGGGGGACAAGTGAGGGCCTCGAGCAAGAGCTTGTCAGAGCCCGAGTTCAAGGAGCTAAAAGGGTTCATGGATCTGGGGTTTGTCTTCTCAGGGGAAGACAAAAGTCAACTCGAGCTTGGTGTCCATCATTCCTGGGCTACAGAGACTGGGCAAGAAAATCAAAGATGGTGATGAAGACGATGAAGATAGTGATAATCATCGAGAAGATGGTCATGAGAAAGCGATCATTGGTGAACCTGCAGTTGTTGCGAGGCCTTATCTGTCGGAGGCGTGGGAATGGTGGGAGGAGAAGAGGGAGGAGGATCCATTGATGAACTGGAAGATTCCTGCTCTTGGAACGAGACCGACGTGAGAGAGTCTCAAATGGTGGGCTCACACCGTTGCTTCAACCGTTGTTAGATGACAGTTGTTTTCTGTCGTTGTCATCGGTTCAATTTGGAAGTTTTGATAATTCTTTTTTCTCCCCTCTTTTTTTTTCTTGTAAAAAGATTTTTATTTTATATTGTTCATGTACATATGATACACATAAATTAATTGTTGATCAAATGGAAATTCTCATCTTGGGTTACTCAGGATTATGCTTTGTTTAAGGAAAGCAGATGTGATGTTCCTTCGGGAATGCGTTATTGTAAGAAGTTTGGCCTACTAATTTGTTATCAAATACCTTCTTCATATGTACCTTGAGGAAGAATAATAGTACTAGACAGTAGTGTTTTCCTCGGATATTTCATTGACCTTAGGATATTTTATATTATTAATATTATTTCTTTTTGTAGTTCTGTTTTATATTTGAATAGAGAAAGGGCTTTTGAATTGCTAGGAATATGTAACTCAGCCATTTTATAATCTCAAGAATACCATGAGGAGGGCAAGCAATTGATATTTGCTTGTTCTATGCATGGACAGATATCAATTATACACTTGGTAAAATCTAAACAATGCATGTGATGATAACGTAAATATCTTTTCATCCTGGACCCTTCTCTTTTGTTCTTAGTTTGCGGAAAATGAATGTTATGGTAGTATCTGTTACAGATGTAGAGCAAGCTTATAAAAGAATAGAATGTTGATAAGAAATAAATAAAAAAATATATGTGTGCGTATTCATATATGATCATGTATGTTATCTTTTCAATAATATGATATATTCACTGTTGACCTAATCATTATGAATGAATATGAACCGTTGTCCCATCACTTTCTTGATACATTTTGTTTTGGCCAAGTAAAAACTTTATTTCTCCATATATTTTGACCCTCTCTTTTTACTAACTAATTGCCACATTATTTAGAAAGATATCAAGAGAAACGCTTAGTTATGAAGGAAATTAAATAAATAAATAAATAAATAAATAAGATGACGAAACACGAAAAGTAATTAAATGCATGAATGGATGAGATAGAAGTGTAAAATGGAAAAACGGACAACACAAGTTTTGGCAGATCCGGAGCATGTTCTGTTGTCCAAATTGACATCCCTTTCTTACGTATATCAAAACCTGCTGGGCGGTTGCTAAAAAGTGTATAGATTCGTTTCCATCCACTAAAAAAGGAAGCGACTTGCTTACGAGGAAACTCGAAGCCGTAGCACGGCCAACAGTGATTGCAGGAACTCTCTTTAGCTTCTCAAAAGTTCCTTCAACAGGTAATCTTATGTCCTCTTATCACCGGACACAATAGTTAGAATGACAAAATCTAAGTTGGCTTTCATCAAAGAAGATATATCTTCAAGTCTGTACACAGCATGATGATACCAGTTACTCGATATCCGAAATGACAACACATGCAGGGCCCAAATTTTTGCCGTGTTAGAGAATTCGACGCCAATGAGTACTAACTCTTTCACACTTCTTGAATGTATTATATACACACATTAGATTTTCTCTTGAATTTTTGAAGGATTTTACTTTTTCATTTTCTTTTTATATGGTGAATGTGATTGATTGATGAGTCATGAGCAAGATGAAGTCAAAGGAAACTTTGAAGTAATTTGGCCCTTTTAATTCGTAAAGTTTTTGTTTTCGTTGTCCTTTTCTTTTTCAAATTTCATCAAAATTTTGTTCCCAGACCAAACTAGTGGAATTTGATTCTTTTTATGGAAAAAATTGAAATAATAGTAAATATCATAATTGTAGTTTTAGGAAGTCATATCATTTCTAATTTAAAGTAACATTGAGAGTCACACTCACAGTCCTGTAAGAGAAGTCTTGTTGATGCAAGTGGAAGGAGCAATTTGTGTGCGTCTGCATATAGTAGTTGAGTCAAAAGGTTTATATACCCGCATTAGACCCATATATATAATTATTAATCCTATACATAAATTCTTTTCGAAAAGCTTGGAGCGAACGTCGATGTAAAGGTGGATGAGACTGCTCGTGGAAATATTTGAGAGTTTAAACTTCTCCATCAAATTATTCACCATTGATTTGAGAGTTTAAACTTCTTGATCTCTCACTAAACATTAACGTAAGGGCGGATAAGACCTCTCGTGGAAATATTTTTTTATACTGACAATGTTTGTTGTGCTACTCTACTCTTCTTGATACTTCTACAATTCTCGTGCTTAAAATGAAATTATAGTATAACCTAATTGAAAGTATAATTAAGTACATCCAACGCAGATGAATAAGTGAAATCTATATCTGTCACCCTAACATAGAATGAAGTTACAAAGCATGTAACATCAGATAGTCACCCTACGTACCTGGTGCAACATCTACGTCTGAAAGTTGCTATTTGAAAATGATAAATGGCTTGTCAATGCCTTTGCTAAGCTTTGACTGACTATATATATTCAGTGCAAGTGAATGGCAGGGCAATTCTCCCTTGGCGGAAGCAAGAACAGCATTAACATTTCCATGCATGCCAATGCAGTTCTCTCTTGCCAAAGGAGAATTACGCTGTTATTCACCGTCACATTCCACACTGCTCCTTTGTATGGCTATGCCCGAGTCGTATTGATGATCAAGCCCATATTTATTTGACCAAATTCGGCATAATGCTGGGTATATGCCAGAGGAAGAGATGGTATATGCCAGAGCACAATTCTTGCCTAGGGTTCTTCCTTCTGGTAAAGAACGCATGGTCCCGACCTTTATATTCTTCAACCGAAGTCCCTATCACTACTTTACTTCAGCCTCTTGCTTCCAAGAGCGTGCGCTTCTTTAATTTTAATGGTTTGAGCCTCAAAACAACATCGAATTAACGGTACGTACAACCATTTATCAACACCCGAAATACAACCAAAAGAAACCAGGTAAGCGAAAGCAAGACCCATGTGAAACGTCAATTGACACGGTCGCTAGTTCAATTGGACTAAGAAATATCTAACATTCAATTTTAGAGCCAAAGAACTTCGAGTTCACTATAGGAGGTGTTACAGATGAAGCCAAATATTTGTTTTTAGGGGCTTTTTTGTCTTTTCTATTAGATTTCCTTTTAGGTTAAAAGTGGTATCTTTATATTAGCAATGGCAAAACCCTAGCCGTCAAGACGCTGAAAAAGGAAATAGAGAGGCAAGAAAAAGATAGAAGAAAAAAGTGAGTTTTTTCTTGATGAGAGTTATCAATCTCTTTGTGCCCTGATCTTGAGAGAAGATCATCGTTGTATTCCAACTTTTTCGAAGTCTAGTGGATTCACAGAGTGTCTCTACACGGACGTAGCCCAGGTTTGGGTGAACTTCGATAACAAATTTTCTAGCGTGGTCATTTGATTCTGCTGCTTTATTACTATATTATATCTAGGGAATTGTTTGTGAGCGTTGTTTTTCTGAAATCGACGTGCAATTTCGTAACAGGAGGCACTCACGTCACTGCGATGGCTGATCAAGCTCAACTCAGCCAAGAGCAACTGAGTTTTGGGAAGATACAAGCTGAATTGGGACCCGGGAGGTGGTATATGCAGAAGAGAGAGAGAGAGAGAGAGAGAGAGAGAGGTAGGAGACAATGTATTTGCACAGCAATGTTTGGGTTTGAAAACTCAGAGTTAGTAGGTAAAGAGATTCAGTTCGGTCACTCGAACAGAATAAAAACCATTACATAGCCACTTGATAGCCTTTTACCCAAACAATTTGCGGTCCGACCTAAAAGTATCTGAATTTCCCAGTTTGGCTCAGGTCAAGTCAGGCCTTTTTGACAGCCTTAGTTTCAAGTCGGAAACGAAACTGTGCAATGAAGAGTATATATATGTTATATATGGCAAAAGAGAGGCGACTAAAGGAAAAAGTGCACCATAATTATAAAATTTGTGCATGGAATGCAATCAAATCCTAAACATTTTCAATAGTTCGATTAAGTCTTATGCCTTTTTCAAAAGGGCTAATTATGTCCTTATAATGAACAATAGCTAAAAGAACCTAATTGCTTTTGAAAATTTGCTAATATGGCATCCTTAAATTACACTATTCAACATCGGTTTTATGAATTAATTACACTTTAAAGTAAATTTTGAAGACTTAACAAGTGCATTTTATACATAATGTATGGAACTTGTGGTGCAATTTTTCCAAAAACTATATAGGTTACGGCTATATTTTATAAAAAAATTGTACGTTATATATGATTATAAGAAGAGATAGTTATTACGCAAGTCCTCAAACTTGTCTACTTCATGAATGGAAAATACACTTGACTTTATATATATATAAACCTAAAAAAACTAGACCTGCATCGCTCCCTCACCCCCCACCTTTCAAATAACCCCCATGGTGGCGAGTGATGTGGAATGTCTCATGCATAATTAGATAGTATCTTGATGGATGTAATTGAGCATTTATATTATGAAACCGATGAAAGAGATGATGAAAATAAAGTTAGTTTTATTAGTTAGCCTCGTAAAAAGGAAAAAAAAAAACTTATATATTGAAAAAGAGAAGGTTTTTCAATCAATTAACTAAAGAAAGGCATGTCTTTACAAAAATAGGTGGAAATAGCGCTGTCCTAAAACAAACCTAAAAGAGAGTTTCCACCTCAAACTTTAACCGATTATCATTTGTTTGAATTTTATACAGAAGCACTCTTTTTGTAATGTCTAAAAAGAGAAAACTAACACGAATGATCCATTAACTTAAGTCTAATATTCAATGTCATCTCTGGATTTTTAATTTATTTAATACGATCCTTGAATTATTACTAAATGCTCAATATAGTCTCTAGATTATATTAAGTAGTTCGATGTTGTTTTTTCGTTAGTTCGAGTTGATAATTTCAATTGACATGTCCTTTAATCAATTTAAGTTGTAAAATGGTAAAAAAAAAAGTTATATGTAAAATTAGATTGATAAGAAAATGAAATCTGCGGTCACCATTCTTATTTCATATTGACCCATCATTTTTAAATTCTAACTAAACATCAAATATTCCATATCATGATTTACATTTGACTTGTTTGATTAAATAGAATGACTACATTGAATATTTAGGAGTAGTTCAAGAATTACTTTGAGTGAATTAAAAATATAAGTATGACATTGCATATTAAGCCAAAATCTTGGAACTCTTAGTATCATTTTTCCTTTAAGAAGAGGCACTAGGGATGTGTTGGGAATAATTGAAAAAGTACTAAAACAAAACTTGTCTAGAAATTTCTCCACTTCAATTAATTGGATAGAGGAATATATGTTGACTCCGGTCGCCGCCAAAAGCTGGTAGGAGCAGAGAATGGAATTTAGCATATCCAACTCATTGGACCACTGGCTTTTTTGTTTGGCCCAACCATAATTTTTACTGGATTTTGGATGTTCTGAGAATATGCTTGTTCATGCAAAATGTGCTATGTCACGCCCCGAACCCTGAGGTCATGCATATCCCACTGCGGTCGATCAAATATGCGACATCCCAGGATACGTCGCCAACCCATTCATTTTATTACGCATGCGGAAGCGAAACAAATCCCCCTGACAACATTTAACTTGGGATAGAAAAGCAGGCAATCAATCACAATACCAAACACTCATTCATAAACACATAGGTTTAAATACAACTCTGGACTGTCTACAAAATAGACCAGCTCAACGAATAGGGAACTATCCTAAAGCCAACTAGCAGGACACGTTCACCGATACTTCAGTCTCCACCTTTCCAGACTTAGGGCTTCGGGTCCTCCACGACCGCCATCTAGGGACCTGAAATTTTAATCCCACAACCGGGGTGAGACGATGTCTCAGCAAGTTCAACCCCCTAAACCCCTATTAGAAAGAAAATACGCCCCAGAGTGGCCTAGCCACACCACACAGAGAACTTACCTCGCCTCAGTTCCTTCCTGCAGGTTAGCACAATTCGAATCACTCAATCACAGATAGTAATAAGAACTTAAACAACCAGAACGCATTCACTTTCACATAACCAACAACCGCAGGGGGTCCTGATTATAAGACTAAATCGTTATGACACGTCCCATTCCATGCCACACAATTCCGTCCCATAATCCGACACATCAACAACGCTCAACATGCATTCCAGTTATTATTCACTGCCACACAAGGGCATAGCCTACTCGCTGTTCGGCTATCTACTGACACTAATGCCAGGCATCGCCTCCCCCCATGGAGCGCGGCTTCGTCAGTACGTCGACGGCATTCCCGAAGGAGCATGGGCCCAGAATCTACTGCGACCCGCAACCACCGCGTGGGCATCCCATATAGGGGCAAGTCCGGCTCAACAGCCCAGGACGGTTCCTCTTAGTTATCACACAGCCACAGCATACTCGGCCCCAGGACACTTTATATTTAAATCAACGCTTCCACTTAAAATAGTGATCCCGGCCATTTTCCTTCATATTAAAAATATCCCATAAATTATTCACGTGTGTGGGGACACGCTAATATCGAATCAAAAAGCCAATATCTCACTTTTTCAAACCCCACTATTTAATATAATCATTAAAATCCAATTTTTGTATCAAAACCCGACATTTGGATTTTTATGAATAAAATCATTATTTATCTCAATCAACACTCAATTTACCACAATCAATCATCAAATTCAAATTCTAAATACACAGCAGCGAGCGGCACAAAATTCTGAGAATTTAGGGTCCCGACAAAATTTTCGAATTTTAATAAATAATTAAATTTATTCCGAAAATTAATTAAATAATCATATCCATATTTTTCGCAATCCACATTCAATTTATAATATCCGACCATCAATTTCAAAATCCGAACACACAGCAGAGTAACCGGCACAAAATTCTGAGAATTTAGGGTCCCGACAAAATTTTCGGAATTTAATAAATAATTAAATTTATTCCGAAAATAATTAAATAATCATATTTTAATAATTTCGAATAATGATATATTATTAAATTATTAAATAATTTCGAAATGTTTAAATAAATCAAAAGTAAATTCCTTTATGTCACATCAAGGTTTATTTCAAAAATAAACCTACTTAACCCTTAAACTAAACATGTTTAACTTTAATTAAACAACTTAATCTAATCCATATTTAAATAAACTAATCTACCAACCTAATCTTACTTAACTTAGACTAAGCACACTTAGGGCATCATTAACCCTCTAATCAAGATTTAGTGAGTTAAACTCACCGGATTAACGAGCCGAGCGAACCAAAACGACGGGGACGACGCGAGGATCGACTTTCCTCAAAGCGGGCCGAGCATCCGAGCTCGGGAAGGCGGCCAAAACGGGCCAAACAGGTGCTGCATACCCATTTTTCTGGGTTGCTGATCGGGGCCGAGATGAGGCGGATCCGGCGCCGGTTCGGGCGGCCAAGGGCGGCGGAGGCAAGGCGAAGCTCCGGCGGGCTAGGGCGGAGGTCGACGGCGGTTCACGGCGGCGGGGACGAGCTCCGGTAGCTCTTGCACGAGCTGAACAGCAGCTCGGGATGCCGGCCAAGCGCGGACGAGCGCGGGCGGAGCGGGGACGCGAGCGGACCGGCGAGCGAGCGGACGGCGAGGACGGCGTGCGG
This sequence comes from Eucalyptus caleyi, assembly GCA_014182885.2. Taxonomy (NCBI): domain Eukaryota; kingdom Viridiplantae; phylum Streptophyta; class Magnoliopsida; order Myrtales; family Myrtaceae; genus Eucalyptus; species Eucalyptus caleyi. The sequence continues at coordinate 41,402,335 of CM024470.2, forward strand.
CGGCGACGACGGCGACGAGCGGAGCGAACGGCCATGGCTGCAGCTCCTTCTTCTCTGCAATTTTCTGGTCTTCGCACAAAGAAGATGGAGGAGAAGCCAACGGGAGAGAGGAAGAAGAGAGGGAGGAGAGAGAAGGAGTGGGGGGCTCTTTTCTTTTCTTTTTCCTTTTCTTTAATCCCCAAAAATGGCCCACCATGACCTCATGCATGATGTCATACTCCACTCACTCCCACAACCTCTTCCAATGGGTTCACTTCCATTTTCCGCCGGGGTCCAATTTTTGTACATCAAATTTCTTCAATTCTCATCAATTCTCCTTCAATTGAATCAAATTGAAGTCCATAAAATTAATCCAATGTCACCACACTTCAATTCACATCTTCACTTGTCCATAGAACCAACTTAAGTCCCAAAAGCAAGACCAAATGCGGACCTACTAATTTCTCGGGCCAAATTAGCTATTCTCTGATTTAATTGCTGAAAAACTCGGATTGCATGAAAAATCTTCCAAAGATGATTCGATGATCTTGAAATGATTTGTGACACACCCAGACTTCCAATTTCTGAATTCGATCTCAATTCCACGGTTAATTTCACTTTGGCACGATACTAGCCGGCCCAACCTACCTGGTAGCCTTTAGAAATTTTCATGCATTTGACCTGTGGTTGATCATCTCAAGCCACAATGTACATCTTTGAAACATTGGCGACTTACGGTTGTTGGGGTAATCTCAAGGTTTCAAATACGAACACAGGGTACCCAATCGATAGAAAAGTTGGTCCAGTGCCGATCGACAAGAATTGTTCAATCTGGTGGAATCACCCACACCTGATCACATGCCTCTGTCGAGTCGACCTATCTCTGATCTCTAATCGATTTTTAATTGTGTCGCAATGACCCTTGCAGATTAGCTCGGTCGAAAGATCGCTTCCTGATCAAATTCTCGAGTCTGATGCATTAGAAACTCTTAACAGCTTCACCCGATAGACTAGTTTTCACATGAGTGGCCGACTCAAAGAAAAGAACTATATGCGTGCCAACGAAATGCCCGTCTCAAATTATTGAAAATAGAATTGAAAAATCGGGATGTCACAACTCTTCCCCTCTTATAAAAATTTCGTCCTCGAAATTTAAACCTTTACCAATTCTTAAACAAAAAGGTGGGGTTACGGCCGACTCATATAACCTTCTCTTTCTCAGGTTGCTCCTTTGGTACCAATGCTGCCATATCACTGCTATCTTGCCCAAACCACTTCGGATACAAAATATCAAACACTTGCCCACTTAAAATTCCACATGTCTTCAATACAAACTCTGCGAAGCTAAACTGGTGATTCTGAGCAGTCTCTAAACTATCTCTGATAATTGCAACTGAATCACTGATTTCTGACCCAACTCTAGACTTGCGATTTTCTGATCTCTGATCTCATCTCAACAAATTGAAATCCTGTACACTTTACTCTGCACTAATTAAAAGAAACTATCTGACTGATCTGCTGAAACTGGGAATCTTTAGTCAAAATCTGATATAACTCTGACACTGATCACGACAACTGCAATCACTGACTACTGTACTGACCCTGGCCTGTGATCTTTCTTTCCTTGACTTCATCTCAACAGTTGAAATTCTGCACTCTCTCGCTATACCCGCTAAGAAAGAACCATCTGAAAGCTCTGCCAACTTGGAACATCTGATCTATATTTGAAATATAATTCATGTCTGGCACTCCATGCAGATGATTTATATAATATACACACACTTCGGTGTACCCACTTTGTGACAAGACATAATCTCCAATTTCTGAAATCGAACTTAGATTGGCGGTTAATTTCACTCTGACAAGCTTTTAGTGTGACCTAGGCTACTGGGTAGTTTTCGGAGCTTTTTAGGACAAATGACCCGTGGTCGATTTTCTTCGAGCCACGATGAACCCACTTGACATATTGGCGACTCTCGAGGGTCGTGAAAATCTCGATGATTCAAATACGGACAAAAGGTACCAAAACGACAATAAAATCAAATTAGTATCATTCGACGAGAGTTTTCCAATTTAGTGGAGTCACCCACGATCGGTCATTCATCTCAGTCGAACTGACCTATCTCTGATCTTAATTCGATTTTTAACTGTGCCGTAATGATCTCTTAAGATGAGCACGGTCGAGAAGTCGATTCCTGGTCGAATTCTCAAGTCCATTTGCCTTAAAGTCCTTAATAACTTACCCAACTAGTCTAGTTATCTCGTAAGTGGCCAACTCGGAGAAAAACACTGTAATCGCATCGATGAAATGCCCAATTTAACCAATCGAAATCAGAGTCTGAAAAGCAGAATGTCACACACTCAAAACAAGATCTATTCGTACTGTCTGGATAATGCCGAAATTACCATGATTAGTTTCCCATAAGATATCTTCTTTAATTTCTACATCATCAATTACACACAATCATCCTCAGAACCTTAGCGTTCTGTCTTCAAAAATCTGAAAATCAACCGCTCTCTCATCTGCATTCTCTTATAAAGTCTCCTGAATTTCTAATTCTGTTCGTTGAAGCAATTTGATTCTGATCTGCTCTCTCGGTTCAATTCTGAGGGTAGTAATAAGATTCAAAAGGTGGCTTACCTTAGATTTGAAAACCGAATTTCGAACTTTCTCAAATAAGACCCAATCTCTAAGTACCAACTATGCAACTAAGGACTCTCGACTCAGTGCATCCGCGACTTTGTTCACCTTTTCAGTGATACAAAATATCATGGTCATAATCCTTAATGAGTTTCATCCAACGATGCTTTGTCTCATATTTAACTCCTTTTGAGAGAATACATACTTGAGACTTTGATAGCCAAAGAAGATATGGAATATTCTTCTGTACTGATAATGCCTTCAAAATTCCAAATGAACATAACTACTGCACGTTCTACGATGTGCGTCGAATAATTTAACTCACAAGATCTCAACTGATGGGACGCATATGCAATAACTCTATCATGCTGCATCAACAAATAATCAAATCGTTTAAACGACACATCACTGCAGATCTCATAATTTCCAGGGCTAGATGGAATAATCAGCACAGGTGCGGTAGTCAGCTTCTGCTTAAGCTCTTGAAAACTACGCTCGCACTCATCTGTCCACACAAAATTTTCTTACTTCCTCAGTAGTCGAATCACCTGCAACGCTGACACTGAAAACTCTTCCATAAAACTTCTGTAATATCCTGTTAATCCTCAGAAACTTCTTATCTCTATCCCTGTAGTCAATATTGACCAATTGATCACTGCTTTAATCTCAGACGAGGTCTATGAAGATTTCTTCGCCTGAAATCACGTGACCTAGGAACGCAATACGAGTCATCCAAAACTCACACTTGCTAAACTTAGCATAAAATTGAAGAGTCCTCAAGGTCTGAAGTATCATCTTCTAATGTCTCTCGTGCTCCTCAGCACTCTTTGAACACACTAGGATAACTTCAATGAACACGATCAAGACTGATTCAAGTACCCTTAAACATTCTGCTCACTAGACCCAAACAAACAGCGAAATTGTCCATCAAACCACACAGTATTACACTGAACTCATAACTGCCATATCAATTGCGAGATGCTAACTTTGGTATGTCTTTCTTCGTGATTCTCAATTGATGATCCCCTGACCTCCAGTCGGTCTTGAAGAATATCAATGTACAAACATAATGGACCAACTTTCTTCTTCACGAATAGAACGAGTGGCCCCCTAAGGTGATGCACTGGAACGTATGAATCCTTTATCCAACAATTCCTACACCTGCACCTTCAGTCCTTTTAACTCGGGTAACACCATCCGGTAAGGAGCCTTAGGGACTGGCTCTGTTCCGGGTGCTAATTCAATCGCGAACTCCATTTCTCTTTCTGACTGCAAACTTGGCAATTCTTCAAAAAATACTTTAGAAAACTTCTGTACCACGATTATGTTTTCCATATTCAGCCCCTCAATTGACACATCCATTACAACTACCATGTAGATTCGATAACCAATAACCAGGACCAAGTCATCTTCAGTGACCAATAACAAGGATCGAAGTTCCTCTTCGACTTTCAGTAATTCAAAACTTTCACACGCTAACTGAATAAACTGAATTATATCAATGCTACGATTCATAACAGTAGAGAGCTCCTCAAGCCAAACCTTTTCATAAATGACTTCCGAGTCATACTTAAGCAAACTCTTCGAGTACAACTATAGTCAGAAATTCACATTCCTATTACCTTATTACCACAACGAAAACCCTACAACCTTCACTGAAAATTCTGCTGCATTACTCTGCATAAAACATCTCATAAACATTCTTCCCCTAATTGATGCATGGTCGATCTCTTCATGCTCCTCTAGCCATCCCAGTGGCGTCCTATCTGCAGTAACGGTACTTACACTCTCATGGACTTACGCAGATAGTTTCTAACTTAATGGCCATGCTGGCCACATTCGAAGCATGCTCCCCCTTTAACTCTGACACCGGGCTGATTCAAGCCTCTTTTCCACAAACTCGGCACAAAATCAGGGAGTCATCTACCTCTTATCACGGAATATCATGCATCTTTCTTTGCACTGGGGTCTGTTCCAAGTACCCCATTAAATGTCACGAAGCATGCTTCTTCCTTTTCTTATCAACGATGGTGACGGGGAGTGATTGCACTTGTCCATACAGATAACCTTTGATCAAATGGCCTTACTGGCGACCCTTGTAACAAGTCATTTCTCTCTTACAGCACGGAACAGATTCCTTTCTTTTCTTACAGACACGACACACATCTATCAAGTTGAGCACTGACTTTTCAATTTTACTCTTCTGGTCAGGCGAAACGGGGCACCTTTCTTCTGCCATCGGCCTTTCTCCCCAATCGACTTCCATCTCTATCTAACTGAACCTTGACTCAGATATGGCGGCTTGAACCTCGATCACAACTCCAGATTAGGCCTTAACAGGCACAGCAACAACAACGGTCACAACACTGGCAGCGGTAGAAACAATAGCAACATCAACGACTCGGTCTTGAACTTTACTAACCCAACAAGCTTCCAAGGAACACTAGCGCCTGCACGATCCCATCAAACCTAGGATCGCTCGGTGCTACTACACTCTAAGTACCGACTTGCAGCGGTACTCTTACACGCACGCTGGCCTAAGCCGGCGCTTTACCTCGGGTACCAACTCATGTCGGCATCCTACCCTAAGGTACAGGTCCTATCGACCTCCTCCAAGGAGTTCTCCACTCCTGGTCACTCATCCTACAGGCTCTTTATAGACACCTGTTTTCCGATTCCAACATCAAGTTGAAATTTGAGCGACCTCACAAACAAGCTACCAAACAGCTATCAACCACATGCATCAGCATATTAAAAGCCTTTCCTACTAACTATCCCATGACTCATCGCACCTTATCACTCCATATACAGACCATGCTCTAATACCACTTAAACGGGGTTGTCACGCCCCGAACCCTCAGGTCATGCATATCCCACTGCGGTCGATCAAATATGCGACATCCCAGGATACGTCGCCAACCCATTCATTTTATTACGCATGCGGAAGCGAAACAAATCCCTTGACAACATTTAACTTGGGATAGAAAAGCAGGCAATCAATCACAATACCAAACACTCATTCACAAACACATAGGTTTAAATACAACTCTGGACTGTCTACAAAATAGACCAGCTCAACGAATAGGGAACTATCCTAAAGCCAACTAGCGGGACACGTTCACCGATACTTCGGTCTCCACCTTTCCAGACTTAGGGCTTCGGGTCCTCCACGACCGCCATCTAGGGACCTGAAATTTTAATCCCACAACCGGATGAGACGATGTCTCAGCAAGTTCAACCCCCTAAACCCCTATTAGAAAGAAAATACGCCCCAGAGTGGCCTAGCCACACCACACAGAGAACTTACCTCGCCTCAGTTCCTTCCTGCAGGTTAGCACAATTCGAATCACTCAATCACAGATAGTAATAAGAACTTAAACAACCAGAACGCATTCACTTTCACATAACCAACAACCGCGGGGGTCCTGATTATAAGACTAAATCGTTATGACACGTCCCATTCCATGCCACACAATTCCGTCCCATAATCCGACACATCAACAACGCTCAACATGCATTCCAGTTATTATTCACTGCCACACAAGGGCATAGCCTACTCGCTGTTCGGCTATCTACTGACACTAATGCCAGGCATCGCCTCCCCCCATGGAGCGCGGCTTCGTCGGTACGTCGACGGCATTCCCGAAGGAGCATGGGCCCAGAATCTACTGCGACCCGCAACCACCGCGTGGGCATCCCATATAGGGGCAAGTCCGGCTCAACAGCCCAGGACGGTTCCTCTTAGTTATCACACAGCCACAAATCATACTCGGCCCTGGACACTTTATATTTAAATCAACGCTTCCACTTAAAATAGTGATCCCGTGATTTTCCTTCATATTAAAAATATCCCATAAATTATTCACGTGTGTGGGGACACGCTAATTTCGAATCAAAAGCCAATATCTCACTTTTTCAAACCCCACTATTTAATATAATCATTAAAATCCAATTTTTGTATCAAAACCCGACATTTGGATTTTTATGAATAAAATCCTTATTTATCTCAATCAACACTCAATTTACCACAATCAATCATCAAATTCAAATTCTAAATACACAGCAGAATAGCGGCACAAAATTCGAGAATTTAGGGTCCCGACAAAATTTTCGAATTTTAATAAATAATTAAATTTATTCCGAAAATTAATTAAATAATCATATCCATATTTTTCGCAATCCACATTCAATTTATAATATCCGACCATCAATTTCAAAATCCGAACACACAGCAAGCGACCCAAGCACAAAATTCGATAATTTAGGGATCCCGACAAAATTTTCGGAATTTAATAAATAATTAAATTTATTCCGAAAATAATTAAATAATCATATTTTAATAATTTCGAATAATGATATATTATTAAATTATTAAATAATTTCGAAATGTTTAAATAAATCAAAAGTAAATTCCTTTATGTCACATCAAGGTTTATTTCAAAAATAAACCTACTTAACCCTTAAACTAAACATGTTTAACTTTAATTAAACAACTTAATCTAATCCATATTTAAATAAACTAATCTACCAACCTAATCTTACTTAACTTAGACTAAGCACACTTGGGCATCATTAACCCTCTAATCAAGATTTAGTGAGTTAAACTCACCGGATTAACGAGCCGAGCGAACCAAAACGACGGGGACAACGCGAGGATCGACTTTCCTCAAAGCGGGCCGAGCATCCGAGCTCGGGAAGGCGGCCAAAACGGGCCAAACAGGTGCTGCATACCCATTTTTCTGGGTTGCTGATCGGGGCCGAGATGAGGCGGATCCGGCGCCGGTTCGGGCGGCCAAGGGCGGCGGAGGCAAGGCGAAGCTCCGGCGGGCTAGGGCGGAGGTCGACGGCGGTTCACGACGGCGGGGACGAGCTCCGGTAGCTCTTAAACGAGCTGAACAGCAGCTCGGGATGCCGGCCAAGCGCGGACGAGCGCGGGCGGAGCGGGGACGCGAGCGGACCGGCGAGCGAGCGGACGGCGAGGACGGCGTGCGGCGGCGACGACGGCGACGAGCAGGAGCGAACGGCCATGGCTGCAGCTCCTTCTTCTCTGCAATTTTCTGGTCTTCGCACAAAGAAGATGGAGGAGAAGCCAACGGGAGAGAGGAAGAAGAGAGGGAGGAGAGAGAAGGAGTGGGGGGCTCTTTTCTTTTCTTTTTCCTTTTCTTTAATCCCCAAAAATGGCCCACCATGACCTTATGCATGATGTCATACTCCACTCCACTCCCACAACCTCTTCTAATGGGTTCACTTTTATTTTCCGCCGGGGTCCATTTTGTCATCAAATTTCTTCAATTCTCATCAATTCTCCTTCAATTGAATCAAATTGAAGTCCATAAAATTAATCCAATGTCACCACACTTCAATTCACATCTTCACTTGTCGTAGAACCAACTTAAGTCCCAAAAGCAAGACCAAATGCGGACCTACTAATTTCTCGGGCCAAATTAGCTATTCTCGATTTAATTGCTGAAAAACTCGGATTGCATGAAAAATCTTCCAAAGATGATTCGATGATCTTGAAATGATTTGTGACACACCCCAAACTTCCAATTTCGAATTCGATCTCAATTCCACGGTTAATTTCACTTTGGCACGATACTTGGCGGCTGCCCAACCTACCTGGTAGCCTTTAGAAATTTTCATGCATTTGACCTGTGGTTGATCATCTCAAGCCACAATGTACATCTTTGAAACATTGGCGACTTACGGTTGTCGGGGTAATCTCAAGGTTTCAAATACGAACACAGGGTACCCAATCGATAGAAAAGTCGGTCCAGTGCCGATCGACAAGAATTGTTCAATCTGGTGGAATCACCCACACCTGATCACATGCCTCTGTCGAGTCGACCTATCTCTGATCTCTAATCGATTTTTAATTGTGTCGCAATGACCCTTGCAAATTAGCTCGGTCGAAAGATCGCTTCCTGATCAAATTCTCGAGTCTGATGCATTAGAAACTCTTAACAGCTTCACCCGATAGACTAGTTTTCACATGAGTGGCCGACTCAAAGAAAAGAACTATATGCGTGCCAACGAAATGCCCGTCTCAAATTATTGAAAATAGAATTGAAAAATCGGGATGTCACATGCTACACCTCTTGGAAGGTTATAAATTGATATTGCACTCTAACACTGTTCATCCAAGCCCCAAAAAGAAAAAAACAGAAATAGCAGTTTTTATTAATAGTAGGGGTGAGCGGTTCCCGGTTCCGGTTCGGTTCCGTCCGGAACCTGGAACCTACCCTCGGGTACAGGTTCCTCAATTTTTGGAACCTGGAACCTACCCGTCAGAACCAAGAACCTGGAACCTACCCCCGTCACAGGTTCCGGGTCGGTTCCAGTTCCACGGTTCCTTTTGTTTTTTTTTTTTCATTTTCGTATTGGGCGCGAATATCCAGAAGTGGAAATAATTCAATAGTTGGCCCTCCATTTTCAATACCGCCAATAAAGAGGAGCAATTCCAACACGCCATAAACAACTAAACTAAATTCATAGTGGGGTGCAACATGCACAGGAGCAATTCGTAACACGCCATAAACAATTAAATTCATAGTGGGGTGCGACATGCACAGAGCAATTCCAGAACACTCCATGACATACACATCCAGCACTCCATTTACAAACAGCACTCCATTCACAAACGAGGTAACACAAAGATCAAATTCTCTATGCCCTTGCACAAACCGACACGAATTGTACATCCTAATCGAAATAAGCAAAAGCAAAAGATAGCTTGATCTTCACACGTGACGAACGCGTGCTCGACTCGGTCCGATTCTCGAAAATCACTCACTCACACGTACACACGAAACCCTAAACTACCGGCTGAGGAACAGAAAAACCGTCAAAGCCGCGAACAGGCAAAGGAGAGGAGGTCGAGGCGAAACCAACCTCCGAGACAAAGAAGAGCTCGCCGCCGCCGCCTCCTGCTTCTCCTCCTTCAGCTTCGCCGCCGATCGCAGCCCGTAGCAGAGCAGCTTCGTTGGGGCGGAGGCGAAGGGGTGTGGAGTTAAGGTTGATTGGGCGGCTGGGCGAGTAGCGAGCTGCGTCGGGGCAAGGCGAGCGAGTAGCCTCCACCTGGGGGACGAGCGGCGTCGACGGCAAGCGGCTGAGCAGTGAGGCAAGCGAGGGGTGACGCATCCAGCGGCGGTGTCGAGGGAGGTCCGGCGACGAAGACAAGAGTCTCATGGCACCAACGGCGGCACGGATGGCGCGGCGAAGACGGCGGCAGTCGCGGCTCAACCCACGGCCAAGGGGGGAAGAGCTCGGTTCTGGCGGTGGCGGTTCGGAGCAACGACGGCCCGAACGGCCGAGCGAGCGGCGGCAAGAGGTGGTGATGGTGGCTTGGGACGGCGGCGGCGGCTCACGGCGGCGAGGGGCGGCGGGACGGCACGATAGCTTGTCGGGCTCAACGACGAGACGGCTCGTCGGACGAGCGGTGGGTGGTGGTGGTTCAAAGTGGCCAAGAGATGGTGGTGAGTAGGGCGTGGGGCGGCGATGTGGTGGTGGGTGAAGCGGCGAGGGGCGCGAAGAAGAAGAAGAAGAAGAGGAGAAGAAGGGGTGAAGCGGCGAGGAGCGGCGAAGAAGAAGAAGAAGAAGAAGAAGGGGAGAAGAAGGGGTGGGTTTCGGCCGAGAGAGGGGGAAAGAGGAGAGAGAAGAAAAGAAAAGGTTGGGGGCGGGAAGTGATGGGAGCAGGAAAAAGGGGGAAAAGAAAGAGAGAGAGAGGGAAAGAAAGGGAAGGGGGAAGAAACGTAGGGGAAATAGTTTTTTTTTAAATTTTGGCCGGTTCGGTTCCGGTTCCCGGTTCCCTTTTCCTGGGAACCGGAACCGAACCGGGAACGCCGGTTCCCAAGAAAAGGGAACCGGGAACCGGAACCGGCCTCTTAAGAACCGGGAACCGAACCGAACCTCCGGTTCCGGTTCTCCGGTTCCCGGTTCTACCCGGGAACCGTGCTCACCCCTAATTAATAGCACATGAGTAATATAGTGTGCATGGCGTGTAAGTGGTGAATTACTGGGCATTTCCTCCTTTGGCAGGTGGCTTGTGACCACAATTTTCACTGGGAGTGAATGTTGTATAAGCTCACCGCCAAAGGAGATTTGCCCGGCAATTCACCATTGCAATCTTCAACAATTCTGAGATGCTTCATTTCAGTTTTCTTTTATGGCAGTATATTTATTTTCTTTTACTTTCATTTACTAATTTTTCCACATATTTTAGATAAAATTCTTTGGTAATGGGAGCAATCATACTTTGGACTTCTTCTGCACATGTTCTTGACTTTTCTTTTAATCTTGTATATGATATTGTATCCACAAATTCACATCGGGTTCTTCACAAGAAGAGGTGTGTATGTATTTTTGAGATGATTTTTACTTTTTAGCTTCAAGGTCCGCACTACAATTGTAGTATTTGACTCGAAATGAGACACCCACTTGGTAATAATGTAGTTCTAGTTATCTTTTTTTGTTCAGTTAGCAATGGTGCAGGTGGGCTTTGAGCCTAACTAAACAATACCTTAGTTTTGCTAGCTCGTCATATAACTTTTGCAATGAAAAATGTATGCTAACCCTTTCAGGTTGCAACCCTCAAGCATGAAAACATAGAGAGATCAGTTTCGGCTCGGTGGTTGTAGTGGCTAAAAACAGCCAATGGGCATAGAGGCACCGCAACAAGGCGATTTGACAACACATAGGTTTTCAGTATATTATTATAGGTAGAGGAAAAGGTGCAATAGAGAAGAAGAAAAAAGAGTGAAAAACAATAATTAAAAACAACTATTTCTAATGGTTCATGTGTCATTAATTTTAATAGAGTTAAAAAAAAAAAGTCATTTTATCCTTTAGTGGAGTTATTTTCAGTGAATTTCAAGTAATTAAAGTCCACAATTCATGTCTGTATCAAGAACCAGAGTTGAACTAAAACATTTTTATTACTGTAATATTGAGATTCAAATCATCATGATGAATTTATCATTTGTATTTTTATCAACAAACTCCTTAGTTCTAAATGCTCCTTCCATTCAAAGATAACCATTGAAGAACCTTCTCATCCCTCCATAGATGTCATGACTAAATCGACACTATTGTCATTATCATGTTTAGAAAAATTTCTCTAATATTTTCCATATCTTGGTTATAGTTAGAAAACGTTTTTCAATTTAATTTCTTTAAATACTCTACCTTTTTCCCACAAGTGTAAATTGGGCGAAGTCTATTCTCGGTAATCATTTTGGAGACATTTGTTCAAATAGGTAAGGGAAAATCTGATACAATGCAGCTGTCATATTTGACAGTAGAGGTTCCCGTCAATGCCAAATGAAAATGCTCATCGCATTCCCACCGTAAATTTAGTTCAAAGGACTTTCTTTATCTCTATCTTCATCATTGGGTATGAAATACAGTGAGATTATTCCCACGCAAATCATGTTACTAGATATGACATCCATCTATCATCACATAAGTATAAGTGAAATTAGCCGAAACTCAAAGAATCTTATCTTGAAAACACGTGGTAACCATATTTTAGCTAATGAAGATTCCAAGTTCTAGCCTGATTATGAATCCATCAATAAGTGAAAGAATCTTTAAAGGTCATGTGATTACTTTAATAAAGTTAAAGTTGTAATGTTTGTTGTATTATTGAGTCCATATCAATTTTTGACAGTTTGATGACTCTATTATTCCAATCTTCAACGATTCTGGGATGCTTCATTTAGGTTTTCTTTTATGGCACTATATTTATTTATTTTAATTATTTGTTAATAAATATTCATGACCTTCCTTTTAATCTTGCGTATAATGATTATAAATAATATTGTATCCATAAATTCATGTTGGGTTCTTCATGAGAAGAGGTGTGTATATGCTTTTGTGATGATTTTTACTTTTTAACTTTTGGGTCCATACTGCAATTGTAGTATTTGACTCGAAATGCGACACCCACTTGATGATAGTGCACTTGCAGTAATCTTTTTGTGTTCATTTGGCAATAGTGCAGGTGGGCTTTGAGCCCAACTAGACATTGTCATGTCACTTTGGCGATGAAAAATTTATGCTAGCCCTTGCAGGCGGCGGCCCTTAGGCATACAAGCATAAAGGGATCGGTCCTAGCCCGGTGGTTATCGTGGCCAAAAACAACCGATGGGCATAGAGGCATCGCGTCAAGGCGATTTGGCAATATGCACAATATAAAAGAAGAGGAACAAGTGAAAAAAAAAAATAAAAGATATTTTCAAATGAGTTAATGTGTAATTAATTTTAAAGATTAAAAACGAAATGTTATTTTATCCATCAATGGAGAAGATCTTAATTCCTAGAAAATGACTAGTGGTTAAGTGAAATTCAAGTAATTAAATTCCACAATTCATGTCTCTATCAAAAGGTATACTCGAGCTAAAATATTTTTATTGTCGTAATATTATGATTTGGAATCACCATAGTGAATTTATTATTTGAATTTTTAACCATAGACCCCATAGTTTTAAACGTTCCTTACGTTCAAACATAACCATTGAAAAATCTTCTTATCCCTCTACTGGATGTCACAACCAAATCAACACTATCATCATTACCATGATTGGAAAATTTTCTCCATTATTTTCCATATCTTGGTTATAGTTAGAAAACGTTTTCCATTTGATTTCTTTAAATATTGTACCTTTTTTTCCACACGTCTAAATTGTGTGAAGTCTATTCTCCTTAATCATTTTGGAGACCTTTGTTCACATAGGAAGGGAAAAATCTGATATAATGCTGTTGCATTCCCACTGCAAATTTAATTCAAGGGACGTTTTTTTTTTTTTTTCATCTCTAACTTAAACATTTATGAAATGCCATGGGAATATTCCCATGCATATTATGTCATTAGAAATGACATTAATCATAAAGTAAATCACGTGAAATTAACCAAAACAAATGATTTTTTTTTTCAAGACCCATGAGATTTAGGAGAATCTTATGTTGAAGACATGTGATAACCAAATTTCAACTGATGAAGATCCTATTTTCAAACCATATTATGAACGATCAAAAGTGAATGAATCTTTCAAAACTCAATGACTATGTTTGTGGTATTATTGAGTCTGTACTGGCTTTTGTTAATTTGATCAATCTGTAATATATCTTGCTAGTCTATAATATGCTTTGTTGGCCATACTGGTCACAAAAATGTATGTGTGTTATTTTATTTTATTTTTATGTTTAATGACTTTATTTAATCATTTATTCTTTTTTAAAATAGGTTCTACTTTTATATACTCTTAAGGTTAAAAAAACTTTAAATATGAACATTAAATACGTCTAATTTTGTTGGAACAAACCCACGTGAGACATAATTTTTCTGGTGACACAAATCTATTTATGTCAAACCTAACAATCACGTGAAAATAGAAAATTATCGGATTACTATCCTATTTTAAACATCGTGTTCATTTATTTATTTATTTATTTATTTATTATTATTATTATTATTATTATTATTATTATTATTATTATTATTTTTATTATTATTATTATTATTAATTTTTGGCCGACAATGTTCAAGAGGTGTCTGAAACAAATCATACGCGGGGAACTCAAAAGTCGCACTCGAAGCCCACAGAACTTCTAAAAGTTGACCATAAGTCAAAGATGGAGTTTCCCAATTAGCATAATACAAGAAATAGGATCGGAATATTCTCCTAAGAAGCCTTTTGCTCATTTACCGTCCTGCCCTCGAGCGTTAGCAAAACATCACGTTGACAACGACCTTAAAAAAAAAAAAAACAAAAAACAAAAATTGTCTTCTTCAACCTAAATTGGTTAAAGCACGCAACCATTGCTTGGTCTCCCCCGACAAAAGATTTAAGAAAAAAATGTAATTATTACATTAGGTCCCCCAAATAATGCACATTGGCTAAGGTCCCTCCTTTCAGATATTCCTATAGACGTGTGAATTAGTCTCGTCTAATTAGTGTGCCCTAAATACTCTCTTTAACTTTAATTAACATTATAAAAATTAAACCTTCCCTTTTTTTTGGAAATTCCGAAGACAAAATGTTGACCGATATTCAAGCAAATTTGCAATGAGGTTTAGTTGCATTGATTTTGGTTCCCAAAAAAAAAAAAAAAAAAAAAAGAGAAAAAGATTAGGATAGGAGAATAGGTAAAAGGAAAAGAAGAATTCGTGTAGATGTAGACTTGGTGGATATAAACTCTCTACTCCTGAAGCAATCCAAAGTGAATGGCTTAGCGAGAATGATGCGTAGAGGAACCTACTAGTGTTTGCGATGTACAAGCAACAAGATGTTGCTTTTAAAATTTTGAATAGTTGTTTGTCCTTGGTTAGTGATTAAATTAATTTATCATTAGGAACTATATACAGAGTGTATTCCTTTTTTCGATAAGTCCAATAACTTTATTGATAAAGGGTCACATTATCTTATATTGGATTGCAAATTCGATGGACGTAACGAGTGAATCTGTGGTTAACTCATGCCTTGGACGTTTGTACCTCATGTGAAGAAAATAGCACTCATTAGAGTTGCAATAACGAACTTGATACCGACATCTTGACTTAGTTATGGCTTAAATTGGACATTTAGTAACAAGAGTGAGATTCTTATTATAACACCTAAAAGTGGTGACTGCATCCATTATCCATCCCTCCCGCACTTTTCACTTAGTGAAACAAGACAAGCGGTATCACGCTCTTTAGCCTACACAAAGACTAGATTCTTAGACCCTAGTAGTGGGAAAAGCCAGATTGAATCTCAAATTACTGCTGATATTTTAAAATCGTACTCCAATGCAGTATCATACACAATCCAACTATCATGTATATGATTATGTTCAATTATACTTTCTGTTCCATAATCTATGTGGTTTGTACAACTAATTTGTTGATTTTGTTGTGCAATCAAAATCCTTTAACTAAATTTATATGACGTTGATTATGCTAAAGTGACAAAATCGGCTACATTAATTAAATTTCATTCTTTTGAATGTACTCCTCAAGTAGGATACTTAAAGCGTTAGGTACAAAACTAGACTAAGAAATATTTACTATATGAGTAGAGAAAAAATTGGAGTCTTTATTTAAAGAAATGCACTGAGAAAGGTCAGTCTAAGTAGGGAATAATATATTTTTATATTATTGATCATTCTTCATTTAAAGAATTATCCTATCTCAATTGAAAATGTAGATACCTTTGATTTAGGAGCTGGTGGGAGGGAGGGAGACTTCTCCACCATCTACGAGGGTCGTCACCACCTCAAACTGACCCTTGCTAGAGTCCGTCATAGTTTAGCAACCCTCATCAACTTCCAAAAAAGATTGATATCCCTCATCAACCCTACTCCTCAATTGATTAATATTTATCATTTGCAATTTTGCATCATATCTTAGAGCAATGTACTCCGGCATTACCTCAAAATTTCTCCGTACATACGTATACTGCGCATGACCTACAAGCTCAAGCAAATCAATTCATTTTCTCTGACGAAGATCCACGTCAGCTCACTCTCTCACATCCTCATTCCTCGCGCTTTCTAGATAAACCCGACCTTCTCGCATGATGTGATCAAGGCTAAAAGGGACCAATAAAATTGAAACATTTAGACAAAGACCCAAGACCAAATCAAAGTAATACCCAAACGTGTGAACACAGAGGTTGACTCTTTCCCGTAAATAACCGGAAAACCCAAGGGCAATCTCGGTAATTAGGAGTCTATATAAATACACTGAGAAACCCAATCCCTCGCTAAATCTCCATAATCACACAATCTCCTCTGGCCGCCATTAATGGAAGAAGCCGAAGCAGTCATGAAGATCATCGACCGATGCTGGTTCGAGCTCGAGATCTTCAAGAAACGACCAGACGCGTCGCCTTCTTCAGCCTTTGGATCCGATCCGGATCAAAAAAGCATAGAAATACCCGAGAAAGTAAGCCCGTGTCTTCATATTTCTCGGACTCCGTCGATTCTCGTGAGGTCCATGAGCGATCAAACGAGCATCATCCCATCAAGCTTCCAATCAAGCCCTCTCTCTCCAGACTCAGTCCTTCACATGACGCCCATTCACAGCATGATCTACGAAGAAGAGGTAATCACAGAAGAAGAAAAGGAAGGTTTCAACTGGAACAACCCAAGAAGCTCGGAGTTCTCGCGCAGAAAGAAGGGCCAAATGGGAGGAAGAGCGAAGAGGAGGGCCTCGAGCAAGAGCTTGTCGGAGCTTGAGTTCGAGGAGCTAAAAGGGTTCATGGATCTGGGGTTCGTCTTCTCGGAGGAAGACAGAGTCGACTCGAGCTTGGTATCCATCATTCCTGGGCTACAGAGACTGGGCAAGAAAATAAAAGACGGTGATGAAGACGACGAAGATGGCAATCATCGTCGAGAAGATGGTGATGAGAAAGAGATTGTTGGTGAGCCTTCAGTTGTCGTGAGGCCTTATCTGTCGGAGGCGTGGGAATGGTGGGAGGAGAAGAGGAAGGAGGATCCATTGATGAACTGGAAGGTTCCTGCTCTTGGGAACGAGACCGACATGAGAGAGAGTCTCAAATGGTGGGCTCACACCGTTGCATCAACTGTTGTTAGATGACGGCTGTTTTGTTGTTATTGTCATAGTCGTCATCGGTTCAATTTGGTTGTTTCGATAATTCTTCTCTCTACTCTCTTTTCTTCGTCTGTAAAAAGATTTTTTTTTTTTTTGTCCACGTACATATGATACACATGAATTAATTGTCAATCCTTTTAGAAATTCCCACCTTAGGTAACTCGTGATTTTGTTTCGTTTAAGATAAGCGGATGTGATGTTCCCTTGGCAGTGCGTTACTGTAAGAAGTTTGACCTACTAATCTGCTAGGAATACGTAACTCAGCCGTTTTCTAATCTCGCGAATACCATAATGAGGGCAAGCAAATAATATTTGCTTTTTCTATGTTTTGGACAGATATCAATCGTAAACATGGTCATATTTTAACAATGCATGTACAAAAAGCTCATAAAATAAATCGAACGATAATAAGATATATATGTGCGTGTATATATATTTTTTATTTGCATTTTTTTAATTATGATGTATTTTCCATTGAAGTTATCAAAAAAGATGCTACGTATGCAAATATGTGAAGTAATATAGTAGAGATTTAGTGAACGAATGGATATGAATCAATTACTTAATGCTTGTTTATAATTTGTCGCATCACCTTCTAAATACATTTTGTTTCGGTCAAATTAAACCTTTATTTTTCCTTATCCTTTCAGTCTTTTTACTGTCTCATTGCCACATTATTAGTAAGATATAAAGACAAACATTCAGTTTGATATAATATTTTTAAAAAGATGGGAAAATTTCCCCGTTGTAATTAATCGGATGGGGGTACGGAAATTGGAAAAGTAATTAAATGCATCCATGGATGGGATGGGAGTACGGAATTAAAAAAAAAAACAAAAGAACAGCGCAAGTTTTGGCATATTCCATGCAAAGGAAGATCCAGTGCATGTTTTAGTGTCCAAATTGACATCCCTTCATGCCTAACATCAAGACGGACTGGGCGGTCGCTAATAGGTGTCTACCTTCGCTTCCAACCATTAAAAAGGAAGCAGCTTGCTTGTGAGGAAACTCATAGCCATAACACCACCATTGGTGATTTTAGAAATTCCACGTAACTTCTCAAAAAATTCCTTCAACAAATCGCTGCACATCCTCTTATTATTAGACACACTAGTTAAAATGACAATCTAACTTGATTTTCACCAAAGAAAATATATATCGTCAAGGGAGGTTGGGAAAAGGCCAAAAACGGGCCACGAAGTCTCAACCCGAAGTTGAAGCTTCGGTTCTGCCTGCTGGCCTAAGGAGCTGGTTAGCGGCTTGGTAGGCGAAGCTGAACGGGCAAGCGGTGATGGCAGTTGCAGGTGGGGCTGCTGGTGGCTCGAGGACACGACGGCATCTTAGACAATCGGCGGAGGAGGCTCGATAGGTTGGACAGAGGCTCGAGACGGCAGGCTAGCATGGGCGATGGCGTGCGAGTGGGACGGGTGTGCGGGTGCTGCGTGATGGCTCCAGCGGAATCAACGGTGCTCGGACGGGCGTGAGGCGGCTTGGCTTCAGTGCTGCTATTCTTCTACTGGTTCTTGAGCTCTCAAAATAACAATGGAGATCAAGGTAGCAAGGAAGAAGAAAGAGAGCTACAGCTAGAGGGGGACCCCAAAGCCTCAAAAGTCTTGGATAAATATTTTAGAACTCAAGTGGCTGCCCCCACCACCTTTAGCCCTATCCCCTACCCAATTTCCTTCACCACTCTTCCCCAATAAGCCATAGATGGTGTTGAAATGTTGCACCCCCCTTGGCTTACGAATTTGTGACATTTCCCTTCCAATTCCAATTCAAATCCTCTCCAATTGGACTCAAATTAATGGCCAACTCGCCAAGGAGGATGCCCACACTACTTTCCACAATCTTCCTTGCCAATTGATCCATCTTGAATGCCAAAAATCCACACAAAAACGGCCCTCTTAATTCCCGGTCCAATTTCGCCAGACTTTGATTTTTGCCAAAATTTCGAACTTGTCAAAAATTCTTTAGAGGATGAGTCAACGTTCCTAAAATAAATCGTGACATGACATAACTTTCAATTTTTGAAATTGGGTTCAATTTTCGTGGTTAATTTCAACCGGACGCGATTTTAACATAACCTAACCTACCAGGTAGCTTTTAGGAATTTTTAACGCATCCGATCCATGATTGATTATATTCGAGCCACATTGTATATCTTCGACTCATTGGCAACTCTTAGTTGTCATGAAAATCTCGAGATTTCAAATACGGACATATGTCGTGACCTCTTTTTTTTCAACGTCCGATCGGGGCGGGCGCCTATGGAGGCTAATGGTTCAGCTAGGTTTATTAGGCATAGCCCGAACTCTCCCAGGTCCACCAATTCATGACTTAATGGTTTGATATTTTTAACCTGTGAGTTAATTTAAAAGGGAGTCGCCACTAATCAATTTGGGGTGGGTCAATTAGAAACCTAAGCAAAGTATTAGAAGAAATACCCGCTCCTGCATAACCAGAGAAATTAGGATCGGGGACTTGATTACACTAGTTAATCACTAATGCCCTTTCGGTACCTAATCTTGTTTAAACCCTAACGCTTTTGGATTTTTGAGAGATTTTCCATGCATTTGAGGAGGAAAAACATTTTTGGTCTTTTTCTCACCTTTTGGACATAAAAGCATTTTTTGGATTTTTGATCTTTTTCTGAAAAAAAAAAAATCATTTTTTTGGCTTTTTCTGAATTTTTTGGCTTTTTTGGGAAAATATGGATATTTTCTATATTTTTTATTTTTTGGAAAATAATTTTTTTTTTTTTTTTTATTTTTAAAATATTATATTATAACATAATATTAAAATGTGACCCGGGTTGGGTCCGACCAAGGCCGTAAGCCCCCGGACCCGGACGGGCCCGCAATGGATTTTTTTAAAAAAAAAAAAAACAACCTAAGCCGAATTTGGTCCACTTTTGTTAAAAGAATTTCGGTCCAAAAACTATTCGGCTCATGTGAACAAAACCAACCCAGGTGGAAACCCTACCCAATTCAAACCCATGCCCGACCTGCCTTTTGACCCGGTTCACAGCCACGAACTGGTTCGTGGAACCCTACCCCTACATCGTCCGGCAGAGATGGCGACGATGAGCGACGGTGGCCTGGCACGGAGACGGTGATGTCGGCATAGGCTAGTGGTGGTGAATCGACAGTGGAGGCGACATGAACAGGCGGTGATGAGGGATCAAGGAGATAACCCGATCCGGTGCTCACGCGAACCCGTCAATCGTGAGCTCCGACACAGGCCATCGGTGCAAGGCGAAGCAGCGCCTTCTTACCAAGAAGCGATGAAGCGAATGGTGGTAGCAGCGGAGGTGAAGTTCGGTGGGCTCGTTGGCTGTCGGAGCGATGGTGACCACGGCACAACAAGGCTCGGGGACGATTTCTTTTAGATCTGCACCGGAGCGGCCTCTTTCTCCAACCGAACTCGCTCAAGCCCAAACCTCCTCTAGTTTCTCTTAGATCTGGCGCCGGGACCACCTCAGTTCAGATCTAGGCTCGCTCGCTCTCAAACCTCCCCCGAAGTCTCTTAGTGGGAAGCTGTCGGAGTTTGCATGCCTTCGACCTTTCTCGGGTGTGCCCCTCTCCTCTTCCAATGGCTTCGAGCGTCTATTTATAGGCGAGGGAGATCCAGTCAACGGAGAACCTCAGCCGTCGGCCTTCGGCACGCCAACTGGTCCCCCTCGGCTGAACCGGTGTCCCATCCGAGCTCCCTCGTGCTCGGCATTGATGGCGCCCGAGACCCGTCACTTCCGGCCAACGTCGACCTACCCTCTCTTCAATCGTAGGTGCTGCAGGTTTGCAAAGCAAGAAGACAAAGGGAAAAAGGAGAAGGGGCTGGGGGTCGCGCGGGCCGGGCCTACTAGGCTTGCGAGAGAAGGAAAGGCTAGGCTCATAGGCCCAGCCCTCCTTTGGCTGCTTTTCCTCTTTCTTTTTGGTTTTTCTTATTTGTTTATTTATTTTTTTGTTCGTTTTTCTTGTTTTGCTTTTATTATTTAAAAGAAGGAAAAATACAAGAAATCAAGGCCTAATTAAGAACCTAATCAAAATTTAGGTGTCAACAACATAGGGTACAGAAATGACAGAAAAATCGGTCTAGTGCCGATCGACAAGAATTTTGCAATTAGGTGGAATCACCCGCACTTTAGTTAGATGCCTCTGTCGAATCGACCTATCTCTGGTCTCTAGTCGATTTTGATGGTGCCATATTGACCCTTGCAGATTAGCACGGGCGAGCAGTCGATTTCTGGTTGAATTCTCAAATCAGTCTCGTTTAGATTCCTTAACAACTTCACAAAATAGATTAGTTATCTCGTGAATGATCAACTCAAAAAAAAAAAAAGATTATAGGTGCATCAATGAAAAACCCAATTCATTCAATCGAAAACAGACTCGAAAATTAGGTTGTCACAACTCTTCCCCTCTCATAAAAATTTTGTCCTCGAAATTTAAACCATTACAATTCTTAAATAAAAAGGTGGGGGTCTTGTCGTCTCATCGAGTCTTCACTTTCCCAGGTTGCTCCTCTATCCCGTGGTGTTGCCAGACCACTTTGACTAACGAGATCGTCTTGGTATGCAGAATCTGCTCCTTACGATCCACAATCTGAACTGGTCTCTCCATGTACGACACTCTGTCGTCTACATTTAACTCTTCAAATCTCAGCACATAGGTTGGGTTAGGCTCATATTTTCTCAACATTAACACGTGGAAGACATCATGCACTTGCGCCAGTCTCGATGGTAACGCAAGATGATATGCTGAAATCCCTATTCTCTCCAGAATTTCAAAGGGACCTACGTACCTCAAATTCAACTTCCCTTTCTTATCGAAGCGCGAAGTATCCCTCATCAGTGACACCTTTAGAAAGACGTGCTCACCAACTTGGCATCCAATGATTTTCGACGCTTATCTGCATAGCTTTTCTGGCGATTCTGAGCGGTTTTTAATATGTCCTTGATAACTGTAATTGCATCCATTAACTACTAGACTAACTCTGGGCCTATAATCTTTCATTCTCTAACTTCATCCCAACAAACTAAAGTTATGCATGCTCTGTCATACAACACTTCAAACGATGCCATCTGAATACTTTGCTGGTAACTGTTGTTGTAGGCGAACTCAACAAGATGAAACTATTCTTCCCAGCTTCCTTTAAAATCCAACATGCAAACTCTCAGCATGTCCTCGAGGATTTAAATCGTCCTCTCAGACTAGCTATCCGTCTGAGGATGATAGGCCGTATTGTACTGCAGCTTTGTTCCTAATGCAGCCTGTAAGCTTTTTCAGAAGGCTGCTGTAAACTTTGAGTCTCGATCAGATGTAATCGTCACTAGTACTCGATGTAGATGAACTATCTGACGCACATACAATTCTGCATATATGTCTAATGCATAATCCTTTGGTACAGCGATGAAGTGAGCCAACTTTATCAATCTATCAACCACTACCCATATGGAATCATTACCCCTTCGACTCTTTGGTAAGCCCATCACAAAGTCCATTGTGATGTGTTCCAACTTCCACTCGGGAATCTCGAGAGGTTGCAACAGTACTCCCGGCTTACACTATTGTGTTTTCACTTGCTGACACGTTAAACACTTGGTGACATGCTTGGCGATATCCGCCTTCATACCAGTCCACCAAAAGTGTTGATGCAGATTTTATACATCTTCATGCTATCTGGATGAATGCTATAACTGCTACGATGAGCTTCTGATCTCTGTCATAGTCGTCAGTCTTGGCCAATTGATCACGGCTTCAATCTTGGTCTGGTCCACAGAGATTCCTTTGCTTGAAATCACGTGACTTAGGAATGCCACACGAGTCAACCAAAACTTGCACTTACTAAACTTAGTATACAATCCATGATCTCATAAAGTTTGAAGTACTATCCTCAACTATCTTTCGTGCTCTTCAGGACTTCTTGAGTACACCAGGATATCGTAGATGAAAACAATCACTAACCGATCCAAGTACTCCTTGAACACACGATTTATCAGATCCATGAAAACTGCGGGGGTGTTCGTTAAACCAAACAGCATTACAGTAAACTCATAATGGCCATAGCGTGTACGAAACGTTGTCTTCGGTATGTCTTTCTTTTTTATCCTTAGTTGATGATACCATGTCCTCAAGTCAATCTTAGAAAATATTGACGCTCCCTGTAACTGGTCAAACAAATCATCGATCCTCGGCAGTGGGTGCTTGTTCTTGATCATCACTTGACTGAGTTGACGGTAGTCGATGTAAAGGCACAACGAACCATCTTTCTTCTTCACAAAAAGAATTGGTGCTCTCTAAGGTGATGCACTAGGACGTATGAATCTCTTATCTAACAACTCTTGCATCTGCACCTTTAGTTCTTTCAGCTTTGACAACGTCATGCGGTAAGGAGCCTTAAAGATTGGCTCCGTCCCGGGGGCCAACTCGATCATGAACTTCATCTCCCTTTCTAGGGGCAGATTTGGTAACTCTTTTAGAAACACGTTTGGAAACTCTTGAACCACTACAATATCCTCAATTTTCAGCTCCTTAGCTACCATATCCACAACAATCGCCAAGTAACCTTGGTAACCCCAGTTTAACAAACGGGTTGCCTCAAGTGACGAGATTAAGGTAATCGAGGGTCATCCTCAACACCCAACAAACTCGAAACTTTCACCCACTAACCAGTTAAACTAAATCTCTTCACGATAACAGTCTACTGTAGCTCGTTGCTTGGTGAGCCAGTTCATGCCAATTATCACATTAAAATCATACATGGGCAGGACTATCAAATCTATCTTTCCCTCTCGCTAACCAATAACCAACTTACAACTAGGAGAGCCTACTGTAGACAACATCTTATCCTTTAACGGGGTAGATATACTAATTACTGACTTCAACAATTCAGGACTTAACCCTACCAGCTTAATAAACTACTCAACTATAAATGAATGAATAGTGCCAGGATCAAATAAAGCATAAGCAGCATGGTCGTTTAGTGAAACAGTACCTGTGACCACATCAAGTGAGTCCTCTGCCTCTTCTCTAGTGACGGCGTACGCCCTTCTTTGAGCTGGAGGTCTATTCAATCCACCATGCGGTGTGTTCTGTGGTACATACCCTCTATTCTAATCCATTAGTGGCAGCGGCGACATCTATTGTGGTCCCATCGGCTTTCTAGGGCAATTTCTAGCCTAGTGACCCTATTGGCCACACTCATAGCAAGCACCCATCCTAAAATTGCACAAGGCTGATCCATGTCACCTTCCGTAGAAGTGACACACGCCATTATAGGTTGGTGCTAACTTTCCTACCCCACCCTTCCGGTTAGACAGAAAAGGATACCTTCCACTGGTCATGGTCTTCTTCCCAAACCAATTTCCATCTCTATTCGAACCAAATCTTGACCCAAATGTGGTAGGTTGCTCACTCAAGTTCCTCTCTATCAGCTGGGCCTGCTCATACAAGCCGTTGTAGTCCTTTAGGTTGAACGATACTAATGGATTCTTCAGCTCCAGTCTAAGGCCATTCTTGAACCTCCTAGCTCTGTCCTTTGGATCGTCCACCAGCCTCGGGGCATACTGCGACACCTCAGCAAACTTAGCCTCGTATTGGTCTCCACACATTAGACCTTGACGAAGGCACTGGAATTCCTCCATCTTTTGTTCCCTTGCAATATCAGAGAAGTATTTGCCATTAAAGGCTCCAAGGAAGGCGTTCCACACCGGAACCACACTTTTTAGGAATATCTTGCCTCTGGTGGCCCTCCACCAAGTACTTGCGTTGCCCTGCAGTTGATACACTACAAGGATAACCTTCTCTTCCTCAGTGCACCTCAACAATGCAAAGGCCTTTTTCAAGTCCTGGACCTAGAGTGTTGCAGCCTCAGTGTCTCCTGCACTTGTGAACCATGGCGAGTTCAACTTCAAAAATTGATCCACCAACTTATCCATCGACCTTTTAACAACCACGTTCCTAGGTAGTACTTTGACAGATGCGGCAACAGCTACGGCAGCAGCGATGACATTAGCAGCAGCATTGGCGGCAATAGTGGCGGCTATGGTAGTGGCGACTGTAGCAATGGCAGCAGCGACTGTAGCAGTGGCAGCGGCGGCAGTAGCTTGATTCGGGGCTTGCTGCCCTACCATGTTCCCCAGCGTCTCTAGCACCTGCACGATCCCCTTGATTCTAAGATTGCCAAGTGCTACTACCCTAGCACTAACCGGTGGCAGTACTAACCCACTTCCGTAGGCCTGAGCCCGCGCTCTTCCTCGGGCACCGACACTTGTCAGTGTCCTATCCTGAGTAACGGATCCTATGGTTCTTTTTCTAGGTGTTCTCTACTCTTGATCACTCATCTTACAGACACTCGACAGAACCTGCTTTCTAATTCCATACAGAATTAGAAATTAAGTGACCATATAAACAAGCTCCCAATCAGTTATCAATCACATGCATCAGCATAATAAAAAGGCATTTCCTACTAACTATCCTAAGACCCATCACACTTTATCACTCCAAACACTAAGGGGGTGCATGATAAAATTATTTCTGTTCCAAAAATGATTTTTCTATTCCGAACCAGTTTCTAGAACAGAAACTTGTTTGAGAAACTTACTCGAGTTTTGTATTTCTGGAATAGATTTCTATTCCAGAAATAGAAATGGAAGAGAAATCAGAAATAGAAATTTTCTACTTCTAATTTCTAGAAGAAATCAGTTTCTGATTTCTCCCACTAAAAACCCTAATTTCACTTGGTCCTCCCTCGTACGTCTCTGCCTCCTCCTCCTCCTCCTCCTCCTCCTCCTCCTCCGCCTCTTCTCTGCCTCCTCCTCCTCCTTCGCCTCTGCTCATCTCCTCGAGACATCGTCTCCTCCGCCTCTCCTTATCTCCTCGAGACATCGTCTTCTCCATTGGACACTCGGATCGTCTCCTCCACTAGATGCTCTCTGCCTCTCCTCCTGCTCATCCACATCTGCTCGCGAATCCACCCTCTCGCCGCAACCCACTGTCCTCGCTTGTTGTCCGAGGACCCCTCGACAACAGATCTCGCACCTGCACCCTCGCCGCTCGTTCCCTTGCGACGTTAGAAGCCCTTTGCAACATATCCGAGCACCGACGCCTAAGCCGCTCCTGCTATGCTCCGTCTCACCAGAAGCCGCTACCGCCTCACGACCTCAGCAACGCCGTGCGCCCTCTCCTCATCCAGCATCGAGCTGCTTGTGAATCCGCCCCTTCACCTCATCCAGAAGCCCTCTGCAACAGACACCGGAGCCGCTCGAGTTCGTCCGACGAGGCCCACGACCATGAAGTGCGTTAGAGGGGGAGTTTTGCAGAAAAGGACACAACATTAACTGATAATTTCGCATAATAGAGGATACCAAGTGGAATCAGACTTTTAGAGCAAACGGATGAAATAATGGTCGAACGAAGACAGTCGCAACAACTTACCTGAACCTCAAAAAAACGTTTCGGAAGGAGATAAAATTTGATGAAGGCTCTCGACAATTCCGTGAAAAAATCAATGTCTGAGGATATTGTTGGTTGTCATCATCTAAAGGGCATGACTTTGAGTGGAGAGTGATAAGTATATTGTTTGACCGTAATTACCTATCTACGTGGATGCTAAAGAATTTTGTGCGAAAATTTAGAAAATTTGATATAACATCTCTTACTTTGTATTTTTTTTTTTGCAAAAAGGGAGACTTTACTAAAAAAAAAAAAAAAGTCATACTTTGTATTTGGGTCAATGGTTTCATAAGCATATGAAATTTGTAAGAATGGACATCTCATTTGCTCCAAAAAAAAAGAAGAAAAATTTGTTTTAAGAAATAGAAATTTTATTCAGTTATCAAACGAATTTCTATTTCTGAAACAGAAATTTTGTATCGTTATCAAATAGATTTTTTTGCTCAGAGACTCGTCCAGAAATAGAAATAGAAAAATTCATTTCTATTCCATAAACTATTTCTGGAACAGAATGATTGTCATGTGCCCTCTAACTAGCTCTGATACCACTTCGAGCAGGGATGTCACGTCCCAAACCTTGAGCACGTGCACATCCCTTAGTGGTCAATAAAATTGCAACGTGCCAGACTGTGTCGCCGACCCATTCGATTAATTGCACATGCAGAAGTGTATAATACAGAAAACACAAACATGGGATAGAAAAAGCAAGACAGTCAAATTTTCACAAACACACTTATATAACAAGTAGGTCAGCCTTACAGGGCTATATACAAAAGTTATGGTCTCAAAAAGAAGTCCCTAGTTGACTCTACCCCGAACCCTATCTACTTGGGATCCAGATCTACCATGACACCATCAGGTGGGTCAGCTACCCCCTCGCTCGCAGCAGCGTTGACCACAACGGCGAGGACGTCGAAACCCTGCAAGGGACCTTCCCGGACCCCATTAGGCCCATGATAGAACCATGCTCTAAATCGATGAGGTACCAACTGTGGTAGGCCCTCATCAACCAAGATATTGGTCACAATGAGCTTATGGAGCCAGGGACTCCTGGGCACAGGGACGTCGGTACTTTGCACAGTATACCCTCGCGGCTGTCCAAAATGAACCGGCCTTATCTCCATCTAAGGACCTGAAAAGGTTGAAATCCATGACGGGGTGAGACAATATCTCAGCGAGTTTATGCCCTAAACCCCAATTAGGAAGGAAATACGCCTAGAGGTAGTCTAATCACACATCATAGAAGACTCACCTCGCCTTAGTTCCTTCCTGCATGTCAATACAATTCATATCACAGATGCATATAATAAATGTACACATCAATTGGAACATCTCACTCATATTTGAATCAATCACAGGGGTCCTGATTATAAGGCCAAATCGTTATGACACGTCTCATTCCGTATCACACAATTTTGTCTTATAATCAGGCGCGTTTATCTCAATCATTCACGCGTTCCAATTGATTACTGCCCCGCAGGCACTTTCTATCCAACACACATCGGTCTTCCGACGTAGCCGGGCATTGTCTCATCTCTTGAGCATGGCAACGTCTACCTCTAGATGGCATTCCCGAATGAGCTTCAGTTCGGCCTCTACCACGATCCAGCATTCATTGGTAGGGGCATTCCATATAGGAGCACCGTTCACCCGACGCACATCGGGGACGGGTTCTCATAACCATCACACAATCATTCAATCCTGGCCAAAGACATTGTACTTTGCACTCAAATGCCTCAATTAAGACAATGTGCTTGGCCTATTTTCTTCGTATTAAAAACACTCGGTAAAATAATCGTGTGTGGGTACACGGTCAGATTGAACCTTAAAAATTGATATCCCTCCTTTTAAAATCCAACTATTTGATATAGTACTTAAAAATATTTTTGGTGTCAAAACCCAACACTAGGTATTTTCTAATTAAATATCAAAATTTCATAATTTTGAAATAATTACTCAAATTAACAATCATCACTGTGAACTCACCTTCAAAGAGGGGCAGCTTTTGACACCTAAATTTTGACGTCCCATTTAGTTATTTATCACATTAAAACTCATGGGTTAATTTTGTCCCTAAAAATATTAATTGCATAGCATATAGATTTAGGTACATTTGTTTTTAATTTGCATTTTTGTGCATTTATTTATTGGACCAATTATGGATAGGTTCGAATTGGTGGTTCTAAGCTTTAAATTGACAGGCTGGACTAAACCCACAAAGCAAGTA
Source organism: Eucalyptus caleyi (assembly GCA_014182885.2). Lineage (NCBI taxonomy): Eukaryota > Viridiplantae > Streptophyta > Magnoliopsida > Myrtales > Myrtaceae > Eucalyptus > Eucalyptus caleyi. The sequence goes on from CM024470.2 coordinate 41,431,227, forward strand.
AGTTGGCCCAAGCCCCTTTTTTTAGTGATGATTGAAGATTATCTCGTGAAAAATAGGAATTCGAAATTTCTCCAAGATATGATGATTTCTTTTTGGATAAGGCGGATGTGTAAAAAAATATTGCGATTTATCTTTGCAAGATTTGGATTTAGAGAAAAATCCTATCATAATCTTGAATCCTTATCAATATGGGATAAAATTGGTGAATAGATATGGCGGATGTTGATTCGAAAGAGAAATTGAAATCCTAGTCTTTCCCCTATAAAAGACCATACACGTATATAGTTAGGGAGGCTTTTTCTCGGAATTGCTCGATCAAAAAATTCTCAAGCCAAAAAAAGGGAGAAAGTTCCTTCGTTTTTTAGGGTTCGTAGGAGTGAAAGTCAAGGTTTAGTTTTGGAGGGGAAAAAGCAAAAAGCAGAAAAAATAAAAAAGCATAAGGAAAAAGTACAAGCGGCAGAGGTGTGAGGGGGACAGGTACTGTTCATCATCTCCCTCACCGCTCGTCACCCGCATCTGCAACCGTCCGCCAATTCCTCCTCACCCGCGCTGCACCAACGTCACCGAACCGCATAGCACCGAAGATCCCGAGCCCCCACCGCTAGCGCCGGTAGCTATGACCCAGCGCCGCACTACCGAAGCTACAGCCCGAAGTCCTGCCTCTGTCACTGCCCTCTCTAGTTCACCACTGTGCTCGACTCCCTGTGCCGTGTCAAGCCTCGCCGCGCCATCACCGCTCGTCCACCACACTCACCGAGCCTCTGCCGGAGCATTGCCGCTGCTCCTGGTCTAAGCCTGCCATGCTCACACCCAAGCCTCGCGTCCGTGACTGTCGAGCGCTGATCTATTGCTAGATTGGGCCTTGTTTCTCTTCGAGCTGCTGTCCCTGCTCCGGTTGCACAATTCCGACTAATTGGCGACGCCACTCGTGAGTCTGTGACCCGCTGCCGCCGTTGGTTTGTGATGGTTTTATTAGTGATGGGCTTAAGGCCCGTCCGCCCATGTTAGGCCTAAAAGCCCGGCCCGCAGGATTAGGGCCCGTGGATGGAGGGACGTATAAAAGGGAGGAGAGAGAGAGAGAGAGAATGCACCTGTTGGAATCAGAACGTACGTACGTCCTATCCCTCTCTCTCACTCTCTCCCAAAAGGAAAAACAGTAAAGCACAAGGCGACTTTTTCCTTCCCTTCAAGGCCAATCGATGTCATCGGATCGAATAGGATCGGTTTCTCTTCCTCAATCTTCAACATTGGTGTTTAATCTGTGGCAAACAAGGTACGCTTGATTCTGTGGTGTGCTTTACGATCGGTGATACATGTTTTTCCCGGGCTTCGCTTCCGCATTCGTTTTAGGGGTTCGATTTAGTGTCGAATCCGGCTTTTCGGGGATCCGTTATTCCCAACATTAGTATCAGAGCCCTAGTTCATGTTTTCCCAATCTCTTTGATGTTTTTTGATTGATTTTTCGCGAAATTATTCTGCCGACACGGATCGGGGCGAGAAATCCCGACACCCGAGTACTGTTCATCGATTTTTTCGAGTTTTCGCAAGTCGAAATTGATTTTTAAAGGCATAGGGAGAAAGGGCTTGTCAAGACGAGTCCGGCGACATGTTGTGCACCGTCGGGCGACGCCGCACGCGCCCACACAAGCAGCCAGAAGCCGCTGCGCGTGGGTGCCACGCGCCCGAAGCGCTGGCATCGGCCAGCGCATGCGCCACACGCGCCGGTGGCGAACCGGCACGTGCGCGCCGGCAGTCGACGAACAGGCGCGTGCTGACGTCACCGTGACGTCACGGTAACCGCCGGGATGACGTCATCGGTGACGTCATCGCTGACGATTGTTGGCCGGTCGGTCACCGGCCGGCGACCCAACCCGACAAAGACCCGACCCGACCTGCGCGGAAGGCTGGCGCGTGCCGCGCACGCGCCAGATGACGTATGCGTGACGTCAGCCCGCACACGCGTGCAGCACGTGCGGTCGGTTCGTCCAAACTGGCCCGACCGGTCCAACCGGTCTGACCCGCAGGCCCATCGACCCGACCTGTCGACCCGTTGACCGACGACCGTTGACCGTTGACCGACGACCGTTGACTTTGACCATTGACCGTTGACGAAAAAAAAAAAAGGAATTTGTTTTCTTTTTTCAATTATATCTATGTGGGTTATATGTAATCCATTATTTATTGTGTATTTGTTGCATGAATCATGGAAAATTATGTATGTTCCCTTATGTACATTATGGATAATAAGTAATCCATTTTTAGTTCTGCATTTGTTGCAGAAACTATGATGCGTTATGCACGGATACCTGCAATCCCGAGAACGGACGAGGGAAATGCAAGACTTAAAAGGCTGATGTCAGATTTAGCTAATTATCGGTGGCATGACGGTGATTTAGTATCACATGTGGTCAGGGTCAATCAAATGATACAGGAAATCATCTGGAATGGTTATCTTATGTCGGATTTTGAGAAGGTGCCGGCTTTGATGAACACTCTTCCACCTGAATGGCAAGCAGTGTTAGATCGGCTATGGGAGGTCAATGTGGTCCCGGGTTATAGGAGACTAGTGGAAGCTTTTGTAAGAGAGTACTATAGGATTGAGTTGGCCAAAACTTCAACCCTTAGATTAAGCGCCACATGGCGTAGAGTAAATGCGCCTTGGTGGCGACATGAAAGCTCTCCAAAAGTTTTTTCCATGGTTGACAAATGTGCCTTCAGTTTTCTTAAATGTATTGGCTGATTTTTGTTAAATGTGTTTTGTGGACATATTATGTATTGTTTACTACCTGATTGTTGTTGATGTAGCAACCGATATGTTAGTTGTATTATGTGAAAGCATTATTGTTTTATTGGATGTTAGAAATTATTTGCTTTCTGTTATGTTTGACTACTGTGGGTAGTTTATAGAAGTTTTTGTAACTTCATAGAATTTATTTTGCATAAGACAATTATATTAATAATAATTTTGAGTTAGGATTTTTGGAGGATGATTGGAAACGTAGTGACCTTTTGATTCTGAAACCTTACTTGAAATTATTCAATTGATATTGATGGGTCTGTGCAAAGTGGATGCATAAATGATAGGCATTAATTATTCGTGCATATAAGTCTGATATGTTCAGATCGATGGTTTCAGCAACTAAGAATGTAATTGCTGAGATGAATGGCAACAATTGTGAAATATTGAATATGAAGATTCAATATGTGCTGGAAAAACAAGAAGCAATAGAAGCTCTTGACCATATTATGGAAGATCTAGAGGATGTTATGCGCCACCTTGAGCTAGTAGAGGACTGCCTATCGGCATTTGAGCCGAAAATAGACATTGGCAATGCTGGTTCTAGCTCAGAAAGGGTTTTGAGCTTTAAGCGCAAGCGTATTGATTCGTTCAATATATGGGAATGCAAATGATCAAGTCCTTGTTGCAAGAAATCAAGAGTTAACCAACACAAGAGAGGAAAACGTCCTCAAGTGAAGAAAATGTCAAGGGTGAGGTGTTACAATTGTGACAAGAAGGGTCACTATGCTCGCAATTGTTGTGAGCCGAAAAAGGTAAACACCTCTTGTACATTTGAGAACTTTGCTTATGTGTCAAGTTCTGTATTATTGGCTGAATCCAATCCTTTGTGGACTGTAGATTTAGGAGAAACAGACCATGTAGCGAAGGATAGAGAATCATTCGTGGAATTCCGATGATACCAACTGGAACTAAGTGGATCTATGTAGGAAATAACTCAAGAGCTGAGAGTTCAAGGAATTGGCACCTGCCAATTGAACATCTGTGGTGGATGCACCCTGTTCCTACATGATATTCTATATGCTCCAGAGGTTCGTCGAAATTTAAGTGTCTGTTTTGATGTTGGTTAAGCCTGATTTTAGTGTGAACTTCTGTAATAGCTGTGTAGATTTGTATTTGTATACAAACTACTATGGTTGTGGTTACTTTCTGAATGGTTTTATTGTGCTAGATGTTGACTGTGGTGATGTCAATATTTGTTATTCCCTTGTTTCACGTCTTCTACTTAATATGATAATGATGTGATTATGTGGCATGCTAAACTTGGTCATATTGGCTAACAGCATATGAATAGACTAGCCAAAGAGGGCTTGTTGGGCAACATTGAAAAAGTCGATTTGCCCATATATGAGCATTGCCTAGTAGGGAAAACGACAAGGAAACCATTTGAAAAAGGTAAAAGAGTTGAATTTCCTCTGTATTTAATCCATTCTGACGTCTGTGGTCCAATGAATGTAAGAGGAAGGCATGGGGCTATTTATTTCATTACTTTTAATAGATGATTATACTCGATTCGGATATGTCTATTTGATTTCTCATAAATCTGAAGCATTAAGTTGTTTCAAAAGGTTTATGAACTTGGTAGAAAATCAATTAGACAAGAAAATAAAAGCATTGAGATCCGATCGAGGTCGAGAATATTTATCTGATGAGTTCAGAAAATTATGTGATGAAAAAGGAATAGAAAGACAGTTGTCTATTCCATATACTCCTCAACAAAACGGTGTTGCAGAGAGAAGAAACAGAACCTTACTGGAAATGGTTAGGTCCATGATGGCGCATGCTAACTTACCTATCACTTTTTGGAGTGATGCACTGTTAACTGCTGCCTATATACTTAACCGGGTGCCTTCCAAATCAGTTACTTCCACTCCATATGAGTTATGGACAGGTAAAAAACCGGACTTAAATTTTCTTGAGCCATGGGATTGTACTGCCTATACTCATGAGTCCTCTCACAAGTTTAGGAAATTGGGTCCCAAAGGAAAGAAGAGTATTTTAATGAGATATTTCGAATACTCAAAATGGTATGTGTTCATAGGTGAGTAGAAAAGTGGGAGTATAACTGAATTTGAATCACGAGATGTCACATTTTTAGAGGATGAATTTCCTAAGAATGGCGAAATAGGTGAAGATTATTCCCTATTTGTAATCTTGGATCAAGATAATGATATTAGTGGAGTTCGTCCAAGTGGGAGTAATATGAGAAGTAATGAATCTAATTCAACTTACTCTCAATTACAACCACATGATGAGATGATATCGTCATTATCTAATCCTAGTAGGAGCATAATGGGGAATGATGTGCTAAGTGTACAATCTCCCATACGGCGAACAAGTTGCCAAAGTATTCCCCGTCGACGTTTTGACATTGAAGGGGAAACTTTTATGATTGCTCCGCAAGATGAGAATAAGCCAAGAAATATTAATGAGGCTCTAGATTGCCCTAAAAAAAAATGGATTCATGCAATGGAAGAGGAAATTGAGTCAATGAAGTCAAATCATGTTTGGGAACTGGTTGATCTTCCAAAAGGACACAAAACTATTGGGAACAAGTGAGTTCTCAAAATAAAGCGAAAGGCTGATGGCGCGATAGAAAGGCATAAGGCTCGCCTTGTGACGAAGGGGTATAATCAACATGAATGAATTGATTATAAGTAAACATTTTCTCCTGTAGTTAAATTTACCTCAATTCGCATTATTCTAGCAATAGTGGCTAGTATGGATCTTAGGATACATCAAATGGATGTAAAAACAGCTTTCCTCAATGGAGAATTAGAGGAAGAAATAGATATGAAACAACCTGCTGGTTTCATAGTGAAAGGCCAAAAAGAAAAGGTATGTCGGCTTTTGAGGTCGATATATGGCCTTAAGCAGTCGTCAAGACAATGGTATATACGTTTTTCATAATGCCATAATGGCATATGATTTACAATGATAGATGAGGATCATTGTGTATATATCAAAGGATCCAAAGATCAATTTGTGATCATATCATTATATGTTGATGATATACTAATTGCCGGAAGTAATATGGAGTTTGTCAATACTGTCAAGAATTGGTTGTCTTCCAATTTTTAAATGAATGATATGGGATTGTAAACCCATAGACACTCCTATTGCAAAAGGTGAAGGATTGAGCCATAGACCGTGTCCAAGGACTCCACAAGAGAAGGAACAAACGAAATATATTCCTTATGCTAGTGCTGTTGGGAGCTTTATGTACGCTATGATGTGTACAAGACCTGACATATGTTTTGCAGTTGGAATGGTGAGTAGTTACCAATCCAATCCAGGTCAAGCACATTGGAAAGCCGTTAAGAGAATACTGAGGTATCTAAAGGGGACTGCTGATTATATGCTGAGTTATTAAGGAAAGGATCTGCAACTCAAAGGCTATTCTGATGCTGATTGGAGATGAGATTTAAATGAAAGAAAATCTACATCTGGATTGTTTTCTTACCGAATAATGGCACCATATGTTGGAGCAGTAAGAAACAAACGTGTATAGCCTTGTCCACGATGGAAGTTGAGTTCGTGGCATTATCAGCAGCAGTATAAGAATGTGTTTGGCTTAAGAGATTTTTTAGGTCATTTAGGTATTGTTGGAAGTGCTGCAGATTCATTGTTGGTTAACTATGATAGCCAAGCAGCAAAAGTGTACACCAAAGATCCAAAATACCATGGCAAGATCGAATACATAGATACCAAGTATAATTTTGTAAAGGATATGGTTGCACGAAAAGACATGAACTTAGAGTACATACTACGCATAGAATGGTAGCAGATCCTATGACAAAGCCAATACCTAGAGATGTGTTTTGTGGCCATATGAAATCTCTAGGATTGCGTACAGACTGATGTACTGAATATTATAATTTCCCTAAATGTTCACATTTGATAAATTTGTGTTTTCATCATTAATGCCTATGAATCTTTGTTTGATCTTTATGCATCTTAATACTCAGTGCATTACTTTAAGTTGAGAAAGTATGTCGGACAGATATAAGATTAGCCCACTCACACGAGTAATCGCCTCTATTTACTGTGTGATAAATAGAGATGAGACTGTTTTTAAGCTTATTATCTAGGTGATAATCGAGAGCTCAAGCTTAAAATACATATGTCGCCTTAATTGAGTGTTAAGATGAGAACATAATACTTACTATGTTCGAAAGTAAAATACCCCACATATTTTACTTTATCTGTCTAAGATGCCAGATGTGAGTTCTGATGAATTTTGTGAATGAGTAGATACGTGAACTCAAGTTAGACATTGGGTATGTCTGAACTATCATCTGTATGGTATTGAAGGTGTAAACATACGCTCCATGGGAAATGAGTTAATACCGTAATACGTATTTCATACTATGTATGCATGAGACAACCAATAAGAGTGACAAAAGTTTGATTTCAACTTTTATGTCGTGTGAGACTCTTGAGGAAAATAGTTCTTCAATTTTTTTTTAGTCCCCTCATTACTCTTACTTATTCTCAAGATTTTTATTTAGTGTTTGCTATCTTAGGATGTTGCTAATGGTCATGAGTTTGATTCGATCTAATGGGACATTTCTAGAAAAGCAAGCTGAACTGAAATTGAGAGTTTGAAGAAAAGAGGAAGATCGAATTTGGAGAATCACATTGTAGTTTTGTATTCATTAGTTAACCAATTATGACTGTCTTTGGGATAATCATAATTGTGAATACAATATATATATCATTGTTTAAAAGAGATCAAGAGAGATATAAATGTGATCGATCGATTTAAGGAATTGCATACTAAATCTACTCAGAGTGTAATGCCCATTAAGAGCTGCTATATATATTCCTAACAGATGTATAGCAACGAGCTCTCAAAGTATGCTAGTCGCACGGATTATTCACCGGTATAAATGTTGAAGAGAGGTAAAGAGAATCATATTCCGCCCACCATGTGCGAGTAGGAGATGATGGTTTTATTAGTGATGGGCTTAAGGCCCATCCGCCCATGTTGGGCCTAAAAGCCCGGCCTGCAGGATTAGGGCCTGTGGATGGAGGAATGTATAAAAGGGAGGAGAGAGAGGAATGCACCTGTTGGAATCAGAACGTACGTACGTCCTCTCCCTCTCTCTCACTCTCTCCCAAAAGGAAAAACAGTAAAGCACAAGGCGACTTTTTCCTTCCCTTCAAGGCCAATCGATGTCATTGGATCGAATAAGATCGGTTTCTCTTCCTCAATCTTCAACATTGGTGTTTAATCTGTGGCAAACAAGATACGCTCAATTCCGTGGTGTGCTTTACGATCGGCGATACATGTTTTTCCCGGGCTTCGCTTCCGCATTCGTTTTAGGGGTTCGATTTAGTGTCGAATCCGATTTTTCGGGGATCCGTTATTCCCAACAGTTTGCTCACCACTCGCTGCTGCCGGAGTTTCCCCCTGCCAGACCTTTGATCCGTTGCCTTAGTGACCTGCCACGAGCACGAAACTTGAAAGGAAAATCAAAAAGAAAAAAATACATTAGGTAGTTTTCTTATTTATTTTTATTATTTCTTTTATACTTTTTTTTTTAGTGGAATTACCTCTTAATGTATCTTTGAAATTCCGACATGAAAGAGCGCCTCAAATTAGGGATTGACAGTCCGATTTTCACGCCCGAAATTCGACTTACAATCTATTGCAAAATTGACAATCCAATCTTATACCCGAGATTCAATTCGCGATTTAATTTGAAATTAGCCAATCTGATCTCATGCGCGAAATATGGTTCGTCAATTTTTGGATATCAATATTATCTTGTTGGATATGTTATCGTGTCGTTTGGGTCAACTTTGTTCTCATAAAAAAGAAAATCAAAAAATTGAGTTAGATTAGGTTTGTCATCTTAGGGTTATCTTGCATATTTAGAATAGAAGTTTATTTCAATTTTTTTAAATAATAAAAATCCAAAAAAATGCATTCATTTAGGATGTTAGTTTTTTTTTTTTTTTTTTTTTTAATAGCACGTTTAATTATTTGGCAAGTTTAATTTCAAATTTTATAAATAAAAGCACAAAAAAAAAAAAAAAAAAATCATCATGTATATATCATGTAGAATTAGAGCATTCTTATGATGAAATTGCATGTTTCACTTTATGTTTAGATTGAGTTTTTTTTTTTTTTATAAAGATTGCATCTTAGGTTAGAAATTGCTAGGTTAAGATAATATCTTGGTTTAAATTAGGTTTAGCCTGACCTAATCCTTAATACAAATCGAATAGAATCTTAAGCTAGCTAGATAATCCTTGCATTTTTCTAATTTCGAATTTCATGGAAAATACAAAAGAAGTTGCCTTAGAATTAATCAATTTTATTCTTTAGGATAGACCGCATGCTTATATTTTCTTCATGTCATATAGTTTAAGTCATATTGCCATGTCATATCATTTCATGTCAGATTAGTAGCATGCATTACGTAAAGCATGATTCCCATTAAATAAGTGAAAAAAAAATACGTGTTAATTAGAAATCATATCTATGGTTAATAATATGAATTGGGATCTAACAACGCAGATGCTTTCATTGCTACAAGGTAAGTCCCGTAATTTATTCATTGCTTTCTTGGGTATTAAATTGGTGGTTTGTACACCTACATGATTACCTCGTATGTTAGGAAAATAAATTTAAAATCAATCCAAGCTGTATTCAAAAACATTTTTGAAAATAAAAGAAAGGTACCGAAAGGGCATTAGAGAAATCTAGTCTAACCAAATCCCCGTACCCAAAGTCTTTGGTTCGTAAAAGTAAAATAATTATCTCATTATTTTATTTAGATGTCTAATTGACCTACCGTAAACTGATTAGTAGAGACTCTTAGATAAAATTCATTTACATTTTTGAACTTAAGTCGCGAATTGGTATGAGCTTGGGAGAGCCCGAGTTAAGTTTAGGCTTAATAATCCATTAGCCAAACCCTAGGTGGTTCACACCCGAAAATTTGATCGCGACAATTTTTTTAAATATTGTACTATTTTCCCACATGTGCAAATTGTTCGAAGTCTATTCTCCTTAATTATTTTGGAGACCTTTGTTCACAGAGGAATGGCAAAATCTGATACAATGCTGCTGTCATATTTGCGGTAGATGTTCTCTTCAATGCCAAATAAAATTGCTCATTGGGTTTCGAATGTAAATTTAGTTCAAGTGACTTTCTTTGTCTCTAACTTTAACATTAGGTATGAAATGCCACGCAATTATTCTCACGCGTATCATGTCACCAGAAATGAGATTCATCAGGCATTAAATAAGTAGAAACGAAATCAGCCAGGATAAATGAATTCTTTTCAGAACCCACGAGATTTCAAAGAATCTTATATTGAAAATACGCGGTGATCAGATTTTACCTGGTAAAGATCCTAATATCAACCCAGATTATGAACCTATGAATAGCCAAAGGAATCATTTAGAGCTCACGTGACTACTTCAATAAAGTTGAAGTTGTAAGGTTCGTTTTATTATCAAGTACGTACTAGTTTTTGTTAGTTTGATGATTTTAATATTCCCTGCCAATCTATAATATGTTTCGTTGGTCACACTGATGATGAAAAATGTATTTGTGTGAGTTTTTTCATGTTAAATGACTTTTTTTAGTCATTATTCTTTCTAAAGTGGGTTCTATTTTTGTAAACTCTTAAGGTTAGAAAAAGTCTTTAATTATGAACTTGAACATGTCTAATTGCGTAGAAACAAACCCAAACAAGACACATGTTGTGATGAGCAAACGGATTGTGTCCAGAATTGCTTAGTTGAAATCTAGTCATGAATTTAGCATGGTTAGTGTTGCAACCAAAAACTCAAATACAAACTCTTGAGAATTTGCAAGATCATAGTAATTAATTTAATATATTATTAATTCAACTTGTTCTTCCTTTCTTTTTATGCTGGCACAGGTATGGAACTAATCGTCCGCGGGAAAGTTGAAAGTCGCACTTGAAGCCCGCGGTGCACGTGACTTGGGGGCACGAGAAGCACGTGCGAAATTGCTAATCCATTGTTCGTGTGCATAAAAGTTTACCATTAGTCAAAGATGAAATTTCTCAATTAGCATCATACACAAAGTAGGACCAGAGTATTCTCCAAAGGAGCTTTTTGCTCATTACCATCCTGCCCTCGAGCATTAGCAAAACATCACATTGACCACGACCTAGTAGAAAAAAAGAAAAAAGACAAAAAACGTAATTAGTGCATTTAGCCCACTTAATTAGGCAGCATCGGCATTGATCTCTCTTTTTGAATTTTCCTATGTGTTTGAATCGTCCTCGTTTGATTAATTTGTACTAGAATTTTCTTTTTCTAATTGATTTAAGGTTAAAGTTATAAAACATTTCATTTTCTTTTATTTAAGAGTTAAAAATAAACCATGACTTCAATTATTTTCGGAATTTTCAAAGGCAAAATGTTAAAAGTAGACCAATATTCAACCAGATTTGCATTAAGGTTCAATCTATTGAAACTTATTGCAATTGATCAATGTTGTCCAAACTCTTCATTCTGGAAGCAAAATCCAAAATGAATGGCTTGGCGGCAATCACTCTTTGACGAACCCCTAAGCTTACAAATTCAAGTTATATTATGAGCAAACCTCTTGTTAACTTATTCCTCAGGCATTTGTACCTCTTGTGAAAAAAAAATTCCTGAATTTTGTCTTTTCAATGGGATTGTGTTAAGAGTTCATGCATCTACTTGTGGACAGAGTAGTTATAATTTAAACTAGATATTAAATAGTAGTAGTGAGTTATGAAGCATTGACACTCTCTGAAAGCTTTTGTGTTGTGTCGGACACTTCGACACGTGTCTAACACTCAGACACTTAATCAACACATGTCAGAAGATCTGACACTTGGTCAGCTTTTTTGACATTCTCCGATATTCAAGTCGAAATTCCAACATGTGAGGTCATTTTTAAATTTTTTTAATAAATGTATACACATGAAAAAAAAAAAACAACAATAAAAATAATAAATGGGGAAATAAGAAAAATATAATCTTTTCTTCTTTTCTAATTTTTACTTCCCGTGAACACAATTCATCCCCAAGTTTTTTCTTTTCTTCCTACATATTTGACACACAATTCCAAAATGCGAACTACTTTATTTCCATCAAGTTTTATGAATTATTGGAATGTAATTGAATTTGTCAAAATGAAACAATTAATGATAAAAAAAATTGATTGAAATAATCATAAAAATGATAATTTATTATGTATTTATAAAAATATATATTTAATATACAACGTGTCACAAAATGTAGAAATTCCTTACTTTTTAAGAAATGACGTGTTAGCTATCGTATTGTGTCACATGTCGGTGCTACTTAGATATTGAGACCTTTAAAGATTTGCCTTGAGGGGATAACAACAATAGAGAAAGTAATCCTCTACTGCAAAGCTCAATTGCCAGGCATCCAATCCCCAATTACAATATAATTGGAGAAATGCCAATTAGGACAAATGGTATCACATATTGCAACTTGCACTAAGACTATATTCTCAGACTTGAGGAAATGTCAAGTTAAATTGCAATATATTGTAGCAACCTTTAATTGGTACTCTGAGGTAGTATCATACACAATTCTACCATCATATATATGATTATATTCGGTTAAGTGTACTTTTTGTTCCCTAATTTGTGTGGTTATTATGACCAGTTGCCAGTGTTTTTTTGGTGCAATCAAAATCCTTTAAATAGATTTGTCCAACACTAATATTGCTATGGTAACTATATTTGTTACATGACATTGATGATAGGCAGAAATACTCATTTTTATATTTTAAGTAACTTTAAGGGTTTCATTGGACAAATTAAATAAATTAAGAGGCGTGATTACATTATGAAATGAACTTGAGATGCATTCGCCAGCATCAAAGCAAATTCAGATATGAAATATTTGACTTAAACTACTCATTAATTAATAAATAATTTTCACCTGCGTTAGGTATTACAGCAATGCACTTCTTGATTACTTCAAAATATCTCCGTACTTACTTATAATGTAATTGGTTCATTTTCTCTGACAAAGAGCCACCTCAGATCACTCTCTCACATCCTCATCCCTCGCACTTTCTAGGAAAACCCACCTTATCTCATGACATAATCAAGACAAAGACCCGAGACCGAATCAAGTAATTAAAAAACGTGCGAGCTACAGAGTTTGAGTCCTTTCCGTAAATAACAGGAAAACCGAAGGGCAATCTCGGTAACTGAGAGTCTCTATATAAATACACTAAAAGCCCTCGTTAAAATCTTCATAAACACGCAATTTCCTCTGGTCCCCTTAAATGGAAGAAGCCGAAGCAGTCATGAAGATCATCCATAGATGCTGATTCGAGCTCGAGATCTTCAAGAAACGACCAGACACATCGCCCTCTTCAGCTTCCGGATCCAATCTGGGTCAAGAAAACATAGAAATACCCGAAAACGATAACCCCAACCCGGGTATTCATATTTCTCGGACTCCGTCGATTCTTGTGAGGTCCATGAGCGATCAAACGAGTATCATCCCAACGAGCTTCCAATCAAGCTCTCTCTCTCTCTCTCTCTCCAGACTCAGTCCTTCACACGACTTCAATTCACAGCATGATCTACGAACAAGAGGTAATCACAGAAGAAGAAGAAGGTTTCAAATGGAACAACCCGAGAAGTTCAGAATTCTCGCACAGAAAGAAGGGCCAAAAGGGGGGACAAGTGAGGGCCTCGAGCAAGAGCTTGTCAAAGCCCGAGTTCAAGGAGCTAAAAGGGTTCATGGATCTGGGGTTTGTCTTCTCAGGGGAAGACAAAGTCAACTCGAGCTTGGTGTCCATCATTCCTGGGCTACAGAGACTGGGCAAGAAAATCAAAGATGGTGATGAAGATGACGAAGATAGTGATAATCATCGAGAAGATGGTAATGAGAAAGCGAGCATTGGTGAACCTGCAGTTGTTGCGAGGCCTTATCTGTCGGAGGCGTGGGAATGGTGGGAGGAGAAGAGGAAGGAGGATCCATTGATGAACTGGAAGGTTCCTGCTCTTGGGAACGAGACCGACATGAAAGAGAGTCTCAAATGGTGGGCTCACACCGTTGCTTCAACTGTTGTTAGATGACGGTTTTTCTGTTGTTTTTGTCGTGGTCGTCGTCATTGTTTTATTTGGAAGTTTTGATCATTCTTCTTTCTTCCCTCTTTTCTTCGTGTAAAAGATTTTTTTTTATTATTATTAGTTGTCAATCAAATTGAAAATTCTTATCTTGGGTAACTCTTGATTTTGCTTTGCTTAAGGAAGCAGATGTGATGTTCCTTTGGCAATGCGATATTGTAAGAAGTTTGGCCTACTAATTTGTTATCAATTACCTTCTTAATATGTACCTTGAGGAAGAATAATAGTACTAGGCAGTAGTGTTTTCCTCGGGTATTTCATTGACCTTAGGATATTTTATATTATTATTATTATTTCTTTTGTAGTTCTGTTTTATATTTGAATACAGAAAGGGCTTTTGAATTGCTAGGAATATGTAACTCCAGCCATTTTCTAATCTCAAGAATACCATGAGGAGGGCAAGCAATTGATATTTGCTTGTTCTATGCATGGACAAATATCAATTATACACTTGGTAAAATCTAAACAATGCATGTGATAATTATTAAATTATGTCTCGAGTATGAACGTTTACAAAACGCAATTCGCTAGAGTCCTTGAAATTGCACAAAAGAAGAAATAATTAAATGAGGAATTTTTCTCTTTGGAATGAAGCTGCCGAAGCCCCATGCGCTGCCGAAATCCTTTGCACGTGAATGGAAAATAGGTGGGCCCAGAGTCAAAGTGTTGACTCTAGGCACACACACGTATTTCACGCGTGGGCTTCTCTACGTGAAGCAAGGAGCAAGTGGGCCCTCGATGGGCACACGTATAAAAGGGCAAGGTTTCGTTCATCAATATAAAAGAGGAGCCGCACGTTAGAGAAGGTTTTTTTCGCACGTCCACGCCGAAGCCCTTCGAAGAGGATACGTACATGAAGACGCTGTTCTTGTTTGACGTACGTAGAGCGTTTCAACGTGTCGTGAATTTATTCCTAAGTGAGTTGTTTATTTATAAATAGTTTGAGTTTGAGGTTAAATCTAGGTGTGAGAAACACTTGAGTGATTGAGTGTTTGTAAACTTTGATTCTTCGATTTTAGTGGATTATTTGCTGCTAGCTCTCCCCATGAACGTAGGTATCGATACTCGGACCGAACCACGTAAATTTTTATTGTCCTTATTTTTCTCATTTATTTCTCTAATGATTTCGCGTTGACGTAAATTGCAAGATCCTTGTCGTTTCGCGTATTATATCCCAACAACGTATTTTCATTCTTGACCCTTCTCTTTTTTTTTCTTAGTTTTGAGGCAAATGAATGTTATAGTAGTATCTGCAACAGATGTAGAGCAAGCTCATAAAAAGAATTGAATGTTGATGAGAAATAATTAAATAAATATATGTGTGCGTATTCATATATGATCATGTATGTTATCTTTTTCAATAATATGATATATTCAATGTTCACCTAATCATTATGAATGAATATGAACCATTGTCCCATCGCTTTCTTGATACATTTTGTTTTGGCCAAGTAAAAACTTTATTTCTCCATATATTTTGACCCTCTCTTTTTACTAACTAATTGCCACATTATTTAGAAAGATGTCAAGAGAAACGCATAGTTATGAAAGAAATTAAAAAAAAAAAAAAAAAGATGAGGAAACTCGAAAAGTAATTAAATGCATGAATGGATGAGATAGAAGTGTGAAAATGGAAAAACGAACAACACAAGTTTTGGCAGATCCGGAGCATGTTCTGTTGTCCAAATTGACATCCCTTTCATACGTATATCAAAACCTGCTGGGCGGTCGCTAAAAAGTGTACAGATTCGCTTCCAACCACTAAAAAAGGAAGCAACTTGCATACGAGGAAACTCGAAGCCGTAGCACGGCCAACAGTGATTGCAGGAACTCTCTTTAAATTCTCAAAAGTTCCTTCCAAAGTTCCTCTTATCACCGGACACAATAGTTAGAATGACAAAATCTAAGTTGGCTTTCATCAAAGAAGATATATCTTCAAGTCTGTACACAGCATGATGATACCAGTTACTCGATATCCGAAATGACAGCACATGCAGGGCCCAAACTTTTGCCGTGTTAGAGAATTCGACGCCAATGAGTACTAATTCTTTCACACTTCTTGAATGTATTATATACACTCGCTAGATTTTCTCTTGAATTTTTGAAGGATTTTACTTTTTCATTTTCTTTTTATGTGGTGAATGTGATTGAATGAAGAGTCATGAGCAAGATGAAGTCAAAGGAAACTTTGAAGTAATTTGGCCCTTTTAATTCGTATAGTTTTTATTTTCGTTGTCCTTTTCTTTTTCAAATTTCATCAAAATTTTGTTCCAAGACCAAACTAATGGTCAACAGTCAGACAGTTCTTTTTGTGCAACAGTTCATTTTGCCATCACATACTATCAAGATACTCCTAGAAATTGTTGACAAAATCCAACGAATAGACGAAGCAAAATTATTTGAAAGAAGGATCATAGTCCTACTATATCCTTACCCCTTGAAAAAGATTGAGTTTTCTCTCATCGAGTGGTGAACTATAGGAGATCATTAAGTGCAATTATATCGAGGGTAAGTGGATTAAGATTTTTTTTTTTTATGGTACAAAATCTGTATTATTATTATTATTATTTTTGGGAAGCCACTTTCAGATGGTTGATTAATTTCTGATAAAAAAAACAACTTATATCAATGCTGATAATACATAAAGATGGATTGTGTGCACAAATGTCACACAACCTGCTTTGTATATCCAAAGTTGTTCTATTGAATTTTGTCCTAATTTTCTAAATGTTATATACAGGTTTGCATTCAAAAATAATGTTGCGTTCAATTCCGATCCTGTTACTTCATCCAATTTTAAGAGGCCTTCCGTGAAGACTTTTGCTGAAAGTTGCACTAGAGCCAAGTGAAAAGATTGTAATATTTCGATAAAGATATAATTGGATGATGACAACTGGATATGAAACAGTGACATTCATTTAAAGTCTTCTATTTTTCTATGATGTAATGCATTCACAGAAAAGGGAATTTGATTATTTTTTATGGAAAAAAATTGAAATAATAGTAAATATCATAATTGTAGTTTTAGGAAGTCATATCATTTCTAATTTAAAGTAACATTAAGAGTCATACTCACAGTCTTGTAAGAGAAGTTTTATTGATGCCAGTGGAAGGAGCAATCTGTGTGCGTCTGTATATATTAGTTGAGTCAAAAGGTTTATATACCCCGCATTAGACCCAAATACATAAATTCTTTATGAAAAGCTTGGAGCGAACGTCGATGTAAAGGTGGATGAGACTGCTCGTGGAAATATTTGAGAGTTTAAAATTCTCCATCAAATTATTCACCATTGATTTGAGAGTTTAAACTTCTTGATCTCTCACTAAACATTAACGTAAGGGCGGATAAGACCGCTCGTGGAAATATTTTTTTATACTGACAATGTTTGCTATGTTTTCTACTCTTCTTGATACTTCTACAATCTCGTGCTTAAAATGAAATTATATTATAACCTAATTGAAAGTATAATTAAGTACATCCAACGCACATGAATAAGTGAAATCTATATCTGTCACCCTAATATAGAATGAAGTTACAAAGCATGTAACATCAGATAGTCACCCTACGTACCTGGTGCAACATCTACGTCTGAAAGTTGCCATTTGAAAATGATAAATGGCTTGTCAATGCCTTTGCTGAGCTTTGAGTAACTATATATATTCAGTGCAAGTGAATGGCAGGGCAATTCTCCCTTGGCTGAAGCAAGAACAGCATTAACATTTCCATGCATGCCAATGCAGTTCTCTCTTGCCAAGGGAGAATTACGCTGTTATTCACCGTCACATTCCACACTGCTCCTTTGTATGGCTATGTCCGAGTCTTATTGATGATCAAGCCCATATTTATTTGACCAAATTCGGCATAATGCTGGGTATATGCCAGAGGAAGAGATGGTATATGCCAGAGCACAATTCTTGCCTAGGGTTCTTCCTTCTGGTAAAGAACGCATGGTCCCGACCTTTATATTCTTCAACCGAAGTCCCTATCACTACTTTACTTCAGCCTCTTGCTTCCAAGAGCGTGCGCTTCTTTAATTTTCATGGTTTGAGCCTCAAAACAACATCGAATTAACGGCACGTACAACCAATTATCAACACCCGAAATACAACCAAAAGAATCCAGGTAAGCGAAAGCAAGACCCATGTGAAACGTCAATTGACACGGTGCTAGTTCAATTGGACTAAGAAATATCTAACATTCAATTTTAGAGCCAGAGAACTTCGAGTTCACTATAGGAGGTGTTATAGATGAAGCCAAATATTTGTTTTTAGGGGCTTTTTTGTCTTTTCTATTAGATTTCCTTTTAGGTTAAAAGTGGTATCTTTATATTAGCAATGGCAAAACCCTAGCCGTCAAGACGCTCAAAAAGGAAATAGAGAGGCAAGAAAAAGAGAGAAGAAAAAAGTGAGTTTTTTCTTGATGAGGGTTATCAATCTCTTTGTGCCCTGATCTTGAGAGAAGATCATCGTTGTATTCCAACTTTTTCGAAGTCTAGTGGATTCGCAGAGTGCCTCTACACGGAGACGTAGCCCAGGTTTAGGTGAACTTCGATAACAAATTTTCTAGCGTGTTCATTTGATTATGCTGTTTTATTACTATATTCTGTTTAGGGAATTGTTTGCGAGCGTTATTTTTCTGAAATCGACGTGCAATTTCGTAACAGGAGGCACTCACGTCACTGCGATGGCTGACCAAGCTCGACTCAGCCAAGAGCAACTGAGTTTTGGGAAGATACAAGCTGAATTGGGACCCGGGAGGTGCGTATATGCAGAAGAGAGAGAGAGAGAGAGAGAGAGAGAGAGAAGGTAGGAGACAATGTATTTGCACAGCAATGTTTGGGTTTGAAAACTCAGAGTTAGTAGGTAAAGAGATTCAGTTCGGTCACTCGAACAGAATAAAAACCATTACATAGCCACTTGATAGCCTTTTACCCAAACAATTTGCGGTCCGACCTAAAAGTATATGAATTTCCCAGTTTGGCTCAGGTCAAGTCGGGTCTTTTTGACAGCCTTAGTTTCAAGTCGGCAACGAAACTGTGCAATGAAGAGTATATATATGTTATATATGGCAAAAGAGAGACGACCAAAGGAAAAAGTGCACCATAATTATAAAATTTGTGCATGGAATGCAATCAAATCCTAAACATTTTCAATAGTTCGATTAAGTCTTATGCCTTTTTCAAAAAGGGCTAATTATGTCCTTATAATGAACAATAGCTAAAAGAACCTAATTGCTTTTGAAAATTTGCTAATATGGCATCCTTAAATTACACTATTCAACATCGGTTTTATGAATTAATTACACCTTAAAGTAAAATTTGAAGACTTAACAATTGCATTTTATACATAATGTATGGAACTTGTGGTGCAATTTTTCCAAAAACTATATAGGTTACGGCTATAGTTTATAAAAAAAAAATAATAATAATTGTATGTTGTATATGATTATAAGAAGAGATAGTTATAGCGCAAGTCCTCAAACTTGTCTACTTCATGAATGGAAAATACACTTGACTTTATATATATAATAACCTAAAAACTAGACCTGCATCGCTCCCTTACCCCCCCCCACCTTTCAAATAACCCCCATGGTGGCGAGTGATGTGGAATGTGTCATGCATAATTAGTTAGTATCTTGATAGATGTAATTGAGCATTTATATTATGAAACCGATGAAAGAGATGATGAAAATAAAGTTAGTTTTATTAGTTAGCCTCGTAAAAAGGAAAAAAAAAAAACCTATATATTGAAAAAGAGAAAGGTTTTTCAATCAATTAACTAAAGAAAGGCATGTCTTTACCAAAATAGGTGGAAATAGCGCTGTCCTAAAACAAATCTAAAAGAGAGTTTCCACCTCAAACTTTAACCGATTATCATTTGTTTGAATTTTATACAGAAGCACTCTTTTTGTAATGTCTAAAAAGAGAAAACTAACATGAATGATCCATTAACTTAAGTCTAATATTCAATGTCATCTCTAGATTTTTAATTTATTTAATATGATCCTTGAATTATTACTAAATGCTCAATGTAGTCTCTAGATTATATTAAGTAGTTCGATGTTTTTTCGTTAGTTCGAGTTGATAATTTCAACTGACATGTCCTTTAATCAATTTAAGTTGTAAAATGGTAAAATTTATATGTAAAATTAGATTGATAGGAAAATGAAATATGCAGTCACTGTTCTTATTTCGTATTGACCCATTATTTAAAAATTCTAACTAAACATCAAATATTCCGTGTCATGATTTACATTTGACTTGTTTGATTAAATAGAATGACTACATTGAATATTTAGGAGTAGTTCAAGAATTACTTTGAGTGAATTAAAAATATAAGTATGACATTGCATATTAAGCCAAAATCTTGGAACTCTTACTATCATTTTTCCTTTAAGAAGAGGCACTAGGGATGTGCTGGCAATAATTGAAAAGTACTAAAACAAAACTTGTCTAGAAATTTCTCCACTTCAATTAATTGGATAGAGGAATATATGTTGACTCCGGTCGCCGCCAAAAGCTGGTAGGAGCAGAGAATGGAATTTAGCATATCCAACTCATTGGACCACTGGCTTTTTTGTTTGGCCCAACTACAATTTTTACTGGATTTTGGATGTTCTGAGAATATGCTTGTTCATGCAAAATGTGCTACACCTCTTGGAAGGTTATAAATTGATATTGCACTCTAACACTGTTCATCCAAGCCCCAAAAAGAAAAAAAAAAAACAGAAATAGTAGTTTTTATTAATAGCACATGAGTAATATAGTGTGCATGGCGTGTAAGTGGTGAATTACTGGGCATTTCCTCCTTTGGCAGGTGGCTTGTGACCACAATTTTCACTGGGAGTGAATGTTGTATAAGCTCACTGCCAAAGGAGATTTGCCCGGCAATTCACCATTGCAATCTTCAACAATTCTGAGATGCTTCATTTCAGTTTCCTTTTATGGCACTATATTTATTTTCTTTTACTTTCATTTCCTAATTTTTCCACATATTTTAGATAAAATTCTTTGGTAATGGGAGCAATCATACTTTGGACTTCTTCTGCACATGTTCTTGACTTTTCTTTTAATCTTGTATATGATATTGTATCCACAAATTCACATCGGGTTCTTCACAAGAAGACGTGTGTATGTATTTTTGAGATGATTTTTACTTTTTAGCTTCAAGGTCCGCACTACAATTGTAGTATTTGACTCGAAATGCGACACCCACTTGGTAATAATGTAGTTCTAGTTATCTTTTTTTGTTCAGTTAGCAATGGTGCAGGTGGGCTTTGAGCCTAACTAAACAATACCTTAGTTTTGCTAGCTCATCATATAACTTTTGCAATGAAAAATGTATGCTAACCCTTTCAGGTTGCAGCCCTCAAGCACGAAAACATAAAGAGATCAGTTTCGGCTCGGTGGTTGTAGTGGCTAAAAACAGCCAATGGGCATAGAGGCACCACAACAAGGCGATTTGACAACACATAGGTTTTCAGTATATTATTATAGATAGAGGAAAAGGTGCAATAGAGAAGAAGAAAAAATAGTGAAAAAAAAAAAACTATTTCTAATGGGTTCATGTGTCATTAATTTTAATAGAGTTAAAAAAAAAGTTATTTTATCCTTTAGTGGAGTTATTTTCAGTGAATTTCAAGTAATTAAAGTCCATGATTCATGTCTGTATCAAGAACCATAGTTGAACTAAAACATTTTTATTACTGTAATATTGAGATTCGAATCATCATGATGAATTTATCATTTGTATTTTTATCAACAAACTCCTTAGTTCTAAATGCTCCTTCCATTCAAAGATAACCATCGAAGAACCTTCTCATACCTCCATAGATGTCATGACTAAATCGACACTATTGTCATTATCATGTTTAGAAAAATTTCTCTAATATTTTCCATATCTTGGTTATAGTTAGAAAACGTTTTTCCATTTAATTTCTTTAAATACTCTACCCTTTTCCCACAAGTATAAATTGGGCGAAGTCTATTCTGGGTAATCATTTTGGAGACATTTGTTCAAATAGGTAAGGGAAAATCTGATACAATGCAGCTGTCATATTTGACAGTAGAGGTTCCCGTCAATGCCAAATGAAAATGCTCATCGCATTCCCACCGTAAATTTAGTTCAAAGGACTTTCTTTATCTCTATCTTCATCATTGGGTATGAAATACAATGAGATTATTCCCACGTAGATCATGTTACTAGATATGACATCCATCTATCATCACATAAGTATAAGTGAAATTAGCCGAAACTCGAAGAATCTTATCTTGAAAACACGTGGTAACCAGATTTTAGCTAATGAAGATTCCAAGTTCTAGCCTGATTATGAATCCAACAATAAGTGAAAGAATCTTTAAAGGTCATGTGATTACTTTAATAAAGTTAAAGTTGTAATGTTTGTTGTATTATTGAGTCCTTATCAATTTTTGACAGTTTGATGACTCTATTATTCCAATCTTCAACGATTCTGGGATGCTTCATTTAGGTTTTCTTTTATGGCACTATATTTATTTATTTTAATTATTTGTTAATAAATATTCATGACCTTCCTTTTAATCTTGCGTATAATGATTATAAATAATATTATATCCATAAATTCATGTTGGGTTCTTCATGAGAAGAGGTGTGTATATGCTTTTGTGATGATTTTTATTTTTTAACTTTTGGGTCCATACTGCAATTGTAGTATTTGACTCGAAATGCGACACCCACTTGATAACAGTGCACTTGCAGTAATCTTTTTGTGTTCATTTGGCAATAGTGCAGGTGGGCTTTGAGCCCAACTAGACAATACCTTAGTTTTGTCATCTTGTCCTGTCACTTTGGCGATGAAATATGTATGCTAACACTTGCAGGTGGCGGCCCTTAGGCATATAAGCATAAAGGGATCGGTCCTAGCCCGGTGGTTATGGTGGCCAAAAACAACCGATGGGCATAGAGGCATCGCGTCAAGGCGATTTGGCAATATGCACAATATAAAAGAAGAGGAACGAGTGAAAAAGAAAAATAAAGGATATTTTCAAATGAGTTAATATGTCATTAATTTAAAAGTAAAAACAAAATGTTATTTTATCCATCAATGGAGAAGATCTTAATTCCTAGAAAATGACCCGTGGTTATTTTAAGTGAAATTCAAGTAATTAAAGTCCACAATTCATGTCTTTATCAAAAGTATACTTGAGCTAAAATATTTTTATTGTCGTAGTATTATGGTTTGGAATCACCATAGTGAATTTATTATTTGAATTTTTAACCACAGACCCCATAGTTTTAAACGTTCCTTACGTTCAAACATAACCATTGAAAAACCTTCTTATCCCTCTACCGGATGTCACAACCAAATCAACACTATCATCATTACCATGACTGGAAAATTTTCTCCAAAAAACGTTTTCCATTTGATTTCTTTAAATATTGTACCTTTTTTTTCCACACGTCTAAATTGTGTGAAGTCTATTCTCCTTAATCATTTTGGAGACCTTTGTTCACATAGGAAAGGAAAAATCTGATATAATGCTGTTGTCATATTTGAAAGTGGAGGTTTTCGTCAATGCCAAATAAAATTGCTCATTGCATTCCCACTGCAAATTTAATTCAAGGGACGTTTTTTTTTTTTTTTCATCTCTAACTTAAACATTTTATGAAATGCCATGGAATATTCCCATGCATATCATGTCATTAGAAATGACATTCATCATAAACTAAATCAAGTGAAATTAACCAAAACAAATGATTTTTTTTTCAAGACCCATGAGATTTAGGGGAATCTTATGTTGAAGACACGTGATGACCAAATTTCAACTGATGAAGATCCTATTTTCGAACCATATTATGAATGATCAATAAGTGAATGAATCTTTCAAAACTCAATGACTATGTTTGTGGTATTATTGAGTCTGTACCTGTTTTGTTAATTTGATCAATCTGTAATATATCTTGCCAGTCTATAATATGCTTTGTTGGCCATATTAGTGACAAAAAATGTATGTGTTCTTTTTTTATGTTTAATGACTTTAGTTAATCATTTATTATTTTTTAAAATCGGTTCTACTTTTATATACTCTTAAGGTTAAAAAAAATTAAATATGAACATTAAATATGTCTAATTTTGTTGGAACAAACCCATTAAATATGTCTAATTTTGAGAGACATAATTTTTCTGGTGACACAAATCTATTTATGTCAAACCTAACAATCACGTGAAAATAGAAAATTACCGGATTACTGTCCTATTTTAAACATCGTGTTCATTTATTTATTATTATTATTTTATTTTCTGGCCGACAATGTTCAAGACGTGTCTGAAACAAATCATACGCGGGGAAGTCAAAAGTCGCACTCGAAGCCCACGGAACTTCTAAAAGTTGACCATAAGTCAAAGATGGAGTTTCCCAATTAGCATAATACAAAAAATAGGATCGGAATATTCTCCTAAGAAGCTTTTTGCTCATTTACCGTCCTGCCCTCGAGCTTTAGCAAAACATCACGTTGACAACGACCTTAAAAAAAAAAAAAAAAAACGAAAATTGTCTTCTTCAACCTAAATTGGTTAAAGCACGCAACCATTGCATGGTCTCCCCCCGACAAAAGATTTAAGAAAAAAATGTAATTATTATTTAGGTCCCCCAAATAATGCACATTGGCTTAGATCCCTCTTTTCAGATATTCCTATATACGTGTTAATTAGTCTCGTCTAATTAATGTGCCCTAACTACTCTCTTTAACTTTAATTAACATTATAAAAATTAAACCTTCCCTTTTTTTTTTTGAAATTCCAAAGACAAAATGTTGACCGATATTCAAGCAAATTTGCAATGAGGTTTAGTTGCATTGATTTTCCCCCTAAAAAAAAAAAAAAGAAAAAAAAAGATTAGAATAGGTAAAAGGAAAAGAAGAATTCGTATAGATATAGACTTGGTGGATATAAACTCTCCACTCCTGAAGCAAAGTGAATGGCTTAGCGAGAATGATGCGTAGAGGAACCTGCCAGTGTTTGCGATGTACAAGCAACAAGATGTTGCTTTTAAAATTTTGAATAGTTTTTTGTCCTTGGTTAATGATTAAATTAATTTATCATTAGGAACTATATACAGAGTGTATTCCTTTTTTCGATAAGTCCAGTAACTTTATTGGTAAAGGGTCACATTGTCTTATATTGGATTACAAATTCGATGCACGTAATACGTGAATCTGTGGTTAACTCATGCCTTGGATGTTTGTACCTCATGTGAAGAAAATAGCACTCATTAGAGTTGCAATAACAAACTTGATACTGATGTCTTGACTTAGCTATGGCTTAAATTGGACATTTTGTAACAAGAGTGAGATTCTTATGATAACACCTAAAAGTGGTGACTGCATCCATTATCCATCCCTCCCACACTTTTCACTTAGTGAAACAAGACAAACGGTATCACGCTATTTAGCCTGCACAAAGACTAGATTCTTAGACCCTAGCAGTGGGAAAAGCGAGCTTGAATCTCAAATTACTGCTGATATTTTAAAATCGTACTCCAATGCAGTATCATACACAATCCAACTATCATGTATATGACTATGTTCAATTATACTTTCTGTTCCATAATCTATGTGGTTTGTACAACTAATTTGTTGATTTTGTTGTGCAATCAAAATCCTTTAACTAGATTTATATGATGTTGATTATGCTAAAGTGACAAAATCGGCTCCATTAATTAAATTTCATTCTTTTGAACGTACTCCTCAAGTAGGATACTTAACGCGTTAGGTACAAAACTAAACTGAGAAATATTACTATATGAACAGAGAAAAAATTGGAGTCTTTGTTTAAAGAAATGCATTGAGAAAGGTCAGTCTAAGTAGCAAATAATATATTTTGATATTATTGATCATTCTTCATTTAAAGAATTATCCTATCTCAATTGAAAATGTAGATACCTTTGATTTAGAAGCTGGTGGGAGGAGGGAGACTTCTCCACCATCTACGAGGGTCGTCACCACCTCAAACTGACCCTTGCTAGAGTTGGTCATAGTTTAGCAACCCTCACCAACCTCCAAAAAAGATTGATATCCCTCATCAACCCTACTCCTCAATTGATTAATATTTGTCATTTGCAATTTTGCATCATATTTTAGAGCAATGTACTCCGGCATTACCTCAAAATTTGTCCGTACATACTTATATTCATTTTCTCTGACGAAGATCCACGTCGGCTCACTCTCTCACATCCTCATTCCTCGCACTTTCTAGATAAACCCGACCTTCTCGCATGATGTGATCAAGGCTAAAAAGGACCAATAAAATTGAAACATTTAGACAAAGACCCAAGACCAAATCAAAGTAATACCCAAACGTGTGAACACAGAGGTTGACTCTTTCCCGTAAATAACCGGAAAACCCAAGGGCAATCTCGGTAATTAGGAGTATATAAATACACTGAGAAACCCAATCCCTCGTTAAATCTCCATAATCACGCAATCTACTCTGGCCGCCATTAATGGAAGAAGCCGAAGCAGTCATGAAGATCATCGACCGATGCTGGTTCGAGCTCGAGATCTTCAAGAAACGACCAGACGCGTCACCTTCTTCAGCCTTTGGATCCGATCCGGATCAAAAAAGCATAGAAATACCCGAGAAAGTAAGCCCGTGTCTTCATATTTCTCGGACTCCGTCGATTCTTGTGAGGTCCATGAGCGATCAAACGAGCATCATCCCAACGAGCTTCCAATCAAGCCCTCTCTCTCCAGACTCAGTCCTTCACATGACGCCCATTCACAGCATGATCTACGAAGAAGAGGTAATCACAGAAGAAGAAAAGGAAGGTTTCAACTGGAACAACCCAAGAAGCTCGGAGTTCTCGCGCAGAAAGAAGGGCCAAATGGGAGGAAGAGCGAAGAGGAAGGCCTCGAGCAAGAGCTTGTCGGAGCTTGAGTTCGAGGAGGTAAAAGTGTTCATGGATCTGGGGTTCGTCTTCTCGGAGGAAGACAGAGTCGACTCGAGCTTGATCTCCATCATTCCTGGGCTACAGAGACTGGGCAAGAAAATAAAAGATGGTGATGAAGACGACGAAGATGGCTATCATCGTCAAGAACATGGTGATGAGAAAGAGATTGTTGGCGAGCCTTCAGTTGTCGTGAGACCTTATCTGTCGGAGGCGTGGGAATGGTGGGAGGAGAAGAGGAAGGAGGATCCATTGATGAACTGGAAGTTTCCTGCTCTTGGGAACGAGACCGACATGAGAGAGAGTCTCAAATGGTGGGCTCACACCGTTGCTTCAACTGTTGTTAGATGACGGTTGTTTTGTCGTTATTGTCATAGTCGTCATCGGTTCAATTTGGTTGTTTCGATAATTCTTCTCTCTACTCTCTTTTCTTCGTCTGTAAATTTTTTTTTTTTTTTGTCCATGTACATATGATACACATGAATTAATTGGCAATCGTTTTAGAATTTCCCACCTTAGGTAACTCGTGATTTTGTTTTGTTTAAGATAAGCGGATGTGATGTTCCCTTGGCAGTGCGTTACTGTAAGAAGTTTGACATACTAATCTGCTAGGAATACGTAACTCAACCGTTTTCTAATCTCAAGAATACCATAATGAGGGCAAGCAAATAATATTTGCTTTTTCTATGTTTGGACAGATATCAATCGTAAACATGGTCATATTTTAACAATGCATGTACAAAAAGCTCATAAAATAAATCAAACGATAATAAGATATATTTGGGGAAAAGTGTCAAAAAAGTCCTAAATCTTTTGTCTTTGTACCAATTTAGTCCTAAACCTTTCTTTGGTGCCGATTTAGTCCTAAACCTTTTTAGGTTGTGCCAATTCAGTCCTTTTTGGTCAATTTTGGCCGGATTTTGCTAACTAGACGTCGGCCAATTAACATGGCTTAATCGACGCTGTTTTTAACAATTTTTAATAATATTTTAATATTTTTAAATATTTTTCTTTTTTTCTTTTTGATTTTTGATTTTTTTCTTTTTCTTTTTTTTTTTCCTCTTCTTCCTCTAACCGGTCTTCGGACCTCGGTGACCGGCCAAAGGTGACGGCCGGCGAGGTCGAGGTCAACCTCGCCGGGCACCTCACTAGTAGCCACGAGGGTGGCCTTGTGCGAGGTGGCGAGGCTCGCCCTCGAGGATTGGGTGGCGAGGGCTAGCCCTGCCAGCTTGCCAGATATGGCGGCGGGTTGGCGAGCAGTGGTGGACAGCATTGGGCGGTAGTGTTGCAATGGTGGTCTCACGTGGCCAAGGTTTCCTCGGCTTGGTCGGGAGAGGACTCTCTCTCTCTCTCTCTCTCTCTCTCTCTCTCAAGTCCCGCCCAAATTGAATGCCCTTAGATCTCGAACCGAATCCTTGAAGACCGCAAGCTTTGGCCTGGTTCGACCAACGCAAGGCACAAAAAAGGACCGAGGCCTACCAAAGCTTCAGCACTTGAAACCAGGCTCAACTGTAGGCTGATGGCCGCTTACTCAGGTGCGGTGGCTGGCGGTCTATCCCTCCAACTCTCTCCCCCTGCTCGAACCTCCTCACTCGCAGATCTGATGAGTTGGCGGGGCTCGCCCTCACCGACCATGGGCGAGGCTCGACCCTCGCCAGATTCGACAAGGGCGAGCCTCGCCTCCTAGGCCTCGAGCCCAAGCTTCACGCCAGGCGAGCGAGGCTTGCCCTTGTCGAATCTAGCAAGTTTGAGCCTCGCCGACGATGGGCGAGGCTCGACCCTCGCTGCCCCATGCGAGGCGGCCTTGTGGCCACTGGCAAGGTCAAGGTTGCCTCTGATTGGTCGCCAGGTCCAACGACCGGATGGAGGAAGAAAAGCAGAAGAAAAAAAGAAAAAAAGATTCAAAAATATTAAATTATTAAAAGTTATCATCGTTAGCGTCGATCGGGCCACGTTAGCTGGCCGTCGTCTAGTTAGCAAAATCCAGCCAAAATTGGCCGGAAATGACTGAATTGGCACAACCTAAAAAGGTTTAGGACTAAGTCGACAAAAAAAAAAAAGGTTTATGACTTTTTTGGCACTTTTCCCTATATATATGTGCGTGTATATATATTTTTTATTTGCATAT
This sequence comes from Eucalyptus caleyi, assembly GCA_014182885.2. Classification (NCBI taxonomy): domain Eukaryota; kingdom Viridiplantae; phylum Streptophyta; class Magnoliopsida; order Myrtales; family Myrtaceae; genus Eucalyptus; species Eucalyptus caleyi. The sequence continues at coordinate 41,460,220 of CM024470.2, forward strand.
CCTTTTTTTTTTAATTATGATGTATTTGCCATTGAAGTTATCAAAAAAGATGCTACGTATGCAAATATGTGAAGTAATATAGCAAAGATTTAGGGTGCGTTTGGTAACGTTTTTGTTCAAAAACTATTCCAGGGAACAGAAATAGAAAAAAGTATTTCTGTTCCGGTGAACAATTTTTGACCAAAAAGATGCATTTGGTAAACTTGTTCCGAGAATAAAAAATAAATAGAAACACGTTTGATAAATTTATGTTCTTTTTTTGTTTCTTTTAATTTTTTAATATTTTTATTTTATTTTTCATTTTTTCCTTTCTTTTTTATTTTTTCTTCTTTCGGCCGGCAGCCTCGCCCAGCCACGGCGAGGCTCGCCGGCCCTCGGCAAGGCTGAGCATCGTCGACCCCCGGCGAGCTCGAGCTCGCCCAACCATGGCGAGGCTCGGCCTCGCCGGATCTGGGCGAGCTCGAGCTCACCCAGCCAAGGCGAGGCCTCGCTAGATCTGGGCGAGGCCAAGCTCGCCTAGCCAAGGCAAGGCCAAGCCTCGCCTGCGCCGGCGACGCTCCAGCGAGGTCGTCGGCCCTCGACGGCATCGCTGGCCCTCGACGGCCAGTCACCGGCCATAGTCGAGGCCGGCAACTGGCCAAAGAAGAAAAGAAGAAGAAAAGAGGAGAGAAGAAAAGAAGAAAAAAGTGTTTCTGGAGAAGTGTTTCTAGAGCAAGAAACAATTTTTTTTTGTTTCTCATTTCTGTTCTTTTTGTGTTTCGAGAACAAAAAATCTGATTTTAAACAAAAACACAAACAAACGCATTTCTGTTGTTTTTTTGTTCCCGGGAACAAAAAAACAAAATTTCTGTTCTTAAACGAACGAATGTATATGAGTCATTTACTTAATGCTTGTTTATAATTTGTCGCATCACCTTCTAAATACATTTTGTTTCGGTCAAATTAAACCTTTATTTGTCCTTATCCTTTCACACTGTCTTTTTACTGTCTTATTGCCACATTATTAAGATATAAAGGCAAACATTCAGTTATGATATAATATTTTTAAAAAGATGGGAAAATTTCCCCGTTGTAATTAATCGGATGGGGGTACGGAAATTGGAAATGTAATTAAGCGCATAAATGGATGGGATGGAAGTACGGATCTTTTTTTTTTTTTTTTTTAAAGAACAACGCAAGTTTTGGCATATTCCATGCAATGGAAGATCCAGTGCATGTTCTAGTGTCCAAATTGACATCCCTTCATGCCTAACATCAAGACGTGCTGGGCGGTCGCTAAAAGGTGTTTTACCTTCGCTTCCAACCATTAAAAAGGAAGCAGCTTGCTTGAGAGGAAACTCATAGCCATATCACCACCATTGGTGATTTTAGAAATTCCACGTAACTTCTCAAAAAATTCCTTCAACAAATCTGCACATCCTCTTATTATTAGGCACACCAGTTAAAATGACAAAATCTAACTTGATTTTCACCAAAGAAAATATATATCGTCAAGTTTGAACATGGCATGACAATACTAATTCTCCGGAGCCTGCTATGACAGCGTATGCAGGTCCCAAATTTTCGTTGTGTCAGGGAACCCAAGGCTGACGAGTACCAACTCTTTTGCACACATATTGATTCTATTATAACGTTCTTCATGCCCCAATAGTGGCGCAACTCAAGGGACTCTAGGACAGGAGTTCCCCTGAAAATTCCCTCGAGGATGGTATCACCCAACTCCGCATATTCGATCAACAAGACCTTAAGACAAGGCCGCCTTAACGTCCTACCCAACGAAAAACAGCAGAAACCAACTGCCAGGCCCACCAACCGACTCAAGAAATTCAGCAGCGGTGGCAGTATATACAACAACGATGGCTTGGTAGTAATCAGCCACAGGCGGAACTCCTCCATGCGGTGCCCTGCTGCGAAGCGCAGCCAGAAGTCAAACTTGGGGCGTTCAGCCTCATCGTACTTGAAGATGGTGACATGAGGAGGAGGAGGAGGAGGGGAGTTTTGTTTGGTGCAATTTGGCTGGTTGCCGAAGGATTTGCGGTGGATGGCGCCATGGACAGAGGTCTACGCCTTAGTTTCTGCAGGTTCTCCCCCGAGTTTTCGAAGGATTTTTACTTTTCCTTTTCTTTTTATATGATGACTATGACTATGATGAATTCTAAGCAAGATCAAGTTGACAAAGATTTTGAGGTAATTTGGCTCTTTTAATTGGTACATTTTTCATTTTTTTCTTTTTCCAATTGTCAACAAACTTTTGTTTCGTAACTAAGTAAGTGGTCAACGATCAATTAATTCTCTTCGTGCAATCAAGTCTTTTTGTTGCTATGTATAGTCAAGATACTCCGCAAATTAGTAACAATATCGACTAATACAGGAAGCAAAATTTTTGAAAGAAAGATCATAGTCCTACGATATCAATGGTGATGATGGATGACGACGGATTGTGTGCGCAATTTTAGAAAATCTGCATTATATACATCCGAACTTGTCTATTAAATTTCGCCCTAATTTCTAAAATTTATTTGCATTTTTTTCTGCATTCCGAAATAGTTCTACTTTATTTCCAGTCTGCTAATTTATCCACTTTCTAGTGACCTTTCGTCAATATTTTTGCCCAAAGTTGCGCTAAAGCCAAGTAAAAGATCGAAATTAATATATCCTTTACCAAAAAAAAGAAAAAAAAATCGAAATATAACGATAAAGATAAAATTGGATGATGACAAATGGATCTCAAAAAGCGACGTCTGTTTGACGTCTTCTATCTTGTATGTTGTATGACATTCACAAAAAAGGGAATTTCATTAATTTTCATAGACAAAATGATATAATAGTAAAATTTTCTGATTGTAGTCTAGCAAATCACATCATTTTTCATTTAAAGTAAACTATAGCTGCCACCTTGCAGACCAAGTCTTATCGACGCAAATGGAAGGGGGCGATTTGCATGTGTCTGCATAAATTAGTAAAATCAAAAGGTTTACATACCCCGCATTAGGAAAACAAGATATATAAGTTCTAGACATATATAGTTTTTGGGAAAATTAGAGCATATATCATTAACGTGTATATGATTTGAGAGTGTAAACTTCTCACTCTTACAATAAACATTAAAAAAAGGGTGAAAAAGATCGCTTGTGAAAATAGTTTTTATATTGACAGTGTATGCTATGATTACTCTATTCTTTCTTGACACTTTTACAAATTCTACTTCTCAAAATTAAATTGAGGTATGGTATAACCTAATTGAAAGTACGATAAAGTATCTCCAATGCCAATAAATACACGAAATCTATATCTATCACATAACCATAGAATGAAGTGACGAGGCATGTAAATCAGATAGTCACCCTTTGTACCTTGTGCAATAATATATGTCTGAAAGTTGCCCTGTGGAAACGATAGATGGCTTGGCAGCGCCTTAGCTGGCTTTGAGTAAGTAAATATATTCAGTGCAAGCGAATGGCAGGGCAATTCTCCTTTGGCGTAAGCAAGAACAACCCCAACATTTGCAGGGATGACAGTGCAGTTCTCTTATGCCAAAGGAGGATAGCCCTGTTATTCGCCATCACATTCGGCACCACTCCGTGTAATCATGCCCGAGTCATCACATTGATGATCAAGCCCCTATTTATTTCACCAAATTCGGCACAATACCAGGTATATGCCAGAGGAAGAGATGGTATATGCCGGGGCACAATTCTTGCCTAGGGTTCTTCCTTCTGGTAAAGAACGCATGGTCCCGATTCTTCACCTTTATATTCTTCAACTAAAGTCGCTATCACTACTTCAGCCTCTTCTTTCCAAGAGTGTGTGCTTCTTTAAATTTCATGGTTTGTGGTCAGCAACAAAAACCTTTAATGAGGTGTATATACGTGTTATGTATGGGAAAAGAGAAATATCTAAAGAAAAAAAAGCACCAAAGTCTAAAAAAAAAAAAAAAAGACAAAACAAAACAAAAACAAAAATGTCCTGAAGCCTGTGTACGAAATGCAATCAAATCCTTAATTTTTCAATAGTTTAATTAAGTCCTATGCCTTTTTCAGAAAGTGCTAATTAATTCCTTTAAATGAATGGTACCTAAATTACTTATGTATTGTTGAAATTTTGCCTATATGGTATCCTTAAATTGCTCTTCTCAACACAAGTTTTACGAGTTAATTGTACTTTTAAGTAAAATTTGAGAACTTAATTGATTATATTTTATACATGAGGTTTAGAACCTGTGGTGCAATTTTTTCAAAAACTATATAGGCTATGACTATAATTCATAAAATAAAATGTTTGTATTTTATATATGATTCTAAGAAGAAATTGTTATAGTGCAAGTCCTCCAACTTGTCAACCTCATAAACGGAAAACACCATGCCTTTTTTTTTTTTTTTTTTTTTTAATATTTGGTAACATTATGTGGCTGTTAATATCGTGACAAAGCACTCACAACATAAAGTCGTTTTTCTTGGCGCCACATCAAAATATATAAAGAAGTTACTTGGAAAACTTAGCGGCATCACTCCCTCCCCTCCTGAGTGGGGAATAATGCTAAATATATTATGCAGAATAAGATAATATCTTGTTTGGTGTCATTGAGCATTTATATCGTGAAACTAATGAGAGAGATGATAGAAACAGAATCAATTTTGTTGGTTGGCCTCATAGGAAAAAAGAAAAGAAAAACAATACGTTGAAAGAAGAGAAGGGTATATTAGTAAGTTAACTGAAAAAATGAGTGTCTTAACCAAAATGGGTGTAAATAATGCCACCCTAAAACAAACCTAAAAAAGAGTTTCCACCTTAAACTTTTCCTAATTATCATTTGTTTAATTTTTTTAGCTCAATTTTCAACATCATCCCTATACTTTTAATTTATTTAATATGGTCCTTAAGTTATCACTAAATGTTCATTGTAGTTCCTAGACTATATTAAAAGTTCATCGTCGTTTTTCATTTATTTGAGTTGATAGAATTAATTGGCATGTCCTTCAATCTATTAAGAAAAGACACTAGGAATTTGCTCAATGTAATGACAAGATCGAAATGTGCTAAAACTAAACTTTTCTGGAAATTTCTGCGCTCCAATTAGTTGGATGGAGGAATATATGTTGACACCAGTCATCGCCAAAACCTGACACGAATATCTAACTCATTGGACCACTAGTTTTTCTTTTTTATTATTTGGCAAAAATTAAAGTGTCGAAAACAACCTTTTTTTTTTTTTTTTTTTTTGATTTTGGATGTTCTGAGAATATGCCGTGTGCATGGAAAGTGTCTCTAACCTTATGGGAGGCTATAAATAGATGTTGCCCTCTAACCCTATTCATCCAAGCCCAAAAAACAGAAATTATAGTTTTATTTATGGCACATGAGTAATAAAGAGTGCATGGTATGTGAGTGGTGAATTACTGGGCATTCACTCCTTTGGCAGGTGGCTTACAACCGCAAATACTTTCAATGGGAGTGGATACAATATAAGCTCACTGCCAAAGGAGATTTGCCCGGCAATTCACCGTTGCAATCTTCAACAAGTCTAGGATGCTTCATTTAGGTTTTCATTTACGGCACTATATTGATTTCATTTTAGTAATTTGTTCATTTACTAATTTTTCCACATCTTTTAGGTAAGATTCTTTAGTGATGATACCAATCATACTTTGGATTTCCCTAGCATATGTACGTCTTTTGCTTAGTTCTTAGTTCTTGCATATAATGATTACAGACGATTCTGCATCGGCAAATGCACGTCATTTGCTTCGCGAGAAGAAATGTGCATACATTTTCAAGATGATTTTTGCCATCAACATTTGGTTTCATATTGCAATTGTAGCGTTTGACTTGAAATTCGACATCTACTTGATAATTATTGCCTTAGATCTTAAAAATTGTAAAACATTCAGCACTGATTGACAAGAAACGTAAAGGGATGAAGAAAATTTTATTATGTATTTCTCATTATGCCCACTGTGCAAGTATATGGCTATATTTGTAGTACAATAAATGAATCAGAAAGAATGTATACAAATTATCGTTCCTAAAATGTTTCCTATCTAGGATTTGCTTAATCAATCACCAGATCGGAATCTGAATTGAGAATCAATCGTTATACAAAATCAAATCCTTTCTCCAACACTCGCCCTCAAGCTGTCAGCTTATAAATGTCGAAGGCCCCAAGCTTGATCAATAGATATTTGTGTTGTCTCTAGCATAACGGCTTAGTGAAAATATCTATAGGCCGATCCAAAGTTTTAATTCCTCAAGCAGCAACAATCCCTTCCCGAATTTTTCTCAAGTAAAATGGCGATCAACCTTAATGTGCTTTGTTTTCTCATGAAAGACTAGATTTTGGCGCCAATTTATGTCACGCCCTGAACCTCGAACACGTGCAGATCCCTCGATGGTCGGTAAAAATTGCGACGTCCTAGGACACGTCACCGACCATTCATTTTATTGTACATGCGGAAGCATAAATAAATCCCTAGACAACACAAACATGGGATAGAAAAGCAAGGTAAAATTTTCACAAAACACTTTTTATAAACGCACTGGGTTTATATACAAAAGTCTACAAAAAGATTGGCTTTAAAAAAGAAGCTGTCCTACGACCTACTAGTTGGACACATTTGCAGATCCTTTGGACTCCACCTCCACAAGCTCCAGGGGCTTCGGGTCCTCCACAACCTCATTAGAAGGGTTAGCTGCACCCTCACCCAGAGCAGTGTTGACCGCAACGGTGGTGATATCAAAACCCTGAAGGGGACCATCCCTATATCCATTGAGCCCATGGCGAAATCACACCCTGAATTGATGAGGTACCCTTTGAGGTAGGCCCTCATCGACCTAGACAGTGGTCACTACGATCTCATAGACCCAGTGACTCCTAGGGATAGGGACGTCTATGCTCCACTTGGGAACCCCCCGAGGCTGTCCAAAACGAACTGGAGGGACCGCCATCTAAGAACCTAAAAAGGGTAAGCCCATGACGGGGTGAGACAATGTCTCAACAAGTCTACTCCCTAAACCTCGATCAGGAAGGAAATACACCTAGGGGCAGCCTAACCACAGAACCACAGAGACACACCTCATCTCAATTCCTGCCTACATGTCAGTACAGTTTATATCACAGACATAAGCAGTAATAAAACTCAATCAATTGGAACGCCTCAACTTATATCTCAACAAACACAAGGGTCTTAATTATAAGACCAAATCGCTATGACACGTCACATACCGTGCCACATAATTTTGTCTCATAATCAAGCGCGTCAATTTCACTCATTCATGTGTCCTAATTGATTATGACCCAATGGCCATGGCCGACTCAATAGTCAACAATCTTCCTGTTAGGGAAATCCCTTATGATGTTTTGAAGATGACAAAATAAATCAAAGGCTACTAACATGTTTAATGGTTAAGTAATAGACCATGTAGATGATAGAACATGTAAATGATATTGTCAAAATGTGAAGATGGCCAGAAGACTGAACGTAACATATGTCCAAAGTATATTATGAAGATTTCCAGACTTCTGTGTCAAAGTCTGAAGACTGCTAGACTTTAGTGTCAAAGTCTGTTCTACATCAGAAGTCTGCTCACTCTGACTAATTCCAGACTGAACGTGAATGATGAACCAGAAGACAGACTCTATACTGAAGCTGAATCAAAAGACAGACTCTATACTTCACAGACTCTATGCTGAAGCTGAACTGGGTACAAAGCTTAAAGCTAAATCTGTTCAGAAGCAGAATATGTTCAGACTCAGATTGCAAAGTCTATCGCACTCAGACTCGGATTGTAAAGTCTATTGCTCTCAGACTTTACATCTAGAATTCGACAGAACGTAATACAAGCCCAATCATATAACGGCTAGTGATCTGGTTTGGATTCCACATCAAGATTGATTTGATTGATTCAATCTAATTGATTGACGATTGGATCTTGAAGATAAGAACTTTCTATACGAAGAATTTTTACTTATGGAAACCAAGATTTCGTTTGTATGGGCGATCGGAATCAATTTGGGATTCTACCTTTGTCACTCAACGGCTACCAAATCTTCTAGATATAGAGCTGTCCAATGGGTATATTGGAAGACGATTCTCTGGGATACTGTCCAACGGGTAGTTTGGAAGTGGAGGAGTATTTAAGGAGATCATGGACCGATGAGCAAGTAAGAAACGGAGCGTAGAATTTATAATTCCAAAGTCCGAGCGATCTTTGTTCATACACTTGTCTTTTGAGAGCTTAAACGTTTGTGATCGTGAGAGAAATACCAAAAGAGTGACTTAGTGAGATAGTGTGATCTACTAAGTGTTTGCACTCAAAGTTGTAATCTCTTGTTGATTGCATAGTGGAATCCAGCCAAAAAGGCTGTTAGCGTAGGAGAGTGGACGTAGGCTTGGATTAAGCCGAACCACTATAAATGTTGTGTTCTTATTCTCTTCCCTAACTCCTTTGTTTGAAGTTTATTTTATTCCGCATATATTTGCCAAGATTTATCTTAAACACCTATTCACGCCCCTCTAGATGTTCATACTAGCACTCTCAATTGGTATCAGAGCCAAGTGCTCGGTTTATAAAAGTGTTTTTACTTTTGATCTAAAGATTCTTTATGGCTAGTATGTTGGCACCAGGACTTATGGAAGGGCAAAGCAATACAAGGCCACCATATTTTGATGGAAAGGAATATGACGTGTGCAAGAACAAAATGAAAGCATTTCTAAGATCCAAAGATCCCTTGCAATGGGATGTTGTGGAAAGAGGAATCAACCCCATTGCTGCGTCTACATCAAATAAGAATGTCAAAGACAAAGAAACTAAACTCCCCGCTCCTATGTCTCGGACGGAGATGTCCAAAAGAGAAACACTTGATGCAAAAGCCACTTATTCTTTATATTGTGCTTTGTCTCTTGCTGAATATAACAGAATCTCTTCATGTGAAACATCAAAAGAAGTTTGGGATAGACTTCATGTTACATATGAAGGGACCGATCGTTTAAGAGAGACAAAAGTAAACTTTCTTCTCGGCAAATATGAATCCTTCAAGATGAAGCAAGGAGAGTCAATTGGAGATATGTTCAGCTGTTTTACAGAAATTATAAATGGTTTAGCATATCAAGGTCAGCAAATTTCTACCCCGATGAAGGTCAACAAACTCTTGCGAGGTCTCTCAAAAGATTGGAATCATGTCAAGACCTCAATCCGGGAGACTCAGAGGATTATGCCACTCTCCGTTGATGAATTGATTGGCACTCTTCAATCCTATGAAGTGGAACAACTCAACGATGAAGATCCCGAAGGTAAAAAGTCCATTGCTTTAATATCTAATGCTGTTTTTGATGAAACGGACTCAGAAAATGATATGGACGACGAAGAACTTACTTTTATGATTGAGAAAATCAAAAAGTTGAGTAGAAAAGGAAGCAAATTTAGTGGAAGAAAAAAATACAAGCAGGATGGCCAGAAAAGAACAATAAAAGAAGATGATGAGCAAGAAAATATATGCTTGACGGCACATTCAGAATCTGAGTCTGACTCAGACATAGACTCAGAATCAAAGTCTGACTCAAGCATAGACTCAGAATCCGATAAGGAAGTCGAGATAAGTCATTTAGAAATTCCTGCCAAAGTTTCAAAGTATATAAATAAGCTTTGCTTAAATCTCAAATCTTTTCTTAAAAGGATCTCCGAACTTAAAAAGGAAAATTTTCGGCTTAGGCAACATGATATTTCTCAAAAGAAAAGTTTGAAATTTTGCAAAAAGGTTTTCTACAAACAAAAGAAAGTCGAGATTTACTTGTCAAAGAAAATGATTCTTTGAAGAAAGAATTTTCAAATATTTCGACAAGATTTTCAAATGGATCAAAAATATTAGATCATATCCTTTCTATACAAGTTCCTTACTATAATAAGTCGGGACTTGGTTTCAATAAGGAAAATGATTCTTTAATTGATTTTCCTAAAGTAAAAGAGAGACTTAGACAAAAACCTTCAAAGGCATTTTACAAAAATCATTTTCAAAAAGTGTTTGTAAAACCTATTGGTCGAAATGCCCTAAAGTGTTTAAATTGTGGAGATTCTGAACACTTTGAAAAAGATTGTCCTAAAGTCTGGAGAACTATCAAGAAAAATTGGATAAAAACAATATATTTTGCTAACTCTCATGGACCCAAGAAAAAATGGGTACCAAAGAAAATATGAGTTATTTTTGCAGGATATAAAGAAGAAAGAAGAAAGAGGATTTGGTAAGGAATTTTTTATTCTCAATTTGATTTAGGCAATAATTCTCATTATACTTGATATTCGATATATCCTTGGTTGATTGAGATTTTTTAATGATCATATTTTTCTTTATTGAAGAAAGAATCGTATGATTTGTTTTTGTGATTTGTGAGTTGAGATTTGATTTAGTACGTGTGATTATTTGAAGATAATTCAGATTATTTTGTCTAATTTTATACTCTCAGATTTAATCATATTTTGCAAAGTGAAAATCTGTTTTACATGATGATGCAAGATATTCTTAGATATTCAAATATTTCATTCTCCCTGATTTTATTGTGCTTTGACTAAGTGAGAATTTATTTTTCAAAATATCATTGTGCATAATATTCTTTCTTTGAATACTTTGTTACGATCAATTAAGAAAGAATATTTGATTATGGAGATTTTCTATTTTGCTCTAACGTCAAGGAAGGATCCAAATTAATGGATACCAAAAAGGGAAATGAGTTGATTGCAGGAAATTCAATAAGACAAGAATGATTACAAATCTACGCAGATTTTGGAGCAATAAGAAAAGAATCTCAGGCGAAGATTGGTAATATTTTTTTTAATCAATGGTATATTTGAAAAATATACCTGGGTAAGAGAAATTTTTTTTTCCGCCTTGCAAATTTTTACGTGCATTTATCATGATTTTGGATGATTGTTTATTGCAAATATCTTTTGTTATAATTATAAGGTATTGCAATTTTGGCACATGACAGAAATATCTATTTTTCTTTTGCAAAATGCATATTTGAAATTTATGCTCAAGGAAATCTCTTTGATCTCGAAAGATATTATTGCATACTCATGGATATTCTTGCTATATTCTTAGAAGATATATTATATCTAGCAAGTTTGATCTGCAAATCAAATGATGATATTACGTGACATTTTTGCAAAGATTATTATATGTTATATAAGAATTTGCAGGTTACAAAAGAATCTTCCATATGAATTTTGGAAAACTCAATCAGAAAATCATGGAGATTCTATACTATCTTTTGGAAATTCAAAAATTCTATTCCTTGTGCAAAATTTTTGCTTATTGAGGAAATCCCTTATGCATCATACAAAAGGTTGAGTAGTTCTGAATTTTAATAATTGATAATTTTATGCTATTCAATTTTTTATTTGAAGAAAGGGTATTATATATTACGTGGATATTATTTGTGGAAAAAGTTTGTTAAGTTTATGCAGGTTGAATTCGAGAAGAGCTTGATTGAAGAAAATAAATTTTTGCCTCGAATTTCAAAATGCAAATGATCGTTGTGGATATTGTTGCTACAAAGGGAATAATGGAAAAATATTATGTTCAACGTACACAAGCAACAATATTTCTATTCGCAAATATTGTCGTGATCACAGGGGGAAATCAAATTCAAAAGAAAAGGAAAAGAATCGTGATCATATCAAAAAGGCAACAAATTGAGGGGAAGCTTTGATCAATTATGGAAAAATATTTTTGAATTGATCGTGATCTTATTATGAATGGAAGGAAAGGTAAATGTGTTAGAATTTGTCTAAAAAATCCGGTTAGTGCATCTTTTATTACCTTTTGTCATTAACAAATCTTTTATTGATATTATCATTTTATTATGACAAAAAGGTATGTGAATTTTATGATGCATCCGTGATTTTCATTGGATATTTCCTGATATATATATGATCGAAGTGAGCTATATTGCATATCTTTAATATTCGACTTGTTTTATAAAAGATGATCTTTTTGGAAATTATATGTCATTTTATATTCTCTACGTGAATCTATTGTTATCACTTTTTGATTATGGCAAAAATGGGGATAATATATGAATATGCATATGTGTTGATTGGTTGATATTATCTATGGCATAATATTGAGCTGCGATTATTTTTCTATATATTGTTATGCTCAATTTATTTGTTATCTTATGATATCCTTTGATTTAAATTAATATTTTTAAAAGCATGTTTACAAATCTGCATATTCAGAGATTGTTTTGTCATCATCAAAAATGGGAAGATTGTTAGGGAAATCCCTTATGATGTTTTGAAAATGACAAAATAAATCAAAGGCTATTAACATGTTTAATGGTTAAGTAATAGACCAAGCAGATGATAGAACATGTAAATGATATTGTCAAAATGTGAAGACGGCCAGAAGACTGAACGTAACATATGTTCAAAGTATATTATGAAGATTTCTAGACTTCTGTGTCAAAGTCTGAAGACTACTAGACTTTAGTGTCAAAGTCTGTTCTACATCAGAAGTCTACTTACTCTGACTAATTCCAGACTGAACGTGAATGATGAACCAGAAGACAGACTTTATACTGAAGCTGAATCAGAAGACAGACTCTATACTTCACAGACTCTATGCTGAAGCTGAACTGGGTACAGACCTTAAAGCTAAATCTGTTCAGAAGCAGAATATGTTCAGACTCAGATTGCAAAGTCTATCGCACTCAGACTCAGATTGTAAAGTCTATTGCTCTCAGACTTTACATCCAGAATTCGACAGAACGTAATACAAGCCCAATCATATAACGGCTAGTGATCTGGTTTGGATTCCACATCAAGATTGATTTGATTGATTCAATCTAATTGATTGACGATTGGATCTTGAAGATAAGAACTTTCTATACGAAGAAGCTTTACTTATGGAAACTAAGATTTCGTTTGTATGGGCGATCGGAATCAATTTGGGATTCTACCTTTGTCACTCAACGGCTACCAAATCTTCTAGATATAGAGCTGTCCAATGGGTATATTGGAAGACGATTCTCCGGGATACTGTCCAACGGGTAGTTTGGAAGTGGATGAGTATTTAAGGAGATCATGGACCAATGAGCAAGTAAGAGATGGAGCGTAGAATTTATAATTCCAAAGTTCGAGCGATCTTTGTTCATACACTTGTCTTTTGAAAGCTTAAACGTTTGTGATCGTGAGAGAAATACCAAAAGTGACTTAGTGAGATAGTGTGATCTACTAAGTGTTTGCACTCAAAGTTGTAATCTCTTGTTGATTGTATAGTGGAATCCAGCCAAGAAGGCTGTTAGCGTGGGAGAGTGGACGTAGGCTTGGATTAAGCCGAACCACTATAAATCTTGTGTTTTTATTCTCTTCCCTAACTCTTTTGTTTGAAGTTTATTTTATTCCGCATATATTTGCCAAGATTTATCTTAAACACCTATTCACTCCCCTTTAGGTGTTCATACTAGCACTCTCACTTCCAGTATAGCCGGGCATCATCTTGCACCATCGAGCACGGCAACGTCTACCTCTAGATGGCATTCCACTAGGGAGCATCAGTCTAGCCTCCACTACGATCGGCATATGTTAACTTGGGACATCCCATATAGGGGCATCATTCGGCTTAACAGCTCGTGACGGATTCTCATAGCCATCACACGATCATTCAATCCCAACCAAGGACACTGTGTATTGTACTTAAATGTCTCAATTAAAATAGTGAACTTGGCCTATTTTCTTCATATTAAAAACACCCGGTGAAAATAATCGTGTGTGGGTACATAGTCAAATCAAACCAGAAAAATTGATATCTTTCCTTTTAAAATCTCACTATTTGATATAGTATTTAAAACCATTTTTGGTGTCAAAACCTGACGCCTGGTATTTTCTAATTAAATACCAAAATTTCATAATTTTGAAATAATAATTCAAAATCACAATCATCACTTAATTTGCAAAAATTAACAATCAATTGCATAAACTAAGCACATCACGATAATCAGCATGAAATTCCGATCACCGACTATCCCGATATAATTTTCGGAAAATATTAAATAATTAAATAATTGTAAAAATAATTAAATAAATGCAATTTAATCCAATAAATGCATACTTAGGCCTGGAATGCTAATTTAACCACCTAAACGAGCCTAGAAAAATAATGTACCTATCCACATAAATAGTACAATCTATTTAACCCTTAATTAATCTATTCTAACCACCTAACAATCATAAATAAGCAATTAAATCACTAATCAAACCTAACTAACCACCTCATTCATACTTAGCCTAATCTAACTCCCTAAGCAGAGTTTAGCAAGTAAACTCACAAGATTAGCAAACCGGTGAATCCACGGCAATGACAATGCGGAGGCGAGCAGAACACGAGCCTGCGACAACACCAAGCAAGGCCTAGAAGAGACCTAAAATGAGCCACGAAGCTCATAGCTAGGTTGTAAGGTTCGGTTCTGCTCTTGTGCTGCAGGGCTGGACCAAGCTGCTTGGTTAGGCTAAAACAGCAAGGAGACGAGTTGCAGTGGTTGCAGCAGGTGACAACGGTGGCTTCGGTGGTTGGATGGCAATGGACAATGGCTGGAACAGCCTTGGCAGACGGCGACAAGCATGAGACGACAGCCTGGACGTGCGGGGACGGTGAGCTGGCGTGGGCGAGCGTGGGGCTTTGGCAGTGCTTAGTTGCTTGGACGGCGAGTGGCAGGGACGGTCGACGGGCAAAGGGGTGCTAGCTGGTTCTCTCTAGATTTCTTGAGCTCAAACAACCTCAATAATGGGGAAAGCAAGCCAAGGGAAGAAGAAGAAGAGCTCGGCTGCAAGGGGGACCCAAAAATGCCTCAAAAGTCTTTGCAAAATATCCAAACTACTCATCACTTGCCCCCACCAGCTGTTGCCTCATCCTCAGCCAAGTTTTCCCCCTCAAGCTTCTCCTAGAAGCCACTCAAATGGTCCAAATGTTGCTGCCCACCTTGGCCTACGAATTTTGCAACATTCCCCTCCAATTCCAACTCCAATCTTCTCCAATTGAGCTCAAATCAAAGGCCAAAATGTTAAGGAGGATGCCCACATCACATTCCACATTTTTCCTTGCCAATTAGTCCAACTTGATTGCCAAAAATGCAACCGAAAACGGCCCTCTAATTTTCCTGATCCAAAAACACCCCACTTTGGAATTTCGCCGAAAACTCGGGTTTGTAGAAAAATCTTCAGAGGATGAGTCAACATTCCCAAAATAAATTGTGACATGACATAACTTTCAATTTCTAAAATTGTGTTCAATTTCGCGATTAATTTCAACCGGCGTGATTTTAGCGTGACTTAACATATTGGGTAGCTTTTAGGAATTTTTAGCGCATTTGACCGGTGGTCGATTATTTTCGAGCCGCATTGTACATCTTCGACTCATTGGTGACTCTCGATTGTCATGAAAATCTTGAGGTTTCAAATATAGGCACATGGTACAGAAATGACAGAAAAAATGATCTAGTGCCGTTCGACGAGAATTTTAGAATTAGGTGGAATCACCCATTTTTTAATCACATGCCTCTATCGAAATGACCTATCTTCGGTCTCTAATCGATTTTGACAGTGTCGTATTGACCCTTGCAGATTAGCACGATCGAGCAATTGATTTCTAGTTGAATTCTCAAGTCTATTGCGTTAAAGTCCCTTAACGGCTTCACCTAATAGACTAGTTATCTCGTGAGTGATCAGCTCAGAGAAAAGAACTATAGATGCGTCGATAAAAAGCCCAACTCATTCAATCGAAAATAGAATCAGAAAATCAGGATGTCACAATTTAAGCGTAGCATCATTATCACAAAATAATTCACTTGTGCCATTGATTAGCACACCCAGATGTGAAAGTAATCCCCATATCCAAACTATTTCACAAATAGTTTTCGCCATGGCTTGATATTTTGATTAAGCTAATGACAATGAAACTATTGATTGCTTCTTTGTCTTCCATGAAATCATAGACTTTCCAAGCTTGATGCAAAAACCAATAATGGATCATCTTGTCATTGGACTAGTGGCATAATCTATGTCACAATAGGCCATCATCTTCATGTTGTAGTCGTGGGATATTAGATTTTCAAGTCCTAGACATCCTTTCAAATACTTCACAATTTTCAGCACTGCATTCATATGTGATTGCTTTGGGTTATGTATAATATGAATAAATATCTATACTGCATAAAATATATTCTAATCATGGTGAGATAAATTAATTTCCCAATGAGTTGTTGATATCTTGATGGATCTTTGAGCAGTGGATCCTTATTTGGAGAAGAAGAGCTTGCATCATATTCATATGTTGCCAATTTGACATTATGCTCAATAGGTATAGTAGCTGGTTTGCATCCCAATAATCTTGCATCTGATATGATTTCTAGAACGAGTTTTCGCTAACTGAGACAAATTCCCTCATTGGATCAAGCCATTTCAATACTAGAAAAATATTTGGAAGGTCCTAGATCCTTAATATGAAAGGTCATATGCAAATATCTCTTGAGCTTCCGAATTGTGACATCATTATTTTCGATAATAAGTATATCATCAACATAAATCAACAAGTAGATTGATGAAGCACCTTTGGTCCACATGGTCAATGGATAATGATACTTGGAATGTGGAAATCTTGCATTTGTAAGTGACACAGTAAACTTTGCATACCATTGTTGAAAAGCCTGTTTGAGTCTACATAGGGATTTGCGGAAACAACATACTCGAGACTCTCCTTGTTTACGTAATCTTGGCGGAAGTTCCATATAAATTTTTTCATCGAGATCACCATGAAGAAAGGCATTGTTCACATCCATTTGGTGTAAGTCCCAATTACGCAATGTGGCAACAGATAGAAAAAAGTGAATAGTCACTTCTTTAGCAACATGAGAGAAGGTCTCATGATAATCAAAGCCTTCACATTGCATAAATCCTTTAGCAATGAGACGAGCCTTGTACCACTCAATTGAACCATCTACCTTATATTTTATTTTGTAGACCCATTTGTAGCCGATGAGCTTTCTGTGGGAAGGCAAGGGAATGACATCCTAAGTATTATTCTCTATAATAGTAGCTAATTCTTCTTTCATGGCTCTTTGCCATCGAATATCTTGGGCTGCTTCCTCATTAGAAGATGGTTCCTATTCTTAAGATATTCTACTGATGCAGCACATGTGTTCAAGTGATAACCTACTGAAGGAAACATAGGAGGACACTAGATACTGCATACATGGAGTCTCCAAAGTGGGACAAATATACTCCTTTGTCCATGTTGGAGGCTAGACCTGTTGTCCTTAACATCTAGGCACATGAACTAGTGTTCCTTTAGCAGCTGGTGATGAGCATTTAGAGTGTTGTTGTTGCGGTGATGATTGAGACCCATTATTGTTCTACTCAAGTGGTGAAATAGGCAATATGTTTATTGCAGAGGAAAAATTAGGAGATTCAGTAGAAAAATCAAGAGATCCAATGCAATCAAAACGTACAGTGGCTTCATAGAAATATCCTCTATCGATAAGAATTGTCAATGATTCGATGTTGGTATTGGCCGCTCATGTGGAGACGCCATTTCTTGGAAAGGGGATACATCCTCATGGAAGACAACATCTCGACTAACAACAAAATGACCTATAGATATCTCCATAACTCAAGAACCCTTCTATAGAGCTAGATATCCCATAAAGATGCATCAAAGAGCACAAGGATCCATTTTATGTTGACATTTCATATTCTTCACATAGCAAAGACAACCAAATACTCAGAGATGATCAATCTTTGGTTGTTTGCCAAAAAGCATTTCAAATGGGGTGCATCTTTCTAATATTCTAGTTGCCATGCAATTAATTAGATAGGCTATCGTAACCACATAATCTTCACAAAAAGATTCTAGAATGGAAGCTTGATATTTTTAGTGCTCGAGCAACTTCTAAAAGATGTCGATGTTTACGTTCGACAATGCCATTCTTTTGAGTATAAGCACAAGAACTCTCATGGAGTATTCCTTGAGAGGATAGAAAAGATTGACACTTAGTTGAGAAAAATTCACTTTTGTTATTTGTGCGAATCCTTTGAACATTTTTATCAAACTGGTTTTTTTTTTTTTTTTAATCATGGACAAGTATTTCGATAGATATGAAAGAGTCTAACTCTTGGATTGCATGAGGAATATCCAAGTGGCACGAGAATAATCATCAACTATGGTGAGGAAAAATGGGATCCATCATGGTGTGGCGTGTGGTAAGGACCCTAGATATCCATATGAATCAATGAGAAAACACTAGGGGCACGAGATATACTAGTTGGAAATGGTGCTCCTGATTGTTTTAGCATAGGGCATATCTTACAATTAGGACAAAGTAATTGAGCACTGTGACCCAGACGCTTATGAGAATGGGCAATTTTATTTCTAGCAATAACATTACGAGATATGGATAAATAAAAATTTCTCGAGAAGTTGACCAAAAATATAGCCCATTTGTTTCATTCTATCCAAGCTCATCAGTTTCCCAATCGAAAGATTTTGAAAGGAACAATTTTTGAAATTGAAATTGGCTTAACAATAATTATTTTCATAGACTTTGGAAACAAATATGAAATTGAATTCAAACTTAGGAATATATATAGCACATTTTTTAGGATAATGTTTGTGCTAAGGCATGCAAGCCAATTTTTCTGACATTAGTAATAGTCCCATTTGGAAGCCAAATAGATATGGAGGAATTAGGCTTTGTACAAACATCATAAAACATACATTAATTGCAAATTATGTGGTCATTGATGCTTATGTCAACAATCCATGCATCAACTGAAACATTCTTAGCTTTGCATTACGAAGTACTTGAAAAATGCGTAGTCTTGTCAACTGTCCTCAACTAATTTAGTGCCTTCATGATGTGATCCTAGGTAATTGGTTGATGAGCTTTGTCATTTCCATGCACTAATACCTGATAGGTAGAAAAATATTTTCCTTTCTTTTCTTTGTAAATATGCTTACCATGTAATTTCCAACATATTTCAATAGTGTGATGTGGACATTGGCAATATTCACAATACTTACCCTTGAATTTAAAATTTTGGCCTCTCCCTTTTTGGGATGACATGGCACCATAAGAGCCACTGGATTCGGACCCATAGGGATCTACATCCTTGTTGCCAATTTGGACTGTCCAATTGTTGGGAATAAGGGCTATTGGATTCAGTTCCATTGAGATCTACATCCTCAGCCAATTTGGACTGTCGAATTGTTGGTTTGAATTGCACAGATGCCATCCGATCCATGCTTTTGATCTTGGCTGTTGAATTGGTAACCTCTAGGGTTACCATTGTCTTCCTCCTCATTCTTGATCAACGATCAAGGGTTTCCTCCTGAGCCCGACCTCGAGCTCGCCATTTGCTATGGCGCGCGAAAGCCACCATGAGGGCGACCTAAAAGCTTCATTAGCACTGCAAGCACCACACTTTCTCCTTCCCTCTCATGTTTGGTGGTCACGAGGCGCTGGTTTTCTTCTTGGATAACCAATTGGAATATGCAACCAATCAGCGACATCGGCTCCATGGCAAGGATCTATGAGCAAAAAGGTACATAACTATTGTTTAAGACTAATAGGAAGCAAGTCACCTTCTCTCTCTTCTTAATCTCCATGTATTGCTTGAGGGTTGACTCTAGCCCTTCAAGCTGCTCCTTCATGGCTTCAAGTTCATTCCAAAGGACTAAAAGCGGTTGAAGCAAGCAGTAACCGAGAGGTTCCCTTGCTTCAACTCCACGAGAGCTTGGATTAGGGAAAAAACCTTAACCCAAGCTTCCCATACATCTCATTAATATTTTCCCACATCATTTTTGCATCCTCGGTTGTTACCCAATTCTCGATCCATGTCAATACCAAGTGGTTGCATTCGCATCAATGATGTTGCATGCAGTCATTGACTAGAAAAGGGACAGATTCGTCAAGGAATTCATCCTTGACTTTTGTGACGAGGGCTCGATAGAAATCTCTTGCCTAGGTTAAATAGTTGTCTAGTCTAAAAGTTGAAGCGTAATCAATCTCAATGCCGGTCCATCAACTGGTGATGTATAAAGCGAATTGTTAGGTTTTGGATGGCTAGCAATGGTTGGAAAGGGCAGTGGTGCAAACTCGAGTGGAAAACTCAATTAGGGATTTGTCCTCGATCCACTTGAGTTGAATTTGGGTCTGTGACTTGGGGAAACCTGGATCTGGATCTCCATTCGGGTTTGTCTGTTGTCGTGGCCCGTAATTTTCCCATTGTCCACTAACTAGGTCCAGCGGCCCATGGTCCCTAAATTTGGACCCATGACACACATGGCGATTGAATTGGAGTGAGCAATTGAATTGCGACTGGAGCAAGTGGGTGTTAAGTAGTCTACTCAACTTGTCCTGGGACTTGGTTGGGTATTTCTTTTGCTGTGGGTAGGATTGGACTTTGAACTTCACTACTGTCTGGGTTTTGCATATTGAAGATAAGGTTGAACCCATTTTCAATGTGTTGATTCTGTTTTTTAGGTAGTGATTTGCAGCAACAAACCAGAAAACAATCGAAGGCATTCAAGAAACAAGTTGTGAAAGGTGGATCAAGAGCAAGGCTTTGGTACCATGACAAGAAACGTAAAGGGAATGAAGAGAAATTTATTCTGTATTTCTCATTATGTCCAATGTACAAGTATATGGCTGTATTTGTAGTGCAATAAATGAATAAGAAAGAATGTACACAATAGTATCTTTCCTAAAATGTTTCATATCTACGATTTGCTGATTCAATCACCAAATTGGAATCTGGATAGGGAATTAATCATCGGACCAAATCAAATCCTTTCCCCAACAATAATTATATTTCATATTTTTCAATATAAAATTTTTTTTGGTTCATTTGGTAATAGTGTGGGTAGGCTTTGAGCCCAACTAGCAATACCTTAATTTTGCTAGCTTGTCATGTCACTTTTGTGATCAAATATGTATGCTAACCCCTTCAGGTGGCACCCCGAGGCACATTATAAAAAAAAAAAAAAAAAAAGTGTGAGTGATGGCCTGGAGGTTGTGGTGGCTAAAGATAGCCGATAGGCATAGAGGCATCGAGACAAGGTGACTTGGCAATACATATATTTCCAATACATGATTACTAGGTCAAGGAAAAGGCGCAACAAAAAAGGAGAAAACCGACCAGAAAAAAAAAAGTTTATATATTAGTTTATTTAGAAGAGAAAAAATAAATGTTATTTTATCCATTAATGGTGAAGATCTCAATTCCTAGAAAATGGGCCAGTGGTTATTTTCAATGAAATTCAAGTAACCAAAATCCACAATTCATGTCTGAAGAACACACTCAAACTAAAAAAAAAAAAAAATCATTTTCATAATAT
Source organism: Eucalyptus caleyi (assembly GCA_014182885.2). Classification (NCBI taxonomy): domain Eukaryota; kingdom Viridiplantae; phylum Streptophyta; class Magnoliopsida; order Myrtales; family Myrtaceae; genus Eucalyptus; species Eucalyptus caleyi. Next base: position 41,481,599 of record CM024470.2, read on the forward strand.
TGTGATTCGAATCATTAGTGAATTAGTTATTTGGATTTATAACCTCAAACCCTTTAGTTCTAGCCCCTCCTAGCATTCAAACACAACCATTATTTGCATGTTTTGATAATTTTCTCTATCATTTTCCTTTTCTTGGTTATAGTTAGAAATTTTTTTCATTTAATTTATTAAAACATTTAACTTTTTCCCCACACGTATAAATTGTCCATCGTCTGTTCTCCTTAATTATATTGGAGACCTTTGTTCATATAGGAAAGGAGAAATCTGATACCGTGTTGCCGTCATATTTGAAAGTAGAGGTTTACATCAATGCCAAACTAAATTGCTCATTGCTCATCGCATTCCCACTGCAAATTTAGTTGAAGGGGATTTCTTTATCTCTAGCTTTAACATTAGGTATGAAATTATCGATATGAAATGCCGTGGGAGTGCTCCGACATCTAGAAATTACATCCACTGGACATTAAGTACATGCGAAATCAGCCATAATCAATTGATATTTTACAAGACCCATTATATTCTGCAGAATCTTATCTCAAAGACACGTGGTAACCAGATTTCAACTGATGCAAATCCTAATCTTGACCTAGACCCATCAATAAGTGAGGAAATATTTTAGAGCTCACATGACTACTTCAACATAAATAAAGTAATAAGGTTTATTGTATCATTGAGCTTGTGCCAGTTTTTGTCAGTTTGATGATTTTGAAATATTTCTTGTCAGTTTATAATATGCTTTGTTGGCCATATTGGTGATGAAAAATGTATGTGTGTTAGTTTTTTTTTTTCTTTAATGTTTACTAACTTTATTCAATCATTTATTCTTTCATCACATGGAATCCCAAACTCTTCTTCCGATACTCTAAAGAGCTCTCTCACTATATCGTTGCTGAGAAACGAAAGAGGGATCACGAAGCGTCTCTCATCTGTTGTATAGACAACGAAGTGACCCTTTTGAGCAACTGATGATCTATTTACATTTGTCGAAGCGGACTTGCTGTTCGTCCGATGAAACGAAATTCTTTTTCTTCCAATTGCAGCCATCTTCCGCCACTTCCTTTCCATTTGAATCAGCTTCTTTGTGCTTATCATTTTGTTCAACTCCGAGAAATTCTCAACGGAAGAGCGAACTTGATTTTTGTTGAATTTGAGTGCTATTTCTAGTTGTGCAGAAAGTATTGGCCTTCCCCTAGTTTTATACTGAGAGGGCTAACGAATTGGCATCCTATGTAATCCAATGTATCTCTTCCGATGTGAAGTCACGTGGTAAGCAAACCGATGTGGTCATATTGAGAAAAACTTCACAAAGGGTCAAGATTGTTGCTTCCGTGGGCTCATGAGGACAAGATTGCATAACAGAAGAGAAGGATTCTCTTACTATTTTGCAAGTGAGTTTAGCTACACAGTAGGGTCCAGATCGGTTTGGTTGTCCACTTGATTAACCACATTCTCTCCGTGACTCACAAGATCAACCACAAATTGCTGAAGATCACAGCAAATTAGTCCCCTATTGGTGCCTGCCGGTTCTTGTATTATCAATACCGACAGACAATCGAATATTTATGAGAAATTCCTGGTCACATTAGCAAGCAATACTGCTGGACCCAGAAAATTCAGAGATTTCAAGCACACAAATAGGTGATACTTTGGGTCTTCCCACCTTCTGTCGGGTTGCTAGAAGATGTATTAATTAGCAATATGAACTGATGATTTGCACCAATGCCATAAGTAGAAGTGTTAAATGAGTTGTACAACCCATTTATGGTTAAATGGGTCATTAATGGATCAAGTTTTATTTCATAAAGGACCTATAATGGGTTTTAATTGGTCAATACTAAGATATATGGGTTTTAAATGGATCAGCTCTCTAACCCGTTTATGACCCATTTATCAACCCATTAAAAATGAACATATTTATTTTCACTTAAAACCTCATCATCTCTCTCTCCTCTCTTTAACTTTACAATTTTTTTTTAAAAATAAAAACTGAAATTATAATTATTTTTATTTTTTTTTTTTTTCTTTCCCTTTTTTTTTTTTTTTTCTTCCTTCGGTTGCCGACACGGCGATGGCTAGCGAATGGCTAGGTGAGCCTCGAGGTTGCCAGCATCGGGCGAGCTTGAGCTCGCCGGATCTAGTGAGGCGGAGGCCTCACCGATGTCCCGCGAGGCTCGAGCCTTGCCGATCTGGTGAGACTTGAACTTGCTGGCATCGGGTGAGGCTCGAGCCTCGCTAGATCTGGTGAGGGGCGAGCTCAAGCTCACCGATCTGGCGAGGCGGAGGCCTTGCCGATGGATTTGGCGAGACTCGAGCTTGCGGCCGCCGAGGCTCGCCCGCCAAAGAAGAAGAACAAAAAGAAAAAAAAAAAGAAAATTAAAAATTATATTTAAAAATAAAAATAAAAATAATTAAAATTTTAATTTTTTTAAAAATAAAAATAAAAAATATATTTTTAAATAAAAATATAAATAATTAAAATTCGATTTTTAAAATAATTATTTTAAAAATTATAAAAATTGTCCAATGTATAAAACTATTTTAGTTTTTAAATATATATAAGAAATAATTTTTTTTTGAAAATTATAAAAAATTGAAAAATTATTGATTGGATTTGTGTTGCGTGGAAGTTTTTTTGTTATATAATCTTTAAAAAAAAACGTAAGAATAAGTTTTTCTAAATTTGGTTAAATATGAAAATATTTTATTAATATGAGTTGGGTCGAGTATGGGTCGGGTATGGGTCAAAAAATTTACATTAGATATAAATGGGTCATAAATGAGTTAATGGGTCAATTTGGGTCAACCCATTAATGACCCGACCCACCCGTTTAATAACTCTAGCCATAAGCAAAGGTGTATATCCACACTATGCACTTGTTTAGGCTTATTGAAAATAGAGAGTGGAAGAAAGAAACCATCGATTAAGGGGACAAATAGTCTAATGACAGATACTTTTTTTCCTTTTTCTGCATGTAAGCAACAGACATAAGCTGCTACTTGAATTTTTAGGCATTTCACTAAACATGTCTAATTGTGTTGAAACAGACCCACGCAGGACGCAATATTTCTGGTGACACAAATCTGTTTATACCAAACCTAACAATCACGTGTAAACAGATAATTGCCGGACTACTGTCCAGTTTTAAAATCGTGTTGATTTATTTACTATTATTTTTGGGCCGACAAAGTTTAAGGCGTGTTTGAAACTAATCATCGGCAGGGAAGTGGAAAGTCGCACGAAAGCACGTGCGAACTTTCGCTCGTGCTTTCAAAAGTTGACCATAAGTCAAATAATGGAGCTTCTCAATTAGCATAATGGAAAAACTACGATCAGAATATTCTCCGAAGGAGCTTTTTGCTATTTTACCATTCTGCCCTCGACATTACCAAAGCATCACTTTGACCAAGACCTTCGAGAAAAACAATAAAGTGTCTTCTTCAACATAAATTGATTAAAACACGCAACCATTGCTTGGCCTCCCCCACAAAAAAAATTTAAAAAACATGTAATTATCATATTAGGTGGCCTAAATAATGCATCATTGGCTTAGATCCCTCTTTTGAGATATTACTATATACGTTTGAATTGATCTCATCTAACTAATATGACCTAACTACTTCCTTTTAATTATATCAAGACTATAAAAATAAAACCTTTCATTTGTTTTCCGAAAATTCCAAAGATAAAATGTTGAAAATAAACAGATTTTCAAGCAGATTTGCGATAAGGTTCAATTGTCTTCCGAAGAATTCGTGTAGGTTATGCACTTGTTGGATATAAACTCTCTACTCTTGAAGCAATCCAAAGTGAATGGCTTAGCAGCCTGAATAATGCTTAGAGGAAGCCGCCAGTGAGTGTGGTATGCAAGCAACAAGATGTTGCTTTTAAGGGTCAATTTTAAAAGTTGGGTTGTCCTTATTTCTATGGAAATGGGACTCAGCAGTTCGTGTCAACGTTAGTGACTAAATTAATTCATCATTATATACTATGTGCAGTGTTATACTATGTTTTTTAATATCTCAAGTAATTTTATTGGTAAAAGATCATACTATTTTTTATGAGATTACAAATTCAACACATGTAGTGAGTGAATTTGTGGCCAACTCCTGCATTGGACATTTATTTTTCACATGGAGAAACTTTTTAACTTATGGCACTCAGTGGAGCTAAGATGACGAACTTGATATCTATGTCTTGACATAGTAGTTATCGCTTAATTTGGACATTTTAGTAGAAGTGATATTCTTATGGTAATGCCTAGAAGTGGTAACCACACCAGTGATCCTTCTCTCTTGCACCTTTTACTTAATGAAGCAAGACAAAGGGTATCACATAGTTTAGTTTACACTAAGACCAATTTCTTCAAACTTGGCAATGGGGAAATGCCAGCCTGAATTCGAATTACTATAGAAACCTTTAAATGGAATTCTAATATAGTGTCATATACAACCCTACTTTAGATTATTATAATCCAATAAGTATGTAATTTGCGCAATGTCAATGTTTCTTTTCCTATGCAATCAAAATCCTTTAATTAGATTTATATGACATTAATTTTGCTAAAGTGACAGAATTAGCAACATCATATTGATCTGCACTAGTTGGGAGGGAGAAGAGTTCGCCATCATCAATGAGGGTCGCCACCACCTCAAACCAACCCTTGCTAGAATCGGTCGAAGGCTAGCAACCCTCACCAACCTCCATAAAAGATTGACATCCCTCGTTAACCCTATTCCTTGTTTATAAATATTTGTCATTTGCATCGTATACTATAGCAATATTCTCCGGCATTACCTCAAAATTTATCCGTCCTTATACTGCGCATGACCACTACCTCAAGCAAATCTATTCATTTTCATCCACGTCGGCTTACTGTCTCACATCCCCTTTCCTCTCACTTTCTAGGAAAACCCGACCTTCTCGTATGATGTAATCAAGGCTAAAAAGGACCAATGAAATCGAAACATTTAGACAAAGGCCCAAGACCGAATCAAAGTAATACCCAAACGTGTGAACGCCGAGTTTGAATCCTTTCCGTTAATAACAGGAAAACCCAAGGGCAATCTCGGTAATTGAGAGTCTCTATATATACTGAGCAACCCAAGCCCCTGCTAAATCTCCATAATCACGCAATCTCCTCTGGCCGCCATCAATGGAAGAAGCCGAAGCAGTCATGAAGATCATCGATACGTGCTGGTTCGAGCTCGAGATCTTCAAGAAACGACCAGACACATCGCCTTCTTCAGCCTCCAGATCCGCTCCGGGACAAGAAAGCATAGAAATACCCGAGAAAGGAAGCCCGCGTCTTCAAATTTCTCGGACTCCGTCGATTCTTGTGAGGTCCATGAGCGATCAAACGAGCATCATCCCAACAAGTTTCCAATCAAGCCCTCTCTCTCCAGACTCAGTCCTTCGCGCGACTCCCATGCACAGCATGATCTACGAAGAAGAGGTAATCAGAGAAGAAGAGGAAGGTTTCACATGGAACAACCCGAGAAGCTCGGAGTTCTCACGCAGAAACAAGGGCCAAATGGGAGGAAGAGGGAAGAGGAGGGCCTTGAGCAAGAGCCTGTCGGAGCTCGAGTTCGAGGAGGTAAAAGGGTTCATGGATCTGGGGTTCGTCTTCTCGGAGGAAGACAGCGTTGACTCGAGCCTGGTCTCCATCATTCCTGGGCTACAGAGACTGGGCAAGAAAATCAAAGATGGCGATGAAGACGACGAAGATGGCGATCATCATCTAGAAGATGGTGATGAGAAAGAGATTGTTGGCGAGCCTGCAGTTGTCGCGAGGCCATATCTGTCGGAGGCGTGGGAATGGTGGGAGGAGAAGAAGGAGGAGGATCCATTGATGAACTGGAAGGTTCCTGCTCTTGGGAACGAGACCGACATGAGAGAGAGTCTCAAATCGTGGGCTCACACGGTTGCTTCAACTGTCGTTAGATGACGGTTGTTTCTGTTGTTGTTGTGGTTATCGGTTCAATTCGGAAGTTTTGATAATTCTTCTTTCTTCCGTCTTGTCTTCTTATAAGAAGATAGCTCGATTTTTTTCATGTAAATACAATACACATGAATTAGTTGTCAATGAAATTGGAGATTCTCATCTTGGGTAACTCTTGATTCGGCTTTGTTTAAGGAAAGCAAATGTGATGTTTCTTCGAGTTATTATTTATGGAACCATTTTGATTTGATGACTTTTCTTTTCCCCAAAATCAAGACAACATATGTCAGCTTCGTTCATCAATGATTTGATTTTTCACATCATTTACAGCGTAATTGGTGGCGTATTATGTTGATTGCGTAAACGCAATCACTTCTTGTCTCCCTCTACTATCTAAGAGCTTCTGAATCTTATCTCTTTGAATCACATGAAAGAGTCGCTGAGGTTTTCCCCTTTTAATTTTCTTCATACATGCATATAATGCCTGATTTAGGGAAAAATAATGTCGTTCGAAGGATGTCATTTGATGCACGTAAATCAACACTATTTCAGGTGCACCAAAATCTACGCAAGTTTTTCGTCAAAGTTTTGCCACTTATAGCCGGCTGCCGCACCTGAAATTCGAAAAACCATTTGTCGTTGCTCTCTCTCTTTCCCGTTCCGGAGGACGATGACTCGTAGATTGGACCGGTGTCGATTTTATAGCACTCGAATATTCAACCCCACCTAATGTATCCGTGCTAATTTTCTACGTAGAGTATATTTAACCAAAGTATTTCGTGGGTTTCAAGGCCACTGAGTTTTCAGATTGCGACCATAATAATTTCTGTGGAGAAGATACAAAATTGCACCTCCCGTGAACTAACTCCTAAACAAATTTACAAATTTGCCATTTTTTCTCCTCAAACTGCCCCTTCCCGTCTTCGGAATTTTCAGCCCTCCAAAATAAAGCTCCAATTACAAAGTTATAACCGTAGCCACCTAACCTTAATTCTGTTGCCACTATTCTTTGCCACCACCAGCCATCCAAGAATGCTGTGTTGAAATATATCACATCGCATGAGCAGAGAGAGATAGATCTAGGGGCAATGATGGTGAGTAGGGCGTCTAAAACAACCAGCAAAAGGTGATGGATGCAGCTATGAGATTTTGTGAGACCACTATTCTAAAAGTTTAAAATTTTAGATAAGTGCACAATGTAATATTTAATTATTTCATCACTGCCTCTCACGTTTAATCTAGTATTTTTGCATAGTATTAAGCGTGGACATATTTTATTGGGAAGACAAATAGGACTTGGAAACAATTTTAACTCAAGACCTCATGTTATGATAATATGCAAGATTTTGTAGGATTACTACCGACTATATTAAAAGCTTAAACTGTCGATTGTTTTAATGTGTTCTACATTCTAGTTATGGAGATCTTAGGATCCTAATTTCATAGCTTACACGTGATATAAGAGTAGTCATAGTCTAGCTCTCAAACATTCAGATTTGGCCTTATTTAAAAAAAAAAAAAATTGTCCAGTGAGAATTAATTTTGACGACATAGATGGACAGGAACTTGTCAAGAGAAGCATTTTGATGGGTGGGTGCCTCTAAGGAATGGCGCATGCACCACCATACGCAATTGTCACCTAGCGCTAGGTCTGACATCAATGACTTGCGATGTAGACCCGATTGACCATAGGTGACTCGAGCCAATGACCCAAGATCCCACCTGAGGATCTAACCCATTGACATGACCTACTTGGCCGTTGCTAGTGATCAGACACACCTCGCACTCAAGTAGCACATGAGGACGCGTGAGAGCTCTGTTTGGAGTGTTCTCAGTGTCAGCGTTCTTGTATCAAGATGCTTTACAATGTGATGCATTTATTTTACAATTTTGATACTTTTAAGGATATGAAAATACATACATAACCATACAAATGTGTATTTTTAGAGAATTTATGCATATTTTCCTGTATTTCTCTATGATTTCAGAAATGTAGATGCTAACTCACATGTATATCATTAGATATAGAATGTGTAGAGTTTAATTTATTGATAGCATGTATAAGGTTTAACATGTGTCAATGAAAAGAACAATATAATTAGCATGTCAAATTTTAGTAACAAATTTGTCCCTGTCTTCAAGTTTAAATATGCATATATATATATATATATATATATATATATATATATATATATATATAGAGAGAGAGAGAGAGAGAGAGAGAGAGAGAGAGAGAGAGAGAGAGAGAGAGAGATTGTATTTGAGAAAAATTGATTTCATATTGTGGTAGAACGTCTTTGTTCTAATGATGGCTAATTGATTTCATATTGTGGTATGATTTCATATTGTGGTAGAACGTCTCTTGTTCTAATGCATGGCTATATTCGCAAAAAAGGTGATTGTGTATTAATTCATAGAGCAACACATGTCCAACATATGGTTGAGGAATAACAGATCATAATGGTTCATATACCTAAAGGTAGTGAATTAACGAAGGTTGCATGACCAATGTCATGTGGAGAGTATACAATTACATGTTATATTATTATGCGCAAAGGTGATTACATAATGATATGTGTGACTTTCAAGATGTGTACCTATATGATTTTAAGTTACACAATACTCACATGATGCTAATTGTACATATTACTAAAAATAAGCCGATAGATAGTATGTGACCCTAGAAAGCATACTTTGCTATTTGGGAAAAGAACAATTGAATTTGCTTGTTGTCTATGAAACAATCTATTCAAGAACAATTAAAAGTGATATGCTAGGTAAGTACACTGCTATATAGATGATGGTAGCCATGAAGGCTAGGAACCATATATTGTCTAATGTTAAGATAAGGACACATTTGCAAAGTTTCTTCAACATGAGATATGATGATTTGGTGGGGTTAGGGATTACATCCTAAGATGATAAATCCGCAAATTGAGTTTAAGGCTCTTAACAAATTGAGTTTAAGGCTCTTAATGTTTCTATTTATATTGCTTGTATTGTGCATCAAGTCCTAAACATCCTTCCACTTGATTTTGGAATTATCAAGACTAACTACAACTCTTAATATGAGACGGTCAATTAATGACCTAATAGCTCGGGTGGTGGCAAAGGAAGGGCAACTTGCCTATATACCTCTAGTTCTAGCAATAAGAAGAGTAAGAAGTCTCTAAAAATTATACTCATAAAGGAACTTCTAAAACACTGGTCATTCTAACAGTTTGGATTCTAAAAAAGCATTCTCTAAGAAGGATGGTGACCACTCCTTCTTTCGTAAGAAGAAAAGTCATATAAAAAAATATTGCGACAAATATAAAACTTGATTATTTATGTGTGAGCTTACAGGTAATGATTCTTTGGCATATGATTATGAATCTTCAAAAGCCCCATCTAGCTCATGGTGGCTAGATAGTGCTACAACTAATCATGTTGCATTTACCATACAAGGATTTATAAATCGGAAAAAGCTAAATTATGATAAATCAAAGCTCATTGTGGGAAAAAAAAAAGAACACTAAAGTTGACGTTGAGTTAATGTGAGATGTTATTTTAAATCTAGATTTTGGTTTTAATTTGATATTAAGAAATATACTTTATGTACCTTCTTTTAGATGGAACTTAGTTTTCGTATCATGTCTAGATATGTGTGGCTACTCTTTTGCAATAAGGAATGGTATTTTTTTTTTTAAATATTTTTTTAATTCAAATAAGGTTGGGTGTTGCAAAATGTCCAATGAATTGTCCATATTACGTTTAACTCCCAAAGATATATGCATTGCTTATACTGCCGAAAAAGTTGTTTCCAAAAGATGCATTTGGCATAAATGGCTTGGTTACATCTCTAGGGAAATCGTGCAAAGGCTAATAAAAGTTGACATTCTACTTGTTCTAAAAAGTGATTTAGAGATTTGCATAGATTGTTAAAGAGGATTACTAAAATAAAGAAGAAAACTACAGTTCGCAATACTAACCTATTGGAGGTCATTTACACTAATATTATTGACCCTATACGGTAACCTTGCATAAAATTTTTCATTTCATCCAATTTTCAAGTTGAATTGGTGCTGATGCTCACCCCAAATAATTTACAAGTGTAATAAGATCGGATATTGTGAAGGAATGCCCCAAGACACACAAAGCAATTATTGCACGAAAAATTAACGATTTGGAAAAATAAAATGTCCAGGCTGATTTAGTCCAATTCTCGAGTTGAAGTGGACTCAGTGCTCACCCTAAACAATAAATCAACTTAATAAGATTGGATTTGCACAAGAATTGCCCCAAGACACAGGAAGCGTTTATTTCACGAAAGACTAATGGTTTGAAAAATAGTTCTTTAAAGATAATGGCTCACATTTCACTACAAAAATTATTCGATGCAGAATAACTTTATTATCAATAGCAATTTGCAACTAAACGTTTTCTTTAATAATGTAAATATTTTTGTTCATTAAATTTGCAACACAAGTTATCATTTTCAAAGAATTATATATCAAATTATTCATTTTCTATGAAGTAAAGAAATTAAAAATACTTTTTTTTTTTCTTTTTGGTGTTGTAAGATAGAAGAAGAGAGTTAGGAAAAATATTCATGGTAGTGTAAAACACATTTTCCATATAAAAGGTCGCAAAATGAAAACTCTTATATGCTAATTGTGGACTGAATTTATTTATCAATATTAAACGTAGTATATCTGTCACCATCTAAACACTACGTGTATAATGATTTATTTTAGATTTTCAATATGTTAAATAAAAAGTCCAAAAAGAAAATTAAAACGAATCAGACAGCCGAAAACTCATTTCTTCTGATAAACATAAACCAAAAAGAAAGGAAAACTCTTATTAGAATTATAATTTGCGGTCTCTAGTCAACGACACGAGTGAGAGAATTCGTCAGTTAAAAAGGTCAGCCTCTCTCCAACTTACACTTAAACATCGCTAGACTCTTGCCTTGCCCTCCTACTTGACAGCACAGGCTACTGCAATGGCCCAAGACCTGAGGTGCTCTCTCATGGCGATCCCATCGCTCAGCGGAGGCATCTTCTTCACCGCTTGGATTCCGCTCGCGACTCCAAACCCTTGACGACGACGATTCAGGAGGAAGCGATTTTCCTCAAACCCAGAGCAATCCTCCCCATCACATCCCAGATCAAGCTCCCCAAGGACGCTCCTCCTCCTTTCGTGGAACATCCTTTTGCTCCTCTGCCTCCTCTTGCTTCTTCTCATACTCGCTTTGAGCTTCGACTCTTCCTCCGCCGACTCCGGAGTCCCCACAGCTTCCGCGGCTAAAGATCTCATCACTCCTAGCTCTGCAACTTCAGCGTCGAGGTTTCTGCATCTGGGGCATTTTGGAAGCGAATCTTCGGTAGTTGTAGCAACGGGCTTGGCTCGTGCTGCTTCGTGCTCAGGTCCAATCGCCAGGCTCTTGACGGGCTCTCCTCCTCCTCCTTTCTCTTCCGTTTCTTCTGCTTCAGCAGCAGGAGACGGAGGCCGAGCTCTTGAGAGGACGTTGCTGAAGAACCAGAGGGAGTCCAAGCTGTCCACAGCCCCCAGACACTCCATTCTCGCTGCCCCGTGAGCGCATGAACGGAAAGCAGCTGAGAAAAGGGGAAGAAGATCTGCCAATAAACGAAAAGGCGATGTACGCGGCGATCTTTTTGTCTCGGACAAGACGGGACGTGAACGCGGAATTCTCGTCGGTCGAGGCCGAATGACGAAGATAGCCTTCGTCTAGCGGCCGTAGTAGGGGCAGTGGCGGGGGTATTTTCGTCTTTTCGGAGGAAAACTGGTGGCGCAAGCCGGTGGGTGAATTTCGGGGTCGTGATTGTCGCTTTCTTCTTGAATTCTAAGCGGTGCGTGCGATCCACGCGCTGCAGGAGAAGGTTGGGGTTGGCGCCTTGGGTGGAACGTAGGTAGGGGAATAAGGTGGAAATTACCCCCAACGGTCGACCACAACGTGGACACAGCCATACAGGTAATTATTGCTGTCATTACTCACTCTTCACACCGAAATATGATTTCAAATTGAAAGATAGAAGTTATATGATTGAAGAAAGGTTACAATATTAACTTACACATTAATATCATAGTTTCGTATTAATGGAGTCTGCCTGAATTGACACAAGGTCGTATTTGAATTGATTGCACTCAATAATCGACGCAAGAGAAGGAATTTTCACATAATATTTATGATGTATTTGTTTCTGGGAAACCATTTTTCAGGAAAACAGTTAGTTTTATTCTATTTGGTGATATGAGATTGAAAATATTTTCTGGTATTTGGATTGCATTTGAAAAATGATTGAAGGTGTAGAAGATGATGACGAAGAGGAAGAGGAGGGAGCAAAGCCAACGGGAGCGCAGGAGGGGCTAGGGTTAGAGGTGGCAATGGTGATGAAAGGGAGGGGGCAAAGGAGAAGGAGAGAGGGATGAGGAGTTAGGGTTACGTTCACAGGCAAAGCAAGAAAAGAGAAAACAAGAAAAAAGAAAAAAAAAAGAAGAAAGAAAAGATATAATAATAACAAATTCAAAATTTTTATTTAGAAATTCTTTTTAATAATAAATTTTTCATTAAGCAATGAACTTAAAACATTTTGGAAAACGTTTTCCGATTCTTTCAAAGGGGAAATCGTTTTCTTGAATTTAAGCTTTGGAAGGAAAACATTTTTTGTTGATTAGAAAAACATTTTCCGTGCCTCATTTTCCTAAATGAACCAAACGCTGGAAAATGAAGAAAATGTTTTCCTGGAAATTGTTTTTCACAAAACAAACACACCCTTAGTTTAATTCAAGTTCCAACTTGAGTTTTGTCAGTACACTTAAACTAGAAATAGTGATACATCCTAGTTTCGAAAGTCTAAATTCTTGATCCATCTTTTTCTTTGAAGAAGTGAAAGGACAAGTTGAAGACAAGATGGATATTTTTTTTCTTGTCTTGAGAAATGCTCTCTTTTATGTGCCATTGCATGGAGAGATACTAGAGAGAGCAATAAATGAAGTACAAAACTTTTCTAATTATTGCTTTTTAATTCTAGAGCTATTATGCTGTGGCTAGGATTATTTTCTTTCAAATTTGCCTTTGACTTCAAGTGGCTAAAAGAAACAAACCGCTATTTTGTCAAAAATAAAATAAAAATCAATGATTGCAAAAGTGTAAAAAATTTAGTGGTAAAAAAAAGGTAAGATAAGGTACTTTTGTTTCAAAATAGTTCAAGTGCTTTTTAGGAAAATCACAGATAGTCCCTTAGCTAACTTGTGTTGTTATTAGAGTTCGTATAATAAAGTCCAAATGTGGAAAGTGTTGTTATAAGAGTTGGCGTAATTAAGTGCGAATGCTGAAATGAGAGAGAGAGAACTATGGTTGGCTACGATCCTCAAGATTGTTGTGGTTAGTTAGTAGATGTGACAAATGGATGGGCTGGGTTGGGTTTAGGAGGGTGATAAATTTTTCTTATCTAATTTAACCATCTAACTCACACACACACTCTTTTTTTGTTTGTTTGTTTTTTTTTTTTGGCTATACAATTTAAATGACCTACACACACAACACAACCTAGATCAACCTTAACCCACCCAAAGAACAATGAAAAGGCTAAATAGATCTCAAAAAATAAATAAACAAAAAATAAAAGAAATCTCCCGTTCTTCCCATTGTGTTGCTGCTCATCTCGTCATTACCGCCCGTTTTGTTGATCACTAACTTTGTTGGTCCTTGTTCAAACCACACAACCATCGGCATCTGATGGTTCACAGACGTAAAGAGCATCGGACCTTCACATAGAGGGTAAGATTTTTTTTTTTCAATGTAAGTTACGTTAATTGAGATTATAATTTACTATTTTATGAGATTGATCTAATAAGGTAAGATATAAAGATTCTTAATTAGTATAATATGAGACTAACATGTGTAAGTCGAGTAAAGCCCAACTTTGATGAAAGCATTTGTGACTAAAAACTCTATAAATAATGCCGATCTCTCTCATCTAACCTCATATAAGGAGTAGTTAATAGACGTAATTTGTGAGAGGCAGACTCATTAAGCTAGTGATATAGAGAGCAATAGATGGGAATCACTCGAGCTTTGGATCATTGCAAGTCCTCATCAAGAATGACAGATTTGAAATCAAATGCGCAAACCTCTTTTTCAGTATTATTATGTTTTAGATTCTAGTTGTGGAGATCTTAAGGTGCCATTTTTGTTGCTTACATGTGGTATCAAGGCAGCCATAATCTAGGTTTAGAACATATGAATTTTGCCCGTTTTAAGAATTGTTTGTCCGATAAAAAATTATTTTGATCACATAGACTAATAGAGCTTGTCGAGACGAGCAAATTGGTGAGTAGCATGCCTTCAAGGGACATCGCATGCGCCCCCATGCATGGCCATGTGCAGTGTCACCTAGTGTATGCACGCACTAGGATTGACATCATCATGATGTTAGCACCCACTGACATAGGTTGACCCAAGTTGACGATAGGTGACTCAAGTCAGTTTAAGACCCGACTCATTGACTCAATCGGCTGACCATTGACCAAACCAGTCGGACCGATGATTTAGGTTGGATCGGTAAGCAAAGCATGTGCTACATGCGCTATGCACTCAGGCGATATGTGAGGGCATGTCTGGGCTATGTTTGGAGTAAGCTTGTTCTTGTGTTCTCGTATCGAGATGCCCTAAAATGTGGTGTATTTAGTTTACATGCTCAATACTTTTAGGGCGCGCATGACAACATTTTTGTTTCACTATTTCTCTATTTTTCTGTTCCTCTAAGTAAGTTTGGAACATAAATCTGTTTGGTAATGCAATTTCATTTTTCTATTTCTGGAACAGATTTCTAATCTAGAAATAGATTTGGAGTAGAAATCAAAAGTTAAAATAGCTTTTCTATTTCTAAAATAGAAATGAGAAATCAAAATTTTTTTCATCATACATTCTCGTAACAGCCCATCACCCACTCGCCACCCGTGGGACGCCGAACACTCTCCACCCACCACCGGCCTCGATCGCCAACCACTGGCCACTAGACTTCGACCACTTGTCGCTAACCGTAGGCCACTGGACGCTAGACACCCATCAGTCGTTTGCCGCTCATCACCAATTGCTAGATGTCGAAGGCCCAACACCAACCATTGGATGTCTACCTCTGACCGCTCGCCAGACACCCATCAGCCGGTTGTTGGACTCCGAACACCAGCCGCCAATTGTTAGATGCTGGACTCCGGATGTTGAACGCCAGACGCCGGCCACTAGACGCCGATCCTCGGACTCTGGACTCCAGCCCCCCATTGCTGGTCGCCAGACATTGGATGCCAAATGTCAAACTCCGACCACCGTACGCCGACTATTGCTACTCCTAGAAATAGAAATTTTATTATATTATCAAACGAATTTTTATTCCATAAGGAGAAATTTTGAATCGTTATCAAACACATTTCTTTGTTCAGAAACTCATCCATGGAATAGAAATTGATTTTTGTTCCAAAAATTTTGTCATCGCGCCCTTAAGGAAGTGAAAATGCATATAAAACCCCATATGTGTACTTTTAGGGTATATTTGCATATTAACTAGTATTTCTCTATGGTTTCACAAAATGAATGCTATTTCACATGATATCATCACATATAGAATGTGTAAAGCACGATTAATTGTTAACATGTACAAGGTTTAACATGTATCAATAAATAAAATGATGTAATTGGCATAGCATGTGACTTTAATACCAAATTACCCCTGTCTTCAAGTCTAAAATTATATTTATATGCCAAATGCGAGACATAAAGTTTATATCCCTAATGCTAAAGAGTTTTAGGGATTCAATTGAGTTATAACTGCCAAAGTAGTACACTAATTGGGTTTGAGAAATATTGATCTCATATTATGGTGTGATGTCTCTTGATGTAATAAGTGGTCATGCTCCCTAAGGGGGTGATTTTATATTGGTTCATGGAGGGATACATGTACAACATATGATTGATGAGTGACTAATCATAGTAGGTCATACACTCAAAGGTGAAAAATTCACAAAGGGTTATATATAATAGGGTTAATACCCTGAAAAACCCCAAACTGGTACACCTATGACAAATTTATCCCAAATTATTTTTTTGACCACCAAAAAGCCCAAACTTATATACTTTTGACAAATTTACCCCAAACTGGTAATTTGTGACAAATTTACTCTTTGTTAGTTTTTATTAAATTTTATTATCAAATTATTAAGTTAAATGATACGTGATGGTTGATTGATATACCAATTTGGGATTTTATGCTCCGTTTGTCACAGTTTACAATTTTTGTGATTTTTTTTTGTATTAATCTAATTTAGTGGAGGGTATATTTGTCACAAATTTACTAGTTTGGAGTTTTTTACGGTCAGATAAATTAGTTTGGGGTAAATTTGTCATAAATGTACCAATTTAGGGGTTTTTTATGATTAGTCGGGGTAAATTTGTCATGGATGTACCAGTTTGGGATTTTTCATGGTCAAAAAAATAGTTTTTGGTAAATTTGTTACAGGTGTACCAGTTTGGGGTTTTTCAGGATATTAACCCTATATAATATATTCTCGTTGTAATTACATATCATGTATTATGCCCAAATATATTATATAATGATATATGTAACTCTCAAAATGTGTACTTACACGTTTTCGAGATACACAGTACTTACATGATACTAATTGTACACATTGCTTTGTTTTCAGTCACATTTTCTACAAATAGTAAGTCCATTACTATTGAGGTTTTTATTGGGGCGCGGACACCTTGAATGCCAAAACTTGGCACCAGGGGACACCTAGGTGCGAAAAGCTCATAAATGTATACCTAAGTGCCAAAATCAAAGCAAAGTAGATCATTTTAGCGGTAACGGCGAGAACATTTGGCCAAAATGCTGGCATGGCGTTTTCCAACAAGACAAGTGCAAAACGACGTCGTTTTACACACTAAAATAGCTAGATAAGTCAAAAACGACGTTATTTTGTATTTTGTATATATATTTTGTGACCGAGGAACTGCTAAAGACCCTTTACGAGGTCACACCGCCCTCCGATGCCCAGTGGCACCATTGGATGTCATCGCAAGCCACTATTTAGACGTAAAAATGTTGATGTAACTAGATAAGCCAAAAACTATGTCGCTTTGCCTCGGATTTGAATTTTAATATAAATATTAATTAAAGTAAATTTAAAACTAAATTATTATATAGAAAAAGGAAGAAGAACATGGCAGTTCGGTAAGAACTATGCAAGCCCTGGTTGTTGCCTCTCCACTGTCACTTGGCTCTGGCTAGGGGGCCAACGACCCTAGCTGACCGGTGATGAGGACTTGTAAGCCCTTGCCCAAATGTGGGGCAAAGTTCACAGCCCTCGCTTAGATCTAGCAAGGGCCACTGGCCATTGCCTAGCCAGGCCAAGCCCAACCTTGTAAGACTTCATTGTCGGTCAGTCGAGGTCACCGTCGCCGCCAGACCTTCCCGACGACAGTGGGGAGGCAATGGCTAGAGCTTACATAGCACTCGTTGAACTAACTACAAGTTTTTAAACAAATTAATTTAATAAAAAAATATTAAAATTCAAATTAAAGTCAAAACGACGTTGTTTTGACTCTTCTTTGCTAAGCCAGCTTTTGGCGAGTCACGTAGATGACTTTATTATTAAAAATAAGTCACGTCAGATTTCCAACACCCATTTTTCAAAGAAAGTGGTAGTTAAGTATACATTTCAAAACTTTTAGCACTCAAATGTTTCCCCACGTCAAGTTTTGCCACTTGTGCTGTACTTATGCTAATTTTTATTAGTTTAAACATTAAGAAATGGAAAGATGATTTTCTATTTAGGATAGAGATGATATATATTCAAAGTGCTCTTACTGAAGATAAGCCGACAAATCTCACTTCCAACAATATAGAACTCCAAGAAAAGAGCAATCGGATTTGCTTGTTATTTATGAAGTGATTCATTCAAAAACACTTGAAGAGTGGTTTGCCAATTAACTACATTGCTAAACAGATGATAGCAGCCTTAGAGGTCAAGAATCGTGTCTCATCTAATGCTCAAGTTGAGACACATCTACAAGGACTTTTCAACATAGATATGATGGTTGTTGTGGAGTTAGGGATTACAACCTAAGAATGGTAAATACATAAACAAAACTTGAGCCTCTTAATATTTTTATTCTTATTTTTGCATTGTGCATCAGGCATTAAATATCCTCGCACTAATTTTGGGATTATCAAGACTAATTAAACTCCCAAGATGAGACCTAGTCAGTTAATGACTTGATAACTAGGGCAGTGGCAAAGGAAGAGAAACTAAAATAATAAAAATGGCACCTCGCCTTATATGCCTTTAATTTCAACAATAAGAAGAGTAAGAGGTCCGAAAAAAAAAAGCATACTTATAAAGGAACTTATGAAATCACCAATCATTCTAACAATTTCAGTCCTAAGAAAGCATCTTTCAAAAAAGATAGTGACCATTGCTTTTTTTGTAAGAAGAAAGGTCATGAAAAGAAAGACCATAACAAATAACCTGGTGGTCCAAGCGTGAGCCTTTAGGTAATGATTCTTTGGTATATGTTTATGAGTCCATTCTTTAAAAATATTCATCTAATTCATGGTGGCTAGATAGCAGTGCAACTAATCATGTTACATTTACCATATTATTGAAGAAAGCCAAATCAGGATGAATCAAAGTTCTCTGTAGGAACAACATTAAAGTTGATATCAAGTTTGTGAGAGATGTCATTTTTAAGTCTAGATTATGGGTTTAATTTGATGTTAAGAGAAAAAAATTATATACCTTCCTTTTGACGAAGCATAAAGTTTGAATTATGTTGAGTGTTGCAATATATCCAATGGATTATATAGATTGTGTTTAACTCCCAATAATATATACATCACTACAATAATATTTACCTATAGAATAGTCTTATGCATTGTAACATAAACGACTTGGTCACATTACCAGGAAAAGAGTGGAAAGGATGATAATGGTCAACGTCCTACCTACTCTTTAAAGACCTAGAGATTTGCGTTTACTTTAGTAAATGTAATACAACTAAGATAAAGAAAAAAAATTGCAGTCCATAGTTTTGACTTATTAGATGTCATCACTAATTTTAATGGACTTTGTATGGTAACCTTATGTAGAAATTTTTATTTTATCACATTCATTGAAAACTATTTGTGATATGGTTGTTTATACTTGATTCAGGAAAATTTTGAGTCCCTCGACAAGTTCACGATTTTTCTAATTGAAGTAGAGAAATAAAAATTGTCAAATCTTGACTGAGGTGGTGAGTTTTTTAGTAGACATGACGATGTCAAACAACTTAAAGGGTCATTTGTCAAATATTTAAAGGATTCTGGGATAGTAGTTCAATGTATTGTGTTGGGAATCTTGGACAAAATAATGTAGTGAAAGGCACAACACTCTTATGAAATGAAAAAGAGTACGATTAGTCTGATTACTTTATCTGATTTTCTGTAGGGTGAAGCTTTGAAAATAACCCTTTACATTTTAAACCAAGTCCCTACCAAAGTTGTTCCATTGATTCCTTTTAAATTATAGATAGGACATAAACTTAGCTTAAACCATCTTAAGGCTTGTGGTTGTCCTATAGAAGTGAGGTTATATAATTCAATATTAAGTAAGTTGGACTCAAGAATTTCTTGGTGTTACTTTGTATTTTACCTAGATCATTCGAAAGGTTTTATAATCTCAATGGAGGAACAAGAATTGTGGAATCATATATAGTGAAGTTTTTGGAGTTTGATGTAGCCAGAGAGGGTAGTTGCTCGCAAATTATTAAGAATAATAGTGTAGAGGGGAACATTCTACTATATGAACAATTGTGGAACTGCTATAAATCAAGCCTATTGAGATCCAGGAAACTTCCGATGAAGTTTCTCAAGCCCCTTAGGTGCAAGATGAGGTTCCAAGAGCTCCACTTAAAAGATCCATTAGGTAAAGACAATCAATTATGCCACCATACTATGTAGTTTATCTAGAACATCATAACTATGACATTGGCTGTGTGATTGATCTAGTTACTTATGCAAATGTTGTTTCTTGCCTTCGGTCAGATATATGGTGTTTGGGAACTTATTAAATTACTTGAAGGTTATAAGCCTGTCAACTATAAATGAGTTTTAAGACTAAAAATGACTCCAAAAGAAAAATCGAGAAGTTTAAAGCTAGACTGATAGCCAAGGGTCTCACTCGAAGAGAATGAGTATATTATAAAGTATCACTTTCCCTATTCTTTACTAAAGATTCTTTTAGAAGTGATTATGGTATTAGTAGCTCATTTTAATATAGAATTGTACTAGATGGATGTTAAAACTACTTTCTGAATAGAGAGCTTGATGAGGAAGTCTATATGGTGCAACTCCAAAACTTTGTAATAGATGATTCAGGTAAAGTTGTGTGTAGACTCAAAAAGTCAATTTATGGCCTCAAACAAACTTCTAAATAACGGTATTTAATGTTTCAGAATGTTGTCACTCCATTCAATTTTGTTGAGAACAAAGTGGATTAGTGTATATACTGTAAGATTAACAGGAGAATGTTTTGGAAATGTTCAATATGTGGAATAGCAAGCCAAGAGTTACTCATGTCATTAAGGGTAATAAACCGCGTTTGTCACATTATCCTCATTTAGATATTGAGAAAGCCCAAATGAATTTTGTGCCTGATTTTATTATACTTAAATTTATCATGTAAGTTCGAGAGTGCACCAGACTGGACATTACTTTTGCAATGAGACTTCTAACCAAATATCAATCAAATCTAGGACACAATCATTATATTACTGCCATAAAGGTTTTTAGATACTTAAAGAGGACCAGAGACTATATACTAATTTATGAACATATTCGAATGTAGATTTTGTTGGCTATTACGACCATACGAAGTTGACAACTGAATATATCTTTTTTTGTTAGCAAGAGGTGTAATATCATGGGAAATGGGAAACATAAGTCTATGTTATCCTCTACTATGTAAGCGGATTTTATAGTAAGCTTTTTGGCTACTACTCAGGCTATTTGGCTCTAGAACCTCATTAGGAAATTGACCACATTTGATTTTATGGATAGATAGTTGTGTTGTGACAATAACTATGCAATGTTGTTTATCAACAACAATATAGATCTCAAAGGGTCTAAACATTTTGCAGTCAAGTTTTTTTATCATTAAGGAAACAATTTAGAATGGTGACATTGTAGTGAAGCATGTTTGCATAAATATATGGTAGCAGATCCACTAAGTAAAGGTATTCACCCTTGTGTCTTTGGACGACTTGTCATTAGCATGGGTTTAGGAGCAGTATGGGATGCTGTTGTTTAGTATGAGTTGTTTTAGTTTTATTCTAATAAAGTTTACATCTATGTTTGTTATATTTAACAATATTCTAATAAGCACAAACTCTTTTTACATTTAATAAAGTGTTTATAGATATATTGTAATCATGTTGAATACATATATCTTTTGAAAATCTCAATATACTATGTAAACCTTGAGTATAAGCTAGGAGCATTTAGTTATTAGCTTTAAGAATATGTCTTGCTACATATAAAGTAAAGTTGACTAAAAGGATGAGACATATATAGGTTCATTGTAACGATAAGGATATTCTCTCATGACAAATCATGTTTTGTGACCTTTAATGAGCATAACACTTAAGGTATCACTCTTTATAAGGTGTTATTCATTTGTCGTACTGCCATTGAATCTATATTTATATAGTTAAAAGCATTAGTCATTATGAAGCGCTCTATGTGTATTCATATAATTACCACCATAATTCAGTATTTGAAGCTTTGTGGGATCAAATTGACTACTAAGAATAATCTCTACACATGCATAAAAGTAAGCACATACAGTACAATTTCAATTAATATAGCTTAAGTAGGAGAATGTATATATATATAGGTTGCATTAATTAAGATTGAAATTTACCGTTTCATGGGGTTGGCCTAATAAGGTGAGATTTAAAGATTTTTAATTAGTATAATGTGACACTGACTTGTGTAGGTTGAGTAAAGTTTGATATGTGATGAGAGCGCCTGTGGTTGAAAGTTCTATGAAGAGTGCTTAAGGGCCCGTTTGGTTCGGCTTTTGGGGAATGCATTTGCAGAAATGCAAATACCTTTGGGTAAATGGGGTTTTCCGAAATGCAAATGTCGTTTGGTAAAATTTGCATTGAGAAACAACTTTGGCCAAAATACCGTTTGGTAAAATTTACATTTGTAATTAACTTTTATTAAATTAAAAAAGCAAAAATATGTTTATATTTTTATATAAACATATTTTTATATAAAAATATAAACATATAAACATAAAATATATTTATTAAACATAAAAAATATATAAAAAGATAGATATGGTTATATTTATAAATATATATATATATTTATTAAACATAAAATATATTTATATAAAAAATGGATATGTTTATATCTATATAAAATATATAACATATATATAAATATATTTTTTATATAAATATATATATATATATATATATATTATATTTTTTATAAATATATATTTAGTAAACATAAAATATAAAAAAATAGATAAGTTTATATTTTTTATATAAAAATAAACATAAAATATATGTTTATATATTTATACCGGACCGCGAATTCGGCGGCCGAACCGCCTGAATAAAAAATATGTTTATGTTTTTTATATAAACATATTTTTATATAAAAAATATAAAAATATAAACATAATATATATATATATATATATATATATAATAGATATGTTTATATTTATAAATATATATATATATATATTTATTTATTTATTAAACATAAAATATATTTATATAAAAAATGGATATGTTTATATCTATATAAAATATATATAAACATAAAATATAAAAAAAACATATATGTTTATATATTTATATAAAATATAAAATATATATTTTTATATAAAAATATAAACATATTTATTTTTATATAAATATATTTATTTTTATTCGGCGACGATTGGCTTCTCCACCGGAGAGATGAATAATACCAGAAGTTGCATTCCGAAGATGCAACTTGCCAAAGGACCTCAAGAGTTGCATTGGGCTAAAGGCCCTTAGAGCCACTTGGAGATGCAATTGCATCTTGCCAAAGTCGCGCAAAAAAACGAACCAAACAGCTTTGCATTTGGCCAAGGGACTTTAGAGTTCAAATGAGCATTCCAAATGCTGAACCAAACAGAAGTCTCTCCTTTGATCCTAATGCACAAATAACCTATGTAGCACGGACACTCTTTGGAAGCCTTCGTGTCGTGTCTGACACTCCGACACGTGTCCGACACGCTCCGACACGCGGTCAACGAGTGTCGAAAAATCTGACACGTGGTCAACTCTTTCCGACACGCTCCGACACGCGAGTCCAGAATTCGACACGCGATTCCGACATGCACGGGGTCAATTTTAAAAATTTATAATACTTGAGGGATCAAAATATAAATATACATAAAAGAAGTAATAAAAGAAGTAATAAAATTGCTATAAATATACACACACGGGGTCAATTTTTTTTTTTCAGTTTTATTTTTTTAGAATTTTTTTTTTTTTTTAAAAAGTCTTTTACTCTGAAAGAAGTAATAAAAAAAATGCTATATATGATAAATAAATAAATTTAAAAATATCATTTCAGCATTTTTCTAAACAATGTTTTTTTCCTCTAAATTTTGTGTATTATTGTAACAAATTAAAATAATGAATGATATTATTTAATATTTTTGTGTAAATTAATTCTAGGCTATTATTATTATTATTTATTTATTTACGTATTATATATAAAAATATATCTAATATATAACGTGTCGGAACGTGTCGAAATTCTTTATTTTTAAGAAATGACGTGTCGACGTGTCTTGTCGTGTCGTGTCATGTGTCACGTGTCCGTGTCGGTGCTACATAGCAAATAACCTCACATGAGGAGTAGTTATAAAATGCTAATCATGAAGGGAAATCTTATTAAGTTAGTTATACATAAGGTAATAGAGGAAAAGCAATTGAGCTTTGAATTGTCATTATTCCGTATGGAGAATAATGGATTTCAAAATAGGAGTGCAAATCTTTTTTTACCCTATTAATGTATTCTAGATTCTAGTTATGGAGATCTTGGAGTGCTGTTTTCGCGACTTACAGATATGTTGGATGGAACTTTGGCTACTACTAAAGTCATCGTTGAAGATGGCAAATAAGCAGTCAACCTAAAGTACATGGATTGAATCAAGATGGATCAATTTGTCTTGTCAAGCAGAGTCTTGGTTCTCTCATCCTCTTGTCTTGTTTGGCAAACGCTTGAGATGATTTTCCACCCGAAATGTCAAGCCAAGTTGGACCTCCTTCGTTATGAGCTGCAATATTTCCTAGTCAACAATCAATTATCACCTGGAATGCTACTAACAATAGTTTGTTGGCTTTGGAGGTGGCAAAATGGGTCACTTAGGGTGCGAATGGTAACACTTATTGGCTGGGGAAGAGTTTTTTTTTTTTTTTTTTTTCAGAAATGTTTCTTTTCTATTTCTATTATGGGGAACAATTTATGTGTAAAAAAACCTGTTTGATAACTACACAAGATTTTTACTCTAGAAATAGAAAAAAAAAATAGAAATGCGTTTGGCAAAAAACAGTTTCTTTTTTATATTTATTTGTTTTTTATTTTTATCGGCCGATCGCCGCTGGACGTCGGCGTTGGCGCCGCCGGACGTCGGCGTCGGCGCCGCCGGCTTCCGGCGAGCGGCGGCTGGCAGCGGTGACCGGCGGTGGTGGCGGTGGCGGCCGGCGGCGGGGGGTGGTCGGCGACGGCAGCAATAGATGAATAAAAGAAAAAGAAATTCACTTATTTCTTAAACTTATTCCCGGGAACAAGAAGCAACATTTTTTTACTTCTCATTTCTATTCCAAAACCATTCCCGGGCTAACTTTTTGTTCCCGGGAACAAAAAACTAACTTGTCATTATCAAACGGGTTTCTATTCTTTTTCTGTTCTGGGAAGAAAAGAATAGAAATTCTTGGGTTGGGGAATGTTACCATGTGTAGCCTTAGTTTTTGAGAAAAAGTGGTTAAATGGGTTTAACAATCAAAGACTTAAGATATGTGGGTCTTAAATGGGTTGGATTTAAAATCCACTTTTAAGTTTTTAGCCAAAACCTTACAATCTCTCTCTTCTCTCTTTAACTTTACAAATATATATATAAAAGAAACAAAATTATAATTATTTTTTATTATAATTATTTTTCTTTTTCTTTCATTTTTTTCTTTATTCCTCCTCCTTTCGGTGGTCGGCATAGTGATGGCCGACAACCGGCCATGCGAGCCTCGAGCTTGCCGAATCTGGTGAGGCGGAGGCCTCGCCGATTTGGCGAGACTTGAACTCGCTAGGGTCGGGCGAGCTCGAGCTCGTCGAATTTGGCGAGGTAGAGACCTTGCCGACGCTCGGTGAGGCTCAAGCCTTGCCGATCTAGTGAGACTCAAACTTGCCGACGTTGAGCAAGCTCAAGCTCCCCGAATTTGGCGAGGCAGAGGCCTTGTCGATGCTCGACGAGGCTTGAGCCTTCCCGATCTAGCAAGACTCGAACTTGTCGGCGTCAGGCGAGGCTCGAGCTCGCTCGATCACGCTCGATCTGGCGAGGGACGAGCTCGAGCACGCTTGATCTGGCGAGGCGGAGGCCTCGCTTACATTTGGCGAGCTTGAGCCTCGCCGATCTGGCGAGGCTTGAGCTCGCCGGTGTTGGGTGAGCCTCGAGCTTGCCGGCTTTGGTCAAGCTTGAGCTCACTGGATCTGGTGAGCCAAGTGAGCTCGAGGCTCGCCTATGGCCAGTCGCCGACTGTCGTTGTGGCTGGCGGTCGGCCAAAGAAGAAGAAGAAGAACAAAAAGATAAAAGATAAAAAGAAAAGATAAAAAGAAAATTAATAATTATATTCTTAAAAAAATAATTAAAAATTGATTTTTTGAAAATTATTTTAAAAATTATAAAAATTGTCCATTAAATTTGTGTTGTATAAAACTATTTTAACAATATCATTTTTAAAATATATATATAAGAAATGAGTTTTTTTAAGTTTAGTTAAGTGGATTGGGTATAGGTCGAGTATATGTCGGGTCGGGTATGGGTAAAAAAATTCACATTGCAATAAATGGGTCATAAATGGGTTAAATGGGTTAAATGGATTGATTTGGGTCGGACCATTTATGACCTGACCCAAACCCGACCCGACCCACCCGTTTAACGGGTCTAGTTGGCTTTCTATGCTTAAACATGCTTAAAACAAAAAGGCAAAGGCCACGCCAATCCCTGTCTTGAGGTAGACATCCCAAGCATGTTCCGCCGGACTCGGAGCCTAGGCACGCTGTGGCATTCAGCAACGCCTTGCCGTGGCGGGCTGCTCCGGAACCTTCCTTGCAATCCTTGGTCCGGCTTGATCTACAATGTCTAAAAGCGTTTCTCGGGTTCTGAAAACGATGGAGTCGCCACTATTCCGTTTTATTAACTGATTGGAAGATAGGATCTATAATAGTTTTATTGGAGTAAACTATATAGGGAGGTTATGAATATTAGGCTGTTGTGAGATCAGAGATCTGTTGAATGTAGGTCCGGTCACGTATAGAGAAAAGCTAGCACCCCATAACGCCCTTTCGGTATCTCATATTTTAAGTCTTCTAATTTCCTTTATTATTTGATTTTTTAAATCTAACTGCGATTTTTCCTCCTATGATCACCTCGACAAGAATGCTAGGGTTGGCTTTCACTCCGTACGAGTAATCTAATGCATGAATTTACTCTGGCAGCATACAAACTATTTATTCATGATTTTCTACTTCCTAGTTTTGTAGCATGAAGGCTTAATTAAACATGCAAATTCAATTCCTAGTTCGGTATAATAACAACGTAATTTGTTTTTCGAGTTTTTTTTTTTTAGCATGGTAATGGCCTATGACATTTATTTGAAAGAGCGATTTAGAGCTACCACACCTTTGTTATCTCCGCCGCGCTTGAGGAGAGTTTCGCCTTTGAAGGCCTTCGAGGCTTTCGGTGGAACCTTTAGAAGAACAGACCAAAACAAGTAATGATAAAAAAGAATAAAAATAAAAAAAAAAAAGAATGAGGGAGATTTCAAAGTACGAGAGAGAGATGAGAACTCATCATGGATCAACATAAGGGCGAAGGCGCCTACTTATATTCCTAAAGAAGTGGTCGGTTCACCTAAGCCGCATCAGGTGAACAAGATTCAAGGTGAAGCATATTTCAACTTAATTCGTGGAGAATTAAGTGCGGTGCTACTTTAAACCGGGTGACCTCCATCTGATTTGGGGTGACCCAGATCTGCTAAAATGACAGTTTCTGATTCGTTGTTTCCAAATTTCATGTTTTCTTTCATAGTTCATATCTTTCTAGAAAATTGTCGGATTGGCGTGATTCTTACACCGTTGGAATGCTTGTGATGCCTAATTTTCAAATATTCATCCGAATCATGTTCCCCAATCGGGATTTTGAATATGATTCGTCTTTTGACTACTTAGATTATCGAAATCTAGCCGGTCTTTCAAAAAGTCGAAATAAAGTTTCGAAAGTTATTATCAGATGCTATACCCTAGTTGATTTTGAGTTTTACTCTCTCTCTCTCTCTCACAATTCGTGGAAGGTCTAAAGTTTGTCTCAAAACAGCTCGCTTTTTGGTCCTTTTATTTGTTTTGTTCTTACTTCGTTTTTTTCATTTTAAAAGGTTTGAGATGACTTATGATTTATCCTTCGTTAATATAACCTCGATACATTGAAAACGCGTCATTTGAATTTTACGAAAATTTCTTTAAATAGGGAAAACACCTCACGTTTGCTGATGTCATTGCAATCGAACAAAAGATACCCTCGACGAATGCTATTCAATTACAACATCTGATTGGGCTACAGATGAGGTTGGATCAAAGTAGGTCAAAGTATGGTCAGATCTAAAAAATTCTCAGGTCAAAATTGAGGTTTCATGTGGTTAAAAATGAAAAGTACTTGCTAGGATAATGCTATAAAATCGGAAAAGTAAACGAGAAAGTACAAAATCAATTTTTTTTTTTAATAATAATTATGCAAATCTCTTACGTTGGATCTCATACTTAATTGCTTTGACGATATCAAAAAAATACAAATACAAATTTGATTACGGACATATTGTTTGAAATGGATTTAACGAGATGCAAAATGAAAGTGCATCTCGTTAAATCCATGCACGCGAAAGAAGACTAACCACTATGAATAAGGATTATTGTCCGTGTGAATTAATTATTATATATTCACCATTTGATGGTTGACAGTTCTATTTAGAGTTTATATTGTAATAAAATTCTTTCACATGTCAAGCATCAAATGTTAAGCATGTAAACTAATTTTCAAATTGACAGTGGATCTAATAAAAAGCCAAATAAAGAAACAAAGCCTCTTTTTGAGAACATGTGCTCGCGGTTACCTTCTCTCTATTGAGGGTGGTATCTGAAAAGAAGTTATTATCTAACTCATTTTACTACACCTAGCCACAAATAACGAGTCTATCTCAAGTTTTCAAAAGCATATGGATTCTTATGTGTATTCTCTTATATGATTGACCCTATTCATCACATCACTTATGAAATGGTTCTATAAATCTTGTGCATATATGTCTAAGATTTTTCTCTTTTTCTTCCCTTTTCTTGCTAAACATGCAAAAGGTCATATAAAGACTTAGTTTTTTCCACCATATTGGTCTTATCTCAACTAAGACTCCATTTGTTTCATAAAAACAAATGATTTGGACAACATTTTCCTAAAAATGATTGTTTGTATCACTTGAAAATAATTAGTTAATGAAAATTGTTTCATTGTTCATAACAGTTTATATCTAAATAGTTTCATTCTCAGCGATTTTTTTTTTCATTCGTTTATTTTTTTAAGCAATACAGGTGATTATTCTTAGAATTATTTTTCAAATTATTCATTTTCTACAAAATAAACGCATCCTAAATAAATGAGTGGGGTTGCAAGATTAAGAGTCCTTGGCAGGACCAACCATAAATTTGGGGAATCCAAGTGTGGAGTGCTTTTACGATCTTTTGCTCAATTCACCATCGTAACTAGCATGTCATGTTCTAATGCATTTTTTCTTTGTAATTCCTACATAAAATCATCGTATCATTTGCATTTGTAAAGTGATCAAATGGAAGACCGATGGTCTATTTGTTTCTCCAAAATACAAGTTTGAGAAAATATTTTTCTAAAAATGATTGGTTATATCACTTGAAATAATTAATCAATAAAAAAATATTTTTATTGCCAAAAATAATTTATCTTTATATTTTTTTATAATAAAGATATTTTTTATTCATTAATAAGCAATGAATTTCTTTTAAAAAAATTTAAATTATTTATTTTTTGTGAAATGAATGAATCCCGAAATCTGCTTATATTTATGATTTTAATGACCATGGATCCTACGCAAAATCCGCCACAATGGCTTTGTTGCCATTGACTGCTCTTTGTCCATACCTCCAAAAGTTTGTTGCTTGCAGGTCTTACCGTGTCAAATCGTGAAATCGGGTGCCGTCCGGAACAGAACAAATGCATTTCCCGAGGCGCAATAAAGTTTCATGAATGCCGCATGGAAAGGGAAAAGGATTTCTGTTTAGGTCAACGTAACTGAAATCAACAAAATCCGATCTTTCGTGCATGGCAGAGGCCATTAATGCCATCCTAGATCTCCCAAGTTAATGACCCACTAAGAGCTGTATATATACCGGGTCAAGCTGAGTAATGCAGCATTGTGCCTGCTTTGATTGTCAATGGCTTTCAATAAGGTGGCTGTTCTTAGTCTTGCACTGGCTTTGATTTTCTTTTCTTCTATGTCCGGATTGTCTGAAGGAAGGAAATGGAAGCTGGAGAAGAACAATTTCCCCTCAATGTCGAGCACCGGAGAATATGAGATGATGGGCGAAGAGGACAACAACAATCGTGGTCTCTTACAGTCACGAGTTGTGTACCCTCCAGCGCCGTCTCCATCAGTAGAGGCATTTATGCCTGCTAGTCTAAGTCATTCTCCTGGAGTTGGACACCTTGAACATCCTCTGACGTCCACCGAAAGAAAATATGAGGCGATGATGCCCAAAGAGGACAACGACGATCATGATTTTCCCATGCAACCACATGTGAAATCTCCAGCACTGGTTCCAACAGAAGAGGCAATTAGCCATGATGGTCCAGATGGTAGTCGTGAAGACGGGCACCCCATACATCCTACAGAGACAAGTCCTGGTCATAGTCCTGGAGTAGGACATGAGTTACCTCCCCAAGTTGCAGCATTTAGACCGACAAGTCCTGGTCATAGTCCTGGGGTAGGACATGAGTTACCTCCCCAAGTTGGAGCGTTTAGACCGACAAGTCCTGGTCATAGTCCTGGGGTAGGACATGAGTTACCTCCCCTAGCCCCCTAAATCCCTAATATGTGGTTTCTCACTACCCCTAGTTGAGCATGGAGTGATACAAATGTTGTCGTGTTCATCATGGTGGCATTTCTGTTGCCCTTATGATCATATACATAAATAAATTTTATTTTCCTTATGCCTTGCATAATTTGACGACAATTACATGGTATAACAAAGTGCTTGCATACATGCATATATAGTATGCTGTTCCTTTGGCAATATGTGTGGTGATCTCAAATTGCAACGTGCAAAATTTTCATCTATTGGTCAGCAATCAATTGATTGTCCAATTGGTGGCTGACGTACAACATCTTCACCAACTAACAAATGCCAGGACAAGATTGAATTTAATTGCTTATCCTTCACTTCCTGAGGAGTCTTGCAAATAAGTTGATCGGATGATTTCAATAGGGGCAAAAGAGGCCGGCTCGGCAAACGTGGAGTATTATGAGAGGAAGTGCAGTATTGGATATCTTATACTTTATACAAGTAATCTATTTTAGAAGCATCTGAACTGCTAAAAGATGAGGATGGATCTATAGACATAGGGGCAATAGAAGTAGTTGGTTTTGTGATGTTGAACAAGATGATAATTATTCTCAAGTCTACTAATGTGTCATCAAAATATAATAAATCTTTAATGGGCTGCGTTTGATAGTTCGAACGGGATAATTTGTTTTCTTATTTGGTGTTCTCGGACATCCTCTGAACTAGATAAATCTGGATATGTCCAAACAAAATTTGGGGAAAAATCCTAGACGGGGAGTAGGATAGACACGAATTGGATAAGAAATGTAAAACAAATGACAAAAGGAAGGAAAACAAGAAGTTGCTGCTTGCTGCTTATGAAGATCAGGGCTGCCATGAACGCCAATGGTGGTGCAGCGTGCAACCACCGCAAGATAGAGAACCTCTCCATTGAGCAAGTTGCGCAGATGGAAAGGCTCGTCGGAGTAGCACGACGACGATCTTTGCACGAAGAAAATGAAGACTTCCGTACGGCTCGACGGAGACCTCTATGCAGCCGTGCACAAGTGACGCTTTCTGTCGCTCTATCGCGATCTCAAATCAACGGATCTGAGGCACACTCCCCAAGTAACGGTCGTAATTTATAACTAAACTTATTTAACTTACGAAATCATATGTAACTAAATTTATGAAAACTTTATCGATAAATAGGGTGAAGAAAGTTTTCATAGTTAGATATGATAGGGTGAAGAAAGTTAGAGCAACAAAAAGGGTGAAGAAAGATTATATTAGTTAATTTCCCGAATTCACATGATATGAAAATATATATATATATATGTAATTATATTTAGTTATACGGAATTGAAGCTCAAAAATAGCATGAAAAGCATCAAGGAATGAATGAACGAAGATTTGTCTGCATTTTATATCTTTTAAGGAGCTAGCCGACTCAAACTTTTGAGTGGGACTTTTGTACAACAAAATCATATTAGCTTTGCAACAAAAGGTCTTGATCATGCAATGATCGCACTATATGGAGAGAGAATTACATTCATGGCTATGGGAAGATACATAATATGTTGAATCTAGATAATATGTTGAATCTAGATATTCTTGTAGCTATTTTGGGGTTGATATCCTTATTTTTCAATGAATTCTATTCTACTGTAACAGAATTTAAAGATATTTGACCATCTAGCTGTTATAGATAAAGCCAAATATTTGTTTTTAGGGGCTTTTTTGTCTTTTCTATTAGATTTCCTTTTAGGTTAAAAGTGGTACCTTATATATTAGCGATGGCAAAACCCTAGCCGTCAAGACGCTGAAAAAGAAATATAGAAGCAAGAAAAAGAGAAGAAAAAAGTGAGTTTTTCTTGATGAGAGTTCTCAATCTCTTTGTGCCCCGATCTTGAGAGAAGATCGTCGTTGTATTCCAACTTTTCCGAAGTTTAGTGGATTCGCAGAGTGCCTCTGCGCGGAGACGTAGCCCAGTTTGGGTGAACTTCGATAACAAATTTTGGCGTGTTCATCCGATTCTGCTCTTTTATTACTATATTCTATCTCGGTGAATTGTTTGCGAGCATTATTTTTCTGGAATCGACGTGAGATTTCGTAACAACTGGTATCAGAGCCTGGGTTGGCTAATCGAGAACATCGAGGGTTTTCGGTGACGTTCGATTGAAAGCAAACAAGATGGCAGAAGATAAAATCAGAATCGATAAGTTCGATGGAGAGGATTTCGGATGGTGGAAACTACAAATAGAGGATTATCTTTATCAAAAAGATTTCTATGCACCGCTTGAGGGTTGGAAACCCGAGATGGCGGAAGTGGATCCAACAGGCGAGAAGCCGGATGGAAAATTCTTGATCGAAAGGTGTTAGGTGCGATCGTCTAGGGTTGACGAAAAGACAGGGTACCACATCGCGAAAGCAAAAACTGCAAAAGAAGCCATGGATATTCTAACGAATATTTTTGAGAAGCCATCCACATCAAATCGGTATTTTTACCGAAGAAACTGGTTAATATGAAGTTATCGATAGAAGTTCGTGGCGAGCATATTAATAGTTCACGCAAGGTCACGGGTCAATTGGAATCCGCAGCATAAATTTAGATATGAAGCTTCAAGCTTTATTATTTTTATGTTCTCTTCCATAAAGCTATAATACCGCAGTGCAGGGAATTTCGAGCACCATGAAAGATGATTTAACTCTTGATGATGCTGTGAGTAGTATCATGGATGAAGAGATGCGAAGGAAAGTCTCGGTGGAGATAATTTTTCTGCATCTACATCTTCAACGGCACTTGCAAAGTGGAGAACCGTGGAAGAAGTAAGAGTAGAGGAAATTTCAGCGGTCGTGGCAGATCACAATCAAGGGGTAAGAGACAGGTTGCAAAAGATGAGTGTTGGTTTTGTCACAAAACCGGACACCGGAGGTTTCAATGTGAAGCCTACAAAAAGAAGCAGCAAGATGAGAATCAAGGAGCTAATGTAGTTAGCGATAAATCTTTGCTAGATAACTTGTGTTTGTCTCAGGGTTTGACTTGACACAGATAAATGGTTTATTGATTCTGGCGCTTCTTTTCATTGCACCTCGCAAAGAGACATATTTGATGATTATGCCAGTGGAGATTTTGGACAAGTGGTTGTGGGAAACGGCCACATGTGTTCAATTGTTGGGAAATGAACCGTGACTGTGAACATCTCAGGTGGAGGACGTCTAGTTTTGCGTGAAACTAGGCATATTCTAGAATTAAAGAAAAATCTGATTTCAACCAGTAAACTTAACCAAGAATGTTTGGTAATAATCTTTGGTTGCGGAGAGTGGAAGATAACCTCAGGGGTAAGAGTAGTAGCAAAGGGAAAGCGTACAGGTACACTTTACCTTCTCCAAGGAGACAATATCAGTGATATGGTTGCAATTACAATGGCTACAGGTAATTTATCTACTCTTTGGCATTATCGTTTGGGACATCTTGGTGAAAAAGGTGTAAAGCAGTTACACTCGAGAAAATTACTTTCGGTTTACAAAAGTTGAGTTAGATTTTTGTGAGAGTTGCATTTATGGAAAACAGAAGGCTGTTAGTTTTCAATTGAATGGGCGACAAAATAAAGGCCGAAGCTAGAGTTGGTTCATACCGATGTATGGGGACCCGCTCAGAACTCTCTTATGGTGGTAAGAGATATTTTGTCACATTCATTAATGATGCAACAAGAAAGACTTGGGTCTATGCTCTTAAAGAAAAATCAGAAGTATTCGGGATGTTCGAATGTGGAAGACCATGGTAGAAAAGAAACAGGTTATCGATTAAAGCTTTGAAATCTGATAATGGTGGTGAATACACAAGTAAAGAATTTGCAAATTATCTGAGTCGAGAAGGCATACATGGGTTAAAGACTGTTCCTAAAATTCCTCAAGAGAACGGTGTAGCTGAAAGGATGAATAGGACTATTCTAGAACGTGCGAGATGCATGAGACTACACGCGGGTCTCCCGCTACACTTATGGGCTGCCACAGTTGATACAGCTGTTTATCTTATCAACAGAAGTCCATCTAGTGCGTTGGATGGAGAAATACCACAAGAGCGGTGGTCAGGTAAGAAGATTAATTATTCACATCTAAAGGTGTTTGGTTGTATTGCATATGCTTTGATTGACAGGGAGGATAGGAAAAAGCTTTATGCTAAGTCCCAGAAGTGCGTCTTTACCGGATACGGTGGCGACGAGTATGGCTATAGACTTTGGGATTATGAGAATAACAAAGTCATCTACAGTCGCAATGTTGTATTCCACGAAGAAAAGATGTACAAGGATCGTCAGACAGAGACAGAGCATGAGAAGGTAGTACAACCAGAGTATGTTGAATTAGACATAATGCCTGTGAAGATGTTTCCAGTAGATCAAAGTTCACCTGAAAGAGAGGTTCAAGATGAGCCTATTATCAGTGAAGAGGTAGTTTAAGAAGAACGCAGTGATTCGGAGCAAACGAATGACCCTGAAGTACCTGTCTTGAGAAGGTCTACACGTGTGAGAAAGCCAAAGGTAATTTTTGATCCATCAGCTAATACTGTTCTGAGCCATGTCTTATATACAGATTCGAAGGAACCGGAGACTTATGATGAGGCAAAGGCAGACACGTCTCACTTGCAATGGGAGTGTGCTATGAAAGACGAGATGAGCTCGTTACTTCAGAACAAAACTTGGGAGTTGACCAAGTTGCCCACAGGTAAAAAAGCTTTATTAAACAAATGGGTGTACGGGATTAAGAATGAAGCAGATGGTAGTATTAGATACAAGGCGAGACTTGTAGTCAAGGGCTTTTCTCAAAAAGAAGGGATCGACTACTCCGAGATATTCTCACCTGTAGTGAAAATGACATCAATTAGAGTTTTGCTAAGTATAGTTGCAGTGGAGGATCTTCATCTTGAGCAGTTAAACGTAAAAACAACGTTTTTACATGGTGACTTAGATGAAGAATTATACATGCCACAACCTAAGGGTTTTGAAGTCAAAGGTAAGGAGCACATGGTATGTCGCTTGAAGAAAAGCTTGTATGGCTTGAAACAAGCTCCGCGACAATGGTACTTAAAATTTGATGGTTTCATGCAAGAAAAAGGATTTGCACACCGTGAGTCTGATCACTGTGTTTATTTTCGCAAATATGATGATTGTGACATTGTGTATCTATCTTTATATGTGGATGACATGCTGGTGGCTAGTTCCAATATGAAGAGAATCGTAGAAGTGAAAAAGATGTTATCATCACAGTTTGCTATGAAAGACTTGGGAGAGGCCAAGAATATTTTAGGCATGAAAATTATCAGGGACAGGAAAAATAAGAAATTATGGTTGTCACAAGAAGACTATGTGAACAAGGTGTTAAAGAGATTTAACATGGACAAAGCAAAACCGGTTGCAACTCCTCTAGCGAATCACTTCAAACTTTCCAAGGATATGTGTCCAAGCACTCAGGCTTTGAAAGATGAGATGGCGGTAGTTCCATATGTATCAGCAGTGGGGAGTTTGATGTATGCCATGGTGAGCATGAGACCAGACATTGCACAAGCAGTGGGAGTTGTGAGTCGATATATGCAGAACCCAGGTAGAGAGCATTGGAATGCAGTTAAATGGATATTGAGATATTTAGCAGGAACTTCCAATTACTCACTTTGTTATGGTGGTACATCTCTAGAGTTGCAGGGTTATGTAGATGCAGATCATTTGGGTGATCGAGATAGTGGTAAGAGTACCACTGGATATGTCTTTACAGTTGCAGGTACAGCAATGAATTGGGTATCTCAACTATAAAAAGTAGTTGCTTTATCGACAACAGAGGCAGAATATGTAACGATTACAGAAGCCTCCGAGGAAATCATGTGGTTACAAGATTATATGGAGGAGTTACATCGAAAACAGCCAGTCAGTACACTGTGGAGTGATAGTCAAAGTGCAGTGCACTTAGCAAAGAATGCAGCTTATCACTCAAGAACTAGACATATCAAGAAGCGTTATCACTTTATCAGTCAGCATTGAAAGATAATGAATTAAAGCTACAAAAGATTGATGGCTCGAAGAATCCAATGACATGATGACCAAGGTAATAGACAGAGAGAAGCATATTTTCTGTACTACTACCATTGGTATTACTCCATGTTGATTGATGAGGAGTATCGCAGAGGCACAAGTTTTTCAACTACTATTTTTTGAAGAAGATGGATGCAAAGTTGCTTGGTGCTTGGATATATTTGTCTTCAAGTGGGAGATTGTTATACATAAAGCCAAATATTTGTTTTTAGGGGCTTTTTTGTCTTTTCTATTAGATTTCCTTTTAGGTTAAAAGTGGTACCTTATATATTAGCGATGGCAAAACCCTAGCCGTCAAGACGCTGAAAAAAGAAATATAGAAGCAAGAAAAAGAGAGAAGAAAAAAGTGAGTTTTTTCTTGATGAGAGTTCTCAATCTCTTTGTGCCCTGATCTTGAGAGAAGATCGTCGTTGTATTCCAACTTTTTCTGAAGTTTAGTGGATTCGCAGAGTGCCTCTGCGCGGAGACGTAGCTCAAGTTTGGGTGAACTTCGATAACAAATTTTTTGGCGTGTTCATCTGATTCTGCTCTTTTATTACTATATTCTGTCTGGTGAATTGTTTGCGAGCGTTATTTTTCTGGAATCGACGTGAGATTTCGTAACACTAGCTTTATCCTATATGTCTAATTTGGAGCAAATAAGCAGTTGTGAGGGCTTTTGCAATCACTGACTTATGCTTTGAAGGGGAAAAAGAAGAAGGGAGAAATGATTGCGTAATAGTTTTTAATCTACTATTAGAATAATGGTTTATTTTGAATCACAAAAAATCAATAACAAATAATTATAATTTTTTTGTGAGCCTACTTCTTTAAAAATTTGTGTCTCGCAATAAACTGTTATTTTCACAATAGTCCAAAAAACCCTTCTTTTTAGGCTTTACTAGCATAAAAGATTTTGGACTAAGGTACTTACCTAAAAAAAAAAAGATTTTGGACTAAGGTGAGAATAACAGTTTATTGTGAGCCACAAATTCTTAAAGAAATGAGTTTCACGATAATTTATAATTATTTATTATTTGATTTTGGTAAGAAAATGAGAAAGTGTCAGAAAGGGACCCTTGACTCTTATTTTACCTTCAATAAAAAATAAAGTCGATAATTTGTAAGATTAACCCATTTTAATGTGAAATTCTTCATTAAGATGTTTAAAAATTTTATGTACAAGCATAATCTCTTATAACTTGCTGACAAAATAAATAATTTACCTGCCTCAAGGTTTGTCATAGTAATTGTATGATATAAGGTCAAATATCATTAAGTAAATAAAACCATAAAGATTGCTGTAGACAAAGTCAACATTTTGAAGTTAAAACTCACAAAATCGCAACCCATGTGGATCCATGGTGAGGAACCGTTAGCTTGGCAAGGCACCTCCATAATTTCAAAAAATTATAGGAAAGTAACCTTATGTTCTATAAAACACATTATGCTACTCTTCTATGTGGATGATATGACTATTACTAGCAATGATTAGACTGACATTTTACCTTAGGAAATAGTATGAAATGAAAGATTTTGGGTGACTAAGCTATTTTCTAGTCTTGGAGGTTGCATTTAATGCTTTTGATTATAATCTTTCACAAGCAAAATATATCAATGATCTTGTTTCTTGAGCTGGGCTCACTAATAACAAGATTGCTTCTACTCCCATTGAGTTGAATGTAAAATTTAATGACAAGGATGGAACTCTTTTTCCAAATCCTACACTTCATCGACAATTGATTGATAGTCTTACATATCTCATTATTAGCCATCCTAACAATGCTTATGCTCTTAACATTGTTAGTCAATACATGACCGTGGCTTGTACAACTCATTGTTTGACAATGTTAATTTTTTTTTCCCAAACATGTGCTCTCTCTCTCTCTCTCTCTCTCTCTCTCTCTCTCTCAAAAACGAGACCAGCTCTCTCTCATTTGAAAAGCATGACTAGTGCGGTGGTCACAGCCACAGACCTTAAGCAACTGTGGTTGCCATCACCTCGCAAGCCTCATACAACAACGGCCACCCCGTTGGCGTCCTCTCTCTCTCTCTCTGTGATTTGAAAATCAAGACCGGGGTGGTGGTCAAGGCTGTGAAGCTAAAGCAATGGTGTTTGTCATCACCTCGCAAGTGTCAGACTACGGCCACCTTGCGGGGTCTACTTCTACTCTCTGTGGACAACACTACAATCCACTTCTTGACTGGTTTGCTTACACTCCTTTCTGGACCAGATGTTTGATTCAGCTTTCTGGACTTCTTTTCGGTATTCTAGCTGGACAAAGCTTATTTTAAGTCTGAACCGGCCTGAATTTAAACTGAAAGGTCATTCAGTAATTTCAACGAGCAATCGCCTAAGGGCGCCGAAGGATTGGACAAGGACAGTGACTTGCGGACCAGGATGCTGCTTGAGATCACAAGGAAGGAAGGATGTCAGTTCGAATCACGAGCAAGGACGCCGGTGGAACCGAGAATGCAGAAGATTGAAACGCTGGATGGTTGGTGGAATGCCACGGACGCTGGGACGCTGGCGGATGTCAGTGGTAGATCCCAGGACGGGGATGGAGAAGGCTACGGGATGGAGAGGACCACCGGTTGAAGAATACCGTAAGACTCGAATACAAGACTTGAATACGTAATGAAATGTGTACGGAGAGTCGACGATAGGAAGGTGAAGAGAACGTGACCTTGGGGCGTGAAAGCTTCCCCCACATTCTGAAGATGCAAGCGTCCTGTCTAGTGTCTCCTCGGGTGAGACAAAATGATGTTAGGATCTTGTGATAGTGTTTTCTTATTATTTCTTAGAATCTCAAGGTCCAATCTCCGAAAACCCAACCAATCTCTCGCAAATCTCCTTTCTCTGGGTCACAACTGGACGCAATTAAACTTGACCAAGTTTGTTGTTTCGGTTTTGCCATTATTAGACCTACTAAACAGGTGAATCAGGTCGAAAGTGATCCAGTCCAAATTAACTCATTTAACCTATTATGGTCCATTTCCATATAATATAAATTTAGTGACCTATGCTTGACCTGATTCATACCAAACTTATATTCAACCCGACTCATATTACTAAAATACTTATATATTTAATTAATTAAGGAAAAATCATATAGAGTGAACGAATGCGGGATTGATTGAGAGTGAGAGGTAGTCATAGAGATGGGTTGGATTTATATAAGTTGTGAATTCATTTAATACCTATAAAGTTTGATTTAATCTCATTTACTGAATAACTAACCCATTTAACAAGCCAACCCATCAAATATGGGTGAAGAAATGGATCTATGTCCCATTTTGGTAGATCTAGCTATCATTCATTTGGCGGGTTTCACTTCAAGCTCGCTTTCTGATCTCCATTTCTATTCGAATTTCGCCAATTCATGCTTAGAATTTTACGAAGTAGACTCCAACGAATTTGCCCCCTTTATTAATCTTTAAAACTGGTCATTTAATCCTTCTAAACCGCTTGCCCTCCTCTTCGAATCGGCCAATATTTCTCCTCTTTGTAATATTCTCTTTCACTTGCACTTACGGCCATCTGTTTGTTTTGCTTTTAAGAGCTCAAGTTCGAGTTGCTCCATCATATTTATCTTTTCCCCTTTTTTCAAGCTTTTACCTTATAAACCCCCATGATCCGATTCCTTATCCCACCATTTTTATCCTATTTTATCTCTATTTCCTATCTTGAAGTCCAAATTAATCCTAGAATTCAAATTTGAACAAACAAATCGAGATTGTGCCAACATTATCTGCTTTGCCCCTACGAC
The DNA here is from genome assembly GCA_014182885.2 of Eucalyptus caleyi. Lineage (NCBI taxonomy): Eukaryota > Viridiplantae > Streptophyta > Magnoliopsida > Myrtales > Myrtaceae > Eucalyptus > Eucalyptus caleyi. Next base: position 41,521,807 of record CM024470.2, read on the forward strand.
CTACTTAATGCAAATGAGTTAGTCCCAAATGCTATTAGTACCTACATGCAATGTGATGAAATGGAAAATGTAAGCAATGCGACTTTGATATTTTTGTTTAGGGGTCAAGTCGATTCCTAATTTTATGGAACAACAATATTTTTATGTACTGACAGTCCATAAACTTTTGGTACACATTTAATTTAGTTCTCAAATTATGTGAAAATGTTCAATGTTATCCTTCTATTATTTTGAATCAACGTAATTTATAGATTTGGCTTCCAATCCAGTATGTGTGAATGATGGACAAAAAAATTTGCTGAACATAGATTCCCACGTAAGATATTTAACTCAAAGTAAACTATAATAATTCATGTAATTTGTTTAATTTGATCAATTTGGAAATGTAATTATCCATGTTATTGATGACTTAGATAATTTTATCTTCATTTGAGCTAACTATATCACGAGCATAATCCATGTGTCAGGTTATTCTTCTATACACCGTTCAAATTTACCGATTGGAAGCTTGATAACCAATTTACATTAATTTGAATTAATGGAAGGATAGTGTTAGATATTTTCATATAGTCTAGGGACTATATTAAATATTTACAAAAAAAGTTTAGAGATTGTATTGAATAAATTAAAAGTCCAAGGACAACATTGTACATTAGGCAAAATATCATAGTGTGACATCCCGATTTTCCAATTCTATTTTCAATAAATTGAGACGGGCATTTCGTTGGCACGCATATAGTTCTTTTCTTTGAGTCGGCCACTCATGTGAAAACTAGTCTATCGGGTGAAGCCGTTAAGAGTTTCTAATGCATCAGACTCGAGAATTTGACCAGGAAGCGATCTTTCGAGCGAACTAATCTGCAAAGGTCATTACAGCACAAATAAAAATCGATTAGAGACCGGAGATAGGTTGACTCGACAGAGGCATGTGATCGAGTATGGGTGATTCCACAAGATCGCACAATTCTTGTCGATCGACACTGGACCGACTTTTCTATCGATTGGGTACCCTGTGTTCGTATTTGAAACCTTGAGATTACCCCAACAACCGAAAGTCGCCAATGCTTCAAAGATGTACATTGTGGCTTGAGATGATCAACCACAGGTCAAATGCATGAAAATTTCTAAAGGCTACCCGGTAGGTTGGGCCGGCTAGTATCGTGCCAAAGTGAAATTAACCGTGGAATTGAGATCGAATTCAGAAATTGGAAGTCTGGGTGTGTCACAAATCATTTCAAGATTATCGAATCATCTTTGGGAAAAATTTTCATGCAAGCTGAGCTTTTCAGCAAAATAATCAAGAAATAGCTAATTTGGCTCGAGAGATTAGTAAGCCCGCTTTTGGTCGTACTTTTGGGACTAAAGTTGGCTCTACGGATAAATGAAGATGTGAATTGAAGTGTGGTGACATTGAATTAATTTTATGGGCTTTAATTTAATTCAATTAGAAGAGAATCGAGTGAAATTGAAGAAGTTGTTGTACAAATAATTGGACCCCGGCGGAAATTGCAAGTGAACCTATTGGAATAAGGTTGTGGGAGATAGTGGAGTGTGATGTCATGCATGAGGTCATGGTGGGCCTTTTTGTGGATTAAAGAAAGAGAAAAAGAAAAGAAAAAGCCCCCATCTTCTCTCTCCTCCTTCTCTCTCCTCCCTCTCTTCTTCCTCCCAACCGTGCGACTCCTCCATCTCCATCTTCTTTGTGCGAAAGACCAGAAAATTGCAGAGAAGAAGGAGCTGCAGCCATGGTCGTCCGCTCCCGCTCGCACGTCGTCGCCGCCGCCGCCGTGTGTTCGCCCCGCGCCGCTCGCCGGTCCGCTCGCGTCTCCGCTCCGCCTCAGCTCGCGTCGCAGCTGCTGCATCAGCTCATGCCGGAGCCGTTCGGCCACCTCCGGCCGCCGTTCGGGTCCCGCCTTGGTCCGGTTCGACCCCTCAACCTTCCCCATCTCATCCAAGCTCCGGATCTACCCTTCCTCGGCCTCAAATCGCAATGGACAGCAGCTGGAAAAAATGGGTATGCAGCGGGTGTTTGGCCCGTTTTGGCCGCCTTCCCGAGCCCGGATGCTCGGCCCGCTTTGAGGAAAGTCGATCCTCGCGTCGTCCCCGTCGATTTGGTCCGCTCGGTTCGTTAATCCGGTGAGTTTAACTCACTAAATCTTGATTAGAGGGTTAATGATGCCCTAAGTGTGCTTAGTCTAAGTTAAGTAAGATTAGGTTGGTAAATTAATTTATTTAAATATGGATTAGATTAAGTTGTTTAATTAAAGTTAAACATGTTTAGTTTAAGGGTTAAGTAGGTTTATTTTTAAAATAAACCTTGATGTGACATAAATGAATTTACTTTTGATTTATTTAAACATTTCGAAATTATTTAATAATTTAATAATATATTATTATTCGAAATTATTAAAATATGATTATTTAATTATTTTCGGAATAAATTTAATTATTTATTAAATTCAGAAAATTTTGTCGGGAATTCTAAATTCTCGAATTTCGTCTTAGATTATTGTCAGTAGTCGGATTTTGAAATTGATGGTCGGATATTATAAATTGAATGTGGATTGTGAAAAATATGAATATTATTATTTAATTAATTTTCGGAATAAATTTAATTATTTAATAATCCGAAAAATTAAAATGGGACCTAAATTCTCAGAATTTCGTGCTGACCCGCCAACAGTGCATTTAGAATTTGAATTTGATGAATGTATGTGGCAAATTGAGTGTTGATGGTGGTAAATATGGATTTTATTCATAAAAGACTCAAGTGTCGAGTTTTGATGCAAAAAAAAAAATTAGATTTTAATTATTATATTAAATAGTGGGGCTTGAAAAAGTGAGATATTGGCTTTTGATTCGAAATTAGCGTGTCCCCACACACATGAGTAATTTGTGGAATATTTTTAATATGAAGAAAAATGGCGGGATCACTATTTTAAGTGGAAGCGTTGAGTTAAATGCAAAGTGTCCCGGGCCAGTATGATTTGGTGTGTGATAATTAAGAGGAATCGTCCTGGGTCATTGAGCCGGACTTGCCCCTATATGGGATGCCCACGCGGTGGATGCGGGTCGCAGTTGATTCTGGGCCCATGCTCCTTCGGGAATGCCGTCGACGTACTGACGAAGCCGCGCTCCATGGGGGGAGGCGATGCCTGGTTATATGCCAGTAGATAGCCGAACAGCGAGTAGGCTATGCCCTTGTGCAGTAATGATCAATAATTGGAATGCATGTTGAGTGAATTTGATGTGTCGGATTATGGGACGGAATTGTGTGGCATGGAATGGGACGTGTCATAACGATTTAGTCTTATAATCAGGACCCCCGTGGTTGTTGGTTATATGAAAGTGAATGCGTTCCGGTTGTTTAAGTCCATATTGCTATCTGTGATTGAGTGATTTGAATTGTGCTAACTCAAGAAGAAGGAAACCGAGGCGAGGTAAGTTCTACGTGTGATGTGGCTAGGCCACCGGGCGTATTTTCTTTCTAATAGGGGTTTAGGGGTTGAACTTGCCGAGACATCGTCTCATCCCGGTTGTGGGATTAAAATTTCAGGTCCCTAGATGGCGGTCGTGGAGGACCCAAAGCTCTAAGTCTGGAAAGGTGGAGATTGAAGTATCGGTGAGCGTGTCCTGCTAGTTGGTTCTAGGATAGTTCCCCATTCGTTGAGCTGGTCTATTTGTAGACAGTCCAGAGTTGTATTTAAACATATGTGTTTGTAAATGAGTGTTTGGTATTGTGATTGATTGCCTGCTTTTCTATCCCAAGTTAAATGTTGTCAGGGGATTTGTTTCGCTTCCGCATGCGTAATAAAATGAATGGGTCGGCGACGTATCCTGGGATGTCGCATATTTGATTGACCGCAGTGAGATGTGCGCGCGCCTGGGGTTCAGGGCGTGACACATAGATCACACAACAAGTTAAAAATACAAGAATGACGTTGCATATTGGGCTGAAGTTCAAAAACCATTTGTGCAGCTATCCCATGAAAAGTTGGCAACCCAAAACTAGTAATTAACTTAATTTGATAAAAGCTAATAAGTCATTCTAACTTAGGTTGGTAATTTACATAGGAATTATTAAATTCAAGTGTTAATAACTTATGTAAATAAAAGTTGGTAAAATTGTCTAATATTTGGTCATTTTGCAAGCAAACAAACAAGAAAGTTTATTTATTAAATCTAATGGTAAATCGCTAAAAAATTTACGTAGAAAAGAGGTGACGTCTTTTTTTTTTTTAAATCAATAACTGATTTACACTTATCAACATTTGTTGAAATTTATCAGTATTTAAAAATAATCCATACCTTTTAACACAGAATAATAGAGTTCCACGTAGCCATAACCACGTGGAGTCGAAGGCAAACTAGAAGAATCTAATCCTAGACAACAAAATAGTTCCAGAATTAAAAGGCAATAATTAAAAAAGAGTTTCACTTCATGAATTGCTCTCTCAATATCTCCATGCATCGGCACGTAAAAGAGAGCATTTCTCATGATAAGAACAAAGATCCATCTTGATGTCGACTTTTCCTTTCATTTCTTTGAGGATAAGATGGGTCAAGAATTTGGGACCACGTCCGAAAAGAAACTACACAAGAATTGTTCTGGCATATACTGCTTCATCTCCCCGGCATATCCGAAAATTTGTGCGGACAATGGTTTTATAAAAGAGGAGGTTTGATCAATCCGAGGACTCGAGCTAAGCCAGTCAAAGCAAGAGGACAGAGTGGGGTTTTGACATAACAGTGCAATTCTCCTGTGGCAGAATAGAGGCATTGTATGCAAAGGTCTTGAATAGCTTCTGTTCCGCCAAAGGAGAATTGCCCTGTGATTCAGACTCCACCAACGACAAGTTGATTGCTTAAAGAAAGATTATCAGCGCAAGTTAGGGTTTCTTATTTTCCCTTTTCCCTAGCACTGACAAAAGTATTTTGCCATCTAGAAACCATCTCAATCTATTTGCTTCCTTTTTTTATTTTCAACAAGAAAAGTGAGTTCCAAATCGATATGTCCATTTCTCTCCATACATAACATACTTCGTAATGCATTTTTATGAGTCAAGTAAATCATATCTCATCCTTTTGGCAACAAAAACATGTCTCTTACATTGGGCAAATTCTTACCTAGACTTGGGTCCACATGGACCCGATTAATGTCTTTTACAGGGTAAATTCTTACCTAAACCTGGGTTCACTTGGACTAGGTCCACATTGCCATTATTCGTACAGTTTGAGGTCTGTGATCTGGTTCCACAGAAGATATTGCCCATTGCACCAGATTCTTGTGGGAAGTTCACTCTAAAGTATGCCAGGCTCTATGTTGTAAAAAAGGTGCTCACTGTAGGTGCCTTGATCTTGGATTGCTATCTTGCCTAGATCGATGATAAATAACAAAAATGGTTGGTCAAGAATTCTTGAGTCCTGTAAATGTTGATGCTGTAAAGGAGTTTTTTTCCATGAATAAACTCACAAATCCAGAATTGGCCTTTTTGGTTTGTGCAATCAAGTCACAACTGGTCTGTTGTGGCATTTTACATCGCATACATCTGCATGTTGGCGCAGAAAGAGCATAAACAGTTGCATGATATTGTTCCAAGCTAATTTTAGCCATTTTGATTCCACTAACCTTGTCTCTTTCCACCCCTCCCAGGACCATGCAATCTCAGGGATACCAAAGTCGCAGGGTCCTTGTCTTAAAAAAATTGTTCACAGGAAGAACAGTTTCAACGGAACCTTGAGTTCAGTGAGAACCATGCAATTCTTCCTAGCCAAAAATATTGGGCAAAGATGTAAACTTTCTTATGTCCTTTTGTCCTTTCTGAACAATGGCAATTGACTTAATACGAGAATTTCATACTCGACAATACTGCTTAGAGAAGTGGAGGAAGAGTGTGTTATTGATCTCTGAGAATTTCTTGATTCTCACGACATCTTCGGTGCGTATAATAACCATTCTGTTTTTTTTTTTTTTTAAAATTTTTTTCCTAGGAACAGGTTTGGAACAAAAATCTATTTGATAATGCAATTTCAATTTTCATTTTCTGGAACAAATTTTTAGTCTATAAATAAGCTTGAAATAGAAATGAAAAGTAAAAAGTTTCAACTTTTCTACTTTTGAAACAAAAATGAGAAAAAAAAAAAGTGTTCTCAAGAAAATATGTGAGAACTTCTCAATAGAGACAGGCAGAGGTCCTTTCATATTGAAATACTATTATTCGGCATTTATGGTAAGCCCCTTGATGAATGAAAATTACTCTAATGATCGCTCTTTCCTGTAAAGTTTTGCGATACAAAGTTTGAACAAATAGTCCTGCTTAGTCTTGCTTAATTCCGAAACAAATCATTATCTCGTTCCAAAGATGTGAAGCCAAAGATTATCTCTAACGAGTAATGATTTCTGAATGTACACATAAACTTTGTTCGAAGAAATATGATCGCTTTGACATGTTAGCCCGGAAGAGCTTTTATAGCTCGGAGCATTTTACCTCTTTTTGTCAGGAAGGAGCATCCCATCCTCTTCACCAAGAAGTGCTGTCATAGCCCTGATCGTTTTCTTCACCCGGAGATGCTTTTGTAGCCTGTAGCGTTTCACCTCCTTTTACCAGGCAGGAAGTGCTCCTCATAGACCTGAGTATCCCATCCTCTCCATCAAGAAGTGCTGCAATAGCCATCAGCGTATCTTTGTCTGGAAGTGCTTTTGTAGCCCTAAGATTTTCGCCTCTTTGCCAGGAAGTGCTGCTTGTAGCCCTGAGCATTCCAAGCTCTCCGCCAGGAAGTGCTGTTATAGCCTCGAGCATCCCTTTTTTGATTATGATGTTTCCTGCACAAAAGTGTTGTTTATAGCCCAGAGCAGTTCGCTTCTTCTTGCCAGGAAGTGTTGTCCGTAGCCCTCAGCGTCCCATCCTTTCCACCAGGAAGTTCATAGTCTTGTATTCTCATTCCTCGCACTTAAATTGTAGGGTAGAATGCCGATTAAATATCTATTTGAGCGAAATCGTGATTATTATGAACCAAACATCGCCCGCTTCTCTCTCTCTCTCTGAAATGGAAAGTAAACATGCCATATTTAAGCTACCTCCAGCTAAGGTAGTTGATAATTGTTGCATCTGAACAAGGAATAAGAGAGATGGGTGAGGTAAAAGGAAACTCACAAAGAGGGAGTGAATCAATGAAAAATAAGGGAATCTCAACCAAATAAAAAGGGAAATGAAAGAGAGAGAAAGAAGAAGGGGAAAGATTGAGGAGATCGCGAGATTCTGAAAAGAAAGGGAAGTCTGGAATTTCTTTTTATAAAAGAGCATCGATGATCATTCGGTGAAAACGGAGACTCTCGTGCACATTAGAGCCAGACGGCAAAAAAAAAGAAGAAAATCCAGAGAAAAGACATAGAAATATTGAAAGAAATCTTGTGGGAATGCGGATGAAATTAATTGTTCAAAAAATAAAAAGCCCTCCAGGCCCTCGCTGTCGTCATCACACCATCCTTGCAAAAATGGTCGGCAGTGGTGGGGCGATGGCAAACCTTGCTGACAACAAGCAACAGCCCGACGACTCTTGCCCAAATCTGGCCAAGGGTTGGTGAGGGTCACGGTGATTGCCCAAGCCCTAACAAGCCCCACTAACCCATTTCGGCAAAGTAGCAAGAGGGCCCACAGGCCTTGGCCTGGTTTGTTTGTTTGTTTTTTTTTTTTTTTTTTTTTTTTTTTTAATTTTAAGATTTAACCTTTTTTAACCTAATTTAAGCAAGATTTGGGGAAAAAGATTTAGACCATAATAGTGTTGATTTATCCTTATGTTTCATGTTTTTGTGATGTCGATGCCATGAAGAGAGAAGATAATAAGAAAAAAATATTTCAGCATCTTTTTGTTAGCCAAGTTAAAAGGAGTTATTGGAAGGACTTAATAGTATCGATTTTATAGTTTTTAAGACTTAATTGCATTTATGAAAATTTTAAGACTTGCACTTTATGACAAATTTTTGGACCTTTGGTCTTATCTAGAAAAATCTTTTAGTCACTTAAAATTAACATCAATAACTTTTTATAAAAAGTTTGGAAATTTAAGGCGTGGTTAAGAAAAATAAATAATGGTTGGTAATAGATAAGAAAAATAATAATTAAAATAATAAAATGTCGTAGGTAACTTAAATAACAGTTGATAAGCCAAAGCAAATTAGTAACTTATTTGGAGAGTAGTTGGTAACTCTAATTAAAGTCAGTAATTTCGAAAAAGTGATGTGAAAATTTAAGATGTCGGTACTATTGACAAATAAAATTTTTCAGGCATCAAGAATAGTTGACAAATTAAAAAAAAGATTGTGCTTTTAAAAAAGGGACGGATCATATGGAGGTAGGTTTAACCGTGTTGGTTTTTCTTCGAAGATGGAATAACTGCAACCCCTCCCCTCTTTATCTCTCTTTACTACACCTTGCATTTATCTTCTTCTTTATCGAACATTTTAGACTCTCGATAAGGTGCATTGGAAGCAAATTGAACCAATCAGCTTAGGACACATCTAACCCCACATCTTGTTGAGCGTCTCAATGGACGAAGTTAACATAGGGATGCTGATAACAAAACAAAACAAAAAGAGACTAAAGACGACTATTCTTTTAAATGTACTAGTATTATTTTAAAACAAACAAAAAAAGGTAATCTGGACAACTTTGAATTTCAAACAATAGTATAGGCAGGATTGGAAATCCATGTTGTCTCAAAATAAGTCTACTGCATCAACTAAAAAACAATGCCTTTAATAAACAGTGTCTAACTACCTCAACACAAACACTACACATGGTACAAAACAACTAACACAATAATAAAATGTGTTGTCTTGTCTCGTATCGAATGACATGACTCATATTTGTGAATATATGTTAACCTATCTAAATAATAAACACGTAAAAACACCCATGCACATTAAATTTGTGTTAACAAGTTTAACACAAATATTGATTTCACTTCTTATTACAAGATTAATTTCACTTCGTATCACATGTAGAGTGTCTTATTGAGTTAGTATACTTTCATGTATACTGTCTTTTGTAGTCTTATATATGTTTTTACTTTACTTTTTATTCTTTTTAAGATGGGTGTAACTTGAAAGTATAAAAAAGTGTTTACATATATTTGTATTAAAAGTGTCCAATCGTATCATGTTAAGAGGAACTGCACAATAACACATCAATTTAATCATATCAATTCCAGTCTATATGGGTTAAGCAAATCAATCAACCTAAGACACAATTTTTCATTACACTAACTCTTTATGCAAAATGCAAACCTGTTTAATTGTGTGCAGTGTCATGTCATGCAAACTAGTCGTGTTGAGAATTGTTGACCATATTATGGGACTTCTGACAACTAGTCAGGTTGAGAATGGTGGACCCTAAGCATAGGGACTTTTGGCAATATTATCTCATTAAAAAAAATAATTATAGTGGGAGTAATTCAATTGACAGTTAGTAGCCCAACACCTTGTGGTAATTTAATAGCAGAAAATTTAGCGAATTACGTTGATTTAGGTTAGTAATCTATAAAAAATAAAAAATAAAAAGAGTAAATTTAATGGGTCATTGGCCAAGGAAAATAAAAGTTGTTACCCAATAAAATAATGAATGAATTAACAAGATATAAATATTAGTAAGCGGAATGAAAGTTGATAATCCAAAATTAATAGGTTACTCAATCCAACAAACTTCATAAGTCCCTTGGTTGATAATTTCATATAAGACTTAGTAAATTTGAAAGTTGGTGTTATTTGCAAACTATCAAACAGGCATGGCAATTTCTAAAAAGCATTGGTAAGCTACCAAAAAGTTTAGTGAAAAACAAGTGATTTATTAATTATTTGACTATTTTTTTTTTTTTTTTTGCAATTATCAAAATTTATCAGTATTTTTTTTAAAGCCCTACTTTTTAGCATGGTATCATCGAATTCTGCATAACTATAGCCAGATGGAGTAAAAAAAAAATTAGAAGAAAATAATCTTAGCCACAATATAATAGGTCTAAGATTAAAAAGCAATAACTAGAAAAGTCTGCCATTTATCTCAATATCTCTCCAAGGAATGACACAATGACACGTAAAAAGATAGCATTTCTCATGAAGAGAAGAAAATATCCATCTTGATGGTGACTTGTCCTTTCACTTCTTCGAGGAATAGATGGGTCAAGAATTTGGGACCATGTCTGAGAAGAACTTACGCAAGAATTATTCTGGCATATACTATTCCACCTCCCTGGCATATCCGATAGTATGTGCGGACAATGTTGTTATAAAGGAGGAGGTTGGATCAACGCAAGGACTCGAGCTAAGTTAGTCGAAGAATAGAGAGAGAGAGAGAGAGAGAGAGAGAGAGAGAGAGAGAGAGAGAGAATGTGGTTGTGAAATGTGGTTGTGAAATTACAGTGCGGTTCTCCTTTGGCAAAAGAGAGACATTGCATGCAAAGGTCTTGAAATAGCTTCTCTTCCGCCAAAGGAGAATTGCCCTGTAATTCCCACTCCACTGTCAACGAGTTGATGGCTTGTGCAAGTAACGGTTTCTTTGTTGCTTCTTTCCTTAGCACTGACAAATTTTTATGACATAAGCAAACATCTTAATCTGTACGCTTCCACTATATTTCCTGGAGACAAGAAAAGTTAGTTTGAAATAGATATGTACATTTCTCTCCATACATAACATAATTCATAATGCATCTTCATTGCCATTACCATTTACATCTCTCTTCTTGCCGTTGAAACAAAAAAAGTGTCTTAAAGGATTAATTCTTACCTAGATCCATGTCCATGGACCAGACTCATCATTGCCATTATTCATGAGCGCCACATGTGTACGTTGGACCCGATTCAATATAAGAGTCTCTTCTTTTTAAATTGACTAATCTTGCTTCTTCATTGGCAGGTTTACGTCGTGCCTTTACAAGCTGTTTTTATAGGTGAAGCTTGGCTCCAACAAGACTAATAATCCTCAAGAGGTTGCTTAAATGGCAAATCAACTTGTTTGAATGTGGTATATTTCATGATCAGATTACGATGTACATCTCTCACTAAGATAATCTTGGGGAGCACAGTTATTATCTATGAACCTAGTAGATTGTTTTTTTTTTAGCTCCTTGTTTAAATATGATCAAAGCTAATTAGCATAAATGTTTTAAATCTGGCCATGATTTGTTTTACATTATCCAATTTAATCGAATTGTTGTTGGTTGGGTATTGTGTATAAAAGTGATTGCTGTTTCCTTACAAAGATGAAAACCAACTTCAAATTCAATTCCAGCAGCATGGAGTGCTTTTTCTTGAGTTATTGAATTATGTTATTAATTTCTTATTATGTTTTTGTCTTATACTAGCTTAATTGATATTAAATTAGCTACATCTCACATCACGGAAGCAAGTTAAGAGTAGTCAGACTGCTTATGAAAGGTAAATTTCATAAAAAAGTTTGGACTCACCCCCATTTGGGTAGACACTCAATTTTCTAGTGAATACGCCCCCCCCTCTCCCCACCCCCTCCCCGGCCCCCTTTCCCTTTCTCCCCTCCCTCTCCCCCATTTGTTTCCTTTTTCATCCCATTTAACCAAGAAAACTAACTTTTTTTTTTTTGGGTCTAAACGGAGAGTTTCATTTATATTGGAAATTCAAACATGCCCATAACCAGGGCTTCAAAACATAAGAGATCTAAAAGAGGTTGGGGAGGTGATATAGACCAGTTCGAAGGAAGGGCTTTGCGTCCCTGGGCTTTAGCGGCACAGTCCACCTCTCTCATTACTTTCACAATATAAATGCCTCATCACTCCTAGCAAGATACTATTTTCTCTAGTATCCTCTTATCAGTTGGCCTATAGAAGGTTATCAATTTAAATTTATGGTTTCATCTTTCGAATCACAAAAACTCCATTATAAGATTTTCTTTCATGATGGCATATGAATAAACAATTAATTGCCTATTATTTTTTTTAATAGTTTGAGTGAAACTATATTTTAGAAAAGAAAATTAAATTCCGATCTAGTTATCTAATTGACCTTGACCTTGTGAGCGTTGGCCAGATAAATTAGTAAGTTTCTATCAAGAAAGATGACTTACTTTGTGTTTTACTTTAAGCTTTCAGACTTTCTAATCTGAATTGCAAAGGGGGTCGAAATTCTAATTACACATTTTTTACTGTCAAACTCACATCACGTTATTTTGGAGGAATTTTTTTAAGATTTTAATCCACTAGCTATGAGATTGAATCTACAATTGATATAATTATAATGTTAGAAGTAGAACAGCAAAAAGTTCTTTTTTTTTTTTTTTGTGCTTTTTTGCTTTTTTTTTTTTGTTGATATTCAAATATGATCTAAAAGATAAACATTTTAACATCTCCCCACGCTTCTAACAAATTAACCTTTTCCATTTTGGAGAAAAAAGATACCAGTCTACTTCTTCCCGTACGGGAAAAAAAAAAAAAAAGAAAAAGAAGGAAATATTATAAAATAGTTTGAAATACAAAAACGGTTACTCATAAATTAGGAATGCGAGGAAAAAAGTCTATCAATAAATGTATGACCAAGTCTGCTGTCACAAGGGTATATTAGCCCGTCACCTCAAAAAGGTGTATTTTTGTCAAAAGGAGTGTGGAAATAGCACCGCCAAAGTTTATGGGTTTGCTTAATATGTTTTGGAATTTGGGCTACTTATGATAACAAGGTGTAAATTTTCTTTTTTAATACATGCTGGACTTTATACAACGGGAAATTTCGTGAAAGAAAAAAGGCTTTGTCTTCAAGCGAATCCAACTGGAATCAAATCTTCCATGCATAGCAACGCCATTAGTACCACTTCTAGATCTCCCAACTTAGTGACCAACAAAGTGCCATGTATATAATTAGTCGAGGTGAGCTGCATGCTTTGATTTTCAAAGGATCCGAATAAGGCAACTGTTCTAAGTCATATACTTGCTTTGATTTTCTCTTTTTGCGCTCAAATTGACTGAAGGAAGGAAATGGAAGCTGAAGAAGAACAATTTCCACTCAATGTCGATCAGCCGGAAATATGAGATGATGATGGCCGAAGTGGACCATGACAATCTCGTTGATCTAATACAATCATGCATTGAGGCATCTCCAACGCTTGCTTAGAGTTCAGGTCTTTGTCCTGGATTCGGACGCTTCTTACCTCTTCCGAGTCAGGGTCAAGCTGAACCATTTAGGCCAACGAGTCCTAGTCAAGGTCCTAGAGTTGGACACTCCATACATCCTCCGAATCAGGTTGAAGCATTTAGGCCAACGAGTCCTAGTCATGGCCCTGGAGTTGGACACTCCATACATCCTCGAAGCCAAGTTAGAGCATTTAGGCCAAAGTCTTGGTCATAGTCTTGGAGTTGGACCCTTCATATCTTCTCTGAGTCATCGTCAAATTGAAGGATTTAGGTCGACAAGTCGGGGACATAGTCCTTATCCGAGGACTGGACATGATCATTCTCCTCCGGCACCCCTGAAACCATAATATGTCATTTCTCGCTACCCTAAATTGAGCATGGAGCGATAGAAATGTCATATTCACGGTGGCATTTTTTATGATCTTATTATTGCATACTTTGATGACCTTAACATGGTAGAGCGATGCGGTTTCATACATGCTTAACCAGTTTCATCAACGAACTATAGAAATTTCAGAATATTTCTTATTAGCTTTGCCTAACAAGTTTTCTGCACTTACGGCAATATGTATGGGATCCAGAATATCAATGTGCACATTTTCATCTGTTAATCACCAAGCAATTGAACGTCCAATTCGTGGCTAATGTACAACATCGTCACCGACTAACAATCGCCAGGACATTACTGGACTCTTGAACACTTGCCTTCCCGATTATCATATTAAGCGATTCTCTAGAGGATCGTGCTTGCAAGGACAGTGTGGACATGTAAGTTACATTACAAAACTCACTGGGTTGTGTGATTTGAGTGTGATACAAGACAATTGATAAAGGCCAGCTAATCCAAGTTGAATTTGCATTTTGATATTATGTAATGTGCAACATCAAGCAATATGGTACTACCTTATATGGAGAGTGCGAGAAATTTTCAAGTTCTTTCTTTTCACCATCTTCTTTCTGGACTATTTTATGTAGTTATAAAGCCTGACTGGACTATTTTTTTAATCTAAAATAATCGCACACTTTTTTTGGGGTCGAAACTACCAATTAATATTATAGTAAAAGAGAATTACATCCGGCTAGTAGTTATAAAAAGCCTGACATCCCATCTACAAGTACGCCTGATTAACTATCTTATTTTAATCTAAAATAATCGCACACTTTACACGCTAAAATCTTAAAGGTATATTCATGGAATTGGATTTGGTCACCCCGAATGGCTTCTCTCTTTTAGTTGCCTTTTGAGAAACACGAATCTTAGGGGCCATTTGATATGCCAAACAATTGAACAGGATTTTGGTATTTGGTAGGGTGTTGTTGGACCGAAGACAAATAATGATAACAGCTTTTAACGGAAGACACCTAAGGAAGTAGCAGTCCAGACTAATTGATCAATACCAAGAGAAAGGTTTATAGGGGTACTTAGGATCGCTTCAGGTTGGGACAATGAAATCTGCTCTCATCATTTACCACTTTTTATCTGTTTTTCTTACCAATGCCTTTTCATCACTCTCTTCGGCAGCATCCAATGATTTAGAATGCTTGTCGTCGGTCAATCAGGTCCTTCACAAGCCCTTTCCCAGTCCCCGCGCAAGAGTCATCGCATTGAATCGTTTAGAAACTAATGGACTTACCAAAGACCATATGAAATTAATAACCTTTATTTGTGTGACCCGTCAAATCTTTTTCCAATTAATTTACCGATTGATTAGTAATTACTGACTTTCATTTAAAATTTATCGTTGTTTACTAACTTTTGGTTGCTTTACTTATCAACCACTAAATTCACAATCCTTTTTAAAAAAACTAGAAACCTTACTTAGAGTAATTGTCAACTTTTTTTATTAAATTAGTAATTAGTTTTGCGTTGACTTTAATTTGAGTTAGTTATTCATGTTAATTTGATTTTCATTTCAATTATCAAGTTTTTCTATCTCTACTAATTGTTGACACCTAAATTTTGGCGATCCGTTTAATCATTTATTGCATTAAAAAATTAGGGATTAATTTTAACCCCTCAAAATAAATTAGTTAATTAATTAATTGCATATCATATAGTTTTAGGTGCATTTGCATTTACATTGGGCCAGCGACAAATGGGTTCAAATTGATGGTTTAGAACTTTAATTTGGTGAATTGGACTAAGCCCATGAAGGGAGTAAATCGGTCAAAACCCGTATCCTTGGAAAGATTTTACGGATTTATTTGTGCGAGATTTCAAATTTTAGAAGAATCCTCTTACAATCCTAAATCAAATATTGCATTTGAAAAAATGGAATTTTCGTGGATATAGTTTGGAAAAATTAAAACCCTAACCATGGCCTATAAATAGATTAAATGCGTAGGGTTTGAAAGAGGAGGCCGCACATTGAATATACGGCTGCACAACAAAAGGGGTTTTGGAGAAAGAGAGATATACCGGGAGAGATCGGAGAAGAGCTCGACTGTTTTGTCAAAACACCAGATCGCAGAGAGAGAATTTATGTTCGCATAACAAAAGGGAGAAGGCGGCGAAGCGCTGGTGACGTTTCGTTCAAGGAGAGAGCATAATCGATTACATCACATCATCAGTGCATCTCATCATCATCCTCGGACACCTTACAAGCGATCTTAGCAATTTATTTTGAGGAGTACGTCCAATGCTCCACTGACCCGGTGACACTGCTCAGCAAGCACCGACAATTCCTCTTTATCCTTGCATGCGTGCATGGAATTTCTGGCTTTGTAGGATCGAATTGAAATTGCCGAGTTCCCGCAACGATCTCTGTTGTTTATTGCCTGTTGCTATTGCTGAGTTGTGTCGAGTTGACCTTGGATCTGTGAACTCGTCCTCGTCTTCATCCTTACATCATTCCTTGCCAGTCCCATTCTTGGAGATAACTTTTCCGAGCTAGGATTGCCAAGTCAAATCTTGATCAATTGACGTAATCGAGCTTCCAGAGATAATCCAGCAGATCCAGACGATCTCTTACGCCACTCTCGAGTGCCTCGTCGTTCCGTCCGTGACTCCGTGCTGAGCGACAAAGCCCCGACGTGAGTTGCTCCAACGTTTCTCACCGCCTCAGCAACGTACCAGGGACATCGACTTTCTTCTATTCGAGTCGTTGCTGTCGACAACTTAGAGGCAAGATAGAAGGCCTTTTAACTGAACTCCAGCAATCCCGAGCAGTTATTCAACATCAGCCCAGCATCGTTGAGTCAAGGTCAAGCCTGGACAATCAACTTTCGGTCCATCATCGTTGGCGATCTAGTCCATAAACCGCCGCTCACACTGTCGTCATCAACATCGCTGTCCATCACTGCCATCCGAGCCTCAAAATTCACATAATTACAGGCAACAAGCCGAAGGATTCTCGACAAAGGCTTGGCTTTAAATTTGAAGATTTGTTTTCCATTGCTTGCGGTGTGGAATTTGTGTGTGCAGGTTATTTGGGTCAGAGGGACACGTGAACCCGGTCAAAAGCACCATGTCAGTTTGAAGTCCAAGAGAACCTTCGTGAGCCAGGCCCATCTCCGAGAACTTCAGGCACCCATCAAAAATTTCTTGACCCATCATCATTGCTCGGCACCGCCAAATTGGTCCAGTGATATTGACGACCCTCGATGCTCCGGCGAGTCCTCCACCAAGCTCAAAGCCATCACTACCGCAATTCGCATGATTTGTCCGTCTGAGTTTGGAAACGGTATCCGAGTGATATTGCAATTTAGGTAATAATTTTCATTAAATTGATCTTCATATGTTTTTATTGCCTAATTTATGAGATCGCTCTCTTGTATGAAATCCTCAACTGATATTCGAAATTTGAGAAGCATTGACAGTCTGATTTTCGCGCCCGAAATCCGACTCACAATTGCACGGAAAATCGCCAATCCGATCTCATGCTTGAGATTTGATTTGTGATTTATTTAGAAATTGGCCAACCCGATTTTATGCACGAGATATGGTTCGCCAATTTGTAAATATCAATCATATCTTATCTGATTTGCCGTCATGTTGGTTGAATCAATTTTATTTTTGTAAAAGGAAAAATCCAAAAAATATTTGAATTAGGATTGGGTTGGTTTTAGAATATCTCTTGTTATCTTGCATATTTAGAATAGGGATTCTATTTCGAATTTGTTAAAAAATAAAAAATAAAAAATGCATGCATTTAGGATGTTAGTTTTAAATTTGAATTGCACGTTTAATTATTTGGCAATTTTTAATTCCGAAGTTCATAAAAGAAAAAAGAAAAAATTAGAATTAGGACATTCTTTGCACGTCATTGCATATTATGATAGATTGCATGCTTATTAGGAAAATAAAAAACATGTGCAGGTCATATATAATTAGATTCATGAAATACATGTCATTTAGTGATTGATGTTAGTCCATTTAATTAAAAATTGAATGTCATTAGAATTAGGTCATTTAGTTAATATTGCATTGCATATTGCACGATTTTAATTAATTAAGTAAAAAAAGAAATTGTGTGTTAATTAGAAATCAAATCTAGGGATTGTTGATGTGAATTCTGATCTAACAACGCAGATGCTTTCATTGTTATGAGGTAAGTCCTGCAATTTATTTACTGCTTTACTTGGGTGTTAAATTGGTGGTTTGCGCACCCGCATGATCACCTCACATGTTAGGAATTAGATTTAAAATTAATCCAAGCTGCCTGCAAAACCTTTTTGTCAAAATAAAAAGAAATGGTACCGAAAGGGTGTTAGAGAAATCTAGCGTAACCAAGTCCCCGTACCCAAATTTCTGGTTCGTAGGAGTAAAGTAAATCTCCCGTTACTTTACTTGGGTTTCTAATCGACCCACCAAAAATAGATTAGTGGCAACTCCTAGTTAAAAATCAATTGCATGTTAAAAAACTTGAACCTAAAGTCACAAATTGGTATGGGCTTGGGAGAGCCCGAGTTAAGTCTAGGCTTAACAATCCATTAGCCAAACTCTAGGTGGTTCACACCCAAAAAATTTGGTCACGACACTAATGAAAAAAAGAAAAAACTTCTTTTATCTTTTACCGACACTTATGTACATTTCTTACTGACACCTTATATTTAACAATAATTATATGAAATTTCCAGCATTTATTTGGACGAATTACATGCTTTTCTCCAATTAAGCTACTAATTAGCATTGTGTTATTCACTCTCAATCGAGTTACTTACCAATGTTTATCATTTTAATTTGCAAATTATTCTTATCTTTTATTGACTTTATTTGCATATCTTATCAACGCCTATAGTTTGTCAACTACAATATGAAATTGTTGATCATTATTTGAGCGGCATATAACTTTTTTCTTTTGATTGTTACCAACTATTTTAAGTTATCAGCTCTCATTTGAGTTATTTACCAATTTTTTTTTTTTTTAAAAGCACTAACATTTTATCATTTACTAATTCCTTTTGTTTCTTATACAGGTCTTACATATATTGATTCTATATATGTCACGCCCCAAACCTTGAGAGTGCCAACATCCCATCATGGTCATGCAAATGTGACATTTCTAGGTAGTGTCATCGACCCCATTAATATATTATTGTGCAAGCGAACGTATTATAAAACCTCTAACAATGAAATACGACATAGAAAAACAGGAAGTAAAACCAACAACATAACACTTTCATAATTCAACAGCATTACAAATAGAGGTCTACGGCCAAAAGTTTAAAAAAGACCGACTTTTAAAAAGGAATTGTCCTACGACCTACAAGTCGGACACGTTATCCAATCCTTATGATTTCACCTTTGCAACTCCTCAAGGCCAATCAAAGCTATCTGACCACTCTATCCACCAGGGACCTGAAATTTTAATCCCACAACCGGGATGAGACATTGTCTTAGCAAGTTCAATCCCCTAAACCCCTATTAGAAAGAAAATACACCATGAGTGGCCTAGCCACATCACACAGAAGACTTACCTCGTCTTAATTCCTTCTTGCAGATTAGCACAATTTGTATTACACAATCTCATGTAGTAATAATAATTCAAACAATTGGAATGCTATCACTTTAATATAAATCACAATTGCACTTAGCACGCATTCCAATTATTATTCATTGCCACACAATGGCATAGCCTACTCACAGTTCGGCTATCTATTGACATTAATGCCAGGCATTGCCTCCTCCCCTGGAGCACGGCTTCGTCACTACTTCGAAGGCATTCCTAAAGGAGCATAGGTCTAGTTGGCCTAGCCTCTACTACGACTTGCATCCATTGTAAGGGGCATCCCATATAGGGGCAAGTTTGGTTCAACAACCTAGGACGATTCCTCTTAATTATCACATAGCCAAATCATACTCGGCTCTATGATACTTTGCATTTCATTCAATGCTTCCATTTAAAATAGTGATCCCAGTCATTTTTCTTCATATTAAAAATATTCCAGAATTTCGAAACATTTAAATAAATCAAAAATAAAACTCTATTATGTCCCATCAAGGTTTATTATTAGATAAACTCTCTTAGCTTTAATTAAACATGCTCTAAATTAAACAAACCTCTTAATCTAAATCACAATTAAATAAACTAAACTAACCACCTAAGCTTACTTAACTTAGACTAAGCACACTTAGGGCATCATTAACCCTCTAATCAAGATTTAGTGAGTTAAAATCACCGGATTAGTGAGCCGAGCAGACCAAAACGACGGGGATGCCGAGGGGAACAACTTTCCTCAAAGCGGGCCAAGCATTCGTGGTCGGGAAGCCGCCCAAAACGGGCCAAAACCAAGCTGCCATGCCCATTTTTGCAGCTGCTATGCTAGTGCCAAAGGAGGGGGAAACGAGTTGGCTTAGGATCGAAACCAGTATGGAAGACCAACGGTGGCTTGGATGGGTTGGTGGGAAGGTCGACGGCGGCGGGGACAAGCTTCGGTAGCTCTTGAGGTGCACCGACAGAGGTTGAGACACAGTTGGGGCTTGACTGAAGTAGGGACGATAGTGTGAGGAGGTGTGATCGTGCGGAAGTAGCAGCGTGCAAGGCGGCGAACGGCGCGTGAGCGGCGACGGCGGTCCGACTAGGCTGCAAGTAGCTTCGATGTTCTCAAATCTGTTGGGGATGTCGAGCAGCAACAAGAGATGGAGGAAAGAGGGCTTCAATGACGCAAGGGCAGAGAGAGAGGCGGAGGAGCGAGCGGCGAGGTGCGAGCTGTGACGGCAAACGACAAATGGCGATGGGTGGAGGCATGCGACAGCGTGAGGGGCTACTTCAGTTTCTTCTCTATGTTTTCTCGTCTTCGCACAACAGAGATGGATGAGAGAACCGACGGAAGAGAGAGAGGGAGGAGAGAGAGAGAGAGAGAGAGAAAGGACCACTTCTTTTCTTTTTCTTTTTTCTTTAATCCAACAAAAATGGTCCACCATGACCTAAGATGACATCACCTTCAACTAACTTCAAATCCCCCACAACAATCTTCAATGGGTCCAAAACCATCCTCCGCCGTGGCACACGAATTCTTAAACTTTGTACATCACATTCTTCAATTCTCTTATAATTGAACCAATTTAAAGTCCATAAAATTTATCCAATGTTACCACCCTTCAATTCACATATTTACTTGACCATAGTACTATCTTGATCTCAAAAATACAACTAAAAGCAGGCCCACCAATTTTCCAAACCAAAATAGTCATAATTTGATTATTTTGCTAAAAAACTCGATTTGCATGAAAAATCTTTTGAAGATGAGTCAATGATCCTAATATGATTTGTGACACACCATGATATCCAATTTCTAAATTCAATCTCAATTTATGGTTAATTTCACTCCGACACGATATTAGCGCGTCTTGATCTACCGGGCAGCTTTTAGAAATTTTCATACATTTGACTTGTGGTTGATCAATTCAAGCCACATCTTTGACACATTGGTGACTTTCGGTTGTTGGGGTAATCTCAAGGTTTCAAATATGGACACAGGGTACCTATTAGACAAAAAAGTCGGTCTAGTGCCAATCGACAAGAATTGTGCAATTTGGTGGAATCACCCACACCTGATCACATGCCTCTGTGAAGTCAACATATCTTCGATCTCTAATCAATTTTTAATTGTGCCGTAATGACCCTTGTAGATTAGCTCGGTCGAAAGGTCGTTTCCTAGTCAAATTCTCAAGTCTGATGTATGAGAATCTCTTAACGGCTTCACCTGATAGACTAGTTCTCACATAAGTGGCCGACTCAAGGAAAAGAGCTATATGTGTGCCAACGAAATGCCCGTCTCAATTTATTGAAAATAGAATTGGAAAATCGGAATGTCATAATATAAATTCGCAAACCCTTATTTATATGATTTAGTAAATTTTCTCCCACTAGGTTACTAATTTTTTGTCATCAACTTGAAAGTTTGAAAGCAACTTCTTCAATGGTCAAGCGGCAATATGGTGTAGTAACACTGAGCTAATGTGAGTTCAGAGTTCTAGTGGATGGATGCAAGACAAATCGAGATAGTAAATATA
Source organism: Eucalyptus caleyi (assembly GCA_014182885.2). Classification (NCBI taxonomy): domain Eukaryota; kingdom Viridiplantae; phylum Streptophyta; class Magnoliopsida; order Myrtales; family Myrtaceae; genus Eucalyptus; species Eucalyptus caleyi. Next base: position 41,543,411 of record CM024470.2, read on the forward strand.
AGATATCAGCAATCGACGTAGCAATTGCTAATTATTGCCCGTTTCCTTACTTAGACACAACCATGTGAAATATGTGAAGGCTCTTAAATTGTGACCATTGAATTTAAATAAGAGTAGCTAACCTTAAATCAAAAGCAAGCTACTATAAAACTTGGAAACTTCATATTTTCATGAATCGGTTGAAATTGATTAGTATATCGCATTAGTTTTGTGTTGTGACCTCATTTTTCGAGACTTAATTAGAGACGGGTGTGTGCAGAAGCTAATGGTTTGGCTAGGTCTATTAGGCTTAGCCTAGGCTCTCTCAAACCCACCAATTCATGACTTCATGATTTGATTTTTTTAACCTATAAATTAATTTTTAGAAGGAGTTGCCACTAATCAATTTGAGGTGGTTCGATTAGAAACCCAAGCAAAATATTGGGAGGAATATTTGCTCCTATGCAATCAGAAAAACTAAAATCGGGACTTGATTACACTAGTTAATCACTAATACCATTTCGATACCTAATCTTATTTAAACCCTAAATTTTTTGGATTTTCAAGGGATTTTTTCCATCCTTTTGTGGAGGAAAAATATTTTTTCGTCTTTTTCTAGTTTTTGAACATAAAAGGGATTTTTTGGATTTTTTTATCCTTTTCTAAAAATATAAATCATATTCGGTTGTTTTATGGTTTTTAGAAATTTTATGAAAATGTGAATATTTTATTATTTTTTATTTTTGAAAAATAAATTATTATTTTTTATTTATTAAAATATTATAAGAATATACTATTCTAGATGACCCAGGTCGAATTCTTGAGTTGGGCCTAACTCGGGTTGTTGAGACAAAGGGATCGGAATGGGCTAAGATGCAAGCTTGGCCCAGAATGAAATCCAACTCTAATTCTTTAGCCCAGCAGATTTAGAAAAGGAATGGCCCAACTGAGGCTTAAAGTCAGACGGCCCACTACGAAGCTCCACCAGAAGCCAAAATCAATCGAGCATGAGCCCAACCTTGCCGCCCGGCTTTGCACAGCTAAACCCTAGGGTTGACCCCGTCACGAGTCTGACCCGGCCGACCCGACATTGTGCCAACTATTGTTGCCTCTACAGCATAGCGGCCGTGGAATCGTCGTTGACCTCGCCTCATCAGAAGGTTCCGATGGAACCACCCTAGCCTACCCAAACCGACCACCTCTTCGGCCAACCTTCGTTGTTGACTACCCTTCCAAGTCACCAACACTTCGCCATAGCCACCAACTCTTTTTGGGCAAATCGTCGAGCACTTGAGGGTCACCGATAGGGAGAAGAGGGAGACGCCATAATCGGGACTCAGGGCGGCGGCGGGGGTAACAATGTAGGAGAAAAAGCGACTGAAGTGATTACAGCAACTCGACAATGAATGGGGGGGAAAGAAAAGGCACAGCAGAGGGCTATCGACTTGGTTGGTGGCACGGTGGGGGCTTCTTCCTTGATGGATCTTGCCCACCACTTGCAGATCTCCCTCTTTAGGCTTTGCTCGCCACCGGCCTCCCCTAATGTCTCTCAAGAGGAGGTCATGTGAGCTCGCAACCCTTTTCCTCTCTTGCTTGCTCTTTGATCTCCCTTTGAAGTCTCTCTGGGGAAGGTCTATGAGTTTGCCTGTTGCCATCGACGAAGGTTGCACTGGCCTATTTATAAAGGAGAGGGGTTCGATTGAAGGGACTTTGGCCACCAGTCCTCCATGCGCCGATTGGCCTTGGTGTAGCCAGACCGGCATCGCCTCAGTTGCCCACTTGCTTTTCTTTGAAGGTGCATCCCATCCGTCGCCAGCTGCTCCACGTGTGTCAGTGTCCACTTGCCCGTCTGGCATTGCGCATGTTCGGCTTTCGGCGAGTGCGTTGCGGAGGAAGGGGAAGAAGATGACAAAGGAGGAAGGGGGCTGGGCCAAGTTAGGAAGAGATGGGCCCTAGGGGCCTGCTGGGGGCGGGGAAGAAATGGGCTAGGTGCAAAGGCCCAGCCCCAGTGAACTACTACTGCTTTTCTCTTTCTTTCCCTTTTAACTTTTATTTTCTTTTTTCTTCATTGTTTATTAAAAAAAGATTAATGGACAACAAATGAGGCCTAATTAAAAAAAAAAAAAGAAAACCTAGCCAAAATTTAAGTGTCAATAGTTACCCCTTTTGACGGTGAGCTCACAGAGGTTGCATTCAAAGACAAACTGATACCTAAAATTTTTTCCATGTATATGCGATAGATTATATCTTATTCGAGACCTATTGTCCTATGCAGGAAAAGAGCAATACAACATTACACATACTAAGACAGATAATAAGATACATATAGTTACTTACCAGGGATGAGTGAGATAGAGTGTGAACCTCGAGTTTGGCAAGTATCAGGGCATCATCTTACCTGGTGATGTGAGGAGGTTGCTTTTTCAAGACCCGAACTTTTTTTCGGTCGCCTTGGTGGGAAATTGTTTTTCCATGACTCGAACAATTCTTCGATCACTTATTAGAGCAATGAGTTGTTTGTTTAAGGTCTGAACCTTTCTTCGGTTACCTTGATGGGAAATTGCTTTTTGAGGACTTGAACCTTTCTTTGATTGCCTATTAAAGCAATAAGTTGTTTATCTAGGGCTCAAACCTTTGTTTAGTTGCCTTGACGGGAAATTGCTTTTCCATGATCAGAACCATTCTCCGCTTGCCTGTTTAAAGCAATAAGTTGTTTATCTAGGGCCCGAACTCTTCTTTGGTCGCCTTGATGAGAAATTACTTCTCTAGGACTTGAACCTTTCTTCAAAAGCCCGTCAGAGCAATAAGTTGTTTACCTAACCTTTCTCAGGGGATGTGCCAACCTTTCTTGGGACATCTGTTTGTTAGGTGCCTCATCTTTATAAAGGACACCATATGGTTACCTGACCTTTCTTGGGGGATGCGCCAACTTTTCTCAAGACATTTGTTTGTGGGGTGCCTAATCTTTATTAAGGATACTGGTTGGTTATTCGACCTTTCTTGAGGGATGCGCCAACTTTTCTCAGGGCATTTATTTGTGGGTGCCTGATCTCTATTAAGGGCATCGGTTGGTTATCTGACTTTTCTCGAGGGATGCGATGACCTTTCTCAGGGCATCTATTTGTTGGGTGCCTAATCTCTATCAAGGGCGCCGGTTGGTTACTCGACCTTTCTTGGGGGATGCACTGACCTTTCTCAGGGCATCTATTTTAGAAGATACCTGGACATTCCCAGGCATTTAAAGAGTACCTAGATATTCACAAGTATGAACTCTAGTGGGTGCCTAGTTGTTTGCAGGCATCGAAGGGGTACTTCGATGATCACAAGTACGAACTCTGGAGGGTGTCTGGACATTCACAGGCGTTGAAGGGGTATTTGCATGATCACAAGTACTAAACTCTGGAGAATACCTGGTCATTTGTAGGCATCAAAGGGGTACTTGGATGATCACAAGTACGAACTAGGGAAGGTTTCCCATCTTCTGGTAGTTGGAATATTGACAACACGCCTCGAATATTCGTGAAGGTCTCTCATCTCCTAGTATGTGGAATATTAAGGACGCTCCTCGCATATTCATGAAAGTCTCTCACCTTTTGGTAGCTGGAATATTGAGGACATACTTGGGATATTTGTGAAGATCTCTCACCTCCTAGTATGTGGAATATTGAGGATGTGCCTCACATATTCGTGAAGGTCTCCCACCTCCTTATAGTTGGAGTATTGAGGATGCGCCTTGCACATTTATGAAGGTCTCCCACCTCTTGGTATGTGGAATATCGAGGATGTACTTGAGATATTCGTGAAGGTCTCTCACCTCCTAGTATATGGAATATTGACGACGCGCCTCGCATATTCGTGAAGGTCACTCACATCCTAGTAACATAAATTTGAATGTAGCACGATGCTTACCTAGATAGCCTTGGGCACTAAAGGGGCTAGACCAACTGGGCAATCGTAGGTATACAAAGTAGTGGAGTACACAAATATTTAATGATACGATCAGGGACCACTCAGGCAAGTCCAAGCGTCATGATGATAAGAAAGCATACTCGGGTAATCGCAAGTGCACAAAGCAGTGGAATACTTGAATATCTACTAGTATTCAATGATATAATTGGAACGGGAGTATTTTGATAGTGTTGGGTACCTAAAGACAAAGGGATGCATGGGTAGTCTCAAGTATCAATACTCTAAGGACAACTCGAACAAATCGAGTGTCAATGAGAGGGAGTACCCAAATAGTGATGGATACTCAAAGACAAAGGGATACATGAACAATTACAAGCATCCCCACTCTAGAGAAAACTCGAACAAGTTGAGTGTCAATAAAGGAGAGTACCCGAACAGTGGTAGGTACTTGAATTCAAAAGGACACCTAGAGAAAACAAGCATCCAAACTCTAGACACAGCTCAAACGGGTCGAGTGTCAAGTCGAGTGTCAAGGAGATAAAGCATTCAAACAATGGCCAGTACTCAAAGAAAATATGAATAATTACAAGTATCCTAACTATAAGGGCAACTTGAACAAATCAAGTGTCAAGAAGAGGGAGACAGCGGTGGGTACTCAAAGAAGAAATTTTAGAAATAAAGGTAGAGATATGCTTACCTGGTGATATCTCTTATCTCTAAAAGTATGTATGCTATTTGCTCGGCTTGCAATATGCATGCAATGATTGTACGTGCTGTAAATTGATGAATTTAAATGTGATTCATGCACGACAATTTTGTTAGTTTTGCATCATCTTAGTTTCATTGGGGAAAATTTTGAAAGACAGTCCTCATTTAGAATGTGGATGTCTTGAGAATGCCAGATGAAGGACTTTTAGTCTGAAAGGATTTTTCGCTAACTCTCATGGAAAAGACCATCTTATCTTGAGCATTGATGCATGATTTATAAGAATACACTATCTCACTGTCATCATGTCAGCAAGGGTTCGAATATGATTGCAAGTGGTATGACTTTACTAATATGAGAGGTCTTTGTCAAGACTATGATGAAGACTTGGTCGATGGCTTTATAAAGGGGACCATCAAGGTCAAGGCTCCTAAAAGAACTACCGCATGATCATCACCGGGTTTACAAGTCAAGAACCCTGCGAAAAGAGATAGAACAACAATTTTTCTTGGTTGTATTTTTTTGTCTGGGGCTATAGGCATTGCTTTTACTAGGCACACTACTTTTTCATGCCCCAAGCTTTTATTTCTCTCATTTATTGGTATTTACCTTACTTCTACCAAGAACACTGCTTTTTCATGTCCCTAGTTTTTTCATTTTTGTTGTCTAAGGAATTGGTCTAGGCAAATTCAAATAAAAACTACTACAAGACTCTTGCATATTTGTCGCGACCAAATTTTTGGTGAACTACCTAGGGTTTGGCTAATAGATTGCTAAGCCTAAACTTAGATCGAGCTCTCCAAGTCTATACCAATTCACGACTTAGGTTCAAATTTTTAACATGCTAATGATTTTGCAATTAGGAGTCGCTACTAATCTATTTTTTGGTGGGTCAATTAGAAATCTAAGTAAAGTAATGAGAGATTTACTTTACTCCTACGAACCAGAGATTTGTAAATTAAGGGATTTGGTTATGCTAGATTTCTCTAACGCTATTTCAGTGCCTTTCTCTTTTATTTTGAAAAAATGTTTGGCAAGCAGCTTGAATTAATTTTAATTCACTTCTCTAACATGTTAGGCGATTATGTGGGTGCGCAAACCACCAATTTAACACTTAGATAAAATAGTGAATAAATTGCAAGGCTTACCCCATAGCAATGAAAGCATCTGCAATGTTAGATCAAAATTCACATCGATATTTCTAAATAGGATTTCTAATTAACACGCAATCACTCAATTTTTTTTTTTGCTTATTCAATGAGAATCATGCTTTATGCAATACATGCTACTAATCTAACATGGTATGACGTAACAATATGACCTAAACTACATGACGTGAGCAAAGTGATTTATTTTTGCATTTTCTTAATGAGCATGCAATCTATCCTAGAGAATAAAATTAATTCTAAGACAATCTTTTTTGGTATTTTTCATGAAATTCAAAATTAAAATTGTCCAATAATTTTATGTTCAATCTAAATTAACCAAATGACCTAATTCTAATGACGAACAATTTTTAATTAGATGGACCTAGCAACAATCACTAAATGACGTGCATTTCATGAACCTAAAGCTATATGACATGGGCATGATTTTTTTTTTTTTGTATTTTTTAATAAAAATTCGTAATTAAAAGTGCTAAACTATAGAAATCTAACTAAAGTGAGATATTATCCATTTTAAATTAGGAAATAGACTAATCCGAATCCTATCTTAACTAGAAAATTATCTCATCATGCAATTTGATTCAAAGAAATTATCTAACCTAGATACAATCTAAACATGCATTCTAATATAATTAGAAAAAAAAATCTAACTATTTTATCATGCAATTCTATCTAGGAAAATCAATTCTAATCTACATGATATGCAAATGCAATCTTTTTTGTATTTTTGGGATAAATAAAGCAATTAAGACAAGATAAGCACCAAATCACTCAAGATCATATATCATCCAATTAATGCGAATAAGGAAATAATATCCAACATTCTTGAAATTTTGCGAATAAAACTAATGGGTTGATCTTAAGCCTTGAAGATCAAAACATCAATTTTAAAGATTCCCGCGGAATCAATATTCCATCTAAAGCCTTATAGATGGAATTAAAGATTATATGCAGTTGCGAATTAGGAAATATATCCCAATGAATATTATACCTCTTACCCAAAAGGTTTAAATTAGATATCAATCTCATCAATCAAGGCAATATGATGTTTAAATCAAATTAAGATGAGATTTTTTTACCTTATTGCCGAATATACTTCCAAATTCAAATTTATCAATGGATGGCTTGCGAATAGTAGCCAGTGATGTGACGGAGGGCTTGGCAACGGCAAGGACATCGTGGGTGGCTCGAGCAGCAGGCTCGTGATGGTGCTAGGCGATGGAACTCTCAATAAATTCTGCAAAAGAAAAGCCGAGCGCGATGGGGCTCACCAAAGGATCGGTCGTGGTGACACTACAAGGAGACTGTTGATGACGTGGGCGTCAGGACCTGCAAGGAAAAAAAAAAAAACCAAGCTCGGTGTCTTCTAAGAGGTCAACACATCGCCACGCATACCCCCAACTCTCACGTTCTCCGTCCTCCTTTTATCTTGTAGCTATGAAGAACTTATGCTCTTGATGAGTTTGACCGGGAGTAGGTGTCTAACCGAATGGTCAAACTACACTCACGAACATTACTACTGGATCACCACCTTCATTCTCCAAGGGCAGTGCAATATTTCTTTCTTGACTCCCACTCATGATTTTTCTCTGTTTCTTAGCGTATCACTCGTGAATCACACTTGGAACTTTTTAGACAACATGGATTAATATTAAACCAAAGAACAACCCGCAAAACGAAAACCAAGGTTCAGCGAAGGCTGGTTAGCAGTTGTCCAGGACTGGTGGGCTATAGCTACATCTCATGGCGTGATCTATGGACAAGTGGTGCGGCACGGGTGATGCTGTGGCACCCCTCGACGGCCCCCGATCCGTTGGGGTTGCCATAGTTCACTTACATTTCTCTTACATGACCTGAAGGTCTATCAATCCTTGGGGTTTATATTTTTAGATCAGTCCCTGCGCAATTTATATGGCGGAAGCGTATCTAACAACTCCCTTCCCTATATTCAAAAAAAAAAAAAAAAATGCACACCAACTAAACACATTTATAGGTAAAAGTCGAACATTTTTATTTATTTAAACTAGATGGATATCATTTGTCGGTACGTCAAAATGTCATAGTCTTCTATACTTGACTATACTTCAAAAGATGACCGACATATTTCCAATAGTCGTATACTTAAAGTCCATTGATCAGTGTTGGCATCCAAAAGTTCCTTCCTCTGCTGTCCTCCTCCTCATGGCTATATCCAACCACTTGGTCCATTTGCTGGTGGCAGTGGCGGCAAAGGTATCTTGTCTAATTTGAAATGTTAGTCCCCAAACAAGGTGAGTACAACCACTCAGTAGTAAAAGATTTATCAAGCTATATCAAGCAGTACCATTAATATCTAGATTCATGCTGGATAGACAAAAACAGGTAGTTAGAGGATAAGTATGCATCAAAATAATGAAATCCTTTAATGCAATGGCCAAACATGATTTCAAAAGAATCAAAATGCATCATGTCTAGTTACACCAGTCCTGATCATAGGGCCAAACTATAATGACATGTCCCATTCCATGCCATACAATTTAGTCCCATAACCAGACCACACTCACACTTAATATAATTGTCCGTTTTATCATTCAAAAGGTTTCATCCCCCAAATGACCAATGTTTGCATCCTTTCGGGATTTCGCACCCAACATAGCGTCGCGAAAGTCTCCAAGCATGTATTCAAAATACAAACAGGCATCCAAAGGGCATCGACTCATTCGAACTTTGGGCATCTTGCACCCCACCTAGCATCACGAGGAATCACCGGGGACCGTAGACATGGTTATCCCTAACCTCCGGGCATGAATGATAATACAACCCCTCACCCTTTGGGCATGTATCATAATATAACCGGGCATCCTAACACTCTCAGGGAGAACCTCTGGGCATGTATTCAAAATACAACCAGGCATCCAAAGGGCATCGACTCATTCGAACCTTTGGGCATCTTGATTCCTAGGGCATTGTTGACCCGAGGGTCTAACGGCAACAATTAACATCTTAATTTTCAAAAACACTTTTCAATGCAAAAACAAAATATCTCTTGAGTCTCATCATATCTCAATATTGCATGATATGCCAATGCCAACATTATCATATCACCCAACAACTCAAGATGCATTCATTTTTGAAATCAGTTGAGCAAAGTCGGAGTAAAACAGCTTAAAAACTAGAATGTGCAGTTTTAATGAAAATTTTGGAATAATCCATAAATGAACTCAGAAAATTCTGAAATTTGGATATGTTATAAAAAAGACCTAAAGGAAAATGTTTTATGAAGAACACTAAGTCAGATTCATTGTATATCAAGAGCAGTAATTTTGATATTCCTTACCAACACTCTGTAATAGCTTCCAGATTTAACATTTACAAAGAGAAATCATTTCACCAACCAAAACTTGTCCATTTATTCTCAAATTTTGATATATTATTCCTAAAGATATGTGTTACAATTTTTATTAAGGATTCAAATTTCAACTCTATCTAGATAAATACAGAAAATTCGTGGAATTATCAAAGGTCAGGCTGTTTTTCTATTGAACAGTTTTTCTGTTTTAAAATAAATTGCTTCTATCTACACGTTCTTGTATTCATATAGCTCTAACTATGAGTTAAACTCAATCTAATGGATGTTAAGTAAAATGATTCTATTCCTCATCTTCATCTCTAGAAATTAAAGCGACACGATATAAACGACTTTCTATCCATGTTCCTCTAAGATAGAAAACATCTAATGCTTTTCTTTTCATTTCTAACTCAATCAAACTGTTTTTTTTTACTACAAATTCATCATGTAGCATCTCAACACACTTACACAGCATCTAGGAGTAGTCACTGTGGCATCCCAAAATCCAAAGTCAAGTTATAAGGAGTGTTAAAGCCTCTAATTAGGTAATGAAATTACCTATGGTTTAATACTTTAGCCATTAGTCTCTCTTAAGATTAGGTGATTTGTGCTTGTGCTTATGAGATTTTAAATTAGATAGATTAATGATGATAATTTATGCTTGGCCATACACTTTATAAATTAAATTTCTATAAATAAAATATCACAAGACTTTGGCTATGTAGGATTTGGTAATTTAATTCTTAAAATAAAGGATAAAAAAAGGGGATAAAATTGATTTAATTAGGTTGGGCCTTAGGCCCATTGGCCGAAGCCTTGATGGGCCAAGCAAGTCGGCCCAATTAGGCCCACGAAAGGGGGCTGTCGACCAGCCCAAGAGGCCCAAGAGTGGCCGGCCCAAGCCCAAGCCCAAAGCCCGTCTTGCATGTGTTGTGACAAGTGGCAAGAGGGGTGGCATGCATTGGGCATTGGGGAGGCAAGCTAATGATGAGGTTTAAGGGGGAATAAAAGGGAAGGAAAAGAGAGAGAATGGGTGGTTAGCCATTTGGCCAAGAGAGAAAGGGAGAGAGAGAGAGGAAGAGGGTGCGGCCGAGAGAGAAGGGGAAGCCGAGAGAGGGAGGAGCTCGCCCGTCGCCCGTCCATCCGCCATGTTCGTCCGCCGTGTGCCGTCGTTTTCTTCGGTCTAGAGGCAAGTGGGAGTCCTCTAGCTTCTCTTGCATGCTTGTATGTTGTTTGCATGTTGAACTTTTGGTTGTTAGATGGGAAAACCGAAGCATGGATGAGTTGTGTGTGAGTGGTGTGACTGTTCTTGCTCGGATCATGTGAGTCCGTAACTTGTTTGAGCTTGCATGCGTGTTTGGAGTCCTATTTTGGCTCCAATGTCTTCATGAAAGTTGTAGCTAACATCTTGTACTATAACATACTAAAATTTCGTGGAAAATTATGGATATTTGAGGGGTCAAAGTCTCATCTTACGGAGACCTCAGATCTGGAGAGTTTTTACTGACCTTTTGCTGGATTCATGGTTGCATGTTGGTTTTTGTTTAGAATCTTACTTCGATTTATTCATGAAAGTTGTAGGGAACATTTTAAACTACAACATAATCAAATTTGAAGTGAAATGAACCAGTATAGCTTGGTAAATCGACTAGATCTTGAAGACGATGATTATGGTGATGTGTTCCGAGACACCCGAGACTTCAAGGACCTAAACGATGACTATACTCTGGTTATTTGACCTAGATCTCTCATGAAAATTGTAAAGGACATCTTGAAACATAACATATCCGAATTTCAGAGAAAACGAAAGAGAATAGGTAGGTGAAGTCTCAATATTTCGGAGATGTGTGCACTGGACGATGCGGTAATGGATCCAGAAGCTTCGTGAGACTGTATAAAATAATATAAAAATAATCTGGCTTGGAGTTCTCCATAAAAGTTGTATGAAAATGTCTTGTCTATAATCCAGTAAAATTTCATAATTTTTGGAGGCCATATGGATATTTTAATTGAATTTATTCGGAAACCGTGCATTCTGGTTTCATCCGAGAATCATAGGATGTTGGTGAAAAATGTGAGATTGTGTAAAAATTCAATTTGGCCTTGAATTTTGCATGTAATTATCATCCTATTGGTTTGTTTAATAATTTCTTGAATTTTTATAATCTTGGGAATTTATAGATATAATAAAAAAATATTATTTTATTGGCCATAGATTCCATTTAATTTATTTATGTGGCGGGTGTGATAAAGTCTTGGTGTATGTATGACATTGAATTGAGATGCATGTGTGAATCCTATGCCAAGTATGATTTGTTTGATATCATACCATATGCCATGTTAAAATTAAACTATAATTGAAGATGAGAAATGAGATGTATGAGAATATGCATCGTGGTGATGATGATACCGTCGAAGGTGTGAGCCGACGATGCCCTAGGAGTCGGGATGCCCAAAGGTTCGAATGAATCGATGCCCTTTAGATGCCTGGTTGTATTATGAATACATGCCCAAAGGTTTTCCCTGGGAGTGTCGGGATGCTCGGTTGTATTTTGATACATACTCGGAGGGTGAGGGGTTGTATCATGATGCATGCCCGGAGGGTAGGGGTAACCATTTTCATGGCGAGCCCCGGAGATTCCTCGTGATGCCAGGTGGGGTGCGAGATGCCCAGAGGTTCGAATGAGTCGATGCCTTTTGGATGCCCGGTTGTATCTTGGATACATGCCCGGATGCCTCGTGATGCCAGTTGGGATACGAGATGCCCAGAATGTGGGGGTCTTGGATGTCCGGTTGTATCTTGGATACATGCCCGGAGGTTTCTCGCAATGCCAGGATTGGGCGCGAGTGATGAATGTGGGATGCAAACATTGGTCCCGGGTATGAGATATGTGGCGGTCCAAGATGAAAAGTGGAAATTAAATCATGGCATAATATGCATGATGATATGATGATGATGATGATGATGATGATGATGATATGTGATGTGAAATGATGATGATCACCCATGGCATGACATGCATGATGATGTGCATGATGATGATATATGATATGCATGATGATATGCATGATGATGATGATGATGTCATGATGATGATGACGTGTGTGTGATATAATAATGTCATGATGATGATGATATGAGTATGACATGATGATACACATGTATGTGTTATGACTGTGGTGATGATGCATGATAGTATATGCATGGCTTCAAGGTAAGTAATGCCTACAATGCATGTATGGCTTGTATGATGCATTGAGTAGTTATTGGATTCCTTTACCTGCTGAGTGGTTGTACTCACCCCTTTTGGGGACCAACATTTCAGATTAGTAGATGGTTTGAACGGTTGGATATGACCGTGAGAAGGAGGATAGCAAGGGAATGAGCTTTTGGACGCCGACACTGATCGATGGACTTTAAGTGTATGACTGTTGGAGGAAATGTCGGTCATCTTTTGGAGTGTAGCCGAATATAGAAGACTACGGCATTTTGATGTACCGATGAACGATGTCCATCTGATTTAAGTAAATAAAAAGTGTACGGCTTTTACCTATAAATGTTTAGTAAGTGTGCATTGTTTTTGAATATAAGGAAGGGAGTTGTTAGATGTGCTTTCGTATATGAATTGCACAAGGGATCGATGAAAAAAAAGAAAAAGAAAAAGAAAGAGATGTAAACCCCCAGGTTGTATGGACCCACTGCAATTGAAATGGTATCAGAGTAATATGTTAATACGGAAAGTGAATGGTAAGCGAACTGTGGTGACCTTAATCGGATTAGGGGCCGTCGAGGGGTGTCACGTTCACTCACCTAGAATCCTTCACAACTCGGTACAAAGCACATACTCACATCTCAGCTCATGTAACTCAACATGCATCACCTTTCCTTCACTTGGCACACACCATTACACCTCACTCAACAATCACAGCTCACTCACAATTTGATTTCGAGACATGCAAGCCTCAAATGCAACATGCAATGACTTATAGCCTCAATCTAGAACTTATCTAGCTCAATCCAACACAAAACAGCAACTTCACATTCAATCCTCAACAGATTGGCATTTAGTTTTCATCTCAACCCTTCCTCAAGTCTATTGCACTACACTAGATAGCAACAACACTACATCCCATAGATTGATGAACTTCTACTTGCCTTAAGTCCAATCCGACCATAGCAAAACAAAGAACTCGGGGTCTCGGACACGGCTCAGTGACGGCGAACTCGAGCGACCTCAACGGTGGCAGCTCACACGCACGGTAGAGGGGCAACCTCTTTCCCCTTCCCACGCTGTACTCTCTCTCTAGCTCACTGTCCTCTCTTCCTCTCTCTCTGTTTGTGTGTTACAAAACTGCCTTGTCCTCTCACTTTCTCTTAAAATCGAGCCCCTTGTTTCCTCTAATGTTAGTTAAGCTAATGATGATTTTGCATGTAGGGGTTCCGGTGGATGCATGCATGGAGGATAGGTGGAGGAGGCGAGGACAGGTGGATGGGAACGTGGCAATTTCCTTTGGCCACTTGGAGACACGATCATGGCAACTGTTGAAGACGTGGTCTCCTACATGCGGATTCTTCTCCTTGCCGAGCCAGCAAAGCCACACTCTCCCATTTTCTGTCCATTGAAGGAAGTGCTACGTGGCTTGGTCAAATGGGCTTCTTTGGTTGACTCCAATTTGTCGACCAAGAGGAGAGAGGGCTCGGGATTACTTGGGCCAACAAATTGGTGGCTGCATTGTCCTTAATTCATGACCCAAATTCCTTCAACTGTTAGCCATAAATTTCCATACGTGCATGGAGCATTTTTCGGTTCCATGGTCTTCTTGAAATCAACTAATCTCCTTTTATTCAACCACCACATGTACATGTACGTGGCTGCAATTCTTGCATGGAGAAAGAACTCGACAAGGCTGCATGGTGATCGATGAGGAAGAACGACATGCAAGGTTGCTGTATAATCCTAGTCACATCTTCATTTGCTCGAGGGTACACAATTGGACAGCTAAAATTAGCATAAAAGATATCATGTCAACACATCTTATGGAATAAACCCCGGTCTCACTTGAACGTAAGGGATGAGACTATAACTTATCTAATGATTAGACCATTACTAAACGAGGCACATTGGTCCGATGATGGTAACAAAACAATGTCCGTACATGATACTACTAACATAGTCCGATGATAATTCCATCACTTCGTTATGGGCCATCGCATATTCAAGGGTTGTCAAAATTTCTGGATGCCACAGATGCGGGTAGTGAGATCAGCTACTCAACATTGTCGTGGAGTGAACAGTAGCTTCATCATCAATGCGGCTAGTGTTGGGAATAACAAATTCCCTAAAATGGATTCGATACTCAATCAAACCCCTAAAACAAACGCAGAAGATGAGCCCAAAAACACATGTATCATCGATCAAAGATACACTATGGAATCGAGTGTACCTTATTTGCCATAGATTAAACACCAATGTTGAAAGTTCGAGGAAGAATTTTTATCACTTTCTACCAAAGAGTGTACTGTTGCTATATGGGGAAAAACGGTGTTTTTGGGAGCGTATTGTTATTATGCATTTTTGGAGGCAGAGAGAGATTAAAACTTCTGTATGCTAAAAGGTACGTTCCCTTTTTTTATCTTCTCTCTTTAAACGTCTTCTTCAAAGGATGCATTCCTTCAATGTAAAACATGTTCCTCCAAAAGACATAATTCCTCAACGTAACACATCTTCATATCTCAACCCTTTATACATGGGCCCTTAATTTGCGGGCTAGGTTCTTAGGCTCAACATGGGCAGATGGGCCTACTTATGCCCATCAAGTCATGGACTAAACCCATCATCTCCCACTTGCACATGGTGGGCCAACAAGATCCTCTTTACCTCTTTGCAACATTCATACCGGTGAATAATCCGTGTGACCAGCATACTTTGAAAGCTCATTGCTATACATCTACTAAGAATATATAGCAGCTCATAACGGGCATCACATTTGAGTAGATTTAGTATGTAGTACCCTAGATTGATCGATCACATATATATCTTTCTCTTTATCTCTTTTTAAATAATGATATATTGTATTCACAATTATGATTATCTAAAAAACAATCATAATTGGTTGACAAGTGAATATAAAACTAGAATGTGATTCTCGAAATTCAATCTTCCTATTTCTTTCAAACTCTCAATTTTAGTTCAGCTTACTTTTCTAGAAATGTCCCATTAGATTGAATCAATTTATGATTATTGGTAACATGCTAAGATAACAAACACTAAATATAAATCTTGAGAATAAGTAAAAGTCATGATGGCACTAAATTGAGGAAATCTTTTCCTCAAGAGCCTCACATGGCATAAAAGTTGAGATTAAACTTTTGTCACTCTTATTGGTTGTCTCATGCATACGTAGTATGAAATACTTATTACAGTATTAACTCTTTTTCCATGGAGCGTATGTCTACAACATTAATTCCCTACAAATGATAATTCAGACACATCTAATGTCTAACTTGAATTCACATATCTACTCATTCACAAAATTCATCAGAACTCACATCTGACATCATAGACAGATAAAATAAAATATGTGGGTTATTTTACTTTCAGACATAGTAAATATTATGTCCTCATCTTAACAAGTTAATGTGACATATGTATTTTAAAGCTTGAGCTCTCAATTATCACCTAGATAATAAGCTTAAAAACCGTCTCATATCTATTTATCATATAGTGAATAGAGGCGATTACCCATGTGAGTAGGCTAATCTTTTTTCTGTCCAATATACTTTCTTAACTTTATATAATGCACTGAGTATTAAGATGCATAAACATCAAATAAAGATTCATAGGCATTAATAATGAAAAACACAAATTCATTAAATGTGAATACTTAAGGGAAATTACAATATTCTATATATTAGCCTCTACACAGTCTTAGAGATTTTACATGACCATAAAACACATCTCTAGGTATTGGCTTTATCATAGGATCTGCTACCATTCTATGTGTAGATATGTACTGTAAGTTCACATTTTTTTGTGCAACCATAAATTTGATAAAATTATACTTGGTATCTATATGTTTGGTCTTACCATGATATTTTGGATTTTTGGTGTACGCTATAAATGTTTGGCCATCATAGTTAACCAATAATGGATTTATAGCATACCCAATAACACCTAAATGATTAAAAATCTCTTAAGCCAAACACCTTATTGTACTGCTGTTAATAATGCTAAGAACTCAGCTTTCATTGTGGACAAGGCTATACACGTTTGCTTCTTACTGCTCCAAGATACGACACCATTATTTAGTAAGAAAGTAAAACCAGAGGTAGATTTCCTTTCATCTAAATCTCCTCCCCAATCAACATCTGAATAACCTTCAAGTCGCAGATCCTTTCCTTGGTAATTCAGCTTGTAATCAGCAGTTCCTTTCAGATACCTTAGTATTCTTTTAATAGCCTTCCAATGTGCTTGACCTGGATTGGATTTGTATTTACTCACCATTTCAACTGCAAAACATATGTTAGGTCTTGTACACATCATAACGTACATTAAGCATCTCACAGCACTAGCATAAGGAACATATTTCATTTGTTCATTTTCTTGTGGAGTCTTTGAACACAGTCTATGACTCAATCCTTCACTTTTTGCAATAGGAGTATCTATGGGTTTATAATCTTGCATACGAAATCATTCAAGAATTTTATTTATGTATGTTTCTTGTGAAAGAAATAATGATCTTTTCGAACGATCACTTGAAATCTTAACTCCAAGAATGTATGCAGCCTCACCCATATTTTCATCTCAAAGTTGGAAGATAACCGACTCTTGATAGTATTAACAAACTCCATATTGCTTTCAACAATTAGTATATCATTAACATATAATGATATTATCACAAATTGATCTTTGAATCTTTTGATATATACACAATTATCCTCATCTATCATTGTAAAATCATATGTTATTATGGCATTATGAAAATGTACATATCATTGTCTTGACGACTGTTTAAAGTCATATATCGATTTCAAAAGTCGACATACCTTTCCTTCTTGGCCTTCCGTAATGAAACCAGTAGGTTGTTCTTATATATTTTTTCATCTAATTTTCCATTGAAGGAAAGCAGTCTTTACATCCATTTGATGTAACTCAAGATTCATACTTGCCACTATTGCTAGAATAATATGAATTGAGGTAAATCTTACTATAGGATAAAATGTTTCTTCATAATCAATTCATTCTTGTTGATTATACCCATTCGCCAAAATGTAAGCTTTATGCATTTTTATCGAGCCATCAGCTTTACGCTTTATTTTGAGAACCCACATGTTCCCAATAGCTTTATGTCCTTTTGGAAGGTCAACCAGTTCTCAAACATGGTTTGACTTCATTGATTCAATCTCTTTTTCCATTGCATGCAACCATTTTTCCTTACTAGGACAATTTAGAGCCTCATTAACATTTCTTGGCTCATCTTCATCTCGTGGAGCAACCCTAAAAGTTTTCCTTCCAATGTCAAAGTGTCGACGGGGAATACTTTTGTGACTTGTTCGCCGAATGGGAGATTGTACACTTTGCACATCATTCCCCATTATGCTCCCACTTGAATTAGATAATGACGATATCGTCTCATCATGTGGTTGTAATTGAGAGTGAGTTCAATTAAATTCATAACTTCTCATATTACTCCCACTTGGATGAACTCTACTAAATTCATTATCTAGATCCAAGGTTTCAAATAGGGAGAAATCCTCACATATTTTACCCTTCTTAGGAAATTTATTTGTAAGAATGTGACATCTCGTGATTTAAATTCAGTTATACTTTCACTTTCCTGCTCACCTATGAACACATACCATTTCAATGTTCAGAGTATCTTATGAAAATACTCTTTTTTCCTCTAGGACCAAATTTCCCAAATATGTGAGAGAGCTCATGAGTATAGGCATCATAATCCCTTGGTTTAAGAACCCTTATGTCTGGTTTTTACTTGTCCATGACTCATATGGAGTGCAAGTAACTGATTTGGAAGGCACTTAGTTAAGTATATAGGCAGTAGTTAATAACACATCACTTCAAAAAGTTAGAATGCGTCATCATGGACCTAGACAACTATCTTTCTATTCCTTTTTCATCATATAAATTTCTGAAATCATCAGATAAATATTCTTGACCTCAATTAGATCTCAATACTTTTATTTTATTATCTAATTGATTTTTCTACTAAGTTTGAAAACCTTTTGAAACAACTCAATACTTCAGATTTAGGGATAAGTATACTAATTGTGCCAAAAGTTGTGTATGGCATTCACTTTGGTGTCAAAAGTTTTTGTTGGATCACTTAAGTGCCAAAAAATTTGAAAAACACTCACTTTGGTGCCAACGCCGATCTGATCAACCATAAATCCGACGTGGCATTTTTTTTTATCAATTTTTTAGGCTGACGTGGCTTGCCAAAGAGCATAATTAGCATCTAAATCACAAAAAACGACGTCATTGGGCTTCTTTCCCCCAAATCGAAACCCTAAATCCCCAAATTGAAAGAGAGAGAGAGAGAGAGAGAGAGGAGGCACGTCGTCTTCTTCCCTGAAGAGCAACACCAGCAGCAACTTTAGCAGCACACTAATAGTAGCACCAACAACGGCACCAACGGCGGTGGCGGCGGTGCACCAGTAGTGGCACATTTGACCCTTCTTCTTCCTCCTTCTCATCCGCCCTCGCCTCCTATTTTTTTTGCCACTTTTTGCTTTAACAACAATCTCATTTTCTCCTCATCTACAATGGTGGTCGAGCAACGGTGGCCGAGCGTTGGCAGACAAACAACGGTGGCCGAGTGGCAAGGAAGAAACCCTAACCCTAATTTCAATCCACGTACGAACTAAACTGCATCATTTTTGCGAGGGCGTCCATGTATAAGGGCAAAATGAAGATGATGGAAAATGACGTTTTAAAAGCCGAGCAAAAAAATTTTATAAAAAAATATATATAAATGCCACATAATCATTTTGGCCGGAATTTCTCTCCGGTGGCACCAAAGTGATCGTTTTTTCTCCGATTTGGCACTTAAGTGATCTGGCGGGAACTTTTGGCACCAAAGTGAGCACCGTACACAACTTATGGCACAATTAGTGTACTTATCCCTCAGATTTATGAGAAATCAAATAGACATATCTGAATCGAGTATAATCATTTATAAATGTGATGGAATAAATAGCCCCATGCCTCCCTCTCACATTCATCGAACCACAGACGTTAGAATGAATTAAATGCAAAGGAAATTCAGCTTTTTTACCTTTTCCAAATGGGTTCCTTGTCATTTTTCCCACTAGGCAATGCTCACATATGAGCAAATCGACTTTTTCAATGTTACCCAACAAGCCCTCTTTGGCTAGTTTATTCGTACGTTGTTGGTTAATATGACCAAGTCTAACATGCCACACATTCACATCATTATCATATAAATTAGGAGATATGAAAAGGGAATAACAAACATTGTCATTACCATAGCCGATATTTAATACAATAAAACAATTTAGAAAATAACCATAACCATAGTAATTTGTATCTAAATACAAATCTATACCATTATTATGGAAATTCATATTAAAACCAAGCTTAACCAACACTAAAATGGACACTAAATTCCAATGAATCTCCGGAGCATACAATACATCATATAGGAACAAAGTGCGTTCACCACGCATGTTCAGTTGGCAGGTGTCAATCTCTTTTACTTTTGCTTTGGAGTTATTTCCTACATAGATTCACTTAGTGTCAGGTGGTATTCGTTGAAATTTCATGAAGGATTTTCTATCCTTCGCTACATAGTTTGTTGCTCTTGAATTTACAGTCCACAAAGGATTATATTCAACTAAGAATACAAAACTTGACACATTAGCAAAGTTCTTAAGAGTACAAGGGGTGAGTACCTTCTTTGGCTTGCGACAGTCGCGAGCATAGTGACATTTCTGGTCACAATTATAATACTTCCCCCTTGAAATACTTTTCACTCGATGACGTTTTCCTCTCTTATGTTGGTTATCTCTTAGTTTCTTGCAAGAAGGACTTGATCCCTTGCATTTCCACATATTAAAAAAATCAATGCGCTTGCACTTAGAGCTCAAAACCCCTTTCTGAGCTAGAGACAACACAGCAAATGTCTGTTTCCCACTCAAATGTCTTGAGGTGGTCCTTTGCTAGCTCAAGGTGGTGCACATCATCCTCAAGTTCTTCCATAATATGGTCAAGAGCTTTTAGTGCTTCTTACTTTTCAAGCGCATATTGAATTTTCTTATTCAATATTTCACAATTCTCGCCATTCAATTTGTCTTCTTTGTTCAAATTAGCAATTATGTTTTTAGTTGCTGAAACCATTGATTTGAATATATTAGACACATATGCACAAATTATTAATGCCTATCATTTAAGCATCAATTTTGCACAGACCGATCATATTAATGAATAATTTTAAGTAAGGTATCGGAATCAAAATGTTACTATGTTTCCAATCATCATCCAAAAAATCCTAACTTAAAACTATCATTAATATAATCTTCTATGCAAATAAGTTTAGCAAAGTCACTAAAACTTTCTTGAACTTCCTACAACGAATTGTAAATCAACATACTAATTTTGAACTTTCAATAGTTAAACATGTCCATTACACTAAGTAATATATTCAGAGGAAAATTTCAACATAGAAAGAGATATTTACACCTAAAACATCTCAGACTAATCTAAAAATAAATAGGGAAAGTCTCTTCTAATTTATCAGTAAAATTCTCTTAGAATTTTGAAGGCACTTTGGCTAACCACGAAATTTTTTTTTCGAGATCTCTTATACCACTTCCAAGGCACATTCATTCTACACCATGTGGCACTCATCCCAAGGATTGAAGTTTTAGTTAACTCAATTCTATAGTATTATCTTACAAAAGCTACTATAAGTTTCCTATAATTCGGGACCACATTGACCTCCCATAG
This sequence comes from Eucalyptus caleyi, assembly GCA_014182885.2. Taxonomy (NCBI): domain Eukaryota; kingdom Viridiplantae; phylum Streptophyta; class Magnoliopsida; order Myrtales; family Myrtaceae; genus Eucalyptus; species Eucalyptus caleyi. Next base: position 41,564,486 of record CM024470.2, read on the forward strand.
GCGATCTAACACTACTTGCCATTCAAGTGGAAGAGTGTTCATTAAGGCCAGCACCTTCTTAAAATTCCGGCATAGGATAACATTCTAAATGATTTCTTGTATCATCTGATTGATTTTGACCACGTGTGATACTACGTCACCGTTATGCCACTAATAATTATCAAACTATGTCATTAGTCTTTAAATCTTGCATTTTCTTCATCCGTTCTCGGAAATGCAGGTATGCATACATAACGCATCATAAATTCTGCAACAAATACAGAATAAAAATGGATTACTTATAATCCACAATGAACAAAAAAGAAAATACAGAATATTCCATGGTTCATGCAACATATGTAGAACAAAGAAAATGGATTACTTATAATCCACAACAAACAAATTGGAAGATACAAAATTTTCCTTTTTTCCCTTTTTTTTTTGCCGATCGATGTTGGTCAACGCTAGTAAATGATGGTCAAAGCCGGTCAATGATGGTCAAAGGAGTCAATGGTCAATTTTCAAAGGGGTCAACGGTCAACAGGTCAATCAGGTCAACGGTCGTCGAGTTGGGTTTGTTTAGTAGGGTCAGGTCAGACGAACCGACCGGCATGTGCCGCGTGTGTGCTCAGGCTGACGTCAGCTCGTGCGTGCCGCACACGCGCTAGCGACCACCCGCATGTGTTGCACGCACCTGGGCGAAAATGGCGCATGCGTCACACCTGCCTAAGGAAGAGCGAATCGACGCGTGTTGCGGCACATTCGGCAGCCTCCGGTGGTGACCCGCTACTCGATTTTCTCATATTGATGAGAGCTTCGACCCTACGCTATCAAAAACGAATTTCAACTTACAGAAAATCACAAAACGTGGTGAACAGTGCGCGGGTGTCGGGATTTTTCCATCCACGATCAGCTGACGACGGTGTTTCATGAAAATTCAATCAAAACAAATTATAAACATGAAAACGGATCAGGAAACATGAACAATGGCTCTGATACCGATTTTAGGAATAACGAATTCCCTAAAATAGATCTGATACTCAATCGAACCCCTAGAACGAACGCGGAAGACGAGCCTAGGAAACACATGTATCACCGATCAAAGATACACTACGGAATCGAGCATACCTTATTTGCCACAGATTAAACACAAATATTGAAGTTCGAGGGAGAATTTTGATCCCGTTCTACCAAGGAGTGTACTATTATTATATAGGAGAGAAAAATGGTGTTTTTGGGAGTGTACTATTATTACGCTTTTTTGGAGGCAAAGAGAGACTGAAACTTCTGTACGCTAAAAGGTACGTTCCCTTTTTTTTTCTTCTCTCTTAAAATGTCCTCTCCAAAGAACGTATTCCTTCAACGTAAAATGTTCCTCCAAAAGACATAACTCCTCAACATAACACCTTTTAATCTGCGGGTTGGGTTCTTGGGCCCAACTTGGGCAGACGAGCCTACTTATGCCCATCAAGTCATAAACTAAACCCATCAGCTAGACTATAATAGCAACATTGTCAAGATTGAGGACAACAAGCTCAGCATGGCAAGGCTTGCGGCTCGTCGACAAGTTGTCATGGATGATGAGAGTGTGGGGGGTAGTGACGGCGTGTGTCTTGGCCAAAACTTGGCCAAGAGAACTCCCCTTCTTTCCTCTCTCTTTTCTCACATGTCTCTCTATGCTCTTTTAGAATTGTGGCCATCCCCCTTCTTTTATTCTGCAATTTTTCCCGTGTACTATATGTGTGGCCTCCCCTTGCATGTACGAAGCCCTCTTTAGGAAGAGAAGGTGATTGTGGATACATATATTCATTTTTTCTTTTTTTCCTTTGGGAACTTGTGCCTTTAAACATGCAAATATACTTAGTTTCCTTCTGGGCTCAAGTCACGTCCTTTCTTTTCTGTAAACACGAGAATCGGCCACCACAAGTGCTCTTATTGAAATATTCTGCCGATTTCCTGTTTCCTTCTTTTATTGATTGACTGGATATTGCCATGAATATACAGCCTTGCATAAAAAAGATCCTTCTTCAATTGCTCCATATTTCATTTAAAACTTTCCCATGCCAAGGAATATATCACTTAATGAATATACGAAAGATTTGATGAATACATCGAATCATCATTCCTCATAAGTCAATTTTCGATCATCAGAGAATAGCAAGCTTGGGCCAATTTCCTCTCACCTCGGGCTTAATCCAACTCGTCTAATTAAAATTTAGAACCATCAAGTCAAACCCATCAATCACTAGTCCCTTGCAAATGCAAATTAAAAATAAATGCACCTAAAATTATATGCTATATAATTAATTAATTATTTTTTTAGGGGTTAAAAATTAATCTCTAATTTTTATGCAATAAATAAATGACCAAATCGCCAAAATTTAGGTGTCAACAATATTCATCTTTAGCCGGCGCTCCGGGCTATACTGTTTGAATAGTAGTAATTCTTGCTTTACCTCTATGTGAGGGTGGAATTACAGAGTCAATTGGACTATATAATGAATACAAGCACATAGAGAAAAAAATTGCTTTTCATCATTGTAAGGCACTTAAATTATCGTGAGTGTTCAATATGCAATAAAGACATCCAAAGATTAATGCAAGTGCGAGCAATAAAATTTCTATGTTTTTTTCTCATTTTGTGATGCCACCTTGCCTCCGATTAGCCTCAACGTGGGGGTGGTAGAGAAATGAAATGGATGACCTGTGGTAGAGAAACGAAATGCCTCTCACTGTTGTGGTTATCATACCATTCACAAGAGAACTCTTTACCTTGCCGACATGGAATTTTCTGCACTCATCTCACAAGTGTATAGATAGGGGATTGTGTGTAGGATATAGCTGGCCTTTCATCATCCTAACATGCCCCATCCAGCATGCTCGATCAATATTATATTCTTTATTTAGCTATCTATTTTGATAATCCTCAATGGAATCAATGATTTAGGCAGACAAAAACATCATGTAAAATCCAATTGGAAAAGGCATGCAACATTTTAAATACGATGGAGTTGGTACTCTCAGAACAAATGAATGGTTTTTACTCAAAAGACTTTATTAACAACTTTAGGGGTGAACGAAATGGTACTTTCAAATATGTTAAATTTTGAACATTAGAAGAATTATTCATAAATGGGTGTCAATGAATTGTCCCTATTGAATAGGGAGATGACACAAGAAGGATTAGCTAGGATTTGGAGTTTGATCATTGATTTGATGGACACTTTTGCTTTTGCTCCTGCAGAAAAGAAGATGTTGAAATAGATCAATTAGTAGGGCCATGATCACACATGAATTGAGGCCTGAAAGGTTTGTGTCATCTGCTTTGGCAATATTTGAGGCGCCATTTCATTTGGGAGAGCTTATAAGAGTTTGAAATGTCTCTCGTTGACTTGTTATCCGTATCTTTGACAGTCAAGTGATCCTACAATAGATAAGAGGAATTATGTTAGTCATGAACTCTTTCAGGGGTTGAACAACTAAAAACGATACAACATTACCCTTCATTGGTTTGTAGATGATTGAATAGACCTGAAGCATGAGAAGGATATAAAGTCCTACATCTTCCGTTTCGTTAAGTCAATTATTCTCTCGTTTTTGCAATTGCAGGAGAAGCAAACATTTTATTAGCTTATATACATGGCAACTAATTGCCTTTTCCGAGGATCAAACCTCAGATGCCTCTAGATCATTTCATTCCCTAGACCACTAAGCCACGGCACTAGTGGTGTTCATGGAGCACTTATTTTATATTTAACTGAATTGGCCCTTGGATGACAAATCATTTTATGCCAAGTTATGTGAATTCAATACGGGTCATTTTCATGTGCTAGCTTGGCCGACATTGATTTTCCCAAATTAACCACTCAGCTTGGTCCTTGAATCTTGATGCTTCTTGTTAATAAGGGAAAATATATCAAAAGCGAATTTAGAGAGAGGGAGTATTTGGAATGATACCAAATTACCCTTCTTCAAAGTTTGATTTGCTAACTTCTAGGGATGTTTGAATGTCGATGAAAGCCTTTTGTCTTGACACAGTTCAACATCTTTTTTGATTGGCCCTCCTCATTTGTGGCCATATGTGCATGATTGATGGTCGCTAATTCATCTTCAACACTTTCCTTTTGTGGAATTTTTTTCTTTCTTGAAACGGGATGATCTTTTCTGTTTACCGGTGCCTTCTTGAAAGAGTGTCTTCAAATTTGGCGAGTTCACATGATGTGCCAGTTTCAAATGCCCCTGGTTATGTTAAGTCAAAAGAAATGATATTTCTGAGACACGAAATGAGTAAGTCAAAATTTGACATGTTGCTTTGACAAAGGCCTTTGGTAATGAAGTATTTTTGTTTTCAAAAGTATATATTTTAGGGGAGGAAGCACGGATAAACCCAGCCCTCAATATTCTCCTTGGATAGTATTTTCTTTTCATGGTTGGATAGCATCACCAGGCTGGTTTGGTGTATCTCCTCATGCCCTCAAACTTTTTTCAATTTTATTTGGTAATAGGTGGATTTACATTTTGGGAAGAGTGATTTCAAAAAGTTAGTTCCTCAAGTGGAACTAATGTTAAAAACAAAACAAGTTAGACTTAAGAAAGATGAATAGGTTCCCACATGAGGGAATATGCAAAAAAAAAAAATGTTCTACTAGAGTGGGCCCGCAACCATCTCCTCTATGACAGTTCTTTGTTGATAGCATCTACAAAGAAATCTGTGTACCAGTCACCATTCACACTTTCTAATGCTTCGAACTTCGTAAATCTTAGATCATTCATGCCTCCCCATCCATTAGGGGTGATGCTCGGATGATGGTCATAGAAGCCTTGGGGATTGAATAGTCGACATAGTAATCAAATTTACCACTCGATTGACCCAAGTGTCCATGATTGCCTTACCTCCACACATCTCTTTAGCATGTTTGGGGAACATGGTGCAGGTGCTAGGTACCACGAGGAGGGCATCTTTGTCATAACATAGCCATGGAGAACGGAACATAAATACCCCAACATCCAAAAGGTTCTGAACCTTATCTTTCAGGATGGTACAGTCATCTAACAAGTGTCCCAACTCCCCCGAATGATAGTCACAATACTTGATAGATCATAATCAGGAAAGTACTTAGGGGCAAGACATTTCAACTCCTTAAAGATCATTCCTTGCTCTAGGAGGATGGGAAAAATAGTGGCCATCGATTTAGGCAGTGGTGAATGTTGGAGAAATCTTCTTGAAATGTTTTGAAGCTGACAAAACGTTTCCATCAGTCTAGTCTGAAGGTTTGCAGACTCTGCTATTTAAAGTCTGAAGACCTCCGAACAGCCAGACTCAAGATTCAAAATCTATTTTCATTAACAGTTTCTAATCCATTGAAGAAAGGCTATCCAGAATTGGATGTTTCACTAAGGATGTGACCTTATCGACTGGAAAATATCTCTTGGCTAGATATGACATAATGGAATCCTTTATTTGATCGTGATTGATTCAGAGATTAAGGATCCGATGATTGGCGAAATATTCTTGGAAGGTTCTACTTATGGAAACCGAGATCCTGATTGTATGGGCGAACATGATTGATGGGCTATCGACATGTTCCTTTAATAGCTCGAATGATCTTCCTAATTGATTCTGTCCAACGGGAAGATTTGAATAATTCCTTTGGTAAGTGCCAACGGGTATGATGGCATAAAGAAGTATATAAGGAAGACGTTCTAGTTGTTCGAGGGTGTGCACGATAGAAGAATTCCAAAGTCTGAAGCTCATTGTTTTTAGTCAATTCATTTGAGCGAAATCTTGTACGCAAAAGAGTGTTTATATTCGTGAGAAACCTTAAGGAAGTGTGGTAGAATATCTACACTGTGGAATCAAGGAAGAATTGTGCTGTAACATCTCTTTTGTTCATAGTGAAATCCAACCGGTGGGCTGTCAGTGCGGAAGAGTGGACGTAGGCTTGAGATAAGCCGAACCACTATAAACCTTGTGTTTAATTTTCTCTTCCCTACTCTTTACTTTATTTTGATCGTAATTCATTTTGTTAATCAAAAGAGAACTTCCTTTATATCGTCTGCCTAGTATTGCTCTAGTATCTCGAGAAATTGTTATTACACCTATTCACCCCCCTCTAGGTGCTTATACTAGCTATCTTGATTGGTATCAGAGCCTGTGTACTCACTTTGTTTGAAGTGTTTTACTTCAGAGTTAAAGATCCATGGCTAGGATGTTGGCTCTAGGGCTGGTAGAAGGGCAAAGCAATACCAAACCACCTTACTTTGATGGAAATGATTACAACATATGGAAAAATAAGATGAAGGCGTTCCTAAGATCAAAGGATCCTCTGGAATGGGACGTTGTAGAAAAAGGAATCATTCCTAAAGCTACACCTGTTTTAGAGAGAGGAAAAAATACTGTGGAGTCTAGTGAAATGACTCAAGAAGAGATAATCAAGAGACAAGCTCTTGATGCAAAAGCAATTTATTCTTTATATTGTGCTTTATCTCCTACTGAATATAACATAATATCTTTTTGTGTTATAGCTAAAGAAGTCTGGGATAGATTACATATTACCTATGAAGTAATCGATCGAGTGAAAGAGACTAGAATCAACATTCTCCTCGGTCAATACGAAGCTTTCAGAATGAAATCGGGAGTATCTAGAACTGACATGTTTAGTCGTTTTACAGAAATCGTGAATGCTCTTGAAAATCAAGGTCAACCAATTTCTAATCCCATGAAGGTAAACAAGCTACTGCGTGGACTCTCCAAGGATTGGAATCACATAAAAACCTCAATCAAAGAGACCTAAAGAATCATGCCACTATCTGTTGATGAGTTGGTTGGGACTTTTTAATCTTATGAAGTGGAACGAATTAATGAAGATGAAGACCCTAAAGGTAAGAAATCCATTGCATTAAAATCCAATGATGATTCTGACGTTACAGATTCTAAAGACGATATGGATGATGAGGAGCTTGCTCTCATGATACGAAGATTCAGAAAGCTGAACATAAAAGGAAGAAGATTCAATCCAAAGAAACAAAGTTTTCAAAAGCAACAGACTAAGTCTGTTAAGGATGATGAATCAAACAAAGATGTAGTCTCGCTTGAATGTAAGAAAAATGGACACATCGGACCCAACCGTCCTCTTCGAGGAAGAAGAAAGGAAAAGCTGAAAAGTATCGAAAGGCTCTTAAAGCAGAAACTTGAAGTGATACGAGTATGAAGAAAGTGATGATGATTATGCCAATATATGTTTAATGGCACAATCAGATTCAGATTCAAACTCCGAGACAGAATCGATTCGGGCAGTGAATTTGAGGTAACTTCAAAATCCCTATTAAAGTTTCTAAATACATTGATGAGTTGTGTTTTAGTCTTAAAACTTCTCTTAAAAATATTTCCGAACTCAAAAGAGAAAATTATGCTCTAAAACAACAGGAAAATATTTTGAAAGAAAATGTGAAATGTTTAAACATGAATGTTTCTTCTCTTAGAGAAAGTGAAGATAATCTTTTGAAAGAAAATGCACTATTGAAAAATGATATCTCAAATACTTCTAAAAATTTTCTATAGGATCTGAAAAATTGGAAAAAATTATTTATGTTCAAAGACCTTATTTCAACAAATTTGGTTTGGGAATGATTGTTGAAACCATTCATTTAATTGATTTTCCAAAGGTGAAAGAAAGAATTAAGCAAAGACCGACAATAGATACTTACAAAAATCATTTTAAAAAGATCTTTGTAAAACCAGTAGGTCGCAATGCTCTCAAATGTTCAAAGTGCAATAGTGCAGACCATTTTGAAAAAAGAATGTCCTATGGTTTGGAAACCTATTAAGAAAGTATGGGCAAAAACCGCATATCATACTAACTCAAATGGACCCAAGAAAATATGGGTATCAAAAAAAGTTTGAGTCTCTTTTTAAATGCAGGTCACTATCAAGAAAAAGGTAAAATGGTATCTAGATAGTGGATGCTCAAGACATATGACAGGAAATTTAAATTGCTTCATAAAGCTTGTTCAAGTGAATGGTGAAAAAGTCTCATTTGGAGAAAATAGCAAAGGAAGAATAGTGGGATTTGGAACTGTAAAGATTGGAAACCTCATAATAAGCAATGTTTCTTTAGTTGAAGAACTCAACTACAATCTCGCTGTCATCGATCAGTGTGTGATACCGGTTTCAAAATCTACTTTCAAGAGGGAATATGTACAGGAACCAGTAAAGACTCTACTCAGTCATTCATGGGTCGACGACATGGAAATATCTACCTCTTGGATGTGAAACTAGATGAATCGCAATGTCTATCTCAATCCAAGATGAAGCAAGCTTATGGCACAGAAAGCTTGGGCACATTAATATGAAACAAATAGCCAAAATCTCAGCAAAGAAGCTTGTTCGTGGTCTATCCAATTTACCAAAAGTCTGATCTATGTACACCATGCATATTGGGAAAACAAGTAAGAAATTCCTTTAAACTAATAATCAAGTTTCCACTAACCGTGTACTGCAGCTTCTGCATTTGGATCTTTTTGGACCAACCAGAACACAGAGCATTGGGTAATTGTGGATGACTACTCACGATTTACTTGGGTATATTTCCTAGCAAGTAAGTCTGAAAGCTTCTTTTATTTTGAAATTTTGCTAAAAATGTTCAAAATGAAAAAGGGTATGTTATTTCAAGTATAAGAACAGACCATAGAGGTGAATTTGAAAATCACGATTTTACAAAATTTTGTGATGAATCTGGTTTTCAGCATGTGTTCTCTTCTCCATATACTCCAAAGCAAAATGGAGTTGTGGAAAGAAAGAATAGATCGCTTCAAGAAATGGCTAGAACTCTTTTAATTGAAAGCAACATCTCTTCACGATTTTGGGCTAAAACAATTTCTACAACTTATTATATTATCAATAGAGTTTTTCTAAGGCCTATTCTAGAAAAACCCCCTATGAATTATTCAAAGAAAAGAAGCTTATTGTTTCATATTTTTCATGTGTTCGAATGCAAATGTTTTATATTGAAAAATGCAAATGATCGAGTTGGCAAGTTTGAAGAAAAATCAGATGAAGGCATCTTCCTTGGATATTCAACCTCAAGCAAAGCCTACAGAGTCTATAACAAGAAGAGTCAATCTATGGAGAAATCAATGAATGTCAAATTCAAAGATTCTATGCAAAATGAATATATTCAAACTCATCTTGAAGAGCCTGAATTTGCTCCAGACTCTACAAAGTCTAAATCTCAGGAAGCAGCTCAGACTTTGAAGGACCAGCAACAAGTGACTATTAAAGATTCAAGTGAAGGAAGTGACCATCAATCTGACAAATTAACCAGCAACTGGAAGCATAAGTCCAGTCATCCCAAAGATCTTATTATTGGTGACATCAATGAAGGAATTCGCACAAGATCCAAAAGGCGCGAAGAGTCTAGTGCTGTGGCTGTTATTTTTGAAATAGAACCCAAAAGCGTAGAAGAAGCTTTGACTGATGAAAGTTGGATTGAAGCTATGCAAAAAGAACTCAGGCAATTCAGCATTAATGATGTTTGGGAGTTAACTCCTAAACCAAAAGGTAAATCTATTATTGGTGCTAAATGGGTTTTTAGGAACAAGATAAACGAGAAAGGAAAAGTCATAAGAAACAAAGCAAGACTCGTGGCCAAAGGATATACGCAAGAAGAAGGGATAGACTATGACGAGACTTACGCAACAATAGCAAGGTTAGAAGTAATTCGTTTATTACTTGCATTTTCTTGTCATAAAAATTTCAGGTTATTCCAAATGAATGTCAAAAGTGCTTTCCTAAATGGATTTATCCATGAGGAAGTCTATGTGGAACAACCGCCTGGGTTTGAAAACCCAAGGAAACCAGACTCAGTATTCAGACTCAAAAAGGCCTTATATGGTTTAAAACAAGCACCTCGAGCTTGGTACGACATGCTGAGTAAGTTTTTAATTCAAAACGGTTTTGTGAAAGGTAAAGTAGACACTACTTTGTTTATCAAAAGAGAAAGCAAAAGTCTTTGGTGCTAGTTCAAATATATGTCGATGATATTATATTTGGATCTCCTAATGAAAGTCTGTGCAAGAAATTCTCTAAGACTATGTAGGATGAATTTGAAATGAGCATGATGGGTGAGTTAACCTTCTTTCCTGGGCTTCAAGTGAAACAACTGAAGGAATGAACTTTTATTCATCAAGAAAGATATGCTAATTATCTCATCAAAAAGTTTGGGCTGAACAATTGCAAAAAGGCTGAAATACAAATGTCAAGTTCCTTGAAGATAGAAAAAGATGAAGGAGCAAAGAAAGTCGACCAGAAGCTATACATGAGTATCATTGGCTCACTTCTTTATCTTACTGCTTCTAGACCTGACATTTTGTTTAGTGTTTGCATTTGTGCCAGATTTCAAGCAGACCCTAAAGAATCTCATTTAAGTGCTGCAAAGCGTATTATCAAATACATTGCTTCAACTTCAAGCATCGGCCTTTGATATTCTGAAAAAGGGAGACTTTACTCTTCTTGGATACTCAGACGCAGATCTAGCCAGATGCAGAGTTGATAGAAAGAGCACCTCGAGTACCTGTCAACTACTTGGAGGCAGAACAGTGTCTTGGTTTTCAAGGAAGCAAACTACAGTAGCTCTTTCTACAACAGAAGCAGAGTATGTAGCTCTTGGAAGTTGTTCACAAATTTTGTGGATAAAACAACAGCTAAGAGACTTTGAAATTGAAGATTCATGCACGGAGATTAACTGCGACAACACCAGTGCAATTAATCTTACTAAAAATCTAATTCTTCACTCAAGAGCAAATCATATAGAGATTCGACATCACTTCATTAGAGATCATGTTCAAAATGGAGAAGTTTCGATTCAGTTTGTTGACTCAAAGAACCAACCGGCGGATATATTCACAAAGCCTTTGGAGAAAAATCAATTTGAAATTATCCGTTCCAGACTCAACATTTTGAGGTTTGAAGAAGTTAAAGTCTAGAGACTCTCAAACTCAGACAAACAAAACTTTGACTGTAAGTTATTCTCTCTCTCGAATCTCATCTTGAAAAGGTACGATTATCAACCGTGTTTGATTATTGCTATTTTTAATTGACATGATTATTGCAACGTTTCCTTTTCGAAAAGAAGTTATTTTTGAAATGACTATTTTCTCAAAAAAGACAGTTATTTTTTGAAAATGCATCTTTTTATTTACTTTTATGATTTTCCATATACCTCTTTTTAACTGGTTATGCACTGTTATTTCTTATTCACTTTACTCTCCAAAAACCCTAAGAAAGCACTGATCTTCCATTCCTGTTTTCTTCCCCTGTTTAATCTTCGAAAAAGTTGTCATCTTTCTTGAGAAAGTCAAGTAAGGAATCTTTCAAACATTGAGAAAGATGTCGTCTTCAAGAAAGTCTTCGAAAATCGCAAGCAGGGGACCACGGCAAATGAGTGAGGGGCCTACGCACTTCGATCTCACCGAGGAAGAAGAGTCTCCGAATCAGCAACAAAGCCCACAACATTCTCAGCAGCGTCATTCTCCACCAACTAGTCCACAAGGTGCTGGTCATCAACAAGAGGAAGAAATCGTTGAAGACACAGATCCTGTAAGAATTCAAAGGCCTTCTTTTATTTATAAGCTTTACCGTGCTTTAAAGAAGACTGGTACTCCATTAAACTACGTCGATGAGTTTCTTAAGGACAAAGGATATGGGAATGAGTACATTTTTTTGCGAAAAATGGAACGTTTGGGAATTGCTCCTAAAGAGGTGGCAGAAGAAACCCTTGCAAATATCTCGAGCAATCCGCGTGTTGGGGGACTTAATCCAATAGATGGAAATGATAATGACAAATTGTACAGCCAATTTCAACCGAGAATGGGTGTTGCATCGAAAATTTGAGGAAAAATGAAAGAGTTGTTTAGATCAAAGGAACATAAGGTTTTACACTCAAAATTGCTGAAGCGTGGGGTGATAAACCCTAAGAATGTGGATTTTGATTTTCTGGATGCTGTGAATGTGAACTTGAGAGAAAAGCTCAGTTTTCTTCAACTAGAAAAGTTCTGTTCTGATACCACAAAGGCCTATGCTCAATTAACTACATATTTCTATTCAAATCTTAGTTTCTTGGATGCGAATAGAATATATTTTAAAGTCCGAGATCAGGACTTTGTGGTTGATGTGGATATGCTGGCGGATGTGATTGGGGTTGAGAGAGAAAGATATCAACCAATCAATGTTTCTATCGCTCGTGCCACATTGGAGCTTGTTAAGGATAGAAGAACAGAGGAAAAGATTTCCTACTTGAGGATGAGTGCGTTTAACATTCTACTTCACAAGATTGTGATCAATTGCCTCAGACCGAAATCAACTTCCAAGACTGATGTTTCAAGTTTAGAGGCAAAGCTGATGTATGCCATCATTAATGGGAAAAAGTTTTCTCTTCCTCACATTGTTATGTTACACATGTATAGAGCAGTGGTGAAGGATAGAGATCAACTTCCTTATCCAGGTCTTGTGACGAAGTTATTCAGACATCTAAATATTCAGCCTCCACAAATTCTCTGTGTTAGATCGTGTGATCATATGGTGGTAGGACTGAAAATGGTGACTAAAATGCATCTGAAGGAACTAAGCAAGACATTGGAGAAATTCAAGGGGAAGACTCCTGTCAAAACTCATCAAATCTCTTCTGCAGCAAAAAGAAAAGGGAAGGAGCCCATGGTTGTTCCATCCAAGAAAAGAAGAGCTCTCATCATTGAAGATGAAGATGATGATGAAGACTTTACAATTTCTGCTATAGCATTGAAGAAGCTAAGTCGTCCTATTCCAGAATCAATGGAACGACAGGAGAAAGAAGCAGAGGAGAGAGAAGGACAAGAGAAAGAAGAAGAAGAAAAAGAAGAAAAAGAGAAAGAAGAAGAAGAAAGAGAAGCTGGAGAAAAAGAAGCAGAGGAGGAAAGGTTTGAAGAAGAAGAAGAGAGAGAAAATCAAGATGAAGGAGAGCATGAAAAACACTCTTCTCCACCTGAAGGCATGGAAACGGGGGGAGATCATGAGAAAAGAGGAATGTCCTTATATCCTGCTACCAATGAGGGAGTCGGCCGCTCTCTAGCAGATCCAGAAGACATTCATGCCTCTCAATTTCCTGAGGAAGAACATGATGCTTCATCGCCAAATCTGCGTGATTATGCTGATCTGCCATCGTCTGCCTTTACTCCATCAAATCGTGCTGAAGTCAGTACGCAGACCGATAATTCAGCAGATTTTCATAGAATTATGGATATTCTCTTGGAAATGTGTGGTCAAATATATGCTCTGGGATGCGAAGTTCAGAATTTGCATAATGCAGGTCAAGCTTCTTAAGGTTCCTTGAATGATCAGATCCAAGCTCTTTCTGTTCAGATTCAGGCTAATGCTAAGGGTGAGGACGTTGCACAACTGAAGGAAGACTTGAAAAGGCTGGAAGGCATCGTTCAATTAATGGGAGATTTCCAGCTTGTTCGTGTTCCCAAGCAATCTTGACTCTATTCTATTTTCATCTCAACCTTTTTTATGCTGACAAAAAGGGGGAGAGATGCAAGATTTGAAGCAAACTTTGAATTTTTCAATCGTTTGGATTGTTTGACTTGGATTGTTTTGATGTTTGACTTTACTTTTGTGTTTGGATGAGAACTGAATTTGAATTTGGATTTGACTACTATTTATATCTTATGGATGGCTTTATCACATACAAGACTAACCTATCTTCTGTGGTTGCAGATTCTAGTGTTATTATTCATTTAGCCATTTATCTTGATAAGATATGCATATTTGTTTGAGTAATGTTTTGCGGGTCAAAGTTATTCAAATTTGCGGAAAGTTTTGTCACCATAAAAAATGGGGAGATTGTTGGAGAAATCTTCTTGAAATGTTTTGAAGTGACAAAACTTTTCCATCAGTCTAGTCTAAAGGTTTGCAGACTCTACTATTTAAAGTCTGAAAACCTCCGAATAGTTAGACTCAAGACTCAAAGTCTATTCTCATTGACAGTTTCTAATCCGTTAAAGAAAGGCTATCCAGAATTGGATGTTTCACTAAGGATGGGACCTTATCGACTGGAAAATATCTCTTGGCTGGATATGACATAACAGAATCCTTTATTTGATCGTGATTGATTCAGAGATTAAGGATCCGATGATTGGCAAAATATTCTTGGAAGATTCTACTTATGGAAACCAAGATCCTGATTGTATGGGCGAACATGATTGATAGGCTATCAACATGTTCCTTTAATAGCTCGAATGATCTTCCTAATTGATTCTGTCCAATGGGAAGATTGGAAGATTTCTTTTGGTAAGTGCCAACGGGTATGATGGCATAAATGAGTATATAAGGAAGATGTTCTAGTTGTTCGACAATGTGCACGATAGAAGAATTCCAAAGTCTAAAGCTCCTTGTTTTTAGTCAATTCATTTGAGCGAAATATTGTACGCAAAAGAGTGTTTATATTCGTGAGAAACCCTGAGAAAGTGTGGTAGAATATCTACACTGTGGAATCAAGGAAGAATTGTGTTGTAACATCTCTTTTGTTCATAGTGAAATCCAGCCGATGGGCTGTCAGTGCGGAAGAGTGGACGTAGGCTTGGGATAAGCCGAACCAATATAAACCTTGTGTTTAATTTTCTCTTCCCTACTCTTTACTTTGCTTTGATTGTAATTATTTTGTTAATCAAAAGAGAACTTCCTTTCTATCGTCTGCCTAGTATCGCTGTGGTATCTCAAAAAATTGTTATTACACCTATTCACCCCCCTCTAGGTGCTATCTTAGTGAATACGGTTGCATGTTGCTTAAGGACTAGGGTAGCTGAGCCCTCTACTAGGTCGTGTTAGTAGCATTTTCTTCATTTATTTCGGCTACCAACTCCTCATTGTAGTGAGAGCGGAATGCACGAGCAGTTTAAGCAAAAAATTTTGTCAAATGGTGTATTGTCTAACATAGTTTATTAACCCGACGTTGAAGCTGGCTGAATGAGAAGTTATCGCCTGTTCCGTCTAGTTGTTCCTCCTCAATGGTGCCTATGAAAAGGTCTCCAAACATAGTGGTCGTGTCATCTAGCCCTTCTTTCTTTGTGAGTGCTGGTTGAGTTATGTTCTCTTGACCTATGCCTAAGTAAATGTGGAACTTCAAGCTTTCGTGGTTGAATTGTTTTGGAGCACCAATCATTTCTTCATGCATGATCCTTACGAGGCTTGGGAAGGTTTCCTTGAGGTGAGAATATATAAGCTGTCGCGACCTCTTTTTTTTCGGGCGCCCGCGATCGGGTACGGGCGCCTAAGGAGGCTAATGGCTTGGCTGAATGGTGTTAAAGCCCGGACTCTCCCAAGTCCACCAATTCGCGACTTTAATAGTCTGAGTTTTAATCTTGTAAATCAATTTTTAAAATGGAGTCGCCACTAATCGATTTGGGGTGGGTTGATTAGAAACCCAAGTGAAGTATCAGGAGAAATACTCACTCCTGCGCAACCAGAGAAATTAGGATCGGGGACTTGATTACACTAGTTAATCACTAATGCCCTTTCGGTACCTAATCTTGTTTAAACCCTGAGGTTTTTTGGATGTTCGAGGGATTTTCCATGCATTTTTGGGAGGAAAAACATTTTTTGAGTCATTTTCTAATTTTTTGGACATAAAAGGGATTTTTTTTTTTTGGTATTTTTTGGAAAAATACAAGTCTCTTTGGCTTTTTTGAAATTTTTTTGGCTTTTTCCTGAAATTTTGGTTTTTTTGGATTTTTGGTATTTTTGGAAAATATGAAATATTTTTTATTTTTTTTATTTTTCGGAAAATAAAATGTTTTTGACATTTTTTAAATATTTTCTGGAAATTAAAACATTTTTTAATATTTTTCGAAAATAAGTTATTTTTGGTTTTTTTTAAATAAATTATTTATTTATTTATTTATTTATATTTAAAAATATTATAAAAACTGACCCGGGTTGGATCCTCGAGTTGGGTCCGACCCGGCCGCCGATCCGAATGAGGACCGGCCCGCAACGCGGGCCCGACTGATTTTTTGCCTTTTTTCTTTTTTTTTTTTTAAAAAAAAAAACCTAAAAGCCCAAACCCACTTTGACGATTTTTCATTAAAAGAGACTTAGCCCAAAGACTACCCGGCCCACGCGCATAACCCGGCCCAGGCGAAACCCTACCCGGTTCAAACCCATGCCCGACCCGTCCTTCAGCCACCGACTCGGATTACAAGCCGCGACCCGATTCTAGAAACCCTACCCGGATTCGACCCGCTTCGACCCGGTTCACAGCCGCGACCCGGATCATGGAACCCTACCCGGCCGCGACCCGCTTCTGACCCGACGCGATGCCTCCTTCCTCTTTCGCTTGGACGCGATGCTGACGGAGGAGCTGGGACAGCAGATCGGCGTCGACAGCGGCAGCGATATGGAGTACAGCAGCTGTAGGTTGATGTGGCGTGACGGCGCGGTGGCGATGACGGGTGGAGATGCAGAGGGGCACGACGGAAGATGGCAATTGAACTCGTACCTGTCTCAGCGAGCTACAGCAGATGATTCCACGATGAAGGGCTTTGATTCGGCCGAGTCTTGAACAGGTTGCGAGTC
Organism: Eucalyptus caleyi; assembly: GCA_014182885.2. Classification (NCBI taxonomy): domain Eukaryota; kingdom Viridiplantae; phylum Streptophyta; class Magnoliopsida; order Myrtales; family Myrtaceae; genus Eucalyptus; species Eucalyptus caleyi. The sequence goes on from CM024470.2 coordinate 41,581,071, forward strand.
CGAGTGGGGAGGTAGCGGCCGGCGTCGGGAAAAACAGCAGCGGTGGCGGCCTGGCTCGGGGTGGCTCGGCACGACGGATTTCCAGATCTGCGACCAGATCTCGACCCTCTGTCCTTCGGATCTGACCGTTCAACCCCCTCACGCTCAGATCTGCCCCATTTTCTCCGGTTTCCCTCTCGCTCAGGCCAGATCCGAGCCTCCACCGACCGGATCTGACCTCCTCGGACTCGCTCGCCGGTGGCCTCCCCCGAAGTCTCTCAGTGGGAGGTCAGCCGAGCTCGCGACCTGAGTTCTCTCTTGCTCGCTCTTCGACTCTTCCCCCGAAGTCTCTCAGTGGGAAGCTCTCAGAGCTCGCTGCTCCTTTGGCCTTCCCCCCGACACCCTATTTATAGGCGCGGGGTGCCGGTCGACGAAGGCTAGGCCGGCGGTCCTTGGTGCGCCAACCGGCCTCCCTTCGCCAGCCGAACCGGCCTCAGTTCCTCCCCCTCCACGAAGGCTCGCTCGCCATCAATGCCGCGTCCTCTCAGCCACCGGCCTATGCTCCTCTCTCTGCCCTAGCTTGTCCTTCGCGCGTCAGCACCCTTTGCGTGCGTGAGTTGCAGAGACGAATGAAGAAGGGGCCTGGTTGTGCGAAGGGAAAACGAAAAAAGGGGCTGGCTACTTTTTTTTTGCTTTTTGCTTTTCTTGTTTTTATTTGTTTTTTTCTTGTTTTCTTTTTGTTTTTTGTTGTTTTATCTTTTTATCATCTATTTATCCGCAAAGACAAAATTAAAAACTTAATTAATAAAACTAATTAAAATTGAGGTGTCAACATAAGCCGACTATCTTCTTTTCCTTTCTCTCATGGCAATATCCTAATCCAATAGCGTGGGGTCTCTTTAGGGCTTTGATAGGCTAATAGATGCCTCGGCTTCCCTTGCCGAGTCCTTGACCTAGGGTGAAACCATATCCAACCATGATTTTCCCCTACCATGATTACAGTGTTTGACATTTCAGGGACAAGGGCTTGAGTCCCTCTAGTCTCGTGTATAGTAGACACTAGTTAGAATGATTGATAGTTGGATTCATTCTTACCACCAGGCTCAACATTAGGAATGGCTGTCTCACGATAGATACGATGGTCCTCTTCTCCGCGAATCATGACTAGTTTCCCTTCAACCATGAACTTCACATTTTGGTGGAGACTTGAAGGTGCTGCTCCAGCGACGTGGATCCATGGGCGACCTAAAAGGAAGTTGAATGTAGTGGGAATATCCATTACTTGGAACAAAATTTTTAATATGGTTGTACCTTATTTGAACGTCGAGCTCAATTTCACTCATCGTTTCCTTCTTTGTGCCATCGAATGCTCAAATGGAAGTCTTGGCTACTGGGATCCGGGACATCTCTATTTTAAGATGATAGAGTGTTGCTAGTGGACATATGTTAAGAGCAGATCCATTGTCAATCAGTACTTAAGCAACATGAGAGGCTTTGCACTTGATTGATATGTAGAGACCCTTGGTGTATCCTCTACCTTCCTTGGGAATCTCTTCATCATAAAACACCATTTGATCTTTTAGAAGGATGGTGCTAACAAACTCCTCGAGTTTGTCATGCTCAATCATCTTAGGGATGTGTACTTCACTTAATACCTTCATTAGGGATTTCTAGTGCTTGATAGACATTTGAAGTAATTCCGACAGAGAGATTTGTGTTGGTGATTTCTATAATTGTTCCACCACATTGTATTCACTAGCTTTGATTACAGCCAAAAATTCTTTGGCTTCTTCGTTAGTGACAGGTTTGGAAAGCTGCATATTGGCCTGAGCATGGATTTGCCCATACCTCGTGACTAAGCCAACGTCGAGGTCATAGGACCAAGGGACTGCATTGTTGCTTTCATATTTATAAGGTTGGGGGATCTGAATAACTACATGTGCCTCCGCCTTTGACGCTTGGGCTATAGCTCCTTTTTCCCTCAAAGATGTCTTCAGGAGAGGTGGGATCACCTTTCCCATGTTTAGCACGGCAAACTCTTCATTCCAATCAATGACAACTTGTGATATAGTAGAGACTATGCCAGTGTGGCTAATATGTACAATTATTCCAACATCCATCATCCTTGATACTCTTTCTTTTCTTGTTGCTAAGGGTGGTATTTCATCACCTGAATAATACCCAGCCTTTACTAGCCCTAGATAAATGTTGATGGTGTGTGTTTTGACGTTTTTGATCTGACTGACCTCAGAACTGAAGACCGCGTTTACTCGGCTTGGGCAGCCATTGCACACCTCAAATATTGACTAAAGGAGTCAACAAAGAAGGGAACAGGTGCAATTCGCAAAGAGGAGCTAGTAGCAATAGAAAGAGAGAGAGAGAGAGAGAGAGAGAGAGACTGCGATTTCCTTTTCTTCATCATAGCCGACCTTTCGCCCCTTGCTTGCGCGCCATGCCGCCATCGAAAATCGCGCCACCTGCCTCCTTCATTGCTGTTGGGTCACCAAATCCGAACCACAGCCCGCCCAACCGGCCACCTCAGGAGGTTCTCCCTGCTTCGCTCGTGGTTTGTTGCTGACGACCACCGCCAGCCATTGACATCGATGCTCATGCCTCACCGCCATCCCTTAGTTGCCGCCGGAATGGGAGACTAGCAGCTTGCGTCGCATTGCATGCTGCTGTTGCCACCACTTCGCCACAACCACGCCTGCAGCTCACATCTCAATGACCCAAGGAAAGTGGTAGTTCTATCGCTCTATATTGTGCGAGAATACCCTGCTAGTGTGTCCGGATTAGGATGGATGTACATTGAAGTCCGAATGTGATAGGAGAATCGGATTTTAGGTCCGTTGAGCGATTGGAAATCGGTGCGTTGAACGACCGGGAGTCGGATGGATGATCGAACAATCGTGTATCGTCGGGGGTGTGGTAGATGATGTTGCATGCATGTAGTTTAAGTAGTGCGCTGGCTGCGGATGGATGGTACGGAATTGGCATTAGTCATTCTTGTAGGCGGTCTAGTTGAAATTATTGATGTTAGAGGCTTGAAAGGTACAACGTCTATTGTTTCCTTTTACCTTGGCCTCCTTCCACTTGCTCTGACTTCTGTCTTTGTGAGTGTAGGTTTTTGGGTCCAAGTTCTCGCTATATAGCTCTATATAGCTTTCTGATTTCTAGTCAATATATTTCTTACCTTTACCAAAAAAAAAAAAAAAAAAAGGTACAACGTCTAGACGACACGGATATGTCCTCAGTGAAATGAGTCGAGTTTGTTGTAATTATGGTTATAATTATGGTTAATGGATCAACAGAAGCCAATAAATTAAGATACGTTTTTTCTGTTCACGTATCTCTTTTTGGATTCATGAATTTCCTATACTTTTATGTTCACGTATTTATTGAATTCATGAATTTCCTAGATTCATGTATCGTTTAGTTCATGTATTTATTGAGTTCATGAATCTCTTGAATTCATGTATCTTTGGATACATGAATCTCTTGGATTCACGTATCTCTTTATTCATGAATCTCGTGGATACACGCGTCTATTTAATTCACGTATCTCTTGAGTACATGAACTAAAATTCTCTATAAATAGATATGAGCATAGAGCTTCAAGTGAGTGTTAGTTTTTGGTTTATGGTTTTGGTTTTTCCAACTTGATTCCAAAAAGGCTTTGATATACTTTTATATACTTTTCTACTCTTCTATTTTATCTGGGTGTGCTGGTTCAATTGAACGGTTCGACAGAGTCCTGTTTGCATAGTGCTAATCCAAACAGGTTCGAGGTGTTGTATCTTGGGAGGCATAGTTCGTGAATCTGCGGGGCACCATTGGCAGGAACTAATCGCCTTAAGGAGATTCGGTTATCCGTACCTCACCTCCAATTTTATGTTATTTTTCAATGATATCTTATTTTATTCTTCTCCAAGAGTTGTAAGTTTACATAAAAAGAAGAATATTATATAGTTGTTATCGTCTTCTTTACATTGATGTTCTGATTACAACAAATAGTGTGTATTCTCTGGATCTAATTTCCAACAGAGTTTAGCATTGAGTGATCCCATTTCGTGCGTGACGACCATTAGTAGGATCAGCGCGGGTTCGGATATGAGGCTATGAGCTCCTATGCTCGTGGGATTGTTATGCCTACTTTTAGTGGAATCGGTCTTGCTAATCGGTCTTTTTTATTGTGGACTAGCGCAGGCTTATAGTAAACTGGATATGTGTGTGTGTGTGTGTGTGTGTGTGTGTGTGTGTGTGTGTGTCATTTAGGGTCAAGCACTAGAAGACCTTAGGTGAGTCATCGGAATCAAGTTGGATGGAATAAAAAGAGGTATGAATCTCGGGTAAATGCGTGTGATGATTCTAATAAAACCTGTTAAGTGCTGCGTCATGGTTAAAATGTTAATGATACCGTCGGACCCCTAAAATGATGATGCCCCAGGTGTCGGGTTGCCTGGAGGATTGTGATGGCGATGCCTCTGGAAGTTTGGGGACTAGTGAGCCCCGGAGGTTCCCCGGAAGGCGGGATGCCGGAGAGTGTGACGTAATACGTTCTAGATGCCTGGAGACATAATTGACATGGTGAGCCTCGGAGGTTCCTCGTGATGCTTGGTGGAGTGCAGGATGCCTGGAGGTGTGATGTAACATGCTCCGAATGACCGGTGACTGAAATATGGAATCGGAGGACTTCGTGATGCCAAGTACAATGCGATATGCTTGGAGGTATGCAAACACTAATTACTCTTGAAGATGACAGCCGTTAGAATTAAAATTGGTTTGACTTATGAAATATTATAGCTGCTTACTTGTTTTCCTAATACTTTGCTTGAATTACCCTTGTAGCTTTATGGTGCTTCGAGTTATTTTTCCATACACGTTGTATGCTAGAATCTCATAAGTAGAGTTGAGGCAGACATGTATAATATAAAGATGCCGTTGCTAACGTACTCACCCTTCGTGGGGCTAACGTATTACAAATTTATAAAGATGCCGTTGCTGCCCGTGTCCTCTGGTCCCTTTTAGGACATCCCCATTGACCTGCGATGGGAGCAAACAGAGCACCCTGACCCTAACTTGCCAAGACTCATCTTCACCTGGATTCGAGTGATTGTGACTATAGACAGTGGACTCACTTTGGGTCCAGTGCACGTGGAGTTTGTGATCCTTTACGCTCAACTGAATGGGCAAACCATGAAGCCACTACCACCACCGCAGGAGGGTGACGATGGTGGCTCGAGTAGGGTAGAGTAGCGAAGGACAAGGGATGACGGCAGAAAATTTTTGGGATACCAGTGCATGATGACAGACGATTTGTCAATAGTTAATGGAAGAGTCGGTCTAATTTTAGTATAACCAAATATAGAAAACTTTGGCTTTTGTGTACCGATAACTGTCGTCTAACAAAAATATATGTAAATAATAGTGCCTGGTTTATACGTATATTTATATTGTCTGCATCATTTCAAGAGTCGTTAAGGTAGTTGATGTATCCACTTCCGCAGTAAAATTGCACAGGGACCAATAAATAGAGTGACAGGCCCTAAGATCGTGGGTCACCATTGGTTACCTCTTGGGAAGGCCCTTGATCCTGATGGATTCGGTGTGGAGTTCTTCAAGCATAGTTGGGACATTGTTGCCCGTTGGTAATCATGGCAATTAATGACTTTTTTACTCTAGGCAAATTCCTCTGGGAGATTAATAATACAATCCTAGCCTTGGTATCGAAATGTCCCACTACTACCTTGGTTAATGATTAAAGACATGTTGCTTGTTGCAATACCATCTATAAATGTATTACACCATATCCTGCCATCGATCATTAGCCCTCCACATAATACTTTTGTTCAGGGACAATGCATTAGTGATAATATTCTACTAGCCCAGGAACTCTTCGCAGGCTTTCATTTGTAGCCATATTTGCCTAAATGTATCATCAAAGTCGACTTTCGCAAGGCGTATGATATGGTGAACTGGGAGTTTATTGAGCTAACACTACAAGCATTTGGTTTTCCTACACACTTGATTAAGCTAATTATGATATGCATCCAAACGCTTAAATTTTCAATCTCCCTCAACGATGAGCTCCATGGTTTCTTTCCCAGTGGCAGAGGAATCAGACAAGGCAATCCTATATCACCTTACCTTTTTACTATGGTGATGGAGGTATTTATAGGTATCTTTAACCGGCAAATTTCCCAGCCAACTTTCAAGTTTTATTGGAGATGTAGGCATTCTTGGCTTTCCCATTTATTTTTTGCGGATGACATCCTGCTCTTTACTATAGCAAATATGCAATCCTTATCCCTTTCTATAGACTGGAATTAATAGGTTTTCTCTTTGGAGTGGTCTAGTTTTGAATGTGAATAAAAGCAAGATTTTCTTTTCTGGTGTCTCCCTTGAAGCACGTAACATCTTTACAAACTTCCTTGGCTTTTGTGTATCGATGAACGTTGTCTAACAAAAATATATGTAAATAAAAGTGCCCGGTTTATATGTGTATTTATATCATGTGCATCATTTCAAGAGTCGTTAAGGGAGTTGATGTATCCGCTTCCACAGTAAAATCGTGTAGGGACCAATAAATAGAGTAAATAGATTGACAGGCCCTAAGATCGTGGGTTGCCACATGTTACCTCCTGGTAAGGCCCTTCATCCTGATGGATTCGGTGTGGAGTTCTTCAAGCATAGCTGGGACGTTGTTGCCCATCAATAATCTTGGTAATTAATGACTTTTTTACTTCGGGCAAATTCCTTCGGGAGATCAACAATACAATCCTAGCCTTGGTACCGAAATGTCCCGATGCTACCTCGGTCAATGATTATAAACCTATTGCTTGTTGCAATACCGTCTATAAATGTATTACTAAGATTATGGCAAATCGAATGGCTTCTGTCCTACCATCAATTATTAGCCCTCCATAGAATGCTTTTGTTCAGGGACGGCGCATTAGTGATAATATTCTACTAGCCTAGGAACTCTTCACAGGCTTTCATTTGTAGCCATATTTGCCTAACTATGTCATCAAAGTCGACTTTCACAAGGCATATGATATGGTGAATTGGGAGTTTATTGAGCTAACACTGCAAGCATTTGGTTTTCCCACACACTTGATTAAGCTAATTATGATATGCATCCGGACGCCTAAATTTTCAATCTCCCTCAATGGTGAGCTCCATGGTTTCTTTCCCAGTGGTAGAGGAATCATACAAGGCGATCCTATATCACCTTACCTTTTTACTATGGTGATGGAGGTATTTATAGGTATCCTTAACCTTAAACTTCCTAGCCAACTTTCAAGTTTTATTGGAGATGTAGGCTTTCTCGGCTTTCCCATTTATTTTTTGTGGATGATATCCTACTCTTTGTTGAAGCAAATATGCAATCCTCACCCTTGTTGAAGACTGGAATTAATAGGTTTTCCTTTTGGAGTGTTCTAGTTCCAAACGTGCATAAAAGCGAGATTTTCTTTTCTGGAGTCTCCCATGAAGCGCGTAACCTCTTTATAGACTTCCTTGGCTTTTATGTAGGCTTGTCACCATTTCAGTATTTGGGTGTGCCTATTATTGTTTCAAGGCTCCACAAGGTTGACTGCTCTACTTTGTTCAATACAATTACGTCGAGGGTGCAGCTATGGACACTGCATTTTCTCTCTTTTGCAGGCCAGCTACAACTTATCAAGTCAGTGCTACACTCTATCTAAGTCTACTAGGCTAACGTCTTTATTCTGCCAAAGTCGATACTTGATGAAATTAAGCAAATCCTACGCCAATTCCTTTGGAAGGATCTAGACCTAGGTACGGGAGTTGCCAAAGTTGCTTGGAATGATGTTTGCCTCCTAAAGAATGAATGTGGCTTGGGTATTAGGAGACTGTGCGAAAGCAACAAGGTGGCCATGCTTAAACACATCTGGTTCTTATTCACGGATAAGGAATCCTTGTGGTGCAAATGGATTCACACCATCTTTCTAAATAATAAGAACTTCTGGATAGCTGTGAAACCAACCTTCTACTCTTGGTCATGGAAGAAGTTGCTTGACCTTTGGCAGGACTTCTGCCAATTCTTCTGTTGGCATTTGGGTAATGGGCGTTCCATATCCTTTTGGTTTGATAATTGGCACCCTAGAGGACCCCTCAATCTTATCTTCTCGACCTAGAAATCTACCACTTGGGTTTATCAAGGAAAGCTTTGGTCGCTGACTTCTTTTTTGGTGAGGCGTCCGGACTTATGCATGAGATTGCTTCATGGAACGAGCCCTTACTTATTCTTAACCAGGTCCCTATCGTTTTTGTTGTTTGCCCCATCGGTCGGGAGTTTTCACTGCTACTTTGGCTTGGGATGTCATTCGGCCGAGAGGTCAATCTATCATTTAGTCCCCTCTTATTTGGAATAGCTCACTAGTTCCCCGGCACCAATTTCTTTTGTGGCTCATCTCCAAAAATAGACTACCCACCCAAGTTATGCTTCTTGCTCATGGCAAAATCTCTTATGCTAATTGTGCTTTTTGCTCTTGTCATCCTAAATTTGTAAATCACCTTTTCATTGGTTGTCGTATTATTAGGGCTCTTGCTCTTTTTTGGGTTGCTTGGTGTAATCTTCCCTGGTGAAACAACTAGTAGGCCATCAAGTATTTATCTAGTGATTCCTTTCACATCACCATCTCTCAGTTCGCTTTTGTAGTTTTATGTGATATTATTTGGAAGGAAATGAATAAAATCCTTTTCCATGAACGGACTCTTTGTGCTGGCTATGAAGAAATGGCTTGACAAGGTTGTTAGGGTAAGCCTTTGACCTTCCGGCAGGTGTCAAATACTCATGTCAATAGAAGATTACATCAGAGCTAGAGCCTCAACCCATCTATCTTCTTAGACTAAATTGTTTCCTTCTTTCTACATTGTCTTTGGTTTGTGAAGGGTGTTTCCCTTCCTTTTGATCTTGCTTGGGTTACCATGACACCCTTACACCCCTATTGACAATCCTTTTGTCATATTGGGTGCAAGGCCTTCTGTTGGTGTCGGGTCTATTTTCTTTTGTATATTCCCGTTTCGGGTGAAAGTTATTATACACATTACCTTTACCAAAAAAGGGGGGGATTTTTATGGATTTTGATAATTTTCTGAAAATATAATCATTTTTTACTTTTTTTCTGGTTTTTGGACTTTTTAGGAAAACATGGAATATTTTGATTTTTATATTTCTTGAAAAGTAAATTAATTTTTTTTTTATTAAAATATTATTTTTAAATAACGGTCAAAATTTACAACTAAATTTATTTAATTTACACAATCATATATAAATAAATTTATGAGAAATTTCTTATCAATTAGGGTGAAGAAAGAGTACATTAGTTAATTTCTTGAATTCACATGATATGAAAAAAAAAAAAAAAACATCATTTATGTAATTAGATTTAGTAATACAGAATTATTGTTAGGAAAAAATAGCATGAAAATCATCAAAAAATGAATTAAGAAAGATTTGTCTGCATATTGAATCTTGTAAGGAGCTAGCCAACTTAAACTTTTGAGTGGAACTTTTGTATAACAAATCTTATTAGGTTTGCAACAAAAGGTCATGATCATGTAATAATTACACAATATAGATAGAGAATTACCTTTATGGCTACAGGAAGATACATGATATGTTGAATTTAGATATTCTACTAGCAATTTTGCAATCACTGACTTATGCTTTGAAGGAAAAAAAGAAGGGCTTGATAGATTTTCGGTTACTGTGAGAATAATAGTTTATTGTGAGCTACAAATTCTTAAAAGAGTATTGTGAGCTACAAATTCTTAAAAGAGTGGGCTCCACAACAATTTATAATTATATGTTACTTTTTTTTTTTTGTGGTTTAGAATAGACTACTATTATAACAGTAGATTAAAAATTGTCATGACGGTGAGAATAACAGTTTATAGTGACCCACAAATTCTTAAAAGTGTGGGCCCCACAACAATTTATATTATATGTTACTTGATTTTTTTTTGCGGTTTAAAGTAGACTATTATTGTAACTGTAGATTAAAAATTGTGATGCAATCATTTCTCAAAAAAGAATTTTCCTTTGGTAAGAAAATGAGGAAGTGTTGTGGCAAGACCCTTGACTCTTATTTTTTACCTTCAACAAAATTGAGTAAATAAATAAAGAAGATAATTTGTAAGATTAACCCCATTTATTGTGAAATTCCTAATTAAGATGTTTGAGAATTTTATGTACAAACATAATCTCTTACAACTTGCGTGCAAAATAAATAATTTACCTACCTTAGGGTTCATCAAACTAATTGTATGACATAAGGTCAAATGTCATTAAGGAAATAAAACTGTAAAGATTTCTGTAGACAATGTTTTTGAAGTTGAATTACCCAATATCGCAACTCATCTGGATCCATGGTGAGGAACTGTCAGCTTGGCCAGGCAACTCCATAATTTCAAAATTTTATAGGAAAGTAATCTTTCGTTCTATAAAGCACATTATTCTACTCTTATATGTGGATGATATGATTATTACTAGTAATGAATAGACTAACCTTTTATCTTAGGAAATAGTATCAAATGAAAGATTTTGGGCAACCGAGCTAATTTCTAGGCTTGGAGGTTGAGTCTGATGCTTTAGGCTAATATTTGTCACAAGCAAAATATGTCACTAATCTTATTTCTTGAGCTCGGCTCATTGATAATAAGATTGCTTCTATTGCCTTTGAGTTGATTGCAAAATTTAATGACAAGGATGCAAAATTGTGTTGATATAAGTTATTGAGCTACGATTATCTTTCCATATATAATTCTGCTCAATCCCTTGAAAAAAGGAAGGAGAAAGTATCGCTGTTTAGGTCAACGCATCCGAAAACAACAAAATCCATTAATGCCATCCTACATCTCCCAAGTTAATGACCCAAGAAGAGCTGTTTATATATCGGGTCGAGCAGAGTAATGCAGCATTGTGCCTGCTTAGATTGTCAATGGCTTTCAATAAGGTAGTTGTTCTTAATCTTGCACTGGCTTTGATTTTCTTTTCTTCTGTGCCTGGATTGACTGAAGGAAGGAAATGGAGGCTGGAGGAGAACAATTCCCCCTCAATGTCGGGCGCCGGTCTAGATGATATTCGAGAAGACGGACGCGCCATACATCCTACAAGTTATGATCAAACTGTAGCATTTAGACCGACAAGTCCTGGTCATAGTCCTGGGGTAGGACATGATTTACCTCCACAAGTTGCAGCATTTAGACTGACAAGTCCTGGTCATAGTCCTGGGGTAGGACATGAGTTACCTCCCAAAGTTGCAGCTTTTAGACCGACAAGTCCTAGTCATAGTCCTGGGGTAGGACATCAGGTACCTCCCCAAGTTGCAGCTTTTAGACCGATAAGTCCTGGACATAGTCCTGGGGTAGGACATGAGTTACCTCCCCTAGCCCCCTAAAGTGCTATTATGTGGTTTCTCACTACCCCTAGTTGAGCATGGAATGATAGAAATGTCGCCGTGTTCATCATGGTGGCATTTTTGTTGCTCTTATCATTATATACATTAATAAATTTGATTTTCCTTATGCCTTGCATAATTTAACCATGCTAACATGGTATAAGAAAGCCCTCACATAAATGCGTAGGTAGTATCCTGTTACTTTGGCAATATGTGTGGTAATCTAAAATTGCAACGGGCATAATTTTCATCTATTGAACAGCAACCAATTGGTGGCTGATTTACGACATCTTCTCGAACAAACAAATGCCAGGACGAGATTGAATTTAATTGCTTTTCCTTCACTTCATAAAGAGTCGTGCAAATAAGTTTATCGGATGGATCAAATAGGGGCAAAACAGGCAGGCTTGGCAAACGCAAAGAGTGGATTTACAAGAGGGAGTGCGGTATCGGATATCTTATCTTCATCACGAAAATAAGAGACTTTATACAAGTAATCTATTTTAGAAGCATCTGAACTGCTAAAAGATGAGGATGGATTCGTAGACATAGGGGCAATTGAAGTAGTTGGTTTCGTGATGTTGGACAAGATGAGAATTATTCTGTAGTCTACTAACGTATCATCAAAATACAATACATTTTTAATGGGCTACGTTTATAATCTGAATGAGATAATTTGCGATCCGATTCGGTGTTTTTGGACATCCTCTGGACCAGATAAATTTGAATATGTTACAGCAGAATTTGGGGAAAAAATCCGGGAAAGGGAGTAGAATAGATCCGAATTGGATAAGAAATGTAAAACAACCGACAAAAGGAAGGAAAACAAGATGTTGCTGCTTGCGATCCGGGCTGCCATGAACGCCAGTGGTGGTGCAGCGTGTAACCACCACAAGATAGAGACCCTCTCCATCGAGCAAGTTGCGGAGATGGAAAAGCTCGTCGTGATAGCATGACGAAGATCTTTGCAGGGGGAAAGCGAACACTTCTGCACGTTCGGACGGAGACCTCTACACAGCCGTGCAAAGGAGAGGTTGGTGCTTGCCTGAAATTCTGTCGCTCTCTCGCGATCCCAAATCAACGGATCTGACGCGCACTCCCCAAGTAACGGTCGAAATTTATAACTAAATTTATTTAACTTACGCAACCATATATAAATAAATTTATGAGAACTTTCTTATTAAATAGGGTGAAGAAAGTTTTCATAAATTTAGTCACATACGATAGGGTGAAGAAAGTTAGTGGAAAAGAAAGGTGAAGAAAAGAGTACATTAGTTATTTTCCTGAATTCACATGATATGAAAAAAAAACATCATTTATGTAATTAGATTTAGTAATACAGAATTAACGTTAGAAAAAAATAGCATGAAAATCATCACAAAATGAACGAAGCAAGATTTGTCTACGTTTTGAATCTTGTAAGGAGCTAGCCAACTTAAACTTTTGAGTGAGACTTTTGTATAACAAATCTTATTACCTTTGCAACAAAAGGTCTTGATCATGCAATAATTACACAATATGGACACAGAATTACCTTTTATGGCTACAAGAAGATACATGATATGTTGAATTTAGATATTCTACTAGCTATTTTGCAATCACTGACTTATGCTTTGAAGGAAAAAAAGAAGGGCTTGATAGATTTTGGGTTACTGTGACAATAACAATTTTATTGTGAGCCACAAATTCTTAAAAGAGTGGGCTCCACAACAATTTATAATTATATGTTACTTGATTTTTTTTTTTTTTTTTTTTTTGCGGTTTAGAATTAGACTATTATTATAACAGTAGATTAAAAATTGTCATGATGGTGAGAATAACAGTTTATAGTGACCCACAAATTCTTAAAAGTGCAGGCCCCAAAAAAATTTATAATTATATGTTACTTGATTTTTTTTTTTTTTTTTTTTGTAGTTTAGAATAGACTATTATTATAACTATAGATTAAAAATTGTGATGCAATCATTTCTCAAAAAAGAATTTTCATCTGGTGAGAAAAAGAGGAAGTGTTGTGGCAAGACCCTTCACTCTTATTTTACCATCAACAAAATCGAGTAAATAAATAAAGTAGATAATTTGTAAGATTAACCCCATTTATTGTGAAATTCCTAATTAAGATGTTTGAGAATTTTATGTACAAACATAATCTCTTACAACTTGCGTGCAAAATAAATAATTTACCTACCTTAGGGTTCATCAAACTAATTGTATGACATAAAGTCAAATGTCATTAAGGAAATAAAACTGTAAAGAATTCTGTAGACAATGTTTTTGAAGTTGAATTACCCAATATCGCAACTCATGTGGATCCATTGTGAGGAACGGTCAACTTGGCCAGGCAACTCCATAATTTCAAAATTTTATAGGAAAGTAATCTTCTGTTCTATAAAGCACATTATTCTACTCTTATATGTGGATGATATGATTATTACTAGTAATGAATAGACTGACATTTTATCTTAGGAAATAGAATGAAATGAAAGATTTTGAGCGACTAAGCTAATTTCTAGGCTTGGAGGTTGAGTCTGATGCTTCGGGCTAATATCTGTCACAAGCAAAATATGTCACTAATCTTATTTCTCAAGCTCGGCTCATTGATAAAAAGATTGCTTCTACTCCCATTGAGTTGATTGCAAAATTAATGACAAGGATGTAAAATTGTGTTGATATTAGTTATTGAGCTATGATTATCTTTCCATAAATAATTCTGCTCAGTCCCTTGAAAAGAGGAAGGAAATTTTTTTACTGTTTAGGTCAACGCATCCGAAAACAACAAAATCCATTAATGACATCCTACATCTCCCAAGCTAATGACCCACGAAGAGCTGTTTATATATCGGGTCGAGCAGAGTAACGCAGCATTGTGCCTGCTTAGATTGTCAATGGCTTTCAATAAGGTAGTTGTTCTTAGTCTTGCACTGGCTTTGATTTTCTTTTCTTCTGTGCCTGGATTGACTGAAGGAAGAAAATGGAGGCTGGAGGAGAACAATTCCCCCTCAATGTCAGGCACCAGTCTAGATGATATTCGCGAAGACGGACGCGCCATACATCCTACAAGTTATGATCAAGTTGCAGCATTTAAACTGACAAGTCTTGGTCATAGTCCTGGGGTAGGACATGAGTTACCTCCCCAAGTTGCAGCTTTTAGACCGACAAGTCCTGGTCATAGTCTTGGGGTAGGACATGAGGTACCTCCCCAAGTTGCAGCTTTTAGATAGACAAGTCATGGTTATAGTCCTGGGTAGGACATGAGCTACCTCCGCAACTTGCGGCTTTTAGACTGATAAGTCCTGGACATAGTCCTGGGGTAGGACATGAGTTACCAGCCCTAGCCTGCTAAAGCGCTATTATGCGGTTTCTCACTACCCCTAGTTGAGCATGGAAAGATAGAAATGTCATTGTGTTCATCATGGTGGCATTTTTGTTGCTCTTATCATGATATACATTAATAAATTTGATTTTCCTTATGCCTTGCATAATTTAACCATGCTAACATGGTATCACAAAGCGCTCACATAAATGCATAGATAGTATCCTGTTACTTTGGCAATATGTGTGGTAATCTAAAATTGCAACGGGCATAATTTTCATCTATTGATCAGCAATCAATTGATTGTCCAATTGGTGGCTGATTTACGACATCGTCGCCAACAAACAAATGCCAGGACAAGATTGAATTTAATTGCTTTTCCTTCACTTCCTAAAGAGTCTTGCAAATAATTTTACCGGATGGATCTAATATGGGCAAAAGAGGCAAGCTTGGCAAACGCAAAGTGTGCATTTACAAGAGGGAGTGCGGTATCGGGTATCTTATCTTCATCACAAAAATAAGAGACTTTATACAAGTAATATATTTTAGAAGCATCTGAACTTCTAAAGGATGGGGATGGATCCATAGACATAGGGGCAATTGAAGTAGTTGGTTTCGTGATGTTGGACAAGATGAGAATTATTCTCTAGTCTACTAACTTATCATCAAAATATAATAAATTTTTAATGGGCTACGTTTATAGTCTGAATGGGATAATTTGCTATCCGATTCGGTGTTTTTGGACATCCTCTGGACCAGATAAATTTGGATATGTTACAAACAGAATTTGGGGAAAAAATCCGAGAAAGTGAGTATAATAGATCCGAATTGGATAAGAAATGTAAAACAATGGGCAAAAGGAAGGAAAACAAGAAATTGCTGCTTGCGGCTTATGAAGATCCGAGCTGCCATGAACGCCAATGGTGGTGCAGTGTGTAACCACCACAAGATAGAGACCCTCTCCATCGAGCAAGTTGCGTAGATGGAAAAGCTCGTCGTGATAGCACGACGAAGATCTTTGCACGAAGAAAATGAACATCATTTATGTAATTCGATTTAGTTATACATAATTAACCTTAGCAAATAAGATAGCATGAAAATCATCAAAAAATGAACGAAGGAAGATTTGTCTGCGTATTGAATCTTGTAAGGAGCTAGCCAACTTAAACTATTGAGTGGGACTTTAGTATAACAAATCTTATTAGCTTTGCAACAAAAGGTCTTGATCATGCAGTAATTACACTATGGAGAGAGAATTACCTTTATGGCTATGGGAAGATTAGAGGTGTTAAATGGGTTGTGCAACCCATTTATGAACCCATTTATGGTTAAATGGGTCATTAATGGGTCAAGGTTTATCTTATAAAGCACCCATAATAAGTTTTAATGGGTAAACACTAAGATATATGGGTTTTAAATGGGTCAGCTCTTTGACCCATTTATGACCCATTTATCAACCCATTTTTCACTCAAAAACTCATTATCTCTCTCTCTTCTCTTTAACTTTACAATTTTTTTTATAAAACTGAAATTATAATTATTTTTATTTTTATTTTTTATTTTTTTCTTTCTTCTTTTATTTTTCTTTTTCTTCCTCCGGTCGCCGGCACGGCGATTGCCGCGACCGGCCAGGCGAGCCTCGAGCTCGCCGGATCCGCGAGGCGGAGGCCTCACCGACGCCGGCGAGCCTCGCCGGATCCGGCGAGGCGAGCTTGAGCTCGCTCGATGCCGGCGAGCCTCGAGCTCGCCCCGGATCTGGCGAGGCGAAGGCCTCGCCAACGTTCGGCGAGCCTCGAGCCTCGCCGGATCCGGCGAGGGCGAGCATGAGCTCGCCCGACGCCGGCGAGCCTCGAGCTCACCAGATCTGGCGAGGCGAAGGCCTTGCCCATGTCCGGCGAGGCTCGAGCTCGCCGGATCTGGCGAGGCGGAGGCCTCGGCGACGTCCGCCGAGGCCGAGCCTCACCGATCGGGCGAGACTCGAACTCGCCGGCGTCGGGCGAGGCTCCAACCTCGCCGGATCCGGCGAGGGGCGAGCTCGAGCTCGCCGGCGTCGGCGAGCCGAGCAAGCCAGGCTCGCCTGTGGCCGGTCGCCGGCCGTCGTTGTGGCCGGCAATCGGCCAAAGAAGAGGAAGAAGAAAAAAAGAAAAGGAAAAAGAAAATTAAAAATAATTAAAATTTTAAATTTTTAAAAAATAAAAAAAAAAATTTTAATTTTTTAAAAATAAAAATAATTAAAATTCGATTTTTTTAAATAATTATTTTTAAAATTTGTATTGTATAAAATCATGTTAACAATACCATTTTAAAATATATATATATAAGCTTTTTATGTTTCGTTAAATGGGTCGGGTATGGGTTGGGTATAAGTCGGGTTAGGTATGGGTCAAAAAATTTGCAGTACAATAAATGGGTTATAAACGGGTTAAATTGGTCGATTTGGGTCGGACCATTTATGACCCGACCCAAACCCGACCCAACCCACCCGTTTAACGGGTCTAGGGAAGATACATGATATGTTGAATTTAGATATTCTACTAGCTATTTTGAAGTTGATATCCTTATAGTTGGATGAATTCTATTATATGGTAGCAGAATTTAAGGACATTTGACCATCTAGCGTTTTTCTCTATGTCTAATTAGGAACAAATAAGCAGTTGTGAGGGCTTTTGCAATCATTGACTTATGCTTTGAAGGAAAAAAAGAAGGGCTTGGTAGATTTTGGGTTACTGTGAAAATAACAGTTTATTATAAGCCACAAATTCTTAAAAGAGTGGGTTGCACAACAATTTATAATTATATGTTACTTGGTAGATTTTGGGTTACTGTTATTCTAATAGTAGATTAAAAATTCTCATGAAATCAATTCTCATAAAAGAATTTTCATTTGGTAAGAAAATGAGGAAGTGTTGTGGCAAGACCCTTGACTCTTATTTTACCTTTAACAAAAAAATAAATAAATAAATAAAGTAGACAATTTATAAGATTAACCCCATTTATTTTGAAATTCTTAAATAATTTACCTACCTCAGGATTCCTCAAGCTCATTGTATGACATAAGGTCAAATGTCATTAAGTAAATAAATTCGAAAAGATTTTTGTAGACAAAGTTTTTGAAGTTGAATTACCCAATATCGCAACTCATGTGGATCCATGGTGAGGAACTGTCAACTTGGCCAGGCACCACCATAATTTCAAAATTTTGTTGGAAAGTAATCTTTCATTCTACAAAACACATTATGCTACTCTTCTATGTGGATGATATGATTATTAGTAGTAATGATTACACTAACATTTTATCTTAGGAAATAGTATGAAATGAAAGATTTTGGGCAACTGAACTATTTTCTAGGCTTGGAGGTTGTGTATGATGCTTCGGGCTAATATCTGTCACAAGCAAAATATGTCACTAATCTTCTTTCTCGAGCTAGTCTCTTTGATAATAAGATTGCTTCTTCTCCCATTGAGTTTATTGCAAAATTTAATGACAAGGATGGAACTCTTCTTCCAAATCCTACACTTTATCAGCAATTGGTTGGTAGTCTTACTTATCTCAGTATTGTTAGGGAAAGCTCATATGATGTTTTGAATATGAGAAAATAAATCAAAAGGCTACTATTGTATTAAGGGTGCGTTTGTTAACGTTTCTGTTCAAAAATTGTTCTCGGGAACAAAAATAGAAAAAAACTTTTTCTATTCTAGAGAACAATTTTTGAACGAAATAACACGTTTGGTGATTGCACAAAATTTATGTTCCTGGAAGTGAAAGAGAACAGAAACATGTTTGCTAAACTTGTATAATTTTTTTTTTTAAAAGTTTTTAATATTTATATTATATTTTTCCTTTTCTTCTTTTTTCCATTTCTCTTTGGCCAATCGTGGGCCACGGCGGTGGCCGGGGACCAGCTAGGCAACATTCGACAAGAGCTCACCAAAGCCTCGCCAGGCCAAGGTGACGCTATCCTAGAGGTGGCCCGACAAGGCTCGACCTCGCCGATGGCTGGGCAAGCTTGGCCTCACCTAGCCCAACGAGGTTGAGCCTCGCACGGCCATGGTTAGCCACGGCGAGGCTTAGCCACTCCAGGGGCCAGTGACGCTTCGACGAGGTCGCTAGCCCTCATCTAGCCAATCCCTAGCACTGGCCATATCCAAGGCCGGTAACCAACAAAAGGAAGAGGAAGAAGAAGAAAACAAAGGAGAAAAATAATAAGAAAAATGAGAAGAAAAAGAGGAAGAATAAAAAGTGTTTCTCCGAAGTGTTCCCGAGAACAAGAAACAAGTTTTTCCTACTTTTTGTTTCTATTCTAAATTTATTCCCAGGAACAAAATTGTAAACAAATATGTTTCTATTCTTTTTTTGTTCCCATAATAAAAGAACAAAAGCAAAAATTTACCAAACACTCCCTAAATGGTTAAGTAATAGACTATGCAAATGATAGAATGTGTAAATGATATTGTCCAAGTCTATACTTGAAAAAACTAGAAGATAAACTCTTTGCTAAAGATGAACTTAATCAAATTGCATCCAAACCTTAAGGCTAAATATGTTCGGAAGCAGAATATATTCATACTTACATCCAAATTGTAAAATCTACTTTAGACGGAAGACACTCAAACTTTATTTTCGATAGAATGCACTCAAGTGTTACATATAGAATGAGACACAAGTCCAAAATGTGACAAGGTCTAGGATGAGACACAAGTTCAAAACGTAGTAGATTCAAAACGAAACATGTTTAGAACAAGACAACTTGATAAAAAGTAACACAAGCTGTGACATCCGAACTTTCAAATTCTCTTTTCAATTGACTAAGTTGGGCTTTTCATCGATGCACCTATAATTCTTTTCCTTGAGCTGATCACTCACGGGATAACTAGTCTATCAGGTGAAGTTGTTAAGGAATTTAAACACAATAGACTTGAGAATTCAACTAGGAATCAACTGCTTGACCGTGCTAATTTGCAAGGGTCATTACGCACCATCAAAATCAATTAGAGACCGAAGATAGATCAATTTGACAGAGGTATATGATTAAGTGTGGGTGATCCCACCAAATTGCAAAATTCTTGTTAATCGGCACTAGACCGATTTTTCTATTGTTTTGATACCCTGTGTCCATATTTGAAACCTTATGGTTTTCACAACAATCGAGAGTACTAATGTGTCAAAGATATACAATGTGGCTTGAGAATAATAAACCATGAGCAATTGTACTAAAAGTTCCTAAAAGCTACTTGGTAGGTTAGGTCACACTAAAATCACGTCAGATTGACATTAACCGTGAATTTGAACCCGATTTCAAAAACTGAAAGTTCGGTCATGTCACGATTTATTTTAGGAACGTTGACTCATCATTTGAAGAATTTTCGGAGAGCTCGAGATTTTTAACAAAAATCAACTTCGGATGATTCAGAAAAGAAAGAAAATTTGGAGGGGGCAAATTCAGGAGATTTTTGGCCTCCAATGTGAGCTACTTGGTGAAGGAAAATTGTGAAAATTATGTAGGCTTTTGTCGCAGCTAATTGGGTCATCAAATTGGGGAAGTTTGTGATGAAATTGAAGTCCAATTGAGGGAAATTCGTGGGCTGGTATGGGGGGTTGCAACATTTGGCACCAAAATGAGTTATTTGTGGGAAATTATATGCAATAAAGTAATGGGGGACCATGAGGATAGGCATGAAAACTTTTGGGGACCAAGAATGATGAATTTTAGATATTTCTTTGACTTTGAAGGCCTTGTTCTCTCTCTCTCTCTCTCTCTCTCTCTCTCTCTCTCTCCCTTCCCCCTCCTTTCCCCTTCCTCCTTCGTGCGAGCCCTCTTGCTTCCCCGAATCCAGCTGCTTCAGTCTTCCTTCTCATTTTCCTTTCACGCTTATTTCCCCACACCACTAGCAAACTCATTCCTTCTCCATTTCCTTTTCTTTTTCATTTTTCTCTCCTCCACTTCCTTCCATTTTGTTGTTGCACACCCTCACACCAACCATCCACTGCATCATCCAACATCACCATCATCATCTCACCCACCCACTTCATCCCCCATCTCACGCCATCACCAACTAGCATCTCCATGCCCACTCCCCCAAGTAGTGACCGAATTCTACTACACCACCATCGGATGTCTCCCTCCACCAATCCTTCCTTCACGCTACCACTCGCCCATTCATCTCCCTCCCTTGTCCGTTTCTCTTCCATCTTCCCCAGCTCGTAGCCACATGTCTAGCATCAAACCAAGCATCCATCATCACCCACCGAAACAGCTCCCCTCAACTTTGTTGCTTCAACCAACTCTGGCCGTGGACTACAAAGCCTTTTCGGCCTTGTCCAAGCTCCTTTGGCACCGCCATAGGCCCAAGTTTTGGCCGTTGTCGCATTGATATCGCCGTGAACCCATTTTTTTGCGCTAAGCTGGTGAGTTTATGTCCTAAATTCTCATTAGGGGACTAACGATGTTTAAGGGGTGTTTAGATTAATTTAAGATTGGATTAGAGTAGTTATTAGCTTGTTTAGTTGATTTAGGTTAGTTAAATTAGTGAATTAGGTGGTTAGAAATTGTAGTTAGATAGTTTATTATGTGGCATTGTAGTTAGAATGGTTAGGATAATTTAATTAGTTTAATAGGTGGTTATATTAGCAATTTTTAGCCTAAGTATACATTTATTGATTTAATTTGCATTATTTAATTATTTTTGTAAATTATTTATTTATTTATTTATTTATCTTCTGGAAATTATATAAGGATGGTCGGTGACTGGAATTTCATGCTAATTGTCGTGGTGTGGTTGAATTATGCAATTGATCACCGCTTTATGCAATTTGATGCTAAGTGTTAAATTTTGAATTATTATTCCAAAAATATGAGATTTCTATTTTTAATCAGAAAATACCAAGTGTTGGGTTTTGACACTGAAAATGTTTTTAGGTACTATATTAAATAAAAGGATTTTTAAAGGAAAGATATCAATTTTTCTGGTTCGATCCGACCATGTACCCACCCACGACTATTTTCACTAGGTATTTTAATACGAATAAAATATACCAAGCACATCCTTTTAAATGAGACATTTGAGTGCAATGCATGATATCCTTGGCTGGGATTGGATGTGCGTGTGATGGTGAAGAGAGCCCGTCACCCGATGCGCGTTGGGTGGACAATGTTCCAATGTGGAAAGTACTGGACAATGGATACTAGTTGCAATAGAAACTCAACCGATGTTCCTATGTGGAAAGCCCTGGACAATGGATACCGGTCGAAATAGAAACTCGACCGATGCTCCTATGTGGAAAGCCATCTTGAGGTAGATGTTGTCGTGCTCGATGGTGCGAGACAATGCCCGGTTACGCCGGAAGACCATTGTGTGATGAGTAGATCGTGCTTGTGTGGGCAGTAATCAATTGGAATGCATGATTGATTGATTTCATGCGCTTGATTACTGGATAAAATTGTGTGGCATGGTATGAGATGCGTCATAACGATTTGACCTTGATTGAGCTATGTGAGACATTCCAATTAATGTGTATGTTTATTATATGAATCTGTGATATGAGCTGTGCTGACGTGCTAGAAGGGACTGAGGCGAGGTGATTCTCATTGGTTGTGTGGCTGTGTGATTGTGTGGTTAGGACACCCCTAGGTGCATTATCTTCCTAATCAGGGTTTAGGGTGTGAACTCACTGAGATTTATATTCACCCCATTGTGGGTTATCCTTTTTAGGTCCCTAGTGTGAAGAATCCGGGGCTTGAGGTGAAAAGGTCAAGAGCATAGGTGGCCTAAAGGTTTCTTTTTCAGATAGACCTCCTGTACATAGATATTAGAGTTGGCCTTTGTGTGTAAACTAAATTGGTTGTAAAAGTGTGTTTAATTTGAAATTAGTTGTCCTACTTTTCTATCACATGTTTGTTGTGGTTAGGAGATTAGTAATTTGCTTCCACATGTGCATTAAAAATGGTTGGGTCGGCGACATGTCCTGAGACATCGCAATTTTTTGACCACCAAGGGATGGGCACGCACTTGAGATTCGGGGCATGACATAAGCTCCAAACATATAATACCTAGTGATCTGGTTTATATTCTACATCAAGATATATTTGATTAACTCAATCTAATTGATTCACGATTGGATCTTCAAAATAAGAATTTTCTAAACGGGAAGTTATACTTATGGAAACCAAGATTCTGTTTTTATATGTTGCTCTAAAGAAATGGAAGGGTCCAAATTCATGGATACTAAAAAGGAAATGAGTTCATGGCAAGAAATTCTATGAGGGAAGAATGATTGCGAATCTATGCAAATCATGGTGCAGTTAGAAAAGTATCTCATCCGAAGATTGATAATAATCATTTTTAATCAATAAAATGAAATGGGCTTTTCACAAATGTGCCTATGGTCATTTTTCTCGGAGTGGACCACTCACAAGTTATAACCATTAGGTGAAGCCATTAAGGGATATAATTGCGGTAAAATCCCTAAAAGCTACCCAGTATGTTGGATTGAACTAAAATCACATCCGGTTGATTTTAACCACAAAATTGAACTCGGTTTCGGGAATCGAACATTCGAGTGTGTCACGATTTTTTTTACGATCTCATCTCATCTTTTGAAGAAATTCCATCGAGCTGGGAACTTTTACGAAAAATCAAAATTTGGCAAATTTAAACCAAGGAATTTCAAATGGGCATTTTTAAGTGGATTTTTGGCCTTCAAAATGAGTGTGTTGGTGAGAGAAATTAAGAAATTCGTTTGGGTACCTTTGATGAAATTTTGGCCACCAAATCATTTTGTTTTGTGGAGCAAATGGTGGAGATTTGTACGGCAGCTTCAAAAAGATAAATTGGTCACCAAATTGAATTAATTGGTGAGGAAATTGAGAGAAAAGGGCTGGAAATTCGTATGGTCACATTGGCTGCGATTTTTGGCTACCAAATTGGGTTGTTTTGTGAAGCTTTGGAAAGAAATTAACCATTGGGTGACATATTGACTTCCTTGGGTTGAAATAGAGAAACTTTAGGCCATCAAATTGAATTAAATGGTGGGGAAAAGAAAGGAAATTCGTAGGGATGTTGAACGTGTGGCATCCGAGAATCTCGATGACTCAAAATATTTACTTTTGAAGAAAAGGAAATTCATCTTTGAATGGCCATATGGACAATTGCACCAACGGCCACATTATTTTATCTCTTGGACTAAACCTCCTATGTACATTGTCGCGACCCCGTGCAGCGTTGCCGATTTCTTTCTCCATGCAAGGGTTTTAGCCATGTACTTGTACATGAAGCAAATTGATTATGGGAATCTTAATTGATTTCTATGGAAACCAAAATGCCTTATAATTGTACAGAAATTATGGGCTTAAATTTGAAGATCATGGGCCATTTAATTTGGAACTTTTGGCCTCAAATTTTTGGGCCCAAGTAGGCCCAAGAAGCCTCCAAGGTTTTCGACCAAAAGGGGAGGGGAAACTGGATAGAGAAGGCCACGCCACCCTCCACTTGTCCTTTCCTTGAAGCCACTTGTCACCTGCATGCAAAAAAATTCACAAATCAATTAATCAAGAAAGCAAAAGCATTCAGATGGAGCAAGTGAGAGGGGGTGATCGAGAGAGTGAGCGGGCGAGCAAGTGAGAGAGAGAGAGAGAGAGAGTTTGAGCAAGAGAGCAAGCGCGCGGGTGTGATCCGCGAGGGAGGAAGAGGAGGATGCCTTCCACCATGTCCAAGCTGCCACCGTCATCACCACCGATCTTCATCACCGTCATCGCCACTGATCTTCGTCGCCATCATCGCCATCGATCTTCGTCGCCGTCAGCCAAGCTGAGACCCATCAAGCCCCTATTTTTGCTTGCATTCGAGTAGAAGAATTAGAGGCAAGTGAAAGTTCATTGATCTATGTGTTGCATGCTGCAATTTTCTAGTGAAATGCTGGTAGATGTGAGAAAATGCAGAATAGGAAGCTACATGTTGAGTTTTTGGATGATTGAGATGAAGATTGAGTGTTGTTCTATGGAGAACTAAATGTTTTGTTGATGTGCAGTGTTAGATTGAGCTTGACGGGAACTTGATTGAAGTTAGAAATCATTGCTAGTTGTTCGTGAGTCTTACTTGTCTCGAAAATTGAGTGTGAGATGGCTGTGTGGATCGAGCAAGGAGAGAAAAGGGTTGCTGAGGGAAAGGATATGGTATATGTTGAGATGAGTGAGTTTAGGGATGAATGTAGGCTTTGAGCCAAACTGTGGAAGGTTTCTCTATTAATAAGAACTTGTTGAAAGTGTTCTTAAATGCTGTGGAAGAGATTTGAAGTGTTGTAGGAAAGATTGGTAGAGAAACAAATGGTTGGATTGAGCTAGAAATGAAGAAAGCCATACATGAAGATTCTGTTTTAGAGGAACATGGATAAAAGTCTTGTTATTGGCATCGCTTTGATTTATAATGATGAAAATAAGGAAAGAAACCATTTTATTTAAAAATTACACCTTATCAGATTGAGTTAGACGTCTAAATATAGACATAGAATGTGAAAACATGAAGATAAGAGTGAATCTATTGAAACAAGTACTCTGTTTTGTAGAGAACAGCTTGACCTTTGATGACTTCGTGAATTTTCTGTAATTTTATAGATAGAATTGGACTTCAAACCCTGAATGCAAGCTGTATGACACATCCTTATGAATAACATATCAAAATTTGAGGACTAACGAACAAGATTTATTTGGTGAAACGAATTTTCTTCTATAAGTACTGAATCTGAAAGTTACTGCAGAATTTTGAAGGAAACAGCAAACTATTACTCTTTATACACAATAAATTTGACTTAGTTTCCTCACAAAATTTCTTTCTTTTGGTCTCATCTATAACATATCAAAATTTTAGAATTTTCTAAGTTCATTTTGGAATTATTTCAAAAATTTTACCAAAATATGCATTTTAATGATTAAGTTGTTTTGTTTTGAATTTGCACAAATCATCCCAAAGATGAATATATCTTGAATTGTTATGTGACATGATGATACTAGCATTGGCATATTATGCAATATTGAGATTTGATGAAGGATTCTTGGGATATATTGTTATTGCATTGAAAGGTGTTTTTGGAAATTTAGATGTTAATTGTTGCCGCTGGACCCTTGGGTCAACGATGCCCTAGGAGTCAGGATGCCCAAAGGATTGAATGAGTCGATGCCTTATGGATGCCTAGTGGCCCTAAGTGGCTGAATGTTGGAGGTCTTTCCTCGGGAGCTTTGAGATGCCTAGTTGTATGCTAGTTGGCACGTAAATCTGGAGGGTCGGGATAACCATTTTCATGGTGAGTCCCGGAGGGTTCCTCATGATGCCAAGTAGGGGTACAAGATGCCTAGAGGTGTGGCACGCTCTAGATGCCCGGTGGCCCTAGTGGTTGAATGCCGGAGGCTTTCATGATGCTAGGGTGGATGCGAATGCCTGGAGGGACGCAAACATTGGTCCTCTGGGGGATGAAACCTTTTGAATGATAAAATGGATTATTCTACTATATGTGTATGTGGTCTAGTTATAGGACTAAGTTGTATGGCATGGAATGGGACATGTCATTACAATTTAGCCCTATGATTAGGACTTGTGTAACTAGACATGAGGTGTTTTGATCATTCGAAATTGCATTTGCCATTACATCAAAGAATTTCATGACTTTGATGCGTACTTATCCTTTGGTTACCTATTTTTGTCTATCTTGCATGAATCTGGATATTGATTGTAATGCTTGATATAGTTTGACGAATATTTTACTGCTGAGTGGCTGTACTCACCTTGTTTGGGGACTAATATTTCAGATTAAAATATGCCTCTGTTGCCTGTCACTCGCGGTACTTTTTACGGTGTCCCATTCGACGTTGAGTGCATGTGTTTAGAGCACACTCATGTAGGGATTCGAGGATTGGTTTTCATCCGAGTACGGGTTCTAGTCATGTATGACGTCGATTTACCTTATGGCCCTGTGGTTTAGGAGTTTCCGTCAGAGCACGTTCGACGTGATGGGATCATGCTAGGGATGTTATCACCGCCAAAAGCCGATGGACTGGGCTGGATATGATCGTGTGTGACGAGTAACAGATGAAACTTTTTGGACTACCGACATTGCCTGATAGACTTTTGTATAGGGCTGAATGGAAAGGAAAGCCAGAGGAAGGTCGGATTATCTTTTGTTATGTAGCTGGGTATAGAAAACCACGGCAAATTTTGGTATACCGACTTATGATGTCTATCAAGCTTATGTAAATAAAAGTATCCGGCTTAACTTATAAAACTATCTAGTGGGTGTGCATCATTTCAAAATTTTTGGGATAAGGAGATGTGATTTTTCACTTCTGCTATACATTTATAAACTGCGCAACGACCGATCTAAAAGTTTATAAACCCCCAGGATTTATAGACCTTTAGGTCTTGTAAGAGAGAGATAAACAAGCTGTGACAACGTAAACGGATTGGGGGTTGTTCGAGGGGTGCCACAGAAGGGGTCTTCTTTGGCATTCAATTTGGCTTATTCAAGAAGCTTTGGGAGGGAAAATGTGGCTATTGGATAGAGGTTGGACTTTGGTGGCTACACTCAAGTATTTAGGATATTTAAGGTGGACTTTAAAGGCTCCTTGTCCCCCCTTTGTTCCCCCAACAAAGCTACCGTTGTTTCTTCTTCTTCTTCTGCAACTTCTTCTTCATTTTTCAACCTTTGCATTCACCATTGTTTTCTTTGTCCTTACTGCAACTCATAAGCAAAACCAGAGAACCAGCTCAAGCCAACACAACCAAGCCAGCTAGCCCTTGCACCAAAACCACCAACGCCAACCGAAGCTAACACTCGCTCGCAACCAGCCCTTGCCATCCACTCGAGCCACTCACGTTCCATCCAATCGCGACCAAAGCCGCCAATCGCAGCCACCTCCGCCTGCCGCTCTGCCATCCCTCCTTAAGCCAGCCACCTCAGCCAGCGGTTAGCATCAACCAAGCTCTCTTAACTAGCACATCAACTAGCTCTTCTCAACCTTCAACCGAATCATTTTTCCAATGCGAGTAATAGACTTATTGGTTGTTTTTCAACGCTTTCCGAGGCTCCTTTGGGGCCACCATAGGCATGGGATCTCATCGCCTTCGTGCTGCCATCGCTGTGAACTCATTTGCTCGCTAATCCGGTGAGTTAACTCCCTAATCCTTAATTAGGTTGTTAATTGCGCTTAGGGGTTAGATTAGTGTTAATTAGCTTAGTTAGATTAATACTAAGTGAGATTAGCCTTAAGAGGGATTAGTGCTAATCTAGAATGGTTAATTAGCCTTAAGATGGAGTAATGTTGATCAAATGAGTTAGATTAGCACTAATGATGATGGATTAGTCCAATTCAGTATACTTTTTGCAGATCCGGTTTCTAGACCCTCATTGTTTGCCATTTTTGTGGATCGAAATGTGCTAAGATTTTGAGGTCCATTCCATATTGAAAAATGTTTTAGACATCTTCAGCTATAACATATATGTTTCCCAAGATTTTATGGATTTTAAAAGAGTATCATTTCAACTTCGTCAAAAACAAATAGAACCCCTATTTTTACTAGAACTGGTGACCTTTCGGAATTCAATGGATTTTCATCAACTCTTAGCGTTTGAATTTCAAAATGGTTTCTTCATGAAATTTGTTTGTCACATCTTTAAGTTTAACATACTCAAATTGCAGATCAAATAGACAAGTTTTGAACCTCAAAGCAAACTGATTTTGGAAAATAGACTTTTTGTAAATGGACCTAGTTTTTGTACTGGAAATGAACTTGTTTGATTAGGTTTCTGGATTTAAACTTTGAGACGCGACCAGTGGACCATTTCTGCCAGTCAATGTTGGTTTTGGTTTTGTGGTGTTCTTGGTGCAATGCTTGCTGGTTTGTGCATATTTCATGATATGATTGGTTTGTGACATGCTTGGAACTTATGCATGATGATGTGTAAATGGTTGTGTCATGGCAATGGTTTATGGTCATGGCAAAAGATGATTGTTGAAGGGTAGTACATGAATATGTGATAATGTGATGACTATTGAAAGATGAGGTGATGTGTTGAGGCAATCACGTGTGTTGTGTTGAGGAAACCGACTGGATTATGAGAAGGTAAAGAGCTAAGTGCTACATGGTGACATGAGTCACATGTGACCCACCTCTAGAACCTCATACCGTTGCTTATTGTAGTCAGGGGTTAAGTGCTACATGGTGAATTGAATCACATGGGAGCCACCTCTAGAGCTTTGTACTATTGTCTTTCATAGTTGAGGGCTAAGTGCTACATGATAGTAAGACTTCTAGGGAGCCACCTCTAGAACCTTATACTATTGCTATTTATGGAAAATGACTAAATGCTACATGACGAAGAAACTTTGTGTGAGTCACATCTAGAACCTTGAGCTATTGCTTATTATGGTCAAGGACTAAGTAATACATGACAGCGTGACTTCGTGAGAGACACCTCTAGAACCTTGTACAGTTGCTGATTGTGGTTAAGGACTAAGTGCTAGACGATAACAGAACTTCGTGGGGGTCACCTCAAAATCTTGAGTTTGAATATTGAATTTGAATATATAAGTGTGGATTGAACCATTAGTAGGAGATATCCATGCCTAATTATGGGATGAAATTGTGTGGCATGGAATGGGACGTGTCATAACAATTTGGCCTTATAATCAAGATCTTTGTGAATTTTTGATGAATGATATGATGCGTTCAAGTTATTATATGCATTTACCATGTGCATGTGTTTTATGAGAAGCACTAATGTGTAGGAAGATACTGAGACGAGGTAAGTCTTGAGTGATGCATGTTTAGGATGCCTTTGAGTGAATTCTCGTCCTAATTAAGATTTAGAGTTTTGACTCACTAAGATTTATTCTCACCTTGTCATCATTTACAATTTTTCAGGTCCCTAGAATGGAAGATCCGGAGTCCAAGGTGGCAAGGTCCAGAGTTTAGGTGGCTTGGTAGTTTCTTTTGAGATGAGACCTATGTGTATAGACTAGTATGACCAACTTGCTATGTTTATAAAGTTTGGTTCATGAAAAATGGTTGTCCTACTTTTACTATCCCATGTCTGATTGTTGCCTAAGGTTTGTTTAATTCGTTTCTGCATGTGCATCTAGTAAAAAAGGTCGGTGACATGTCCTAGGAACGTCACGATTTAGTTGATTGCCAAGGGATGTGCACATGCTCGAGGTTCAAGGCGTGACTTCCCTGCTTGAAGTAGTTTCAGAGCTGGTCAATGTTTGGAGTGATAAGATGCAATCGGTCTTGGGATAATTAGTAGGAAGGACTTTCTTCTTATGCTAATGCATGTGATTGAATAGCTGATCGGTAGATTGTTGGTGTGAGTCGCTCAATTTTCTAATTCTGTGTGGAATTGAAAAGCAAGTTCTATAGAGATCCTGTAAGATAAGCAATTTGGAGCCGAGGACTCCTTAGAAGAGGAGCTTGTGTCAACCTCTTGAGGTAGGACGTCGACTAGGGTTGGTGCCCGAGGTAAAGTCATGCTCGAGGCTAGTGCGAGTGAGAGAGTACTGCTGCAGGCCATTATTAATGTAATTGCACCTAGCGATCCTAGAATGGATGGGATCATGCAGGCACTTGAGACTTAGGGGAATCTATAGGGTAGCAAGTTTAGAATCAAGCCGCCATTACTGCTTTTGCAATCGCACTAGTTGGAGTACAACCTAGGGAATATGATCGAGGAGAGACCGATGCAGGCGATTTCAAAAGCTGAACCCACCGAGGTTCTTAGGAGCAGGCAATCCCAAGGCCACAACTCTTTAGATCCAAGATTTAAAGAAGGCCTTCCCACTTCTAAGGTGCTTGGAAGAAGACAAGGGTATCCTTGCAGTCTATTAATTGCAAAGCAATACAAGTACTTGGTGGAGGACCACCAAAGGCAGAGTGATCCCATAAGGCGTGGTTCCGATGTGGAATGCCTTCCTTGAAGCTTTTAATGGCAAATACTTCTCTAATAGTGCCAAGGAACAGAAGATGTAGGAATTCCGATACCTTTGTCGAGGTCTAACGTCTATAGACTAAAATTTGCTGAGCTATCCTAGTATGTTCCCAGATTGATAGAGGATTCGGCAGATGGAGCTAAAAGGTTCGGGAATGGCCTCAGACCGAAGCTAACGAATCAATTGGTGCCATTTAATCTAAAGGATTACAACAATTTGCATGAAATGGCAGAGTTGATCGAGAGAAACCTAAATGAACAAGCCACCGCATCTGAGTCGCGGTTCAAGTCCAACAGAGATGGAAATTGGTTTGAGAAGAAGCCAATGAACGGAAGAAGATATCTCATTCTACCTAATAGAAAGGATGGGATTGGAAAGTCAATGCGCAACTCAAACGACATGTGTTGTTTCTATAGGAAAAGACATGGTTCAGCTCCATGTTATACCAGGACGGGAGCTTATTTTAAATGTGGCCAGCACGGCCACCAGTTCAAGGATTGTCTGCGCAGGCAGATGGGACCACAACAACTACTACTGCTACCACCAATGGGACAAAACAGAGGGAATGCACCACAAATAGCACGCCAATAGGATGGAGAAGGAGATAGGAATGAACTGAGCTATGCGTCGATTAAGAGAAAGAAATGATGTTTTTGAGGTAATTTTATTAGAGTGGCACAGCAAAATTTTGGTTAAGTTTAAAGAATTTAGTTTGTTGAAATGAAGTTCTAAAAAGGATAATTGCTAGTTAGAGTTGGACTCGACTATTTTGCTTATGTGTGACCTAGTTATTGTAATTAAAGTAGGTTGGTTCAAGAAGCAACGAGTTGTGTTGAATTGTTGTTTGGCTCGAGCAACATCTTGTTGTAATCGATTGTTTTTGTGAATAAATACAGTTTAATCCGTTAGTGTGTGGAAGTTTTGAGTTGTGGGGAAGCGAGAATGACCCTCGATTATTTTTAAATTGGTCACTTAAGGCAACCGGTTTCTGGATGTAGGTTGCCAAGATTATTTGACAACTATAGTGGATACGACAATTGAGGAACCAAAGATGGAGAACATGGCCGTGGTATGGGAGTTTTCTGAGGCATTTCCTGAAGAATTACCTGCTCTGCCCCCAAAAAGGAAGATCGAGTTCGTGATTGAGTTAGCCCCTAGGACGAAGCCAATCTCTAAGGCTCCTTACCATGTGGCGTTGTCAAAATTGAAGGAATTGAAGGTGCATATATAGGAATTGTTAGACAAGGGATTTATACACCCTAGTGCATCACCTTGGGTAGCACCAATTCTATTTATGAGGAAGAAAGATGGATTGTTGTGCCTTTGCATCGACTACTGGCAACTCAACCGAGTGATAATCAAGAACAAGTATCCGTTGCAAAGGATTGACGATCTATTTGAGGTACGCCACTTTTCAAGTCTTATGGCCATCCTCATAATTAATCCGAAAGTATAGCTAAGAATCAAGATGTTGCAGTTGACAAACCCAAAGACATAGTAGATTCTGTAGGAAAATACAGACAAGAGAAAGGCTAATTTTCAAGTCATCAAGGACGGAACACTAAGATTTCATGGATGATTGTGTGTACCCGATGATGTAGAGCTCAAGCGAGAGATATTGTCAAAATCTCATCGTAGTAGTTACAATATTCTTCTAGACAATACGAAGATGTGTCAAAATCTACGTCAACACTATTGGTAGACCGGTATGAAGAAAGATACCACTAGACATGTCACCAAATGCTTGGCGTGCTAGCAAGTGAAAGCACGGCATTGCAGACTTAGAGGATGTTTGCATCTCTTGAGATTCCTGAGTAGAAGTGAAAACATATAATGATGGAATTTGGTGATGGAGTTACCAAGGAGCTAGAGATGTAATGATTCGGTATGGGTTGTGGTCGATAGATTGATGAACTCTGCTCACTTTGTCGCCGTACGAAAGGACTTTGCGTTGGATAGATATGATGAGTTGTATGTACGCTAGATACTTTGATTGCATGGAGTACTAATGACGATCACGTCAGATCAAGACCAAAGGTTACAGACCGCCTTGGGATAGAAATTGCAGTATAGCATGGCCTATCATCCGCAGATGAATGGCTAGTCTGAGAGGACGATTTAAACCCTCGAGGACATGCTACAAGCTTGCGTGTTAGACTTCAAAGGAAGTTGGGAGGAACAACTTCATCTAGTTGAGTCTTCTATTACAATAGTTATTAGCAAAGCGTTCAAATTGCACTATTTGAAGCATTGTATGGCAGAGAGTGCAGAACTCCATTTTATTAGGATGAAGTTAGAGAGTGGAAGGTTGCCGGCTTAGAGATAGTTCAACAGTCGGTGGATATCGTCACAGTTATTTAAGAAAGACTAAGGACTGCTTAGAGTCATTAGAAAAGTTATGTAGATAAGCGGCGAAAACCAATTTTGATAATGGATCAAAAAGAGCAAGTGATGCATACTAAGACAATCCCCTTGGTGAAAGTGGTTTAGCAACACCATGGGACAAAAGGAGCTACTTGGGAAAGCAAAGAATTGATGAGACGATGATACCCCCATGTTTTTTAAGAAGAATTGTAATGGTTTAAATTTCGATGATGAAATTTTAATAAGAAGGAAGAGTTGTGATATCCTGAACTCCAATCCCGTCTCAATAAAATTAAATGGAATTTTCACCAACATGCCTATGGTTCTTTTTCTCAAAACTGATCACTCACAAGTTAACCAACCTATTAGGTGGAGCTGTTAAGGGATATAACCATGGTAAAATCCCTAAAAGCTACTCGGTAGGTTGGATTGGACTAAAATCGCGTCCGGTTGATTTTAACCATGAAATTAAACTCGGTTTCAGGAATCAAAAGTTTGACCGTGTGACAATTTATTTTTATGATCCCGTCTCATCTTTTAAAAAAATTTCGTCGAGCCAGGAATTTTTATAGAAAATCGAAATTTGGCAAATTTAAACCAAGGAATTTCATAGGGGCATTTTTAAGTGGATTTTGGCCTTCAAAATGAGTGCATTATTGAGGGAAATTATGGAATTCTTTTGGGCACCTTGGAGTGAATTTTTGGCCGCCAAATCGTTTTGCTTTACGGAGCAAATGGTGGAGATTCATAGGGCAGCTTCAAGAAGATGAATCGGTCACCAAATTGAATTAATTGGTGAGGAAATTGAGAGAAAAGGACTGGAAATTCGTATGGGCACATCGGCTGCCATTTTGGTTACCAAATTGGGTTGTTTTGTGAAGCTTTGGAGAGAAATTAACCATTGGGTGGCATATTGACTTCCTTGGGTTGAATTAGAGAAACTTTGGGCCATCAAATTGAATTAAATGATTGGGAAAAGAAAGGAAATTTGTAGGGCTGCTAAATGTGTCTTCTTTGGCGTTCAATTTGGCTTGTTCAAGAAGCTTTGGGAGGAAAAAAGTGGCTACTGGATAGAGCTTGAACTTTGGTGGCTACATTTAAGTATTTATGATATGTAGGGTGAGTTTGAAAGCGCCTTGTCCCCCTTTGTTCCCCCTTTGTAGAGTTGTTGTTGTTTCTTCTTCTTCTTCTTCTTCTTCTTCTTCTTCAACTTCTTCATTTTCAGCCTCTAAATTCACCATTTTTTTCTCTGTCCTTGCTGCAACTCATAATCAAAACTAGAGAACTGACCCAAGCCAACTCAACCAAGCCAACTAGCCCTTACACCAAAACCACTAGCACTTGCCGAAGATACCACTCACTTGCATCTAGCCCCCACCGTCCACTTGAGCTACTCATGTTTCATCCAGCCACAACCAAGGCCGCCCGTCACAACCACCTCCACCCGCTGCTCTACCATCCCTCCTCAAGCTAGCCACCTTGGCCAACAGTCAACACCGTCCTAGCCTTCTCGACCAACCTATCAACCAATTCTTCTCAACCTTCAATCGAACCAGTTTTCCAGTGTGAGTAGTAGACTTGTTGGTTGTTTTTCAGTGCCTTCTAAGGCTCCTTTGGGGCCGCCGTAGGCACACGGATCTCACCGCCATCGTGCCACCATTGTCATGAACCAATTTGCTCGCTAATCTAATGAGTTAACACCATAATCCTTGATTATGTTGTTAATTGCGCCTAAGGAGTTAGATTAGTATTAATTAGCTTATTTAGATTAGTAGTAAGTGAGATTAGCCTTAAAATTTATTAATGTTAATCAAATGGGTGAGATTAGCACTAATGAGGATGTATTAGTCCAATTCAGTGGACTTTCTACAGATCTGGTTTATGGACCCTCACCATTTGCCATTTTTGTGGATCAAAATGTGCTTAGACTTTGAGGTTGATTTCTTCTTGAAAAATACTTTAGACATCTTCAGCTATAACATATATTTTTCCCAAGATTTTATGGATTTTAAAAGAGTATGATTTCAACTTCGTCAACAACAAAAAGAACCCTTGTTTTTGCTAGAACTAGTGACCTTTTGGGATTCAATGGATTTTCATTTACTCTTAGGGTTTGAATTTCAAAATAGTTTCTTCATGAAAGTTGTTTTTCACATCTTTTAGTTTAACATAGTCACATTTTAGATCAAATGAACAAGTGTTGGACCTTGAACCAAACTGATTTTGGAAAACAGACCTTTTGGAAATGGACCAATTTTTTGCACTAGATTGAGAAATTTTATTGGGCTGAATCTAGAAAGATCTGGATTAAGGTGTCTGCATAAACAATGTTCTTTTATGTGTCATTTACAACATAATAAAATTTAGGAATTTTCTGAATTTGTTTGATTAGGTTTCTTGATTTAAACTTGGAGACGTGCTAGTTTGCACATATTTGATGATATGGTTGGTTTGTAACATGATTGGAACTTGTGCATGATGATAATTGAATGGTTGTGCTATAATGATAGTTTATGGTCATGGCAAAAGATGGTTGTTGAAGGGTGATATGTGAATATGTGATTATGTGAGGACTATTGAAAGATGAGGTGATGTGTTGATGCAATCACATGCGTTGTCTTAAGGAAACCGAATGGGTTGTGAGTAGGTAAAGGGCTAAGCATTATATGGTGACTTGAGTCACATGTGAGGCACCTTTTATCTCAACTAGGACTTCATTTGTTTCATGAAAACGAATGATTTGGACAATATTTTCCTAAATAAGATTGTTTATATCATTTGAAATAATTAGTTAATGAAAATTGTTTCATTGTCAATAACAATCTATATCTAAATAGTTTCATTCTCGATGAATTTTTTTATTCATTCGTTTATTTTTTTAAGCCATACAAGAGATTATTCTTAGAATTTTTTTCCAAATCATTCATTTTCTACAAAATAAATGCATCGTAAATAAATGAGTGGGGTTGCAAGATTAAAAGTCCTAAGGAAGACCAACCATAAATTTGGGGATTCCAAGCGTGGAGGGCTTTTGTGATCTTTTGCACAAGTCACCATTGTAAATAACATGTCATGTTCTAATGCATTTTTTTTTTTTTGTAATTCCTGCATAAAATCATCATATCATTTGCATTAATAAAGTGATCAATAGGAAGAGCCATGGTCTTAGGCTGCGCATGACAATGCTTCTTGGCTAGGGAAGAGTTTTTTTTTTTTTTTTCCAGAAATAGTTATTTTCTATTTCTATTCCGGAGAACAATTTCTGAGTAAAAAACTCGAATACACAAAATTTTACTCTTGGAATAGAAAAATAATATAAATGTGTTTAATAACACAACAATTTCTTTTTTGTATTTATTCATTTTTTATTCTTGCTCTGGATCGCCGCCACCGCCCGCCGCTTGTTGCCACCCGCCATCGCTATTGCACGACCGCCAGCTACTAACCGTCACCGCACAGCCCATTAGCCGCCGGCAGCTGACCGTCAACAACCGGCAGCGGCGGCGACCGGCGATCGGTGGCGGCAATGTTGGCGATCGGCGATGGCAGCGCTGCGACCGGTGTCCAGCGGCGATGGCAGCGACAAGCTGCCGGCGGCGGCAGCGGTATCCGGCGTTTGGCGACCATCAGCAACAACGGCGGCCGGCAACCCATTAGTGCTAGCAACGGTGGGCAGTGGCCAATGGTGGGTAATGGCTCCGGGCGGTTGAAGGTGGCTGTGGCAAGAAAGAGAAATAAAAGAAAATTAGCTTATTTCTTGAAATTGTTCCCAAGAACAAGAAGTAATTTTTTTTTGCTTCTCATTTCTACTCCAAATCTATTCCCAGCTAACTTTCTATTCTTGGGAATAGAAAAACATCTGGGCTTTACCAAATGGGTTTCTGTTCTTTTTTTGTTCCAGGGAACAAAAGAACAGAAATTCTAAGGAACAAAAAGTTGTCATGCAGTGGTTTGTGAAAAATACACGTTTGAGAAAATGATTGGTTTTATTACTTGAAATAATTAACCAATAAAAGATATTTTCATTACGAAAAATAATTTATATTTATAGTATTTCATGGATAATAAAAATATTTTTATTTATTAACAAATCATCAATTTTTAAAATATTTTTTAAAATTATTTATTTTTCGCTAAACGAATGAATCTTGAAATTTATTCGTATTTATGATTTTAATGACTATGGATCCTATGCAAAATCCGCGGCAATTGCTTTATTGCCAGGGACCGCTCGTTTTCCGCACTCGTAAAAGTTTGTTGCTTGTAGGTCTGACCATGTGAAAATCGTGAAATCGGGTTCTATCCGGAACAAACAAATGCATTTCTCGAGGCGCAATAAAGTTTCATGAATGCTGCAAGGAAGGAAAAAGGATTTCTGTTTAGGTCAACACAACTAAAATCAACAAAATCCGATCCTACGTGCATCCATTAATGCCATCCTAGATCCCCCAAGTTAATGACCCACGAAGAGCTGTACATATACTGGGTCGGGATGAGTAATGCAGCATTGTGCCTACTTTGATTGTCAATGGCTTTCGATAAGGTAGTTGCTCTTAGTCTTGCACTAGCATTGATTTTCTTTTCTTCTATGTCTGGATTGTCTGAAGGAAGGAAATGAAGGCTGGAGAAGAACAATTTCCCCTCAATGTTGGGCACCAGAGAATATGAGGTGATGGGAGAAGAGGACAACAATCGTGATCTCTCACAACCATGGGTTGCGTACCCTCAAGCGCCGGCTCCATCAGTCGAGGCATTTATGCCTGCTAGTTTAGGTCAATACTCCTAGACTCGAACACGCAGTACATCCTCCAATGTCAACCAGCGGCAAACAAGAGGTGATGATGGCTGAAGAGTACAATGGCGATCATGATTTTCCCATGTAATCACATGTTGTGAAATCTCCAGCACTGGCTCCAACAGAAGAGGCAATTAGCCCTGTCAGTCCAGATGATAGTCGTGAAGACGGATGCCCCATACATCCTACATATGATAGACCGGCAAGTCTTGGTCATAGTCCTGGGGTAGGATATGAGTTACCACCCCTAGCCCCCTAAATCCCAATTATATGGTTTCTCACTACCCCTAGTTAAGCATGGAGCGATAGAAATGTCATCATGTTCATCATGATGGAGTGTGGTATTGGATATCTTATCTTCATCACAAAAATAAGAGACTTTATACAAGTAATCTATTTTAGAAGCATCCGAACTGCTAAAAGATGAGGATGGATCCATAGATATAGGGGCAATAGAAGTAGTTGGTTTTGTGATGTTGGACAAGATGAGAATTATTCTCTAGTCTACAAACATATCATTAAAATATAATAATTTTTTAATGGGCTACGTTTATAGTCTGAATGGGAGAATGGGATAATTTGTGATCCTATTTGGTGTTTTTGGACATCCACTGGACCAGATAAATTTGGATATGTTACAAACAAAATTTGGGAAAAAAAATCCAGGAAAGGGAGTAGAATAGACTCGAATTGGATAAGAAATGTAAATCAAACGACAAAAAGGAAGGAAAACAAGAAGTTGCTGCTTGCGCCTTATGAAGATCCAGGCTGCCATGAACGCCAGTGGTGGTGCAGTGTCTAACCACCACAAGATAGAAACCCTCTCCATTGAGCAAGTCGCGCAGATGGAAAAGCTCCTCGTAATAGCATGACGAAGATCTTTGCACAGGCACGGGGAAAACGAAGACTTCTGCACGTCTCGACAGAGACCTCTACAGAGTCGTGCACAGGCGAGGTTGTGCTTGCCTGAAATTCTATCGCTCTGTCGCGATCTCAAATCAATGGATCTAAGGTGCACTCCCCAAGTAACGATCGTAATTAATAACTAAATTTATTTAACTTACGCAAACATATATAATTAAATTTATGAGAACTTTCTTATTAAATAGGGTGAACAAAGTTTTCGAAAATTTAGTCACATATGACGGGGTGAAGAAAGTGGGAAAAAAAGGTGAAGAAAGATTATATTAGTTAATTTCCCG
Source organism: Eucalyptus caleyi (assembly GCA_014182885.2). Taxonomy (NCBI): domain Eukaryota; kingdom Viridiplantae; phylum Streptophyta; class Magnoliopsida; order Myrtales; family Myrtaceae; genus Eucalyptus; species Eucalyptus caleyi. Next base: position 41,620,115 of record CM024470.2, read on the forward strand.
AATTCACATGATATGAAAGAAAATATCATTTATGTAATTAGATTTAGTTATAAAGAATTAACATTAGAAAAAAAATAGCATGAAAATCATCAAAAAATGAACGAAGGAAGATTTGTCCGCGTATTGAATCTTGTGAGGAGCTAGCCAACTCAAACTTTTGAGCGGAACTTTTGTGTAACAAATCTTATTAGCTTTGCAACAAAAGGTCTTGATCATGGAATAATTACAAAATATGGAGCGAGAATTACATTTATGGCTATGGGAAGATGCATAATATGTTGAATTTAGATATTCTACTAGCTATTTTGAAGTTGATATCCTTATAGTTGGATGAATTCTATTCTATGGTAGCAGAATTTAAGGACATTTGACAATCAAGCTTTATTCTACGTGTCTAATTTGGAACAAATAAGCAGTTGTGAGGGCTTTTGCAATCACTGACTTATGCTTTGAAGGGAAAAAAGAAGGGCTTGATAGATTTTGGGTTATTGTGAGAAAAACAGTTTATTATGAGCCACAAATTCTTAAAAGAGTGGGTTCCGCAACAATTTACAACCGTATGTTACTTGATTTTTTTATTTTATTTTTTTTGCGGTTTAAAATAGACTATTATTCTAACAGTAGATTAAAAATTATCATGCAATCATTTCTCAAAAAATTTTCATTTGGTAAGAAAATAAGAATGTGTTGTGGCAAGACCCTTGACTCTTATTTTACCTTCAACAAAAAAATTGATAAAGTTGATAATCTGTAAGATTAACCCCATTTATTGTGAAATTCATAATTAAGATGTTTGAGAATTTTATGTACAAACATAATCTCTTATAACTTGCTTACAAAATAAATAATTTACCTACCTCAGAGTAAACAAAACCGTAAAGATTTCTGTAGACAAAGATTTTGAAGTTGAATTACCCAATATCACAACTCATATGGATCCATGGTGAGGAACTATCAGCTTGGCCAGGCGCCTCCATAATTTCAAAATTTTATAAGAAAGTAACCTTCCATTCTATAAAACACATTATGCTACTCTTCCACGTGGATGATATGATCATTACTAGTAATGATTATGCTGACATTTTATGTTAAGAAATAGTATGAAATGAATGATTTTGGGCGACTAAGCTATTTTCTAGGCTTGGAGGTTGCGTCTGATGCTTCGGGCTAATATCTATCACAAGCAAAATATGACACTAATCTTATTTCTCGAGCTCAGCTCATTGATAATAAGATTGCTTCTACTCCAATTGAGTTAATTGAAAACTTTGATGACGAGGATGGAACTCCTCTTCCAAATCTTACACTTTATCGGCAGTTGGTTAGTAGTCTTACTTATCTAACTATTGTTAGGGAAATCTCTTATGATGTTTTGAAGATGACAAAATAAATCAAAGGCTACTAATGTGTTAAATGGTTGAGTAATAGACTATGGAGATGATAGAATGTGTAAATGATATTGTCCAAGTCTATACTTGAAAGAACTAAAAGATAGACTCTATGCTAAAGCTGAACTTATTCAGACTGTGTCCAAACCTTAAAGCTAAATATGTTCAAAAGCAGAATATGTTCACACTTATGTCAAGGTTGTAAAGTCTACTTCAGACGGAAGACACTCAGACTTTATTTTCGACAGAACGCACTTAGACTTTACATCCAAAACAAGACACAAGTCCAGAACGTGACAAGGTCTAGGACGAGACAAGTTCACAACATAACAAATTCAAAACGAAGCGTGTTCAAAACAAGACAGCTTGACAAAAAGTAACACAAGCCCCAAACATATAACGCCTAGTGATCTGATTTGGATTCTATATCAAGATAGATTTGACTAACTCAATCTAATTGATTCACGATTGGATCTTGAAAATAAGAACTTTCTAAATGGAGAAGTTCTACTTATGGAAACCAAGATTTTGTTTTTATATTTTGCTCTAATGAAATGGAAGGGTCCAAATTCATGGATACCAAAAAGGAAATGAGTTTATGGCTGGAAATTTTATAAGGGAAGAATGATTGCGAATCTACGCAAATCATGGTGCAATCAGAAAAGTATCTCATGCGAAGATTGGCAATAATCTTTTTTTTAATCAATGGTATATTCCAAACATATACCTTGGGTGGCAAAACAATCTTTCATACGGATTTTGGAAAGCTCAATTCGAAAATCGTGGAGATTCCATACTATTTTTTGGAGGCTAAAAAATTCTCTTCCTTGTGTAGAGTTCTCACAAATTATTGAGGAAGTCCTCAATGTGTCGTACGAAAGGATGGGTAGATCTAAATTTATTTAATTGATAATTTCATATATACTATTCGATTTATTTATTTGAAAAAAGTGCATTATATATTACGTGGATATTATAATAGCTTATTTGTGCAAAAAGTTCGTTAAGTTTATGTAAGTTGAATTCGAGATGAGCTTGATTTAAGAAAATACATTTTCTATCTCGAATTTCAAAAAGCAAATGATCATTGCGGATGTTGTTGCTACGAATGAAATAGTGGAAAAGTATTCCGCACACAAGCTCCAATCAATTCTATTCGCAAATATTGTCCTCGTGACGGGGACAAATTGAATCAAAAGAAAGGGAAAGAATCGTGATCACCTCAAAAAGGCAATAAATTGAGGGGTAGCATTGATCAATTATGGAAAAACATTTTTGAATTGATCATGATCTTGATTATTATGGAAGGAAGGAAAAAGGAAAATATGTCAAAACTTGTTAAGTTTTACAAAATCCGGTTAGTGCATCTTTTATTACTTTTTATTAACAAATTTCTTATTTACATTATCACTTTATTATGACAAAAAAGGTAAGTGAATTTTAGAATGCATCTGCGATCTTTATTGGATATTTGCTAATATAAATGACCGAGTGAGATATTACATATCTTTGACAATCGACTTACTTTGTAAAAGCTAATTTTTTTGGAAATTGTGTTTCATGCAAGGTATTTGTTATTGTTTTATACTCTCTACATGATACTTTTACCATTGTTATCACTTTTTTATTATGACAAAAAGAGGGAAATAATATAAACAGGCATATGTGTTGATATTAGTTATTGAGCTGAGATTATTTTTCCATATATAATTATGCTCAATCCCTTGAAAAAGGAAGGAAAAATTATTTATGTTTAGGTCAACGCAACTGAAATCAACAAAATCTGATCTTTCGTGCATCCATTAATGCCATCCTAGATCTCCCAAGTTAATGACCTCCCAAATTAATGACCCACAAAGAGCTGTATATATATTGGGTTGAGTTGAGTAATGCAGCAAATGTGCATTCTTAGATTTTCAATGGCTTTCAATAAGGTATCCATTCTTAGTCTTGCACTAGCTTTGATTTTCTTTTCTTTTGTGCCTAGGTTGTCAGAAGGAAGGAAATGGAGGCTGGAGCAGGACAATTTCGCCTCAATGTCGGGCACCAATCCAGATGATAGTCGTGAAGACAAACGCCCCATACATCCTACAAGTTATGATCAAGTAGCGGCATTTAGACCGACAAATCCTGGTCATAGTCTTGGAGTAGGACATGAGTTACCTCCCCAAGTTGCGGCATTTAGACCGACAAGTCCTGGTCATAGTCCTGGGGCAGGTCATGAGTTACCTCCCCAAGTTGCGGCATTTAGACCGACAAGTCCTGGTCATAGTCCTGGGGCAGGTCATGAGTTACCTCCCCAAGTTGCGGCATTTAGACCGACAAGTCCTGGTCATAGTCCTGGGGCAGGACATGAGTTACCTCCCCAAGTTGCGGCATTTAGACCGACAAGTCCTGGTCATAGTCCTGTTACCTCCCAAGGGACAAGTCCTGGTCAGCCACGGGAAGGTCATGAGTTACCTCCCAAGTTGCGGCATTTAGACCGACAAGTCCTGGTCATAGTCCCAGGGCGGTCATGAGTTACCTCCCAAGGCGGCATTTAGGACATGAGTTACCTCCCCAAGTTGCGGCATTTAGACCGACAAGTCCTGGTCATAGTCCTCCCAAGTTGCGGCATTTAGACCGACAAGGGGCAGGTCATGAGTTACCTCCCTAAGTTGCGGCATTTAGACCGACAAGTCCTCGTCATAGTCTTGGGGTAGGACATGAGTTACCTCCCCTAGCCCCCTAAATCCCTATTATGTGGTTTCTCACTACCCTAGTTGAGCATGGAGCGATAGAAATGTTGTCGTGTTCATCATGGTGGTGTTTTTGTTGCTCTTATCCTGATATACATAAATAAATTTGACTTTCCTTATGCCTTGCATAATTTGACCACGCTAACATGGTCTAACAAAGCAGTTGCATAAATACATAGATAATATCCTATTCCTTTGGCAATATGTGTGGTATTCTAAAATTGCAACGCGCAAAATTTTCATCTATTGATAAGCAATCAATTATTTGTCCCATTAGTGGCTAATACGCAATATCTTCCCCAACAAACAAATGCCAAGACGAGATTAAATTTAATTGCTTTTCCTTCACTTCCTTCAAAGTCTTGCAAAGAAGTTTATCGGATGGATCTAATAGGGGCGAAAGAGGCAGGCATGGCAAACGCAAAGTGTGGATTTACAAGAGAGAGTGCAGTATTGGATATATTATCCTCACCATGAAAATAAGAGACTTTATATGTCACGCCCCGAATTCCGAGCATGCGCATATCCCTCCGCAGTCGATAAAAAATGCAATGTCTTAGGACACATCGCCAGCCCATTCTTTTTTTTTTCTTTCGACTAAGCACACCACAAAAGTTGCCGAAAACAACTTATTCAATTAACCACGGTTGTCCCTAGGGAATTTAATGATTTACCAGTCCTTACGCTATCAACTTCCAGCCGACCTTCTCAAAAACCTTTTGGGATCAGAGTCACCCTAAACTTCACTAGCAACAGGGCCAGCCAAAGATGTCGCCTCTCCCGCCCACCACATCCGCAGTCAACAGTCCACGCTATGACCCTAAAAACGGTTAGGCCACGATGGGGTGAGATAAAAATCTCAGCAAGTCAAAACCTGAAGCCCCAATTAGGATGCAAATTCACCTCGAAGGTGGTCCTAAGCACACACCATACAGACCTTACCTCACCTCGGCGCGTACCTACACGTTAGCTCAACATATACCATCATCAGTGCAACAAGCGCAATTAATAATCCAAACACATCATTTTCATCTTGCAAACAATCACATGGGTCCCGATTATAAGGCAAAACCATTATGACAATCCCATATCATGCCACACAATTTTGTCCCATAATCAGGCGCGGCTATCACAAACATTTAGGTGTGTTCCAGTTATTACGACCCATCAGCCATAGTCAACTCAAAAGTCGGTGGTCATTTCGTGTAACCGGGCATCATCCCGCTCTACCGGTCACGGCAATGTCTAGAATTCCCGCCTAAATGGCATTCCATAAATGAGCATCAATCCGACCTATACCATGACTAGCTTCCGAACCCTCACGGGCATCCGATAAAAATCAGGCATCGTCCCCTAACTCCCGTTCGGTGACGGTTCCACTTAGTGACCATGCAAGCACGCATCAATCAAATCAATTTCTTATCTTCCATCAATTAGCCCAAAATACCAAAATTCTTTTTTAAACAATAACCTTGCAACCTTTTTTTATTTTTGGTTCAAAACCTTCCGAAATAAATTCCTGCGGGGTCACGTATTTGAAATTAACCCATTCAACATTGCACACTCCTACCATAAAACCTACTTGATTTATTGAGCAAATAAAATTGGGCGTCCAAACCCAACACCTTATTTATTTTCTATTTTCTTTCCCAACAACCCTTTTTAAACTAAACTTGGGTGATCCTCTTTTTTTTTTTTTTTTTTTTTTTGTTCAAAGATTTTGGAAAGAAATTCGTAGGTGCTCACATACTCAAAATTAATCCATCAAACATTATACACAACTAGTTTAAAACCTCATTGTTTTGATGAGCAAATAAGCATTGGTGTCCAACCCGACACCTCATTATTTTCTAATAAATTGGCCAGGCCATCATTTACATTAACAATAAATAATCACCTTAAAACAACCATTCACATAATATCACACATAAATTCTAAGCATGACAAAAGTCAACCACATCACCAAATAAACATTATCCAGCCAGCAAGACACTAAGAACAACCACAAAACCACAACCGGCCCTCACCGGCAGAAATCGGGTCTGCTCGCGTGTCTACAAAATTAATTCCAGAAACCTAACCAAATGAGTTCAGAAATTATCAAATTTGAATATGCTATAAACGACACTTAAACGAAATTTTTTTTGTGAAGACTCCTTGACCCAAGTCTTTCTAGATTAAGAGAAGTAATCGCTCAAATCGTTACAAAAAAACTGTGTCCATTTCCAGAAATTATGTATTCCAAAACTAGTTTGGTTCGAGATTCAAAACTTATTCATTTGATATGAAATTTGATTATGTTAAACTAAAAAAAATGTAATGAACAAATTTTATAAAGAAACTCTTTCGAAAATCGGACGCTAAGAGTTGAAAAAAATCCTTTGAACACCAAAAGGTCACAAGTTCCAGCACCAACCAGAGATTCCGTTTTGCAAATGACAAGGCTGAAATCTTATTGTTTTAAATCTCTAAAATATTGAGTAAACTATATGTCATAGCTGAAGATGTCTAGAAAAAAGGAATGTGGGCTGTTCTGCAGAGAGGAGGGGACTTCACTCGTGAGAATAGAGAGGGAGAGAGGGAGAGAGAAAGGGAAAACAAAGTCAAGACCGTAGCCACTAAAAAGCCTTGGAAAAATATCTCTCATTCAAGTGCTAGCCTCAAAAGTCTTCAGCCATTTTTGTCAAGGGGCCAACCACTTAGAAAATAGTCATAATTTCCACGAACAAAACCAAATTGAAGGTAGAAAATCCCCTTTTTCTCAGCCAACCGAATTTCCTTATTTCTTTTTGCCGAAAACTGATTTTTCCACAAAATTCTAGGCTCCACGGAATTTCTCCGAAAGTTGAGATGACGTCCTATAAATAAATCGTTACACACTCAAATGTCATATTCCCGAAACCGAATTAAATTTTGTGGTTAAAATCGAGCGAATGTGATTTTAGTACGACCTAACATATCGGTAGCTTTTAGGGATTTTAGCGCATTTAACCTGTGATCGATAATTTTTTATTCACGTTTATGCATCACCGACTTGTAGGCAACTCTCGGTTGTCATTAAAATCGCAAGGTTTTAATTACATGTACCGAGTATAAAATCGACAGAAAATCAGGTTAACGCCATGTGACGTGAATATCTCAATCATATGAAATCACCCGCAATTCAATTACGTGTTTCCATCAAATCGACTTATATCCGATCACAATTCGATTATAACGGTGTCGTATTGACCCTAGTAATTTTTAAGGTCGAGCGGTCGATTTCCAATCGAATTCTCTAGTCTACCATGTTTATATCCCTTAATAGCGTCTTCTTATATATTAGTTAACTCGCGAGTGATCAGTTATGAGTAAATTAACCATATGCACGTCAACGAAATGCCCATTTCATATTAGCGAGATGAGGTCGAATTTCAAGATGTCATATTATACAAGTAATCTATTTTAGAAGCATCTAAACTGCTAAAACATGAGGATGTATCCATAGATATAGGGGCATTAGAAGTGGTTGGTTTTGTGATGTTGGACAAGATGAGAATTATTCTCTAGTCTACTAACGTATCGTCAAAATATAATAAATTTTTAATGGGCTATGTTTATAGTCCGAATGGGATAATTTGTGATCCTATTTGGTGTTTTTGGACATCCTCTGGACCAGATAAATTTGGATATGTTACAAACAAAATTTGGGGAAAAAAATCCAGGAAAGGGAGTAGAATAGATCCGAATTGGATAAGAAATGTAAAACAAACGACAAAAGGAAGGAAAACAAGAAGTTGCTGCTTGCGGCTTATGAAGATCCGGGCTGCCATGAACGCCAATGGTGGTGCAGTGTCTAACCACCACAAGATAGAGACCCTCTCCATTGAGCCAGTCGCGCAGATGGAAAAGCTCCTCGTAATAGCATGACGAAGATCTTTGCACAGGCACGGGGAAAACGAAGACTTCTGCACGTCTCGACAGAGACCTCTACGCAGTCGTGCACAGGCAAGGTTGGGGCTTGCCCAAAATTCAGTCGCTCTGTCGCGATCTCAAATCAATGCATCTGAGGTGCACTCCCCAAGTAACGATCGTAATTAATAACCAAATTTATTTAATTTACACAATCATATATAATTAAATCTAAGAGACCTTTCTTATTAAATAGGGTGAAGAAAGTTAGTGGAAAAAAAAGGTGAAGAAAGATTATATTAGTTAATTTCTCCGATTCACATGATATGAGAAAATATCTTTATGTAATTAGATTGAGTTATACATAATTAACATTAGAAGAAAAAATAGCATGAAAATCATCAACAAAATGAACGAAGGAAGATTTGTCTGCGTATTGAACCTCGTGAGGAGCTAGCCAACTCAAACTTTTGAGCGGAACTTTTGTATAACAAATCTTATTAGCTTTGCAACAAAAGGTCTTGATCATGGAATAATTACACAATATGGAGAGAGAATTACATTTATGGCTATGGGAAGATACATAATATGTTGAATTTAGATATTCTACTAGCTATTTTGAAGTTGATATCCTTACAGTTGGATGAATTCTATTCTATGGTAGCAGAATTTAAGGACATTTAACCATCAAGCTTTATTCTATGTGTCCAATTTGGAACAAACAAGCAGTTGTAAGCGCTTTTGCAATCACTGACTTATGCTTTGAACCGAAAAAAGAAGGGCTTGATAGATTTTGGGTTAGTGTGAGAAAAATAGTTTATTGTGAGCCACAAATTCTTAAAAGAGTGGGTGCTACAACAATTTACAATTATATGTTACTTGATTTTTTATTTTTTTTGCGGTTTAAAATAGACTATTATTCTAACAATAGATTAAAATTGTCACACAATCATTTCTCGAAAAAGAATTTTCATTTGGTAAGAAAATGAGGAAGTGTTGTGGCAAGACCCTTGACTCTTACATTACCTTCATCAAAAAAAAAAAATAAAAAAAGTAGATAATCTGTACGATTAACCCCATTTATTGTGAAATTCTTAATTAAGATGTTTGAGAATTTTATGCTACTCTTCTACGTGGATGACATGATTATTACAAGTAATGTTAAGACTGACATTTTATCTTAGGAAATAGTATGATGTGAAAGATTTTGCGCGACTAAGCCGCTTTCTAGGCTTGGAGGTTGCATCTGATGCTTCGGGCTAATATCTATCACAAGCAAAATATGACACTAATCTTATTTCTCGAGCTCGGCTCATTCATAATAAGATTGCTTCTACTCCCATTGAGTTGATTGCAAAATTTAATGACAAGGATGGAACTCCTCTTCCAAATCTTACACTTTATCCGCAGTTGGTTGGTAGTCTTACTTATTTCACTATTGTTAGGGAAATCTCTTATTATGTTTTGAAGATGACAAAATAAATCAAAGGCTACTAATGTGTTAAATGGTTGAGTAATAGACTATGGAGATGATAGAATGTGTAAATGGTACTATCCAAGTCTATACTCGAAAGAACTAGAAGATAGACTCTATGCTGAAGCTGAACTTACTCAGACTGTGTCCAAACCTTAAGGCTAAATATGTTCAGAAGCAGAATATGTTCACACTTACGTCAACAATGTAAAGTCTACTTCAGACGGAAGACACTCGGACTTTATTTTCGACAGAACGCACTCAGACTTTACATCCAGAACGAGGCACAAGTCAAGAACATGACAAGGTCTAGGACGAGACACAAGTTCGCAATGTAGCAGATTCAAAACGAAGCAAGTTCAGAACGAGACAACTTGACAAAACGCAACACAAGCCCCAAACATATAACGCCTAGTGATCTGGTTTGGATTCTACATTAAGATAGATTTGATTAACTCAATCTAATTGATTCACAATTGGATCTTGAAAATAAGAACTTTCTAAACAAAGAAGCTCTACTTATGGAAACCAATATTATGTTTTTATACTTTGCTCTAACGAAATGGAAGGGTCCAAATTCATGGATACCAAAAAGGAAATGAGTTCATCGCTGGAAATTCTATAAGGGAAGAATGATTGCAAATCTACGCAAATCATGGTGAAATCAGAAAAGTATCTCATGCGAAGATTGGTAATAATCATTTTTTAATCAATGGTACATTTCAAACATATACCTTGGGTGGCAAAAGAATCTTTCATATGAATTTTGGAAAGCTCAATTCGTAAATCGTGGACATTCTATACTATTTTTTTGGAGGCTCAAAAATTCTCTTCCTTGTGTAGAGTTCTCGCAAATCATTGAGGAAGTCCCTAATGTGTCGTTTGAAAGGTTGGGTAGCTCTAAATTTATTTAATTGATAACTTTATATATACTATTCGATTTATTTATTTGAAAAAAGTGCATTATATATTACGTGGATATTATAATAGCTTATTTGTGCAAAAAGTTCTTTAAGTTTATGCAAGTTGAATTCGAGACAAGCTTGATTGAAGAAAATAAATTTTTTGTCTCGAATTTCAAAAAGCAAACGATCATTACGGATGTTGTTGCTACAAAGGAAATAGTGGAAAAATATTCCGTGCACAAGCTGCAATTAATTCTATGCGCAAATATTGTCCTGATGACAGGGGGAGAAATTGAATCGAAAAGAAAGGGAAAGGATCGTGATCACCTCAAAAAGGCAATAAATTGAGGGGGAGCATTGATCAATTATGGAAAAATCTTTTTGAATTGATCATGATCTTGATAATTATGGAAGGAAGGAAAAGGTAAATACGTCGAACTTGTTAAGTTCAACAAAATCTGGTTAGTGCATCTTTTCTAACTTTTTGTTTTTAACAAATCTCTTATTTACATTATCATTTTATTATGACAAAAAGGTAAGTGAATTTTATAATGCATCTGTGATTTTTATTGAATATTAGCTTATATAAATTATCGAAGTGAGATATTACATATCTTTGACGATCGACTTAATTTGTAAAAGCTGATTTTTTTGGAAATTGTGTTTCATGCAAGACATTTGTTATTGTTTGATACTCTCTATATGGTACTCTTTCCATTGTTATCACTTTTTTATTATGACAAAAAGAGGGAAAGAATATAAATAGGCATAGGTGTAGATATTAGTTATTGAGCTGCGATTATTTTTCCATATATAATTATGGTCAATCCCTTCAAAAAGGAAGGAAAAAGGATTTCTTTTAGGTCAATGCAAATGAAATCAACAAAATCTGATCTTTCGTGCATCCATTAATGCCATCCTAGATCTCCCAAGTTAATGACCTCCCAAGTTAATGACCCACGAAGAGTTGTATATATACAGGGTCAAGTTGAGTAATGCAGCATTGTACATGCTTAGGTTTTCAATGGCTTTCGATAAGGTAGCTGTTCTTAGTCTTGCACTGGCTTTGATTTTCTTTTCTTTTGTGCCTAGGTTGTCCGAAGGAAGGAAATGGAGGTTGGAGCAAAACAATTTGCCCTCAATGTCGGGCACCGGTCCAAATGATAGTCGTGAAGACGGACAACCCATACATCCTACAAGTTATGATCAAGTTGCAGCATTTAGACCGACAAGTCCGGGTCATAGTCCTGGGGTAGGACATGGGGAGTTACCTCCCCAAGTTGCGGCATTTAGACCGACAAGTCCTGGTCATAGTCCTGGGGTAGGACATGGAGAGTTACCTCCCCAAGTTGCGGCATTTAGACCGACAAGTCCTGGTCATAGTCCTGGCGTAGGACATGGGGAGTTACCTCCCCAAGTTGCGGCATTTAGACCGACAAGTCCTGGTCATAGTCCTGGTGTAGGACATGGGGAGTTATCTCCCCAAGTTGCGGCATTTAGACCAACAAGTCCTGGTCATAGTCCTGGGGTAGGACATGAGTTACCTCCCCAAGTTGCGGCATTTAGACCGACAAGTCCTGGTCACAGTCCTGGGGTAGGACATGAGTTACCTCCCCTAGCCCCCTAAATCCCTATTATGTGGTTTCTCACTACCCTAGTTGAGCATGGAGCGATAGAAATGTCGTCGTGTTCGTCATGGTGGTGTTTTTGTTGCTCTTATCGTGATATACATAAATAAATTTCATTTTCCTTATGCCTTGCATAATTTGACCACGCTAACATGGTCTAACAAAGCGCTTGCATAAATGCATAGATAGTATCCTGTTCCTTTAGCAATATGTGTGGTAATCTAAAATTGCAACCGGCAAAATTTTCATCTATTGATCAGCAATCAATTAATTGTCCAATTGGTGGCTGATGTACAACATCTTCGCTAACAAACAAATGCCAAGACGAGATTAAAGTTAATTGCTGTTCCTTCACTTCCTAAAGAGTCTTGCAAATAAGTTTATCGGATGGATCTAATAGGGGCAAAAGAGGCAGGCTTGGCAAACACAGAGTGTGGATTTACAAGAGGGAGTGCAGTATTGGATATCTTATCTTCACCATTAAAATAAGTGACTTTATATGTCACGCCCCAAATCCCGAGCACACGCATATGCCTTGGCAGTCGATTAAAAATGCGATGTCTCAAGACTTGTCGCCAGCCCTTTGTTTTTTTCGTTTTTTTCTTTCGAGTAAGCACATGCGGAAGCGAATTAAATACACCGCCTAGTCAATCATCAGAAAAAGGGATAGTATAAACACACCACAAAAGTTGCTGAAAACAACTTATTCAATTAACCACGGTTGTCCCTAGGGAGTTTAATGATTTATTAGTCCTTACGCTGTCAACATCCAATCAACCTTCTTAAAAACCTTGAGGGATCAGGGTCACCCTAAACTTCACTGGCGGCATGGCCAACCAAAGATGTCACCTCTCACACCCACCACATCTACACTCAACAGTCCACGCTATGACCCTAAAAAGGTTAGCCACGATGGGATGAGATAAAAATCTCAGCGAGTCAAAACCTTAAGCCCCGATTAAGATGCAAATTCGCCTCGAAGGCGGTCCTAAGCACACACCATACAGAACTTACCTCGCATTGGCGTGTACCTGCACGTTAGCTCAACATATATAGCATCATCAGTGCAGCAAGCGCAATTAATAATCGGAACACATCATTTTCATCCTGCAAACAATCACATGGGTCCCAATTATAAGGCCAAACCGTTATGACATGTCTCATACCATCCCACATAATTTTGTCCCATAATCAGTCGCAACTACCACAACCATTCAGGCATGTTCCAATTATTACGACCCATCGGCCACAGTCAACTCGAAGGTCGGTGGTCATTTGGCGTAACCGGGCATCGTCCTGCGCCACCGGCACGGCAACGTCTAGAACCCCCGCCTAGACAGCATTCCACAAAGGAGCATCGGTCCGACCTCCACTATGACCAGCTTCCGAACCCCCGCCGGGCATTGTCCCCAAACTCCCGTTCGGTGACGGGTTCCACTTACTGGCCATGCAAGTACACATCAATCAAATCCATTTCTTATCTTCCGTCAATTAGCCCAAAATACCAAAATTCTTTTTTTAACAGTAACCTTGCAACCTTTTTTTTTTTTTTTTTTTTTTGTTCAAAACCTTCCGAAATAAATTCGTCCGAGGTCACGTATTTGAAATTACCCTGTCAAACTTTGCACACTTCTACCATAAAACCTCCTTGTTTTATCGAGGAAATAAAATTTGGCATCCAAATACAACACCTTACGTATTTTATGTTTTCTTTCCCAACCACCCTTTTTAAACTAAACTTGGGTAATCCCTCTTCTTTTTCTTTTTTTCAAAGCTTTTGGAAAGAAATTCATAGGTGCTCACATACTCAAAATTAATCCGTCAAACTTTGTACTCACCTAGTTTAAAACCTCATTGTTTTGATGAGCAAATAAGCATTAGTGTCCAACCCGACACCTCATTATTTTCTTATAAATTGACCACAAGGCCATCTTTTACAATAACAACCATTCACATAATATCACGCATAAATTCTAGGCATGCCAAAAGTCAACAATATCACCAAATAAACATTATCCAGCAAGCAAGACACCAAGAACAACCACAAAACCACAACCGGCCCTAACCGGCAGAAATCGGGTCCGCTTGCGTGTCTACAAAATTAATTCCAGAAACCTAACCAAACGAGTTCAGAAATTTTTCAAATTTGAAAATGCTATAAACGACACTTAAACAAACATTTTTTTTGTGAAGACACCTTGACCTAGGTCTTTCTAGATTAAGAGAAGTAAATCGTTCAAACCGTTACAAAAAAACTATGTCCGTTTCCAAAAATTATGTATTCCAAAACCAGTTTGGTTCAAGATTCAAAACTTATCCGTTTGATCTGAAATTTGACTATGTTAAGCTAAAAAAATGTAATGAACATCTTTTATGAAGAAACTCATTCGAAAATCGGACGCTAAGAGTTGAAAAAATTCCTTTGAACACCCAAAGGTCATAAGTTCCAGCACCAACCAAAGATTCTGTTTTGCAAATGACAAGGCTGAAATCTTATTCTTTTAACTCTCTAAAATATTGAGTAAAATATATGTCATAGCTGAAGATGTCTAGAAAAAGGAATATGGGCTGTTCTGTAGAGAGGAGGGGACTTCACTCGTGAGAATAGAGAGAGAGAGAGAGAGAAAGGGAAAACAAAGTCAAGACCTCAGCTACTAAACAGCCTTGGAAAAATATCTCAAACTCAAGTGCTAGCCTCAAAAGTCTTCAGCCATTTTTGTCAAGCGACCAACCACCTAGAAAATAGTCATAATTTCTACAAACAAAACCAAATTGAAGGTAGAAAATCCCCTTTTTCTCAGCCATCCAAATTTCCTTTTTTTTTTTTTTGCAGAAAACCAATTTTTCCAGAAAATTCCAGCCTCAATGGAATTTCTCCAAAAGTTGAGGCGACATCCTATAAATAAATCGTGACACGCTCAAATGTCATTTTGTGGTTAAAATCGATCGAATGTGATTTTAGTACGACCTAACATATCGGATGGCTTTTAGGGATTTTAGCGCATTTCACCCGTGATCGATAATTTTCAATCCACGTTTGTGCATCACTAACTCGTAGGCGACTCTCGATTGTCATTAAAAATCGCAATGTTTCAATTACATGTACCGACTATAAAATCGACAAAAAATCAGGTTAATGCCGTGTGACTTGAATTTCTCAATCGTGCAAAATCACCCGCAACTCAATTACGTTTGATTATAACGGTGTCGTATTGACCCTTCCCGATTTTTATGGTCGAGCGGTCGATTTCCGATCGAATTCTCTAGTGTACCTTGTTTATATCCATTAACGGCCTCACCTAATATATTAGTTAACTCACGAGTGATCAGTTATAAGTAAATTAACCATATGCACTTCCACGAAATACCCATTTCATATTATCGAGACGAGATCGAATTTCAAGATGTCACATTATACAAGTAATCTATTTTAGAAGCATCTAAAATGCTAAAAGATGAGGATGTATCCATAGATATAGGGGCAATAGAAGTAGTTGGTTTTGTGGTGTTGGACAAGATGAGAATTATTCTCTAGTCTACTAACGTATCATCAAAATATAATAACTTTTTAATGGGCTACGTTTATAGTCCAAATGGGATAATTTGTGATCCTATTTGGTGTTTTTGGACATCCTCTGGACCAGATAAATTTGGATATGTTACAAACAAAATTTGGCGAAAAAAATCGAAGAAAGGGAGTAGAATAGATCCGAATTGGATAAGAAATGTAAAACAAACGACAAAAGGAAGGAAAACAAGAAGTTGCTCCTTGCGGCTTATGAAGATCCGAGCTACCATGAACACCAGTGGTGGTGCAGCGTGTAACCACCACAAGATAGAGACCCTCTCCATCGAGCAAGTCACGCAGATGGCAAAGCTCCTCGTAATAGCATGACGAAGATCTTTGCATGGAGAAAACAAAGACTTCTGCACGTCTCGGCAGAGACCTCTACACACTCGTGCACAGGCAAGGTTGGTGCTTTCCTGAAATTCTATCGCTCTGTCGCGATCTCAAATCAATGGATCTGATGTGCACTCCTCAAGTAACGGTCGTAATTAATAACTAAATTTATTTAACTTACGCAATCATATATATTAAATTTAATAGAACTTTCTTATTAAATAGGGTGAAGAAATTTTTCATAAATTTAGTCACACATGACAGGGTGAAGAAAGTTAGTCAAAAAAAAGGTGAAGAAATATTATATTAGTTAATTTCCCGAATTCACATGATATGAAAGAAAATATCATTTATGTAATTAGATTTAGTTATACAGAATTAACATTAGAAAAAAAAAATAGCATGAAAATCATCAAAAAATGAACGAAGGAAGATTTGTCTGCGTATTGAACCTCGTGAGCTAGCCAACTCAAACTTTTGAGCGGAACTTTTGTATAACAAATCTTTTAGCTTTGCAACAAAAGGTCTTGATCATGGAATAATTACACAATATGGAGAGAGAATTACATTTATGGCTATGGGAAGATACATAATATGTTGAATTTAGATATTCTACTAGCTATTTTGAAGTTGATATCCTTATAGTTGGATGAATTCTATTCTATGGTAGCAGAATTTAAGGAAATTTGACCATCTAGCTTTATTCTATGTGTCTAATTTGGAACAAATAAGCAGTTGTAAGAGCTTTTGCAATCACTAACTTATGCTTTGAAGGGAAAAAAGAAGGGCTTGACAAATTTTGGGTTACTGTGAGAAAAACAGTTTATTGTGAGCCACAAATTCTTAAAATAGTGGGTGCCACAACAATTTACAATTATATGTTACTTGATTTTTTTTTTTTTTTTTTGCGGTTTAAACTAGACTATTATTCTAATAGTAGATTAAAATTGTCACGCAATCATTTCTCGAAAAGAATTTTCATTTGGTAAGAAAATGAGGAAGTGTTGTGGCAAGACCCTTGACTCTTATTTTACCTTCATCAAAAAAAAAAATTATAGTAGATAATTTGTACGATTAACCCCGTTTATTGTGAAATTCTTAATTAAGATGTTTGAGAATTTTATGTACAAACATAATCTGTTATAACTTGCTTACAAAATAAATAATTTACCTACCTCAGGGTTCATCAAACTAATTGTATGATATAAGGTCAAATGTCATTAAGTAAATAAAACCGTAAAGATTTCTGTAGACAAAGATTTTGAAGTTGAATTACCCAATATCACAACTCATATGGATCCATGGTGAGGAACTATCAGCTTGGCCAGGCACCTCCATAATTTCAAAATTTTATAATAAAGTAACCTTCCGTTCTATAAAACACATTATGCTACTCTTCTACGTGGATGACATGATTATTACAAGTAATGATTAAGACTGACATTTTATCTTAGGAAATAGTATGATGTGAAAGATTTTGCGCGACTAAGCCACTTTCTAGGCTTGGAGGTTGCATCTGATGCTTTGGGCTAATATCTATCACAAGCAAAATATGACACTAATCTTATTTCTCGAGCTCGGCTCATTCATAATAAGATTGCTTCTACTCCCATTGAGTTGATTGCAAAATTTAATGACAAGGATGGAACTCCTCTTCCAAATCTTACACTTTATCCACAGTTGGTTGGTAGTCTTACTTATCTCACTATTGTTGGGGAAATCTCTTATGATCTTTTGAAGATGACAAAATAAATCAAAGGCTACTAATGTGTTAAATGGTTGGGTAATAGACTATGGAGATGATAGAATGTGTAAATGGTATTATCCAAGTCTATACTCGAAAGAACTAGAAGATAGACTCTATGCTGAAGCTGAACTTACTCAGACTGTGTCCAGACCTTAAGGCTAAATATGTTCACACTTACGTCAACAATGTAAAGTCTACTTCAGACGGAAGACACTCGGACTTTATTTTCGACAGAACGCACTCAGACTTTACATCCAGAACGAGGCACAAGTCCATAACATGACAAGGTCTAGGACGAGACACAAGTTCGCAATGTAGCAGATTCAAAACGAAGCATGTTCAGAACGAGACAACTTGACAAAAAGCAACACAAGCCCCAAACATATAACGCCTAGTGATCTGGTTTGGATTCTACGTTAAGATGGATTTGATTAACTCAATCTAATTGATTCACAATTGGATCTTGAAAATAAGAACTTTCTAAACGGACAACCTCTACTTATGGAAACCAAGATTATGTTTTTATATTTTGCTCTAACGAAATGGAATGGTCCAAATTCATGGATACCAAAAAGGAAATGAGTTCATGGCTGAAAATTCTATAAGGGAAGAATGATTGCAAATCTACGCAAATCATGGTGCAATCAGAAAAGTATCTCATGCGAAGATTGGCAATAATCATTTTTTAATCAATGGTATATTTCAAACATATACCTTGGGTGGCAAAAGAATCTTTCATATGAATTTTGGAAAGCTCAATTCGAAAATCGTGGACATTCTATACTATTTTTTTGGAGGCTAAAAAATTCTCTTCCTTGTGCAGAGTTCTCGCAAATCATTGAGGAAGTCCCTAATGTGTCGTTTGAAAGGTTGGGTAGCTCTAAATTTATTTAATTGATAATTTTATATATACTATTTGATTTATTTATTTGAAAAAAGTGCATTATATATTACGTGGATATTATAATAGCTTATTTGTGCAAAAAGTTCTTTAAGTTTATGCAAGTTGAACTCGAGACGAGCTTGATTGAAGAAAATAAATTTTTTGTCTCGAATTTCAAAAAGCAAACAATCATTACGGATGTTGTTGCTACAAAGGAAATAGTGGAAAAATATTCCGTGCACAAGCTGCAATTAATTCTGTTGCAAATATTGTCCTGATGACAAGGGGAGAAATTGAATCGAAAAGAAAGGGAAAGGATCGTGATAACCTCAAAAAGACAATAAATTGAGGGGGAGCATTGATCGATTATGGAAAAATCTTTTTGAATTGATCATGATCTTGATAATTATGGAAGGAAGGAAAAAGGTAAATACGTCAAAACTTGTTAAGTTCAACAAAATCCGGTTAGTGCATCTTTTATTACTTTTTGTTTTTAACAAATCTCTTATTTACATGATCATTTTATTATGACCAAAAAGGTAAGTGAATTTTATAAAGCATATGTGATTTTTATTGGATATTAGCTGATATAAATTATCGAAGTAAGATATTACATATCTTTGACGATCGACTTACTTTGTAAAAGCTGATTTTTTTTGGAAATTGTGTTTCATTCAAGACATTTGTTATTGTTTTATACTCTCTACGTGATACTCTTTCCATTGTTATCACTTTTTTATTATGGCAAAAAGAGGGAAAGAATATAAATAGGCATAGGTGTTGATATTAGTTAATGAGCTGCGATTATTTTTCCATATATAATTATGCTCAATCACTTCAAAAAGGAAGGAAAAAGGATTTCTTTTAGGTCAATGCAAATGAAATCAACAAAATCTGATCTTTCGTGCATCCATTAATGCCATCCTAGATCTCCCAAGTTAATGACCTCCCAAGTTAATGACCCACGAAGAGTTCTATATATACCGGGTTGAGTTGAGTAATGCAGCATTGTGCATGCTTAGATTTTCAATGGCTTTCAATAAGGTAGCTGTTCTTAGTCTTGCACTGGCTTTGATTTTCTTTTCTTTTGTGCCTAGGTTGTCCGAAGGAAGGAAATGGAGGTTGGAGCAGAACAATTTGCCCTCAATGTCGGGCACCGGTCCAAATGATAGTCGTGAAGACGGACGACCCATACATCCCACAAGTTATGATCAAGTTGCAGCATTTAGACCGACAAGTCCTGGTCATAGTCCTGGGGTAGGACATGGGGAGTTACCTCCCCAAGTTGCGGCATTTAGACCGACAAGTCCTGGTCATAGTCCTGGGGTAGGACATGGAGAGTTACCTCCCCAAGTTGCGGCATTTAGACCGACAAGTCCTGGTCATAGTCCTGGGGCAAGACATGAGTTGCCTCCCCAAGTTGCGGCATTTAGACCGACAAGTCCTGGTCATAGTCCTGGGGTCGGACATGGGGAGTTACCTCCCCAAGTTGCGGCATTTAGACCGACAAGTCCTGGTCATAGTCCTGGTGTAGGACATGGGGAGTTACCTCCCCAAGTTGCGACATTTAGACCGACAAGTCCTGGTCATAGTCCTGGGGCAGGACATGAGTTACCTCCCCAAGTTGCGGCATTTAGACCGACAAGTCCTGGTCATAGTCCTGGGGTAGGACATGAGTTACCTCCCCAAGTTGCGGCATTTAGACCGACAAGTCCTAGTCACAGTCCTGGGGTAGGACATGAGTTACCTCCCCTAGCCCCCTAAATCCCTATTATGTGGTTTCTCACTACCCTAGTTGAGCATGGAGCGATAGAAATGTCGTCGTGTTCGTCATGGTGGTGTTTTTGTTGCTCTTATCGTGATATACATAAATAAATTTCATTTTCCTTATGCCTTTCATAATTTGACCACGCTAACATGGTCTAACAAAGCGCTTGCATAAATGCATAGATAGTATCCTGTTCCTTTAGAAATATGTGTGGTAATCTAAAATTGCAACGGGCAAAATTTTCATCTATTGATCAGCAATCAATTAATTGTCCAATTGGTGGCTGATGTACAACATCTTCCCCAACAAACAAATGCCAAGATGAGATTAAAGTTAATTGCTTTTCCTTCACTTCCTAAAGAGTCTTGCAAATAAGTTTATCGGATGGATCTAATAGGGGCAAAAGAGGCAAGCTTGGCAAACACAGAGTGTGGATTTACAAGAGGAAATGCAGTATTGGATATCTTATCTTCACCATGAAAATAAGAGACTTTATATGTCACGCCCCAAATCCCAAGCACACGCATATGCCTCGGTAGTCGATTAAAAATGTGATGTCTCAGGACTTGTCGCCAGCCCATTCTTTTTTCTTTTTTTTTCTTTCGAGTAAGCACATGCGAAAGCGAATTAAATACACCGCCTAGTCAATCATCAAAAAAAGGGTTAGTATAAACACACCACAAAAGTTGCCGAAAACAACTTATTCAATTAACCACGGTTGTCCCTAGGAAGTTGAATGATTTACCAGTCCTTACGCTGTCAACATCCAACCGACCTTCTCAAAAACCTTGAGGGATCAGGGTCACCCTAAACTTCACTAGCGGCATGGCCAGCCAAAGATGTCGCCTCTCGCGCCCACCACATCTGCACTCAACAGTCCATGCTATGACCCTAAAAAAAGGTTAGGCCACGATGGGATGAGATAAAAATCTCAGCGAGTCAAAACCTTAAGCCCTGATTAGGATGCAAATTCACCTCGAAGGCGGTCCTAAGCACACACCATACAGAATTACCTCGCATTGGAGTGTACCTACACGTTAGCTCAACATATATAGCATCATCAGTGCAGCAAGCACAATTAAGAATCGGAACACATCATTTTCATCCTGTAAACAATCACATGGGTCCCGATTATACGGCCAAACCGTTATGAGACGTCTCATACCATGCCACATAATTTTGTCCCATAATCAGGCGTGGCTATCACAACCATTCTGGCGTGTTCCAGTTATTACGACCCATTGGCCACGGTCAACTCGAAGGTTGGTGGTCATTTGGTGTAACCGGGCATTGTCTTGCTCCACCAGGCACGGCAACATCTAGAACCCCCGCCTAGATAGCATTCCACAAAGGAGCATCGGTCCGACCTCCACCATGACCAGCTTCCGAGCCCCCGCCGGGCATTGTCCCCAATTTCCCGTTCGGTGACGGGTTCCACTTATGACCATGCAAGCACACATCAATCGAATCCATTTCTTATCTTCCGTCAATTAGCCCAAAATACCAAAATTCTTTTTTTAACAATAACCTTGCAACCTTTTTTTTTTTTTTGTTCAAAACCTTCCTAAATAAATTCGTCCGGGGTCATGTATTTGAAATTAACCTATCAAATTTTGCACACTTCTACTAACGTATTATCACAATAGAAGTAGTTGGTTTTGTGATGTTGGACAAGAAGAGAATTATTCTCTAGTCTACTAACGTATCATCAAAATATAATAAATTTTAATGGGCTACATTTATAGTCTGAATGGGATAATTTGTGATCCTATTTGGTGTTTTTGGACATCCTCTGGACGAGATAAATTTGGATATGTTACAAACAAAATTTGGGGAAAAAATCAAAGAAAGGGAGTAGAATAGATCCGAATTGGATAAGAAATGTAAAACAAACGACAAAAGGAAGGAAACCAAGAAGTTGCTTCTTGCGGCTTATGAAGATCCAGGTTGCCGTGAACGCCAGTGGTGGTGCAGCGTGTAACCACCACAAGATAGAGACCTTCTCCATCGAGCAAGTAGCGCAGATGGAAAAGCTCGTCGTAAGGTTGGTGCTTGCACTTCTCTGCAGAGACCTCTATGCAATCATGCACAAGCAAGGTTGGTGCTTGCCTAAAATTCTTTCGCTCTGTCGCGATCTCAAATCAACGGATCTGAGGTGTACTGCCCAAGTAACAGTCGTAATTAATAACTAAATTTATTTAACTTACACAATCATATATAACTAAATTTATGAGAACTTTGTTATTAAATAAGCTGAAGAAAGTTTCATAAATTTAGTCACATATGACAGGGTGAAGAAAGTTAGTGGAAAAAAAGTTGAAGAAAGATTATATTAGTTAATTTCCTGAATTCACATGATATGAAAGAAAATATCATTTATGTAATTAGATTTAGTTATACATAATTAACACTAGAAAAAAAAAGCATGAAAATCATCAAAAAATGAACGAAGGAAGATTTGTCCGCGTATTGAATCTCGTGAGGAGCTAGCCAACTCAAACTTTTGAGCGGAACTTTTGTATAACAAATCTTATTAGCTTTGCACCAAAAGGTCTTGATCATGTAATAATTACACAATATGGAGAGAGAAATACATTTATGGCTATGGGAAGATACACAATACGTTGAATTTAGATATTCTACTAGCTATTTTCAAGTTGATATCCTTATAGTTGGATGAATTCTATTCTATGGTAGCAGAATTTAAGGACATTTGACCATCTAGCTTTATTCTATGTGTCTAATTTGGAACAAATAAGCAGTTGTAAGCGCTTTTGCAATCACTGACTTATGCTTTGAAGGGAAAAAAGATGGGCTTGATAGATTTTGGGTTACTGTGAGAAAAACAGTTTATTGTGAGCCACAAATTCTTAAAAGAGTGGGTGCCGCAACAATTTACAATTGTTGTATGTTACTTGATTTTTTTTGCGGTTTAAAATAGACTATTATTCTAACAGTAGATTAAAATTGTCACGCAATCATTTCTCGAAAAAGAATTTTCATTTGGTAAGAAAATGAGGAAGTGTTGTGGCAAGACCCTTGACTCTTATTTTACCTTCATAAAAAAAAAAATAAAGTAGATAATCTGTACGATTAACCCCATTTATTGTGAAATTCTTAATTAAGATGTTTGAGAATTTTATGTACAAACATAATCTGTTATAACTTGCTTACAAAATAAATAATTTACCTACCTCAGGGTTCATCAAACTAATTGTATGACATAAGGTCAAATGTCATTAAGTAAATAAAACCATAAAGATTTCTGTAGACAAAGATTTTGAATTTGAATTACCCAATATCACAACTCATATGGATCCATGGTGAGGAACTATCAGCTTGGCCAAGCACCTCCATAATTTCAAAATTTTATAAGAAAGTAACCTTCCGTTCTATAAAACACATTATGCTACTCTTCTACGTGGATGACATGATTATTATAAGTAATGATTAGACTGACATTTTATCTTAGGAAATAGTATGATATGAAAGATTTTGGGCGATTGAGCTGTTTTCTAGGCTTGGAGGTTGCGTCTGATGCTTCGGGCTAATATCTATCACAAGCAAAATATGACACTAATCTTATTTCTTGAGCTTGGCTCATTGATAATAAGATTGCTTCTACTCCCATTGAGTTGAATGTAAAATTTAATGACAAGGATGGAACTCCTCTTCCAAATCTTACACTTTATCCGCAGTTGGTTGGTAGTCTTACTTATCTCACTATTGTTGGGGAAATCTCTTATGATCTTTTGAGGATGACAAAATAAATCAAAGGCTACTAACGTGTTAAATGGCTGAGTAATAGACTATGGAGATGATAGAATGTGTAAATGATATTGTCCAAGTCTATACTTGAAAGAACTAGAAGATAGATTATATGCTGAAGCTGAACTTATTCAAACTATGTCCAAACCTTAAGGTTAAATATGTTGAGAAGCAGAATATGTTCACACTTACGTCAACATTGTAAAGTCTACTTCAGATGGAAAGACACACAAACTTTATTTTCAACAGAACGCACGCAAACTTTACATCCAAAACGAGACATAAGTCCAAAACGTGACAATGTCTAGGATGAGACACAAGTTCACAACGTAGCAGATTCAAAACGAAGCATGTTCAGAACGAGACAACTTGACAAAAAGTAACACAAGTCCAAACATGTAACGCCTAGTGATCTAGTTTGGATTCTACATCAAGACAGATTTGATTAACTCAATCCAATTGATTCACAATGGGATCTTGAAAATAAAAACTTTCTAAACGGAGAAGCTCTACTTATAGAAACCAAGATTTTGTTTTTATATTTTGCTCTAACAAAATGGAAGGGTCCAAATTCATGGATACCAAAAAGGAAATGAGTTCATGGCTAGAAATTCTATAAGGGAAGAATGATTGTGAATCTACACAAATCATGATGTAATCAGAAAAGCATCTCATGCGAAGATTGGCAATAATCATTTTTTAATCAATGGTATATTTCAAACATATACCTTGGATGGTAAAAGAATCTTTCATATGGATTTTGGAAAGCTCCATTCGAAAATCATGGAGATTCTATACTATTTTTTGGAGGCTCAAAAATTCTCTTCCTTGTGCAGAGTTCTCGCATATTATTGAGGAGTCCCTAATGTGTCGTATGAAAGGTTGGGTAGCTCTGAATTTATTTAATTGATAATTTTATATATACTATTCAATTTATTTATTTGAAAAAGTGCATTATATATTATGTGGATATTATAATAGCTTATTTGTGCAAAAAGTTCGTTAAGTTTATGCAAGTTGAATTCAAGACGAGCTTGATTGAAGAAAATAAATTTTCTGTCTCGAATTTCAAAAAGCAAACGATCATTGCGGATGTTGTTGCTACGAAGGAAATAGTGGAAAAATATTCCGTGCACAAGCTACAATTAATTCTATTTGCAAATATTGTCCTGATGACAGAGGGAGAAATTGAATCGAAAAGAAAGGAAAAGAATCATGATCACCTCAAAAAGGTAATAAATTGAGAGGGAGCATTTATCATTTATGGAAAAATCTTTTTGACTTGATCATGATCTTGATTATTATGGAAGCAAGGAAAAAGGTAAATATGTGAGAACTTGTTAAGTTCTACAAAATCCAGTTAATGCATCTTTTATTAATTTTTGTTATTAACAAATCTTTTATTCACATTATAATTTTATTATGACAAAAAGGTAAGTGAATTTTATAATGCATCCATGATTTTTATTGGATATTTGCTTATACATATATATATATACATATGTATATATATATATATATGTATATGTATATATATATATATATGTATATGTATATATATATATATATATATGTGTATATATATATGATCGAAGTGAGATATTACATATCTTTGATAATCGATTTACTTTGTAAAAGCTGCTTTTTTCGGAAATTGTGTTTCATGCAAAATATTTGTTATTGTTTTATACTCTCTACATGATACTTTTTTCCATTGTTATCACTTTTTACTATGAAAAAGAAGGAAAGAATATAAATGGGCATATGTGTTGATATTAGTTATTGAGCTGCGATTAATTTTCCATATATAATTATGCTCAATACCTTGAAAAAGGAAGGAAATAGGATTTTTGTTTAGGTCAACACAATTGAAATGAACAAAATCTGATCTTTCGTGCATCCATTAATGCCATCCTAGATCTCCCAAGTTAATGACCCATGAAGAGCTGTATATATGCCGGGTCGAGTTGAGTAATTCAGCATTGTGCATGCTTAGATTTTCAATGGCTTTCAATAAGGTAGCTGTTCTTAGTCTTGCACTGGCTTTGATTTTCTTCTCTTTTCTGCCTAGGTTGTCTGAAGGAAGGAAATGGAGGTTGGAGCAGAACAATTTCCCCTTAATGTCGGGCACCAGTCCAGATGATAGTCGTGAAGATGGACGCCCCATACATCCTACAAGTTGCGGCATTTAGACCAACAAGTCCTGGTCATAGTCCTGGGGTAGGACATGAGTTAGCTCCCCATGTTGCGGCATTTAGACTGACAAGTCCTGGTCATAGTCCTAGGTAGGACATGAGTTACCTCCCCAAGTTGCGGCATTTAGACCGACAAGTCCTGGTCATAGTCCTTGGGTAGGACATGAGTTACCTCCCCATGTTGCGGCATTTAGACCAACAAGTCCTGGTCATAGTCCTGGGGTAGGACATGAGTTACCTCCCCAAGTTACGGCATTTAGTCCGACAAGTCCTGGTCATAGCCCTAGGGTAGGACATGAGTTAGCTCCCCATATTGCGGCATTTAGACTGACAAGTCCTGGTCATAGTCCTAGGTAGGACATGAGTTACCTCCCCAAGTTGCGGCATTTAGACCGACAAGTCCTGGTCATAGTCCTTGGGTAGGACATGAGTTACCTCCCCATGTTGCGGCATTTAGACCAACAAGTCCTGGTCATAGTCCTGGGGTAGGACATGAGTTACCTCCCCAAGTTGCGGCATTTAATCCAACAAGTCCTGGTCATAGTCCTTGGGTAGGACATGAGTTACCTCCCCATGTTGCGGCATTTAGACCAATAAGTCCTGGTCATAGTCCTGGGGTAGAACATGAGTTACCTCCCCAAGTTGCGGCATTTAGTTCGACAAGTCCTGGTCATAGTCCTGGGGTAGGACATGAGTTACCTCCCCAAGTTGCGGCATTTAGTCCGACAAGTCCTGGTCATCGTACTGGGGTAGGACATGAGGTACCTCCTATGGCATCCTGAAATTCCTTGCTAGCCATTAGGGGTGCTCCAATTAGTGTCTCGTATTGAAATCTATGGCCAAGTTTAAATGGATAGATCTTGGAAGAGGATGGCTTATCTCTGGCCATGTGCATCGTGAATTAGAATTCATAGGTTTGTAATTCTAAGTGTTTAGTTATTTAATTTTATCCTATAGTACTTTAGTTTAATACGATTTAATTAGTATTTAAAAAGGAGATTAAAATTGATTTTAATTAGGTTTGGCCTTAGGCCCAATGGCTTGAGCTCTTGGTGGGCCGAATGGCCGGCCCAATTGAGGCCCATGAAGTGTGACTGTCGACCGAGGGGGGGGAGTGGCCAGCTCACTTCTTCCAAGCCCAATCCAAGCCCAAGCCCATCTTGCATGAGCTTGGCCAAGTGGCAAAAAGAGGATTACATGCATTGGCCATTGAGGGAGGCAAATAATCATTGCCAATGATGGAGTTTTGGGGAAATAAAAGGGAAAGAGAGAGAGAGAGAGAGTGGCTGGTTAGTGGTATTCGGCCAAGCCAAAGAGAGAGAGAGAGAGAGAGAGAGAGAGAGAGAGAGAGAGAGAGTTGCGAGAGAGGGGAACCGAGGAGGAGGAGGAGCTCGCCCGTCACCGCCCGCACGCCGTCTGTCCGTCGCCAGTGTGCTGTCCCTTTTGCTGTCATCCGCTTGATATTAGAGGCAAGTTGGGATCGATTTCCACTCTTGCATGTGTGTCTTGCATGTGTGATTTGTTGGTGGTAGATTTCGGATGTTAGGGTAGGCAAAACCGAAGCTAGAATGTGACTTGTTCTTGAAAATGCTTGCTGATTTCATGTAAACCGCCTGATCCAGAATCTTGTGGAGGCTTGCATGCATGTTTCGAGTTGGATTTTGACTTTGATTCCTTCATAAAAGTTGTAGCCAACATCTTAAAATACAACATACTAAAATTTGGGACAAAATGGTGGAGATTTAATGGGTCAAACCCTCATCCTACGAAGACACTAGATCTGGAACTGTTTTGCTGACTTTTTGGTAGTTTTGTGGGTTGCATGTCGATTTTTACTAAGAATCTCTCTTCAACTTCTTCATAAAACTTGTAGATAACATCCTAAAGACTAACATACTCAAATTTTAAGTAAAATGAGCAAGTGTAGCCTAGTGAATCGACTTACTCTTGAAGACGGTAAATCTGGAAACACGGTACTGGACATCCGAGAATTCATGGACCCATATGGTGAATATTCTTCAGAAATTTGGCTTAGATCCCTTAATGAAAGTTGTAGGGGACCTCTTGAAGTAAAACATATCAAAATTTCAGAGGAAACAAAGAAGAATAAGTGGGTAAAAACTCGATATTTTGGAGATAGCTATTCTGGACGTTTCGATGCTAGAATCAGAAGCTTCGGATGACTATAGAAAATTATCTAGAACGAATCTGGCCTAGATGTCCGGATGAAAAATCTACTTTAGTGTCTTAACTATAACCTAGTAAAATTTCATAATCTTCGGAGGTCGTTCGGGTATTTTAATCGAATTATTTCAAAAACTACACATTCTGTTTCTATCCGAAATTGCATGCTGTATTTGTGTGAATTATATTTTCTTGTGTGGAACTCTATTGGACATGTGTTTTTCATGAAATTATTATCTTATTGACTTTTTTATCACATGTCTTGATTTCATGATTTTTTAGAATCATAAGGATATTTAATTTAAATATTTTCTAAAATGGTACAAGCTGGAATTTTGTAAACTTCAAAAAGGCATGATAAATGGACTATTCTAAATTGTATGGACTCCATGAATTGTATTGTTATGAGTGATTGTGTCTTGCTGCATATATGATGATGATTTGAGATGCATGTATGAATTCAAGGATAATATGATTTTGATTGCCATCACATCATATGCCATGTTAAAATTGAACTATAATTGAAGATTAGAATTGAGATAAATGAGAAGGCCGTCGGAGGTGTGAGCTGACGATGCCCCAGGAGTGTCGGGATGCTTGGCTAGAAGGGTACGGCCGGTTGCCCGGTGGCCTTGAATGGCCGGATACCAGAGGGTCCTTAGGAGTACCGAGAGGTATCGAGATGCCCGGAGAGTGGGGGAGCCGGAAGCTCGGCAGGTATTATGCCGAGGGATGCCTCGCGATGCCAGTTTGGGTGCGAGATGCCTGGCTAGAAGGGTACGGCCAGTTGCCCGGTGGCCTTAAATGGCTTAATACCAGAGGGTCCTCGTGATGCCAGTTGGGGTACGAGATGCTCGGAGAGTGGGGGAGCCGGATGTCTGATTGTATCTTGGATACATGCGGGATGCAATCATTGGTCCCGGGAAAGAGAAATGTGGCGGTCCAAAATGAAATTGAATTTGAATTATGCATAATGATATATGCATGACATGATGATAATGATATATGCATGATATGATGATGATGTTACATGCATGGATGCATGGTAATGATGATGGTACATGTGATATGATGATGATGTTACATGTATAAATGCATGGTAATGATGATGGTACATGTGATATGATGATGATGAGTGCATTGATGCATGGTAATGATGATGATACATGTGACATGATGATGGTAAGTGTATGATATGATGGTAATGACTATATGATGATGTATTTACATGAGGAACGATGACATGTGCATGATACCAAGGTAAGTTGTGCATGGATGCTTTAATGACATGTGATGCTATGATTGTGATGATTGTGTGGCATGATGCATTGAGTGCTTTATTGGTCATTTACCTGCTGAGTGGTTGTACTCACCCCTTCGGGGACCAACATTTCAGATTAGCAGGATGCCGCTCCCTACTGTCACGCGGGGCGTATTTTACGGCCTTCCTTCAGATGTAGAGGTCGAGTGTGTGGAGATCGACTGTCCCACCATTCCTGGACTGACATTTATTCGAGTTCGCGCCTTAGTGATGTATGACGTGGGCCTGGCTGGGGGCCCAGTCATTTAGGAGCTCATATTCGTTCATGTTCGTCGGAACGGAGTGATGCGTGGGATGTTGCCGCCGCCACCGCCTGATGCACCGAGATGGGTGTGAGGGCCCGTGCGTGAGAAGTAGGAGCTGAAACTTTTTGAGATGATAGCCGACACTAGTTGATGGGGGATCTTGCACGATAGATGTAGTGGGTCGAGTGTTTCTTTTTGGGTTATGGCCGAGTGTGGCTACATGTCCTGGCCTTTCTTTTGATGTACCGACCCAAGGAAACCCATCTTGGAAAATATGTAAATAAAGTGTCGTGGCTTTATCTTTTCTTATGATGTTTAGTGGTGTGCAATTGTATCATGGTTGATGGAGGGATAGATGACGATATTATATTTTGCTTCCTCTAATGAGTCGCGCTGGGACCGTTTTCAAATAAAAAAAATGTCTATGATTTACGCCGCTTCTTCTAAGAGATGTAACTAGTGTTCCATTAGGTGTAGCATTAGGTGCCTGCGGCGACCTAAGGTGGTTCGGGGTGCCACACCTCCCCTAGCCCACTAAATCCCTATTATGTGGTTTCTCACTACCCTAGTTGAGCATGGAGCGATAAAAATGTCGTCTTGTTCATCATGGTGGTGTTTTTGTTCTTCTTATCATGATATACATAAATAAATTTGATTTTCCTCATGCCTTGCACAATTTGACCACGCTAACATGGTCTAACAAAGCGCTTGCATAAATGCATGGATAGTATCCTGTTCCTTTGGCAATATGTGTGGTAATCTAAAGTTGCAACGGGCAAAATTTTCATCTATTTATTAGCAATCAATTGATTGTCCAATTGGAGGCTGATGTACAACATCTTCCCCAACAAACAAATGCCAGGACGAGATTGAATTTAATTGCTTTTCCTTCACTTCCTGAAGAGTCTTACAAATAAGTTTATCGAATGGATCTAATAGGGGCAAAAGAGGTAGGCTTGGCAAACACAAAGTGTTGATTTACAGAGGGAGTGCAATATTGGATATCTTATCTTCATCACAAAGTGTCACGCCCCGAATCCCAAGCGCACGCATATCACACGACGGTCGATTAAAAATGCGATGTCCCAAGACACGTCGCCAACCAATTCTTTTTTTTTTTTTCTTTCAAGCAAGCACATGCGGAAGCAAATTAAATACACCGCCCATTCAATCATCAGAAAAAGGGATAGTACAAACAAACCACAAAAGTTTAGCCCACGATGGGGTTAGATAAAAATCTCAGCGAGTCAAAATCTTAAGCCCTAATTAGGATGCAAATTCGCCTTGAAAGCAGTCCTAAACACACGCCATACAGAACTTACCTCGTGTAGGCGTGTACCTGCACGTTAGCTCAACATATATGCCGTCATTAGTACAGCAAGCGCAATTTGTAATTGGAACACATCATTTTCATCCTGCAAACTATCACATGGGTCCCGATTATAAGGCCAAACCTTTATGACATGTCCCATATCAGGTCACACAATTTTATCCCATAATCAAGCGCAGCTATCACAACTATTCAGGCGTGTTCCAGTTATTACAACGCATTGGCCACAGTCAACTCGAAAGTCGGTGGTCATTTGGCATAACCGAGCATCATCCCACTCCGTTGGGCACGACAACATCTAGAACTCCCGCCTAGATGGCATTCCACAAAGGAGCATTGGTCCGACCTCTACCGTGACTAGCTTCCGAACCCCCGCTGAGCATCCGATAAAAATCGGGCATCGTCCCCAAACTCCCGTTCGGTGACGGGTTCCACTTAGTGACCATGCAAGCATGCATCAATCAAATAAATTTCTTATCTTCCATCAATTAGCCCAAAATATCAAAAAAAAAAAAATTAAACAATACCTTGCAACCTTTTATTTTTTTCAAAACCTTCCAAAATAAATTCATGCGGGGTCACGTATTTGAAATTAACCCGTCAAACTTTGCACACTTCTACCATAAAACCTCCTTGTTTTATTGAGCAAATAAAATATGGCATCCAAACCCGACACCTTATTTATTTTCTATTTTCTTTCCCAACCACCCTTTTTAAACTAAACTTGGCTAATCCCTCTTTTTTTTTTTTTTTTTGTTCAAAGCTTTTGGAAAGAAATTCGTAGGTGCTCACATACTCAAAATTAATCCGTCAAACATTGTACGCACATAGTTTAAAACTTCATTATTTTGATGAGCAAATAAGCATCGGCGTCCAACCCAACCCCTCATTTTTTTCTAATAAATTGCCCACAATGCCATTTTTTACAATAAAAATAAACAATCACCATAGAACAATCATTCACATAATATCACGCATGAATTCTAGGCATGCCAAAAGTCAACCACATCACCAAATAAACATTATCCAACAAGCAAGACACCAAGAACAACCACAAAACCACAACCGGCCCTAACCGGCGGAAACCAAGTCCACTCGCGTGTCTACAGAATTAATTCAAAAACCTAACCAAACGAGTTCAGAAAATTCTCAAATTTGAATATGCTATAAACGACACTTAAACGAACATTTTTTGTGAAGACACCTTGACCTCAGTTCTTTCTAGATTAAGAGAAGTAAATCACTCAAACCGTTACAAAAAAAAAACTGTGTCCATTTCCAGAAATTATGTTTTCCAAAACCAATTTGATTCAAGATTCAAAACTTATCCGTGTGATCTGAAATTTGACTATGTTAAACTAAAAATGTAATGAACAACTTTTATGAAGAAACTCTTTCAAAAATCGGACGCTAAGGGCGCGTTTGGTAACGATTCTGTTCCCTGAATTGATTCGACCGAAATGATTATTTCGATTACATTAACCGATTCCCGAGTAAAAAAATGCGTTTGGTAACAAATAAAATTTCTAATTCTGGAATAGAAAAAGAATAAAAACGCGTTTGGTAACTATATAAAATTTCTATTCCAATTCTTTTTTAATTACCTTTTTAGATTAAAATAAATTTGATATTGAATTTTCATAAACCATTCACTGATTAATTATATTTTTATACTAAGTAATAAAAATATTAACTAATCAATTTTTATTATATAGTAAATAATAAACCATAGTATAAACTATACTAATATCCCTACAATATGTAATAAATAAAAATACTAAATTATAACATAAAATTAAATATGTATTCTATATACAACAAATATATATTTCATACTAGGAAGAAATAAAAATAAAATATAGAAATAAAAAAAAAATTTGATTCGGCACTTTTGATTCTCGGACAGAGAATCATATTTTTTTTTATTCTGAATTCTTGTCCAAAACTGATTCTGGAGTAAATTTGTTCCCGGAATCAGTTTTGGACAAAAATTTACCAAACGCGATTACGTTCCCAAACCGATTCAGGGAACAAAAAATCGAGAATCGAACTGTTTGGATAGTTGCCAAACAGGGCCTAAGAGTTGAAAAAAATCCTTTGAACACCAAAATGTCACAAGTTCCAGCACCAACCAGAAATTATGTTTTGCAAATGACAAGGCTGAAATCTTATTCTTTTAAATGTCTAAAATATTGAATAAAATATATGTCATATCTAAAGATGTGGCATCCTAAAAATTTCATAGCAATCTCTAGATGCACTACGACCCATGAATAGGTAATGAAAGCGCCATCCGACTATATTATAGTCATTAGACTAATGGATTACAATCAAACAATGGCCAAGCATTGAATGGACTATTGCTTTGTCGGAAATGTATCATATGCTCTTGTGAGACTGAGGTTGTACTATAAGATGGGTTGATAAGAAAATTTTTGGCCGTGAACCCTATGAATTGAATTATCCTTGTGTATTGTTGTAATATTTATGGCCATGCGAATATTGGTGATTATGTAATTGTAAGTGGGGATTAAAGTGAGATATTAGGAGTAGATGTGGGCTGATTATTTAAGGCCCAAAACCGCCCAAACCGGCCCACATTTCCTCTTCATTCGGTCAACCAAGGCCCAGTCGAATGAGCCCATATCAATTGCATTAAATTTGACAAGTGGCTACATGAGGTGTCGCCACCTCTTGCTTCTCGGAGATCTTCCATGCAAAACCTCATGATTACTAGCTAATCAAGAGAATAAAAGAAAAAGAGAAGGGGGCGGAGTGAACGAGGGAGTGATCGAGAGAGAGAGAGAGAGAGAATAATCGAGAGAAAAGGGAGAGAGTGAGACCGAGAGAGTTTGAGCGAGCGAGCAAGTGAGAGAGGAGGGGAAGAAGGAGACCAGCCCCACCATGCGTACACCTGCTGCCGCCATCGACGCTGCCTAGCTTCGCTGTCGATCAAGCCGTGCCCGAAGTCCCCAAGTCATTGTGTTGCTTGATGTGGTTGCGTTGGACTTAAGGCAAGTGAAGTCCATTGATCTACACGATGCTTGCTGTGGTTATGTGTGAAATTTAATAAATTTTGAAGATGCTGGATTTTGGAAATTCGAAAGGATAGAAGTAGTTCCTTAGGACTAGTAAACTGTTTCATGGAAAAATAGCTTGACCTTTGGCGACTCCGTGAATTTTCTGTAATTATCTAGCCGAAATTTGACTTCATGTCCTTGATGAAAGTTGTAGATGACATCTTAACGAATAACATACTAAAATTTGGGAAGAAACGGACAATTATTAGTTGGTGAGGCGATTTTACTTTGAAGACATCAAATCTGGAAACTGTTACCAAGGGTTAGGGAGAGTTAGAGTGATTATAGCTCTTGATCTACAATGAATTTGACTTAGAGTTCTTCACAAAACTTTTACCCCTAGGTCTTATACATAACATATTAAAATATCAGAGTTCTATGAGTTTATTTAGGTCTTATACCAAATTTGTTATTAAAACTGTGCAATAGTGATGCTTGAAGTTTTATGGCTGTGATGCATGGACCATTGCGACTCGTACGAAGTTTTCTTGACTTGATGTCCTTCATAAAAAAAAATTTCTCTAGATCTCGTCATAACATGTTAAATTCTTATAATTTATTAAGATCGTTTACTAATATTTCCAGAATTTCAATTAAAAGAGTGCATTATGTTTTATCCGAAAATTGTTTTATTTTCAAGAACAATTGAATTGCTCTATGAGTTGTGATGCCTTGGGTCGTCATTTGTACAACGGATGCGGTGACATTTAGCATATCATATGACATCAAAAATGAAATCGATGAAGCTTTGTAAACTCATTGACGCTTATGATTGTAATGCATTAAATGCTATTTTCAAAGTGAGACATATATGTATACATTGTGATGTTGATGATACCGTCGGACGGCTAAGTCGACGATGCCTCGGTAGTGTCGGGATGCCCAGAGGTGTGTACCAGATGCCCGGAGGTGTGTGCTGGATGTCCTTGGGAGTTTCGAGATGCCTGGAGGTGTGTGCCAGATGCCCGAAGGTGTGTGCCGCAGGCCTTGCGATGCCCGGAGGTGTGTGCCGAAGGTCTCGCGATGCCAAGTTGGGTGCGAGAGCCAGGAGGGATGCAAATATTGGTCCCTAAAAAAAAATATATCCTTTTGAAAATCAAAATGGGAAATGAATCATGCGCATGTGTGTGCTTGGGACATAAATTGTCTATGAATTTGAGTTGGTACTATTTAGCATTGAAAATGTGGTCATTATGGCATTGAATGGATCTCATGGAGATACATGCATGATTGCATAGATGATATGTGCATTTCACATGAAATCTTGGTTGTCTTGCTTGTTGTATTGTGTAGTTTGATGGATCTTTTACTGCTGAGTGGTTGTACTCACCCCTTTTGAGGACTAACATTTCAGACTAGAAGTTATGTCTCTGTCGTTAATCACCCCCAGTACTTTATATGGCATATCGACCGATGTTGAGTGTGAGTGTACGGAGCGTCATCACCCCGAGATACGGGGGTTAGTTTTTGTTCGTGTGCGGATTCCGGTTTTGTA
The DNA here is from genome assembly GCA_014182885.2 of Eucalyptus caleyi. Classification (NCBI taxonomy): domain Eukaryota; kingdom Viridiplantae; phylum Streptophyta; class Magnoliopsida; order Myrtales; family Myrtaceae; genus Eucalyptus; species Eucalyptus caleyi. The sequence continues at coordinate 41,656,056 of CM024470.2, forward strand.
CGACGTTGGATCACCCGCCGGCCCTGTCATTCAGGAGTTCTTGTCCGTGCATGTCCGCCGTGATGGGGTTATGCTGGGGATGCTGCTGCCGCTGCCAATTGATGAACCAGGTTGGGTGTGACTGAGCGCGATGGAGGGAGGATGAAGCTTCTTTTTGGATGGCCGACACTGAATGATGAACCGATGTACATAACTGCTATGAAGTTGAGTACTTTTGGTTATAGCCGAGCTTAGTAAAGCCTTGGCCTTTTGATGTACCGACTCATGATGTCCATCAAGTTATGTAAAAAAAGTGTTTCGGCTCTAACTTATATATATATATATTGCATTATTTTGATTGAGTATGGGATAGGGAGATTTTGAATATGCTTCTGCTATATGAACTGCACTGGGACTGATTTAGATGATATAAACCCCCAAGACTTATGGACCCATCATAATTCTATGGTATCAGAGTGATATATTGCCGGGTCAAGTGAAAGGTAAGTGAACTGTGGCGACCCTAACGGATCGGGGGCCGTTTCGGGGGTGCCACAGAAGATGTCTAGAAAAAGGAATGTGGGCTGTTTTGCAAAGAGGAGAGGACTTCACTCGTGAGGATAGAGAGGGAGGGAGGGAGGGAGAGAGAAAGGGAAAACAAAGTCAAGACCGCAGCCACTAAAAAGCCTTGGAAAAATATCTCACACTCGAGTGCTAGCCTCAAAAGTCTTCAGCCATTTTTGTCAAGGGGCCAACCACCTAGAAAATAGTCATAATTTCCACAAACAAAACCAAATTCATGGTAGAAAATCCCCTTTTTCTCAGCCATCCGAATTTCCTTATTTCTTTTTGCCGAAAACCGATTTTTTCGCAAAATTCCAGCCTCAACGGAATTTCTCCGAAAGATGAGACAACGACCTATAAATAAGTCGTAACACGCTCAAATGTCCGATTCCCCCAACTAAATTAAATTTTGTGATTAAAATCGAAAGAACGCGATTTTAGTATGACCTAATATATCATGTAGCTTTTAGGGATTTTAGCGCGTTTGACCCATGGTCAATAATTTTCGATCCACGTTTGTGTATCTCTGACTCGTAGGCAACTCTCGGTTTTTGTAAAAAATCGCAAAGTTTCAATTACGTGTACCAAGCATGAAATCGACAGAAAATCGGGTTAGTGCCATACAACGTGAATTTCATAGTCATGCGGAATCACCCGCAATTCAATTACATGTTTCAATCGAATTGACTTATATCCGATCGCAATTCAACTATAACGGTATCATGTTGACCCTTGCCGATTTTATGGTCAAGCGGTTGATTTCCGATCGAATTCTCTCATCTGCCGTGTTTATATCCCTTAACGGCTTCACTTAATAGATTAGTTAACTCGCAAAAGATCAATTCCGAGTAAATTAACCATAAGCACGTCGATGAAATGCCCATTTCATATTATCGAGATGAGGTCGAATTTTAGGATGTCACATTATACAAGTAATCTATTTGAGAAGCATCCGAACTATTATAAGATGAGGATGGATCCATAGATATAGGGGCAACAGAAGTAGTTGGTTTTGTGATGTTGGACAAGATGAGAATTATTCTCTAGTCTACTAACAAATCATCAAAATATAATAAATTTTTAATGGGCTATGTTTATAGTCCGAATGGGATAATTTGTGATCCTATTTGGTGGTTGTGGACATCCTCTAGACTAGATAAATTTGGATATTTTACAAACAAAATTTGGGGAAAAAAATCTAGGAAAGGGAGTAGAATAGATTTGAATTGGATAAGAAGTGTAAAACAAACGACAAAAGGAAGGAAAACAAGAAGTTGCTGCTTGTGGCTTATGAAGATCCGGGCTGCCATGAACGCTAGTGGTGGTGCAACGTGTAACCACCACAAGATAGAGACCCCTCTCCATCGAGCAAGTTGCGCAAATGGAAAAGCTTGTCATAATAGCATGACGAAGATCTTTGCATGGGGAAAACGAAGACTCTGCACGTCTCGGCAGAGACCTCTTTGCAGCCGTGCACAGGCGAGGTTGGTGCTTGCCTGAAATTCTGTCGCTCTGTCGCGATCTCAAATCAACGGATCTGAGGTGCACTCCCCAAGTAATGGTCATAATTAATAACTAAATTTATTTAACTTACACAATCGTATATAATTAAATTTATGAGAACTTTCTTATTAAATAGGGTGAAGAAAGATTATATTAGTTAATTTCCCGAATTCACATGATATGAAAAAATTATCATTTATGTAATTAGATTTAGTTATAAAGAATTAACGTTAGAAAAAAAAAAAAAAAAAGCATGAAAATCATCAAAGAATGAACGAAGGAAGATTTGTCTGCATATTGAATCTTGTAAGGAGCTAGCCAACTCAAACTTTTGAGTGGGACTTTGTATAACAAATCTTATTAGCTTTGCAACAAAAGGTCTTGATCTTGCAACAATTACACAATATGGAGAGAGAATTACGTTTATTGCTATGGGAAGATACATAATATGTTGAATTTAGATATTCTCCTAGCTATTTTGAGGTCGATATCCTTATAGTTTGATCAATTCTATTCTATGGTAGCAGAATTTAGGGACATTTGACCATCTAGCTTTATTCTATATGTCTAATTTGAAACAAATAAGCAGTTGTGAGGGCTTTTGCAATCACTGACTTATGCTTTGAAAGGGAAAAAGAAGGGCTTGATAGATTTTGGACTATTGTGAGAATAACATTTTATTATGAGCCACAAATTCTTAAAGGAGTGAGTTCCACAAAAATTTATAATTATTTGTTACTTGATTTTTTATTTTTTATTTTTGCCGTTTAGAATAGACTATTATTCTAACGATTTTATTAAAAACTGTCACGCAATCATTTCTTAAAAAGAATTATCATTTTGGTAAGAAAATAAGGAAGTGTTGTTGCAAGACCCTTGACTTTTATTTTACCTTCAACAAAATAAAGTCGATAATTTGTAAGATTAACCGCTTTTAATGTGAAATTCTTCATTAAGATGTTTGAGAATTTTATGTACAAACATAATCTCTTATAACTTGCTGACAAAATAAACAATTTACCTACCTCAAGGTTCGTCATACTAATTGTATGATATAAGGTCAAATGTCATTAAGTAAATAAAACCTTAAAGGTTTCTGTAGACAAAGATTTTGAAGTTGAATTACACAATATCGCAACTCATGTGGATCCATGGTGAGGAACTATCAGCTTGGCTAGGCACCTCCATAAATTAAAAAAAAAAAAAAATTATAGGAAAGTAACCTTCCATTCTATAAAACACATTATGCTACTCTTCTATGTGGATGATATGATTATTACTAGCAATGATTAGACTGACATTTTATCTTAGTATATAGTATGAAATGAAAGATTTTGGGTGGCTAAGCTATTTTCTAGGCTTGGAGGTTGCGTTTGATGCTTCTGGTTAATATTTCTCACAAGCAAAATATGTCACTAATCTTATTTCTCATGCTCGGCTCATTGATAATAAGATTGCTGCTATTCCCATTGAGTTGATTGCAAAATTTAATGACAATGATGGAACTTTTCTTCCAAATCCTACACTTTATCGGCAATTGGTTGGTAGTGTCCTATCTCACGACTAACCCTCTTGATAATGCTTGTGCTCTTAATATTGTTAGTCAGTATGTGACCACGCCTTGTACAACTCATTGTTTGACAATGTTAATTTTTTTTTCCTAACATGTGCTCTCTCTGTCTCTCTCTGTCTCTCAAAAACGAGACCAGCTCTCTCTCATTTGAAAAGCATGACTGGTGCGGTGGTCGTGGCCCCGGACCTTAAGCAACTATGGTCGCCATCGCCTCGCAAGCCTCAGATGACAACGGCCACCCTGCTGGCGTCCTCTCTCTCTCTCTCTCTGATTTGAAAATCAAGATCGGAGTAGTGGTCATGGCTGTGGAGCTAAAGCAATGGTGGTTGTCATCACCTCGCAAGTGTCGGACGACGGCCACCTTGCTGGGTCCACTTCTAATCTCTGTGGACAACACTATAATCCACTTCTTGACTGGTTTGCTTACACTGCTTTCCGGACTAGATGTTCGATTCAGCTCTCTGGACTTCTTTTTGGTATTCTAGCTGGACAAAGCTCGTTTTTAGTCTGAACCAGCTTGAATTATAACTGAAAGGTCATTCAGTATTTTCAAAGAGCAATCGCTTAAGGGCGCCGAAGGATTGGACAAGGACAGTGACTCGCGGACCAGGATGCTTGCTGAGATCACAAGGAAGGATGTCAGTTCGAATCACGAGCAAGGACGCCTGTGGAACCGAGAATGCAGAAGATTGAAACGCTGGATGGTTGGTGGAACGCCACGGACGCTGGGGCGCTGGCGGATGTCAGTGGTAGATACCAGGACAGCGAAGAGAAAGCTAAGGGATGGAGAGGACCACCGGTTGAAGAACACCGTAAGACTCGAATACGTAATGAAATGTGTATGAATAGTCGATGATAGGAAGGTGAAGAGAACGTGACCTTGGGGCGTGAAAGCTTCGCCCACATTCTGAGGATGCGAGCGTCCTGTCTAGAGTCTCCTCAGGTGAGATAAAATGGCGTTAGGATCTTGTGATGGTGTTTTCTTATTATTTTTTAAAATCTCATGATCCAATCTCCGAAACCAAACCAATCTCTCCCAAATCTCCATTCTGGGGTCACAGCTTGATGCAATTAAACTTCACCAAGTTTGTTGTTTCGGTTTTGCCATTATTAGACCTGTTAAACAGGTGAATTAGGTCAAAAATGATCCAATCCAAATTAACCTATTTAACATGTTATGATTAATTTCCATGTAATATAAATGTAGTGACCTATACTCTTGATTCATACCAAACTCATACCAAACCCAACTCATATTACTAAAATACTTATATATTTAACTAATTAAGGAAAACTCATACATGAACGAATGCGGGATTGATTGAGAGCGAGAGATGGTCACAGAGATGGGTTGGATTTATATAAGTTGTGAATTCATTTAATACCTATAAAGTTTGATCTAATCTCATTTACTAAATATAACTAACCCGTTTAATAAGCCAACCCGTCAAATATAGGTCAAGAAATGGATCTATGTCCCATTTTGGTAGATCTAACTATAATTCATTTAGCGGATTTCACTTCAAGCTCGCTCTCTGATCTCCATTTCTATTCCAATCTCACCAAATCATGCTTAGAATTTTACGAAGTAGACTCCAACGAATTTGCCCCCTTTATTAATCTTTAAAATGGTCATTTAATCCTTCTAAACCGCTTGCCCTCCTCTTCGAATCGGCCAAGATTTCTCCTCTTTGTAATATTCTCTTTCACTTGCACTTACGGCGATCTGTTTGTTTGGCTTTTAAGAGCTCAAGTTCCAGTTGCTCCATCATTTTTATCTTTTACCCTTTTTTCAAGCTTTTACCTTATAAACCCCATGATCCGATTCCTTATCCCACCATTTTTATCCTATTTTATCTTTATTTCCTATCTTGAAGTCCAAATTAATCCTAGAATTCAAATTTGAATAAGCGAATTGAGATTGTGCCAACATTATCCGCTTTGCCCCTACGACCTACTTAATGCAAATGAATTAGTCCCAAATGTTATTAGTACATACATGCAATGTGATGCAACGCCAAATGTAAGCAATGCGACTTTGATATTTTTGTTTAGGGGTCATGTCGATTCCTAATTTTATGGAACAACAATATTTTAGTTGTTAACAATCCCTAAACTTTTGATACTTATTTAATATAATTCTCAAATTATGTGAAAATGTTCAATATTATTCTTCTATTTTTTTTTTTTTAAATCAACGTAATTTATTGATTTGGCTTCCAATCCGCTACATCTAAATGATGGACAAAAAAAATTGCTGAACATAGATTCCCACGTAAGATATTTAACTCAAACTAAAATATAATAATTCATGTAATTTGTTTAATTTGATCAATTTGGAAAAGTAATTATCCATGTTATTGATGACTTAGATAGTTTTATCTTCATTTGAGTTGACTGTCTCACGAAAATAATCCATGTGTCAGGTTATTCTTCTATACACAATTCAAATTACTGGATTGGAAGCCCAATCAACAATTTACATTAATTTGAATTAATTGAAGGATAGTGTTGGATATTTTCATATGGTCTATAGACTAGATTATATATTTACAAACAAAATTTAGAGATTGTATTGAATAAATTAAAAGTCCAAGGACAACATTGTACATTAGGCAAAATATCATAGACCACACAACAAGTTAAAAATTCAAGAACGACGTTGCACATTGGGCCAAAGTTCAAAAACCATTTGTGCAGCTATCCCATGAAAAGTTGGCAACCCAAAACTAGTAATTAACTTAATTTGATAAAAGCTAATAAGTCGTTCTAACTTAGGTTGGTAATTTTATATAGGAATTATTAAATTCAAGTGTTAATAAATTATGTAAGTAAAAGTTGGTAAAATTGTCTAATATTTGGTCATTTTGCAAGCTAACAAAAAAAAAAAAAGTTTATTTGTTAAATCTAGTGGTAAATCGCCAAAAAAATTACCTAGAAAAATGGTGACGTCTTTTTTTTTTTTTTAAAATCAAGGGAAAATTTCAATTAAGGGCCTAAAGTGGAATCGTTTTCTCAAAAAATGGCATAAAGTGGATATTGTATCAAATAAGGGCCTGAAGTGACTAATTAAGTCTCGAATAAGGGTTTCAACTTGAAAGCCAGTCAAATCTTATTTGCAGCTAGGGGTATTTTCATCTAAAGACTTTTTTTTCTTTCCTTTTTGTTTTTCTTTTCTTTCTTTTTTCATCTTGCTCACCTCCTTCTTGACAAATGCATCAGACTCCTCACACACGAGCTTGCACAAGTGCAAAACAATTTGAACAATTTAGGAAAAGGAAAAAACAAAAAGATATTCGAGAAGTTATGCAGTTTTGCAAAACTGCAAATTGCATACTTCGTTACGCAGCCTCCCCATTAGCAAACTTCAAAGCGCATGCTCTACATTATGCAATTTTGCATCCTCACCCAAGAACTCATTGATTTCGGTATAAGTCGGTTTTTAAGTTATTCGCAAAAGATTACCTTCTCCGATGATGATAATGAACTTGAGAATCAAGAAATATCCATCAGTGAATTTTGTTTTTATTCAATTTGCTTGTAAAAAAACTTATTATGGCAATTAAAGTAATAGTTTCATGCTCTCCCCGCCAATGAAATTGCCTATGCCACGATACCTTTCACTCGTAGCTTCTTGGGAATGTTTTATTGGGTCCGGGTTAGATTATTCATAACATTCATAGACGTAGATTGCATTGAGGTGGAATATGTGGCTTCTTGAGAGGGCCCAATTGTGTCGTGCATGCTGGTTATTTTCAGAGACTGCTGAATCATTCTAACCCGTGATTGAAGATACTCGCATTTGGTGGCAATTCGAATTAGACAGCACTCAATCTAAAAACGAATGACTCTGGTCTACACATGTTCAAACAAATTTGTCTCTCTAACTCCAAAATATTATCTACACAAATTTGAGAGAGAATAACAAGATGAAAAATGTGCAAAATCTCTTAGAAATTCCCAAAACCACGTATTTCACTGAACAAATCAATGCACTTGAATATCATAGAGAATCCTCAAAAACCTCTAATAAATTTGGCTTAGGCACTTCAATCTAGCTTCTCCTCACTAAGATCGATCATAGCTTGCGTGAGCACCGATTTGAATTCAAGAATCGATGACAACGAGGGCAGCAAGCTAATGCCTTACACCTCATCATGTTTCATGCTTGACCACGACCACAAGATGTGGGGATCGAATCGAGCTGAGTGTCACATCTTGGTCCACTCATGCTCAATCTAGGGCTTGGATTGACCTTCATCTTTCAACAAAGGTACTGGAATTGCTGTTGAGGGCAATGACAAATGAGGTTGAGGGTGTTGATAGCTAATTCGGCAAGGAAGATAAAGATGGACTTTGGAGAACGCGATCCAAAGAGTGAAAAAGGCGAAGGCATGATGATGATGATGAATAAAAGAAAGAGAAGGAGAAAATAAATTTAAAAGAAAAGAAGGAAAAAAAGTATTTAGACAAAAATACCCCTAGATGCAAATAAGATTTAGTTGGCTTTTAAGTTGAGGCCCTTATCTGAAACTAAGTTAGTCATTTCAGGTTCTTGTTTGAGACAATGTCCATTTTGGGTCCTTTTTTAGAAAACAATTCTACTTTAGGCCCTTAATTGAAATTTTCCCTAAAATCAATAACTTCTTTACACTTATCAACATTTGTTGAAATTTATCAGTATTTAAAAAGAATCCATACCTTTTAACACAGAATAATAGAGTTCCACGTCGCCATAGCCACGTGGAGTCCAATACAAACTAGAAGAATATAATCCTAGCCACAACAAAATAGTTCAGAATTAACAGGCGATAATTAAAAAAGAGTTTCACTTCATAAATTGCTCTTTCAATATCTCTCCATGCATTGGCACGTAAAAGAGAGCATTTCTCATGATAAGAAAAAAGATCCATCTTGATGTCGACTTTTCCTTTCATTTCTTTGAGGATAAGATGGGTCAAGAATTTGGGACCACGTCCGAAAAGAAACTACACAAGAATTGTTCTGGCATATACTGCTTCATCTCCCCGGCATATCCGAAAATTTGTGCGAACAATGGTTTTATAAAAGAGGAGGTTTGATCAATCCGAGGACTCGAGCTAAGCCAGTCAAAGCAAGAGAGACAGAGTGGGGTTTTGACATAACAGTGCAATTCTCCTTTGGCAGAATAGAGGCATTGTATGCAAAGGTCTTGTATAGCTTCTGTTCCGCCAAAGGAGAATTGCCCTGTGATTCAGACTCCACCAACAACAAGTTGATTGCTTAAAGAAAGATTATCAGCGCAAGTTAGGGTTTCTTCTTTTCCCTTTTCCCTAGCACTGACAAAAGTATTATGCCATCTAGAAACCATCTCAATCTATTTGCTTCCTTTTTTTTATTTTCAACAAGAAAAGTGAGTTCCAAATAGATATGTCCATTTCTCTCCATACATAACATACTTCGTAATGCATTTTTATGAGTGAAGTACATCATATCTCATCCTTTTGGCAACAAAAACATGTCTCTTACCTTGGGCAAATTCTTACCTAAACCTGGATTCACTTGGACTAGGTCCAACATTGCCGTACAGTTTGAGGTCTGTGATTTGGTTCCACAGAAGTCCTTTCATATAGAAATACTCTTAATTGGCATTTATAGTAAGCCCCTTGATGAATGAAAATTACTCTAATGATCTCTCTTTCATGTAAAGTTTTGCAATACAAAGTTTGAACAAATAGTCCTGCTTAGTCTTGCTCAATTACGAAACAAATTATTATCTCCTTCCAAAGATGTGAAGCCAAAGATTATCTTTAACGAGTAATGATTTCTGAATGTACACATAAACTTTGTTCGAAGAAATATGATTGCTTTGACATGCTAGCCCGGAAGAGCTTTTATAGCTCCGAGCAATGTACCTCTTTTTGTCAGGAAGGAGCATCCCTTCCTCTTCACCAAGAAGTGCTGCCATAGCCCTGATCTTTTTCTTCAACCGGAAATGCTTTTGTAGCCTGTAGCGTTTCACCTCCTTTTACCAGGCAGGAAGTGCTCCTCATAGACCTGAGTATCCCATCCTCTCCATCAAGAAGTGCTGCAATAGCCGTCAGCGTATCTTTGTCTGGAAGTGCTTTTGTAGCCTGGAGCTTTTCGCCTCTTTGCCAGGAAGTGCTGCTTGTAGCCCTGAGCATTCCAAGCTCTCTGCCCGGAAGTGCTGTTATAGCCTCGAGCACCCTTTTTTTTTTATTATGATGTTTCCTGCACAAAAGTGTTTTTTATAGCCCAGAGTACTTCGCTTCTTTTTGCCAGGAAGTGTTGTCCGTAGCCCTCAGCGTCCCATCCTTTCCACCAGGAAGTTCATAGTCTTGTATTCGCATTCCTCGCACTAAAATTTTAGGATAGGATGCCGATTAAATATCTATTTGAGCAAAATTGCGAATATTATGAACCAAATATCGCCCGCATCTCTCTCTCTCTCTCTCTCTCTCTCTCTCTCTCTCTCTCTCTCTCTCTCTCTCTCTCCAGTGGATTTAAGCTACCTCCAGCTAAGGTAATTGATCATTGCTGCATCTGAACAAGGAATAAGATAGATGGGTGAGGTAAAAGGAAACTCACAAAGAGGAAGAAGAGAAAAACAATCAAGGAAAAATTACAAATAAGGACCCGAAGTGAATCTATTTTTTCAAATAATGACCTAAAGTGAACATTGTCTCAAATAAGAACCCGAAGCGGACTCATTGTTTCAAATAAGGATCCGAAGTGATCAAGTTAATCTCTATTGAGGACCTTAGTTCGCCAGCAGACATTTTTTTTTGCAATTAAAATAGGGGCAATTTTGTTAGAAATTTGTGATTGGAAAAAAAGGGAAAATTCTAAATTAATTAAGTTTAGGTTATTCATTTAGATATTTACATTTTCTTCTTTCTTCTCCCCCGCTGCTCCTCAACCAAATCGCTGCCCAGTCATCATCGCGACTCGATTGTTGTCGCTCCTCACCTTGCTCGACCGGTGGAGAATTTGGGTCTCCGCAAACAGGGAAAGAAGCATCTAGTTTTCTTCTTGTTTTTGAATTAGTGCCTCAATCAGTGGAGAATTTGGGTCTTCGACTTTGCGGAGGATGGGTACAAAGAATGGGAGAACTTTGGTCTTTGACTTCGGGAGACCATAGAAAACCTAGGGTTTTTTGTTTCTGTTTAGGTTTTTTGTTTCTGTTTTAGGATTTGTTAATTTTCCCTATATATATATATATTGGACAAAATTGCCCAAACTCTTATCGTCAGAAATGTCACATGCTTGATAGCCGGCAAATATTTGGCTAACCAGCAAGCTTAGGTTCTTATTTAGAATTGATTCAACCACTTCGGGTCCTTGTTTGAGACAATAGGTCAACGTTAGGTCTTTATATGACACAAAGTTCATTTCGAATCCTTATTTGAGAAATTCGATCAACTTCAGATCCTTATTTGGAATTTTCCCGAGAATCAACGAGAATAAGGGAATCTCGGCCAAATAACAAAGGGAAATGAAAGAGAGAAAAAGAAGAAGGGGAAAGATTGAGGAGATTGCAAGATTCTGAAAACAAAGGGAAGTTTGGAATTTCTTTTTATAAAAGAGCATCGACAATCATTCGGTGAAAACGGAGATTCTCATGCACATTAGAGTGAGATGGAAAAAAAAAAATCCAAAGAGAAGACATAGAATTATTGAGAGAAACCGGAAATGCAGGTAAAATTAATTGTTCAAAAAAAAAAAAAAAAGCCCTTTAGGCCCTCCCGTCATCATCACACCATCCTTGCAAAATGGCCGGCAATGGTGGGGCGATGGCTAGCAACCCTTGTTGACAACGAGCAACAGCCCGGTGACTCTTGCCCAAATCTAGCCAAGGGGTCAGTGAGGGTTTCAATGATTGCTGAAGCCCTAACAACCCCCACTAGCCCATTCGAATGATGGTGGACCAGTTGTGAGAGGGTCCACAGGCCTTGGCCTGGATTTTTTCTTCATTTTATTTTTTTTAGATTTAACCTTCTTTTAACCTAATTTAAGTAAGAATTGGGGAAAAAAAGATTTAGACTTTAACAGTGTTGATTTAACCTTATGTTTCATGTTTTTGTATGTTGACACCATGAAGAGAGAAGATAACAAGAAAAAAATATGTCAGCATTTTTTTTGTTAGCCAAGTTAAAAGGAGTTATCGAAGGACTTGACAATATCAACTTAATAAGTTTTGGGACTTAATTGCATTTATGAAAATTTTAAGAAGTGCACTTTATGAAAAATTTTAGGACTTTTGGTCTTATCTAGAAAATTATTTTAGTCACTTAAATTAATATCAATACCTTTTTATAAAAAGTTTGGAATTTTAAGGCGTGGTTAAGAAAAATAAATAATGGTCAGTAATAGATAAGAAAAGTAATAATTAAAATAATAAAATGCCGTAGGTAACTTAAATAACAATTGATAAGTCTAATTAGTAATTATTTGGATAGTAGTTGGTAACCGTAGTTTTTTTTTTTTTTTTTTTTGGTCGGTCGGTAACCCTAGTTAAAGTTAGTAATTCCGAGTGATGTGAAATTTAAGATGTCGGCAATATTGATAAATAGAAGTTTGTAAGCATCAAGAATAGTTGACAAATTAAAAAGGATAGTGTCGGTATAAGTCCCTGCAATATTATAAAAAATTAAAATCTTTTTGTGCTTTTCAAAAAGGGGCGGATCATATGGAGTTAGGTTTAACCGTGTTGGTTTTTCTTCAAAGATGGAATGACCGCAACCTCCCTCCCCCACCCACCCCCCCTACCCCCAAAAAAAAATAAAAACTTCCAATCCTTTTCTCTCTTTCTCTCTAAAAATTATTATGTAGGCCAATCTTGTCATGTAGGCGATAGCACACTCCATTCAGTGCTCGACACATGTCCACATGGCCCACTAGTTAGTCTTTTTATCTCTCTTTACTACGCCTTGCGTTTATCTTCTTCTTCATCGAACTTTTTGGACTGTGGATAAGGTGTATTGGAAGCAAATTGAAACAATCAGCATAGGACACATCTAACCCCACATCTTGTTGAGCGTCTCAATGGACGAACTTAACATAGGGATGCTTATAACAAAACAAAAGGAGACTAAAGATGAACATTTTTTTAAATGTACTAGTATTATTTTAAAACAAACAAAAAAAAGGTAATCTGGACAATTTTGAATTTCAAACAATAGTATTGGCAGGGTTGGAAATCCATGTCATCTCAAAAAAGTCTATAGCATCAACTCAAGGACAATGCATATAATAAACAATGTCTAACTACCTCAACACAAACATGACACATGGTACAAAACAACTAACACAATTATAAAATGTGTTGTCTTGTCTTGTATTGAATAACACGATTCATGTTTGTGAATACATGTTAACCTGTCTACATAATAAACAAGTAAAAACACCCATGCACATTAATTTTGTGTTAACAAGTTTAACACAAATCTAAACAATAGGATTAATTTCACTTCATATCACATCTAGAGTGTCTTATTGAGTTAGTATACTTTCATGTATAATGTCTTTTGTAGTCTTATATATGTATTTACTTTACTTTTTATTCTTTTTAAGATGGGTTCAACTTGTAAGTATAAAGAAAGTGTTTAAATATATTTGGATTAACATTGTCCAATCATATCATGTTAAGAGGAACTGCACAATAACACATCAATTTAATCATGTCAATTCTAGTTTATATGGGTTAAGCAAATCAATCGAGCTAAGACACAAATTTTCATTACACTAACTCTTTATGCAAACGCAAACCTGTTCAATTGTGTGCAATGTCATGTCATACAAACTAGTCTTGTTGAGAATTGTTGACCATATTATAGGACTTCTAACAATTAGTCACGTTGAGAATGGTGGACCCTAAGCATAGGGACTAGGGGTGAGCAGCGGTCAAGGGTCGACCCTGGACCAACCCTGGACCGGCCCAACCCTATCGATCCCAGTCTAATTCCCAAGGGGACTGGGTCGATCCTTGGTCCTGAAATTCCAGGACCAACACTGTGCCGGTTGGTCCTCGGTCCTAAGAGTTTTTGGGTCGGTCCAACCCTTAACCAACCCCGTATATTATATTATATTATATTATATTATATTATATTATATTATATTATTTATAATTCTTTTATATATTCAAAATTAAGTAAAATGTATGTTATATTATATTATATTGAGACGTTCTATCAATAGCACTAATAGTAATTTCAATTTAAAACTTTTGTTGAGCATTAATTAAGTGTCGTTTGTTTTGTTTTCAGGTGTTTAGAAGTTCAAGTGAATTAACAAGATGTGAAGTTATATATTCATGGTTTTATATTAAGTATTTTGAACTTTTTATGGTTTAATTGTATTTTACTAATGAATTTCAGCTGCACTTTGCTTTTCAATTTGTGTCAAATGGGAAAAGTTTTTGAATAGTAGAGTAGTATCAAGTTGCTTGCTACGGTAATTTGCTAGTCAAGTGGTGTGAAGCTCATTTTTTGGTTGAGTGGACTCAACATGATCAATGCAGGAAAACGTTTTTGCATATGGTGTTATGAATATTAAAGATAGATGATTACAAGAACTTTTCATCTTATCTCATATCTCGATGAGTGGTTAGCAGGTACGAAATTTCTATTATTGTGTCATCTTAAATTTGATATATATATATTGGTATTTATAGTTTAGTTGCACAATGCCGCATTATCGATGGATATGTAATTTGAATTTGTAGGTTTGCTTTTTTAGGGAGTATAAAAAATAAGACAAAAAAAATTATCAATTAGTCCCGGATTGACCCTAGAACCAGACCGAACCCAGTGGATCAATCCGGTCCTTGGTCCCAGGCTCAATAGGGTCAGTCCTCGGTCCTAAAAATTGAGGACCGACATTGTATGGGTTGGTCCTAGGGTTAGGGAGTGGCCCGGACCAACCTGGACCATACTCACTCCTAATAAAGACTTTTGGCAATATTATCTCATAAAAAAAATAATTATAGTGGGAGTAATTCAATTGACAGCTTAGTAGCCCAATACTATGTGGTAATTTAATAGCAGAAAAAATTAGTGAATTATGTTGATTTAGGTTAGTAATCTAAAAAAAAAAAATAGAGTAAATTTAATGGGTCATTGGCCAAGGAAAATAAAAGTTGTTACCCAATAATAATAAATGATGAATTAACAAGATATAAATATTAGGAAGCGAAATGAAAGTTGATAATCCAAAATTAATAGGTTACTTAATCCGACAAACTTCATAAGTCCCTCGGTTGATAATTTCATATAAGACTTAGTAAATTTGAAAGTTGGTGTCATTTGCAAACTATCAAACAGGCATGGCAATTTCTAAAAAGTATTGGTAAGCTACCAATAAGTTTACTGAAAAACAAGTGATTTATTAAATATTTGACTATTTTTTTCTTTTTTTTTTACACTTATCAAAATTTATCGGTATGGGAAAAAAGAAAACCATACTTTTTAGCACGGTATCTTAGAATTCTGCATAACTATAGCCAGATGGAGTCAAAAACAAATTAGAAGAAAATAATCCTAGCCACAATATAATAGGACTAAGATTAAAAAGCAATAACTAGAAAAGTCTGCAATTTGTCTCAATATCTCTCCAAGGAATGGCACGTAAAAAGATAGCATTTCTCATGAAGAGAAGAAAATATCCATCTTGATGGCGACTTGTCCTTTCACTTCTTCGAGGAATAGATGGGTCAAGAATTTGGGACCATGTCTGAAAAAAACTTACGCAAGAATTATTCCGGCATATACTATTCCGCCTCCCTGGCATATCCGATAGTATGTGCGGACAATGGTGTTATAAAAGAGGAGGTTGGATCAACGCAAGGACTCAAGCTAAGTTAGTCGAAGAATAGAGAGAGAGAGAGAGAGAGAGTATGTGGTTGTGAAATTACAGTCCGGTTCTCCTTTGGCAAAAGAGAGACATTGCATGCAAATGTCTTGAAATAGCTTCTCTTCCGCCAAAGGAGAATTGCCCTGTAATTCCCACTCCACTGTCAACGAGTTGATGGCTTAAAGAGAGATATAGAGTGGGTGCAAGTGACGGTTTCTTTGTTGCTTCTTTACCTAGCACTGACAATTTTTTATGCCATGTAGAAACATGTTAATCTGTATGTTTCCACTATATTTTCCTGGAAACAAGAAAAGTTAGTTTGAAATAGATATGTACATTTCTCTCCTTACGTACCATGATTCATAATGCATCTCCATTGCCATTACCATGTACATCTCTCTTCTTGCCGTTGAAACAAGAAAAGTGTTTTAAAGGATTAATTCTTACCTAGATCCATGTCCATGGACCAGACTCATCATTGCCATTATTCATGGGCGCCACACGTGTATTCCATGTTATCAACCGTCGTAACTGCTCTGGTACGTTGGACCCGATTCAATGTAAGAGTCTCTTCTTTTTAAACTGATTAATCTTGCTTCTTCATTGGCAGGTTTGCGTCGTGCCTTTGCAAGCTGTTTTTACAGGTGAAGCTTGGCTCCGACAGGACTAATAATCCTCAAGAGGTTGGTTAAATGGCAAATCAACTAGTTTGAATGTGGTAGATTTCATGATCGGATTACGATGTACATCTCTCACTAATATAATCTTGGGGAACGCAGTTACTATCTATGAACCTAATAGATTTTTTTTTCTTTTTTTTTAGCTCCTTGTTTAAATATGATCAAAGCTAATTAGCATAAATGTTCTAAATCTGGCCATGGTCTGTTTGCCATTATCCAATTTATTCGAATTGTTGTTGATTGGGTATTGTGTGTAAAAGTGATTGCTGTTTCCTTACAAAGATGAAAACCAACTTCAAATTCAATTCCAGTAGCATGGAGAGCTTTTTCTTGAGTTATTGAATTATATTATTAATTTCTTACAATGTTTTTGTCTTATACTAGCTTAATTGATATTAAATTAGCTACATCTCACCTCACGGAAGCAAGTTAAGAGTAGTTAAAGACTGATTCTGAAAGGTAAATTTCATAAAAAAAGTTTAGGAGGACCCACCCCCATTTTGGGTAGACACTCAATTTTCTAGTGAATTCACTCTCTCTCTCCCTCCCTCCTCCCTCCCTCCCTCCCTCCCCATTTGTTTCCTTTTTCATCCCATCTAACCAAGAAAACTAACTTTATTTATCGCCTTCTCTCATTACTTTCACAATATAAATGCCTCATCACTCCCAATAAGATACTATTTTCTCTAGTATCCTCTAGATACTATTTTCTCTAGTATCCTCTTATCAGTTGGCCTATAGAAGGTTATCAATTTAAATTTATGGTTTCATCTTTCGAATCACAAAAACTCCATAATAAGATTTTATTTTCATGATGGCATATGAATAAACAACTGATTGCCTATTATTTTTTAAATAGTTTGAGCGAAACTATATCTTAGAAAAGAAAATTAAATTTCAATCTAGTTATCTAATTGACCTTGACCTTGTGAGCGTTGGCCAGATAAATTAGTAGGTTTCTATCAAGAAAGATGACTTACTTTGTGTTTTACTTTAAGCTTTTAGACATTCTATCTGAATTGCAAAGGGAGTTGAAATTATAATTACACATTCTTTATTGTCAAACTCACGTCACGTTATTTTAGAAGAAATTTTTAAGGTTTTGATCCACTTGCTATGAGATTGAATCTTTAATTAATATAATTATATTCTTTATAATGTTAGAAGTAGAACAGCAAAAAAAAAGTTCTCTTTATTTTTTTTTTGTGCTTTTTTTTTTTTGTTGATATTCAAATATGATATAAAGATAGACATTTTAACATCTCCCCACGATTCTAACAAATTAACCATTTCCATATTATGATGAATTTTTTTCCATTTTGGAGAAAAAAATACAAGTCTACTTCTTCCTGTACGGGGAAAAAAACGAAAGAAGGCAATATTATAAAATAGTTTGAGATACGAAAACGGTTACTCATAAATTAGGAATGACAGGAAAAAGTCTATCAATAAATGTATGACCAAGTCTGCTGTTACAAGGGTATATTAACCCGTCACCTCAAAAAGGTGCATTTTAGTCAAAAGGAGCGTGGAAATAGCACCGCCAAAGTTTATGGGTTTGCTTAATATGTTTTGAAATTTGGGCTACTTTTTTTTTTTGGTAGGGGAAATTTGGGCTACTTTTGATAACAAGAAGGTGCAATTTTTTATTTTTTTTAATACATGCTGGACTTTGTACAACGGGAAGTTTCGTGAAGGAAAAAGGATTTGTCTTCAAGCAAATGCAACTGGAATCTAATCTTCCATGCATAGCAATGCCATTAGTACCATTTCTAGATCTCCCAACTTAGTGACCAACAAAGTGCCATGTATATAATTAGTCGAGGTGAGCTGCATGCTTTGATTTTCAAAGGATCCGAATAAGGCAACTGTTCTAAGTCATATAGTTGCTTTGATTTTCCCTTTTTGCGCTTGGATTGACTGAAGGAAGGAAATGGAAGCTGGAGAAGAACAAATTTCCACTCAATGTCGATCAACCGAAAATATAAGATGATGATAGCCGACGAGGACCATAAAAATCTCGTTGATCTAATACAATCATGCATTGGGGCATCTCCAACGCCTGCTCAAGGTTCAGGTCATTGTCCTGGATTTGGACGCTCCTTACCTCTTCCAAGTCAGGGTCAAGCTGAAGCATTTAGGCCAATAAGTCCCAGTCATGGTCCTAGAGTTGGACACTCCATACATCCTCCGAATCAGGTTGAAGCATTTAGGCCAACGAGTCCTAATCATGGCCCTGGAGTTGGACACTTTATACATCCTCCAAGCCAAGTTAGAGCATTTAGGCCAAAGTCTTGGTCATAAGCTTGGAGTTGGACCCTTCATATCTTTTCTGAGTCATGGTCAAATTGAAGGATTTAGGCCGGCAAGGCCAGGTCATAGTTCTTGTCCTAGGACTGGACATGATCATTATCCTCCGGCACCCCTGAAACCCTAATATGTCATTTCTCGCTACCCTAAGTTGAGCATGGAGCAATAGAAATGTCATAATCATGGTGGCATTTTTTATGCCCTTAGTATTGCATACTTTGATGACCTTAACATGGTAGAGCGATGTGATTTCATACATGCTTAACCAGCTTCATCAACAAACTATAGAAATTTCAGAATATTTCTTATTAGCTTTGCCTAACAAGTTTTCTGTACTTACGGCAATATGTATGGGATCCAGAATATCAATGAGCAAATTTTTTATCTGTTAATCACCAATCAATTGAACGTCCAATTTGCGACTAATGTACAACATCGTCACCGACTAACAAACGCCAGGACATGATTGGACTCTTGAACACTTGCCTTCCCGATCATCGTATTAAGCGATTCTCTATAGGATCGTGCTTGCAAGGACAGTGTGGACATGTAAAGTTACATTATAAAACTCACTGGGTTTTGTGATTTGAGTGTTATACAAGACAATTGATAAAGACCAGCTAATCCAAGTTGAACTTGCATTTTGATATTATGTAATGTGCAACATCAAGCAATATGGAACACCTTTTGCTGGAATCAGATTGCCTAGTGCTTGTGGAAGCCGTGCAAAACCGTAGCTCGACACCATGGAAGAGCAGAGCCTTATTTGCTGAAAGTGCGGTGCTTCTCCCCTGTTTCCCTAACCTCCGGATATGCTACTGTCGACGAGAAGCCAACTTCATTGCTGGAATCATATTGCCCATGGGCATTGTTTACTTCCATCGAATTGGGCTGTCTCACCTCCCCAACCCCTTATGGACCTTCTTTGCTTTGAAGCCCTATATAAGGGTTATTCCCTTTGCGATCATAAATAATATTCTATGTTTTTCAACCAAAAACAAAAAAACAAAAACATCAAGCAATATGGTACTACCTTATATGGAGAGTGCGAGAAATTTTCAAGTTCCTTCTTTTCACCGTCTTCTTTCTGGACTGTTTTATGTAGCTATGGAACCTGACATCCCATCTACAAGCTCGATTGATGAACTATCTTATTTTCATCTTAAAGGTATATTCATGGAATTGGATTTGGTCACCCCGAATGGCTTCTCTCTCTTCCCTTTTAGAGAGAGAAAATCCTTTCGAAGCTGGGACGATGAAATCTTCTCTCATCATTTGCCACTTTTTATCTGTTTTTCTTACCAATGCCTTTTCATCACTCTCTTCGGCCGCATCCAATGATTTAGAATGGTTTGTCGTCGGTCAATCAGGTCCTTCACAAGCCCTTTCCCAGTCCCCGCGCAAGAGTCACTGCATTGAATCGTTTACAAACTAATGGACTTACCAAAGACCATATGAAAATAATAACCGTTATTTGTGTCACCCGTCAAATCTTTTCCAATTAATTTACGATTGATTAGTAATTACTGACTTTCATTTGAATCACTTACAAATATTTAATTTTAAAATTTATCGACTTTTTCTTTCGTTGTTTACTAACTTTTGGTTGCTTTTACTTACCAACCACTAAATTCTTATCTTTTACAATCATTTAAAAAATAGAAACCTTAATTAGAGTAGTTGTCAACTTTTTTTATTAAATTACTAAGTCCATTTGTTTCTTATACAGGTCTTACATATATTGATTCTATATGAATTCACGAACCCTCATTTATATGATTTAATAAATTTTCTCCCATCAGTTTACCAATTTTTTGTCATCAACTCTAAAGTTAATATAACTTCAGGAAAAACTTGAAATCTTTTCATAATATACATATTTATTTGAAAGCAACTTCTTCAATGGTCAAGCGAGAATATGGTGTAGTAACACTGAGCTAATGCAAGTTCGGAGTTCTAGTGGATGGATGCAAGACAGATCGAGATAGTAAAAATAAGATATCAGCAATCGACACAGCAGTTGCTAATTATTGCCTGTTTCCTTACTTAGACACAACCTTGTGAAATATGTGAAGTCTCTTAAATTGATACCTTTGAATTTAGATAAGAGTAGCTAACTTTAAAACGACAGCGATCTACTATAAAACTTGGAAACTTTATATTTGCATGAATCAGTTGAAATTGTTTGTGTACCGCATCAGTGTTGCTAACCAAAAATTAATTGGTACCGACCAACCGGAAAGCTTGGTAAGTCACACATATACTTTTGTAAGTTCGTCTAGAAAGTAGGTTAATAATTCATGCACATGGTAACCTAAATCTAAATAAGTTAATTTGACCAAAAAAAAAAAAGTTGGTAACCCAATAAAAAATTATTATATTGAAAAGTAAGTAATTAACTTAAATCAAAATTGGTAATCCGCAACTAATCTGTAACTTAATCGGAAAATTTTGATAAGTCATTAAAATAATGTTAGTAATATCTTATCAGAGTTATTAAATTTAAGACATAGGTAAACAGCATGAATAAGAATTTGTAAAAGATAAGAAAAATTGGTAATTAATTAAAATGAAAATTGATAATAAAAAGCTAATTAGTAGTTTATTTGGAAAAAGTCAGTAACTCCAGTTTTTTTTTTTTTTTTTTTTTTACGTGGCTCTGGTTAACTATTGTTAATTTTTTTTAATAAAGATAGGATGTTTTAAGGGGTCAATACGAAAAACAAACAAAATTGTAAATTATAAAAAAAATTAAAAAAAGAAATAATGTGATCATAAGTCCTATACTAACATAAATTTGCTATCTTCTTTGTTATGTTTCATTTTTTTGACTAGATCCAATAGGGATGTGCAAAAAAAACGAGAACTAGCCAAATTGCTTGGAACCAAATCAAACTTGTTCAAAACCGGTGAATACTAGTTTAGTTCCTAATCCCAAGTGTGAAACTGCCCACACATCCATTCGGACAGGTATATATATAAATCTAGCTCACTTACACTGAAAGTGAACCTTTTCCCTTTTATTTTTTATTTCCTACCTCCTATCCACAACATTCTACGTTAACATCTCTCTTAACTCTCAGCAACTGGTCCCCCTCCCTCCGTGATGTTCTCTCTCTTTTCTCGCATTTTCCCTCTCTTTCTCGCGTGCCAATTGTTGGATGGAGTGAACTGAGGCATCTTAGCAAACGTCAATCTCGTTCGTCATCTTCCCCTACGATTTTCCTTCCTATGGTCGGCGAAAGTTTTGTCTCTCGTGTCGTGGTTTCCCCTGCACATCCGAGCTGAGGCATCTTCGGATCCGTGGCCGTAGGATTGAGGAGCAGCGATCGGCATTTCCTCCGAGCTGCGTTTGGAGGGCGGGGTTTTGATCTTGATAGAGTTTCCTGCGTTGGTGTTGGTAATGTGGGGAGTTTGATTGGTTGAAGCGTTTTGAGTTCAAGGGGTTTTGAGAGAAGGACGAGTGGAAATGGCGAAGCGGACTATAGCTTCTTACTATGTGTTTTATTAATTGATGAATATAATTTTATAGGGATTAGGGATCAGTTTCATGAATCCATCCAAAAACTGAACTGGTAGCTTGATTCTTTGTTCCAATTTTTAGAAACCAGTATTTAGTGGACAGGTGGGAACGGCTTGCCTGACTGTACTCACCCCTAAAATTCAATGATGAGATTTGCCAATGTGGACTTGATGGCATAAATTTTTTCTAACATGGACTTTCTCTCCACATCTCCCCCCCCCCACATTGCCTTGCAAGCCTTGGATGATTACAACCGCCTTGTCGAGGTCATCGTCTATCTCCAACCTAAATGCTCAATTCAACTCTCTAGACTTCATGTTGGTATTCTACTTCAACAAATTTCAATTTAAGTCTGAACCAATCAGACTTTAAATTGAAAGTTCATTTAGTAGTTTCAATGAAAGATTGAGCTTCATTCTCTTCCTCTAGTTCTTCATCGCATGACTCTCACCAAACGAGCTTCTCTTAGTAGATCACAAGGTCAAATTGTTCAAGAATAGAGAGAGAAGGAGAAAATGAGGCAGCACTACTAATCTCACATAATCCTGCAGCCCCTCCACGAGGTGGTCATAATTATCCCCACTTGGGGCAACAGCGGGCACATCAGATGGTATCCACCATCGTGGCCGACCTTAGTAGTCTTGTGGACCACATGACCCATTTTTTGACTCAAAATCAATGGGCCGGGCGAGACATGAATTGTTTGAAAATTTATAAATAGGTTAAAGTGGGTTCACAATATCAAAGCCCCACTAGACGTGAGCTTACGGGCTAAAATGAACCCATTTTCAGCCCATTTCAGCCCAAAAACTTTATAGGTTGAAGAAAAGAAAAGACACAAATAATTTTATTTTTTTTATCAGCCTATTCTTATTCTAAACTTTAAACTTACGTCCCCACCCCATCCCCCGAAGAAACTCCTCACCTCCCCTTCCATGTTGGAAAAGACAAAGACAAAATAATTGACGAGATCGAAGAAGAGACAAAGATCTACGCATGATCAAAGAGACGAATACAATTATTTTTGCTTGCGGGGCTCTTGTCACTATATCTTCTTTTTTTTTTTTTTTTTCTGTTCAGATAATAAATTGTTAGGGTTAAAATAACTTCATTTTAGACCCACGAATACCCATATCTATTTGGGCTTTGATATTATGAACCCATATATCATGTTTATAAATTTTCAAACAACTCATATATCATCCAGTTTGAGTCCAAAATGGGAAATGAACCCATTTTGCTAGCTCTCCACCACCTAGTTGGCGCAAAGTTGAGAGAGGGAGAGAGAGGACTATCGTTTAGACTACTGAGGTCGGCTATTGACGATGTTGAATTATTAATGGAGTAAGCTTGAATTAACTAAAGTTCGTATTCGAATTGACCGTGCTTGATAATCGATTCAAGCTCTCTCTAAAAGGAAAAACAAGGAATTTCATGGAATGTTTCATAAGCACATACTAGAATGAAACATTAATTAAGTTTAAGTTCAACTTCAAACAATGAGTTTTGTCGCTATAGCAAAATAGAAAAAACGATAAATTATAATTTGGAAAATCTAAATATAATTAAAATATCGAAACCCCACATTAACTATGCTCATGAGTTTTTTCGAATATTAAAATCACTTTCATTCAAGTGGGAATCCAATAATTGAGTTAATTGGACTCAATCACATGAATCAAGATAGAATGGAGTATGACTCGAATAGTCTGCAAGGCGATATTGAGAAGAACTCATGTGTAGTTCACCTATGCTTCATAAAAATATGGTCAACGGTCTCAGTTCAAAAGATTTAGGTCAATCAAGTGTAGAATCGTAGAGACTTTAGTTGCCTAGCTTTTACAATTTGAAGTTGCGTTTCATCTTTGTAAGAAACATTCATCACTTTTATACGCAATACTCAATCATCAAAACTGTATAATTAGATAGTGCAATATGGTCATATCTGATTATTGCTAGATTTGAAACACTGATGTTGATAGATTTAATCACATTTAAACAATGAGCTACAATTAAAAAAAAAGACTAAGCTCCCAGATAGTAATTCTGATCCTCGAGATTATTTTGAGAGGGAGATGTGCTTCTAATAATGAAATCCGGCATCAATCCAATTTCCTTTGGATTATCACTTCTATTTGAGCGAAGCTTCACCTGGAAACCTACTTTGAGAGGCATGACGTACACCTGGCAATGAACAAGTGAGATTAGTCGCTTCAAAAGGAGAGACTCTTGCATTGACTTGGATTACATGCAATCGCGGTTGATGATGCGGACCCACATAGGGCTCTTACAAATAAGGGCAATGATGAATTTGATTCATACGAACCTGAGTCTAGATAAGAATTTTCCCTTTAAAATACAAAAGTTCTTGTTGCCAACAGAAAGATGATTTACTTTACTCATGAAGATGCATTATGAATTGCATTATGCATGGAGAGAAATGTACAAATTATTTTGAACTCACTTCTCTTTTTAATCAAGAAATAAAATGGAAGCAAGAAAATCAAGATGGTTTCTACGTGGCATGAAAATATGTTAGTGCTCAAGAAGAAGAAAAGAAGAAACCATAACTGGGCAACTATTTATCTCTCTCCTTTTTTTTTTTTTTTTGGGTAAGAACTCTTTATCTCTCTTGAAGCCATCAAATTGTTGATGGAGTGGGAATTACAGGGCAATTCTCCTTTGGCAAAACAGAAGCTATATGATAAAGGTCACAGGCTTTGCATGCAATGTCTATCTTCTGCCAAAGGAGAACTGCACTGTTATTTCACAACTCCATTCTCTCTCTCTCTCTCTCTCTCTCTCTCTCTCTCTCTCTCTCTCTCTCTCTCTCTGCGCACTCACTTCGATTAACTTAGCTCGAGTCCTTGCCTTGATCCAACCTCCTCTTTTATAACACTATTGTTCGCACAAACTTTCGGATATGCTAAGTAGACAGAATAGTATATGCCGGAACAATTCTTGGATAGGTTCTGTTTGGAAATGGTCCCAAATTCTTGACCCATCTTTTTCTCAAAGAAGCGAAAGGCCAAGTCGACATCAAGATGGATATTTTTCTCTCGTCATGAGAAATGCTCTCTTTTATGTGCCATTGCATGGAGAAATACTGAGAGAGAGCAATTTATAAAGTGCAAGACTTCCCTAGTTTTTGCTTTTTAATTCGAGAGCTATTATGTTGTGGCTAGGATAATTTTCTTTTTATAATTTTCCTTTGACTCCATTTGGCTGTAGCCTCATAGAATTATATTATCCGGTAGTGCTGGAAACAGATTTTTTTTTTTTTTTTATGAGCAATTTTCAACAAGTTGCTGAGTGTAAAAAAAAAAATAGTGATAAAAAAATATAAGTCACTTTTTTTTTGAGGGTTAATTTTTGAAAAATTCTAAACTAGTACACTTTCAAACTTAAATTCCAAATTAACACATCTTTAACAAATTTATTTTATGTTGGTTTCCGTTAAATTTTACTATTAAATTACTAAGTTAGTTGACACGTTGTAGTGACGGGTGCATCCATTTAGGGTTTTATTATCCATTTGTCGCTAGTGTACTAGTTTATGGATTTTTGTGGTATTAATCTAATTTAACGGAAAATAACGGATGATAAATTTATCGCAAATATACGCCTTTTGGTGGTCAAAAAATTGTTTGGAATAAATTTGTTATAAGTGTACTAATTTGGAATTTTTGGTGGTCAAAAAATTAATTTGAGGTAAATTTGTCAAACATATACTATTTTGATGTCTTTCATGACATTAATCATTGTTTCAAAATAGTTCAAGTACTTTTTAGAAAATACCACCGATAATATCTTAACAAACAAATAGTTTCAATACTTTTTAGAAAAAATCACCAATAATCTCTCAATTAACTTGTGTTGTTATTAGAGTTTGTATAATTAAGTCCAAGTGTTGATATGAGAGGGAGAGAGAGAGCTTTTTAGAAAAATCACCAATAATCTCTCAATAAACTTGTGTTGTTATTAGAGTTTGTATAATTAAGTCCGAGTGTTGATATAAGAGAGAGAGAGAGAGAGAGCTTTTTAGAAAAATCACCAATAATCTCTCAATAAACTTGTGTTGTTATTAGAGTTTGTATAATTAAGTCCGAGTGTTGATATGAGAGAGAGAGAGAGAGAGAGAGAGAGAGAGAGAGGAGAGAGAGAGAGAGAGAGAGAGAGAGAGAGAGAGGTTTTTAGAAAAATCACCAATAATCTCTCAATTAACTTGTGTTGTTATTAGAGTAATTAAGTCCAAGTGTTGATATGAGACACACAGAGAGAGCTTTTTAGAAAAATCACCAATAATCTCTCAATTAACTTGTGTTGTTATTAGAGTTTGTATAATTAAGTCCAAGTGTTGATATGAGAGAGAGAGAGAGAGAGAGAGAGAGATTTTTAGAAAAATCACCAATAATCTCTCAATTTTTTTTTTTTTGTCAATTGGTCTTACTCTATTCCTACTCTACACTCACTCCTTGGACTTTTCGCCACGCAGCCATCTTGCACTGGGAGCTCGAAACCCACTCCCGAAACTTACGATAATCACCCACCCCATCCCGAAATCGAGAAGGTGGGGATTTGAACCCCTCACCTCCCCCTTCCATGTTGGAAGGGTGGCCACTGGGACGAATCCCAGTGGTTAATCTCTCAATTAACTTGTGTTGTTATTAGAGTTTGTATAATTAAGTCCGAGTGTTGATATGAGAGAGAGAGAGAGAGAGAGAGAGAGAGAGAGAGAGAGAGAGAGAGAGAGAGAGAGATTTATACCATGATCAGAGAGATGAAGACCGTTACATTTGCATGTGGGACTGTTGTCGGCCAGATTGTCGCTGGTGCTGACAATGCCACTGGCGAGACCAACGAAGTGGGCGACATCGCCGATGGCGGAGGGGCATCATCGATAGCGATTCTATTCACTCTTCCTCCCTCTTCTTCGATATCGTCAGTTATTTGTATCATTTGTTTTCTTCTGCTAATAAAGCTTTTGGGCTGAAACGGGTTGAAAAATGGGTAATGTGGTCCGCAAGACTTATGAGGCCGGCCACGATGGTGGCTACCATCTGATGTGCAAGATGTTGCCTCAAGTGGTGATGATTATGACTGTCTCGTGCAGGGAAAAATTGTCCAATAAATCCTAAATCTATTGCAATTTTTGTCAATTCGATCTTAAAATTTTCAATTTTGCCAATTGAATCCTACATTTTTTTCACTTTTTACCAATTGAGTCCATTTGATCAATTTTGATCGGAAATTACTAACTTGAAGACTACCATTGACATGACAATTTTAAATAATATTTAATGATATTTTTTATTTTTTTTATTTTTTTTTTTATTTGTTTTTTTTTTTTTTAAGGCTTTGAAGAAAAGGCTAGTGAGGGTGGCTAGCCAACCCTTGCCGACCACAGGTGAGAGTCAGTGACCCTCGCCAACCATAGGTGAGGGTTGGTTAACCCTTACCAAGACCGGGCAAGGGTTGCGACACCCTCGTCGGCGAAAGCAAGGGTGCACAAGCCCTCACCCCCGTAATCAATGAGGGCCACGATGCCCTCTCCAGATCTAGCCAAGCAAGGGCTTGGTAGCCTTGCTAGCCCCGGTGTGGTGAACCTCATCGGATTTGGGCAAGGGCTCATGCGCCCTCACTTTCGTTGGCGAGGGCGTCGCAACCCTCACCTAGAGCTGGTGAAGGCTTGCCTAAGACTGGCAAGGGTTGGTCGGCCACCTCGCCAGCCTTCTCTCTAAAACCATTAAAAAAAAAAACCAAGAAAAGTAAAAATTCAAAAAATAAAAATTCAAAAATATTATAAATATTATTAAAAATTGCCATAATAACGCCGGTCGTCCACATTAGCAATTTCCAGCCAAAATTGGTCGGATGGACTCAATTGGCAAAAGGTGTAAAGTTTTAGTACTCAATTGGCAAAATTGAAAAGTTTAAAACTGAATTTGTAAAAGCGCAATAAATTTATGACTTTTTGATCAATTTTTCATCTTGTGGAGGGGTTGCAAGATCATGTAAGATTATTAGTGTGGCCTCATTTTTGGGGTTTTCTCGTTATCGTTAAATGATGTTGGGATGATTAAATTTCTCTTAAGTCTCTCCATCTCTCTCTATTCTTGAACAGTTTGACCTTGTGATCTGGCTTGAGAAGCTCGTTTGGTGAGAGTCATGCAACGAAGGACTAGAGGAAGAAAATGAAGCACAATTGTTCGCCGAAATTACTGAATGAACTTTCCATTTAAATTCTGATTGGTTCAGACTTAAATTGAGTTTCGTTGAAGAAGAATACCGACATGAAGTCTAGAGAGCTGAATTGAACATTTAGTTAAGAAAGGAGTGTCCATAGAAAGAGAGAGAGAAAGTCATATCAATTCTCAAGCTCAAACTCTTCATCACTTCTCGATTCTCGATTTCTAATGCTCCCTGTGAAGGTGATTATCTATCTGTGTTTTATGCATTCGTGAGCCACCGGATGCTAATGGTTGCATGGTCCAAATGAAGAGGACCAACGATGGAGATTCCTTTTATTTTTCATTTCTTTATTTTTGGAGATCTATTTGGCCTTTTTCATTATTTTTTGGGTAGGTTATGTGGGTGAAGGGGTGAGCATAGTTCGGGTGGGCAGTTCACACTCTAGAATTGAGAACTGCCTACTAAGGATTGGTTTCAAAAATTGGAATTGGGAACCGTCTATTAGTTCCATGAACCCATCCAACAATCAAACTACACTGGTGGTCTAATTCGTGAGTAGGTCCATAGAACCAGTCCTGCCAAACTTCACACACTTAGTGTGACATTTTCCAGCAAGCTTAAGTAAAGCAAAAAAAAAAAAACTTCCATATTCTAAGTTGCAATATCAATAAAAAGATGAACACATATTAAAAGTTGAGAGTTGACGCTATTAGTTGATGTGTGTTGACTTTGAGAGTAGAGGCGGTGAGTTAGAGATAGTGCGACAACTCAAACGAGTTAAAAGTGGGACGAGATGAGCACTGATTTAATGGATGTTGAGCTCTAAATTAAAAGTTTTATGATTTTCATTTTTCTTAAATTATTTTTTGGTTGGAAACTTTTCTTAAAAATTAATTTTATATTTATATATTACCGGTCCAATTTGGATGGGTAGGTGGACGGTTCCATACCTAGAATCGAGAACCAGACCGGTACCTACCCGTTCCAATAAATTGGAATCAAGAACCAAATCAACCCCCTTGGGAACTGCCGAATCTGGTCCGATCTAATTTGATTTCAAGTGATTCCAAATTCTTTTGCACAACCGTAGGTGAGGTTGGATTGACCTAGGTTGTGTTGGGTCTCTCTTTCTCCCCTACCAACATTCAGACTTAGTTATATGAACTCTAATAACAACACAAGTTAGCCGAGGGACTATCGATCATTTTTTTTCTAAAAAGTAGTGGAACAATTTGTTAGCTAAGGGACTATCAGTTTTTTTTTTTTTTAAGGACCATAACTATTTTGAAAGAAAAGTGGCTTAACTTTGTTTTTATTATTTAACACTATTTTTTTGACACTTATCAACACTTGTTAAAACTGGTACAAAAAAACATTCCATATCTTTTAGTACGGAATAAAAACATTCCATATCTTTTAGTAGGAATAATATAATTCTATGAGGCTAAAGGCGACAAATTAAAAGAAAAGAATCCTACCTACGACATAATAGCTCTAGAATTAACAAGCAATAACTAGATAAGTCTTGCCCTTCGTATTTCTCTCTCTCTCCCTCTTCTCCCCCTCTTCCCCCCCTCCCCCTAATGCAATGACACGTAAAAGAGAGCATTTCCAATGACAAGAAAACTAAGCCTAATATCCTAAAAATCTCCAAATTCAACTTTTGTCTAAATTTTTGTCTCATAAAAAAACCTATGACTTTAAGTCATATCCCAATTCTATCTCAAACCTTCTTCTTTTTCTTTTTTTTTTTTATCTCATGAAAGATCCACAACTATAAGTCTTATCTCAATTTCACCTTCTAGCCTCCATTTTACACTACAATTTTTAGTCTCATAAAAAACACTAACTTATACTTGAGTCACAAATTTGCCCCATGAACCCTCAGTCCAAAAATTTTCATTGAACAATCAAGAGATTAAAAACTCCCAAGCACAAGCTATTTGAAAGTCTAGAACACGACCTATCTAATCGTGAGAGATGAAACATCCCAAACATGAGAAATCAAAGATCGAGTGCAAAATAATAAGGGCGATTTTAACGGAGGGTCAATGGAGACAGATTTTGGACTCAAATAAAAGTTAATGATTTTTTATGAGACAAAAGAATTATTGTAAAATTGAAACTAGAGTTTTTTTTTATGAGACAAAAAAAGTTGATGATAAAATTAGTACTTGACCTAAAGTTAATTGTTTTTATGTGATAAAAAAAAAGTTTAAGTTAGAATTAGGACTAGAACTGAATAATAATAATAATTCTTATGGAATAAAAAATAATAATAATAAGGTAGAATTGGGACTACATCTAAAGTTGGAGGTTTTTTAAGGTATTAGGCTAGGAAAAATATCCATCTTGACGTTGACTTGTCCTTTTGCTTCTTTGAGGAAAAGATGGGTCAAGAATTTGGGACCATGTCCAAAAAGAACCTACACAAGAATTGTTCCGGCATGTACTATTCCGTTTACCTAGGATATCCAAAAGTTTGTGCGAATAATGGTTTTATGAAAGAGGAGAGAGAGAGAGAGAGTTTAGAGAGAGAAGGGAGGGGGCGGGGGACTATTGTCAGCTGTGGTCCACGAGACTACTGAGGTCGGCCATTGTCGATGTCGAATTAACGGAGTCAGCTTGAATTGACAAAATTTCGTATTTGAATTGACGGTGCTTGATAATCGATGAAAGTTCTCTAAAAGTAAAAATAGGGAATTTCATGGAGTGTTTCGTGAGTTCAAACTTGAATAAAAAGTTAATTAAGTTTAAGCTCAAGTTCAAACAAGAGTTTTGTCACTATAGCAAAATAGAAACAACGATATATTACAATTCAGAAAAATCTAAATATGGTTAAAATATCGGAAATCTAACATTAACTATGCTCATGAGTTTTTCGAATAAAAAAATTCACTTTCAATCAAGTGGGAATTCAATAATTGAGTTAATTAGACTCAATCATATAAATCAAAATAGAATGGAGTATGACTTGTATGGTCTGCAAGGCGATATTGAGAAGAACTTTGTGCAGTTTGCCTGTGCTTCATAAAAATTATCGTTAACAGTCTAGTTCAAAAGATTTAGGTCGATCAAGTGTAGAATCATAGAGACTTTAGTTGCCTAGCTTTTACAATTTGAAGTTGCATTTCATCTTTGTGAGAAACAATCATCACTTTTACATGCACTACTCAATTATCAAAACTATATAATTAAAGAATGCAATTTGATTATATTTGGTTATGGCTAGATTTGACACATTTATGTTAATAGATTTGATCACACTTAAACAATGAGCTATGAAAAAGATACAAAGAAAGTAAAAAAGAAAGAAAACATAGGCTAGGCTCCAAAATAGTAACTGTGATCCTCAAAATTATTTTGAGAGGTAGATGTGCTTTGTAATTTGATAATGAAATCCCGAATCCGAACCAATCAATTTGCCACTAAACCAACTTCCTTTGGATTATCACTTCTATTTTAGCCAGGTTTCACTTGCAAACCTACTTTAAGAGGCATGATTTACACCTGTCAATGAACAAGCGAGATTAGTCACTTCAAAAGAAGAGACTTGTGCGTTGACTTGGATCCACGTACCAAGTGCAATCATAGTTGATGATGTGGGCCTACATAGGGCTCTCACGAATAATGGCAATGATGAATTTGATTCATATGAACCTGCATCTAAATAAGAATTTGCCCTTTAAAATACAAAAGTTTTTGTTGCCAAAAGAAAGATGATTTACTTTACTCATTAAGATGCATTATGAATTGCATTATATATGGACTGAAATGTACATATTATTTGGAACTCACTTCTCTTTTGTCCTAGGAAATAAAATGGAAGCAAGTAAATCAAGATGGTTTCTACATGACATGAAAATATGTTGGTGCTTAGGAAGAAGAAAAGAAGAAATCATAACTTGCACTGACTCTTTATCTCTCTCCATTTTTTTTTTTTTTCTGAGTTAGAACTCTTTCTCTCTCTTTAAGCCATCAATTTGTTGATGGTGGAGTGGGAATTACAGGGCAATTCTCCTTTGGCAAAGTAGAAGCTATATGATAAAGATTGTGGGCTTTGCATGCATTGTCTCTCTTCTGCCATAGGAGAACAGCACTGTTATTTCACAGCTCCATACTCTCTCTCTCTCTCTCTCTCTCCTAAATCCAACCTCCTCTTTTATAGCACCAATTTTCGCACAAACTTTTGGATATGCTAAGTGGATGGAACAGTATATGCTAGAACAATTCTTGGGTAGGTTCTTTTCGGACATGGGCCCAGATTCTTGACCCATCTTTTCCTCAAAGAAGCAAAAGGGCAAGTCAATGTCAAGATGGATATCTTTTCTTGTCACAAGAAATGCTCTTTTTTACGTGCCATTGCATGGAGAGATACTGCAGGAGAGCAATTTATGAAGTGCAAGAATTTTTTAGTTATTGCTTTTCAATACAAGAGCTATTATGTTGTGGTTAGTATAATTTTCTTTTATAATTTGCCTTTGACTCCACGTGGCTATAGCCTCATAGAATTACAATATTCGATACTGATGGAAACGGATTTTTTTAATGCGTAAATTTCAACAAGTTGATAAGTGTCGAACAAAATTAGTGATTAAAAAAAATAAGTCACTTTTCTTTCGAGGGTTAATATAATGAAAAACTCTAATACACCCTCAAACTTAAACCTCAAACTGGCACGCCAATAATAAATTTATTTTTTATTAGTTTCTGTTAAATTTTATAATTAAATTTGTTGAATTGGAAGACATATGACAATAACGGGTGTACCAGTTTAGGATTTTATCATCCATTTGTTGCTCTTGTATTAGTTTGTGATTTTTCATGATATTAATCTAATTTAATAGAAACTAACGGAGGGTAAATTTGTTGGTCTAGATGAAATAGCAAACCTAGAAGGGATAAAACCTAAAAAAAAAAAATTACGAGTCCCTAAATTCGCATAAATCAGTCAATACAGATGCCTCAACACAGAGAAATGTGAAAGAAGGAAAATAACAATGGAAATCCATGCCTTCTAGCCAGCCAAAGTTCGTCCTGAGCAGGACGTTAAAAGGCTCTAACCACCGGGAAAGTCCGGGTAGAGGTGGGTTCAAGCCTTGAAAAAGATCCTGACCCCATTGGTCCTCCCGTCCACAACCCCCTTACAGGGGTAGGGGGCCAGCCTGGATCCCCGCACGCCTTCCCCCCTGAAACATGGGGGCGTGGTACAAGGAAATGAAAGGTCCGGGGGGAAACCCCCGGGTGTCCGTCTTAGAAGAGCTGATGTCAGACCTCTCCCAGCAAAATCATTAGAAGAACCATGGACCCGTCCAACAGCATCTTTGCTTTTAAATTCTCCAGGATATGACCAGACTAGACAGGGAAGAGGACCCTATTTTAATGGATCATAGTTCGGTGGCAAAAAAAGTGTTACTGTAAGCTGAACCCATCCTTCACCTGATATCGTATCATCTCTTTTTGGAGAGAGGCCAATTGAGGATAAGGATGAGGAAAATTTGTAATTTGGCATGCTTTCTTATCTGGCCAGCCCATGATATAGTACTGTGTATTTACAGTTTCTGATTCTTTTGAAGTTGAGATCTTCAATTGATCAAGACTAACATCCCCACCATTTTAATCGGACATTAAAACGACAACAGTCTCAAAATACTTTCCTTTGTCACTCTGCCATATTCGTTCCTTGCTGATGGTATTTCTAAACGAACATGAGTCATAAAACAATGCCAATGTTTGCGAGCTAAAAGGAAAAAAAGAAAAACCTGCTGGAGAATGGAGAGCATGGACTTACAGAAACCTACATTTCAAACAAATCAAGAAAGGGGATGTTCCCTTCTAATGTTGCACCACTTCCATTCAGTCGGACATAAGTGCCTTCTTCACTTCTACAATGACATGGGTCCCAGCCGGCATTCTTCGAAGCATTGGAGAACAAGGATCTGAGTACACATCTTCAGATGACCTATCAAATAGTAGGTGAAGCTTTGTGTCCTTGGATCCAGGAGAAATAACCCAGGTTCTTGTCCTTTGGGTCTTGTACCGAGACTCATAAACCCGAGCCAATGAATCATCATGTTCGTAAAATTCTAAACGCAAGTGCACGTGTCGAACAAGTAATATAATAATGAGAAAAAGTATCGTCCCACGGAGATCGATGATTAATAAAGCAATTAAATACTAAAATAGACTAATTCTAAACTTTATCTAACAGATCAAAATATAATTAAGAATAAATTAAAAACAAAATTTGTAGACTAAATGCAGTAAATCGATCAGATAAATATGTTAAAACATCCGATTTTACAATAACCACTATATATGAATTTCAGATTATTGTAGGTACAAGAACAATATCAAACATGTGATAGCAGAATTTTCTAATCTATTTACTATCATATCTCTAAGTATAGCAAACCTACTCAGCTTATTAATCCACTATATCTCTATGTGAATTAAAATAAACATAAGTGCATTAAAAACTATGAATATTCCCGACTTACAATGAGTCTTTTTAATCATCTTATCACCGAAAGCTACATAAATAACGCGGTATATCTCTATCCACGTTTAATTCATGGTTATATATTATAATGAGCAATTGCATATTATCACTTCTCAGTCTTAAACATGCACATCAGATCATTCAAGTGGTGAATAGTCACTCAAAAGCATTAAGCATAATAATATATAACTCACATAAATGAAATCAATTATAAAACATAAAAATCATAAAATTCACATCATCATGGTTAGGCTACATAATAGCCCTAACAAAAGAAAATTAGAACATAGTAGAAGAAAAAATAAAAATATAAATCAAACCCAGCATCTTGAATCAAAGAACAAGAATTCTGTCACCACTTTTATATTCTCTTTAAAATACTTAAAAAACTCTCTGAAGAATGAAAACGATCTAACCCGAAAACCTAGCTACTCTCTCTCTGACTCTTAATGTTCTCCTCTTCCAAAGTTATATTCCAGATATCTATCTCCTAACGCTTACTGATAACATTAGGAAATAAAATCAAGAATTTCCTGATTTGATATCCATCTTCCACTACTTTTTTATTTGAATTCCTGATATTTGCCATTCTTTTCCTTATCGTCTCCATATCTCATTATTCTACATAAATAAGAAAAATTTAAATAATCAGAAGGAAATCCAAATATTTTCTCATAAATAATGCATTAATTGTTGCCTAAAATAGGTAAAATAACTCTATTTTTATAGAGTTATCACATCTCACCATAAAACTCCGGACAAAAAATTGACAAAATGTTACAATATTTGCAACACAAGGCAAAAGTAACCATTTGAGTCTCTTGTAGTGGTTGGTTAGCCATGATTCATTACTAAATCACTTTGCATTAAGTATATAATGAAGAATATTATATACATAAATAATTAATTAATCAAGAACAATTAGATCTATATATGACTTGAAACACCAAAAGAACGATATGCACAGCGGAATTAAAATGTACTTGTTTGAGCCATTCATTTACTTGAAGAAAAATAGATCAACCTATTTATAATCAGAAATCTATCGAACTGTTAGATCTTTCTTTTTATGACCTATTTCAATATAGCAGTTTTTAATGAGATTAAACGACTGATAAGCATAATCTACACTTTTATAAACAAGAAAATAGACCTAGCAAACCACAATCAATAGTGTGTCAACTAGGTCTCTCCCATTACGGGCTTCAGTTATATACAATTACCTACACTTTAGTGCTCAACTAGGCCTATTATTAATAGATTCCAAAACCTAATTCAATAAGATCACTTAAGAGTTTAACATATATTGAAATATCCATTAACCCGATTATTTAAAATAGAAAATCAATTAATTAATGTAAGCCCATATTATAGGAAATTTTCAACATTCTCCCACTTAGGCTACATTAATTAACTTACTTTTTATTTTAAAAAAATTATATTGAAAACGACACTATCAAGTTAATAATTGAAATTTTGTTTTATATGACCACAACTTTAAAAAATAATAATCAAATGACGACATCTCAAAACCAAATCCAATCCTATATAACCTCGGTATAAGACTATGAAGATCAATATATTAAGAAAATACTACAATACATGACATTCCATTATCACATAAAATAAGCATTATATTTTCATGAATCATAGATTTAGTAGTGTAGTAAGGAATAAGGCCAACATGTGATCAAAATGTATACTATTTCTTATTAGTCCTTAATACAATTTCTCAATGACATGAAACTACGTTAGTGTAATTTCTAAACAACATGAAATTGCACGACTATGTCATAATTCAACATGAGATATCATAATTAGTGACATCAAATTGTCTTTAAATTAAAATTTTGTTTAAAGATGTTGTCTCCATTTTTAACCAAGTCTTTAAGAGTATAATATTTGATCTCCATATGTTTGGACACATTGCTAATCTTGTCATTCTTGGAAAAAAAAAACACAGCTATAGTGTTATCACAATAGATCACCATAGGTCTGACAATAGAGTCCACAACTCGTAATTCTAAGATCAAATTTCTAAGCGAAACAGCTTGAATTGACACTTCGTAACACACTACACCATTCTATTCAGGACTGCCAGGTATTTTATATTGAGTGACATTACCACAGTCCTACAAATATTTAGCAAACGGTCCCATTTGTTGTCTAGTTTCAGTATATTGCCCATAATACTCACTACCGTGATTAAATCTGACAATCTTGATAATTTTTCCCAATTATTTCTCAACTTCAGTGTGAAACACTTTGAACATGTCAAGAGCATCGGTCTTCTCCTTAATTAGATAAACATAACAATAACGAGAGAAATCATCACTGAATGTGAGGAAGTACTTATTTCCACACAAGGTGGTTGAGTATGGCCCACTAATATCCGTATGAATTATCTCTAATAGATTTTGATTGCGAGTAGTGCCTTCTTTTCTTGGTTTTAGTCCATTTTCCCCTCATACAATAAATACAAGTCTCGGTATCATCTAAGTCAAAAGGATGAAGAACATTAGCCCTAATGAGTCGATTTACCCTTTCTTTGGAGATATGCCCTGATTGTTATGCCATAGCAATGAAAATCTTTCTTTGATTAAGGATCTCTTAGTAACCTTATTCTCGACATTAAAAAAAATAATATAGTATATCGGGAGATAAGGATAACCAATATAATCCATCAAACAGAACACAATTCCCAAAATTCTGGAATCATAACTCAAATCCACTTTTTTATTTACAAAATAAAAACAATATCCATTTTTGTCAAGCAAAGAAAGAGATATCAAGTTTCTCCTAAATTCAGGAACATAAAAGACATTATTCAAAATAAGTTGAAAACCAAAGTCTAAATTCAAAACAACTATACATATGCGCTCCACATTAACTCAAATATTGTTTCCAACTTTAAGCTTTGACTCCCTCAAATTTAGATTTCTCAGATCTGTAAGACCCTATAAGGTAGTAGTTATATGAATAGTAGCACCAAAATCAAGCCACCAAGAATCCAAAGGAACATCAATCAGATTTGGTTTAAAACAAATCAACAACTCATCTTTGTGACTTTCTTTTCTAGCTTTTAGCCAAGTTTGGAACTTGTAACAATTGGCTCTCTTGTGACCTTGCTTCTTGTAGTGAAAACACTTAAAGTCCTTATCTCAATTTCTCCCATGATTTTCATTTTTCTTGAAGTTTTGGCCTTTTTTTGGACCATGAGCATTTGACCCTTTAAGCTTTCATTTTTCTCTAGATGAACTCAACTTGGCATTGGCAATTAAGTGGGCAGACTCATACTTCTCATTATTTAACTTCTCCTCCTTAGTCACACATTTGGCAATCATGGCATTGACACTCCATGTCTCATTCTGAGCACTATAAGCAATCTTAATATGGCTAAATTTAGCTGGCTAAATATTTAAGGCGTGATACACAATATAATTTTCATAAATAAGAATTTCATAGGTCTTAAGTTTGGATTGAATATGGACCATCTTCAATATAAATTCTCTAACACTCATAGCAGCATCATATCTCATGTCCGTTAACTCATTCAGTAAGTTCACAACTTCAGCCTAATCTGAGACTCTATATCTTTTTCCCACTACCTCAAGGAACTGTCTCGCATTCGTATATTTTGGTAAACCACTAATGAGATGCTCAGTAATTGACCTCTTCATAGTAATGAGACTTAGTCGGTTGGAATTTTCCCATCTAGCATAATGGGCCTTTTGATCTACAGTATTTTGATCATTAGGCTTGGAAGGTTCATCTTCATGTAGAGCTAAATCCATATCCACAATTATCATAGCAAACTTTACATGTTGCTTCCGTCTCTTGAAGTTTGATCCAGTTAACATTTCAACCATAACATTGTTGTTATTTACAGTAAATGTAATTGTTTGTCATACATAATGCAATAAGATCAATTATAGGCAATAAGTAATTTAACAAAAATAATTAGTATATTATGAAGTTTATAAAGCGACAATAAAGAAAATTATATATAATTGTCAAGGATCCATCCCCTTTAGGCAAACAAATCCTTTAAATTATATATCTCCATGATATCAATATATAGATATGATAAGGAGAATTGCATATAATCATTAAGGGCTTATTTGCTTTGTGCAAATAAGACCTTTAAATTATACATCTCCATTATCACAACGGAGAGAGGAATTATATATAACTCTAAAAATTTATC
This sequence comes from Eucalyptus caleyi, assembly GCA_014182885.2. Lineage (NCBI taxonomy): Eukaryota > Viridiplantae > Streptophyta > Magnoliopsida > Myrtales > Myrtaceae > Eucalyptus > Eucalyptus caleyi. The sequence continues at coordinate 41,694,939 of CM024470.2, forward strand.
CCATTTAGGAAAATAGAACTTTTGAGTCATACATCCCCATCAATCTTCTCTATTATATCAATATAGAGGGGATTTACATACAATTTTCAAAAAAATTTATCTCATTTGGGTAGATAAATATTTTTCAAATATGCATACCTATCTTTTAAACTGGGAATTAATTTTCATGTAATTTTCAAATTAATATACACAATAACCCCTTTAGGCGAGTAATTGTATATACTAATTTTATCAATAGGAAACTCAAAAAAAAATATTATAATGTTCAATTTAATCAATGCCCAAAATTCATCTAACAATATGAAGTACTTTATGACATGTGCTTTCCAATATCTTATTGCACTTATCAACTAACAATTTTTGCCACAATTTTTATTTTTATTTTTATTTTTTTATTCTATATTTTTCATGTAATTAAATATGGATAACAATAAATAATTCCAAATAGATATTTAAATATGCCTAAATTATAATTAATCGTACCAAATGTTTGTTAAATTAAAGTTAGGCATACTAAAAGAAAATTAGAAAATACACTCATTGGACCCGCGAGGCCCAAGCCTTCGCCCGGCCCACGTGGTTCAACTTCCTGCTTGGAACGGGGCCAAAATATTGCCGCAAAGGGCCCGAAGGAATCGTAGGAGCTGAGCCTAAGATCCACTCGCAGGAGCTGCACCCAAGATCCACCACGTAATCAATATTGCCCCCCACTTGGGCTACAAGCCCACGCTTTCAATAGGCTCTATAGAAAGGATTCTAGGCTCACGCCCAGAATCAGGAACAAAAGAAAAAACAATGGGCTTACGCCCATATATTGGCCTAGTAGAATGATTCTAGGCTTAGGCCCAGAATTAGGAACAAACAAGAAATAAACATAAAAATAAAAATGGGCTTATGCCCATGATACAGGCCTGGCTCAGTTGGAGGTCTTCTTTAACCTCCAACTGAGTCTTGAAACCTGCAAACCAGGTCACATGACCCGATTTCGACCCGAACATCAAAAAACACATAATTGTTGATTTTTGATGGAATTTATCCATGGGTCTTGCTTCTAACATCATTATAAATTGACCAGAGTGAATTAAACGAAAAACAAACAAAAATATCATCCATATTCAAGCTTCAAAATTTCGAATCTAACATACATGGCCGAAATTCGGTTTTCTCAAGTTTAAGCCCAAAAAACTCACATTGATGCAACCAAAAGATGCTAAAACACACACACACACACACACACACACACACACACACATATATATATATAACAATACCTACGCAACAATTTACAATGAACATCATTCAATTGAAAGTAATTTAAAAATTCTAGAACTTTTTCAAGGTATAAACCCTAGAATTTCATATTCAAAATTCTCACTCAATTCTCAATGAAACTATACAAATTATATATTGTTGGAAAGATCTTGATATGTAGAACAAAAAAATCTAAGGTTTTAGAATCAATCGATCCAAAAATCCACATGAAAAAATAACAATAATATTTGGTTTAAGAGAAAAATTTCGAATTTGTTCATAAAAAATAAAAATAAAAAATTGGGTTCTACAATCATATATGACCTGCTCGATACCACATGTAAAATATTATCTACATAAACAACTAGTTAATAAAAAATAATCAAATCCATAAATGACTGTGAAATACAAAAAAAAAAAAAAAAAAAATGATATGCACAACGAATTAAAACGTACTTGTTTGAGTTATTCCTTCACTTGAAGAAAAATGATCAACCTATTTATAATAAAAAAAAATCCATCAGAATGTCAAATCTTCCTCTTTATTACTAAATAGCTTTTAATGGGATTTAGGCATAACCTATCACTTGTATAGACTAAAGATGAGACCTAACAAACCCCAATCGATAATGTGTCAACTGGAACCCTCCTATTACGAGGGTCAATTAAATACAATTGTCTACACTTTACTACTTAACTAGGCCCATTATTAATAGATTCCAAAACCCAATTCAATAAGATCACTTAAGGGTTTAATATATATTGGAATATCCATTAACCTGATTATTTAAAATAGAAAATCAATTAATTAATATAAGTCTATATTATAGGAAATTTCCAATATATAAAAGACAAGTAAAACCAAAAAAAGGAGAGAGGCATCCAATCTCCTGAACCAATAGGAAGAAATTATTGCTAATATCACTGCATTTGATATTTACTCGGATCCCCATTTTTTACCCTTCTTTGTAGAATTACCAATAATCAGAAGCATACACATGAGAAGCAGACTTCCTGAAAGAGAAGCTGCAAAAAACGCATGCATAATTGTAGACAACATGCAGGAACTAGGCAGTCTTATCACTAATTTTCACCTTCCCATGCAATTGCTAACAATAAATGACTAATGCATTTTTTTTTATGCCCTTACATTTCTTCAAAAAAAAAAAAAAAAAATGCATCGATGGTCACCACCAGAAGTAAGGTCTGAATGTTTATCATCAAACTGACACAAAAAATACACAGAAAAGGAACAAAAACAAAAACAGGCGATTAGTCTTCAGTGCAAGCACAAATCGAATGTCGAATCTTCCCATTGTTTATAGACCAAGACTTGACCAACCTAATGTCATGGACCGACCAAAGACATAACAAAGTAAGTAAATTGCAAGAGTAAATGGCAAAAAACTTACTTGACCAGGCGATTAAAGCAACCACATAGACAAGTGCATGAAGTGTGAGATTCGATTTCTAACTAGGATGGCTAAGCAAAGTGAAGTTAAAAGGGTGGGATGACTTAGTTGCAGCCTTGCATGCTAAGTCAAGTCCTCATAACTCTAACTCAATCAAGAATGATACCCCAATGCGACACAGCCTCGTGAGCAGAGGTAAACATTCTTGACACCAAGAAAAAAATTTCGAGATTAAGTTGGACAACCTCTACTATGCGGCTCGTGGTCAAAGTCGTATCCAACTCAATGCCATCCTAAATATCCTAGCGCGGCCCAAGTCCGGCAGCAGGTTGTGTGTACAATAATGTAGTGTTAAATGTAAGTCATGCACAACAATTTAAAGCAAACGACACTTCAAAAACTCAAATTTAAAACATCATCCCCAACTCCAACTTGCAAGACAAGGGTTAGCAAAAAATACTCCCCTTATACCTCCCATCTGCAAGAATATTTAACACCTTAGAAATGTTAGGGACGTACACAGGATTCTCGCTGCCAAACAAAAATATTTTTTCAAAAGAAAAGAAAAATTGGCCTAAGTCCACTAAGAGTTTTAACTCAAATCCCTAGTGGAGTTACCAAGCTATCGCGACCTAAATTTTAGGTGCACCACCTAAAATTAGGCTAATGGATTAGTATGTCTAAACTTAGCTCATGCTCTCTTAGGCCCATACCAATTCATGACTTAGGTTCAAATATTAGTTAAGAGTCACCGCTAATCAATTTACGGTAGGTCGATTAGACACCTACGTAAAATAATGGGAGAACTATTTTACTTCAACGAACCAGAGACTTTGGGTACAGGGACTTGGTTACACTAGACTTCTCTAATGCCCTTTCGATACCATTTATTTTTATTTTCAAAAATGTTTTTACTAGTAGTTTGAATTGATTTTAAATCTATCTCCCTAACATGTTAGGTGATCATGCGGGTGCGCAATCCACCAATTTAACACCTAATAAATAAGAAAATGCAAGGACTTACCTCGTAGCAACGAAAGCATTTGCGTTGTTAGATCAGAATTCACATTAACAACCCTAGATATGATTTCTAATTAACATGCAATTTCTTTTTCTTTTTTTCATTTATTCAATGAGAATCATGCAATGCATGCTACTAATTTAACGTGAAATGATATGACATGGCAATATGATCTACCTATATGACATAAAACGCAGTCTATACTAAATAAAATATTATATAGAATTAAACTATCCTAATATGCAATGACGTGCAAAGAATACCCTAATTCTAATTTTTTTCTTCTTTTTGTTTTTATATTATTTTTGTTCCTTTTTTTTTTATAAAAATTCAGAAATCAAAATTAGCAAATAATTAAACATGCAATTTAATTCAGTGAAACGAAAATCTAACATCCTAAATTTATGTTTTTGGTATTTTCTATTTTTAAAAATTAGCAATAATAAAGTTCGTACCCTAAACATGCAAGATAACCCTAAAGCATGCAATATTCTAACTCAAACATATTTCAAGATAAATAAAGCAATCAAGACAAGACAAGCTATTCAAAATCATCAAAAATATCAGATATTGTCCGATTCAAGAGATAATATTTCGCTAGTAAAATCAATAAATTGATCTTAAGCCTTAAAGATCAAAGTATCAATTTTATTCCCGCTTGATTAATTATTTCATCTAAATCCTTATAGATGAAATAAATTTAAAAAAAAAAAAAAAAAAACCTCAAGTGCGGTTGCGAATCGGGTGGTATGTCATAATTTCCAATTATGCATAGGGAAATATTTCAAATAAGGATCACCCAATGCGGTGGCTCAGCTAGGTAGGCGTTAGATTTCCACCGAGGAGGTCTAGTGTTCGAAGTTCCTGCAACGCAAGTTGCGAAAGGCTAGCTTGAGACTCTTGGCGACTTACCCGGTGGCACGTGTGTGGTGGCTAGCATGTTTCGCCCACAGTGGTTTACCCCGATTGCCAGCCGTGCGGGGTTCCCTAGGTCACAAAAAAAAAAATATTTCAAATAAGGAAACAAAATAAATAATGATAATAATAACAAAAGAATAAAATAAAAATAAGAAATCTACCTAATTGGAATTTTAGGCTCCTAAACTAGGGTTAGCGAATGACGGCTTGGTGCGTCGCTAGAGCAGTGGTTCACCATCGGTCGGAGCTCCGGCAAAGGTCCGGCGGCATGTGGCGAGGGAGGAGCAGCAGCGGGCAGGGACAGAGCAGCTTGGGTTGCAGTGTCGGGTCACTGGTCTTCAGCTCCGAGCAGTGTTAGCGCAGCGAGCAGGGATGTTGGGCTGGTGCAGTCGCAGGTGAGAGGGATTCTGGCAGCGTCAAGTCGCAGCAAGGACAGCGGCACGGCAAGATTGGCGGTTGTTAGGCGTTGGTGCAAGAATGGCGGGGACGCGGAGGTCACTGAGGCACGACGTCAACCTCCAATGGTGCTGCTAGGTGTCGACACTAGGTGCTTTTGGTGTCCAGCGTTGCTGGTGCGGGCACGAGGACACAAAGGTCACTAGGTCGCGAGCAAACGCGAGCTCAGCTTAAATCTGCCGGCATCGAGTCATCTCAGCGAGCTTCACATGGAGAACGGCAAAGCGGCAGTGGTGGAAGTGCAGTGGCGGGGCGGTGAGGTGGCGAGGCGCGGTGCCGGCGGCGTAGGCGGTGCCGGCGCGAGCACGGCCGGTGCGGTCGAGGGAGCCCTTTGGAGAAGACCACACTGTAGCACATTTTCCTTTTCTTTCGACCAAGGCAAACTAGAGTTGACCTTTGACTCTTCCCAAAAATTTTCTTTTGGGATTTTCAACTCCTAGACAAAGAAAAAAACTCCTCACGTATTTGATCTCTAATTTTTCGAATTTCCCCCACTTTGTCTCCGTACACGCACCACACCTTTTATAGGGGAAAATTTTAAATCTTTGTTGCACATTTTACTTCCAATTTTGCTTGTGCATAATCTCCTGAATATATCGTTGTACCCCACGTGATATTTTGTTTTGTATTTTTTCGAATATTCCATCCGAAAATTTCCTTTTTGCTCAAAATATGTCCCCAGTGTATATTACCTGAATATGTGAAAAATCTTGCCCTTACTGTCAGTCCAATAAAATAACGCAAAATAACATAAATGTTTCTAAACTATGTGTCGGGCAATTTTTATTATTTATTTTTTGGGGTAAAAATTAACCCATTTTTTATGCAAAAATTTAGGTGTCAACAAACATGACCAATAAAAATGGATTGCCATCTCTGTTAGCAGTTGAATGTTCGCTAAGCAAGTTTGATGATTGCATTCCATCATGCAGATTTTGAGCAATTCAGAATCTTTCCCACAAGATATTAGAGAAGAACACGTTCTGATGATAAAGGACTGTCGCGGGAGGAATTTCTACTTGAGAGGTAATGAGGGTAACATTTAAGTAAGAACATAGATAACTTACTTCAACATCATGCAGTAAAATCGCACCATCTTCAAGTCCCAAGACAACAAACTTGCCATTAGGACGCCAGCATAATGATGTGATACATTTGCCTAGAGTAAATTAGAATGATTAAGAAATGCCAGTATTGATGACACATTAAATGTGCAAATAAAGTGAGTTCATTGTAAACAAAAAAGAACACTAGAGAAAATATCTCCTCTTTAAAGTTTTCGTCCCTCTAAACAAGATTGTCATACAAGTATGCAACACAGCTGGAGATATATCCTACTCGAAAGTCAAACTACCACTAGCGAGCTTGTTAATCAAAATGACGTGAACAAATGCCCTTCTGTAATGAGAAGAAGATAAATAAAACTTCAAGGAATACTAAATCTCTCCTTGTAGGGCACACTCAGTCAGTAAAAGAATCCTCAATCAATAAAAGAAGAGGAGTCAGTAGTAAATTACATTGTGAGAGTCACCATCAGAAATCTAGGAGATTTTTTTAGATGCCCGATGACATTTAGATGGTATTCTGCAGGATCTAAACCTGCAAACTCCAAGCGGCATCAAGCATTTCTGCATCTGACATATCTAATCTATCTAGCATAAATGGCATCCCCCAATTCATGTTAATTATTTTCATGGACACTTTAACTGGTGTACAAAGAAGGGCAACAACCTAATTGAGAAGTCGATAAGGATCCATTGCACCAATAAATAAAATCCCTTCATTCAACTAATACCAGCTTGGAATTCTTTACTCGCGACCAAGTCATCTTTAGATTTCCACTCACATCACCATCATTCACTCTTCGTTTTTGTATAAAAGACCAACTCCTTGGATCAACATCATATCCTCATTTAGACTTCCACGCACTTGATACCTCTATATTCATCCAATTCTCTATCGAACGCAATTCAAGCTAGATTGGCACTTACAGTGGTCCTTATGGCGAAAAAGGAAGAGTAGCGCATTTAGGAAAAGCTAAAGAAGTACATCAAGATAAGGCCAATGACTCGTGGGATTTTTTTACTATATATGTACTAGTAACTTTATTCTATGAAATTCCATATGAACTTCCGAGAGATAAGAACACTAATAGTGTCATAATTGTCATACGGCATTCACTTGAGTGATATAATTTTTTTTTCCGCTCACTTGAGTATCAAATCAATGTAAAATCGTTCATTTGAGTGATTATTTCAACAATTCGTCCTAGTTGGCTTTTTTACTTAATTTTATATTCCAATGTGGTTTTCTAAGTCCAATGTTTTGTCCAACATGGCGAGTTTAAAAAATGTATGTATCTCTCTCCTTCTCTCTAAAATGATAATGTCTTTCTAAATGCTTTGTCAAATGATAACATTTCTCTCTCCCCAAAAGCTTCCTTTATGAAAGTTGTAGACCCCATAGAAGAAAAAGCTTCGTCTCTTCCGTGCGTCTTCTGTCTTCTTCACTCACTCACTCACTCTCTCACTCACTCAATGTCATCTCTCTTAATAAAGACTAAAGGCATGGGAAAAGGCTACAATGTGGAGGGAGAAATCAGGGCTTGGTACGTGATGAATCTTGTTGGACTTCATAGCCCCAATAGCAAAAAGCTTGACCTTTATCTTGGTTTTTTTAATATAATGGCGAGCCGTTACTCCTGCTTATGCTCCCCATTGCAAAATTGATAAAGTGTTTTGGCCCACTTTGAGGTATGAGAGTTTGGCTATGGTGAACTACGGATTTAAAATCAGATATCATCATATCCTATCCATTCTATTGTTTGGTGAACTACGGATTTAAAGTCAAATATCATCATATCTTATCCAATCCATCATTTGGTAAACTACGGATTTAAATTCGGAAATTTTAAAAACAATAACATTAGGCAAGTACAAATTTGCAAGTTTAATATTCACGAAATCATCCAAAACAATATATCTTTTTCAAATTAGCAGATTCTCATCAAATTTCATGATTACGCATCATAATAATTTTTTCCGTTCCTTTGAAATAATCTTTTGGTTACCCCCTTCAACATCAAATGTTTTTAGAATAACCTCAATTTCAATATATTCACTTTGAAACATGAATTCTTTTTCTCTCTTACAAGTTTTTCATTTGTTTCCATTTTGTTACAGGTCCAATACCAAATCAAACAAATGCCCAATTAGAACAAAGCATAAAGTCCAAAGTTCATTCGCTTTTTTTTTTTTCCAGCTGTCACGAGGATGCAATGACAGTTTGTCATGTTAACAAACGATCTCTGAACAATTCGCATTTATGAAATACATTACATTTGTTGAGTATCGGCCAGCTGCATTTTGACCAAAGTAAACTCATGTCCACGTCCAGATAAAGCAATAAATGCGAACAATCTTGACATAGGTTTTTTGCCAAAGAGACAGAGAAACTATTTAGGAAAATAAAAGACAGAGGCAAAGAATATTATAGATAATGGTGTTCTTGGAAATCAACATAGAGATAAAGTTTCAAGTCATATCCACCTCTTTTCAAGTCATGGCTACAACCGAAAGGTCCAAAAAGATAACATTAAAACTTATAGCTAGCCCCAAAAAAACCTTTTAAAAAATAAAGAAGAAAAAAATAAAAAGTAGGGAGAGAAAGCATATCTCCTATAAGCTCAAAAACAACTCAATATAACTAAAATCATAAACACCAAATATAAGACTCTAAGACAAATGTCCAATTTGGAACAAAGCTTAAAGTGCTAATCTAATACGACTTCATTCACTGCAATCCATCGCTCCCAATCATCACTCATTCTCTTCTCTCATCGCTTGGTGAAGTAATTCCACAAATGCTTTCCTATCGTCTCCTTGAAATCCCAAAAATAGATGAATATTCTCAGGATCCTTCACAATTTTTCTACATAAGTTTATTCTATCCATAGTACCTAAAGACATTTGAAGAAGCTCCTCATTGATTTTTCATTTGTCATTATCCAAATCCTTGGCATGTCCGATGTGGCTAGCAATCATCTCACCCCTTCTCTCATCTCTTGTTTCCAGCTTTTTCCAAGAATAAGCCAAAAGTTCTATCCATGGTACTTTGATCTCAATTTTTCTAAGCCATCAGCTCATTTGTCACTTGCTTTAGCCTTTTTTTTCTTTAGAAAGAATCAAAAACATTTTGTGTCTGAGAAGATGATAGTGGTGGTAAGTTTTGACTTACACCATTGGTTGCCACATTATCATGATTTTCACCTTCCTCATGATCTACAACTACATGAGCTTCTGAAGGGTCTTCACTGAGATTTCCCTTGGTATGGTCTTTTCCAAATACGACCGCTAGTCGATCATATTGAGGGAAGGACTTCCCTCTCAAAGAAACATCTCCTAGATAGGTCTACAAAGAAAATATATTATTTTGTTAAAAATGAAACAATTAATAAAGAAGAAAAATGAGAAGAAGTGACACAAACCTTGCAATATTTTTGCCAACTATCCTCAGAATGAATATCAACACAATGTTTTTCATGGTCCCACCCAAAGCCACTTTGATTCCTCAAATCATATAGTGTTCTTATCCCGAACTTCCTATAACGTCCCCTTTACTTAGGTATTGTAGGAATTTTTTCTCGCCTCATGAGTTAGATTTATGTGTCCATTACTGTAAATTTTATGTATATGCATTTACATTAGATTGTTTAATGATTTGGAGACCAAATATTTAGGTTATAGTATAGCTTCTTGGCTTTGAGAATGAATCAAATGAATTAGTAACATTAATTTAAATAGTCCAAAAATAATAATATAATTGCTATATTTCACCTAAAGTTTGCATTAGTACTCTTTCCACAAGTGTGCAAACTGCAATAAAGCTAAATAAATGCCTACATACTTATAGTAAAAGACAAATGCACGCATACATGCATGCACACATTTGCGGAAAATGAATGATTAAAAAAACATATTTCTAAAAATGGTCGTTTGTCTCACTCACAAAATAAATGAACAAAAAAATTCATTTTCCACAAAAATGCTTACCCATAATTTATTTTACACTGAAAACAAATTTCATTGGTAATAATTTCAATAATATAAATGATCATTTTTAAGAAAAAATTTTCTAAATCATTTATTTTTTACAAAAGAAACAGACCCTTAAATTGACAATTGACTGTCCAATGGACTATAATTCCTTAATCTCTATTATTCTAACTATTGTCCCATCGAAAAGGGCGATCCTCATGTCTCATGAATACATATTCGATCAAAAGACATGAATTTCTTTTCATTTTGTTTCAACTTTAATTTGTTAACATAACATCGAAAAAATGGAATTATTTATAAAAAAAAAAAAAACCTTGTTTGCGTCAATTGGAACCTTTAAAAATCACAATTAAAATTACATGTGCTTTAATCCAAAAGATCAATTCTACTTTAAATGCAAATGACTTTTAGTAAATAAGAAATTATAGAAAGATTAGCAGGATAGAGGCCGTTGGGGGTCCTTGGGCCAATTTAGATCGACACCCTAGCCCTCGTGGTTAAAGACCATCAAATCATCAATGTGATCACTAGAAAATGGCTCTAGGAGGTCTCTGTGTGGCCTTCAAGCTTGCCTCGACAGCCACGAGACATAAATGGATGAATAGATCTGCTTTCGCTATAATTCTAACACAACTAAATTCTGCTCTGACATTGAGATTTCTTTCCCTTTCTTCAAACTTTGAGATTTGTTTCCCTTTAAAGATCAATATATAAGAAGTCTAGGGTTACAAAATTGAACCTGATGGACAACATAAAGACTAAGTATGGTGAGCAATGTTTAATCCTCTTTCTAGAGATTAGAACATTTAGATCTCACAAAAACTACTCTTCATCCGATCAGAATCAACTTTGGTTTAGAGCTTTTTGCCTTGATTCGCCTAGCTCCAAGGATGATGAGGCTGGAGAACAACCTCCCTCATGAGATTGTCCTCGAAATTCTCAAGAGATTACCTGTGAAACCTCTCATGAGATTCAAATGTGTCTCCAAATTGTGGCTTTGCACAATTGAAGATCCTAACTTCGTGGCCATGCACTTGAAGCACTCCGCTTTGAGTGGCGCAAATTGGTATTTCTTCTTACAGATTGGTACTTTTCTCGCGATCAAAGAAGCTCTCTGTATCCACAAAAGTCTCTTACATCGGCTTCTCAGTCAGAAATCGAAGTTCCATTTATTAGCCCAAAGGGGTATTATGGTGTCGTGGGTTCGTGCAATGGATTGATCTGTTTTGCTGAGACTAATGCTGAAGATCGCATTCAAAGGATATTTTTGTGGAATTTATTCACTAGAAAGCACAAGGCGATTCTAAGTTCGCTTCCGGATTATCCGTTTGTTGACATGTATGCTGCTCATATGGTTCTAGGATTTGGATACAGCGATAGGATTGATGACTACAAGGTTGTTAGGATTACTTATTTTCCTGATAAATACGGAAGATACTTGGGCGAAATAGATCCTAAAGTTGACGTATATAGCCTTGGTACAAATTTGTGGCGGACAGTTGAATTCAATTTCAAGTGCGAGCTGAGCCACTTTTCGAGGGTCTCTTTCAATGGAAATTTGCATTGGCTATCGATGGGTGTCGATGAGGACCGTCGCCGATCCTTTAGATCAATTATCACATTTGGGATAGCAGGTGAGGTCTTCAATGAAATGGCATTGCCGAAGAACTGTTTCATTGGAATCACGTATAATCGTGCTTATCTAGCAGAACTTTGTAGCTCGTTGGCGCTGCTAATTAATCGCAGGGACCCGATAGGTCGATCTTACGAGAAGTGTTACATTTGGGTTATGACTAAATATGGCGTGCCTGATTCTTGGACTAAGCTGCATACCTTGGATCTCAATGAAGGAGTGTCAAGATTTCACGGCTTCACAAGAAGTGGGGAGCTTCTTATGCAAACATACCAACATGAGCTGATTTCGTGGGATCCGAGCGTGGGACTGACCCGACTCCTTCGAAAATTGGGGAGATTTGATCTAGTAACTATGGTGGAGAGCCTGGTTTTCCCATAGGAACAAAATTTGTTGTTGCTTTACTATTGTAGACAAGAAGATTAGATGTCTCGATCTAATTCATGCCAATTATTAAAGAATGATGAGAACCAAGATACTTATGTCAACTTGTAATTTATGCTTCTTCATAGGCCATATTCATATCTGTTTGAAATGCAAATTGAATAAGGTGCCTCGAGACAGCTGACAACTTTAGCATATTGTTTGAATGTTAATGTAATACTTGGAAAGCTCATATTTGCTTTGATTCACTTCTATTAATGGCAAGCATCATGATTCATGTTTTCTTCAAGGGCTATAAAGACAACCAGATGCACATCTCCGACCGTAGTAATTGTTATGTACTAATTCGACTTGCATGTAGAAAGAGAGAAGCCGAGTTCTTTTTGCTGGAGAAACTTAATTCTCGTAAACTAAATATTCCAGTGAAGAAATACTCCATTGATCCTCCAAGCATGAAAGCCTTGTGTGTGATAGTTCTAATCGTATTAGGCCATCGCAAACAACTCTTCTTGAGTTTTCTGATACCTTTGTCAGACAATAAATCTACCCCTTAATCTGCAAGCTGAGGACGGCACACTTCAAATCAGAGCCTCTCCTGTATCCATCGATTATGTAGTAGATGTTCGCACGCCAAAATCGTAATGATGCTTTGATGAAGCACTTATTTAAAATGTCAAATGCAGATTTCACTTCCACCAACATCCCCCGAATAACTAGTATTCCTGATGGTCGATGTGAAAGGCTTTTGACAAGCTTGTAAAATATTGGAAGATCGAAGACGGGACATGGATTCTAGAGATATGCATTCAGCAAAGGGCATGAGAAAACTTTCTTGAGCTTCACTTATACAAGTCGAGATTAGGCGCTTGAAATGCTTTGTGACCTAATGAGAATTATGTCGGTTTCTCAACATGGAGGATGTTCACATGGTCCGGGGGTATCAAGTTCAGTCGTAGGCATAATTACTAGGATATTGTTATGATAATGAGAAATAATTTTCTAACGGCACCTTTCCTCTTTAAAAAGAGATCGTGCCTTCCTTGCCTTTCAATTTCTCAAAGAAATCGGTTAAATTGTTTAGGCTGTTTATTTGAGAAATTTGGAAGGAAAATCTTCATTATTGGGATGACAGTGAAATTCCTCAAGGGATGAAGACAAAATAAGGAAAATGATTTATGAGGAGAAGACCAACAAAATACCCACAACAATACGAAATTTATCATTATGTAACTATTCACATAATCACAATTGAGTGACCATGATTGAGAGAGCTCACATCAAGCAACCATGGCCTCGAGCTTCATGACTTGAAGCTCAAGTGGCCATGGCCATCACTAGCTCAATACTCAAGCATCATGGTAGCCTCGAGCTTCGTGGCTCAAAAAGATCTAGTGGACATGACCACTGCAAGCTTCACGATTAAAAAAATCTTGCACATATGGCCATTGCAAGCTTAAATTAAGTGGTCATGGCTACAAGCTCAAGTTCCTATGACATCCATAGACCTAAGCTTGAACATCCATGGTTGCCATAAGCTAGAATTTGAGCCTACTCTATGGCAGCTATAATGGACTATCTCTCTCATAGTTTTGTTTTCATTTATATTGTTTAATATGGCATATATTCGGCGTCATATAACATTGTTGAATGATCTGTAACATGACACATATATTCCAACATTCGCATCAACAATTTTACTATTAAATGTCAAAAAAAATTGACTGGCATGAGAAAAAAATTAAACGGGACATTTTCTTAAAAGTTGAAAGCGGCTTTTAACATCAATAAATATAGAGGGATATATTAATTTTTGGAGAAATATAGAAGAATAAAAAGTGACATTATTCCTTAAATAAAATAAAAGCCCAAAACCCTCCCTCCCTTAATTCTCAAATCCGGTTTTCCACATTTTACAAAGTGAAAATTGTGATCAACATGCAACCATTAAAAATTCAACATGACCATACCGTCATGCTAGCAGGGCCCTATGATCCATTTCCTGCTGTAATCAAAATCAGGCCCAATAAACCAATTGGGCCTCTAGTGTCAGGCCCAAACTCCCTAGACCCATTTAATTAAAAAAAAACAGCCCACACTCATTTAAACAAGGCCAAGCCCAAATCTACCAAAACTATCTAGACCCAAAGTGATCCAAACCAAATCTAGGCCAAACTCCCCGAATTAGACAAGTCCAAGTTCGTCAAAAATAAACCTACTCAAACCTGCTCTGGGCAAGGCTCAGTGCAGGGCCAGCCTCGCCTTGGCCTGGCGAGGTCAAGTCTCACCGGTGGCTGGGCGAGTTGGCGCAAGGCCGACCCTCACTAGGCCAAGGCGAGGCCAAAATCACACCGGCGGTGGTCAGGCGACGAGCAATAAGGAAGAAGAATAGAAAAAAGGGAAGAAGAGTAAAGGATCATTGAGTCGGGCTAGGCGCTTATGTGATCAGCGTCATCACCTAGGGTGTCGCACCAAGGAGAAGTGGAGGACGATGATGAAGTCTTTGATTGCTTCTTCACCATGTGGGGTCGATGATCAAACGGAGAAACGGGAAGGCGAGCCTCCGATTTGGGGTTCTTTCCGCTCGACTAAGTTTTTGGCTTCCGGTAGTGCGAGACGTGTCCCTTTCAAATGCAGTGTGGCGGCTATACAGTGGATCACAAGTTCAAATATACGTACGGAATTTTGGACATCTAATACATCTACGAGGCTAAGATGACGGGGCTTGCTTATCTTGGAATGCTTTTGTAGACCTGATCAATGGACGACTCCAGCCGGACCTCGAGCTTGAAATTCGTTATTCAAGCTCGTCGGAAAATATTAATAATCTCCATTTATTCCATTCAACAATCGGATCTAAATAAGCTCAAGTGGGACTACACAAATAAGTTTGAGCCCAAGAAATAAATTGTTTACCTGAGCTAGCGGCCAATCAAGTTTGCAATAGTCTACCTGGAAAGGATTTATTTGCAAGTAACTTTTCCGAGATAATTCTTCATCAAAGAACATATTCATGATCAAGTATGGCATCTGATAAGCTTAAAAATAGCATATAATTGCTTCGGGAAAAATTATTCAAAAAATTTCTAAATCTATTGCAATTGTGTTAATTTAGTCCTAAATTTATTTTAGTCAATCGAGTCGTAAATCTTTTTGTAATTGTATCAATCCAGTCCCTCCTAACATGGATGCGGGCCAATGCCAATAGACAAATATTAATAATATTTTATTTTTTCAATTTTTTTTATTAATTTTGTTTCTTTTCTTTTTCCTTTTTTTTTGTCTTTCTCTTTTTCTTTTCATCCTCTCTCCTTCTTCCTCTGGCTTTGGTGAGCAGCAAAGGCAAAGGCCGATCGCCAAACTCGGGTTCGCCTCACCAATAGTTGCAAAGCTCGACCTCACCATTGTTAGGTGTGGGCAAGATAACCCAGCAACTACCAAGGCGAGTCCTCATCAGATTTGGTAGACATATTGATATGTACTCTAGATCAGAAAACGAGAGTTGTTCATAATATGTTGAAAGTAGATAAATTTCTGACCAAAAAAATAAGGATAGTGTATGAGTCAAATCGAACCAAAATAAGATAGAATTTGTTAATGTTTTTTTCAAAGACACCTCATACTATCATATTCAAAATCGGTCTATCGTCCCTTCCATTTTCAAAAAATTTAGATAAATGGCTGAAAAGCAATTTGAAAAATCCATCAAAGCCATACAGCCTAATTTGGGGTGGAGAATATGGAATGCTGAATAATTTTTTTTAAAAGATATAATTCTCCATCGGGTAGCTTGTCCAAACACTCACAAGCCAAACAGAGTAGCTAAACAAAAAATTTGTCATATTGTTGATACCGATCTTACATTATTGGCCCATGCATCTTTTCCCCTCTAGTGTCAGCCTTACGCTTTTGAAACCACAATTTACCTCATTAACAAATTACCCACACCACTCTTAAACAACATCTCACCCTTTCAAACACTTTTCCATCAACAACCGAATTACAAGTTTTTAAAAATATTTGGTTGTATTATTTTCCCTTTATTAAGGTCATACAATTTGCATAAGTTTACAATCTGTTCTACTCAAGTATGTTTTTAGGATATAGTCAATTGCATGTTGTCACCGCTATTTAGATTACAAAACCGGGCACATGTATATTGTAAGACATGTTTATTTTATTGAAAATATTTTTCCATTTATCCATTCGCCACACTTGATTCACAACCTTCTAAAATATCCTCACCATCACATCATTGGCTAACAATCTTCAATATGTCCTCTCACGTGAACCATGGTGTTAATGACAATATCCTACCTTCTACTTCACCCTTTAACACCTCTCCACCCACCTTTGAAAACCATTACCAATATTATCAACTACTAATACTTCTTTAACACCTAACATGTTAGTTTTTAGTCCATCTAATGTTATTATAGGTTCTGATGAGGCTCTTTCAAACGCCTCCCCTTAGTAGGTTGCGGTGATACCTCCACATCGGGTTTATCAAAAAACCAAGAACCCATTCAATGTGGCTACATCAAAACCAAACCCCAACACTAAATATCTATTGGCAGATGTGAACCTGACTAAAATAAGCTCTAAAGAAGAGCCACGGTACTTCACTAAAGCTAATAAACATGAAAGTTAGAGGGACGCAATGCTCCAAAAATATAATGCTTTGTTGCATAATGGAACCAGGGTTTTGGTTCCACCAAATCCCAAAGCAAATGTCATGGGCTTCAAATGGATTTCTCAAGTCAAGATACATCCATATGGTTTGATAGACCAGTATAAAGCCCACTTAGTGGCCAAGGGCTAAAATAAGCAAGAGGGCATCGACTATACATAAACATTTAGTCCCATTGTTAAAGCGATCAATGTCCATACAATTATTTCATTGGTTGTGACAAAGAATTGGAAACTCCCACAATTGGATGTTAGAATGGTAACTTGACTGAAGAAGTCTACATGGCCCAACCCCAAGGCTTCATTGATAAAGAAAGGCTAAACCATGTATGCAAGCTATAAAAATCCTTATACGAATTGAAACAAGCACCGTGGACTTAGTTTCATTAGTTTAGCATCGTTTTAGAATTACTAGGATTTATCTGATCAAAAAATCATACTACCCCATTTATACTACATCAGCCTAATTTCTCCATTTACATGCTCATCTATGTTAACGACGTTGTTATTACAGGGTCCAATCTAACATTTCTTCAAGACACTATTAACTTCTTAAATAAGGAGTTCTCCATATAGGACTTGGGCAAACTTAATTACTTCCTAGGAATTAAGGTGCCTAAACATCTATCAAGGCTCCACCTATCACAACAGCAATATGGTACAAATCTCCTTCAATGAAACAAAACGGACAATGTTAAATCGGTTCACACGTGCATGGCTACAAACACCAATTTAATCAATCAGGGTAAGCCACTTGAAGATATCAGTTTGTATAGGAGCACTATAGAAGCCCTTCAACATGCCACCCTAACTCAACTAGATATCTCTTATGCAGTAAACAAAGTCTATTAGTTCTTGAAACAACTAATAGAAAATTACTAGAGTGTGGTGAAATGGATCCTACGCTACTTAAAGGAACTATTTCACAAGAATGACTCATCATATCCCAATCCACCATAGAGCTCCACACATATAGTGATGTGGATTGGGCCATTTCCCCATTGATAGACACTCAACGGGAGGTTATATAATTTATATGGGTCAAAATCCAATTTCTTGGTCAACCAAGAAGTAGCATACCATTGCACGTTCCTCAATTGAATCTAAGCATTAAGCATTGGCAGATGCCAAAGTAGAAGTGATTGGCTGCAATAATTGCTATAAGAATGGGCATCTCTCAATTAAAACCACTATCCTTTGGTGCAATAACCTAGGGGCAACATATCTTATGATGAACCACTTTTCATGCTAGAACAAAGCATATCAAGGTAGACTTTCACTTCAACCTCTATTTCATGAAATCATCCTTGAATAGAAGCTAGAGAAAGTTCCCACTTCTTTCAAAATGTTCTCTTTTACTTCTAGTAGTTGTCTCTGATTATTCAGCGGTCATATGAATACATGGAGACTCTTTCAATTGCTCTTTTGCTTAAATCTCACATATTCAATGCATGCTTGACAAAAATTTTAATTTAGTCGAAACCCATAATCAATTTACTTGTTTGCTAACTGCATGGATAATTTTGTCATTATAAAAAAAATGGAAGATTGTTGAGAAAATCTCCCTATTTATTTTGAGGATGACAAAACCATTTATTTTAATTCTTAATTGACAAGCACAGATGTTGGTATAATCAAGTGTTGTTGATATAAGGAAGACTTTGCCAAAATTCATGGTGTCTTCAGCTTACAGCGGAAAGTAGTTTATAAATAGATAACCCTGGATGAAAGGAGAACAAGTATTGTAGAACAAAGCGATCGTGAAGACTTAAAAGGACCATAGAAGGTGAATATCTTGATAGAGTCTTGACTAATGGTATATTTAGGAAGACCAATAAATAATAAATCACAATTAAACCTACAAAAAGCAATATGGATTGACCCATCAAATTACTGACAAAGGCATCTTCTTTTATCAATTGATTAAGAGATGCTTGCCGTGCTTCTATCAATTATCCAAGAAGACATTGTTCATTTTTCGTTTGATTCGGCCATTGACAAGACTTGAAGTTCACAGAAAAAGCATAGAGTTGAGTCTAAATAGTTTTTACCAATGTTGCTCAAGCAATCAAAAGAATGAACAAATGATAAAGGCAGCAAGCTCCATTTTGGGAAACCTTGCTTTTATCAAGAAGATCAGACTATGGGGGTGTTTGGTTCAGATTTCCCAAGGAGCTTTCAGCCCCGAAAGCCCCTTGGAAAAAAAATTAGTGTTTGGTTCAGCATTTGGAGCCCCCATTCTCCAAATGCTGACCTTTGGAATGCTGAAAGCCCAAAGCTGGTGGAGACCTACTTTGGGCATTTCAGCATTTTCAGCATGCTGGTCCCTTGGTTTAATGAATTGTTGCCGAATGCCTATTTTACCCTCAATATTTCATTAAAAGTCCAATTTTACCCTATATTGAACAAAACCCTAACTCTTTTCACGTTTTCTCTCTTTTGTAGCATTCTCTGTTGGCTCTCTTCTCATCTCTCTCTCCCTGCAACTTGCATTACTCCATCACGATTTGGTTCCGAGCACCACTCCATCAAGGGCGAAGTTCGTCCCGACGAGCGAGCGAGATCTGGATCTTCTACCCTCTTGATGAGCGAGCGAATCCGAGATCTAAGCAATCCGAGCACCACTCCATCTGGATCGTCTCTCACCCATTGTTGTGATCTGAGGTCCTCCTCTCGCGAATCGGCAACGACGATGGCTCCGCGGCTGCTTCCTGCTCCTGTGACGGTGACAGCTTTGTTTCCTACTCCTGCGACGGTGACGGCTCTGCTTCTTGCTCCTGCGACCAACCTTCTGACCCAGCTGAAGGAACTCAAGGCCAAGCTCGCCCTCCTCCACGTCGCCAAGGTCACCGGTGGCACCCCAAACAAGCTCTCCAAGATGTACGTCCCTGTTCTTACTTCATTTTTAGGCGAGTGACTCTAGGGTGTGCTAGGGGTGGGAATCGACGACCAGGGTTTTGGGTTTTTCGCCTCGGTTATTGATTGGGGGTTGCTTTTTTTAATTGTTGTTGAAATTCTAGAGATTGGTTTAGCACCAGCCCACCCAGTACCCGACGTTGGAAGAGTTGAGTATCGGAAAATCAAGTTCAAAAAAGCTTTTGATCTAAGAGGCCATCAGATTGCTTGCAGAGTGTGGAAAGACTATTAAGGTATGCCCCGGATGTGAGTTTGAGAGCTCGTTTTGCACCTTTGGATGTTGCACGCCGAGGTACTTCGGTTGATTGTGAAGTGTCTACATTGTAGCCCTCACATAAGCTATAATTGCTACCCTAGGCTTGGATTTTTATGCTTGTAAATGTTTTTTTTTCTTTCTTCCTTAATGATGACACATTATCAAAGTTGCTTGTTGCCAGTGCTCGTTGATTGTCTTGTTCTTGCTCTGTTTAGATTTCTGCAACTGAGTTTCGGTTTTTCTTTTTTTTAATTCGCTCGGGCGGGGGGTGCTCTGTTGAATTTGTTTGGTTGTGCTGCACTACGATTGTGCTATTTTTGGCATTACACATCCTTAAGCCTTGGCATTGTCTTGCAAAAAAAATCTCTCGACTCTTCTACTTTTTACCAATTTCATTTCATGAATTATGTGTTACTTTAAGTGGATGTGCCAAAAAAGAGAAACTAATTTGAGTTTGAGCCTCAGCTAAAACTGTGTGGGCTTTGTTTGGGTTGCAATGTGTTTGTGCACATATACCATTCCTGGAAGGTTTTCAAATCTGGCTTCAAAGTTGGCTCATCCACATTGAGGTTCTCTTTTGATCATATTTGATTATTTCTTTAAGTCATTGAGAAATAAGTTTTTTCTTAAAATTAGGGTTAAATTTTGGGTGTTGGTTTATTGCCTCGGATGCTTTGGTTATGAAAATTTTGTTTTAGGCTATGGAAACAAAATCATGATATTTTTTGTTTCTTTCACTAGCCAACTAAGCAATATTATATAGAAAAGAGAGGAGTGTACAAGATAATCACAAGAACTGTCCAGAAATTATAAAACCAAAAGTGAGAGTATCGGTGGTTTTAACTGGAAGAACAAAAGGAGGATTGGGCATTTTTTATATTTAAAGGAAGGTTCCTTCTAGCTAGTTCATGGGCTGTCATTTTTGCTGAGCTTGGATTCCAACTTGCTATTACGGAGGACTTCTCTATCACAATGTCTTAACATGATTTATGATGACTTCCATTGACCAAGGAGACTCTAAAGAAGATATACTTTGATTACATTTAGGTTATCTCACCTAAACCGATGTGTTGCCAGCTTCCTGATCTTGTGAGTAGAGATTAAATTTTTGTTGCCCATGCTTCTCCTTGTTCTATTGTGAGTTTATCTCCAAGATCCAACCAACATTAGCACCTCTTTAAAATGATCTTTTCTATTGCTAACGCTAAACGTGTTTCTTGTATATATGTAGCATCAAAATTGGTCTTAGCACTTAATTAAAAAAAAAAAAATTGTTCTTAGTAGTTCCTTGGTGGTCTGCTCCAAGTAAAATCCTTCTTGATGTCTTTTCCTACAAGTGCGCTTGAGCATTTAGTGTACTTCTCTGTGAAATATCCAATATGGAATTTTGTTGAGCTTGTTCTCGTCCTTAATGCATTTATCTAATCTAAAAGCAGCCTTTTCATGTTTGCGAGATTCCTCCACATTCACAAATAATATATAATTAGGAGTCCAGAGATTTTAGAAGGCTCTCTATCTCATGATAAGCTAGACCAATCTTACTTGGATCTAGAATTGTCTCGACCCATCCCATTGTCTGTCAATTTTGAAGGTTATCAGTTCTAATGCCTTAACAACCATACCTATCTAGCCACATGACAATAAAAAAGTACACATTTGTTGCTTTCAGAGAGAACATTACAGAGGAAACTTTAGTTTGTGGTAGAACTCTAGCTATTGCATTTGCAACCTTTATTGAGATTTGATTTTACCAATTAGTTTCCACATGTTTTGTTTGCACACCAGTTACCTGTCCAAACCAGTGAGAGGTAGCTGTTACAATTCCAAATTCAATAGTGTAATCTCCATCTATGTTTTGGTAGCCAAATTGACATATGTTGATTAAATTTACACTATATTTATGTAGGTAAATGTTACTTAGTAGATACTGGATATCCAAATTCTACTAGTTATTTGGGGTCATATAAAGAAGTTAGATATCATTTGCCAGAGTTTCGAGAAGGTCCTTCACCTACGAGATATCGAGAAGTGTTCAACCGTGCCCATTCCTCGCTACACTCGACAATTAAGCGAGCCTTTGGTGTATTAAAACAGAAGTAGAGAATTTTAACTCATATGCCATGTTATCCATATGAAAAACAAGTGCAAATTGTGATAGCGGCAATGACTTTGCACAATTATATACGGAGAAATAACGTGATTGACACGGATTTTGAACAAGCAAAATTGGATCCCGATTATGGATATTCAGTTGACCATGATGATGCAAATGAAGGGGTGGGTGCTTCAAATTCATATGCATCTCTGGACATGGCACATTTACGTGATGAAATAGCCATAAGTTTACAAAGTCGTTGATGTTTGTAATACTAAGTATAACATATTTCTTTTTTTTTTTTTTTTTTGGACATATATAATCATGTTTAATATCATGAAATGACTCTTTCTAATCAAATTTGTATGAGAGGAACTTGATTTTATTTTTCTTAATGAAGACCTCCCTTTTTATATGCGGTGTTTACTAAAAAAAAAAAATAACATCCACAATCAGTCGCTTTATCATCCATCGAATAAGTTCACTTTTTTTTTTTTTTTTTTTTTTTTTGCTATATCATTTTTATCTTTTGACAATCAATAGCCAAACTATTTATTAATATACTAGAATGATAATTAATTAACGAATATGATTAATAATATAATAATTTTAAAAAAATTATTCAAAGTTGAAAACAAACCTAAAAGAATCCTAGGCCAAAAGTTGAGCTTTGCATCTAATCTATAATCAAATTCTTTTAATACAATTTTTAAATAAATTTACTAATATGTATCTTTTACATTGCTAACATTTTGGATGGCTCGATTGCTAGTGATTACTTCTACTTGTTCCTAATAGCTCTTTGACTTTCTTGAAGACTCTAATAGCTAAATTGGATTTGGGACATCTATATCAGAAGATCAAAGCAAGTTGAAGGGGATCAGCGCAAAATTGAGAAAGTTTAAACTCCAATATTGTCATATTCTCTTTGTTGTGCTCATGTGCTTTTACTCATCCAAAATTCTCTCTATTGAGAGTGTTTATTGCTTGTGATCAGCAAATAGAGAAGTGTACAAGCGCAATAGCAATGTTTCTGTATGAATAGTCGAATCTATTAGTTTCAAGTTGAATCCACACTTGCTACTTTTGTAACATCTCTTGAGATTACTAGTAGATTTCGACTCTATTGGTGTATGTTAGACTAAAGACCAGATGTAGGCTGGAAATAAGCCAAATCACTATATGTATGTGTGTGACATCTTTTATTTGCTTATTATTATATACATATTCGATAGAAGTATCCATATCTGATTATATCAATTTATTTCCATATCTATTAAAAACTTGAAGTTTTCTACAAAAATTTGTCAAAGTTCGAAAAAAAACATATTTACTCCCCCTCAATATTGTATTGTCAGACTGGTTTGCTGACACTCCCCTCTAAATTAGAAGTTTGATTCAGCTTTCCAGACTTCATGCTGGCACTCTAGTTCAACAAAGGTCATTTAATTAAAAGCCCATTCATTAATTTTGAAGAACATCTGAGTTTCATTCTCTTCATCTAATCATTTATCACATGACTCTCACCGAGCATGCTTCTTTGACCAGATCTCAAGGTCAAATTGTTCAAGAATAGTGAGAGATGGAGAGATTTAAAGAATCTAATAAAAATTGATCGTCAATTAACAAAAACAAGAGACAAAACCTTTGGCAGAATAGAGATATTGCATGCAAAACCCTTGAACTTTGTCAAATAGCTTCTACTCTGCCAAAGGAGAAATGCCCTGTAATTCCCACTCCACCGTCAACAAGTTGATGGCTTAAAGAGAGATAGAGAATCAATGCAAGTTATGGTTTCATTTTTTCTTCTTCTCGAGCACTAACAAATTTTTCATTCCATGTAGAAACCATCTTGATTTACTTGCTTCCATTTTCTTTTTCTGGGAAAAAAGAGAAGCGATCTCCAAATAGATATGTACATTTATCTCCAGCTATAATGCAATTCATAATGCATCTTCATGAGTAAAGTAAATCATATTTCTTTCTTCTGGCAACAAAAAGCACGTGTCTTTTAAAGGGCAAATTCTTATCTAAACCCAGGACCACATGGACTAGATTCATCATTGTCATTGTTCATGAGAGCTCCACATGTGGGGCCCCCATCATCAACAGTCGTGATTGCACTCAATACATGGACCCAACTTAGTACAAGAGTCTATCCTTTGGAAGTGACTAATCTTGCTTCTTCATTGGCAGGTGTATGTTGTCATGTCCCTCGAAGTACTTTTTGCAAGTGAAGTTTTGGCTCAAATAGAAGTGATGAGGAGGTTGGTTTAGTGACAAATCAATGGGTTTGGATGTGGGATTTCAAGATCAGGTTACAAAGTACATCTCACTCAGAATAATCTTGAGGATCATAGTTACTACCTAGTAGCCTAGTCGATGTTTTCTTTATTTTCTTTTTATAGCTCAATGTTTAAATGTGATCAAACCTATTAATATGAATGTTTCAAATCTAGTCATTATCAAATTTAATCTAATTGCATTATTTAATCATACAATTATGATGATTAAGTGTTGTGAATATAAATGATGAATGTTTTCTTACAAAGATGAAAAGGCAACTTCAAATTGTAAAAGCTAGGCAACTAAAGTCTCTCAATTTGACACTTGATCAACTTAAACCTTTTGACCCATTACCATTAATCATATTTGTATGAGACACAGGCAAACTACACATAAGTTCTTCTAAATATCAACTTGTGGACTACTCAAATCATTCTCCATCATCTTTTAAGATACACGATTGAGTCCAAATAACTCAATTATTGTATGCCCACAAGTATGAAAATAAATAATTTCATTTGAATAACTCTAACTTGTGAGCATGGTAGGTTTTTGATATCTTAGCTACAATTAGACTTTCGAAACTATGATGCCTCACTATTTTTAGTTCCGTGGTACTAATAAAACTCGCATTTGAACTTGAAATTGCGCCAATTTAAATTTCCAGTTGAGTTTGAGCTAATAAAACACTTCGTGAAATTCCTCCTTTTCTTTTAAAGAGACGTTGCGCCAACTTACAATCAATTCGAATACGAACTTGGGTCAATCCAAGCGGACACCATAAATTCGAAACTATGAAATTAATGTGTAAGTTTAAGTTGTAATCTATCTTCAGACATACAACTGCTATATTTCAATTTGAAGCTATATTTTTAGAGTGAGAGAGAGAGAGAGAGAGAGAGAGAGATATATATATAATATTAATGATTAATGACGCTAATAATTACCTGTATGGCTGTGTCGACGTTGTAGTCGACCGTTGGGGTTAATTTCCACCTAATTCCCCTACCTACGCTCCGCCGCGAAGACGCCAACCCTCACCTTCCTCCGCAGCGCGTGGATCGCACGCACCACTTAAAATCCAAGGAGAAAGCGACGATCACGACCCCGAAAATTAACCCAGCGGCTTGCGCCACCAGTTTTCCCTCGAAAGGACGGAACTACCCCCGCGGTTGGCCCCCGTTGTAGCCGCGAGGCGAGGGCCATTTTCGTCATTCGGACATGACGGACGAGGATTCCGCAACTCGCGTCCCGTCTTGTTTTGTCCGAGACGAAAAGGTCGCGGCGGAGATGGCCTTTTTCTTTCAGCGGCAGATCTTCTTCCTCCCCCTTTTCTCAGCTGCTTTTTCGTTCATGCGCTCACGGGGGAGCGAGAATGGAGTGCCCGTGGGCTGCTGTGGAGAGCTTGGACGCCCTCTGGTTCTTCAGCAACGTCCTCTCGAGAGCTCGGCCTCTGTCTCCTGCTGCTGAAGCGGAAGAAACGGAAGAGAAAGGAGGAGGAGGAGGAGGAGGAGGAGGAGGAGGAGAGCAGCCCGTCGAGAACCAGGCGGATGGACCTGAGGACGAAGCAGCACGAGCCAAGCCTGTCGCTACGACTACCGAAGATTCGCTCCCGAGATGCCCCAGATGCGGAATCCTCGACGCTGAAGTTGCAGAGCTCGGAGTGATGAAATCTTCAGCCGTGGAAGCTGTGGGGACTCCGGAGTCGGCTGAGGAAGGGTCGAAGCTCAAAGAGTGGGTGAGAAGAAGCAAGAGGAGACAGAGGAGCAGAAGGATGTTCCGCGAAAGGAGGAGGAAAGTTCTTGGGGAGCTTGATCTGGGATGTGATGGGGAGGATTTTTCCAGGTTCGAGGAGAATCGCTTCCTGGTGGATCATCGTCGTCAAGGGTTTGGAGTCGCGAGCGGAGTCCAAGCGGTGAAGAAGATGCCTCCGCTGAGCGATGGGATCGCCATGAGAGAGCATCTCAGGTCTTGGGCCATTGCAGTAGCCTGTGCTGTCAAGTAGCAGGGCAAGAAGAGTTTAACTATTTTTAAGTGTAATTTGGAGAGAGGTTGACCAATTTAACTGACGAATTCTCGTTCGTGACGTTGACTGGAGACTGCAAATTCTAATTCTACTAAGAATTTTTTCCTTTTTTTGGTTTATGTTTAATCGGAAAATAAGGAAAAAATATCATGTGCACAAGTTGTGCCAAGGCAAAGGGACGGAAAATTGTGACACGTGTCGTGGAGGGCCAAGTTGTCAAACAAAATTTTAAAGAAAATATTATGTGCACAAGTTGTGCTAGTACAACAAATACAAAGGGGTGTGAAATGCTACATGTGTTGCAGCTGGGCCAAGTTTTGTAATGAAATTTTGAACTTGAGTGGCACTTCTTGAGAGAGAGCGTTCTACCCACTCTCTCTCCCTTCGACAAACCACCAGGCACTTGTCTGACTCATGAGCCATTGCACCGCCGCTCCGACTTCGGCTCTAGCTCGTCCGTTGCCTTCGCCATTGCCGAATTGCTAGCCCCTCTAGGCTGTGCCCTCTCTCAATCCGGAGGGGTGACGCGGCGGTTCGTCAGTCAGGCGCGAAGGATTGTCGGTCGAAGGGAAGGAGAGAGAGTCAAGTGAGGAAAATAAA
Organism: Eucalyptus caleyi; assembly: GCA_014182885.2. Classification (NCBI taxonomy): domain Eukaryota; kingdom Viridiplantae; phylum Streptophyta; class Magnoliopsida; order Myrtales; family Myrtaceae; genus Eucalyptus; species Eucalyptus caleyi. The sequence continues at coordinate 41,721,936 of CM024470.2, forward strand.
GCATGCAGGGGAGAGAGAACTATCTCTCTCAAGAAGTGCTGCCCAAGTTCAAAATTTTGTTGGACAATTTAGCCCACCATCTCTTCTTATTCGTTGATGTAAAACTTGTCACAATTTTTCTTCAAAATTTCCGCTCAAGTTCAAAATTTCGTCTGACAACTTGGCCCACCCCAACACATGTTGCAATTTCACGCTCCTTCTTCTTTGTTGCGCTAGCATAATTTGTGCACACAGTATTTTCTCGAATGAAAATAGAAGAAATGCATTTTGGACTATCAGATTCGTTTTACTTTTCTATTTGGACTTTTATTTGGTATAATGAAAATATAAAATAAATCATTATACAAATAGCATTAAGATGGTGACATACATACTATTAGACCCGTCAAATATATGAGTTGAATTGCATAAAAAATGATCCAACCCAAATTTACCAATTTAATGCAATGCAAATCTAATGGCTATGTTGCCCCAATCCATACCCAACTCATACTTGACCCAACTCAATTTGCTAAAACACTTACATAATTAGCCCAACTTAGGAAAATTTATACCCAAACTTAGGTGAAAGCGAAAAGTGAGCGAGCATGAGAATGAGTGAGGGCAAAAGAAAATTATAGAAGTAAATCTGAGTAAATTGCGAATCCATGTAACACTCATATTATTTTGGATTTTACTAATGTAAGCCCACTTATAACCCATTTAGTATATATAATTATCTCATATAATAAGTTAGTCCATCATACATGGGTTAAGAAATAGGTCTATAACTCATTTTGATAGATCTACATACTGTTTAATATCGACAAATGACTTCGGTCCATAATTAATAAATGAGATTTTTCATTTTGTGACCGTTTATAAGAAATATGTACACTTCTATGAATATTTTTCCTAACTCTCTCCTGCTCATCTTATGGTACAAAAAGGACACTTTCTATGATTTATTTATCTTATAGAATTGATTGGGACGGTATTTCTTTTAAAAATGGTCATTTATATTACATAAATAATCAATGTATATATTTTCATTATCAACGAAAATATTAGACGTATATAGTTGTTGATGATGAAATTACTTTGCATTGACTAATTTTTTCCATGGAATGTATGCCATTATCTTTTAAAAAACATATTTTCCAAGACATTAGTTTTCATGAAATAAACGTTTTGTGTGTCTTGGGACATTCCCTCACACATCCAATTTTATTATGCTTAACTATTGTTTAGGGTGAGCACTAAGTCCAGTTCAAAAAAACCAGCCTAGACCATTTAATTTTCCAAATGTTCAATAATTCCTACAACAATTGCTTTGTATATCATGGGGCATTCCTTCGCAATATCCAATCTCATCACACTAGCGAATCATTTGAGGTGAGCACTAGGACGATTCGACTTAGGAAATGAACTTAACCAACCGGTTCTAGGGAAAATTTGTTTGGTTCTTGGTTCCATCGACTGATGTCGGCAGTGCTAGAGAGGAGATGGGTCAAGCAGTGGACTAGAGAGTTAGGGTTTTCAGTAATTAGGTTTTGTCATCGTGGCTGTCTTGAGTGAATTTGGAATAGAGAGTGACAAATTCGAAAGGAAAATGATAAATTCATGGTTAGGTATAACTTAACAAATGTGAAGATGCTAATTATAAGTTTTCAAAAAGCGAGGATGTAAATTGATAGTGGGATGAAAACTCGAGATGGTCTTTTTAAATTTTCCCTATGGATGAAATTTTCTCCATAGAAAAGTTATCTCCGGCCATAATTCAACCAGTAAAAAGCCCGTACTAATCTCACTGCCCATAAATAAACCAGGCCAAGCCCAACCTAATGGGACCCGACCCGAACCGGCCCGGCCCGGCCCTTTTCGTTCGCAGTTTTTCCTCTTTCGCAGCAGGGAACGGGAAAATCGGCAGGTGTTGTGAAGAAGAAGGAGAAGAAGCTATGAGCTCACCGGCGGAGCCGAGACGGCTGAGGGGCCACCGAGCGACGGCGACGTGCTGCATCGCCTCCCGCGACCGCCCCGGTCTCGTCGCCACTTCCGGCGAAGTAATACACGTTTAGTGATGGACGGACTTGTTGTTGTTGTTGTTGTTGTTCGTGTCGGGTGGACTTCTCGTTGTTGTTCTTATTCTGATAAAAAAATTGGGTATTTTGACAGGATGGTTGCGTTTGCTGGTTCGACATGCGTTGCAAGGACGTCCAGCTCGTCATGGAGATTGGGAAGGAACCCGTTTCGTCCCTGTGTTTCAAGCCTGGTCAGTTCCTTTCTCCTCGTGTTGATTTTCGCTGCTTGTGGTCTCCTGCTTGGAAATTGTCTCTCCCTTTGTTTCCGACTTAAAAGGGTCGTTTCCGGGTATGTGGGAATGTATCGTTTGAAGTTGATATGGTGCCTGCGATTGTACATGCAGGTATGTTTGAACTAGCAATCTCCAGTGTTAGTTGATTTCGTTGTGATTTTAAAATTTGGGTTTTGATAGGTAAGGAGGATACCATATATGTTTCGTCTGGAAAGGAAGTCAAGTGCTTCGATGTTCGTCTGGTAAGCAATAACAATTTCGATGTTTGCCCAGATTCTTTTCTCATTTCGTATGTTATTCACTTCCTTGACCTGATTCTAGATGTATGTCTGAATTGTGAGTGTATTATAGTATCTTTTGAACCCCTATTACTGCATCACTGTTATTAACAATCGGCTCCTCCATTTATGTTTAAGGGCACCTCATGGACGCCATTGGAGTGTTATGATTACAACAAAGAAGAAATAAACCAGGTAGATAGTTCCAGTCTTTCTTGATCTTAATTGACCTTATGTTGGTGCATAATGGGCCTTATTTAGTTATAGTGATCTGTCTAAATGCATTTCATTATGTTTCTCATGCTTTAGGCCATCAAAATAATTTATTGCTTCTTTGCAAAACAATACAGTTCATTTTTTTTTGGTGTGAGTATTAAGGATGATTGAACTTCCCAAATTTTTTAAGAGAATCCAATTAATTGAAAGAAGATATTCTATGATTTTTGACTGTTGTCCTTTAGCTAATATACATATGAGACTTTAATTGCAATTTTGCTTGTGATGGCTGAAGTTTGATCTTTGACTCTTCATTATAGGCATCTTCTGATTCTTATAGCATGTTGTTTGCTCCTCTTAAATGGGTATTTTGTGCTACATCTTTTAAAATAACACAGGTGTGCGTTGCCTTGTGCAGATTGTATGCAGCTCAAAGTCATTCCTTGCTGCAGCAGATGATGGTGGCGAGATAAAGGTACAAATGTTTGACAAGACAGTGTCCATTATGGTTGAGTTTTTGCATGAAGTTCTCTCGATACGTAAGATATGGTATCTGTCATTTCACATTTTAATGCATAGGATACAGATGGCTTTGGTTTATAAGAGCCTCTGTCCCTACAGAATGCAGTAAATTCTTGATCATGCTGTGATCATGCTACTTTTGCCGCATTTTAACTTATTCCTTTTTTTTGTGCATCAGATTATTGACATTCGTCAACAATGTCTTTACAAAACACTAAGAAATGGCCATTCAAGTGTATCCTTCTCAGTTTTCTTTTAGCATATCATTTCAGTTGTATATGCTGAATATGGAATACCATGAGTTGGAAAATATATTTGTAGCATTTGCAGCTCAATAGCCTTTCATTGCCCTGTTTGAATTTATTTTGGTTTTTGTGTTGCATTTGCTGATAATTTAATTCCAATCTCTAGTAAGAATTGCTGGTCCTTGACTCTAGAGTGTAGATTTGTAGCAGCGTGCAGTTTCTCCTTGGAAACCTTGGGAAGGTACTATTACCCTTGTAGTTTGCTACCATGGCTATTTTTTTTTTTTTTTTTAAACAGGCCATAAACTACCAATGCTAAGGTTGCAAAAAATTTAATGTACAATCCTGACACTTATTCGATAGGTCTGTGATATGATATTGGGTGGTAGAATTTGAAAGATTTTGGAGTCATGCTATTGAAGAAATCGGTCATCATGGACATTAAACTTCCTGAAAAGAAATAGAAATTTGTGATCTTGGACCTTTTTTTTGCTTCGCATTGTTTTCATATTTAAGTAATGATCTTAAACTGGAGATTCTGGTGCACTTAATTTGCTTTAATGTGAAACTTCTTCCACATCTTTGTCTTGAGGTCCTTAACTGTCCTTGCTTTCATTGATACAATCAGGATGCTCCTGCAGATACTTTAGGATTTTCTTTACTTTGTTAATCATACTTTAGTTGACAATAAACAAAAATCAATTCCTGATTAGTTGTGAACTGGATATAGATCATTCAATCCTTGGAAGCTGTTCATATTGACTGGTTCATGTTTTACACCGGGACTATGGACCATGCAGCACAATGAGTTGATGCTTATTCAAACTAGTTTTCTGCAAATTTCTAAGTACAAGCTGTTTAAGCAATACTTTACCCACCGACATTATATGTGGTTCCATTATGAAGTACAACCTAAAGCTTGAGAACTTATGGAAATTGAATTTAAGAATCCTTTAGAAGTTTCAAAGTCTGCAATGATGTAATAAGGGTTGCTAATTAATGTTTTTCTCAACTTGACAAACTCACATTTTGACTTCTTTTTCCAATGATATCTATACATCAATCTGTTTTTTTTGTTTTTTTTTCTTACAGTCATCACTGGAGGCCTTGATTCAAAGCTAGTGATGTGGGACTTCTCCAAAGGGAGACCTTTCAAAGTTGTTGACTTAGGTAAGTTTTTATGGAGATCATTTACAGTATATCCATGGATAAGTATCTTTAAATTAGGTTGATTGGATAGTGATCAATTTGTAGGGCTTGCTACTCAAACCATTAGCAACCCTCCTTTCAGCTGGGTTTTGACTTACATAAAGGGGAGTGGTGGCCATTTCATAGTGTCTCAAGATATTTCTTTTATGACTTTGCACATTTGAGTAGGCTGTCTGGAACTCTATCTCAAGCTGATGTCACGGAACTGAAATTTTGACTTTGCTCTATTTTTGTGCTATAGTAGTTTCTGCAAGCATATTTCCGGTCTGAAAGGTTGCATATCTTGGTGAATGAGTGTACTCTTATAGGTTATACATTTGGGATGCTAATGGTTGTTATCTCCTGTGACATTCTTCATCATGAGTTGATTTCACCGTGTCAATTTTCCCAGAATGTGAGCTGAAGTTACACCTAGACAGGCTCATCATGCATCATCTCTTTTTATTCTTTTTCAATTGTTGAGATTTTTCCTAGTCGGTTGAACAACTCTCTTTTGCATGTTTGATTGATAGTTTCTGTATTGGATTTCCAGAGCTAGAGAACTTGATCAGCTCTCAATCATTATAACAACTTCTCATAATTCTTTTCCTGTAGAATCTCTTTTTCTTGGCAAAGTACAGCAGTACAACTTCAGATGCTTGTTTTACAGTACAGCAGCACCATTTCTATTTTCTGGAGTCCATCTAGTGTTGTTGTAGTTTGAGTGGTCTAAAATAGGATTCCTACTTCATTTTCTTTACTGCAGGGTCATCTGAAATGAAAAGTGGCAATAGCACAGGGCAATGCTTCAATCCTGCTTTTGTTCACTCAATAGCTGTTCCAGATGTTGATATACTGGACAAGTTGGGCAAAATCTGTGTTGTGGCACGGGGTGATGGTGGCGTCGATGTAATGAACATTGAATCGGAACTTTCTGCTAACAGGACAAAAAATTCTGTTAAACCCCGAAAGGGATCTCACTCCCAATCAAGTGATGCAGAAAGTACAGATACTCGGGGGAGATTACACTTGGATTACACTTTGGGCGGTCATACTGCTGCTGTTTCTTGTGTGTAAGTGGCTGACCTAATTTAGCTACACCAGAAGTTAATCTATGCATATTGAATAGCAGGAATATATTTTCAGGGCATTTTCGATGTTTGGTGAGCGAGGGAAGTTCATAATCTCGGGGGGAAATGATAAATCCATCAAGTTGTGGAATCTGTTCAAGTACATTGATATGGACCAAAGTGGCAGCCAAAGTGATCATCGTGATCTCTTACATCTGAACATCGATCTCGGCAGAAAAGTAAGTTATTCCTGCTGCATCTACCTTCATAATCTCTTTGATGTACATGTTTACGTCCTTCTGTCATTCTAAATCACAGCGCTTCACATGTGCAGGTGAATTGGCTGTGCACAACTCCTGCTGCAACTGAGAACCTTGTTGTCTGCGACACAACCAAAGTGGTCAAAGTCTATAGTGTTTCCTAGTTGTGCAGCCCGAAGCTGTGGAAAGCAGGAGCTTCTCTGCCACATGACAGAGGACACTCTCGATGAGCTGTTGGGGCTTTTTATGTTCACGATTGTCGTATGCTTGGAATTTAAGGCGAGACCAGCTGAGGACTTGCCCTCAGGTGAACTGCCATTACCACTCAGCGATGCAGCTGCTGCATCCTACAGCAGGAGGGCTGCTGAGTCTCCACCGAGCAAAGCTTCAAGAATGCCCTGGGGTAATATAGCATACTGACCTTTCTTAAAGTTGAAAATTGATATAGTCACGGCGAATGTTGTGCTTTACATGGTAATTTATCCACCAGAGTTCATCGGTTTTTATATTGATAAAAGAATGGCTGAGATCAAATCCATGTCATCTCTACTTTCATTTTGCATCGGCACAAATCTGGCATGTCGAGCGAAATTTATTCTATTACAATATCTTGTTAATGTGATCAATCTCAACCTTCATGATCATATAGCTTTTGTTAGGAATTTTTTTTTCACAATTTGAAGCAAATAATTCATGAAGGACCGCGATTCCACACGATGCCTATGGTGCAGGCATTGTCCGACCAGCATGTAAGGTTGGAATTTAAATAGGAAAATCCAACCCCAGAGGTGGTTGTGGCTGGTGGGTAGGGATGAACTTGTGAGAAAATCGGCTTTGTTGCTCTCCTAAGAACGACATCCTGTCAATTAGAGCTGGCGTTTGTCATCGATGGAGCCAGTAGATACAGAGTGATCTGCACACACAGAACGGAATTGTTGCTGGAGGGTTTCTGTTGGTAGGATTGGAGCAATCTTAGGACATAATCAAAACGTTGTAAACATCAATCCCTCCTAGACACTTATGATTTGCACTGATTTTTCGGTCTAATTGGTCCAATTTGATGGTGCCACATAGGTTGGGTTCTACGCAAATCTTCTTGTTCAGAACATGATCATTTCCATCTTAGTGAGACGATCTTACTGTGAAGCAACTTTTGAATAGGAGATCAATAAGAAATCTCTTCTTTTGAGGTATCGGTATTGGATGGATGTGTTTTCGAAGTTTGAGAAACATGACTTTTTTGGGGAAAGAAAACCTCTTATAATTTAGTGTTTACCCAAAAAATATTTGCTAACCTTGAATAACTTTGAATTTTCTTCTTTTAGAGAAAACGGGTAGGTAGTACCATTAAAAATATTGAAATAGTACCCGATGACATGATTATGTTAAATTAATTCTCACTTCACGAGAGAACCCAAGCCGGTACCCCTCATTAATGTTCCATCCAACATTTTGTTGAAAATACATGTGTGTTAACACATATGACAAATTCAGAAAAAAAAAAAAAAAAAAGAACACATATGACAAATGACCGTAAAATAGATCTAAAAATCTATGACTCTTTTTAGACACATATAAACTTTATCGGGATATTGAATGGAATGCCAATGGATAATAAATTTGGGTTATCCACAAGCTTTTTTGACACGTATAAACTTTATCAGAATATTGAATGGATTGTTAGTGGAAAATAAGTTCGGATTATGGGTATAAGTTTGGATCTTTTGCTTGACAAAAATTATTTCCGACTAAATATGTCGTGAGGTATTAATTCGGGACTTTTAATGGTATTGTCCCTCTAGAAAAACACGAAGAATTTTAGGTAATTATACACACAAAAGTGAGCGAGAAATTGTGTTTAACACTTGTTTACTCAAAAAATCAATGAAGATATTTATATAATAAAAAAAAAAAAAACCATGAAACATCATTAGATAAGGTATGGAATGAAAACATGACTATCATATTGTTCAATTTTGAATTTTGATGAACAATATTATCTCTCTCTTTTTCCCCCATTTTCTACCGAATATTAAAAGAAATTTTTGGAAGCTCCTCCAATACAGTAGAGTGTGATTTTCCAACCGACTCCTTTGACAGCAACATTCGAGCAGAACGTGAAGAGGAGGAAACTCCCGTCGTTCTCTAACTATAAATGTTACGTACGAAAAGGAGGACCGTACACACAAATTACTTTTTTTAAATGCATCATTTTCATCAGAAAATGAATAATTTAAAAAATATCTTCCCTAAAAACGATCGCTGCTGTTGCTTTTAAAAAATAAATGAATGGAAAATACTTATATCGTCTATAAATATGTTTAGACATAAACAGTTGTTGATAAAAAAAATTCTTCGACTAATAATTCCAAACTGCACAATCGATCATTTAAAAAATATATATTTCTCAAATCATTAATTTTTTATGAAACATATGAAACCTTAATCTCATGATATTCGCTTTACAAACTGACATGCAAACCAAGAAATGGAATTATCATATTATAGTAATAGTGAGGGAATAACTTCTCTATAATGACTCACCGATGAGCAGTTGAGTTAGTCGGACTTTGAGCACTTCACCACAAAGATCCCAGGATCAAAACTTCGTAGCTTGCCAGCTACTAACACGTCTTAAGTGGGGGCCATAGTGGTGGAGTCTTATACTAACCTCTCCTAAAATATTGATACTTGGTTCAAGGTGCACCGTGCATTGTACGGGCCATGGGTTACCAATTAACGTAAGCTAAAGGCGGGCCCGGTGGATTATCAGAAAAAAAAAAAAAAAACTTCCCTTTGATGAATTCGAAATATTTATGATTGTAATCAATCGAGCCACCATGCATTGAGTCAGTACCTACAAGAGTTGGTAGCACAAATTGGGAAAGCAACTAAGTAATCTTCATCAACCACCGTAATAATTATGCTTGCTCTTTTGCATTCATATATGGAGTTGGAGAAGTCAAACGGAAGAAGCCCTAAAAATGGGAAGTCCCTTGTTAAATAACCCAAAAAAGAAAAAGTGGCGATGAAAACAGTAATAATAAAAAGAGAAATTACTTTATTTCTTTCAGAAATTATGATACGTTCCCTTTTTTTCCTCTTTTATTATTTAATGAATACAAAAAAAAAAAAAAAAAAAAAAAAAAAAGAGGCTCGGGAAACGTAGGGAGAGGGAAAAGCTGAAGGATCTGTATCGTGCAAGCAATTTCTTTTGAGGTATTGGTATTGGTCCATTGGATGGATGTATTTTCGAAGTTTGAGAAACATGACTTTTTTGGGAAAGAAAACCTCTTATAATTTTGCGTTGACCAAAAAATATATGCTAACCTTGAATAACTTTGAATTTTCTAAAGAAAAGGGGTATTACCATTAAAAATATTGAAATAATCCCGATGACATGATTATATTAAATTAATTCTCACTTCACAAGAAAACCCAAGACAGTATACCCTGAATCTAAACCTATCCGTTATTAATGTTCCGTCCAACATTTTGTTGAAAATACATATGCGTCGACACATATGACAAATGACTATAAGTCAGATATGATGTGAAAAATAATAGATTCAAGAGGGAAAATTCATGACTTTTTTTAAACACGTATAAACTTTATCAGGATATTGAATGGAATGTCAATGGATAATAAATTTGGGTTATCCACAAGCTTTTTTTGACATGTATAAACTTTATTGGAACATTGAATGGATTGTTAGTGGAAAATAAATTTGGATCATGGATATAAGTTCCGATCTTTTGCAAGACAAAATTATTTTTGAGTAAATATATCTTGGGGTATTAGTTCGGGACTTTTAATGGTATTGCCCCTCTAGAAAAACATGATGAATTTTAGGTAATTATACACGCAAAAGTGAGCAAGAAAATGTGTTTAACACTTGTTTACTCAAAAAATCAATGAAGATATTTAAAAAAAAAACCATGAAATATTATTAGATAATGTTTGGAATGAAAACGTGACTATCATATTGTTCAATTTTGAATTTGGATGAACAAGATTATACCTTTTATTTCCCCATTTTCTACCGAATATTAAAAGAAATTTTTGGAAGCTCCTCCAATACAGTAGAGTGTGATTTTCCAACCGTGTCCTTTGATAGCAACACTCGAACAGAACATGAAAACGAAACTCCTGTCGTTCTCTACCTATAAATGTTACGTACGAAAAGGAGCATCATGCATGCAAATTACTTTTTTAAAATGCATCTTTTTCATAGGAAAACAAATAATTTAGAAAATATTTTCCCTAAAAATGATCGCCGTGTTGCTTTTAAAAAATAAATGAACAGAAAATACTTGTATCTTCTATGAATATGTTTAGACATGAACAATTGTTGATAATGAAAAAAAAATTCTTTGACTAATAATTCCAAGCTGCACAATCAATCACTTTTAGAAAAGTAATTTTCAAATCATTCATTTTTCATTAAATATACGAAACTTTGATTTCATGATATTCGCTTTGCAAATTGACATACAAACCAAGAAATGGAATTATCAAACTATAGTAATAGTGAGGGAATAACTTCCCGATGATGAATTCGAAATATTTTTGGTAGTAATCAATTGGGCCGCCACGCATTGAGTTAATACCTACAAGAGTTGGTAGCACGAATTAAGAAAGCAACTAAGCAATCTTCATCAACCACCGTAATAATTATACTTTCTCTTTGCATTAATATATGAAGTTGGAGAAGTCAAACGGAAGAAGCCCTAAAAATGGGAAATCCCTTGTTAAATAACCCAAAAAAGAAAAAGTGGCGATGAGAACAGTAACAATAAAAAAAAAAAAAGGGAAATTACTTTATTTCTTTCAGAAATTATGATACCTTCCCCTTTTTTTTCCTCTTTTTATTATTTAATGAATTTTTGTCTTCTATGCCTCAAACAAAAAAAAAAAAAAAGGAGGCTCAGGAAACGTAGGGAGAGGGAAAAGCTGAAGGATCTGTATCGTGCAAGCAATTTATTCGATTTTCGGTTTCAGGCTTTTCAAAAAATTCCCATGTATATAAAAATATATATTGGAATTATCAAAAATTCAATTTTCAGTTCAGAAATGATTTTTAAATCACACGCGCTAAAGGAGCTTCGCCTGCACGCGCTTGTTCTTCGCGGTTTTACAGCCGTCCGATTCGGTCACTTCCCGTGTCTCGTAGCGAGTTTCCAAATTCCGGTGCTCGAGCGCGTGGGAGATGAGTTTTTCTTTTCATTTTCCCTTGGAAATAGACCATGTTACCCGAGAATGATGAGGCCATCATCATAGCTCATAAGTTGGCCGCACCCAAAAAAAAGGTTGCGTGGAAATTAGCTGGAAACCACGCCCGTCCAGCTTGAGCCAAAAAGAAAACATTTTATCTGGTTTTTATTAATATTATGTGACTAATAATTAACAAAAATACTTTATACGGTTAATACATTTGAAAATCACAAACCGGTATCTCATGAAAATATTAATTTTTGTCTCGCAAAATTTTTTTAACCAATACCTTCCTAATATGTTTTTTCTTCAAATCAATTTTTGTCTCACGAAAAATATCCAAAAAGTAACACTTTAGACACAAATCAACCATTCGTCGAATGTGTCAATGCGTGTGGATTTTCCACGTCAAATTTGTTTATTCTTGAAGTCAAACTTCTTGCAACACATACATTTTTTACGAGATATTGGAAGCGATACCTAGGGATGGGAGATTTGGGTTAGGTTAAGTTTTTCTGTGATATGAAAATTGGTTCATGCATTTATGATTTGAGATAAAAATGACATGCGAGTTTATAGATTGCACGATACTAGTTTGAATTTTTGGTGAAACTTTTTTTTTAAAAAATACAACTTTCAATATGTCATTTTATAAAATTAACTAAAATTTACCCAAGTTTTTTTCCCAGAAATGTTTAAAAATAACAATTTTTCATTTTCTTCAATTTATTTAGGTAAAGTTTTTCTAATGATATTAACCATGCTTTATTTTATAAAATTAACTAAAATTAACCCTATTTTATAAAATTAACTAAAATTTACCCAAGTTTTTTTCCCAGAAATGTTTAAAAAATGGAACTGATATTTTTCATTTTCTTATGTGCGAACTTATTTATCTAATTGTTGTTTTGGTGCTCTGAAAGTTTTCCTTGCGATCTTATTATTATAAAATGATTCAATGTGCTTAAGAACACTAAACGGTTTTTTTTTTTTTTTTAAAAAGTTTTCCGTGTTTAGTTTCAAACAATCTATATAAAGTCAAGGACGTCCGAGAAATACAATAAAGTTTTTTTTGGCGAACCAATTAGAAAAAGTTAACATGGACGCTTTTTATATACATAAGAAAAAGGACAACTGTCTACGTTGATGAACTGGATTATTTTATTTAGTACCACACTTTTTTTTTTTTTTTCTGGGCTTGTCGTCTGTTGAATTCCATTCACCCTTGTCTTTCTAATTATTTAACATTGAATGTTTCAACGTTACAGTAATGACTGGTAAAAATATAATACACGATATAAGATTATTAAAGAAAAAGTCGATGAATGTCGAATGTAGAAGTCAATTAAAATCTAGTTAAATTATATGATTGCTCATTTATAAATGATAATGAATGTATTAATTTAAGCAATGATGGAAGAAAAATGTGGACGCATTGAATTTAATGAAGTCCAAGTAAGTCATGGTAAATCTTGATTATTCTTCAAGCTATTAAATTATAATTGACGTAGCATTTTAATATGTAAAAGGTTACATTAATTAAATAACATTCTAAATTCGTCTCAAACCGAAAAGATTTTGTTAATGGAATTATAAATCCGTCTCATGACCCAAAATACTAAATCCATTTAAGTTATATTAAAGATCATTAAGGCATGAAGAGCTTAGTTTGATCCAGCTTTTCATAATTTAATGGTATGTTTCTTTAAAGGGAAACTGTTTTCGGAAAATAGTTTTTAACTTTCTAGTGTTTGAATGATGAAAATTAATTGATTTATGAAAAAAAAATTCATGAGCTAAAAAGTGACAAGCTTAGATTGAAGGAGAATTATTTTTCTTTTTTTAAACCACCAAACAAATTAAAAATAACCATTTTCTTTGAAAATAATTTTCATGGAAATTTTTTTCTTTTAATATGAAGTTTTCAACGAAACAAACATGCCCTTATATAAAATTTCTAATTTCTAATTTAGCATTACAATTGGACCGAAACTATAATTGATCAACATTAGTTCTTGATGTTAAATTTAAAATCAATTCATTCAATTGCTGTGATATTTATAACAATGTATTGATTGGTCATAATATAACTATCCATCCGTATAATAAATGAAATTTTGAATTTTGAGGCAGCTTTCGTACTAAATAATATTTTCTTGTTTTCGATATAAACTCACATTAGGTAGGGAGAAAACAATATAAATATTGATCTTGTATCGTAAAAATCTTTTTGTGCTTTTTTTTTTAAATTTCAAATGGTTATTTATTAAGGATGCGTTTGTTTAAGTGAAAGAATTATCCAAGAATTAATGATTAGGACATTTCATGCAGTTTGTTGAAAATGATCTTGAAAAAACGTGCATGTTTAGATTTAGAAAAATGAATTCTTCATCATGAAAAGTTTTTTTTTTTCTTTTATCATCAAACTTTTTGAGAAGCAATTACAGCTCGAATGTCAAGTGCAAGTTTTTAACTGGTCCTTATTAGTTTGACTTGTTTAGTCAGAACTCCTCAATAATGACCCTTAGATCCTTTCATATTATAGTTACCGTGGCAGTGGATGGGTAATCATGCCCAGGGGCACTTTAGTCATTTGGAGCCCAACAACTAGGGACATATCTGTCCTGCAAAGTTCCAACTGACATCTTGCCCCCTTCTCTCCTTCTCTCTCCTCAAGTCGTCACTTCTCACTTCACTCCTCACTCTCTCACTAAACCAAGCTCTCTCTCTCTCTCTCTCTCTCTCTAGCTCACCATGGAACCACCGTCACCTCTGGCCACATTCCTCCTCCTCCTCCTCCTCTCCGCCGCCGCCGCCGCCGCAGCCGCTGCCAACTCCACCGTCTCTCCACCACACACCATTTCCCCCACCGCCGCCCCCTCCCCCACCCGCAACCACAGCCTCTCCCCCACCACCTCTCCGCCCGCCGCCGCCGCCGCCCCCGCCGCCGCCACCTCCCCCTCCGCCTCCCCGCCGCCCCATCAACCCCGACCACCCCCTCCGCCCCTTCCTCCTCCTCCTCCGGCCTCGACCCGAAGCAGCTCCAAGCCCTCCACTCCCTCAACATCCCCCTCCCCAAGGACCCCTGCTCCCCGCTGTCCGCCGCCGCCGCCGCCGCCACCACCTGCGACGCCGGCAAGCCCTTCCGCCACCTGACCTCCCTCCGCCTCGCCAACTGCTCCCGGGAAGACGTCTCCCTCTCCTTCACCGCCCTCAAGTCCCTCTCCACCCTCCAGTCCCTCGCCTTCCTCAACTGCCCCGTCGCCCCCGTCCGCTTCCCCGCCGAGCTCGCCGCCTCCCTCCACTCCTTCTCCTGCGTCCACAGCCTCCGCCACCTCACCGGCGTCTGGCTCTCCCGCCTCAGGAACCTCACCGACCTCACCGTCTCCGACGTCCCCGTCAACGCCTCCGGCCTCTACGTCATCCTCGGCAACATCAAGAACCTCCGCTCCCTCACCATCTCCCGCGCCAACTTCACCGGCTATCTGCCCCGCCACTGGGACCTCAACATCACCCACATCGATCTGTCCGGTAATCAGCTCAAGGGGCCCATACCCTCCTCCATTACCTTGCTGGAAAACCTCCAATTGCTGAATCTCTCCTCCAATGCGCTCACCGGAGAGATGCCCGCCGAGATCGGCGACCTGATCTCGCTCAAGAACCTGTCTTTGGGGTCCAATTCGATCTCCGGCAGCGTCCCGGAGTCGATGTCGGCAATCCCGGGCCTCATCCACGTCGATCTGAGCTCGAACCAGCTCAACGGGACCATCCCCAGGTTCTTCACCGAGATGAAAAACCTCAAGTACTTGAATCTTGAGAAGAACAACTTCCATGGGATCATGCCTTTCAATGAGTCCTTTATCAAGAAACTAGTGGTCTTCAAGATTGGGGAGAACAGCAACCTGTGCTACAACCACACCGTCATGTCGTCGAAAGTGAAGCTCGGGATCGCGCCTTGCGACAAGCACGGGCTCCCGCTGTCGCCTCCGCCCGCAAAGGGGGATTCGTCAGCGGACGACAGCGGCACGTCGGACTACAGCGACAGTGACAGCAGCGATTCTGGCAAGAGCAGCCACCACCACGGGCCGAATAAGGTTGTTCTTGGCTTTGCGATCGCGCTTTCCTCCATCGTGTTCCTTATTGTGTTCCTGGTTCTCCTATCTAGATGCTGTAAATGATGCATATACCAGAACTCATTGCTGCTAAATTAGGAAATTATAGAAGTAGATGGGGGAGAAATTTGGCAAGTTAGTGTTGATTTTAATTGTTTGATTCGTCATATACAAAAGGGTGTTCATGAAGAACGAGGATTCAATGGCAGAGAGGGGGGATAACACAAGATTGGCGAGAGAGAATTGAATTGCAGAGGGTGAATTTTTTCATTAATTATTTCCCATGTTGGTTTGGGTTATTGTGTGTTATATAACTCATAAAGGTAGTTTGTTTTGCATGTATATGCAATGTTGAAAATGCTATCGCCGTTTGAGCTTGAAAGTTGCAAGATTTAATTGTTAGTCCTCTGTTCATTTGGGTAAAGTAGATTAGAAATGACCTATTTCCATCTACATCACGAGAATTGGAAGCTCGATTAAGTGTCGATGTATGCACGAGGAGAGCGCCGTAGCTTTCGAGCTTTTCCCCCCTGGAAATTTCGAGAGCTGGGCTTTTAGTCTTTCTCAGGAAAAAAAAAGATGTTGCAAGAGATCCAAACATAAGTTTGTGTCTTTGAGATGGTGACCAAACATCCTATTCAAGATGGAGTGAAAAGTAGCTTGTTGCATTTGAAAACATTGCTTGGATTAGTAGGATCAGAGGCATCTATGACACCAATGTACCTTCTTATGTTCCCTAATTAGCATTTCATTGACACAGTGACAAAACATCCTATTCAAGATGTGGGAAAAAGTAGCTAGTTTCATTTGTTGTAAGCATTGCTCTGATTAGTAGAATTTACAGGCTTGTACGACACCAATGTATCTCATTATTGTTCCCTAATGAGCGTCTCATTGACTACATAGTTTCCTTATTTGCCGAGCAAGAAGCAATCGATTTCGTATCTAACAAGCTCTCGATGTCTTCTTGCGCCATGTGATTGATCTTGAGCTGATTCGGGTTGAGAAAGATCGCTTTGGTAGCTTGCTTTTTACTTGTTGCTCTCTGGCTCTTACTGTAAATCAACGTGCGTGGGTACTGTATGTGCGAGTTCTCGCGCGATGGAAGTTGGTGAGTAGCACTGGTTCATCGATCTGACTAGCCTTGGCAAAGAGTTTAAAAGGGTGTTCGTACGAGGTTGAGAATTTGCAATCAGCTTGAGGAAGAGCAATAGCCGTAGCTGATAGCAACGCTGATCGCTCGCTGTTTGATCTCGATCCTGCAGTGTCGAATGACTACACTTCGTTTCGATCCGTCGTTGCGGCCATTTCCCTTGCAAATGTTGCACCAAGATGTGCATAGATCTGTACAGGAGTCCAGGCGAGGACTTGATCTTACATTCTGCTAACGGGTTGGTCGGAAATCTTTTTGGTTCTACTTTTGACAATGCAGCTTTGCACCTGAGCTTCGATTCCAAGTACCACTTTGCACCTACAGACTAGTTATTGTTGTCTTTATTTTCAAAATCGGCATTTACAAAGTCGCTACTGCCGCCCCCCTCAGATGACGCCGGTGTCTCCTGCTGGCCGCCATGTCCGACACTACCTGGCCGGCCATGGCCCGATGCCAACCTTGAGGCCCTTGCCTTCCTCCCTCTATAAAAAAAACTGCTTGGAGATCTCTCTTGATCAGCCGAGCTCCTCTCAAGCCATGGACCACCTCAATCGATGTTGACCATGTCGGCTCACGACCTCCGGCCGAGGTCACGAGCCATCACGGCGTCTGGGGACTATGACTGTGGTAGGGGTGGGGGCTTGAGGGCGACTATGGTCACGGGTACAAAATGTTTTGGAAAGTAAAAGTACGAAAGTGGTCATTGAATGAATCGTGAAATGTTGATTTTCAATATTATTTTCTTGCCTTCCTCCTTACGGTGATGATGGGTAAATATTTGCTAAATTTAGAGCATTGAAAGTGATTATTTTGTTAGCCACTGGAGTGATATGGCGGTGACAACAAGCTCATATATTTTAAAGAAATCTCGAATATCACCTAACTATATTTTTAATTTCGTGCCTAGTTGGCGCCGCTCCTCTTTGTCGGAGAAAAATTGCGTTAACTTATTCGAATTGGTCAAATGTAGGGGACCGCGGTCCACTCTGCCCTAACAACATGCTCGGAACGTGTCTAGTGATTTGATGTGAAGCAGGAAAACTAATTTTTCCATTTAAGTCTATAAGTTTATTGTGACAAACCACACCATACCATATTTGATAGTTTACCATCTTGGGATATTGAGTCTCAATTTAAATAGCACCGACACTATCTGCAACTCGCCTGCATGAAGCCGGAATCGCTAGTAAGACACAACACGACACGATATCCCAAACGCGCCGTTTTTTTTAAAAAAAAATAGAGAATTTTAACGGGTTGGAATACATTGTATATTAAATATATATTTTTATATATACATAATAAATTATCATTTTTAACTATTTCAATCAAATTAATTTGAATCAAATTATAAATAAATAAATAATTAAAAAAGCCTAAATGAAATTTACTAAAAACATTAATTAGCCATTTATTAATAGTATTCATTGTTTCAATTTGACAAATTTAAATCTATTTCAATAATTCATAAAATTTGGAGAAAAAACAAGTGATTCATATTCTAG
The DNA here is from genome assembly GCA_014182885.2 of Eucalyptus caleyi. Taxonomy (NCBI): domain Eukaryota; kingdom Viridiplantae; phylum Streptophyta; class Magnoliopsida; order Myrtales; family Myrtaceae; genus Eucalyptus; species Eucalyptus caleyi. Next base: position 41,739,993 of record CM024470.2, read on the forward strand.
ACTTGCATGTTAGATGTTGGAAGATGAAAAAAAAAAACTTAAAGAATGAATTATGTATCATGAGAAGTGGAAGTCGAAGAGAAAAGAAGATAATGTTTTTCTTCTTTCTTTATTTTATTATTATTATTATTATTGTGTTTTATTTTCAAATTGACCTCTCATTTATTGAAATGTTAAACTTGACCTCATTATTGAAATCACATGTCGGAAACTCATATGTCAGAATTCCGATTCGAGTGTGAGAGAGTGTCGGAAAAGTTGACCAAGTATAGGATTTTTCAACAAGTATTGACCAAGTGTTCGAGAGTATCCGAGAGGGTTAGAGAGTGTCCGACACGACACAAAAGCTCTTGGAAAGTGTCGGTGCTTCATAGATCCCAATTGGGGTGATTGATTCCTAGACATTCCACTTTCTACTTAGGAATCAAGAACCGGACCATAGAAAATGGTTTTGTATTTTTGGAATCGAGAACCTAACAACCTGGTCCTAAGACTGGATCAATCGGTTTGATTTCTAGGTGATCTAATGGAAACATATAACATCTTCTTGTTTTGGGAGTTTTGAAACCATAAACACTCCCACCATTGTAAGCAAAATCCTAAACTATAAATCTCCCAACTTCACATTCTGATTGGCCTACAATTTGTATTTTGTATGGAAAAAGAAAAAAAAATTAGAGCATTGGATATTACTTTGATGAGATGCAAAAAATCGAGCAAGAGAGGGAGGCGAGACTCGAGACTCGAGATGAGAGGGACGTAACTCAAGCAAAGTAAAGTGGCGCTGTTTGAGAGTCGAGCGAGAAAGTGACTTGAGAGAATCACGAGTTGTGAGTAACAGTCGAGGGAGAGAAGCCTGAGAGGCAAAAAGAGCAATTAGGGTTTGTGATTATGAACGAGGCGGGAGAGTCGAGAGGAAAAGAGTGAGCGTGAGAGGGAACAGGGAAAGAGCAAAAGTAATTGTGAATTAGGATTAGAGTTTCTTTAAAGATTTTTAAGAAATTTAAAAAAAAATTAATTGGTTGTGTCCAGGCGATTCGAGTGGACAATCCCACGCTTAGAATCGGAAACCGGACCGAAAATAACCGGTTTCAATTTTATGAAACCAAGAACCAAACCGACACCTTGGGAACAGCCCAGTTTAATCCAATATGAGCAGTTCCCTGTGCACGCTCCTACGTCTCAAGACATGAGCTCCAATTCTTTTTAATTTTGCCACTTTTCAGGGATAAAGGCATCATAAGTGCAGTGATTTTTATATATTACTTACCTAAGTGTTATAACTTTTATTTTTGATGATTTGAGCGCCATATTGACAAAAAAACCATTTTATATTAAGAATTATATTATCTAGCTTTTTGAATTGAATTATATTATGACATAGCTTTTTTAGGAAAAAAATTTCGCCAAATTGATGTTAAAAAAGAAACCCTAATCCTCGGAGCGTTTTCTCCTCCGAGCTCAGCCAGAGAAGAAGATAGAAAAATGGTGTGAGACGTTGCTTGGCTGGATTGTATCCTACTCGCAATCTTCACCTGTCAGCTCCTGCTTTTCCCAAATTGAGAAATTGGGGTTAGGGTTTTGAAACACTTCTAATTTAGCCCCAATTTGTTAATTTGGGATAGATAAATGAGTCAAACGACATCATTTTTATGCTGTCTCGCTGATTGATTTTGTTAGCAAGCTATATTAGACGGATTATATTAAATTAATGCCACATTGAATTTTCCAACCACACAAATTGCCAATGACAGTCAAATGAAAAAAAAAAGAAAACAGTTAAAAAAAAAACGACATTCAAATGAATGTCCTGCGAAAGTTTTGGTGCTTATACTATTTTGATCCCAACCCTTTGGATATGAATTTTAGATTCTGAAAATGGAACATGAAAAGTGCAAAAATAGGAGAAAGTTGGTAAATGATTATGCTTTTCCTTTTTCACCACAAGAATGTTTATGAGATAATGAAGGGCACAACGCACTGAGCCAAACCAAAACTTGGACCAAATTGAAAAGAAAAAGAAAAATAGGGGCCTGAGAAGGAGCCAAAAATGGGAATAAAACGAAGGCGACAAAACGGGTGGCACTGTTTCGATTGCGAATATCAAGCCAATTAGAGGTTTCGAAATTGGACGAAAAGAAGCTGAAGGGTCGAATTGAATGAGTAGTATAATTAGAGGGCCTAAATCAGATTCTATCCCCAAATGATATTGATATCACACTTCTTTGGGGACACTAGCACAAATAATTTCTATGTTGTTCCTAAACATTTGATTTGTGCTATTTGATTTCTGAATTTTGATCCAATATACAATATTGTTTATAAACTTTTAATTTATAGAATATGATTCATGAATTATCGGTATATTTTCATTAATAACTTAAAGTTCAGATACCACATTGACATTGACCAAGTTCAAAGACATTAAATAAATTAAAAGTTTAAGGACAACATTGCACATTAGATCAAAGTTTAAAAATCACATTTAACCAATATAAAATTTATAAATGACATTGCAAATTAAACCAAATTTCAATGACCATTTATTTCAATTTCCCTTCACATAATATCATTTTACGTGACATCTAAAAACCATATATATGTCTGGGCATTGCTTCCTGAAATAACAGCATCTTGAGGAAAAAAACTACCACTTATAATCTCTGCAGGCCAAAATTAGAAATTCTTCAACCTGAAGCAACTAGAAAAGCCCTAACATGGATCAATCGGTTAAGCAAATTGATGAATTGACTAAGACTCGGCATCTCCTGAAGGGCTGACGGCTTAACGTTGGATTCCGTCTCGAGTAAGGTCACGAGAAAATAATGTATTATCGCGATCCCCTAATGCAGTACTGGCAGCATAGCTTAACTAGACCGTGGCATGGGCTGATTACAAGCTATCATGGACCGAACATTCGAATGGGAAAGTTATCTAGTATCGAATCAGCACCTAAACTACAGCAAATGACCACGTTCGGATGTAATTGAGGGCTAAAATATCCTGACTCCTGTCAATAAAAAACAGTGGATTAGTCAAGAAAAGAAAAGCATACATATGTTCTTCTGTGTATTAGATCTGATATGACCATCATCTATTTGGAATATTAGGGGTAAGTCCATAGGACAAAATTCTTTGGCAAGCTGCTTTCTGAACCTCTCGAAGACTCGCTCCCGGAAATCCTTTCTGATATGTTGTAAGTTCAGATAGCAGATGTTCATATTATATACAGTAGCATCTGGTGCAGGCGTTGAGCAAAAAAACCTCATCATCTGGGTCCAGAGAGCTCCATGGCTTCAATTATGAAAGATGACTCGTCGCGGATGTCGCTGTAGTTCCTAGAGAAGCTACATTCTCTGTTTTCTCCTGGGTTGTTGTTCCCACCATGTGAATCCTCCATGTTTTCCACTTGTCCAAGACCATCTAGGATGTTCAAAGCAGCAGACATCTTTGGCCGAAGGTTTGGGTTCGACTGAGTACACTGCAGGGCCAGTTCTACCACCTTCTCTAGCTCCGGCGCGTCGAAACACCCTCTCAGATCCCTATCTACCAGGACTTCAAGCCTCTTTTCTTCATGCAAGGTTCGCACCTGGCAAATTGGATAAGATATTCAACATGTTACTTAGGGTACAAGCAAGATTGATCAAACTCTGTATTCCTAAAGCAGACTGTAATCAGAACAATCATAATCAGTCCAAACAGAATATGCCACAGAAAACCTTCTATAATGCATAGAGAAAATGATATATTACGTTCATTGATCACAATACATCACTGCTCCAAGTTCTTCTGATGATGTTAAAACCAGACAACAAATTAGAAGAGAAAATGGGAAATAATCAGCAATGTGCGCTCATATAAAAAAAGAAAATATTTGAAAAGTTCTTCATTCATTAAAGAAAAAAGTAAGCCTCAGATATGGATTAAGGGAAGAGGTCCGTTGGTTCATTCAATCAACTTAATGTACTGAGTTCGAATATTTCAACACAATAATCAGGCTCAAACGAAGATGCATTAAGCATATACGGTCCAACAAATTTATGCCCTAAACAGAAAATGATAAACGAATGATGCATGAGAGAAAATTGTTCGTATCATTCACTAACTATAGAAATAGACCATAACTTGACATTCCTTTGCTCAGTATTAGTAAAAGTACTAACCCAGTCAAGAATCATTCCTTTCTGAACCTGACCATTTCCAGCATCTAGTGCCTTTTGCCCAGTTATAAGTTCCAAAAGCAGTATCCCAAATCCAAAGACATCGGTTTTCTCCGAGGACTGTCCGGTTGAGAGATACTCTGGGGCGATGTGTCCCACGGTACCACGTACTGCAGTAGTCACATGAGACTCCCTCCTATCTAGCAATTTAGCCAGACCAAAATCACCAACTATGGCTTCAAAACTTTCATCAAGAAGGATGTTCGCTGCCTTCACATCCCGGTGAATTATTCTAGGATTGCATTGTTCATGCAAATACAGAAGTCCACGCGCAGTGCCAAGGGCGATACACATTCTTCTCTTCCAGTCCAAAGATGGCCTTTCACGAGAAGTCTCTGTAGGAGAGATTTAAGGCACTCAAGAATGTCAGAGTAAGATAAAAAGACTATCATGTTCTGTCTTACAAATGAGACTGGGAAGGGCAAAATATAAGATGAATCCAAAAGCTCACGGGTCATGATAAGAGACGGCAGAGTAAGCCATTGCTCAAAGATAAAAGAATCATTTATTTGACACACAAGAAGTCTGCTCCGTATAATATTCTGCAATACTTAATTTTGTTTAGTGACTCTGAAGTCCTCAGTCTATCGATAAAGATGCACATTTGCTTCAATTACTGTAGCGTCATATCTATACACCTTCCCATCTCAAAATATCAGAATGAGTTTCTTCCAGATAAATTATTCAGGGTTAATGCCACAAGTGATGAAACTGGTATCTCATGAGAAGATGAAAATCCCATCACATAGTCGTAATAGGGTTTAGGGGAGTCTAAGCATAGATGATTAAAAGGTAAGTAAATTTCCGTGTAACAATTCAACAGTAAAAGCTTGTGATAAGCAAGTTTCCCTGTGATTGAGTCTACATAATTCTGAAGGTGAGACATTAACATTGATTACCAATTTTTTGCAAAGATAAAATACGCAAGCACAATCAATTGCCATGAGCAACTGTCCAGCATCTAATCTCCTGATTTCAAAAGAACAAATGAAGACAAAGAAAGGATCAAGAACGCGACAATTGGCAAGCAGAGGGGCAAGCTTACAAAAAAGGGGAATCAAACCTCTCAATCGGTCAGCCACACTTCCATTTGGCATGTAAGGATAGACAAGCATTCTCTCTTCTGGCGTCAAACAAAAGCCATAGAGTCTTAAGAGGTTTCGGTGCACAGCTAGGCCAATCATCTCGACTTCAGTTTGGAACTGCACTTCACCAGTATAGTTTGGGTCCTTCAGCCGTTTGACTGCCACCAATGTACCATTGAGAAGACATCCTTTATAGACTACTCCATATCCACCTTGACCGAGGATGTTTTTGGGGCTAAAGTTTCCAGTTGCTGTTTGCAACTCACGGAAAGTGAACCTCTTCAATTGGCCTATCTCAAATTCATAATCCTGCTGTACTGCGAATTCACATGATGGAAAAGGCTCCCAAGTCATTAGAAAGAAGGATTGTGTAAGATGAAAGCAAAACCCAGAACTGTGTCTAGGAAGTACCATATGAGCCGAAGAGAAAACGTGATCTGTACCAATGTACCCAGCAAATGAGCAACATAACCGAAACCACGAACGTACAACTGATACCAGTGGCTACAGAAAGAACCCATCTGTTATGACCATCTGTCGTCTGAGGTGAAGATGCTGCAGCTGTTCCTGTTCCAAAATAGTATATGAACTCTGCTTGCATTCTTGTGAATATTTATTATACAAAAGAAGTTGACTGACTGCATTACCGTTCATTGGTTTCCAGAGGCCTGTGCAAGCTTTTGAAGTGCAGAGGAAGCTGTTTCCTGAAACACTACAAGAAATACCATGAAGTGTTAAATGTACAGATAAGCACATGTATCTTGAAATTTATTTGATCATATGATGGTAAAGCATAGCAAGAGTTTGAAGTCTAAGGCCAGTCAACACCTTATTTGACAAACAAAAACAGGAGTTGGGACATCAAGATGTAGTTAAATGAACATTGTAAAAATTCTTGTAGCACTCCAATAGACAGATGCATCATACAATTTCCATATGATTAATATGTACATCCTATGATTTGCTCTTACTTCACTACACTTGACCCTGAGAAAAGAAGTGTCCATGGATAACCAACATTTTCTTTTATTTTCTGTCAAATTTAGTTGATACATCTTAACTCATTTGTCAGATAGAGAAAATCACAGCTCATAAATATATCATGCACTGACAGGAAAAGAAGCATGCAGCTTGATAATAAGATATGTTGTTAGATGGTGCTCACCTGTAGCCCTTTGCAAGTATTTTTGGAGTTGGACCACTAAGATTATTGAAAGATAAATCCCTGCTTAATTCGATTTATAAGTGTAATCACAGATATAAAAGACTTAACTTGATGAGAAACCAATAGAGTGGAACGGAACACATACAAGAATGAAAGATCTGAGAGATTTGCCACCGCGCTAGGTATCTGCCCTGTTAACTTGTTTCTACTCAGCCGCCTAAACAACTTAAATTGGAGAAGGTTTAGAGGGCCCGACATTGACACGTACAATGCAAATAATAGAGGAGAAGGAAAAAACAGTATCAGCAAAGCAATACTCACAAATAAGTCAGATGAAATAGGAATCCTAGTGAACTTGGGATGTCCCCAGAAAATTGGTTTCCTGAAAGATCAAGAGTCTGAAGTTCTGAAAGCTTTCCTATCTCAGCTGGGATTGGACCAGATAGTTGATTGTTCTGCAATAATCTTCGATAAAGACAAAAACTTAGAATCTACAATTGAAACTTGATGCCTGAAATCCGTAAAAACACTTGTGATAATGAAATGGCTCTTTCTAAAAGCTATTCCGGATCATCCGTCCACATCTAGCAAAAAAAGATTGAATTTAGCAAGTGACATCAACACATCATCAAGTGCCAATCTTCTATACATACAGGCAACACTAGAGTTAATTGCAAAAATGCTAGTAGACTTATTGCATTGTACTATGATGGCATGAAGATCAACTTATCCACTAGCAATGTACAGAAGATATGAAACTTAGATTGATATAATTGATGTCCTGCTTGACACCCTCCAACTAGTCAATGACTTGCACAAACACTAAAGACACAAGCTACTTGAATCACAGATAAAATGCTCAGTTTTAAACGATCAAGCCATCACCTAACAATAAAATAAAGTAAACTTTTTTAAAAACAGCATTTCTCTTTGCAGAAAAAGCAGATAATCTAAAACAAGTGAAACAAAAGGTGGAGGATGCTGAAAAGCTTACAATGTCCTCAAGTGACTCAAGTTTCCAATGCTCGGTGAAAGCATTCCTGATAGTCCAACGCTGCCCATTACGCTGAAAATAGCAGATAAAATCAGCAAAACTACGAATTCAAACGATGTTAAAGAGATTAAAAAAGAAAACAAAAAGGAAAGTCTGGGAAGATGATATGAGGGGCATTACTTACAGAGAATTGACAAAGCCGTCAGCAGAGCAAGCAACCATGTTCCAGGTGCACGGATCCACAGAATTAATGTCCCAACCTTCCAAAACGTGCTGCTCGTCCCTCATTTTGCTCTTCACCGACATCAACGCAGCCACTAAAACATGTAAAAATTGCACAAAAGCACATTCACAAACATCTTTGAGTTAAAGGAAAAAGAAAAATGCAAATCCAAACTCATTCAATCCCTGAAAACACAAGATAACGCTAAGGAAACATTTTTTCTTGAGAAGACGACCTTCATAGTTGACACCCTTTGGAGAGAGAACACTGTCATCAGAGCCTCTAACAACCAGAGCAAGAAGAAAGAACAAGAAAGAACCAGTTCCACTTCCATGGAAGAAGAGCAACCAGACAAGACTGTTCTTCCTTCCTTTTGTTTCTCCTTTTGAGAACTTTACACTCAATGAGCGACTTTTATGGGTCTTTTTGTGGGTTTCGACCCAATGAAAGGAGCTCCCCGAGATCTTCTGACAGTACAAAAAGAGCTAACTTTCCTCTCGTTCTTCTCTTCTCCCTAGTTTCTCCTCAATTTTTTCTTCTATTCGTTCCTTTAAAGCAGGGTAGCCTGTACTTACACGACAGATGACAGCACCCTCTTGGAACCTATTACTTCTCGAGAAGCTAAAACAAGTCGGAGACAAGACAAATTATACAAAGGAAAGAGCAAGAGAAAAATGAAGGCAGATGGTCGGAAGACGTGAAGTTTTCTTTTTTAAAATGTTATGTTTAGAATACTTCAATCAGGAACGTAAGACCAGGAAAGCTTTAGACGGTGTAATTTTTAATTGTGCAGGTTGGGAACTGGGGCTTCGAGATTTGAAACAAGCAGAGATGGTCCCCCGGTCCTCGGTTGAGTTTATCATTTATCAAAGTAGGTGAGTTTCTTGATATCCCATCGACTTCAAGTCCTCCCTGACATGACCATTCATGGCTTCTTCATTTATCTGAGTGCGTGATTTTTATTTTTTTTAATAAGATTCCACGTGTTTCGCTGAGTTACCATGTTTAGTGGCCTATGTATCAGTAGTGATTCGATTGGCCTTCAGCTTTTGTGAAGTTCTAGCAAGAAAAAAGAAAAGAAGAAAGATAAGTCCCCAGGGCTAGCTCCATACTAGCACAATGGAAACCTCTTCACTAATCACCTTCGCATCAACTTTCTTTCTTGGCCATTTTGTATATTGTACTAGTTTCGGTTCCATTTCATACATATAAAAGAGGACATTTTTTCTCTCTTAAACGTAGCACAATACGCAAATATTGAAATGGAACAAGAAATTGGTGTAAAAAAATTCAACAATCTAGTTCCGTATATAGAATTTAAAATATATACACACTATTGACACCAAAAAAAAAAAAAATAAAAAGTCCAAGTGTTGTAGTTGACAGTTTGGTTGATAGAAACCATTGAGCAATAGAGTAAAAGCGAAGTCAATGTAAATGTTGAATAGTAGAGTCGATATAATTGTCGAGTAGTGAAGTTGACAATCTTGGATATAATAATTTGTGGGTGGTTGTTGCTAATCAGTGGGAGCCATGTAGATCATGTAAAATTTCTTAGTAGCCATCAATTATGGGTTACAATACTCACATTGTATCATTTGTAAATGCCCTAAATCAATCACATAAATCAACATTCTTTTGCAAATTTATTTTTATATTTACTTTTCTGCTATTCAAATCGTTGATAACAATTGTTTTCAGTGCACTTTAAATTCCTTATTATTTATTGTCTAAAATTAACAAAACACCCTCGCAACCTTTGTTGATTTACATTGACCTATCCATATCCTAAAAGGTATTTCACATTCCGTTTTGGTGAAAACATCAAAATCACACCCCTAATTTGCCAATTAACATCTTTGAATCTACCAGTAAGGATGATACCACACGAGAATTTGGGATTAGGTTTTCGTCTGCTTCTCCTCCCTCAGACAGTCTTTATGGATAACGACAAGTGTTGAGAATAAGAAGTGAAAGAGTGCTCCACAAGTAACTATTAAAATACTACCTTATACTAACCACCCCACTTTTTGTTACCGAACAATGTGCTAAGCCCAATATAATTTGGATCGCATTATCGAGTTCGGGCTATCAAGCATCTTCACATATATTTTATTTAATTAATAATAACATATTATCACAAACTAAATTATTATAAAGTTAATGTTAGCTCCCCTTCATAAGAATTTCCAATATTCTCTCAGTTAGGCAACATTAATTGCGTAGTATACTGAAAAAGTTTAGAATTTTTTACACCATACCGTAATTTGTGGTCGCCTGGAGACAACCTCAAAGGACAACCCCGACCGACAAAATTACCAGCACGGAACGGAGCGCCATTCTATTTGCTGGGTAAGTCGGCCCCACAAATTTTATTTATTTATTTATTTTACTTATATTGCTATTTACCAACAAATTCTGATGCACAGCGTATATTTTACCCTATTATTTTTGTGGACTTTTGGCCCCACTAAATTTTGAGACTACAAACTTAGAATTGTAAACTCTAAACCGCAAAGAAAAAAAATTGAAATTCAAAATTTAATCTCTAATTTTTATGCTAAAGGAACATAATGAAAACTAACATGGATTTGCTATAAATTTTCATGTGGCCTTGAGTTCTTTCTTAAAGGGGCTTTTACATAAACCGGGTACTTATATCATGAGTGCGGTCAATAGGAGTGATCAGGTCCAGAATTTTAGACTTGAACCCTGTACTCGATCCTGTTATAACCAATTTTCATTTTTTGGACCATGTACCTGATCCTATTTGCATTGGACCATGTACCTGACCCACCCTGTTTTTCTGGTTCGGTTCTAAGGTTAACCCTGTTTATATTGAAACCTATTTTAGCAATCATCCATCCTATACGACTTCGAATTTTATATTAATACACGAGAAAATAACATAATTATTCATACTCTAACAATTTCAATAGGATTGTTATCTTCGGTCTAGTTTATTTTATTACTGCACTCGACCTTGTGGAGCTAACCCCAAATTTGTCAGGTAGGTCACAATACAAAAATTGTAGAGCCATCCATGATGATGACAACAGCAATGCCAAATATCTCATTTCTACAATCTAATTGCATTACAATCAACTCTCACCAGCAGAAGCACTAATGACGATCAATGTGCTTGTAATGAGACTTGAGTTTTGTCAGCAACATAATCTACCATGTTAATGATGAAAATTTTAGGATGGCTATGATCTCTATCCCCCTAATGAGCCTAGTGGTCACTAATAAATTAGCTATACAAAAATTGTCATTTTATATAAAAATTGTTGTATAGCAACCTCACATATCAATTTCTTGAAAACAAGTTCTCTCCTTTCTTGGCATGTTAGGTTCCTCGATTTCTTAACAGCTCAGACCCAAAGCTAATCAAAACCATATACTTAACCAATATCCTCTAATTGTGTTACACCAAATTTGCATAGCAACGAGCTAACCTATGTCCCTTATCCTCGCTTTGCACCAAAGATACACTTATTCTCCAATTTTTCCAGTCATCAACAGTCAAATCACTCACTTTCAGCAAACCGCGAGGACTAGCGATTAAAAACACTGTCAATTGAAATGCTAAGGACTCTCATTCTTATCCAAAAGTTCCTAGGTATCACCATGCACACTTTCAAACCAGCAGAACAATCGATCTCAAAAAAAAAAATAGAACTTCTCTAATCTCAAAACTGAAATACAAAGTGAATCCTAACCGAAAATCCATCAACGATTTACACAAACAGCTTCCATATTCCATTGCCAATCGGTAAATCAGAAGTATAACTACAACTACACAAACAAACGAAACTGGAGAAAAAGAGAGCGCGAGAGAGTGGATGAATTTCAAATGAGCTTGAAAGAAAGAGGCCAAGGAGTGGACCTGGAGACCTCAACCTTGTCCTTGATGTGGTTGATCTTCTTCTCCTTCTTCGGCATTGCGTTCCCGTATGATCCTTTGAACCTCTTCCCTTTCTTCGTCATGAGCAACAATACTACATATAAAAGCTTTTCACTTGTCTAAAATGGTCAAAAAATCTTTGGCACAAGCATAACTCCTCCAAAAGTGAAATCAACATAACTTCTCCTCCAAAAGTGAAATCAGGTGAGCCAATCCACGTGGTATAAAATCTCTGACAAAAACCTAAAATTCATATATAAAGAAAAATCAACAAGAAACCATGCTCTAAAGACATATGCAAAAGTTATGATTTAATCAAGTCTATTTACTTACCACAAAATCTGAGTTTCCACAAAATGAAGTTTATTTTCCAATGATAATGTTCTCGATAAAACAACCCAAATCTAAAAAAAAAAAAAAAAGAGATTAAATAAGGCATTCACTTAATAGATAGTTATGCGAATGAATTACTAAATATAAAGAAATATATGACTTACCCGCTTCAAACTTTTCCGAGTTCTTGATGCACTCTTCAACATTAATCGGTACGCGAACAGCTCTCAACCAATCTTGAATACAAATCAAACCCTCCACCACTCTAGGAGTCAAAGAACTTCGAAAGCCATCAAGTACACGTCTTGATGTATTAAAAACTGACTCTAAAGCAACGGCAGTCACGAGAATAGACAAAACATCTCGAGCCATTAAAGATAAGATTTTATACTTTAACCCAGTACTCTTCCACCATATCAAAAGATCGAGATTAATAATATCTTCACTTTCAGCTTCAAAATACTGATCAAGCTCAGATTTGTTTTCTTTCAACACTTTTTTCTTCGTGTGGAGAAAGCTTTTGTGCAAAGCATGGATTTCATACTCATTGTCATCAATATCGGCATTGGAAGCACTACTACTATTATTCACACTTGAACCACCAAATTTTTCTTTGCTAGAAGAGCTAACAAAAGATTGCTCATAAGATTTATACAAATTCTCCAAGGCGAACTTCACTTTATCATGCATCTCATCAATTTTCATTTCATTATCATAAATTTGTTCAAAACAGAACTTTACATAATTCAAGTTCTTTGTAGGATCCAATGCAACCGCAATCAATGCCATCATATTAACTTTATCCAAACTCCCATAATACTTGTCAAACTTATCTTTCATTTTTAAACCCATATCTTGAAGCTTTGGATCTAAAGAATTCGACGCATTATTCAAATACTTATACAACATAACTGTCTCATTAAAATAATCATTTGAAGTAACATATGAACTATCCAACATCCTTTTGGTTGCATCATAAAACCGTCTTAGAAATTTAGAAAGAATAATGGCATTTTCTCAATCTCATCTTGAGGAGAATCATTGTCAATTTTCTTTATGAAAAATAAATCTTATTCCATTCTTTGAAAAGCTTTCTTGAACTTTATGGTGGTGTCTAACATCATGTAAGTGGAGTTTCATCTAATGGCAATATCAAGACAAACCAAACCCTTGTATGCATTCCTCTCACTCTCAATGCAAGATTTGAATGTCTTAGCTCTCGCCAGAGAACTCCTCACATGCCTAACTACATTTTGAATGCGTACAATAGAATCACACACCTCATTCAATACATCTCTTACTATCAACTTAAGTATATGAACAGTGTATCTCATATGTAAAGCATCGCCATTCAAAATAAAAATAAAAATCATTCTTTTGAAAAATTTTCTTTTAAATAATCAACGGCCACATCATTTGAACTAGCATTATCTATAGTTATTATGGATATCTTTTTTCAGTCATAAATGCATTTCTCCACTATTTTCCCAATCTCTGTACTCTTATGACTATGCATCACCACAAAATTAATTATTCTTTTATGCAACTGCCAATTTTCATAAATATAAGGTGCAGTGAGACGCAAATAGTTCAAGTTTTGAATGGAATCCGTTGTAAGTGCAACCCTAGATTTAAGCTTATCAAAGTAAGCTTTCAAACAAGTCATTTCACTTAAATATAACTTCATACAATCTCTTGCTACGTAAATTGTGAAAGATGTTGTAAAAGAGTTTGCAATTAAGTAACAAAATCGCGAAAATCAACATGCTCAACTATGGAAAATGGTTGTTCATCAATAATAATCATTCGAGTAAGCATATGCTTACAACGTTCTTGATGAAACTTCCATATCGTTAAAACACTACCACCACTTATAGTATTTTCCCCTACCTCACCAGCCACATATTTATCACGTAATGCAAACAACATTTACTTTTTATCTGCATGAGGATACTTTTTGCACTTTCTCAAGTGCTTCCACATAGTAGAGGTTCCATGATCAACATTATACGCATAATCAATCTCGCAATGAATGCACTTCACCTTAATTGTTTTCTGTGTTTTCTCATCTATGATTCTCGAAAAATTATCCAAAGTCTCTAATTGATTAGCTCGTTTTTTACCCAAAGGAGGATGAGAGTTAGGTACCCTCACCTTCTTTGTCACACACATGGTTGCAGATTCCACCTCATCAGCTCCATGGAATGGCAATTCCATGAACGGACTCATTTCATTATGTCCCTCTACTTCCATTGACATGGTTTTGTCTTGATCCATTGACTAAAAACAAATTATATAACATTAAGATTCTACAAAAGCAAATTAGTTTTCATAGTTATGATGGAAGGAACTCCGAATTGTGTGGTTTGTAAAGGTCCATCTAGTTGATTTACAAGCTTTATTTGATTCCTAATTTCCAATTGATAATTAAAACTGGTGACTACAATTTACTTTCCATTTGCGGTTTATAATAAAACTTCTCAAGGACCCCATTTTTATTCTATTACCACATGGAAAGTTAATATACAGCACATTGTACGTCTAAATAATCACGATTTGACTCTCTTACCATGTGCAGATAAAATTTGATATCCCCAATGCTGACCACAATATAAGTTGCTAGCTCGGTTGCAACATACCTGTACACAAAGATAGAGAAAGTTAACAAGAAGAATTTCACCGTTATATAGGTATGCAAGTACATAATTGATATATAAAACAAGTAGGGTGCAAAGAATAGAGGCACATGCAAAGCAACTTAGGCTAGCAATTTCGTATCAAAGAAAAAAATCTCGAGTAGCATAATCAAAAGAACAAGTATCGGCCATCACATAGGTCGTGAACTAACGTGGGTAAATATCTTTTTTGAAAGCATAAACATGATGAAAGAACCTCCTTTTTTCTTTTTCAAAGAAAGCTGATGTAACCAGAACCTCTCTATTGCAGAGGCAGATCTCGAAGGCACTTACAAGGTGCTCTAGCGGCTAGGCTATTTTCATAGATACGAATCTCAAAATCCAAACCAACAGGTAGATGCTTATTTCATGTAAATCAAATCTCTCAACATAACTCTGGAGACAGAGAATGATGATGAAAGGGACAAAGTCAACTTGAGAACTGATGCTAAATTATGTATACTTACAGCCCAATACGGGCCAAACATTGAGAAAAACCAAGAAGAACCCAGCTTCAATCTTAAAGAAAATTCTAGAAAAATCGAGGAAATTTGCGAGCTTACAAATGAAGGAAGTTGACAATGGATGAAATAGAGTGATGGGGAGCTGGTGATGGAGCAACTGTTAGCCAGCTGATGATGGATGGAAGCGAGCGAGGAAGACACATGAACGATGAAGGAAAACGCCAATTTCAGACCCTGCCTAGTCCTCCCCAATCCAAGGCAAGCTCAAAGAAGAGGTCTCTTTCATGTCTTTGTCCCAAATAGAAGTCCAAACAAGAACTTTCCCAAGTTGGGAAATTTTTACGGAACTTGTGGGGCACGGAAACTTTGGAGCTGGAGGGTCGGTTTGGTTTGGGAAGTAGATGATGATGAAGGAAAACTAAAGTTTGCGAGTGCAAGAGGTAAAGAAAGAAACAAGGGAACAAATTAGGGTTTTGAACTTTTGGGTTGGGCTTACAAACCAGTTCTCAAATCGATTCCCGAACCGGTCCGGTCGATCCGGTTCTTGGGTGGGTAATCACTCAGAACCGGTTCCCAAACCGGTTCAAACCGGTTCTGAATTTTGGGAACCGGTTCTCTGACCAATTTCAACTGGAACCGATTCCCAACCCTGTTTTCCAAGTGGGCTGGTCCGGGAACTATGTAAGCCCGGTCCGGTTGCACACCGCTAGTGACCACCACACTAGTCATGCTTTTCAAATGAGAGAAAGCTGGTCTTGTTTGTGTGTGTGTGTGTGTGAGAGAGAGAGAGAGAGAGAGAGAGAGAGAGAGAGAGAGAGAGAGAGAGAGAGAGCACATGTTTGGGAAAAGAAAATTAACATTGTCAAATAATGAGTTGCACAAGGCATGGTCATGTATTGACTACCAATGTTAAGAGCATAAGCATTGTTAGGATGGCTAATAATGAGATATGTAAGACTACCAATCAATTGCCGATAAAGTGTAGTATTTGGAAAAAGAGTTCCATCCTTGTCATTAAATTTTGCATTCAACTCAATGGGAGTAGAAGTAATCTTGTTATTAGTGAGCCTAGCTCGAGAAACAAGATCAATGATATATTTTGCTTGTGAGAGATTATAATCAAAGCATCAAACACAACCTCCAAGCCTAGAAAATAGCTTAGTCACCCAAAATCTTTCATTTCATACTATTTACTAAGGTAAAATGTCAGTCTAATCATTGCCAGTAATAATCATATCATCCACATAGAAGAGTAGCATAATGTGTTTTATAGAATGAAAGGTTACTTTCCTATAATTTTTTGAAATTATGGAGGTGCCTAGGCAAGCTAACGGTTCCTCGCCATAGATCCACATGGATTGATATTGTGAATTTTAACTTCAAAATGTTGACTTTGTATACAACAATCTTTATGGTTTTATTTACTTAATGATATTTGACCTTATATCATACAATTACTATGACGAACCTTGAGGCAAGTAAATTATTTATTTTGTCAGCAAGTTATAAGAGATTATGCTTGCACATGAGATTCTGAAACATCTTAATGAAGAATTTCACGTTAAAAGGGGTTAATCTTACAAATTATCGACTTTAATTTATAAGAGTCAAGGGTCTTGCTACAACACTTCCTCATTTTCTTACCAAAATCAAATATTAAATAATTATAAATTATCGTGATACTCACTTCTTTAAGAATTTGTAGTTCACAATAAATTATTATTCTCACATTAGTCCAAAATCTTTTATCCTAATAAAGCCCAAAAAAATGGTTTTTTGAGCTATTGTGAAAATAACAATTTATTATGAGCCACAAATTTTTAAAAAATAGGCCCACAACAATTTATAATTATTTTTTATTGATTTTTTATGATCAAAATAGATTGTTATTCCAATAGTAGATTAAAAATTGTTACGCAATCATTTCTCCCTTCTTCTTTTTCCCTTCAAAGCATAAGTTAGTGATTGCAAAAGCCCTCGCAATTGCTTATTTGCTCTAAATTAGACATATAGAATAAAGCTAGATGGCCAAATATCCTTAAGTTCTGTTACTGTAGAATAGAATTCATCGAAATATAAGGATATCAACCCCAAAATAGCTACGAGAATATCTAGATTCAACATATTATGTATCTTCCCATAGCCATTAACATGATTCTCTCTCCATATAGTGTGATCATTGCATGATCAAGACCTTTTGTTGCAAAGCTAATAAGATTTGTTGGACAAAAGTCCCACTCGAAAGTTTGAGTCGGCTAGCTCCTTAAAAGATATAATATGCAGACAAATCTTCGTTCGTTTATTCCTTGATGCTTTTCATGCTATTTTTTTTTTTAGCTTCAATTCCGTAAAACTAAATATACATAAATGATATATTTCTTTTTTCATATCATTTTTTTCGGGAAATTAACTAACGTAATCTTTCTTCACCCTTTTTTTTTTAACTAATCTAACTTTCTTCACCCTATCATATCTAACTATGAAAACTTTCTTCACCCTATTTATTGAGAAAGTTTTCATAAATTTAGTTACATATGATATCGTAAGTTAAATAAATTTAGTTATAAATTACGACCGCAGATCCGTTGATTTGAGATCCCGTTGGAGCAACAGAATTTCAGGCGAGCACCAATTTCACTTGTGCACGGCTGCGTAGAGGTCTTTGTCGAGCCGTGCGGAAGTCTTCGTTTTCCTCGTGCAATGATCTTCGTCGTGCTACTCCGACAAGCTTTTCCATCTGCGCAACTTGCTCGGTGGAGAGGTTCTCTATCTTGCGGTGGTTGCCCGATGCACCACTATTGGCGTTCATGGCAGCCCTGATCTTCATAAGCAGCAAGCAGCAACTTCTTGTTTTCCTTCCTTTTGTCATTTGTTTAAAATTTCTTATCCAATTCGCATCTATCCTACTCCCTGTCCAGGATTTCTTCCCCAAATTTTGTTTGGACATGTCCAGATTTTGTAAGAGTTTTTCCTAATGTGAACTAAATTAATTGATATTGTAATTTACTATTTTTACAGTTACCGTAAAACAGAGTTGGTCTAAGGTGAGATAGAAGGTTTCTTAATTAGTCTAATATGGGCTGGCTAGTATGGGCCGAGTTGAGCCTGGCCCGTAATGAGAGGGACTGGCTGGAAATTCTATAAACAGTGCTCAAGTCTCTCCTCTAACCCTAATTCTCGCATGTTGATATGTGATTTTGGTGATATGCTGCCCTTATCACTAAAGTTAAAATCACATATATATGGTGTATGTGAAGAGTAAAGTTTATATCCCTAGTATGAGAGAATTTCAATGATTCAATTGAGTAGTGACCGCCAAAGTGGCACGCTTGATTGGGTTTGAGAAATTTCGGTCTCGTATGATGATTGAGATGTCTCCTAGTCTAATGCGTAATCATACTCCCAAAGGAGATGATTGTGTATTAGTTCATGGAGAGATACATGATAGTGTGGTGGATGAGTGACTGATCATAATGGTTCATATACCCGAAGGTGATGAATTCACAAAGATTGGAATATATTCCAATAACCCTTATCATGTGGGGAGTGTACAATTGCATGTCATGTATTCTGCCCAAAGGTGATTATGTGATTTTGCATGTAACTCTCTGGATGTGTACTTCTACGTCGAATTACACAATGCTCACATGATGCTAATTATATACTGCTTGTTTTTCAGTCACATTTTCTGTAAATGGTAATTCCGTCACCATTGAGGTTTTTACTGCTTCAAATTTTAAATTGTGAACATATGATTTGTTGCTTGAGAAAAGAGCAATTGAATTTGCTTACTGTCCATGAAGCGTTCCATTCTGGAACACTTGCGGACTGCACTACTATAAGATGATGGAAGCCTTAGTTGCTTGAAATTATGTCTTATCTAATATTGAAATTAGGACACATCTGAAAATATTGTGTTTAAGTCTTAATGACATATACATCTTGTATATGATTAAAATGTTATCAGGTTTAACAGTGGCTATGGGTATTTTGGCAAGTATGACAATGCGAAATAACTTAAATGGTCATTTGTCAAATACTTGGTAGATTCCGGGGTGGTAACTTAATTACTATGCCTGAAAATCTTGACAAAAGACTCACTCGAAATTATTTTGTATCTTACCTAGATTGTTCAAAAGGGTATTGATTTTATGACCCTAAAGAATGTACAAGAATTATGGAATCACATATTCTAAAGTTTCTAAATGTTGACGTAATTGTAGAGGATAGCTGCTATCAGATTATTAAAGATAATAGTATGATGGAGGTTACTATGTTTTTGTCTTTACCTATACAGATAATTATGGAATCTCCTATACCATAAACTAAACTTGTTGAGGTTCAAGGTACTATTCTTGATATAGTTTATAATGAAATTTCTTAAACCTCTCAAGTGCAGAATGAAGTAGTTGCAGCTTTATTAAGGAGATTTGTTAAGGAAAGACGATCAGTTATACCATCAGACTATATAGTCTATTTGTGAGAGCATGATTACAATATCCACTATATAGTTGATGTAATGACATATTTATAAATGTCGTTTCTTATTCTCAATCAAGTATGTGATTAGATGCCTTAAAAGGCAATATACAATCTATGAAACATCATAGTGCTTGGAAACTAACTTACTTGCCTAAAGATTATAAGTTCATTAGTTGCAAATTGGCGTACAAAATTAAAAGAATTTCAAAGAAAGATTATGGAATTTAAAGCCAAATTGGTAACTAAAGTTTTCACTCTGAAAGATGGGTGAATTGTTTATAGTGAATAAATAAATATTTCTTTCTAGTATTTTTTAAAGATTCTTTTAGAGTGAATGTGGCATTAATAATTTATTTTGATATGGAGTTACGCCAAATAGATACAAAATCTATATTGTGAAACTGGATGATTTTGTAGTAAATTTAAGTAAACTTGTATGTAGACTGAAAAGTTCTAATTCATGGTCTTAAGCAAGTTTCCAGACAATATTATTAAAGTTTCATAGTGTTATTATTTTGTTCAATTGAGAACAAAGTAATTCAATATACTGCAAGGTCAGTGGGAGGAAATTTATTTTTTCTCATACTTTATGTACATGATGTTTTGCTTACAAGTTGTGACCTTGAGACATCTTATATCCTTTGTACTGAGGTCTGTAAGGATTGTTTTTGCCATATTATATTAGATTTTCTCGGAGGACATTTGCTGATTGTATATTGGAAATATTCAATATACATCATTGCAAGCCAGGAATTGCTCCTGTTGTTAAGGGTGATGGATTAAATCTATCACATTGTCCTTATTTAGATATTGAGAAAATCTAATTAAATAGTGTACCTTGTGTCGATGCACTTAAAAGTATAATGTATGCTCGAATTTGCACTAGACTAAATGTTGTCTTTGTGACGGAACTTCTAGGCGAGATATCGGTCAAATCCAGGACATGATCACTTTGGGTTGCTGTCAAGAAGGTTTTAAGGTACTTAAAGAAGACAATAGATTATATGCTAATTTATAGCCATGTTCAATTCTTGCAGTTAGTAGGGTATTTAGATGTAAACTTTGTTAGCCGTTCTGATGACATGCAATCAATAACAGAATACATATTTATGTTAACAGTAAGTGCAGTAAATAAAGTTTTATGTCATCTTCTACTATGTAAGCAGTGTTAGTAACATTCTTTTAGGCTGTTACTTGGGCTTTTAGGCTCCAGAACCTCATGAAAGGAGTTGATTGTTTTAACTTTATGGATAGACCCATACGGTTGTATTGAGATAACAAATTTGTAGTATTATTTATTTACTACGAGGTCTCAAGGGGTTTAAATATATGGTGGTCAAATATTTTTTACCATAAAGAAACGGTACAGAAATGTGACTTATAATATAATATATTTTCACAGATGATGTGGTTACAAATCCACTAACTAAAGGCCTATGCCTATGTGTATTTGAGTGACATGTCATTAGCATTAGCCTAGGAGTATCTTCGGATACTGTTGTTTAGTGGAAGCTATTTTGGCTTTACTCTAATAAATGTTTCATCTGTGTTCGTTACACTTTGTAACGGTTTGATATGTATCAACTTTTGCATTCGATAAAATATTTTTGAATGTATTGTTATTATGTTGAATACATATTGATAAAGTCTCAAGGGATTGTATAAACCTTGAGTGAAGGCTAGGGGCATCCGGACATCTGGTTATTAGCCTTGTGCATATGTCTTGTGATACATAAAGAAAGGTTAACCATAAGGACAAGACATAAATGGGTTCATTGGAACCATAAAGCATTCTCTTGTCGCACAAGTTTTTGTGACACCTAAGGTAAAAGAATGGTGACTGACAAATGAGATCTCTCTATGAGAGACGTTATCCATTTGACACACTACCATATTGAATCCATATCAATAAAGTTGAGAGCATTCGTGACCATGGAAGGCTCTGTGTGTATACATGCAGTTACCGCCATGATTCGGAGTTTAAAACTTTATGAGATATGATTGACTATTAAGAATTATCTCTGGACCAAATTGCGCACATACAGTACGATTTCAATTAATATAGTTCAAGTGGGAGAATGTAAGAGTTTTTCCTAATGTGGACTAAATTAATTGATATTGTAATTTACTGTTTTTACAGTTACCGTAAAACAGGGTTGGTCTAAAGTGAGATAGAATGTTTCTTAATTAATCTAATATGGGCTAGTTAGTGTGGGCCGAGTTGAGCCTGGCCCGTAATGAGAGGTATTGGCTGGAAACTCTATAAATAGTGCTCAAATCTCTCATCTAACTGTAATTCTCGCATGTATCCTCACCTAAGGGGCGTTTACCTAACGCTAAATGTGAGGGGGGCCGCCTCATTGAGCCAGTGATACGGAGGGCAATAGAGGAGAAGGACTTGATGCGTGGATCCCCTTGATATATGTGGGTAATTCTTTTTCTGCTTCTGCTTTTGCTTTATATTCGATAGATTCCAAAACAGGTGCGTTAATCTTTTTACTCAATTATGCATGTTCTTGTTTTGGTTATGGAGATCTTGGGGTTGCGCAATTTGCGTCTAACAGATTTATCTAGTTCAGAGGATGTCCGAGAACACCAAATAAGATAAAAAAATTATCCCGTTCGAACTATCAAACGCAGCCCAATAAAGATTTATTATATTTTGCTGACACATTAATAGATTAGAGAATAATTCTCATCTTGTCCAACATCACAAAACCAACTACTTCTATTGCCCCTATGTCTTTAGATCCATCCTCATCTTTTAGCAGTTCAGATGCTTCTAAAATAGATTACTTGTATAAAGTATAAGATATCCAATACCGCACTCCCTCTTATAAATCCATACTCTGCATTTGCCAAGCCTGCCTCTTTTGCCCCTATTTAAATCTTTTGGCCCTATTTAAATCATCCGATCAACTTATTTGCAAGACTCCTCAGGAAGTGAAGGATAAGCGATTAAATTCAATCTCGTCCTGGCATCTGTTAGTTGGTGAAGATGGTGTACGTCAGCCACCAATTGGACAATCAATTGATTGCTGATTAGTAGATGAAAATTTTGCACGTTGCAATTTGAGATCACCACACATATTGCCAAAGGAGCAGCATACTATCTATGGATGTATGCAAGCGCTTTGTTATACCATGTAATCGTCGTCAAATTATGCAAGGCATAAGGAAAATAAAATTTATTAATGTATATGATCATAAGAGCAACAAAAATGCCACCATGATGAACACGATGACATTTGTATCGCTCCATGCTCAACTAGGGGTAGTGAGAAACCACATATTAGGGATTTAGGGGTGAGGGGAGGTAACTTATGTCCAGCCCCAGGACTATGACCAGGACTCGTCGGCCTAAATGCTGCAACTTGATCATAACTTGGAGGATGTACTGGGTGTCCAACTCCACGACTATGATCTGGACCAGGGCTAATTGCCTCTTCCGTCGGAGCCAAAGCTGGAGATTTCACAACATGTGGTTGCTTGAGAACATGATCGTCGTTGTCCTCTTTGGCCATCATCCCCTCATATTTTCTGCCGGTCGACATCAGAGTATGTTCAGGGTGTCCAACTCCAGGAGAATGACTTAGACTGGCAGGCATAAATGCCTCTACCGATGGAGCCGGCGCTGGAGGGTGCACAACTCGTGATCGTAAGAGACCACGATTGTTGTTGTCCTCTTCGCCCACCATCTCATATTCTCCAGTGCTCGACATTGAGGGGAAATCGTTCTTCTCCAGCTTCCATTTCCTTCCTTCAGACAATCCGGGCGTAGAAGTAAAGAAAATCAAAGCCAGTGCAAGACTAAGAACAGCCACCTTATTGAAAGCCATTGACAATCAAAGCAGGCACAATGCTGCATTACTCAGCTCGAGTAGGTATATATACAGCTCTTCATGGGTCATTCACTTGGGAGATCTAGGATGGCATTAATGGCCTCTGCCATGCACGAAAGATCGGATTTTGTTGATTTCAGTTACGTTGACCTAAACAGAAATCCTTTTCCCTTCCCATGCAGCATTCATGAAATTTTATTGCGCCTGAGGAAATGCATTTGTTTTGTTCCGGACGGCACCCGATTTCACGATTTTCACACGGTAAGACCTGCAAGCAACAAACTTTTGCAGGTGCAGACAAAGAGCAGTCCCTGGCAACAAAGCAATTGCTGCGGATTTTGCGTAGGATCCGTTGTCATTAAAATCATAAATATGATATAGATTTCAGGATTCATACATTTCGCAAAAAAAATAAATAATATAAAAATATTTTTAAAAATTCATCGCTTATTAATGAATAAAAATATCTTTATTATCCAAAAATATAAATATAAATTATTTTTGGCAATGAAAATATTTTTATTGGTTGATTATTTTAAGTGATATAACCAATCATTTTTAGAAAAATATTTTCTCAAACGTGTGTTTTTGGAGAAACAAATAGACTATCGGTCTTCCATTTGATCACTTTATAAATGCAAATGATATGATGATTTTGTGTAGGAATTACGAAGAAAAAAATGCATTAGAACATGACATGTTAGTTACGATGGTGAATTGAGCAAAAGACTGTAAAAGCTCTCAAAAATTGGATTCCCCAAATTTATGGTTGGTCCTCCCTAGGACTCTTAATCTTGCAACCCCACTCATTTAGTTAGGATGCGTTTATTTTGTAGAAGATGAATGATTGGAAAAAAAAAATTCTAATAATAATCACTTGTATTGCTTAAAAAAAATAAACAAATGAAAAAAAAATTCATTGAGAATGAAACTATTTAGATATAAATTGTTATCGACAATGAAACAATTTTCATTAACTAATTATTTCAAGTGATACGAAAAATCATTTTTAGGAAAATGTTGTCCAAGTCATTTGTTTTTATGAAACAAATGGAGTCTTAGTTGAGATAAGACCAATACGGTGGAAAAAACCAAGTCTTTATATGACCTTTTGCATGTTTAGCAAGAAAATGGAAGAAAAGAGAAAAATCTTAGGCATATATGCACAAGATTTATAGAACCATGAGATTTCTATTTTAAAAATTTTAAGACATATTAGAGGACAACATGGTATTAATTTATTTAAACTATTTTGAAGTTCCTTATCATCTCAATTTTTCTCCTCCAATCATAGCTGCTATCTCCTCCTCTTGAGAATGCTGATGAAAGGGACAAAGTCAACCTGAGAACTGATGCTAAATTATGTATACTTACAGCCCGACATGGGCCAAACATTGAGAAAAACTGAGAAGAATCTAGCTTCAATTTGAAAGAAAATTCTAAAAAAAACCGAGGAAATTTGCAAGCTTACAAATGAGGAAGCCGGCAATGGATGAAATAGAATGACGAGGAGTGACTGGAGCCGGCGATGGAGGAAGGGAGCGAGGAAGACGATTATGCCGGCTAATGATGGATGGAAGAGGTCTTTTTTTTTTTTTTTGAGCAAAAAAGACACAAGGACCCACCTCCCACGGGATGAAGGAAAAGGGCGCGATTTCAACCCCTCCCCTAGTCCTCCCCAATCCAAGGCGAGCTCAAAGAAGATGTCTTTTTCGTGTCTTTGTCCCAAACAAAATTCCGAACAAGAACTTTCCCAAGAAGTTGGGAAATTTTCAATGGAACTTGTGGGGCACAAAGAGAACTTGGGGCTACAGGGTCGGTTTGGTTTGGGAAGTAGATGAACGATGAAGGAAAATGTTGAAGTCTGTGAGTGCGAGAGGTAAAGAAAGAAACAAGGGAACAAATTAGGATTTTGGACTTTTGGGTTGGGCTTACAAACCGGTTCTCAAACCGGTCCGAACGGTCTGGTTCCCGGGTAGGTATTCACTTGGAATCGGTTCCCGGACCGGTTCAAACCAGTTCTAAATTTTGGGAACCAGTTCCAAAACCAATTTCAATTGGCACCAGTTCTCGACCCTATTTTCCGAGTGGGCAGGTCCAGGAACCGGGTAAACTTGGTCCGGTTGCACACCCTTAGCGGTCAACATCACATTTGAGAGGAAGGAAAATCTTTTAGATCCTTTTTGCTCATTTACTAGTCGAATTATGGCTAATGTGATTTTATTGAAGGACCCAGAAATCTCTCGAGAAGAATGTGGTGTGCACTACTTTTACGGTCTAATATTCTTTAAAAATACTTAATTTTAGGTTCCATCCCAATTTTATCGTAATCTTTTCTATAAAAAAAAAAAACCTCAACTTTAGGTCTAGTTACAATTCTACCCTGAACTTTTTTTGTGTGGTAAAATATTACAAATTTTTACTCAAGTCTCAAATTTGCTCTCTTTAACCGTTCTACCAAAATTTCTCTTCACAATGGAGAGATGAAAAACTCTCGAGCATGAGTTATGCAAGCGTCCAAAGCCAAGTGTCTTGAGCTTGAGCTCTCCGATCATTAGAAATGGAAGACTCTTGAGCGTGAGAAATTAAAGACTAAATGCAAAATTGAAGATCTATAAGCGAGATGGAGACAAGACTCTCTTAAGAGTATGAACAATTAGAAAAAGCCAATCCTAATTGCTCTTGTTTTTACCAAAATTTTATATTCAATAAGACATCATTTGTGCTAACATGAAAATTCATCTCCAAAAGATGTCTTTCGGAATATGAAATGGGAAAAACTAGAACAAGGACATGGAAATGCCACATCACTAAGGGTGATTTTAGACAGAGTTAATGGAGGTAGATAAGAGACTCAAGTAAAATTTGGTGACTTGTTTGAAGATTAAAAAAAAAAAAAAAAAACAAAAGAAAGTTTATAGTAGAATTAGGACTATAAATAAAGTTTATGGTTTTTATGAGACAAAAAAGTTTATAATAAAATTGAAACTAGACCTAAAGTTGAGGGCTTTTTATGAGAAGAAAAAAGTTTAGGATAAAATTTGGGATTAGAGCTAAAGTTGGGATTTTTTTAGGGTATTTGGCCCTAGTTTTGCCTAAGAAAATCTCCTATTTAAAGAAGAACAAGAAGGCAATAAAGCTAGAGTTAAGTATACTGAAGATATTGCTACAATAAATGATGGTAACATGGACAGTGATAATTATGTCTTGTTTTTCACTAAAGATCGGTCGTCTAATAGTTGGAATATGGATTTTGGTTTTTCATCTCACATTACACTCAACAAGAACTAGTTAACTACTTATCAGTGCACGGATAACGGTGAAGTGTGGTTAGGGACCAACTTTATGTGCCATGTTGTGAGTGTTGGGGATGCCAAAAGTTAGAATGCATGACGGTGTTATAAGAACATGGTGTGAGGAAAATTCCTGAGTTCAAGAAGAATGTGATTTTTTTTAGTGCTTTGAATTTAGTTGGGTGTCAATGCTTCAAAAGGTGGAATTTTGAAGATCATTTGAAATGCGCTTGTGATAATGAGACAAATCAATTATACTGCCATGTATGGGATACAAGAGAAGACAATGACAGATTTTGCTATGGAAACATGGGATGCGTTTGTTCGAGAGCCAAAATTGTCGCATGTGTCTTTAAGGCACATGGCAAGACAAGCCTGAAGGTTTTGAACGAAAGGAATTTGCTATGTGGTTGTGTGATTAAATAACTAAATATATGCTAGTGATGTGACTTAGACAAATGTTGGACAGTGCAATTGAGTATGACTGCTAGAGAAATCACAAAGACTACAGTGCTGTTTCATTAGGATTTTGTAGGT
Source organism: Eucalyptus caleyi (assembly GCA_014182885.2). NCBI lineage: Eukaryota > Viridiplantae > Streptophyta > Magnoliopsida > Myrtales > Myrtaceae > Eucalyptus > Eucalyptus caleyi. Next base: position 41,767,213 of record CM024470.2, read on the forward strand.
TGCGGCAATTGCCTTTAAAAAGAGTGTCAGATTTATGTTAATAGTTAAAGTGTTAGATTTATGTTAATAGTTATGAACAACCACTTGACGAGAACCTTGGTTATACACAAATTTGATACCGAAATCAAGATCAATCGGTTGAGTGATTTGATCTAAAAGGAAACGTGTGAGACAATCAGGTATGTGCAGATTGACATTAACATGAAGCATTGCTCGAAGCTATTAAGTAAATTCTTCTTTAAGGAGGGTATAGGGAAATATCACACTAATGCTATTGAATCGCAGCGAATTGAGGATTGATAAGTATAATATTGCTAAAAATGGCCCATAAAATATTCTCTAGTGCTAGTATAGTTTAGTAGTTTGTAACTTATATGCTTAATAAGAAGAGCTATCTAGTTAATAGATCTCCATCAATTGTAATTGGATAGAGAACTCTTGAGAAAGGGTGGTGATGTAACATTATTGATTATTCTACTCTTACAACAATTGGTTGCTATTTTTTTTTTTTCGAGTGAATGATGGTAAGCTAAATAGAAGGACAAGAAAGTGGATATTCCTAATCTATGCATAAGATGAATGAATTTTTTCGGTTGTAGTGTCCGGAATTTAATTTACCTATTGTCAGCAAATAAGTTACATTTGAGAAGTTATTATAGCAATGTTTATACAAATTCGAACGATGTCCAGCTCAAGATAGAGTTGCAATTAGAAACTTTTGAGGTAGTGGGTGCTAATGCTATAATTGACCTAAACAGCGCATCTAATGAGGTGGACATGGTAGAGCCAATGGTTGTGGTTGTTGAGTTTGTCAAAGCGTGTGTTCGATCTATTAATACATATGGATGTTGTCAAGGCTTATAGAGACAACTTGGAGGGGGTGAATGAACAAATGTTATGTGTAGATGGTACTAATAAGAAGATGCTAATGATAATGAACTAAATATGTAAAATACACATCAATTTATAGTGGTTTGGTTTTATTCCCAAGGCTACCTCCACAGTAACAGCCTCAATATAGGCTAGATTTCACTAGTAATTTTCAAGATAAGTTATAATAGCAAGTGTTGTTCCTTTCAACATGTAGATCATACTATCAAGACACCACCACTACTATCACACTTTTGAAGTTGACAAAGTTTTCTGCTTCTATTGTCTTTACTTCTAAGGAATTTTTGAAGACTCGTAACAATACTTTTCCATAAGTATATACCTCTCTAATGAGCCCAGATGATATATTGTCTAGAACGAGGAATAGTTCAGAATCAGATCCAGTGATGTTATGACACAAATCCAGAATAAACTTTGTCTGGAAACAATAATTCTTCAATGACTATCTTCTAGCAAAAAATTTTACTTACTTTATTTAGAATCATTGATTGAATCAATTATTTTTGGACGAAATCCATCTCAAAGATAAGTTCCATATAAGGAAGCATTACTTGTGATAACCAAGATTCTGATTGTGTGGGCGAACAGAAACAAGTAAAATTTCCATTCCTATCTTCAACGGCCACAAGATCTCCTTGAATGATTCTGTCCAATGGCTTGATTGGAAAATTTTCCTTTAGAAAATGTCTACAATTAGTGTTGCATGGAGGAGTATTTAAAGGAAGGTCATTTGGCCAAGTTGAGAAGGGAAAGTGAAATTAGAATTCCAAAGTCTGAAACTTCTCTCAATCACCTATCTTCGTTTGTGAGCATTATAAATTGCGATCAAGAGAAAAATACACAAAAAGAGTGTCTTTGTGAGCTAAGGAAATATATCACCAAAATTTTTGCACTCATAAATTATGATCTTCTATTGATCATATAGTGATATTCAACTAGTAGGTTGTCAGCACATGAGAGTGGATGTAGACTTAATCTAAGCCCAACCACTATAAAATTCGTATGCAATTTTCTCTTCTCTCAACTCCATTTATTTTAAGTCTGTTACATACTCTTTGGTTAATAAGTCCAGTATTCCTCAAAACTGATTTTGTTCTTTATCCAGACTTTACTTGCAATTTATTTTAGTTTGAGTTTATTTGTCAAGATTTTTTTTAACACCTATTCATCTCCCTCTAGGTGTTAGATCTAGCTTCTTCACATTTGATATTGTCATAATTAGAAAATAGCCTAAATTCTACACATGAATTATTAGAGGAGAATAGTGAAAATACTTGTTATAGACGAGAATCGGAAGGGAAAAAAAAAGCTAGGAAAGGAAAGGAATAACAGAAGAAAAAAAATCATTTTTTTTTAATTGTAAAAATTCTTTATGTCAATGCTAATCGTACCATGGAGAACTACCAACATTGAATGGACCATACCATTAGCAATTTCTAACTTAAATTGGTCATATTGACTATATTAGAATATCTTCAAAAGACTAAAGACTAAATTGGCTAAATCAAATAATTTATAATTGAATTAGTTATCATATAATAGTTTTGAAACTTTTTGAACTCAAAAAATATTGACTAAAACCAGTGGTTAACACTACCTTGGTCAAAACTACAAGCTAAGTAGCACCGACACTTATAAGCGACACGCGACACAACACGACACGTCGTTTCTAAAAAAAAAGAGAATTCTGACACATTAAGACACGTTGTATATTATATATATATATATATACATACATAATAAATTGTCATTTTTATAATTATTTGAATCAAATTAATTTGATTCAAATTTATAAATAAATAAATAAGCTTAGATACACTAAAAACATTAATCCACCATTTATTAATATCATTCATTGTTTCAATTTGACAAATTCAACTCTATTTTTATAATTCATAAAACTTTGAAAAAAAAAAAAAAGCAATCTACATTATGAACTCGCATGTTAGATATGTTGGAAAAGGAGCAAAAAAAAAAAAAAAAAAAAAACTTAAGGGGTGAATTGTGTATCACGGGAAGTAGGAGTCATAAGAGAATAGAAAATTAGGTTTTTCTTCTTTTCCCATTTATTATTTTTATTATTGTGTTATATATATATTGGTAAAGGTAAGATATATATATTTTGACTTTTCATTTATTGAAAATTTTTAAAATTGACCTCGATAATCATGTATCGGAAACTCATATGTCAAAATTCCGACTCGAGTGTCGGAGAGTATCGGGAAAGTTGACCAGATGTCGGATTTTCCGACTCGTGTTGACTGAGTGTCCGAGAGTATTGGACACGTGTCCAAATATCCGACACGACACAAAGACTCTTAGAGAGTGTTGATGCTTTGTAGACTGCTAGTTGAGTGGAAAATTACAAGAATGTCCTATGAGGTCCAATTTGCAGCTCATGGGCCCATTATACATCCAATTAGACCCAAAATTTTTCGACTCTGGACAATAATATCCAATACTTATGGCGCGAATGATAACCGTTTTGTTTCTCTATTTTTTTATTTTTCTGCTCCTCAGAATAAGTTTGGAATATAAATCTATTTGATAATGCAATTTCATTTTTTTTTATTTCTGGAACAAATTTCTACTCTAAAAATAAATTTGGACTAGAAATTAGATTTTAAAAATTTTAACTTTTCTATTTCTAGAAAAAAGTGAGAAATGAAAACTATTCTCATCATTCACTCTCATCACCACCACCGCCCACTTGCCACCTATGGGATGCTAGACGCCCATCGCCAATTGCTAGATAGTGATGGAACACCCATCACCAGTTGTCGGCTGCCTATTGCCAATTGTCGGACGCCGCCTGCCCGCCTCCTGCCAACAATCGTTGGTCACCACCTGCACCCTTCCCCCCAACGGCTATCGATCACTGAACGCTACCTACCCACCTCCTGCCACAAGTCGCCTATCAATCGCCAAATGCCTCCCACCACCATTCAGAAGGAAGAAATTTTGTGTCTTTACCAAATGAATTTCTATTTCAGGATTAAAAATTTTATAAGGTTATCCACTACGTATTTTCACTCAAAAACTCGTTCGGGAAATAGAAATAGAAAAATCAATTTCCAACCAGAAATTGATTTTTATAATAGAATAGTTATTATTCGCGCTGTTAATTAACGAAAAGTAGTTTTTATATACCAAATAACCCATTAATATTGAAATTTCTAATTATTATGGTATTAGGCAGTTTCCTTCAAAAAAATAGCACGAAGCATTTCAGAGATTACAAAACAGGAAATTCTACTACCAATATTTAGAAACTAAAAATTCAGAGAATTAAAAATTCACATTTCCAGTACACTATTTTCTCAGATTTTCACGATTTTCCGAAACTGCCGCGTACAAAATTATTCTCCTTAAATGTACCCCATAACAAAAGTGAACATTATTAATTTTCCCCGAATAATAAATACAATATAATAATTTCAATTCACTAAAAGCTACAAATTTGTAACTACGCTAATTTTCGTAAATTTTTCAATAATTCCAAAATTTTCTAAAAGATCTACAGATCATAGTGTCTTGTCCAGTACAATAGTTAAAACGGAACAGCAATCGAGTCGGCAAGCCGGGGTCCCATCCTAGTTACTGCATCCACGACGAACTCAGATTTTTCAGATTTTTCATCTTACTAACTTAAAGAGACTCAATTCTCAATCCCCAAATGATGAAATCGTGTAATTTTCGCGTCATTAGAGAGATCTCGTGTAATCCTATAAGTTCATAACATGGTTCAGCCAATCCAAATAGACTGTGTATTGGCGAGGAAGTTATTATTCCGGTGACTGCACTTGTGGATGCTCGTGTGTTTCAAATGACAAGTCGGATTCGCAAATCGTCACGTCCTAACGGCTCAAGGTGAAGAGAAGCATCTGTTCATGCCGTGAATGTGGCCGGAAATTTGCCAGACCGCCCGGTGAAGGAAGAACAGAAGGTTAACGAAAACAGAATAAAGCAGAGCAAACCAAAGAGCCGAGCCACTCGTAAACACCATCCCAATGGAGGAGTCCCAGGAAGAGAAAGGAAATTTCGACGCAATGTTTCTGGTACAGTGAATAAAGAGCAGTTTTGGAGCTGCCATGTCGTTTTCCGACGAATGTTGACTTTTGAAGCTGCTGGTGGATTGAGTTTGTTGACATTTTCAGTTCGAAAGCCCGAAACCAACTCTGTTGGCGATAGGCTAACGGATGATTTCTTGATTTTTTGAAAGCCAAGCAACAACTTATTTATTTATTTATTTATTTGGGTTAAAACAACAAAAATCTCAAATCGATAATTAATGATAAATTTATCCTCTGTTAATTTTTGTTAAATTATTTGTCAATTTGACAAATGCAACTTGTTTGAGGTTTTAATTTATTGTTTTTGTAGTATTAATCTAATTTAACAAAAACTACCAAGGATTAATTCATTATAAATATATCAAAATTTTAATTTAGGATAAATTTTGTAGATGTATATCAGTTTGGAGTTTTTGTAATCAAAAATTAAATTTAGAATAAATTTATTATAACTGTATTGGTCTAAAGTCTTTCATAATATCAACTCTTTTTTATTTGGAACTAAGTTTTGGTTTGTTTGAGAGATAGAATAAATTATTTATTGTGTATTGGCCCACGTACGTGTCCTGATTCGACAATTTTTCATATGTGCGTCCTCTGAAAACCAACATAGATTTTCTTCTGCTTCTTCTTCTTCTGCTCCAAGGTTTCCCAGGACGAAGATGAACATAAATTAAGTTGTTGAAAACGCTAAGCTGGTCCTGTTTGGTGGCAAGTAGCTGTTGGGGTTTGGAGGTGACGATATTCTTGAACCAGAAGGTAATGTGTTTCAGGTGTCTTCTTTTTTCGTTCCTGATCTCTCGCTTTCTTCTCACACTACCCATTGTATATGTCAAGTTTAATACCAATCTTCACCTACTTTCTTAGCTTCAATTCAAATCATGCTCCCATCGGATGTTCTTATATTATTGGCTTTTACGTTTCTTTGTTGATTCAGTCTCTTCAACCAAACTTCAGAACTAAGTTGAATGTGTCTAAATCCAGTTGATGAGTCACTTTCAGTTGGAGTTGGAGTAAGGTTATATTTATCACAAACAGTACCAGGGAAAGAGAATTAACATTAGCTTCTCTCTCGTGGCGTTTTGTTCTTTATCAATGATCATATTGGAGTGCTTGCTCATAATGAAGGGAGTCATTCTTGCTTGGTTGATTTAGGCGAGTTGAAGCCTTAGAAAGTTTGCTACTTCAATGGGAAGGGAAGGGTCGCGTAGATGTCCTCATCCCGATTTCCAAAATGTCGACTTCTTATGGCAGAAAGATCAGCAGTGTCAGTGCTTTGAAGTCTGATGGGAATTGATCCTTGATTGAGTAGGAAAATGTCAGGGTGTGAGAATCATTGGAACAAGGCCATGCAAATGCATGGATTCAAGAATGAGCCTGCGAAATTTGGCGCTTTTAAGGGGGTCTCTGCGGGTAGAAGGACTTGGTCGTTCCGTAGGCATGTAAAGACCGTTGGTTTCGTGTTTTTGTGGATGGGTTTCTTCATCATGTTTGATGAGTTTATGGTGTCTGTTTTTGATGCGGTACATCTCCGCAATGTTTCAAGACCAGCCAGATCAAGTTGGCCAAAGGTACAATCTAGCTTTTGCTCTTGCAAACTGTTTCATCATACTAATTTGACTCCAAAGCCTTCCCACTGTAATCTTGATGCTCTATTACCAACATGCACGATGATTCCTGACTCTCATCACAGGAGAATTGATCATGTTCTGACACGTCCGTCTTGAATGGGACTTGGCATTTTAGAGGCATGGAACTTGTGTTAGCTCGTACTGCAAATCAACTGAACTTTACTGTGCTTTTGGTCTTCATTTTTGTAATATAATGCACGTAGTACCGTATACAATCAGTCTCTGATTATATCATTTGCCTCTTTCTTTTGTTATCCAAAGGAAGACAGGAATGCCTCTGGTGAAGTTGAAAAGCCAGCGGTAAAAATGTATGACCGGCTTCTGCATATGGCCTCAACAGCACTCACTGAGGTATGCCATCAAACGATGCAAATTTCAGGTTTATTGACGTAAAACTCTTCCCAAAACGTGATGTTAAATGTTGCGTGTGCTTTTAGAAAGAGTTCAAGCAGGAGTCATCTAGTTTCTGGGAGAAACCACAAAGGCAAGCCTCTCTGTGGAAGCCTTGTGCAGACAAAAAAGTCCCCACAGGTTCAGGTACAGAACACACCTGACTGGATTTTGCACATCAGCAGTGAAACTTATTTATCTTTAACAGCATTTTGATCCCTCGGTGGGCAAACTAAATGATTTAGCAGTGAAATCCTAAATGATATAACTCAAAATTTATGAAGTCTAATATTAGGTATTCTTTTGTGACCAGGAAAATTGGGTAATAGCCGTGGAGATAATGGCTACATATTAGTCAGTGCTAATGGTGGTCTAAATCAACAGCGAGTGGCAGTAAGCATCGACTATTCAATATTGTGATTCTGTATTGCATTAAAACGCCTGTCAGCTGTGATCAGAACTGCAGCTAGGATTTAAATGTGTAAACAGAAGAAAGGAAATTTAGTAACATTCTTTTTTGCCCTCAAGTCATGAAAGGAAGCAATTAATTTGATTATACACAAAAAGCGTGCATATTTTTTCACATAAAGAGTGAGATGGAGTCTTCACTGTTGTATGTTTATGCAGACGCCAATCGCCATCCGTGTAGGAAAATGAGTACTCATCATTCCATTAATAATCATGGAAGCATACAGTCTTGACCTTTTACTATGTCTATCCTCAAACAGAGGAAAAAAGAGAAACTTTGAGTGAAAATCTATAAATATCTTCAGCAATCCATTGCACTCTCGCTACAATTATGTGCTGTCAAAATTTGCCGGTCTGGAATATCACACCAGTGCGATGCTTAGAGCATCTTTTATCCTGTTTCATTCCTATGTAAAACCATCAACAATGTCGAATTATCTCTTAAATCATTTTATCTAATATGTGCCTTCCTAAAGAGTATAATTTCCCCATCTAGAATTTGATTCGGTATAGGTTTGTACTAATCTCATTTGCCCGAATGTTTTCCTGTCATGCTTGAGAAAGTAGATCTTAAGGAATCTATTATTAGCAGTCAAAAAGCTCCTTGTTACTGAAAACAAGAAGAGATATTTCTTGATCAAGATCACCTGAAAAAAGGGGAATTTGCCAGCATTGTATTGCATGACTTCATAACAAGATTTGTACTAGCGATAGTCTTTTCAGAACCTTGAGACCAAACGGAGGATAGAACTTTCAGTTCTTTGTTCCTTGTGCAGTCTTCAGTTCTCTAAAATCAATTATAGTCTCATTAAAATTTCTTTCCAAGACCTACGGAACTTGACAATGCTTACCTGACTTATGACCATATTACGATTATTTCTTTTGCAATTTCTCCATCTCTGACAGCTGAAAGGAACATGGTGTAATGACAATCTGTGGCTGAGTTATGCAGATCTGCAATGCTGTCACTGTTGCGTCTCTTCTTAATGCCACTCTGATTCTTCCAAGATTCCTGTACAGCAACGTCTGGAAGGATCCCAGGTTTGCCCCGACTTCATGTTATACTTACATAGTTCGTCACATCTTTTGCAGCAACTATTTCACCTTGTTAGCTGATTAAATAACTCTATGGTAACCTTTTATTTAGCCCACTCTTGTCATAATAAGTAGAACTCTAGATGTGTTAGGAAATGGTTTTGTTCAATTTGCTTATCATGCTAGAGATATGGGGGTATCAGTAAAAAACTGCATTAAACTAGGGGGCAGTACTTTCCTCCTGATTAATGTTTCACGATCTGCCGCCTTACACACTTTCTTGATTCATCAAGTGCTCAAACAATTTTAGTCTGAAGCTAAATAGTATCCCAGTTCACCAATTGTTTGCAAATTCGCATTGAATGAGTCGGCTAAGAATACAAGTTGTTCATTTCTTTTTTGAAAATGTATCTGGGTTATGCACCATAGATTCAGACCAGAGATAATGCGTGTTTTTATATACCAAGCGATCGCAGCAGGATTGCAACAAATGAGGAATAGTTCGACTGACCTTAACAACAGAAGGAAGCTACAAAAGGAACTGTTTTTCACAGGAAACATCATAGCTAGTGTTCATCTTGAATTACTAGAAAGCCTACAGGCATTTTTGATATTGTCCAAATTCTAGGTAGATAAGGATGTCTTCCCAGTGTAAGAGAAAATGATCAAGTAATTCTTTAAACAGGAGTTTGGATTGTCCACAAATGAGGATACTGACTCCAGATGCAAATTTCATACAAGGGTTGACCTAACAATGCATGAACTGAACCCCAATTTTGAATGACCCTAATTTCTGAGTTGGTTATCAATTGATGTACGGGGCCCTTAAAGTCTTTCCATGGCTGCTCAAATCATCGATTGTCATTTCAGCCTTACAGCTCCCATTCTCAGCTTGAGCTGATTGGCCTGCTCTAGAAATTCCTCTGCAATTTAGGCATATCAAAGGTCTGAAGAAACTGCTAATGGAGGTTGGCAAAGAATGAAATCATTCTGTTCATTTCCTTTCGAAGTCCCTAACTGACAATCATGCTTCTAGCCCTGACCACCTATGACAATCATATGATGAGATCTAATGTTAAGCATTACATCAGTGAACTCTTACATAAAACAATCTTCAATGAGATGAATATATTGCGTGTTTTGGCAGTTTTGCTACTCATGAACGAGTTTTAATTCAAGTATTTCTGTCTGAAGATACCTCGGTCTCTAGCATGGAGCAGTTGTAACGCCTACTTTGCATGCATTATTGAATCTTTCAGCGAAGCACGCTTTATTAATTGTTGAAATTGCAGTCAGTTTAGGGATATCTACCAAGAAAAATACTTCATAAAGACTCTGGAGGGAGATGTAAACATTGTGAAGGAACTTCCACCTCATCTGAGATCCTTGGATTTTGAAGCAATTGGTAGCCAAGTATGTCGTTGTAATCTGCCTATATTTGATTTTTTTGGGAAACTATATTCTAATTGCTGTACCAGATTACTGATGCAGATATTGCGAAGGAGGCCAAGCCAGTTGATTATATCTCGGGTGTGCTTCCGATCCTAAAACAGAACGGAATTGTACATTTTCTTGGATTCGGAAATCGCCTAGGCTTCGATCCAGTGCCATTTAATCTTCAGGTGAGTAACTTCCCTTTATGTAGACAGTACAGATTTGGCATATAAATATGCCTAAGTTAACCAACTCAAGTCTTTGACTGGGATTTGGTTTTCGCTTCTCTATCTATGCATCATTTTGGATCCTATTTATGCTCCAAATCACGTTGCAGAGATTAAGATGCAAATGCAACTTCCACGCCCTTAAGTTCATCCCGAAAATCCAGAGAGCTGGTTCATTGTTGGTAAAGAGGATCAGAAAGTATGATGCTTCTCAAAACATTTTAGACAAACAATTGCTCGGAAACTTCCTTCCAGCACCGCCGCTAGGAAGACACAACATTGCAAAAGGTCGGTCCAAATACCTAGCCTTGCATTTGAGATTCGAAGAGGACATGGTAGCGTATTCCCGATGTGAATTTGGAGGTGGCAAAGATGAGAGAAAGGAACTCCAAGCTTATCGTGAAGTTCATTTTCCTCTGCTAATGGAGCGCTTGAAGAAGACCAAGTATGACTCCTCTTTCTTAATTGACTAAATGGGTTTCTTGCTTGGCTTTGCAACAACTTCTGCTCAAACTTTAATCCTTCTATTTGCTCTATTGACAGGTATGTGTCTCCAGCAGAACTGAGGAAGTTGGGTAGGTGCCCACTGACACCAGAAGAGGCCGCACTTGTTCTCGCTGGTCTCGGCTTTAAGCGAGACACGTTCATCTACCTAGCCGGGTCCGACATATATGGAGGAATGTCGAGGATGCGACCACTCACCGGCCTTTATCCCAACTTGGTCACAAAGGAAACTCTCCTCACTCCGAGCGAACTCTCTCCGTTCAGAAACTTTTCTTCCCAGGTAAATCAACATGGGTTTTCTTCTTCTGTAGCAGCAGATTTCTTCCTTTGCAACAGTTTTACTTCCTGTATCCTCCAAAAAATTCCGTGATCGTACTCCTGAAATGTTCACAAGTTGATGCAGGTGGTTTTCCTTTCACCTGAAGTGGAAAACTATAATAACCAACAGTCGGACCTCAGAAGCATAATGACCTGACAATACATTCTGATCATCTTATTGCAGCTAGCGGCATTGGACTTCATCGTATGTGCAACTGCCGACGTGTTTGCCATGACCGATTCGGGGAGTCAACTGTCCTCCTTGGTGTCTGGATTCCGCACTTACTACGGTGGAGAACATGCTCCCACCTTGCGGCCCGGCAAGAAGAGGCTAGCGGCAATTTTGTCGCGGAACACCACCATAAGGTGGAAAGCTTTCGAATATAAAGTCAAGAAGTTGATCGAGGAAGGCCAGATAGCGCAGGTGAGGCGCTTCGGGCGGAGCATTTATCGCCAGCCCAGGTGCCCGGAATGCATGTGCAGGTCCCCCTCCCTCTCCCAATTCATGCCTGCGAGAAATTCCTCTTAATTCTTTTTCGTTCTCAAGAGATTTGTACATGGCAAAAGGGTCCGCGGCAAGAAGCATGTTTCTGCCGAATTTCTCAGGATCAGAGCTCAGGAGAACAATTATTTCAATGATCTGAGTTCTTCATACTCACTAGCCACATTTGCTCCATTTGGCTGCTGAGGCTTCCATCTGTCATTTGCACTTTCCTTTCCCAGTTTTCAACCTTCTGGCTAAGAAGGCTTTGTTGAATTGTTTCATTTTTTTAACGCCACGGTGAAGAAACAAATTGAGTTCTGATCTTCATCAGAACTCGGAAGTGATGCTGTCCGTGATCAATCCTACTTCTTTTGTCACAAGCGAAACGAGGAAGCAAACTCGCAATCACAACGTTTCCACCAAATTCGAGAAGCTGGTTTATAATATAAATGAAAGCCCAGGCCGTCGTCGACTCGGACATGTTGATCATTCAATCCTATTTCGCCCAAAGATGCTTTTCCCTCCAAAATTTCAAGACCGTGTCATTCCTTGGTTTCTTGCCCATCCTTGTTTTCTGGCGCCTACATCGGACATGTTGATCATTCAATACCATTGATCCACGAGTTAAAAACTATCACGAGTTCGATGTTATTGACGACTTCGAGAACATAATTTAGGAGATTCCTCGTGTTTTAACACAGAGCTCGACAAAGAAATTGCTTCTCAAGCTTCATGACTATTTCCGAGTGACCCCGACAAATTATTTCCCGAATCTACTCATTCCAATGTTGCCCAACAGTTCAATGCAGAGTTACACTGACGGTACATGATACAGGACAGATGGAAGAAATCTGTGTCTGGGAGAGAGAGATCAAACACGCCAACAATACATCTCTGGAAAATTTTTGCTTTACATATGAGAAGTTGACACTCTGTATAAGAACATTGTCTCCTTCAGTTAGGAAGAAAAAAATGAAGGTACACGATTAGTATTGCACGATGTCTAGCAGGATTCGATCTGATCTTGGAATCCTTAGCGATCTCAACTAGGATTGATAACAAAAGTCAAACTGATGCTTCTATAATTAATTTTGACGTCAAGATCTTCTATCCAACTTCCTCTCGCCAGATCTTCTCTCTTCTGCCTCTCTTCGTCTCTGTTGGCTGTCATTTGAAATAAAAATTGGATCATCACTCAGGAGCACCAGGGATAATCCGTGAGTATAAGTCCAAAATATGCATGGGAAAAGAACAGGAATTGATGTTTGAAGCGGGAATGAAAAACCTTTACAGTGGAGCACTTTTAGGTCATTATCACCACCATTAGTGAAGACAAGGAAAGTAAACTGTTCCAAATCAACCCTTGATACTTCTGACTTGCCTGACTATTTCTAAGTTAAAAAATGAAGATCATGGACTCACGCGAAGGCCGTATAACCTGCACCAGCATTTGCAGCAGATAGCATTGCAGCATGAGCAGCAACAGTGGACACAGATTCCTGTGCTCCTGGTGGCAGGGGATTTTTCCTGTCGCCATCCACCTGAAATAAAAAGCAGAATCTTTCAATTCAGTCGACTGAATAAAATGTAGTAGTGGATACTCACATGCAAGAACAAGTTAGACCTTATCCCATTTTGATTTTTTGTTCTGCCGGCCATCCCGAGCAGCAGGATCACTAGGTCGCAAGCCACCAGAAGCGGCAGTTGGAACAACTGCAAGAGGAATTTCATAAGAACATGAAAGGTAATGGCTACCCTGTTATAGAGTTGTTCAAACCAATCTTTCACTACATTTAAATGGATTGCTGTTCAACCTGCGACAGGCACATTAACTTTGGGCAAGATAGCAGGTGCTCCAGCTTGAACTCCACCAGCAACAAATTCGACCTGGTGGCTTTTTTTCCTCTCTTGATCCTTTCTTTCTGCTTCTCGTTTCATGTCAACCTCTGTTCATGGAAATATGCCAATTAATTGTCCAAATAACACAAGGCAAAAGCAATTATAATGGAAAATGGAGATTGCTTTTGACAGAGACCATCAAGTGTTTCTAAGTAACATTTACAGCTTGTAACCACATGAAAGGCAATAAATTTAAGCATACAACCAATGCGGCTCCTCAGTCACCTGACGGAAACATCAGCTTCTGTCCACCCCTTGGTCAACTAAACACAAACAGAAGAAATTTTTGGAAGATGGTATGCAGTTCAAACAAGCCAAAAGGAAACACAACGCCAAAAGGAAACACAAACCTGATGAGAGAAAAGAACATATTAATAAACAAGAGAACAGCAGAATTACAGCTCATTATCACAGCACACAGAGCATGCAGGCAAAGGGATGTTGAGAAGAAAGGGTACTAACCTAATTCATCATAATAGTCACTTGGATCATAACCATGGGGATCAAACACCTCCTTGCGGAAGCAAGATCCTATCTGATCAATATCTTGATATCTCACTGAATGTAGCAAGAAGTCTGGGTTTCGATAGTCTTTCCTGTTGCGCACTTCAGCATTGAAACTTTTTCCAGCTCTTTTGTATGCAATAAATTTTCTCACTCTCTCCTGCACAAACAATGAGCAAGGAAATCAATAGAAGAAACTAATTTTACATCTTACAACATCAAGAGTCACATATTTTTGTATAAACCTTACTCTAAAGATCTTTAAACAATCGAGCAACTTATAAGTTTGACGTGGTAGTATATGTCACCCAGCATCACTTATTCAACAATCCCCAATTTGAAGTGCAAGATGATAAGAGACCAAGGAAAATATCTCAAAAACTGTTACAACCAATTCATGATGTCCCTAGATCTTTCTTTCTTTCTTGCTTTCTTCTTCTTCTTTTTTTCCAAAATAAACTTCTTTTTTAAGCTCTGAAACAACTGAAACTACATGATCCATCATTCTCATACTATAAACACACTAAACATAATTTTCTTCTCTGTCTTTCGAATTTATTGGCCAAAATAACAATCCTTCTAACCCATCTTTCCCATATTGCTTGCTTCTCAACACATATCAAACGTAATCCTTTCAGCATTATTTTTCTTAAAAAGTTGATGGTCGTGAAAATATAAATGTGCCTGTCGCAATTTAAAAAACATCTAAACTGTGACAAAATAAGGTAGAGCAAGTGCCAAGCCACCGGTCATAACGGATCCAGATTTGGGGGTAATGCAATGAACCTAAACTCAAAAGATGCCATCCATGCCCACAAGATGAACGTGGAATAACATCCTGATGTATAATGAAAGGCAATCAAAAATGAGCAGGAACTCCCAAAAAGTAAACTCATCATTATCAAACCTAGACTTTATTTAAGTGTCACATTTAACCTAGAACAGCCTCATATAATCAAATTAAAGAACAGCTAAGACTGAATGAGCTTCAATCACTCAGTAAACTCATCTTTATCACATCTAGACTTTCTTAATTGTCGCGTTTAACACTAGAATAGCCTCATACACTCAAAATAAAAGAACAGCTAAAACTTAATGAACTTTGATATAGTAATTAAATATTAAACCGCACTTTTGTCTAACAGTTTAAGCTTTTAAAACAATTGGCAATGATCCCACAAAAATCCAACAAACTTCGAACTCTTGTCTGAAAAGGATAAAACTACAACCATTTATGCTCTTCTCAAAGCCCATCTGGTATATAATAGGGTTAAAATAGGAAACATTAGATTCAAAGTCAGAAATTTTAAGCCTAAATCTGAACTCAGGTACAAATCTGGTATATCGAGATAGGCTTAAAATAGGGTAAAATCCCATTGTCATACTTCAGATTTGTACTTGACGTATTATTCTATAAATACCTGAAGTGTCACAGTTATCCTATGACAATGGGATGTCTCCACAAGCTTTCTATATGCTACAGAACAAAAATTACAGTGAAAATATGAAGTCAAAAGGTTTAAGGAGAAAGTATTCCAATTTCAACCATGGGATCTCAGAGAAGACAAGGAGCATTTAGAATTTTAGATAAGAAGAGACAAAGGAGAAAACAAAAACCAATCAACCCTCCCCAAAAATAGTGCAATCCTTGTGCTCAAAACCTATTTGAATTGAACCTGTAATGCCCAAGGTACTAAAAGTCACTTTTGTAACTATGATTGATGAGGTCCTATGAAATTTGGTAGCAATACTGAAGTAAGAAAGAGTAAGACTTCTTAAACTTCGTATAACAGATCTGCAAGAATCTATAGACACAACAACTAATTTAATGGTACCACCACCTACAGTTCAACGTCAAATTTCTGAAGCCACAACACAATTTATAAATCAGCAACAAAAGTTAGAATAAGACCTGTCAATTTCAAACTCAGGTGTATCAAGTTCTCGACTGACTAATCATACATAATCTTAGTCTATTCAACCATATAAAAACATGTGACTACAAAAAGATCACCCAAAGATTTCAACCATTTGATTTTCTTTCATAATTTTAATGAATGGAGAAAGGAACTCCATACAATCTTGAAAAAGAAAATAAGATGTCTAATAGTCAGAGAAATGCCAACTAAGAACTGGAATTAAGCACTCATCAGAGGAATGGCAAACGGCGCCACTATTTTGGTGCAGCAAAGAGGCTCTACCGCTGCCTACCAGCTGTCATTGTAGAGGAGAGTGAAGGATGGCTCTCTGTTCCTGAATCTGTAGCTTTGAATCTAATGTTGCCTTAATAAGTTTGTCCAGTTGGAGTTTATTTTTTCTAATGTCACCCACAGATTTCAATTGTCTGATTTCTTATTAATAATGGAAGAGGGAGCTCTACAAAATCTTTAACAAGGCCATAAGATATCAGATTTTCCTAGAAAATGCAAACAAAATCTGGAAGTATGCGGGACTCATGAAGAAGGATAGTCAGCATTCCTATTTTGGCGCTGGAGCTGCAGCAAAGAGGCTTTATCATTGCCTACCAGTTGATACTGTAGATAAGAGTGAAAGATGACTCTCTGTTTCCAAATTTCTGTCTTGAATCAAAAGTCGCCCTAATCAGTTTGTCCAGTTGGACTCATTTTTCTATCTTCTTTGCTCTTCGTTTTTTTTTTTTTTTTATGTTGAGACTATCAAAATGGTTTGTTTTACTAGTGCCAATTGTCTGTTTTTGTCCTTACGTTTCAAACTTCGTTAATGCCCAAATATCCAACAAAAGAGCATCTGTCCAGACAGGTTGAGCCAATCATGAGTATTACTTGTGAACCCTCTTTTTATGGCACTTCACCTCCTGAATGCTTAGGCTGTTTCGTATGCCTTGAAACTTTCCAAAGAAAAGTATCCCAACTTGATATCAAGAAACAAACATATGTAGTCTCTAATCATGCTACATGCATTCAGTGGCAAAGTGCAAGTGTTCTTTCTCTAAGATAGAAATATATAAAAAGGGGGCAACATGGGCATCAAACCATTTTGAAAATTATCAATATTATCCTTTAACCAAATAGGCTATCTACGAAATTCTAAGGTTTTAATTTATCTGAAAAATGTTGCCTTATTCCATTTGGGAAAGAAAAACATCCAGCTACCTCTCAGTACCCAAGTATCAATCCCTGTGTGTGTCATTCTATTCCACCCACAATCCAGTGAGAAACTATAGCAGCAAGCAAAACTCTTAACTTCCTTTCTATCTGCCACTGACCACACATAATCCGCTCCAACCCAACACACGTCTAAAAGTACCAGTTAAAAAAAAAAAAAAAAAAAAAAAAAAACCCTAAGAAAGCATTGACCTTCACCCATATTCCATCAATCCCCCGACAATGAAAAAGAACATTTGTGACACAGTTTCTTGTTCATAATTCCAACATCTGCCGCAATAATATGCCCCCTTCTTTCAATATTGTGACTTTTCATTTTCTTTATAGCTTGTCGAGCAAAGAGACCAACCCTATACTGTAATGCCACTTTCCACATCTGTCCACAAGAATTGCTGTTTACACACATTCCATCTGTAAAATTATCCAACAAAAGAGTTCTTAACTCTCCGGCTTACAACCTTGAAAAACAATTGGAAAAGACACCTTACTATTATTCTCAACTTTCATCAAGTTTTAGTGTATTACTGATATGGTGAAGTAGGCACAAATGATCAAGTAGAAAAAGCATATGGCTATAGTTCATTCGATAATGCATAGATTCAAGATTCAGTAATCGCCTTCAATGGAATTAAATAAGTGGAGGAACACTAATACCAGGAGTTCTAAGGCTGGAGTCACTGAGATGATTCTGTTTTTTCACCAACTCACTCTAACTCTATATAAGTCGTATCTTCCAGTTCTTTCCTAGTGTACACCAACAAGAACATAGAAAAGTGGCTTTTGAAGCCAATAATGCCAGTGAACTTAACATTATAGCTTCTTAAGTCTCAAAAGCCAAGTGAGGCTGAACCCAATTCTTCTGCAAGGACCTATTAATTCTTCAGGGACTTCCATTCCATAAAGAGATATTAGTTGGGCAGCCTAGCCAAGTTAATGTCTCTTATTCTTGCCAGAGTTTGATGTTGGACCAATAGGCTTTAGGCCAATCAGTCAGCTATCTCTTTGCCCAATGGAAAGTAAATTTCCGGGAATGAGGACTATCCAATAGTGCACCTTACAAGTTTTAGCATTTAGAGTAATTGCTACAAGGAAGCTGACTAAAGACATGAGGTTTATAGCTCCAGATCTCTTGGAATAATTCACTATTAGACTGTCCAGTCCAAACAACAACAGAATACAATTCATGTAGTCTACCAACTCATCATGTGATAGAATGATATACAGTATTAAGTCTGTATATACGAAATAACATACAGCTAATGCCATCTCTCAGACAGCAGCGAGGTGCATTATAGTCTAAGAAATCAGTACACTAATTAAGAGCCTCTTGTTGGGAAGGGTGCTCTCTGCACCCCACTCATAGTTTTTTAAACAAAAGCCCCAAGCAAAAAGATCCAAATCATTGACTAATGGCTTTTAGTCCAAACAACTATTCAAATGAAATCTTCTAAAAATTTTGATGGCCATGTAACTGCAGTACACACACAAACATTTACACATGTTCCCGGATTCAAGATGATCAATGCCTAGACCACTTGCAATACGTGATAGCATTGGGAAAAAAGCTGGACCAAAAGTAAGAAGATTACCTGCAGCTCCTCTGAGCACTTGGCTGTTGGTGGTGGGGGAAGAAACTTATCCAATGGATCAATATCATCAGAAACCTTAGTAGAATCTTCAACTTCTGGGGCTTGTGCTTCTGTGACATTTCTAACATCAGGTTGTGATGGCTCTGTATGTCCAGATGATAGAGAAATATCTTGGTTATTTGGTGACACAACCTGTACAGTTTGTTGAGTAGGCTCTTCTTGGTAATCACCAGCTGCAACAATAAAAGAAATTAACTGACATGAACGAGCAGATAGTTCCCCATATGTATGTCACTGTAACAAAACAAGATTATTTTTATCAGATACAAGCACATCAATGAGAAGAAACCATTTTGACTTAACAAGCATTAAATCTTCTTTAGAATTTGAAGACGACACATGGCAAAATAACACTAAAAGATTTTATGTTATCCTCCATTTAACTTAACTCAACCAATCAACTCAACTGATTTAAGGACATAATAAATATGTAAAACAAAACAGAACAAATCAAAATGGTCCCACATCTCAGGGTTCACTAAAGCTAAAAACAATAGATTAGGTCACATGACCACATGTTAAAGCCATCACCCAGGATACATTATGAAGAAAACAAACTATCAACATCATCATATAGGATTGTGAAAGAATCAAGGGTATCCAATTCAAATCCCACTAACATGCAACTAGGCTCTGCCACAGATGTGAGGATAATAGCTGAACCTGCTCAAGGAAAAACAGATCTGACTCAGGCACACAACACAGATAGGTGCAAATAAAAACTCATTCAAGCCAAGTGAAACCCAAAACCGGCAATACAGACCAAAAGAACAAGAAAGGAAAACTACCCAAATGCACGGCACTGCTCTACAAATACATACATACCATTTCCCATTTGGGATCTTTCATCAAGCATAAAGTTGCTGCTGCTGTCTATTTCCCCTTCCTGCGATTGAGCAACACAAGAGCAATGTAAATGATCATCATGCTTTCAGTCATCATACAAAACACAAAAATACGAAGAAACACATCTGATTCTGCACACGAAAAAAAGCACCAACCCAAAACCTCTTCATATGCAGAAATCATCAGAAAAATGGCCAACCTCGAATATCAATAATGATAATTCAATCTCCCTCATCAAGAAAAAGAGCGCAGAAGCCAATTTACATATTTTTGCTACTGGTACCCAGGATAACATGGATTGCCCAACCGAAATATTATTACTACGGTTACCCACAGCAACAACAGAAAACATCAATTCGACTCAACGCTCGAATAAAAGCCCTAATCAACCACGAACGAGAAGCTACCTCAGCTTCCGGAGACATCGCGAATTCATCGTGCGCGTAATCCACGATGCTCAGCATCTCTCTCGTCCTCCTCCTCCTCGCCTCGACGGAAACCGCCGCCCCCTGCTGCCGCGGCGGCGGCTGCTCCCGCTGGCTCGGCGTCGAGCCATCCGCCGTCAAAGTGCTCTCGTGACCGTAATCGCTAGCCGCCGCCGCCGCCGACGCCGCCCCTCTCTCGCTGCCAACCCTAGCCCCGCCGTCTTCCCCATCGCTCGCCTCCATGGGATCGCCCTCCGCGAGCTCCGACGGCGGGCTCTCCTTCCCCGCCAACTCCGCCTCCACGGCGTCCCACGGATCCTGCCGCTGCTCGTCGGCGCCGGCGCCGTCGCCGTCGTCGTCGGCGTCGTCCATGTCGTCGTCCTCGTCGTCGTTGTAGACCGAGAGGAGCATGATTCCCTCCGGCTCCTTCCCGTTCGCGGCCATTTGGCTTTTATCGAATCGAGCCTGCTGAGGAGGAGAACGAAGGAAGGCGGGGGGACTGAGGAGAGTCTCGGTGGCAAGGCCGGTATTGAAACTTGAAAGAGGGACTCGGAGACGAAGCAGATTTCTCAGAGGGAGAGAGAACAACGGGGTGCGATGCGGTGCGTCGTAAGACGCGCAATCATATCATTTTATTTCTGATCAGAATTATTTTCCTATTCTCGAGACAAAATTAAGGCCAGAATTCCTTTCATAACTCAATTTCATTTTTATTTTTATTTTTTTTCTTAGAAAATATTAGCTCAGAACAAAAATGAAAAGTAAAAAATTTATAAATTTTTATTTTTTAGTAGAAATAAGAAATAAAAATTAGGAAGAAATTTCACGTTATTATTAAATGGATTTTTATTCTAAAAGAAAAAAATTTTATATATTTATTAAACGCGTATTTTTATTCAAAAACTCATCTAGGAAATAAACATAAAATTCTATTTCTTGTAAGAAATTGATTTAAGAAATAGAATAGTTATCATTTATACCATTAATAATCCCTTGTAAATGACCATTGGGCCTCCACAAATCCTCAAGCTAAAATTGTAGTATTTGATGGGAAAAGTACCGAAAAAAAAAAAAAACTTTTAAAGCTGTTGCTTTAATACTAATATAATTTTAAACCTTTTTAATTTGATCAATTAATCACGAGTCTATCCAATCAATTTTGATTAAAAATCATTGACGTAATGTTTGCTATTCTACGTAACACTATTGGCGTTGATGCAACATCTTTTAATAACTTTTTGAATTTTTTTATGATTTTTTCTCTTTTTCCTTAATTTTAGTGAGCGAGGCGGTTCTCACCCAATTCTATTGAGGGCCTTCATGGCCTTGCCGGATTTGGGAGAGACAGCCTTTGCCAACCAAATTGAAAGGAAAAAAAAAAAGGAAAAAATTATGAAAAAAAAATATTATTGAAAAAGGTCCACGTTAACACCAATTATACTCGTATTAGTGATTGGGTGATTAGCTAGATAAGATAAAATTGATACAAATGTGAAAATGCTCAAAATTAAATCGGTCAAATCGGAAAATTTATAATTAAATTGATATTGATGGATGTAATAAGTTCAAAATGTTTTTAGTTTTTCCTTGGTATTTAATAACAGAATTTCGAAGACTTTGGTGCAAAATAATATGCTTTAAATATGCTCGAAGTCCAAGCCAACCTCTTGCATTGCATTTGGGACTATTAGGGAAAAGCAAACCTGATTGGAAATCTAAGCAACTTTCACAAGAATTAAATAAACAAATCAACATTAAAGAATTCGATCGGTGTGGAAATAAAAGTATAAGAAAACAGGTACTAAGAATTTTTTACGACCTTTTCCACAATAAGGTTTCTATAATTTCAAGCGAGCGCATCATCGAGGCCGATAAAAAGGCAGGTCAATGAGAAATCACGTATCCTTTGATAGCATTAAAATTGACACGCAATATAACACGACACATCATTTCTAAATAAATAGGAAATTCTAACGAGTCAGAACTCGGGTATTAAATGCGTATTTTTATATGCACATGATAAATTAACATTTTTATGATTATTTCAATTAAATTAATTTGATTCAAATTTATAAATAAATAAATAATAAAAAAAAAGTCTAGAATGAGTTTACACTAAAAATATTAATCCATCATTTATTAATATCATTCATCGTCGATCGGCTCCAACTATATCTCATTCCAATAAACCATAGAACCTTAAAGAGAGAAAAAACAAACCATCTACGTTCCACCATTAAAATTGACTAATATTTCTTCTATCTATCTTTTCTTTTTCTTTTCTTTTTATAGATTTACATTTTAGCAAATGTTTAAAATTAACACGTGCGTGTTAAGGTGCCAGACCCGCATGTCACTGACTGTCCGAAGCATTGACCACGTGTCAAATGTCCAACACCTGTTGAACGTGTATCAAATCTGTCGAACCGACGTCCGACGCTGACATGAAGACTCCAGACCGTGTCCGTGCTTTCTAAATCCTTCTTCTCTATTGGAAAGGATGGATTGCAAAAATTGAATGGTAGAGAGACAGCGATTGTAAGACAAAGATGGGAGCCAAAAACTATCATTAAAGGTTCTTCTTTTTCTTCTTCTTCTTTTTTGAATTTCTTCGGGATATTACGAAATGAATCACCAACTAAATCGAAGACAGTACAAAACTTAATAGGAAAAAGGAGAGCAGCAGACCAAAATGAAAGGTTCAGAAAGGTTCTTGAATAAACACATTCTAGCACAATCCTAATCAGCTTCAGTTGCTATTTTAAAGCAACTCAAAAACTCAAGGGAACCTGCTCGGTTCAAAAGCGCTTGAAAAGAGGACAATCCGAGGTATACAAAAAGCGAACGAGCATGGGATGCGCCCGCCGTGTCCCTAGTCAGGGAGTATTTGCTCGCCGTCGGCATCGGCTTCGGTCTCCACCTGCGGCTTCGGCGCAGCACCAGCTCCAGGCGCCTGCTTCTTCTTGATACCGCTCACGATGTCATCAATCCTAAGAAGCATGCAAGCAGCTTCGATGGCTGTCTTGAATGTCTGCGCCTTCACGTTGTAGGAATCCCAGATCTGATGGTGAAGTGAAAGGAACGAAAAAGGGAATCAGAGATGGCTTTGAATTCGCCAATAAACCGGAGGAAAAAAAACACATCTTTTCGCTACCAAACATATTGATTGGCAAATTACTAACACGGACAAACTACTGGTCATGACTAAAAGCATGGGAGATGAAACTGTCTATTCTTCACTCAAAGCTAACATATGAGTTGCAACCTCATTAGCACCCTCGAGTTCATTCCAGCAAAAATACTGCGAATTAACCACCAGGTGCAAGCCAGATGTAGTAATGCCTAACCAAGACTTAAATGCAGGACGCTAGTTGCAGAATCTAGTTGTGTGCCTCACTTCTTGAAAATGACACTTGCAGATCGCAATTACATTAGCAGAGAACGCACTTCAAAATCTAGCACACTAAACTTTAATATATGGCAATAGGTGCAGTTTCTGATCAAGGGAACATAATATGGCTTGCTCCAGACAGATGCTGATGAAAGAATGAGGAGAGAACAGCAAAATAAAGACTCCTTTTAAAGTGATATATATACCTTCCGTTCTTTCATGTCAGTAATAGCACCAGTGTTTCCGTCAATGCCAATCCATGCATTTTCTCCATTTGCATGCTGCGTTATGTGCGACCAAGGTTTAGAAGAGCATCAACAATGGTTCAAAATATAAAACCTTTCGAGATGAAATAGACCAGAATCAGACAGACAATTACCTTTCCCTGCAAGGCAGTCATGATTCTTATCACATTTACTCCACAATTCTGGGCTAAAGTCCGAGGAATAGCCTCGAAAGCAATAGCCGCAGCTTCATAAGGCCACTGTCACAATCATCAAGCGTTGCATCAATTAGAACATCACATGAAATACAAAATGGGAACTATCATTGAATCTTTCAATGTGATTCCTCTCAATGTCTCAGCAACATTGAAATTCAAATGGTCTTATCACAGGCAACAACACAATACAAAATGAATGTCAGACCTTTTCTATGCCTTCAATCGAGGAACTCTTCTGCTTCAACATGGCAGAAACAGTCAACTCTGTAGCTCCGCCACCAGGAAGAAGTTTTGGATTCTTGATGATGTTTCTTGCTACAGACATGGCATCCTGCACAACAACTAGCTTCAGAACCTAATAAGATCCAGGTAAAATAGTTTGTTTATGAGTTCCACAGAATACCTGCAAATTTCTTTCAACTTCATTCAAAAGATCCTTACTAGCACCCCTTAAGAGTACTGTACAAGCTTTCGGATCTTTGCAATCAACAATAAATGCAAAGAACTCATCCCCAATCTTCTTAACCTCAAACAAACCAGCCCCAGTACCAACATCTGACTCCTGCAGTTCATCTGGTCTATTAACAATCGTGGCCCCACAAGCCTTTGCAATTCTGTTATTATCCGTCTTCCTCAACCTCCTAATGGCACTAACACCAGCCTTGCTAAGATAATGGCATGCCAAGTCACTCAGTCCCTTCTCCGTTATCACCAAGTCTGGTTTGAATTTCAGTATTTGCATGCATATATTCTCAACATACTCTTCCTCCATTCTTAAAAGAATGCTCCAATCTTCTTCTTTGACCAACTCAGCATTTGTTTGATTCTCACCTTTCTTGTACTCAAGGGGGCAATCAAGAAGAATGACACGTGGGTTGACAATCTTCCTTCTCATTTTTCCAGGAGCAACAACATCCTTTTGGAACATAACTCCTTTAAGAACCTTCGAATCTTCCAACTGTCCACCAGGGACTTTTTCAACCTTTATGTACTTTTTTATATCCACTTCTCTCAGCCCTTGACCAAGATCCACACCAACAATTGTGGTAGCAGCAATAGCTAAATCCTGAAAAAAGAACATATGAAATTCTTAAAAACAAAACTTTATCTTGGTAGATGCATGAGCTCTAGAAGAGTCAACAATAACTTAATCAAAAACACACACCTCTGTAGCCACGGAAGTATTTACCAAGCTACATAGCACTAGTCTAGGACACAAGTCGTCATTGAGACCCTACAGTAGCTAGAAAGCTTGGTTGAGGTATGACTCCTAGTTTTACTTTTCTGTTATCATGTACAGTTTTGTCACGTGAACAACTCCTTAAGCTATATGTGCTCATTGGTACAATGTCACTGGCATATGACATACTGGGGATTTCACTGAGTTTTCTTGAAGACTTAGTCACCAGTCAAAGATCAATGCACATGCCTCATCCTTCACACATACAATTTCCAGCGTGATGTTAAGTAAATTCACCAATATGCATTATTCATAACAAATGTGCATCAGAGAGTACTTACAGCAATCAGATCCCCAAACTGACTGGTGAACTTTGTACCAATGCTACTTTTAACAAGGCCAAGCATGCTAGCACCTGCGAATTATTACCCCTATTAATTTCACATAAAATATTCATCATCATGAGATGATCAGAGACAGTATTATCCCCTCTTCAATGCTCTTCCACAAAGCAATTACATGTGAAAACTCCGACTACAGCTATGATAATGGATGGGGACCACAATGGGGATAATTGGCAGATATGTTCGAAAATCAACTGATCATGAGGCCAGAAGAAAAGACGGTAAAAAGTTCTACCCAGTCAAACCAAGTAAAGAATGGCTTCATGGTCTTGTGCATCTCAAGCATGTAATGACAAACTACCACACCATATAGATTAAGAACAGAAGTATAACCAGTGGTGCATGACATCTGCAGGTATGCGCAGTCTGCATTGTCTAGGACCAGTAGACCTAGAGTTCAAGAGTTAAATATAGGAAGGAATCAGCTACAAAAACTTGTGCCTTTGCACTTTCCTCCAGTAATATTAAGTTATACTAATTGATAACCCTCCTAATATTGACCTTGTTCCAATGGTCACATGCAAGTAACTAACAACCAATTGAAAGTTCAGACTAACAAACAACAAATTCATCATCTTCAGAAGCTTCAAACTAGGGAACAACTGGACCATAGTCTACATTTAAAGAAAAAAAAAAGAGAGAAAGGATTATATGATATGCTCTAGAGTAAACATGTAAGTGGTAACAGCTCACTAAACTAATTGACAATTTCTTCAATTGATGACAATTTCCACAAAAGCCAAGCTAGTAAAAACAAAATTACATGAGCAGCTAAATGGGTGAAATTCCCATATGCAAGGAACTTACGATCATTAACGTCAACTGATATTGCAATTTTATCCAATACAGCAATAGCATCCTCCAAAGCTTTGTTATAGGCTGTCATACAAGCAAAAGGTTCTTTTAATTTAATTTACACATGATACAACAGATGCTCTTCAAACATACAATTGAGTATTGCAATCTTCTTACCGCGACAAATGACAGTAGGATGATAGTTCTTGTCAATGAACGCTTCTGCAACATGGAGCATTTCACCAGCTTCCAACACATTTAAGTTTAAAATGTAAGACACTTGATCAGTTGAGAGGATATGGAAGCTGTTAATATAAAATGCTTTGAATACATATTCTCCAATTTGTGATCCATAATAACTTGAAAGAGATTTCAAGGTCATAAACACCAATGATAATAGTAACAGCATTAGCAACCAAATGGAATACAACCCAGGATAAGGAATCTCATCTGATATGGCAACAGCAAAAAGTAAGTTTGTGGAGTAAACTGTACGCAGAATAGTGCACTTCCATTTCGACAGACTTAAATTCAAATTCATTGCCTAGAACATACAATTATGAATCTGTCAAACATCGCACAAAATCTTTCAACTCTCTGAAAAATTATACAGCAGGATTTGAGAATCCCCATCCACCAATTCCATGGCCTCTGACTTCTAAATACCTTAAAAACAATTACAAGAAGGCCAATACACAGTGAGTCACCATATTTAGGGTTACAATGCATTGGAAGCTCTTAATTTGGGATCAATTTAATATGACGATTTGGAGTCTTGAACAATAGGGTACGTCCTCTGGAAACTCTATAATTTCAACAGTTACTATCCCAATACCATTTGTTCATCCAAAGTTTGTTTTCTTGCATAGAATTCAATTCTATATGTTAGTCTATTCAGTAAACCTGATCACATCTCCAATGGATAGATTATTTACAACTCCACAACCAAAAAAAAAAAAAAAAAAAAAAATCCATCATAGCCCAAAGCCTTTTCTTGGATGAAATTCGAAAAAAAAAAAGTCAAAAATAATTGCTCTCTCTAAATCAATACTCCACAAATAGATCGTGATGAATCATTTTGCATTGTTATCAATAAATTCCAACTTCCACCCCAAGGTCCCACCTAAAAGGATAATTCATAATTCGATATGTTTGGCAACATTAGCCCAGACTTGCCTAGTGAAACAAAATTCTTATCGAACAGCAATCCAAGTAATCTGAACATTGATGCAAGCATTTTTCACTGAAGCCGATATTTAGTAAATTTGTGCCCTGAAATACAAGGAACTGCCTAATACACAACTATCTGCGACTATCCATAAGAAGCATATCAGAGCCATACCAAGGACAATGACAGAAGTTGTTCCATCTCCAACTTCTTCATCTTGGGTGCGGCTAAGCTCAATCATCGACTGTCATAACCATGCAGCAATTGTTAGACAAAACAATAAAGGAAAGATACACTGATACAAGTGTGCAAGTGTGTATATAATGCCTATTATCTTGAAAAAGGTAAATGTGCACTCAAACTGCTTCGATAATATCAAAAGTACACTGCCGAAACATCTTGAAATTTGATTGTAAGCAATATAATAAATGAGATCTAGGAAGAAAAGTGAGCCCTCAAGAGTCATGTCAAGACATGCCTTTGCAGCAGGGTGTGCAACATCAAGTTCACGAAGAATAGCATTTCCGTCATTTGTCACAACAATTCCTGCAAGCAATAAGAAAATGATTTTAGCTAAGATGTAAAACACATAAGTCCATGAAGCTCCAGACTGATGAAAAGCAATAGTTACACACTATGTTAAATTCAAGTCTAGCAACCATACTAGCCTCATATAGTGAATGGCTGCTACTCTTCCAATTTATTATCCATATTTAAACTCACAAAACAATGTGACATTTTTTTAAATATTACTTTTGATACCTTTATTCCAACCTTGTCTACTCTTGTCTTAGATGACTATTGTCAAACCAATTCTTCATATTCTCTGTTCAAGTACACAGTCTCATTTCTTATTGGCACCAAGTGAGAAATGAATACTTGCTCAGACTTAAAATGATTACTATAATTAAAGACAGGAAAAGAAATTCACTCCATTGACTGCCACTTACTAAAATGCAGCAAGTATGTCATGGAACTGAATAGACAATTGGACAAATGAAGCTTAATTGCTTGTATTTGGTGAAAGAAAAGAAAGCTTTGAAGAGAATGATGAGATAATTCACACTCATGCCTTGTTTAGAATTCGCAAAATGTAATGGAAATGAATAGTTGTCAACATGTACATAATGCTTGTAGACGACAGATAAAGCAAACAAAAATCAAATCTACATGAGAAAATTCGTCACTTCATCTTTTGTAAAATTTGGGTACCATTAAGGGAAGCATTGTTTGCCCAAGCTCACAAATTTGAAATTCAAACAAAGCAATGGGAATGGGAAAGCACCTATACAATCCCATGACTGAAAGGAAATTTTTATAAATAGCTATAATTGATCTGAAATGTGGGATGGAATTTCATCGACTTGATCATTGTATTAATCATTAGACAAGCTGAGATAACAGAACTTCACCTCCACTAGCATCAAGTAGCATCTTCAACATGGACCTTGGGCCCAAGGTGGTGCGGATAATATCAGCAACAGCCTGTCACATGTATTAGTACAAGTTAAAAAGACTTGACAGCAAGAGAACAGAGACAAAAACATTAGTTTAAAAAAAAAAAAGGCACTCGACAAAAAGATCCATATCCACCTAAATGCGAAACCAAAATAACGACACTCAAGTAATTCAATTTCTCCTACAATCTACCTTAAAATTCAGGCCATGCAGAGTGATATATAAAACGTTCTTATGGGTGATTCTAGAAAAATTTTAAAAGAGGAAGAGCTCTGATTTTCTGCAGAGGTCCTCTGCTTTGCTATTATTTTAATGGCTTCTAGCTTCTTAACTAGGAAACTTCCCATCACTGAAAACAGTGATGTGCAAATTATACCCGTTCTAAAACATAATAAGCTTGGAATGAGCCCATCATTTGGTCAAGACATATCACATAATTCAATTATATTTGGCAGCCACAGGAACCCAGACAGAATTTCATGAAGTTAATGAAAAA
Source organism: Eucalyptus caleyi (assembly GCA_014182885.2). NCBI lineage: Eukaryota > Viridiplantae > Streptophyta > Magnoliopsida > Myrtales > Myrtaceae > Eucalyptus > Eucalyptus caleyi. The sequence continues at coordinate 41,796,468 of CM024470.2, forward strand.
GCTGCTCACCTTGGATGCTTGGATATTAGCATGTTGTACCTTGCTTCCAGATTCACGTTTCAAGGAATCCTCTGTTCCATGCAACATTAACAAATTATTCGCAGGGACATAAGACTGGCAACAATAATCTTACTAGAAACCACATCATTGTCATCCCAAAGCACGAATGTGCCTAAACACATCTAGTAGAATAAAAACAAGCTCAAAATATCATTTTTCCCGTTCTTTTGCTCCTTGTCTCCCAACCCTGCCCCTCTCCAAGAACCAAATTTGGTGCAATGGGTGGGAGAAGGCATTGCTACCATAAAAATGTAGCTCAAATTCACTTCAAAAGCACAAAATAATAACCTAACAAAACTGCTACAATAAACCACTAACAGATCGGCCAGGATCATACAGGACGGAACTAGAAGAACAAAAGAGAGCCAGTGAAGAAATGCAGGAGCTTACTGAGAACGAGCATCGGAGAGTGCAACATTTTGCTCTTGATTCGAGAAGCAAATAACCCTACAACAAGCACAAAAAGAGACGCAATCCGACGTGAGAGATCCGAAGCAAGCAGGTATAGCAAACGCAACACGCGAAGCCTCAAAACGTCTCATCGATCGCACGAACGGATTCGTTTCCAGTTCACAGAATCAAAAGCATTTCGAACCGGCCGGCGACGCGGGATTCAGAATCGCCGGAATCAACCGCTCGAGCGGCGGGAAGCCCGAACAGCGACGGCGACAGAGAGATATACAGATCGCAGAGAGAGAGAGAGAAAAAAAAAGGAGACCTACAGCGACGAGCGCTCGCGGATCACAAGCCGCGCGACGAAGAGTCGAGTCCGGCCAAAACGGGGAGCTTCGGATGCGGCGGCGCGAGGACGGCGACCGGCAGCGGCGAGCTCCGGCGAGGCGGCCGACGGCGGAGAGCGGAGAGCGGAGAGCGGCGGGGCGGGAGGGAGAGCACGAGGAGTGAAGAGGCGGTGAAGTGGGAAGTGAAGGCAAAATTGAAGGCAAAACTGAAAAGGCGTGACTAGGGTTTAGTCTCTCTCTCTCTCTCTCTCGGCGTTTCGAGAACTCCAGGCGGGAATATCCCACCAGACCCCCCCCTTTTCCATATATGTGGGGAACATTTGGTTTTGATCTATGAAGGTGATTGATAAGACTTGTGACATATATTTAATTTCACGTGTTAAGCTAAAGTTTATAAATGTCAAAAGAAGTTGATAAACAAGTCCAAAAGGGCTAAAGGATGGTTGTAATTTACGAGTACTGAAAAGTTCACATTTATGTAATGATGAGCAACCGGATTAGCTCAATTTGAGTATTGAATAGTATGACCTCAGATATCCACGACTTGAACATAAATATAGCATCCAAATTTTGGTGATCTCCCATCTTTCATCTCATTTTTGATGTCTGTGATAATGGAAAAGGCACAAGAGCAAAGTAAAGGGAAAATAGAAATTGATGACTTGATGTTGTTGTACGTCTATTAAATCAATTTTTATTATAATCGATGAGTTGTAAGCCCAATCGATGAAAACAGAATTTAGTCGAAGTAGAAGCCCCAATGAATAGAGCAATGGACGACTTGAAGGAATTCAACACTTCACTAATGGAGTCATCAAATCACATAATATGAAAATTATTGATGAGAGCCTTCATTAAGACTTGAGAAGTTGATTGATAAGAGTCATTAAGAGCAAGTAACCCCTAATTTTGGCTAAGTATTGAGATAGTGCAATTAATGGGCAAAGATTTGCCGGCGCATCAAGAATCAACACAAAAATACAATTGGCGAGTGGTTATGTATACATATTCATATTTAAATGCTGTTTGTAAATAATCATCATTATAAACTCACGTCATATTCTTTAAAAAAAAAAAAAACTATAGCTCTTCTACAAATTTACCTTTGTTTTTATACTTCCTACAATTTATCTTTTCTACAATTTGCATCATTGACAGTAATAATTTATTGTCTCCTTGTGATTTACTTTTCAGTCCAAAATCAATAAAGAATCCTCAATACCTTTGTTGATTCACACTAATCCATTTATATTTAAGAAGATATATCATAAATTTGATAAAAAAAAATCTTTGTCATATTTGAAAGGTTTTTGCTATTTTAATGAAACATCTTTTTGTTATATGCCCGGGGCACACATTTTATTAATTCGAGGAGAATGTGATAACAAGAATTAAAATTTAACAAAAGTTTGGTAATGTCGCCACCAACAACAATTTAGTGCCATAAACTGGTGATGGAAATTGATGAGCATTCTGAATCTTCAGTCTCTGGGAGAACAACAAGAGGAAATCATTATTAAGGGATAATCTTCCAAGGCTTTTTACTAAATGGCAATTATAGGATATTGCTCCATGATGGTGTATACCATGGGAAGATTGCTTAAAGAATAGCATATAATATGGCTAATTATATCATGAGTCAAGTGTTGGATGTGATCAAGTCAATTGTCATTAATGCTATGAATGATGCTTTGTCAAGGCTAGGATTGTCCGAGAAACCACCACCATTCCAAGTCGTTTCAATGGTAATAGAGTAATACATTTCTAGTTCCTACGTATCCAATACTATCAATGATATGTCATACTATTTAGCCTTTTTAAGAATAATGCAAATACTTGAATCTTCAAATCAAGACCAAAAGTATGGAGAAAACATCATTCAAATTAATCAAATTGGTAATAACAATTTGGCAAATCAAACTAATCAATGGATTGGTAAAATGATTTATATGGAAAATTTGATGTTTGTGGTTGCTTTATCACCATCTAATGCATATATTCCTATTAGGCATAATTTGTTGATTAGTATTAACATAGATAATCCAACAAAATGACATCACTGCCTTGTGGTCAAAATGACAAATCAAATCCTCAATTAATTGCAATAGAGCCCAAAGAGCCTATGTAGGCCCATAACAAAATGGGCCATGAAATAATCAACCTTGACATGTATCATGACCCGTCAAGGTATAGAAATTAGTAAATAGAGAGTGTGAGAGATGTAGAATTAAATGGACACTATGAAGCCAAGAAACTTTGCAAGCCGATCGTTTCAAGTACAAATCTAGGGTTCATGTACTAATGATTTTACATCGATATATGTTTCCATGCTTGTTCATCAATCATCCTATTTTTGCTTATTCTATCGCGCATGGCCTCGATTTCATCTCTTCCTTCTTTCACTCGCTTTCAGTTTGTCTAGAATTTCGCTTACCCTATCAATACATTTGAAATCCTAGAATGGAAATTAGTCATATATTTTCCAATCGAATAACCCAGAATTACGGTGGATAGATTGCAAAGGGTTTTAGCTAATAGTAGATTTAATTATTAACATTCGAGAGATGATCTAAATTTTTTAATATCGATTTGACCTCGTTGGCACAACAAATGAGATATTCGGTTATGAGAATGTTGTTGGAGGGAAGCTAAAGCTAAAAGGGAAAGATTCAGATGTGAAGGTCAAAGGAGTGAAGAAGAAGATGCATAAGAAGCAACATTAGGACTCCATCTCTAAGGTAAGTGGATTTGAGGGGTAAGTACACTAGGAGTGCCTTAACTTGTGTATAATGCTTACTTTAATGCCTCGACTTTTCGTCGACTCATTTTAGTTCCAAAATCAGAGAAAAACAATCACCTAAGTGCCTCTAGCAAAACATTTCAGCCAAAATAGTTATGTGGCTTTTACAATTTAAAAAAATGGCTAAGTGATTTTTTATTAAATTCCAGTCTACGTGGACTGGCCAAATGGCGTCGCTTTGTCCAACATGGCTAGGTTGGACTAAATGACACCACACCACATCGTTGGCCCAAAACGACACAACATGATGCTACCCAAAATGAACGAAAATTAAGGCTCTAATTGTATTGCCTAATCGTCAACATTGCTTTCTTTGTGAACATTGCTCACCGTGCTCACTTGTTGCCACTTGCTCACCAGTCGTCACTCGCTCACTTACCATTGTTGCTCGTCGCCTCGTCACTTTCAATTAGCCAGGTTATCATAAGTGATACTCTTTGAGTGTGGAGAAGTACAGCCCAAGTGCCAAAATTTGGTACAAAGGGATACCTAAGTGCCAAAAGTTAGAAAAGTGACATTTAAGTGCCACATTTTTTTTTTAAATGGGACACTTAAGTGCCATCTCCGGCGAACCCCATTGAAATCCTATGTGGGAATTTTTTATTATTTTTTTCGTCTACGTGGCTTGCCAGAATACTGACTCAACAAAAAAAAGCCAAAACGATATTGTTTTTGAGCGGATTCGAATGTTAATATAAAAATTAATTTAATTATATAAAAATAAATAATTATTATTTTAATTTATTTATTAAAAAAAGTGGGGGAGAGGAGGCAGCAACTGAGGGTTGAGCCCTTGCCACGCCGCCTCCCTGCCGTCGCTAGGAAGGGCCGGCGATGGTGGGGGAGCATCAACGGAGGTCATTGGCCCTTGGCCAGGGCCCAATGACCCCGGCCGACCGGTGGCAAGGGTCGTGGCCCTCACCGTTGGTTGGCTAGGGGCCGGCGACCCCAGCCGAACCCTCCCCCCTCCGTCGCCGCCCCTTCCTGGTGGCGGCGGTGGGGGCGGGGAGGTAGCAAGGGCCCACAAGCCCTCATCGGATCTGGGTGAGGGCCGTGATCCTCGCCCCAGATCTAGGCGAGGGCTTGCAGGCCCTCACCACCGGTTAGCCGGGGGCCGGCGACCCCGGCCGACCCTCCCCCTTCCTTCGCCGCCAGGGAAGTCAATCATCTCCCTCTCCCGCCCCCATTTTTCTAAAATATTTGCATTTGAAATTTTACATTTTTAAATAAATTTAGTTTTAAATTAAATTAAATTAAATTAAATTAGTTTTTATATTAATTTTTTATCACATCAAAGACAAAACGACATTGATTTTACATTTTCTAGTCACATCAGTGTGCAAAATGACATCGTTTTGCACTTACCTTGCCGGAAAATCGCTACATTAGCATTTTGGTCGGATTTTGGTCGGATTAGCATTTAAGTGATCCATTTTGCTCCGATTTTGGCACTGACATGTTGCTTTCCAAACTTTTGACACTTAACTATCCCTCTGTGTCAAGTTTTGGTACTCTAGGTGTCCATACCTCCTTTGAGTGAGTCAATTGAACGGAAAAAAATTAGGGGTTCAAGAGGGAAAAAAAAATATGACTCGAGTGAGGAGGGAAAAATTAGCATTATTAGTACCGCCGCCTCATCGTTCTTTTGTCTGCAAAGCTAGTAATATGGGGACCTTGACATATTTTATCGACCCCTGATTGCTCTGTTGCTCTCTGTTCGATAAATGACAAAGCACAGAGTTATTATTATTATTATTATTATTATTTTTTAAATTAGGTGTCATTTGGGGGACCTCTATGGTAGGTTGTCGGTTGTCCTTTCTATGGTCCCAAAAGCACAGAGTTATTATTATTATTATTATTTTAAATTAGGTGTCATTTGGGGACCTCTATGGTAAGTTGTCGGTTGTCCTTTCTATGGTCCCAAAAGTTAATTTTTTTCTTGGCTGTAGGGTCGACATAGGGACAACAATACTATAGGTGTCATTGTCAGATATGATGGGGAATTCATCATTGGCGCCGATGAATGAGAATATGTTGGTGGAAATAAGGACACTATTTATGTCAAAATAGGTGAGTCATCATATAATAGTTTCATGAGGGAAATAGTATATCAATTACGTTGCAAAATAGGAAATGTGCACTTTTATATTCTTGGGAAATAATTAAAAGAGGATTTGAGAACCTTCGATGATAATAATGGCATAAGAACATTATTTACTATTGTATTCACGGTGATGAAGTTACGGTATATATTGAGTATTATGAAGACAATGAAGACAATGAAGACAATGAAGATGATGAGAGTATTTAAGTAGGAGAAGTAGAAGGTAGTATTGAATCAACTACTCATATTGGGTTTGGATTTGTTTTAAATGAAGGACAGTAGCTTGCTTAGGTTAGGGAAGAGAGATGAGGCAGGGCATATAAGATAATCAAGAAGAATCTCTTGTGAAGACATAAGTGACGAAGAATTCACTAGATTAGAGTGGGAAGTTACTCTATTCAGTGAAATCATATGATAAAACTTTGTAAGATGTGAATTACCTAATTGATGACGACGACAAGGAATTTGCATAGTCAAGGCAAAAGCAAAGGAATTTTCAAAGAAATAAAATTGCAGCATTGGGAGAATTGCATGAATTTGAACCTGCAAATGGAGATGAAGGAGCTCCTATTGATGGTAATCAAACAGATTATGAAGAAAGTGCTTTTGACGACGAGATTGATAGTTTAGAGAATGGAGATGCCGAAGGAGCACTATGTAGAAAGAAGAGTAAGGGGCTGCATGTTTTTATTCCTTGTTTTTGTTCAAGAACAGAAATTTTGTTTTTTTTTTTTTGTTTCCGGGAACAAAAAAAGAACAGAAACTCGTTTGTTTGCGTTTTTGTTCAAAATCAAATTTTTTGTTCCCGGAACACAAAAAGAACAGAAATGAGAAACAAAAAAAAATTGTTTATTGTTCTAGAAACGATTTTCAATAAACACTTATTCTTTTCTCTCTTCTCTTTTCTTCTTCTTTTTTCTTTGGCCGGTCGCCGGCCTCGGCCATGGCCGGCCGGCCGTTGAGGGCCGACCGTTGAGGGCCGGTGACCTGCCGTCGAGGGCCCCTGGTGACCTCGCCCGTCCGTGTCGCCGCCGAAGAAAAAAAAAAAAAAAAAAGAAAGAAAAATGAAAAATAAAATAAAAATATTAAAAAATTAAAAGAAACAAAAAAAGAATATAAATTTACCAAACGTGTTTCTATTCATTTTTTATTCCCGGAACAAGTTTACCAAACGCATCTTTCTAGTAAAAAATTGTTCCTCGGAACAGAAACACTTTTTTTCTATTCCTGTTCCCTAGAACAATTTTTGAACAGAAACGTTACCAAACACGCCCTAAGTATCCATATTATGATCTTACTATTGCATGTCCTATATTAACTATTGGTGTGAAATTCGATGATGCGAAACAGTTCAAAGAAGTTATTGTCAAATATTCAATTGTTGAATAGAAGAGTGTTGAATTCATTATAATATTAATAAATTTATGAGAACAAAGTGTTCAAAACGAAATTGTTCATAGAACATCTATGGCGTAGTGAATAAGAACATCGGATCATTCCATCTAAGGTCTTTCTGAGGGGAATATACTCATTCCATTGTGTATGACAATAAAAGAGTAACAAGTGCACGGTTATCGAAGCACTTCTTCAACATCATCAAGGCGATGCCTCAAATGAAGAGTATTAGTTCAAGCAATTAGTGAAGGAGTAGGTGTGGCGTTGCGATAGTGCCACTTCTACGTTCAAATGCAATAAGCAAATAGATTTCAACTAAAAGATGAGTCCCAAGAATGGATAATAATTAAATCACACACAGGTCAAGCCAAAATTGGTGACCATAGCCAATTTTGCTACAATCAATCCATTCTTCCAAATGCTTTAACCATGCACACCTGTAGAAATACGATCTCAAATTTTCACCCCCCAACACGTAATTTAAAAGTACAAGATAGAAAAAAAAATGCTTTCACATCCTTCCATGAGATAAATGTTTGAGAAACATGTTACTTACAAACTTTGCTTTCACCTGCACGCACGCACACACACACACACAACATTTACACTTCATTAAAATAAAAAATAAATAAAAAGAAAACATGCAGTGACATGTCTGGGAGAGAGAGAGAGTTCAAAAAGTGTCCTAATTCCTCTACTAAAAGTCGTCACAGGCTGATATAAAAGTCATCCTTCACTAGCCTATCTACCTATGCCCCGACCATCCCAGCCCCACGCCCATTCGGTCTCCCAATAAGTGAGCCTTTCAAGTCCCCACCCTGGTTTAGGAATTAGGATATGAACTATATGGGGAACTAAGCGGCGCAGCCATCGTTGATCCCTGAGGTGGCTTCATAACTGGTATAGGTGTAGCCTTGGTCAACATCATATACATCATGGGAGATGATCTCCACATACGCTAAAGCACCATAAGTAGATACTAGGGGTACATCTATTGCTAGTTATTTGAGAAGAGATTAAGGAGTGAGCTATGGCCAATGAAGGTAATAAATCACATATTAGAATGCAAAATTTGTTCATAACTCAAAAAATAATCCGGTCCATAACCCAAAGCACATTTCAATTTAATTCATAGGGCTTACCATTCCATAAGATAAGCATGTATAAACTTTCTACATTATCTTCAAAATAAATCGATATGATGTAGCATATTTAAAACAACTAATCACGATACTACCAAGCATTTCAAAATATAAATGTAAAGTCATTTTTGAGTCACTAACACCGTCTCTATGGCCCAAGCTCAACTTGTCTATTTCTAATTTTTCAATTCCTTGAATAAATTCACATAATTATACCATATCGCTGGCTAATCTTCTAAGCGACACTAGTGTCACGGTCCGTGAATCCTCCCATACTTGTGACACTTGTGAGTGGCACTTGGGGTTATCTGGTGAAGAGTGTGAGGCAGAAGGGTAGAACACAACTGGTCTGTGGGAGTGGCGTCAGACCAGTTGTTATGCCTAAAGAGAACTGCTGTCGTGCTCAATGGACTAGACACTAAGAGAAACTGGTATGAAGAATTATTCATTGTATTGTTCATGGAATAGCTAAAGAAGGAAGGTTGGCCTGGCGAATTCCGCTCGCTAGGCGCCCACGGGTCGTTCCGAGGCCGAGGAAACTCTCGGCTCGTGACAAGTGGTATCATAGCAAGAATCCCTCCAGTAAGCAAGTGAGCAAGTCGAAGAATCGAGCTTCTCGCTCTAGCGCATCGAATTGATGAGTGCCCGGTCCGATCCTAGCATAGTGGAAAGTGAATGGTCGGGGCAAAAGATGCTCGAACGAAGCTGCGCTCTGCTCCTAGGACGGCAATGGTACTAGGATGAGTCGGTTCCTCGCCGAGCCGATAGGGAGTTCGAGAAGAGCCGAACCCTTGCTGAATGAGGATAACGTTCCTGGATCGATCGGTGAATTTGAAGAAGAGGTCTACTATCATGTTTTCGACAAGAAAAGAACCTCCATTAGTTTGCTGGTTAGGCTGAAATGGTGCTGCCAAAAGATGCGGTTGGCAAAAAAAAGCCACACTTGCCAGAAAGTACAGGTGACTAAAGAGCCGAGCGACTGAGATCAAAAGAGGCCACCGATGGAGCAATACCTGTTTTGTTAGGCGAACGTGACCGTTTGATGTGAATTACCAAAAGTGGCACATCAGTGGTTAATTTACGCAAGGAAGCGACAAAACAGATCGCAACGAGGGCATTGCAAATTGAGTGGGGGAGAATGTCACGGTCCATGAATCCTCCCGTACTCGTGACACTTGTGAGTGGCACTTGAGGTTATCTGATAAAGAGTGTGAGGTAGAAGGGTAGAACACAACTGGTCCGTGGGAGTGGCGTTAGGACGGTTGGTGCTAGGAATTCTAGGATAAAAAAATTATATCACTTAGGAGCTCAGAAGACGGGGTAGGCCTCCCGTGCACAAACTGGTCGGGAGCTGATGCCGCTCTCCTGATGAGGCCATGGCAGGCCGAAACTAGTTGTTATGCTTAAAGAGAACTGTTGTCATGCTCGATGGACTAGACGCCCGAGCGAAACTGGGCGTGGTAGGATCTCGTACGAAGAATCATTCATCGTATCGTTCATGGAACAGCTAAAGAAGGAAGGTTGGCCTAGCGAATTCCACTCACTAGGCGCCCGCGAGTCGTTCCGAGGCCGAAACTCTTGGCTGGTGACACTAGTCATGGACATTTCACTTTGAGGCATCTTGGATCTAGGGGTCGCTAGCCTGAGATTTTAAACTGAGGCATCCTAGACACATATTAGGGGCATCCCCACTCCTTTAGGGTATCATCAAGTTGCTAGCCAATGAGTATCCTTTATTTTTATTTCATTTCATACAGCTCTCACTTTCACACCTCAAATTAATCACACCACACCAATACATCAAACACTCATGGAATTCAGAATCACACAAAGAACCAATTCTCATGGCATTTACAAGTATAGCAAGTTGTCAATCAACTCTCACACCACATAAGGCTCAAATTCCAAAATATGTGCTTACACTATACCTCAAATTTTCACGAGTAATTGGTATCATAGTAATCTTTAACATGCACCATAAGATAGCACAATGAATGTAGTTCACATCATTCATAGACCGCAAATCAAGGTTCCATCATCGTCCCCTTGAATTCTATGAAATTCATAATAAGGGCAAGCAAAGTCAAAGTCGCACAGTTTCAGGAATTTAATTGAAAAACATATTTAGTGAGCTCTAAAAATTCTAAATATTTAATATATTGTAAATAAGACCCTAACAAACATCTTTCAAGGAAGAGCATGATTCTATTTGTATAAAGAGCAGAACTCAAACAAAATAGCACAAATCAGATCGGCAAGACAAAATCACTGATTGTAAGAGAAAACCCATTTCGACACCCAAAGCATCACCAATCTACCGGAAATTTTAGTATGTTCTTCATATGGATGTGCCAAAAAACTTTCTTAGGGAAGTATGTCATCATTTTATTTAGAATATTTTATATTAAATCGAGAAACTACTGAGGTCACGAAAATCTCGGTTTTGGGTAGAACTACTACAATAGAGAATTAGGCATATATGTTGACCATGCCAATCCAAAAAAAAAAAAAAATGAATTAAATATATGGCATAGACTAAGATATTTGGAGCAACTTTCATGAAGGAGACTCCTATAGAATCTCACCATAAACTACACTATAAAATCAACCAATCTAAGAGGTCCAATATAGTTAGTTTTTAGAAATGAGTTATAACCTCATGAATTCATGCACTAATATACACCCGCACAGTCACTACTAGCTCTCGCTTATACTTAACACAGTCGATTACCCATTCCTAGCTCGCTAATCGCACCTGAAACCATCCACAACCCTGCCATACTCGAACGACCAGTCACAAATAGTAAGATAACCATGCCATACACACAAAACAATAAGAATAAAAATCTAGTAGCTCAAGACCCTAAAATTCACTAAAAACCGCCCCTCTCATCCCCTAAACCTAGCTCAACCGCTAGTCGCCATATGCACAAGCATTTTAAGCATCATCTCGATATTACGAGCCAATTTGACACTACACTTAAGCTGACCAAATGTCCTAAGCTCCAAAGGATTTTGAACACCTTAAAATGTGATAGTTTCCACTACATTTGAAGCTGCGAAATGTACTCCCATCTTGTATCAGCCTCATTGAATTTCTAAGCTCCCTTGGGTTTGCTCAAACAATAAAAATGTAAGAAAATGGAAAGTGCTTGATGCTAAGAAAAAAAAAGAGAGGGGAGTGGGTCGGGAGAAGGAAAATGGTGAGGGAGATGAAGTGTGGGTTTTTGTAGGGGTGTCAAAAATCGAACCGCAAACCGAACCGAACTGAATCGAAAAATTCAATTTTTTTGGTTCGATTTTCATTTGGTTTGGTTCTCATTAAAAATCGAAATTATCGGTTAACTGAACTGAAACAAACCAACAAACCAATAAGAGCTTATTTTTTGAAAACGAAAAATATATACAACAGAAAAAAAAAATGCAAAAATCGAAAACTAAAAGCTGAAAACCAAAAACCGGAAAACAGAATCGAACCGAAATTTAGGTTCGGTTCGGGTCTCATTCGATTTGGTTCGAAAGTTTTTCCTAATGGTTCAGTTCGGTTCGGTTTTTCAAAAAAATCGAACCAAACTAAACCATTAACACCCCTAGGTTTTTGGGGTTTTTGAGGGAAGATTTTTCTATAGAATAATAGTGTCTTCAATTCCAAAGTAGTGATGGCTAAGGATGATTAGTGGAGGGAATGAGGGACTTCTCTTCCTTAATCTCTCCCCCTCTTAACTTAATAATCTTAATTAATTAAATGAAAAAATTTCATTAGAACTATGTTAAAAGAAAAATAAGACCAGCGTACATATATATATATGTATCCTCCCATGCACGTTTCCAAAGTCTTCAAATAGTTATGCAACATTTACGTCGACAAATTATTACAACACCCAACCAACAAGAGATGCTTTTGTACCTTCATAATATATGAGACTTCTCGTCGCCTAAAAATCTTGTACCTCACGGTTTCCTCAAGGCTAAAAAGGACTTTCTTTTAAACTAGACAAATGATTAAATTCTTTCATAATCTTGGATGGGCCTAAATAGCGCTAAAATAAATTCTACATCGTCTCGAGCGACCTTGATCCTTTGCTAACAAAATCGGGCTTTAAGGCCTTATGGAACCTAATTCAAACCCGTGTTGATGTTGAGGAAGTGTCATCCCGACCCTGCTCATATACTGGATCATGAGGTTATTGAAGTGGGTGAAAAAGTGAAATATGTGGAGGAGCTGATGTGCATATTAGATCAGAAAGAGCAAATCCTCTGAACTAAGGTAATCCCACTAGTCAAGGTCTTATGGCGACACCACCACGTGGAAGAGGCCACGTGGGAAAGCAAGAAGGAAGTGAGACAAAAGTATCCCCATCTTTTCAATGAGGCATATGGAGCGCTCAATTTCAAGGATGAAATTCTTTAAGTGAGGGAGATTTGTGATATCCATATTTTTGCTCGAGCCTTAAATACTTAATAGTTCATGCTACGTCAACGAGCTTATCATCGGACTATGCATTAACGCCACCAATGGCCACCGTATCACCACCGTGACACCTCACAATTACCGCCTCATTTTGCCGTGCTGCCTCACCATTGATTAGCACCACCAAGCCATGTTTTCTCTCTCTTCACATGGCCACTCAACACCCTAAGACATGTTCCCAAATCACAGCCGCTTCCTCATGAAAGGCGTGGCAACAAATCAGAAAGATTTAACCCCAAGATTAGCCACGTCCCCTCTCCCATCAAGCTGATTTCTTCATGACGTTGCCAAGTTGACTCCAAATGTGGGCCCTAATCCCAACTTTAGCTCATGTAAACTCTCTTTCCCAACTAATTTCTCTAGATCCCCACGTATCTTTGCAAGCTATCAAGGAGCTAAGCGAAGATTTACCACCACCATCCACGTCCACCTCCATCCATCTCCTCATTAGCTCGCCACAACTGAAGACCTTTAACCAAAAACCATGCAAAATTGGTAGAGGAAGTGGATATAAGAAGCTACCAGCAATCACTTTCTCACGGTAAGCATCTCCCTCACGGCCTCACCATCATCATCTTCATTTTAAAACTCACGACTACATCAGCATCTTCTCATTTTCCATTCCCTCACTAGAACGTCCGCCATTCTAAAGCCACGACTTGACGCCATTCCACTCGCACCATCCCACTACTCCACCAGCCTTCATCACCGAAAATCCAAGGCAAGTAAGACATCTACCATGCTATATTATGTGATTTCCGTCATTGCTTGACAAGACGTATCTCTTCAAATTTCCTCAAGTTATTGCTATTTTGTGTCAATTGTGTTCCTTGATAAATTCGGAAATGTACATAACCGAATTTATTGAATTCATGGGTGGTGCCTTTCACTTCTATGCAAGACTTGAGCAGCATTTCACCAAGCTTTCCTTGTTTTCCTCTTCATTCCTCTCTCTTTAAACTTCTAGTTTCTATATGTAAATCCATTGAGCAGAAAATCGCTAAATTTTGGTGGCAAACAAGAAGCACTACAACTGGTATTCATTGGAGAGCATGGGATACACTAAAACAAAGGAAGGTAGAAGGCGGCCTTGGCTTTCGTGATCTATTAACCTTTAATAAAGCCCTCTTAGGGAAACAAGCCTAGAGACTTTTTCAAAACCCATCCTCACTATAGGCTAGACTTTTCAAAGGCCTATATTATCATTCTACCAATTTCTGGCATGCAAGGAATAAGACCAATTCCTCTTGGGGATGGAAAAGCTTACTGTTAGGTCGAGATGCTATTCTTTCTAAGCTACAGTGGTCTGTTGGTGACGGACAGAAAATAAATATTCGAGAGGATAAATGGCTTACCTCTGGAATTATTGGCGGACCAGCTCCTCGAGCAGAATCCAAACTGGTTGCTGGTTTCATAGTCCCTCACAATCAGGTTTGGAATATCCCTCTTCTCCAACAGCATTTTGACCAACACATTGTTGAGGAGATTATTAATATCCCATTAAGTCATGCTCCTTCAGCTGATCATCTTATCTGGACAGGCACACAAACATGTCAGTATTCAGTTAAATCTGCCTACCACATCCTCAGACAATTAGCTTACCCTACAAACAACAATCTACCCTCATCCTCTTATTAGCCATCAGCCCGTCTCTGTCGATATATCTGGAATCTTAAGACCCCCCCTAGGATTAAAGTTTTTATCTGGTCATTGTCATAATGCTCTCCCGACTAAAGCTAATCTTTTCCGAAGACACATCTTACCGGACCCTCTATGTCAGCTCTGCTCTATGCACACCCCTGAAACCACTAAACACATTCTGTTATTTTGCCCATGGACATCAAAAATCTAGTCTCACCACAAAGTACAAATTGATCATTCAGCCTACAGCAGAAATCGAATAGATGCGTGGCTTGAGGAAGTTTTTGAAAATCAGTCGGGTTTACCTTCCAAAGAGATCATCGCCTCCATCCTCTAGCATATATGGAAGGTGCGAAACCATTTCACTTTTCGACAGCAGCGAACAGCTCCTGATCAGCTTGTAGATGTGGCCCTCGCAGAAGCAACGCTGTACAGAAACTCTCTGCAGCAATCAGCAATTACGGAATCTGCTCTACTCAACCCTAATCGACTTTGGACTCCACCGGATCAAGGCAGTTTTAAGGCAAATATTGATGGGGCTTTTACCTTTGATACCAACACCGGTGCAATCGCGTGTGTCCTCAGGGATCACACCGGTATTTTGATTGACGGATTTAGCAGCACTGTTCGTGCGTCTTCAGCCCTGCAATGCGAAGTTCAAGCCCTAATTTCCACCTTCACTTATTTGCTAGAACAGGGCAAGGAAGAAGCTCACCTCATTATTGAGTCTGACTGTCTGACCCTTGTGGAAACACTCAACGATCGCCATTCGTCACCATGGGAGATTCGAGCTTTTGTAGCAGTCGTTTCTGTGTTGTGTCTCTCCTTTCCTCACTTGCGGATTCAACATTGCCGAAGAGAAGCTAATGCTGCAACCGATTGGGCCGCTAAGGCCCACGCACGCAATTCTCTCTCACCTTCTTGGCCCACATTTCCTCCTGCAAAGTTAGTGACTTTACTATGTATTGACGCCTTATCTATGGGTTGTAAATTTCGTCCTCCTTGAATGATAAAGATCATCGTTTCAGACCAAAAAAAAAAAAAAAAAAAGAATTGCTTGGTATTGTTCTTGATGGATTGACCTTCGTTGTGCTTGCTCATTTGCATGTTTGTTGTATGCTCTGGTTTCAGCATGTATTTCGAAGGGGATCTAGGGACTTTGTTATACGTCCTCTTATTTTGGCCAATAATTCTAGAAAAAGGGCTATGAATTTTACTGACTACTGGCACTGCGGAATTTTGGATTTTTGTTACTTTTGGTTACACGAGATACCAGAGACTTTCAAAACTGGAAATGTTTCATTTTATTTTGTCGAATATTTTTATTGAGTTGCTGCACCATGGTGTGAGTATGGTGAATGCCGTCGGTCCCCATGACAACGATGCCCCAAGTGTCGGGATACCCGGAGGGGTGTAACTTGGTGCCCTTCGCATGCCTAGAGGATATAATAAGGGTCCCCGGAGGTCCTTGCGATACCAGGTAAGGTGCGAGATGCCTGGAGAGATGTAACACGATGCCTCAGAATGCCTGGGGAATGTGATAAGGGCCCCCGAAGGTCCTTGCGATGCTAGTTGGGGTGCGAGATCATTAAAGGGGTGTAACACGGTTCCCTCTAGAAGATGGTGGCAGCTGAATCTAGACTAATTGAAATTCCCAAATTTCCATTGGCTTCTTGATATACCGTTTTCGTGAATTTCTTTTAGAGCCACTGCAAGTTGAATTATTTCGATTTCGTGTATTTTATATTTGATGGATTTCATTAAATGGGTAGTGGTAGATTCACGTAGTATAGTCTAGTAGGCTTTTGCTTACCAAGTGTCATGCTCACCCTTAGTGGATTATCATTTTTTCCAGACCCGTAGGTATGCCTCTGCTACTCACGTCCTCCATGATGCTTTGTGGTGTCTCGATAGATCTCACATGGAACTAGACGGAGCAGGTTGACCCCGACTTCCCAAAGGTCACATTTATTCGAATCACCGCAATCTTGACTGTCGATGTTGGCCTCCCATCAAGTCCCGTGTTGATTGGGTTTGTTGCCCTCTACGCCCGGATCGGTGGGCATACGGTTTCCCACTTCCAAACTGGGACAAGGTCGAATAGGATGAGGACCTTAGGGAGGAGAGTGGCATTTTTGGCGAGACTAGGACTTGTTACGTTCACGGCTGCATAAATATACAGTAGGATGGTTGGGGCCATATTTTGGACACAATCGGGAGAATGAACATTTTGACCTCTGATGTATCGACCTAGGTCGTCAACAATATAAATAAATAAAAGTGCATGGTTCTATATTTCTACATGCGTCGATTGGAATTATAGTGTATTGATTTGTTGTTATATGTTTTCGCCCACCAAAAAAATAAAAGAAAGAATTGGATAGTCACGTTATTCATGATGTGATGGGGGTGTCACATTAGTGTTGATATAGTGATTGGTACAAGCAGAAGGTATTGAAGCTCCCGCCCTCCATTTGCAGTGCTTAGTGTTGGTGCAGTAACTTGTTAGTGTAGGGTGTGCCGATATAAATACAAGATACTTAGTGTTAATGCAGTAGCTTGTTGGTGTAGGGTGTGCTAGTACAAGTGCAAGATGCACAAGTGACCACTTTCAACTAAAGTTGACACTCAAACAATCATTTCTAAAAACTTATGCAGCACGAGTGATCACTTTTTTACCACGACTAACACTTAAATAATCAATTTCGATTAAAATTGGCACTCAAATGATCACTATTTACAACTTGTGATACTGAAGTAAACACTCGGAGAACTTAATAGCACTCTTTCATTTGACTAATGTCTACAACAAAAACTGCAGTAAACCATTAAATCCATTAACCGGCAAGTATTACAACAAACCATTACTAGCAAGCATTGCAGCAAACAATTGCAACAAATCAAACGTCTTAAACAAAAGCTAAACAAATCAAATTTGATACCTAACTAAGCAAGACTTATAAGTTATTGGAACCAATTGATACCTAACTAAGCAAGACTTATAAGTTATTGGAACCAATAGTTAGACCTTCCGTTTCCACCGTTTCCATGATGGATTGCATACAAAGATTGCAGCTTATCAACAACACAACTATACTCACAAATTATCCAATACATATTCCATTGATCTTTAACTATGGTAGATGGAGAAACTAATTCTCATCACTCACTTTACGTTTGACCACAAAATAGGCTACCCAAGTGAACAACAATACAATCAACGCTTGTTAATGCTTCATTTTAATTTTCATTCTTGAAAATTCATTCTTCAACTAGTTAACCATACATTTTGAAGCATTCATTCGAGCTTGCATTAAGTCGATATCCTACAACTCACCCATTATTGTAAGTGGAGGTTCATGCCATTGTTCAAGTAACTCTAAGATCACCTCTCTCACTTGCCTAAAGAATTTTGTATCAATCCATTTGAAATATTTGCATTTTAAGCCTTCTCTATACCTGCTGTATTCACAAAATCTTCTCTCAGAATTCAATTGAGTCAAAGATGTTCATATTTGATCCGTAATCCACAATAACAGTAACACTCACCTTCTTTTTCACTCTGTTGAAATGAATTTAAGCTGCTACTAAAGCTCCTGCCCTCCATTTGCAAGATTGAGCTGTTCATTTTAGGGGTAAATTGACTAGGGTGTGATTTTAGTTGAACGGTCAGTTAAGGCTTCAATTGTGGGTTCCTCTTTCAATTTGGAGATTTAAGGTTCTTATTTGAGGGAAAGTGAGTAAGACAATGTCATTTGTGGTTTGGTTGCTAACTAGAGCCCATGGCAAGCCACATTGGCTTAAGAATTAATTTAAAAAAAAAAAAATCTACATCAGATTTCCGACCAAGCAAATCAAAGTTGACATTGAAAAGATTGGTTTTCAAAAATTTTGATACTAAAATGAGCAAGCGAAAAGTTGTAGCACTAAAGTAAGTGTCATACGCAAGCTAAGGCACTTGTGTACTTTTCTTGTGGATTCAAGCTCCCTATTGGTTTGCACTTGTTTTCAACCCGTGCTATTCATTTGAATTTGGTTGCATACTACCTTGATCGCCACGTAGCAGCAGTTAATTTCATTTGAATTAGAGCTTTAGTTGATTTGATCCTTCAACAATCTTTGTCTCCGGCATAATTTCTTCGAAGATATACAACCGTTTGTGCGGATGTAGTTGCCATGTCTCTTTTAGAGTATTGTTAGCAATTTCTTTGCACACATATTTTCATTTTTTTTATTATTGAAATATGCATTCTGCAACTTTGTGATGCTCTACTTTGAAATAGGAAGTTCATATTTATGCTTATCCTGTGAACTTTACTTTGGATGTATGATTGCCACGTGGTGAACATGTGGCAGAGATTTACCCAATTTTATATATTTGGCCGATTACTTCTGGATTTTCATTAGCTTCACCAATTTAGTTTATTTATTTGTGATTCTCAAATTCTTGACCGCTTCTTACTCGAAAAACAAAATAAGGAGAAAAGTATCTCCATATTCATTCTTAAATCATATAGATTATTTTAGAAAAATTTTACGACAGCAACAAAAACCTTTTAAGTTAAAGTAAATGAAAAGTCACAAATACTAATATATATCAATTATATGCATTATTCATAGAAGAAGAGCGCACCACATTGCATGTATAGATTTTTTTATATGAAAAAAAAATAAATAAAAATTCCTCATAAATGGAAATTAAATATTAATAGTTAAAATTTGAAATATAGCATATCTAACTACATGAATCAATTAAAATGAAAAACATTCACTTAAACCTTTAAATATCACAGTAAAATTAATTTCTAAATTCAACACATGCATCTTATTAATGTAAAACGAAAATTCCAAACAAACTAAAAACATTGCTTTTTGTCATATATATTTATGTATTCAGTTTGAAGTATAGTTTATTCGCAAAGTGAATAAATTTCATTTAACAAAGAGATTCCTTTCTATTTGCACATATGATAAACCACATTATAAGAAACTTGCCACAAGACAGACATTCGGCTGATAGCTTATTAGTTTATTCACTTTTCACTCTCCAACTTCCATTTCTTGCTATAGTAAATTTGAAGAAAAAAGATAAAATGTTTAAAAAAAAAGTAAAATTATCCAACCATTTTCGAACACTATCATATGGGGAAAAATGAGAGAAAGATCCGGAATGACGTTACCAGCTGACCTGGTTGAAACGAACATGATGCGGCCCTTGCCAATTGGATTGGCCTTCCTGGCGATTTCCTTAAATGGCCCTTTCTTGCATCCCCAGCTCTATGGCTGCTCATGCTGGAATGCAATGCAATACTTATGAATACTATTATTTGACGTAAAGAAAAACACCTATTATTTTAGGGGTATAGTTTTTTTTTATGCCCCAAGCATCTTCAATTGTTGTCAAAATGTTTTATCCAAGAGCAACGTAAATAAGAAAATTATTTCTTACACGTTTCGACTTTAGAATTTGAATCTTCTCTATCTTACAAAAACTTTCTTAAAAAAATTTCCAATCTCGAAGTATTTCTACCTTTCCAAATTTACAATTTCTTTGAATTATATAGTTTTATTGATAATTTCTTTTCATTTTTTAATGTTTCATATTTCATAACATAAGATAATATACTTAATCTTTCGACTTCCAATTTCTTGCGCACACACAAGGCATGTGCATAGTTACTAGTGTTTGAGAAAAAGAAAAATTATTGACGTTGCCTTCAATTTAGCACTTACTAACATTGGTCTAGCTCTCATCACATCCGTCACCTTTGGAAGAACTTTCCATTAGGGGCGTTAACTTTTCGGCTCAATTCGGTTTGAGTTTTAGGAAATCCAAACCAAATCGAACCGATAGGGTGTGAATCTGACTCACACCAAATTTGGCTCAAACCAAATATGAATCAAACTAAACCTCTATTCCGTTCAATTTTTCAATTTTTCCTTTTTTTTTGCCTTGTTTATTTGAACCGAACTAAATAAGGGGTGAGAAAAAATAGAGATTTTAAAATGAGCGTTTAATTTTTATTGAAAATTTCGATTTGGTTTAGTTAACCGAATCAAAGCAAACCAAAAATGTATGAAATTTCGGTTCATCCAATTTTGATTTCAATTCGGTTTTTTGGTTCAATTGTCACACCCTTACTTTCCAATTCCCTGTTAGGTCAATAAGTAGTATAAATTTTCATTCAACCGAAATTTCCTCTCGAAAATGTAGAGAATTCCTCCTCTCGACATGCAGAGAACTACAAACCCTGTGTTTAGTTTTTGCTCCTCCACCCTAACCCTAACCTCCATATCCACCACCCCTCTTTGCACCTTCATCATCTTTTCCCTTTCCTAAGGTTTTGGGAGTCGGTCGATTCGTTCTGCATGTCCTGTTCCTAGGAATTATCAATGGCTTCTCCACTCATCGCCCCTGTTTGTTCATTACCCACTTGAACAAGGTATCTGATACTTTTACGATTCCTCAGTGTCTGTTCGTTCTTCTCCTGCATTCCACTGGTACTCGGTACAATTTCATCTCCTCAATTTATTCGTACTTGTCGATGTCTTCTTCGACTTGAATTTGCTACCCTAGATATTCGGTTCTGGTAGTCTTCCATCGGCTCTGTTTTGCGACGCTATCTCTATATGTCTGCATGGCCTCTGAGGCGGTCCCTGATTCTGTGCGCCTTGCTGCCCTCTGCTCCAGACTGGGTAGGCTTACAACTGAGCGGAACATCGACGAATGGGATGTTGCACCACCTCCTGAAAAGTTGGAAGAATGTAGTTTATCTTTAGTTGGCATGCTTCTTTCTAACCCATCCATCAATTTCCCTGCTTTCCAGACTACTATAAAAAAAAGCATGGCGAGTTGACCGAGCTGACTTTACTCAACGAGAGGGTGGTTTATATGTTATCAAATTTCAGTCGGCTGCTGAAAAAAAAGC
Organism: Eucalyptus caleyi; assembly: GCA_014182885.2. Lineage (NCBI taxonomy): Eukaryota > Viridiplantae > Streptophyta > Magnoliopsida > Myrtales > Myrtaceae > Eucalyptus > Eucalyptus caleyi. The sequence continues at coordinate 41,817,753 of CM024470.2, forward strand.
GTATTCTGGAAGGTGGGCCCTGGCTATTTTCAGGTCATCTCCTTATTTTAAAACCATGGCAGCCCAATACCCCCCTTCATTGTTATGATTTTTCGACCTGCGCTTTTTGGATTCAAATTTTCGGCCTCCCTTTGGAATGGACCACTGAAAGTCTGGTAACAAAGGCTGTCCAAGATATTGGTCGGGTCCTAGAAGTCCAACTTGACACAAAGGAGGGACCTACTACCAGAACGGGTCGTGTCCGGGTTGAGTTAACACTACAAAACCCTCTTAGAACAGGCAAGCTTATCCGTGTTGCTGGGAAATTGCTGTGGTTGGATTTCCGATATGAGCGTCTCTCGCATTTTTGTTACTCTTGTGGGAGATTGGGTCATTACGCCATGTACTGCAAGGAAATACCCTATGATGCAGCTAAATTTGACTGTAGAGACACTATGGTATATGGTCAATGGCTTAAGGCTGAACTCAAAGAACATAGTCCTTTTTGGCAATCTTTCTATGCACCTCATGCTCTATTAGATCAGCCTGAAGAATCTGTACCTGAGACACCTCCGTCGCAGCTGCCGAATGCTCCTCCTTTGCCCCCAGCCAGTTGCACCACCAAGGCCATGATCCACCTCCTGGTAGCTCCACCGTCCCTCGTCCCTACAGGAACAAATCAATTGCATTCTCAGATGGAACATATGGATGAAGTTCCTTCTCATACCGCTTTGATACCTGCTACAGTTAAACTGAAGGGCATTCAGCTTCCTACTATGGATACTCAGACCCACAGGAAGCTCAAGCATTCTAAGATGATACCTATTATGAACGCTTCCAAAAAACAGAAACGGTATACGCCTTATGACAAAAAAAGTTTACTGCTATATGACTTGGATGAAGCAAACCTGATGGACACACCTGTGCTTGGCATTGAAGAAGACTGCAATTGGGCAATGGTAGTTGGCCCAACACAGCAGTGTGACTCTCCCATACTTATTGCTGACAAGCTTAGTACAAGGGCTGAGGTGGCTTGCCCTCAAAAGCCACCAGTAGCAAAATGAAAATGCTGAGTTGGAACTGTCAGGATCTTGGGTCTACCCTGACAGTTCAAGCCCTTCGGGCCCTTGTGGCTCGAGAACGCCCAGATCTCCTGTTCATAATGGAGACAAAGAATGGTCCAACAAAATTATCAAAAATTCAGAAACAGCTGAAATTTCCTCACTCTTTTTTGGTTAACCCTATAGGTCTAGCAGGGGGATTAGCTATCTTTTGGCATGCTCAACTCAATATCAGCATAGTTCATTCAGATTCTGACTTTATTGATCTGTTTTGTACTGATTTGGGGAACCACATACCTACTCGTATCACCTGTATTCATGCGCCAGCAATGTTTCGGCTTCGACAGCAATTTTGGGAGGTTCTTCGGCGGATTGCAGCAACTAACTCTTTACTGTGGCTCTGTATAGGAGATTTCAACGAAGTAATTTACCACTAGGAGAAAGTAGGGAAAAAGTTAGCTGATTTTCATCGTATATCCTCTTTTCGCGAGGTATTACATGACTGCTCCTTGATTGATATGGAGAGCAAAGGCTATGCATTTACCTGGATAAATAACCGTCAGGGCGAAGATAGTATTAAGGAACGTATGGATAGATCTCTGTGCAACTTTGAGTGGAGGCTAGCTTTTCCGGATGCTGTTGTTAGTGCACTTCCAACGGTGGGTTCTGACCACAGCCCGTTTTTTCTGAATACGTAGCTTCCCCCGGGCGAGCTCGCCCTTCATTTTTGAAGCATTTTGGCTTGATCACCCCGACTGCAAACAAAGTTATCTCAAATGTTTTGCACCAGCCGACCACTGCTCACCGTGATTTGCCATATCTCTTAAAAAGGGTCAGTCTTGCACTTTCCTCGTGGAGCCGTCGGACCTTCTCAAATGCTAACAAGAGGATCTGCGAATTGCAATATAGACTTGAACAGATTACCAATCAATTGGATACTCCCTATGACCAGAGACATGAAGTAACAAATAGCTTCAATCGAACTTCAAAGACTTTGGAAACAAGAAGAGCGATTCTGGCTATGCGCTCGAGAATTAAATGGTTGCAATGGGGCGACAAAAATACTAAGTTCTTTCACGCCACAACCATTCAAAGAAGGCAGCGTAATCGTATTACGATGTTACTAGATGAGGAACTGGGCTGGGTCAGAGATGAAACTGTATTAAAGGACAAGACTCAACTTTATTTCACCAATCTATATCAATCCGTTGGGTTTCGTGATTATGGCCCAATTCTAGATCAATGCCCCTATTTAGTTACCCCTGCAATGAATCTGGCTCTCACCACTAGGGTTACTAAGACCGAAGTCCGTGCAGCCACCTTTCAGCTAGGAGGGAACAAAGCCCCGGGCCCGGACGGCCTCAATGGACTGTTTTATCAATCCAACTGGGACACTCTTGAGGATGTTGTGTTCAATTCAGTCCAGCAGTTTTTCCTTTCTGGTAAAATGCCCTTGGCTCTCAACCAGACTGCTATTACCTTAGTTCCAAAGCTCCTCCTCCCACAGAGTCTCGACCATTATCGCCCTATTAGTTTATGCAATTTTGCCTATAAGATTATTTCCAGAATTCTAGCCAATCGGCTAAAACCTATATTGCCACAGCTCATTTCACCTGAACAATCAGCATTTGTTAGTGGCCGTCAAATACAGGACAATATTTTGGTGGTCCAGGAGGTAATCCATCAGATTAAAACTAGAAAACGTCGGCGTCACTTCCCGGCAATCATTCGTATGGATATGCAGAAAGCTTTTGATAGAGTTGAATGGGACTTCTTGATGGCTTACCTACATAAGATTGGCTTCCATCCGCAATGGGTTCAGTGGATTTTCCAATGCATATCAACTGTATCTATTAGTATCAAGTTTAATGGTCAACAGTTGGCTTACTTCCGCCCTACTAGAGGTCTTCGTCAAGGGGATCCTTTATCCCCGTATCTTTTCATCCTCTTGATGAACCTATTATCTAATCTCATCCATCGAGCCATTGACATGGGACAGCTCACAGGCGTTAAACTTAACAGGTTTAGTCCTACCCTCTCTCATTTGTTCTTTGCTGACGATGCTATATTCTTTGTAAATGGCACCACTACTGACTGCCATAACCTAGCAAGTATTCTGTCTCAATATTGTTTAGCTTCGGGTCAGTCCATCAATCGAAACAAGTCTGGTATCTTTCTCAGTAAGGACTGTCCGAGCCAGCTTAAAGCTAACCTAGCCAGTGAACTCAAAATACCAGTGCTGGAACGAATGGGTAGATATCTAGGCATCCCCACTGATTGGGGCCGATCAAAACGAGAGCTATTTTCATGGATCTTGGGTAAGGTTCATTCCAAATTGGAGGGATGGAAGGAAAATCTAATCTCAAAGGGTGGCAAGGAAGTCCTACTTAAAACTGTTGTGCAGGCCATTCCCCAATATGCAATGTCTGTTTTTAAAATTCCATCATCTATCTGTAAATCTATTGAAAAACAGACTACTAGATTATGGTGGCAGAATGATTGTCGGAAAACCGGGATACATTGGAAACAATGGGCTGTGTTGAAAGAGCCTAAGGCGAAGGGAGGACTAGGCTTTCGAGATTTGGCGGCTTTTAACAAAGCCATGTTGGGTAAACAGGCTTGGCGTCTCATCCAACATCCGTCCTCACTGTGGAGCAAACTTCTTAAAGCACTCTATTTTCCTACACAAGATTTTCGCTACGCCCGGAAAGGAGTTCGCCCTTCTTGGGGCTGGCAAAGTTTACTGTTAGGAAGGGAGGTAATACTTCCTAATCTACAGTGGTCAGTTGGCAATGGCACTAACATCAACATCAGGCAGGATCAGTGGCTTCCTAGGGGTATTCTAGGTGGACCTCTGCAGTATGACGAACCAACAATGGTAGCTGATCTACTCGTTCAGAATTCAAATGATTGGAATATCGAGACTCTACACACATATTATGACGCACAAACAGTACATGACATACTTCGCATTCCAGTGCGACGGAACCTCATCACTGATAAACTAATATGGACATCTACATCAAGTGGCCAATACACAGTTCACAGTGGCTACCATGCTATCAGAGAAGCAGAAAGAGACTCGAACCTTATCCGCCTCATCGTCGTATCAGGTGCCTCCTCAACTTTGGAAGCGTATCTGGAAGCTTCATCTCCCACCGAAGCTCAAGATCTTTTGCTGGAACATCTGCCATAACGCCTTGCCCACAAAGGACAACCTATATCGTCGTCGTATAAGCCCGGATCCTCTTTGCCCGCTTTGTCATACCCATCAGCCGGAGACGATTGAGCACCTCTTTTTGCTCTGCCCCTGGACATCTGACATATGGTCTCACTCATCACTCGGTCTTTCTATCGTAGATACAGGTATTCGCCGCATAGATGAATGGTTCGCTACCATACTTTTTGAAAAAAAAGTCATACCTGCCCTGGAGCTTATTGTCGCCGTTTGCTGGTATCTCTGGAAAGCCAGAAATAGCGCCATCTTCTCCAATCGCCGCCTGGATCCATCCTCTGTTGTCCTTGCCACCATAGCCCAGCTTCATTCTGCTCAGATCTCCAATCCCTCTCTGTTGCAACATAGTCATCAGACCGAATCATTAGCTCGTTTCTGGCGATCTCCTCCTCCGGGGACCCTCCGCATCAATATCGATGGGGCTTTCATCCCTGGTAACCTTACCGGATCTATTGCAGTCATCTGTCGTGATCATTCGGGGCTTTTGAAGTATGGATTCACCAAATCTGTGCAGGCAACCTCCGCTCTGCAAACTAAAACTCAGGCCCTTCTTTGTGCTCTCCAGTACGTGCTTCAGCTCCCTTCCGAGACTCCCTCTCTGGAGATGTGTCTTGGTTGACGCCCTCAACGGCCGGCAAGAGCCTCCATGGGAGATCCGCCCCTTTTTCCACGAAGCCTCTCCTTTGTCGCTCTGTCCCTCTTTTGCAAATTAGGTTTTGTGCTAGGGTTGCAAATTCAGTGCTGATTGGGTAGCGCGTGCACACAACAACGGCTGCCTTTCCTCCTCTTGGGCCGAATCCCCCTCCCCCTCCTCGACTTGTTATTGTCTGACCTAATAGCTACCGACCGTATTTCCTCTCCTTATAATTAAGTATTATTTCCTGCTCAAAAAAAAAAAAAAAGTTCGGACTCTATCGCATTCCAGTGGTGACACAACTACCAATTCCACCGTGAATTGGACTTACCACTCGAACCCCGATGGCCAGCAGGGGATTCATTATAACAACTCAAGGCCGTTTACACTACGCGATCCCATTGGATTGGGGGAAAGGTGAAAGTCATGTTAGATTAGGGCTAAAAGTTCATGTCTTTGTGTCATAATCACATCGTGTGAAATTCTCATTTGAACACGACATCTATCATGATAAATCTTTCAAACGCAAAATGAAGGGCTTATTAAATGAGTTACACGTCATGATATGTTCAGCATGCGTGAACAATGAACTCTCATATAAATATATTTGAATATAAATTAATATGTTTGATGCATCTCAATATCATATTTTAGAGTTAAGCTATTTAATTAAACGTGTCCAATCATGTCATTATCAATTGAAATGGTAAAATACATGAGTGACACCTTTATTATTTTGTATAATGGGTAACCCGTTTATGGCATGAACATGATTCAATTCACACCATGCTTAATTACGTTTAAAGGATTGCTAGCCTTTTAAGTCATGTGAATTAACTATTCGATAGACATTTAGTTTCGAATGTATGATTCAACTCCCCTACTTTGTATGAGTAGGATAGGAAAGAAAAAAAAGATTGGACAAGTCTCTCTATCTCTAATGTGATCAGATCTTGCCTGTGTAACATTTGCGAGAATAGTCCAAATCCATAGAACTTGTACTCACATAATAATTAGAGAAAAGAAAACAAGGTCATTTAATTTATTCTCGTGTGATTACTCAGTTTTACAATTTAAGATCACTTAATATTGTCTTTTTCCTACTTTCCTTTTCTTTTCTTTTTTTTGGTAAATTCCTCAGCGTTTCTTTCTCTTTCGAGAATAAAATAGAAAACTAATTTGATTGGACATGCTAATTTTTTTGTCTCCCATTTTTCTTTCACAGGTCTCTCCAATTTTTTTTACGTTTTTTTACACATATAGAAATATAGTAATATTTTTTTTTCAAAAAATTTGGAGAATTTTGAACTTAAGAGATGGGTCAACATACGGTGTGCATCATGGAAAAGTTGTTGTCCAAACAGAGAAATAGCTTTATCGAAATACAAATTTCTCATTCAATCATAAACATGCATCACAAATTTGGAGTACCAACCCACGCAATAATTTCTCTCTTGATTGTGATTATGTTGTGATCAAACTTCCATAAAGTAGTCAACTTCGTTTTATACGTATTTCAAATGTTGAATTTCAAATTTATCTCAGAACGGCTAGAGCAGGAACAGTGTATTGGTGGCAAAAATAAAAATTGGGCCAAAAATTGAAACCTAGGGCCATTGGAGCCCATATCGAATTTTTCCATGGACCTGGTCTTTTGTATCATCCCTCCGTTAATCGGGCCTAGGGGTGTCAAAATCCTGTGAAAATTCTAAACCATCCGAATCTTCTCAAGCCCATGATGCCACGTAGAATTTGTAATTATTATATTTACAGCCTCTAATAATGCACGGCCCAGTCCCAATCTCCATCTTAAGATCAAATTGAGATTAGATTGAGCACCAATACAGACTCGGCAGCTTCCTTCAACCAACTTGTTTTTTTAGATTTAACTTTCGAGATTTTATCAATAAACCTCCTCCTTTTTTTTTTTTTTTTTTAATTTTGAACAAAAATGTATACTTGATTTCTGGGCAAAACTTAAGATGTTGAAAAAGAGGGATTTTTCAAATTTCAAGAAAGTGATTATATACAATGTTCTTGTTTTACTGAGATATTTTCTAAATCAAGAAAATGGGATCTATAGTTTTTTTTTTTTTTTGTCATAAAGTGGCTTTATAGTTTGCAAAGTCAAAATTGTAAATGTGCAAGGAAATCTCTACTAGGACCATACTCCATTTAGGAGTGAGTATGGTCAGGTTTAGGGTTGATCCACCACCCCCTAACCCTAGGACCAACCCGCATAGTACTGGTCCTCAATTTTTGGGACCAAGGATTGGACCGACCCAATGGGTTCGGTCTGGTTCTAGGGTCAATTTAGGGCTAATTGATAATTTTTTATTTCATTTTTTGTATTCCTTAAAAAAACGATTGAGGACTAAACTGACCCAATGAGTTCGATCCGGTTTCAAGGTCAACCCAAAACTAACCAATAATTTTTTATTTCATTTTTTGTACTCATTGAAAAAGTAACCGAGGACCGTATCGACCCAATGGGTTCGATGATGAGTAAGATTAGCTAAGAAAAGCAAGCGGTGAGGGTCAAGTGGAGTGAGCGTATAATAGAATGAGCATTGAATGTCGAGCGAAGAACAATAAGCCAAGCAAGCATTGAGTGGTGAGTGGCATGAGTAATCCAAAGTGAGCGAGGCAAGTATCGAGTGGCGAGCGAAGAAGTTGTTTTTTTTTTTTTTTTAGCAAATTGAAGGCTAAGAGGACAAATAAGACAGAAGAAAACGAATACTAGAAAATGATGTCATAAGGTATTTTTTTGGACGTCGTAAGGACTCCTTGCAAAATCATTTTGCTCCTTCATAGTTATAACTATTGACACTGTAAAAGACATTAAAAACCTAAGTTATTAAAAAACAATGTAAAATTACTTGAACTCCTCACTAAATAGTTATTTAATGTTGTTGACGCTATTTATTTTAAGGTTTTCTCTATATAAAAAAATTATAAATAATATTACACACGCACGCATACACGCACAAACGCACGCACGCACACATAGTCAGGGTTCATTCGGGTTGGACCGATCCGGAACTCTCAGGATCGAGGATCGACCCGCACAGTACTGATCCAAGAATTCTCGAACCAAGGACTGACCCAGTCTCCTTGAGAATTGGATCAGGACCGATAGGGTTAGGCTAATCTAGGGTCGGTCCAAGGTTGACCTTGGATCGATACTCGCCCCAATTACCATTGTCGCATTTCATAATGTACTTATTTAGAAAGCCCCACAAGTCCACCTAGTTGCATGGACTTGCCCGTGAAATTTGCGGTCAATAAATCTGTCATTTAAAAAGATTATGTTATCATAACATTTTTGTTTCATTTTTGTTCTTTTACTTACTTTGTGATACTCTACTTTAGAGTTTAGACCAAAAAAATTCATGTTTATACTCGTCTTCCAAACTTTGCTTGGGATGTAGAGTGCCACGTGGTAAACTGGTGGCAGAGATGTATCCAATTGTATATATTTAACTAATAATTTTTTGGATTTTTATTAAGTTTAATATCAATTTAAAATAAAGTTTACACTTTCACCTTTAGATATTTGACATACAAATTACACCTGATCAAAATTTAAATAGATATGTCAACCATCCAACCTTAACTCTGTAAAAATTATTAACACTAACAATAGACCTAATTATAGTAATTTATCTTATTCAGTGGTCATTCTCAAATTCTTTGCCCTCTCTCGCTCTCTTTCCCACTCTACAACTTTTTTCGTCTCTTCCAGTTGTGGAGGGGAGGGATTCGACCCAGGTCTCTCCCTCCCCTCTCAGTTCATTTTCCTTTTATTTCCTTTTGTTTCTTTCCTAATTCTCTCAATCTAGTTTTAAATTTGAGAGCTTTGCTCTCTTCATCTTATATCTAAGAGCTTTTATTTCCGATCTAATTCTAGATTTTGAAGTTTTAATAAATAAGTACTCGCCTCTAGCTTCAATGGTGTCCATGGCAGTTTGCTATTGAATTTATGCTCATTCAATGTTTTTTTACTCAAAGTTTTGGCACTTCGCATTGACTATAAGGCTTTCTCTCACAGGTGTAAAATTTGAAATTTTTCAACATATTTATATCGTCTCCCTACGGTGATGGTATTGGAGATGCCAAACATAATGTAATTATAGATAGAGATCTCAACATGTACTTATCACTAATGGTGCTGTGTGATTTGATGATTAGCCACTGATCCTTTCACTTGGATCTAGTTACATATTGTTCTTGAAAGACAAGCCTATGATGATCTATGCCAACCATGCTACAATAAAATGTCTTGATTTCTGAATTTTTGTTTATTTTGGAGATCGATAGATTTGTTTTGTTACTGTAACTTTTGAAATTCCCTTTCATGTATCAATTTGGTAATAAATGGGATTTTCTTCTTCAAAAAAAAAAAAAAAAAAAAGAGAAAAAAATCCCATATTTATTCTTAAATGTTATAACTTACAATGAAAAGATTTTATGACAGCCATTGATATCATTTGAGTTAAGCTTATAGTAAAATGAATAGTCAAATATCGGTTATATACATTATTTATACGAAAAAAAATTACTTGATAAAAAACTCCACCTAAGCGAAAATTAAATAGTCATTTATAATTTGTGATATAGCTGATCTAATTACACGAATCAAAACTTAATATGATGCATCTTACTAATGTAAAAAGACAATTCCAAACAAACTAAAAACATAGCTTTTTTAATCAAATTTATTAATAACTTTAGTTTTTTTTTTTTGTCGGTCCTCTACTCTATTCCTACTCTACACTCACTCTCGGACTTTTGTCCCGCCTCTTGCAGCCGCGTGGGAGTCGAAACCCACTCCCGAAACTTACGCGTCGCCACCCCATCCCCCGAGAAGGTGGGGATTTGAACCCTCACCTCCCCCTTCCATGTTGGAAGAGTGGCCACTGGGGCGAATCCCAGATGCATAGGTTATTAGCAAAGTGAATAAGTTTCACTTAATAAAGAAACTCGCTTCAATTTGCATACACAATAATTACATTGTATCCACCTGTCAGAAATTTGCCACCAGGTAGATATTCCACTTAAACGGGAAAATATCTGGTCATGTGAATAATATAAATAAGAGGTTATTTTTCTTGTAAGGCCTCACATTGACGTCACAAGCAGACCAAACCAAAACGTATATGATTTGGCCCTTGCATTAGGCCTATTGCTAGGTTTGTTCATATTAGAATGCAATGAGATACTTGTATATAGTATCATATAATGCAAAAAGAACCTTCTATTATTTAGAGATTTGAGTAATTTTTATTCCACAAAGATTTTATCAATAGGGAAACACGAGATTTATAATTCTTTTTTATCTTTCATATGTTTCAATATTAAAATTATAGTCCTTTTTTTTAAATCATGCAACAACTGACCTAAAAATAATTTCAAATCTTGAAATAATTTACATCTTTCCACATATATATAATTTCCTTGAATCCATTCTTCTCATTAAATGCTTTTCATACATGATGATTCAATATTCATAATATAAAGTAATTTTCCTTAATTTTTCGACCTCCGATTTATTGCATCCACATAAGGCATTGGAATATTCCTTAGCCTTTGAAAATACGAAAAGAAAAGGCGAAGTCATGTTGGGATAGGGCTAACGGCCCATATTTTTGTGTCATAACCAGATTGGTGACAAACTTTTGTCTGAACATGACATGTGTATCAATTGATGCCAAATCTTTAGGGTGAGTCACGTGTCATGATACATTCAACATGCATGAACTATAAAAATTAATGATAAATTAAATATTACAGGTAACATGTTAAACGGCTTAATTAAACGTGTTATATCATAATCAGTTGAGATGATTAAATGCGCAAATGACACCGTTGTATTCTTTTGTAATGGGCTAACCCATTTAAAACATGAATACAATTAAATTCACATTACCTTTAATTATGTATTGTTTATGAAATGTGTAAACAAAGTATTCTCAATTTTCAAGACTTTGCTTAGCAGTATGAGTTTGAGTCTGAATAGAATAATAAATTATTCTATCTAATATTTGGCACTTCTTCCAAACTGGATAAGCCCAAATATATCTGGGTAAGAAATTCGAGACAAGAGGTGAAATAAATCCGGATTAAATGAAAATATTACAATAACTTAACGAACCCTATTATCTTTTAATGATGGGATGCATCCTATTGTAGGTTCACCAAGCACCCCATCATGACTAGACTACGGATTGTTGTCACTCCCAATCACTGCATGTTCGTCCTTGTTGTCGCCTTTGATCGCCACCACCGACCAGACAGCCGACTGCATTTCCATAATTGAGGGTGAAAAGAAGAGGTTTTACTTCACATCATGGAAGAACTCAAATCCCTCACGAGTGTGCCAGATCCCTCGAGATCATCGTCCACAACAGAGCTTGTGCATGCCCTTGTTGGCACTCCCTACCTAACGCCGTGGACCAGTGGACCTCCATCAACCTCCTCTCCCACCGTAGTTACCTTACCCCCAGATCCTTGATTTGCGCATCAAATGGTGCCCAGGCAATGCCCACGGGGTCCGCCACCGCTTCGCCGCCATTCGCCTCAGCATTGGTGTTATTGCCTCGTCACTTTCTCTCCTGCCGAACCGATTATAACATCTTGGGTCTTCACTGTACACATATCATTCACTTTGGATACTAAATCCTTATGGTTTTGTTAAGATAGCCTATACTACCCAAAAAAAAAAATGTGTATGTATAGTTTAGAAAGACCCAAGTCTTATAAGTTAGCCGATGACTCTCTCTCTAAGCGATGTGAGACAAGAGGAGACCCTTTCTTGTGCATATCCGAGGACCGTCGCTCGAGCCGTCACACCGATGCTTGTCTTCTCTGGTGTCCGAATTGCCTCATGATGAAGCTAAGCGAGGACTACGACTTGGAATTGGAGAGGACGGTGGATCTGACGAACTGAAGGAGTTGAGGAGAGCGGTTTGACATGCTAGTAAGGGAGCTCGAGGAGCAAGATCTAGAGATGCCGCAGGAAATTATCCTAGGCAAGTAGGATTTTCAGGAAAAAAAAAGATTTTCAATTGTATTTTAGATTGCACAAAATATTTAGAAGATATTCTGAGAATTTTTAATCCCACTTTATTATATTATATTTCAGTCCGAATTCGAATCAAATACAGCAAAATCATTATGAAGTAACGGTTAGAATTAAATTTTATCCACTGAAGTAAGGATCGGACATGTCCTTTCTCTCTTTTAGATTGGATCGGACTAGGTTGGTGTAAATTTGCAACAATAGGACGAATGAGCAGAGCATGTACTCAGATAAAATATTAGAGATAAGAAAACACCAAAGTCATTTAAGTCAATTCTTTTTCTCCTACTCAGTATTGTCTTTCTCCTACTTTCTCTTTCTTCTTTATAAAATTCCTTAGCATTTCATTTTCTTCCGAGAAGAAAACGGAAAACTAATCTGACTGGACCGGCCATTTTTTTTTTTTTTTTTTGACGTTCTTCTTTCATGGATCTCTCCAATTTTCCACGTTTTACACACGTAGAAAAAGGGCATGTGTTTTCTTATGGCCAGGAAAATTTCGAGTATGTTGGAATTATGAAAATGGTCAGACACATGGCGTGCATCATGGGAAAAACGAGAAGACAACAAACACAAATATCTTTATCAATTATGTATCCCAAAAATTGAAAATTATTCTCCATCGGATACGAATTCCGCATTCAATCATGGACATGGAGGACAAATTTTGCAGGACCAGGCCGCACCCAATTTCTCTCTTGATTGTGATTTTGGCAGGTTGTAATCAAAACGCCTCTGACTGCCCACTCCGCCCGCGGATTTGACAACGACTCAGCATGAAAATGCATGTCGGAATCAATCAAACTCGATCATCAAATGAAAACGGTCGTTACTAACTTGATATAAAAATACCTATGAATTCGTTCACTCATTGAATTATGCTTATTTCCCGTTATCGGGTGTCTTTTTTGTATGGCCACATCACCTTTTCACGTTGTGGTGTAGTTTCGTTCAACCCTAGGATTGCCGTGTAAAGTCCTAATTCCCCCCTTTTTTTTTGGTTCAAAAGTCCTAATTCCCTTAAAAAGCAATAATTTTGGTCAGATCCCACTTCTGACCCGATTTGTTTTTGTCTCATAACGAAATACTACCATCATATTGGATCCTAATTTTGGCTCAAATTTTATTTTGTCTCATAAAAAGTACAAACTTTTAGTCTATACCCAAATTTGGCCATGTCAAGTTTCAATCCAATGGTACCATTAAAGATCTCAATTCTGACCCAATTTATTTTTGTCTCGTAACAAAATACTAACTTTAGGTTGGATCCTAATTTTAGCTCAACTTTATTTTGTCTCATAAAAAGCACGAGCTTTCAATCTGTACCCAAATTTGAGCATGTCAAGTTTCCGTCCAATGGTACCATTAAAGATCTCTCTAGCCCACACCCCACCCCCCAAAAAAAAGTGGACATGTGATTCTACTTGACTAGAATTGTATTTGGATACCAATTGAAAGTTTGTGCCTTTTCATGAGAAAAAAAATTTGAGCCAAAATTGAAATCTAACCTAAAATTTGTGAACTTTTATGAGACAAATAAAAATTTAGGTCAGAATTGACATTCGACCTAAAATTTGTATTTTTATTACGAGAGAAAAAGAAAGGTCCGAGCTAGAATTGGGATCCAATCATTTGGCATTTAAGAGAATTGGGCCACCGTATGCAGTTTGTTTGAGAATCTTGATACTTAGAATTTTCATGCTTGGAGAGAGATTATAATAAAATTTTCCAATTACGTACTCCCCCTTCTTTTCCTTGAAGAGATTCCAATTCCAAGATAAATCCAACAAGGCCCAAAGTAGCAGATGTGCATGCAACATCGATATTCCTCTCTCTTTTGGCAAAATAAAAGGTAGATGCAAAACAAAAGAGCAAAAGAAAAATAAAGAAATCCTTCAAAGGAATAAAGGGCCCAAAAAGAAACAAAAACTAAAAAGCAGAAGGAAGAAAATTATTTTAAAAAAAGGACCATAGAAAGGAATGGTCGACAAAGGCGTCGCAGAAGAGACAAGCAATAAGTGGAATTCTCTCATCAACTAAAAGAGACAAAATAAGGAGATAAAATATAATTAATTTATTAATATATTCGAGTTTGAGTTCAAGTTTGACTTAAATTTCGAACACGGCCTGATTGAAAATTTATCAAATTCTAGCTTGAGCTAAAAAAACAAGTTTGATTAAACTCGACTTTGAGTGGAGTTAGATCATTAAACTGTAAGATAAGACTATGCCTTTCGACAGCGATGTCTTTTTTCCTTTCCTCCCTAAACTTCCCTCCAAAAAATCAACACATTCAAGTCCGTGCTTGTGGATTTCCAGACTCAGTTGAGAGGAGCAAGGAACTGAAGAATCTGTTCAACACTAATACTTAAATTCAGTGGAGGCAAACTTAAATGCATCCAATTCGGTGTCACAGACCAGAAGCTCTCTTCGGTGTAAGTTCTCAATTTCCAAATTATTATCTTCGATCGACACATTTCTCTATTTGTCGCTTTGGCTTTTCTCTTTTGAAAATTAAGGTTGCTTGAGTTCATTTTTCTTCTTATCTTATCCTTTCCTTAAACTAGAGTGGATCTCTAGCATTTCATTTTCTTCCGAGAAGAAAACAGAAAACTAATCTGATTGGACCGGCCAATTTTTTTTTTTTTTTTTTTTTTTTTTTTTTTTTTTTTTTTTTTTTTTTTTTTTTACGTTCTTCTTTCATGGATCTCTCCAATTTTCCACGTTTTACACACGTAGAAAAAGGGCATGTGCTTTCTTATGGCCAGTAAAATTTCGAGTATGTTGGAATTATGAAAATGGTCAGACACATGGCGTGCATCATGGGAAAACTTTCTCAGTGGAGAAAACGAGAAGACAACAAACACAAATATCTTTATCAATTATGTATCCCAAAAAATTGAAAATTATTCTCCATCGGATACGAATTCCGCATTCAATCATGGACATGCAGGACAAATTTTGCAGGCCAAATTTTGCAGGACCAGGCCGCACCCAATTTCTCTCCCTTGATTGTGATTTTGGCAGGTTGTAATGAAAACGCCTCTGACTGCCCACTCCGCCCTCGTATTTGACAACGACTCAGCATGAAAATGCATGTCGGAATCAATCAAAACTCGATCGTCAAATGAAAACGGTCATTACTAACTTGATATGAAAATACCTATGAATTCGTTCACTCATTGAATTATGCTTATTTTCCGTTACCGGGTGTCTTTTTTGAATGGTCGCATTACCTTTACACGTTGTGGTGTAGTTTCGTTCAACCCTAGGATTGCCGTGTAAAGTCCTAATTCCCCCTCTTTTTTTTGGTTCAAAAGTCCTAATTCCCTTTAAAAGCATTAGATCTCAATTCTAACCCGATTTGTTTTTGTCTCGTAACGAAATACTAACTTTAGGCTGGATCCCACTTTTGGCTCAAACTTTATTTTGCCTCATAAAAAAATACAAGTTTTAAGTCTGTACCCAAATTTGGCCACATCAAGTTTCAGTCCAATGGTACCGCTAAAGATCTCTCTTTGCCTCCATGTGATTCTGCTTGACGAGAATCAGATTTTGGTACCAACCGAAAGTTTGTACCTTTTTACGAGAAAAACATTACAGCCAAAATTGAATCTAACATAAAATTTGCGAATTTTTATGAGACAAATAAAAGTTTGGGTAAGAATCGAAACTCGACCTAAAATTTTTATTTTTTTATGAGAGAAAAAAAGGTCGGGTTAGAATTAGGATCTAATCATTTGGGATTTAAGAGAATTGAGCCACTGTATGCAGTTTGTTTGAGAATCTGGATACTTAGAATTTTCATGCTTGGAGAGAGATTATAATAAAATTTTCCAATTGCATACTCCCCTTTTTTCCTTGAAGAGATTCCAATTCAAGATAAATCCAACAAGGCCCAGAGTAGCAGATGTGCATGCAACATCGATATTCCTCTCACTTTTGGCAAAATAAAAGGAAGATGCAAAACAAAAGAGCAAAAGAAAAATAAAGAAATCCTTCAAAGGAATAAAGGGCCCAAAAAGAAACAAAAACTAAAAAGCAGAAGGAAGAAAATTATTTTTAAAAAAAAAAAAAAAGGGGACCATTGAAAGGAATGGCTGACGAAGGCGTCGCAGAAGAGACAAGCAATAAGTGGAATTCTATCAACCAAAAGAAGAACATCTTCCCCCCATGCCCGTCTAACCCCTTCATTCATAAATATCAAATAAGGAGATAAAATATAAATAATTTATTAATATATTCGAGTTTGAGTTCAAGTTTGACTTAAATTTCGAACACGACCTGATTGAAAATTTTATTGAATTCTAGCTTGAGCTTAAAAACAAGTTTGATTAAACTCGACTTTGAGTTGAGTTAGATCATTGAACTGTAAGATAAGACTATGCCTTTCGATAACGATGTCTTTCTCTTTTCCTCCCCAAACTTCCCTCCAAAAAATCAACACATTCAAGTCCACGCTTGCGGACTTGTAGACTCGGTTGAGAGGAGCAAGGAACCGAAGAATCCGTTCAACTCGGCATCACAGATCGGAAGCTCTCTTCGGTGGAAGTTCTCAATTTCTAGATTATTATCTTCGATTGACACATTTCTCTATTTGTCACTTTGGCTTTTTCTCTTTTGAAAATTAAGGTTGATTGAGTTCATTTTTCTTCTTATCTTATCCTTTCCTTAGAGTAGAGTGGACCTTTGACAAGATAACTCAAAAAAAAAAAAAAAAAATGGAAATTGGATGTGACTCAAAAACTGTTATGTAAGCAAATCCAATTTTAGGAAACAACGACTCTCAAATTATATAAAATACGTATTTGAAACTCCACAAGTCCAATCGGTTGCTATAGATTTGTGAAAGAGATTAGTGCCCAACAAATCTCTCATTCTAAAAAAATAACGGAGAACTTTACCAAAGCATTCACATTTTTTAAATTAAAACCTACAGATTTGTGATGCTCTACTTTGGATGTATGATTGCCACGTGGTAAACACATGGCAGAGATGTATTCAATTGTATATAGTTGATAAAAAAACTTTTGGATTTTTATTTGGTTCAATATTAATTTATTAATATAAAAATAATTTACACTCTTACTTTTACATAGTGGACATATGAATGATAACATTGTTAACAATCTCAATTCGAATAAAGGTATATTTAGTTATTTACAATGACAATAGACTTAATAATAGTCCATTTAAGTTTATTTATTTTTTATTCTCAAATTCTTACTTGAAAAAGGAATAAAGAGAATGTATCTCCAACATGGTGGCATTAGTGATTGAGCTTCGATTCTTAACCATTCGAATCGCTAGCTTAACCATTTTATTTTAGAAAGATTTTACGACAATAGCATAAACCATTTGAGTTAAACTTAAAGTAAATAAAAAGTCACAAATAATAATATATGTCAATTATATACATTATTCATTAAAAAAAGCTTAACACATTGCATATGTAGATTTTTCATATGAGAATTATTACTTAATAAAAAGTACCCTTAATTGGAAATTAAATATTAATATTTACAACTTGAAATATAGCAGATCTAACTACATTAATCATTTAAAAAAAAACTGAAATGTCATCCCTTAAACATTTAGATACCACAGTAAAATTAATTTTGGAAATTTAACATGATATATTGTACTAATTTAAAAAGAGAACTCCAAACAAATTGAAAACAAAAATTTTTGTCATATATATTTTATTCGATTTGAAGTATAGTGTATTTGCAAAGTGAATAAATTTTATTTGATAAAGAGATTTGATTCAATTTGCACATATAATAGAACTGTCAGAAATTTGCCACAAGGCAAACATTTAGCTTAAATGGGAAAAAAATTTGGTTAGATGAATGATATAAATAAGAGTTATTTTTCTTGTAGGGCCTCATGGTGACGTCACAAGCAAACCTAACAGAAAAAAACATAATTCGGCTCTTGCATTAGGCCTATTACGAGGTTTATTCATGTCAGAATGCAAAGAAATATTTATCTATAGTATTATCTAATGCAAAGAGAACCTTTTGTTATTTAAATATTTGAGTAATTTTTATCTTACAAATATTTTATCAATGGGCAAATCTATAAATTCATAATTCTTTTTACCTCTCATATGTTTCAATATAAAATTTAACTTTTTTTCTTTTTTATCTTGCAACAACTAACCTAAAAATGATTCAAATCTTGAAATATTTTGCATCTTTCCACATACATAATTTCCTCGAATTGTATAGTCTTCTCAGTAAATGCCTTTCATACATAATGATTCAATATTCATAATATAAAGTAATTTTGCTTAATTTTTCGACTTCCGATTTATAGGATCCACATAAGGCATTGGCATATTCCTTAGCCTTTGAAAATACGAAAAGAAAAGGCGAAGTCATGTCAGGATAGGGCTGATGGCTCGTATTTTTGTGTCATAATAGTATTGGTGTTAAATTTTTGTCAGAACATGACATGTTTATTAATTAGTGCCAGATTTATAAAATCCCAAACTGTGGTACTAGTCACTAGGCTTATCGGAATTTGGATGGGTCACATGTCATGATTTAGTCAACATGCATGGACTATAAACTCTCATGTAAATGTATTTTAACATAAATTAACGTGCTTCAATACATCCAAAGTTCGTATAATGGGATAAATATTACACAGCTTAATTAAATGCGTCAAATTTAAATCATAATCAATTGAAATGATTAAATGTGCAAATGATGCCTTTTTTCTAATGTAATGGGATAACCCCATTATGACATGAACATGATTAAATTCACATCATGTTTAGCTATTTATTGTTCTATAAATGCGTAAACAGAGTATCCCAAACCTTTAAGGCAGAGTTTGCTAGTTTGGATTTCACTCTGAATAGAATAACAAACTAATGTTTAATATATGGCAATGTCTTCAAAACATTATAAACTCAGATATATCCGGATAAGAAATCGAAAATAAGAGATGGGATAACCTAGATTGATAAAAAAAAATACAAATAACTTAACAAACCCTATTATCGTTTGATGGAGTGATGGAGTAATACATCCTAATATAGCTTCATTGACCGCCGTGTAATTGTGTTGCCTTTGACCATTGGCAACCAACTAATCATATTCCAATGATTGAGAGTGAAAATGAGAAGTTATACTTCACATTAAAGAACTCAAATTTGTAATGATCTAGTCCAGTAGTGGGAAGTAGTTGCCAAGACTAGAGACCTTGGATAAGAGGGGACTCCTAACAAATTTCTAAAATGGCAAAGAGGGCAGAATGAAATGGATTGTGGAGTGAAGTGGAGAAAGCAATTTTGAGATATGTGTGTGTGTGTGTGCGCGTGCACACGAGTGCATGAAAAGTGGAATTAACTCATGAATGCGCCTTTTGACATAACGACAAATTTTGCTTTAAAATTTCAAAGTTAACTACACTTAGGTTAAAGCATTACTAGGATGGATGGTCTCTTAGGAAAGTGTCTACCTATATGGCAAAGACAAAAATGTTACCTTCAATGTGGGACGAGTCAAAGTAAACAATATATTGAGTGAGTAAATTTCTAATTTCACTTTATCTTATCATATCACAATCCGAATTTAGATGAAGTGACAATTGGACTTAAATTTTAGGGTTAATATCATAAAAAACCTCAAATTGATACATTTGTGACAAATTTTTTTTAGCAAACTAGTATATTTGTGACGAATTTATCTTTTGTGAGTTTTCGTTAAATTTTACTATCAAATTGTTGAGTTAGATGATACATGACACTTCACTTAGTAGTTTTTAATTATATAAGTTTGAGATTTCACTCTTCGTTTGTCATAATTATACTACTTTTGTGATTTTTTATAGTATTAATTTAATTTAGGGATAAATGCATTGAAAGTCCTAAAACTTGTCATGAAATGCAATTGAGTCATAAAACTTTCAAAAGTGCAATTAAGTTCTAAAACTTGTCATAAAATGCAATTGAATTCTAAAAATTTTAAAAAGTGCAATCAAATCCTAAATCTTGTCAATTTGGTTCAATCTAAGTCATTCCATTGATTGCACATTTTAAAATGTTTAGGATTTAATTGCACTTGATTGCTTTTAAGACTTGATCGACTTTTGAAAGTTTTAGGACTTTCCATAATAACTTTTACATTGATTGCTCTTTTTGAAATTTTGAGGACTCAATTACACTTTTGTGACGAGTTTTAGGACTTACAACGCACTTATCCATTTAATTTAATAGAAGGTATGTTTGTTACATATATTTTAGTTTGAAGTTTTTGATGATAAAAAAAAATTAAGATAAATTTGTCATAAATATAACAATTTAGGGTGCTTTATGATCATTTGAGGTAAATTTGTCAGAAACCTATAAGTTTGGGATTTTGATGATTTAAAAATTAATTTTAGATAAATTTATCACATGTATACCAGTTTTGATTTTTCATAATATTACCCTAAATTTTATCCCATAATTGGACATGGCCTTTCTCTCTCTGGATTGAATTGGACCAGGTCTGTGTAAATCTGTAAGAATAGGATGAATCAGCATAACGTATCCTTGGATAAAATATTAGAGAAAAGAAAACACCATAGTCATTTAGCTTATTCTCATGTACTTTACGAAGGTGTACAATTTAAGCACTTAGTATTGTCTTTCTCCTACTTTCTTTTCTCTTTTTGATAAATTCCTTAACATTTCATTTTGTTCCATAATAAAATAGACATTTAATCTGATTGGACCGACCAAATTTTTTTTTTCACGTGTTTTCTTTCTTGGGTCTCTCCAATTTCCCACATTTTTACATTTTTTTTATTTTTTAACATCTAGCATGCATTATGGGAAAAATTTCTCAGCGGAGAAAACAAGAAGATAAAAAAAATACATAAAAAATCGCCGAAGATCACCCTTCGAAGATCACATAAAATTTTTTATCAATTATATATCCCAAAATTAAAAAAAAAAAATTATCTGCATCGAATACAAATTCCTCATTCAATCATGGACATGCAGGACAAATTTCGCAGGACCTGGCCGCACACGATTTCTCTCTCTTGATTGATTGTGATTTTCGCAGGTTGTAATGAAAACGCCTAAAAAAGTAGATGTCGACTGACAAATCTGCCTTACATATTTGATAACAACTCGGCGGAAAATGCATGTCCAAATCAATCGAAAACCTCGATCGTGAAATGGAAAGAAATGGATTATTATTATTATTATTTTATTATTATTATTATTATTATGTGGGTTTCGTTCAACAGATTAACAGGGGGAAAAATATAATTATTGACTTGGCAAAGGTCAAAAGAAATTCCCTTTCTAAGTTGGGTGTGTGCGAAGTCATTGGTCAAGATTAGCAGCAGAATTTCTTAACAATTGCTTAATCGTTTCTTCTCAAGAATTGTAAGTCAGTCCTTCGAATCGCATTATTTTATACTAATATTAAATCATGCCTCCAATGACTTTACTTCCTATAGATGATTTGCAGCCTGTATTCAAATTGGAGGCGGATTTTTCAAATTAGCTCACCCTCCTTAGATTGCGACCCTTTATCCCAACCATTGGCATGGGTGTTGAAAACATTAGGGGCACAGTGACTTGATGTTCACATTTTTTATTTTTCAGATCAATGTATAGGCCTCTATGACTTATACGTCTTGTCTTTGTTGAAAAAAACTGACTCAACAACTTGGCATGATACATGTTTAATGTCGTATCAAAGTACTAACGAATTCATTTAACATGAAATTCAATTAATTAAAGAACGAGAATCTTGATACTTGGAATTTTCATGCTGGATAGGAATATCTTGTAATAAGATTATGCAAAAAATGAAAACTTTATCACATAATTCTATCTTTTGTTTCCTTAAAGAGATTCCACTTCCAAGATAAATCCAACAAGGCCCGGAGCAGGAGACGTGCATGCAACATCGATAATCTTCTCTTTTGGCAAATCGAAAGGAAGATTGCCAAACAAAAAGAGCTAAAGAAAAATAATAAAAATGGGAGAAAAAAAATTCATTCAAAGGGAATAAAGGGCCCATAAGGAAACAAAAACAAAAAGCAAAAGAAAGGAAATTTTATATAAAAAAAAAAAGAAAACAAGAATCCGATGAATTGAAAGGAATCGTTGACGAAAGACGTCGCAGAAGAGACGAGCAATAAGTGGGATTCTCTGATCTCCTTGTTCACCTTAAAGAACAACATCTTCCCCCACATCCCCCAATCTTAACCCCCACAACCTCACCTCATTCATTCCCTTTTTTTTTTTTTTTCTTTAATTTAATTAATATTCTTTTTTTTTTTTTTTTTTCTTTTTACTTTAAGATCTTGTCTATACATGGCAAAAAATCAAAATCCCACAACAACAAATACCCAATGGACACCAAGCCTTGTTCCAAACTGAAATGCAATTCCCAAAAATATAAAAAAAAATCGACTCAAATTTTACATCACCCAACATGCTGACGTGATATCAGTGACTCAATTGAGAGCTTTCCTATGTTTAAGGGACGTGACCAATCGATTGGGAATATTGTGGCAGCAGACCTCATGTGTGACTTATATGACAGACTCGATTATAATTCACGTGCCTCCTTAGCATTGGGACGGCCTATGCCGGCTTGGTGCACTTGGGAAAGCCTGAGTTTGAGCTACTTGATAGACTCTTGGCTTGTCAACTCGGCTGGGGGCGAATGTCCTTGAGGAGGCCCACAACCTGTTGCATGGTGGGTCGCTTCCCGGGCAACTCCGCCGTGCACAAGTAACCCACGCGGAGGCACTCCACCATCTCGCTCACCGTGTCGCCGCAGCCGATCCTCAGCCTCCGCTCGAGTGCCTCCTCGCCGCACCCTTCCCTCACCAGCCTCCTCGCCCATGCCAAGCTCTCCTCGCTCCCTTCTCGCCCCGTCAAAAGCTCCACCAAGATCATCCCGAAGTAATAAACGTCCGTCTCCGGGGCGGGGTCAGCACGCTCGATTCTCCCGTCCCCGAATTGCTCTATCCCACCCCCGAAATTCTGGATCCCAAAGTCGGAGATCCGGGGCTCGAAGTCGTCGGCAAGGAGGACGTTGGAAGCGACGAGGTGGCCGTGGGCGGATCCCGCATGGTGGAGGTAGGCGAGGCCCCGGGCGACCCCGACTGCAATGCGGTGGCGCGTGAGCCAGTCCCCCTTCTCCGGGGAGGACGACTCGCCACCAGGATGCTCCCACGTGTCGGTGCTCCAGTCCTCCACGTTGGGTGCCCCGGCCGGGAGCTCGTGGAGCCATTGGCGGAGGTCCCCATTGGGCATAAATTCGTACAGCACCAGCTTCTCCTTGCCTGCAACTCAAAGAGAAAAGTCCTCTTCATTCGTACGCAAAAATTAAATGAAGAAATGGATCCATACGGAAAATAATAAAAGCGTCACCTAATTAAGGTATATAACAATGATAATTCCCTTGTGTTATTCCAATATATAAATATTCAAACTTGCATTAAGTAGAGAGACGAAAATTAAAAAAAACCCAAAACTAAAAGATGATGTGATATAAATATTCCAATTTTTTCTACATCACAGAAACCCTAAATCCTTTCTTTTTGTGCTATAAAAAAACCTAAACTTAAACAAACATATATATCTTCTATTTCAATTTTATTTAGAAAATATTTATTGCACTGTTACAAAATTAGGATTTTTATGAAAAAGATATTTAGGGTATGTGTACCATAAAATTCGACGTATTTATATCACAACGGACATAATTTTGAATTTTTTGTGGTATTCAGTAAAAAAAATTGAATATTCAGTAAAAAAATTGAATATTGACCAAAAAAATTTGAAAATGAAGAGCTTGAATTTGATCACAAATGCCAACGCAAAATCTAGGACTCTGAGAGAGAAAAGTTCTGATGACGATCCAAAAGTGTAATCATGACGGCCCTGCGTCGGTTTACGTGTCCGGAAAGAGTACAAAAACCCTAAAACGAAAATATCCTCACGGGAGAAGCCACAGAGAGAGAAGAAAGGAAGAGTCCGGCGAGTACGACACCGCCGCACGGACGCAAAGAAATGGAAATCGAAAAATTCGGACAAAACTCCGGGAGATCCCCGTGACCCGATTTAAATGCCGGTAGTTGAAACACAGAGAGAGAGAGAGAGAGGTAGGTCAATGCCCTGAAAAGGGCCAGAGACATCTGCAGCAGTGCCAGTGGAAAAGATGGCCATTCCCCAAGCATAAAAAGTTACCAAAAAGAAAAGTCAATCAATGCAACCTTTGGAGCCAAACTGCCGCCTTTAAAGTGCATAGATATTGATTTAGTTATCAATTTTCCAAATCGTGTCAATATAATACTAAATTTCTGAAAAATTTCAGTGATATTTAGGACTAATGATGAAATTAAACAGCTCATAACTGATATTTCGAAACAAGTTTTTAGTGTATAGTTGGCAACTAGATTGCTTCAAGAAATGTTCCTATCAAGATTTACTTTGAATCTTTGAGTACGGTTCGATTATTAATTTTTCAATTTGGCTAATGCAATATTAAATTTTTGCACGAAATTCCAATGAAATTTATGATTATAATGATATAATTGAAGAGTTTAGGACTGGATAAATATTTTTTCAGTCTAAGTTTAGGGTAAATAGTAAAATTTTTAAAGTAAGCTAACAAATGAATAAATGAAAAACTCAAAAGAAGAATATGCAAATTATGAGCTTAGTGTACAGCGCAGTACTAAATTTTTGCATGAAATTTCAGTAAAATTTAGGATTATAATGATAAAATAAGTTTAGGACTTGATTGTGTAATCATGAGTGATAAATAGCAAAACCTTTAAAGTAAGCTACCAAAAAAAAAGAATGAAAATCGCAAAAAAGCAAAAAAAAATAAAAAAGGAATGCAAAGCAGTAGCCACGTACCGGCGATGCAGTAGCCAGAGATGGGCAGCAGGTTCGGGTGCTTGAGCTTGGCGAGCCCCTCGAAGACCCCCGCGGCGGCGCCGGGGCCGACGGCCCTCGCGCCGTCGAGCACCCGGATCGCCACGTGGAGGTCCCCCGGCAGCACCGCCCGGTAGACCGGCCCGCACCGCCCCTCACCGAGCAGCGACTCCCGCCCGAACCCGGACGTGGCGGCGATCAGGTCCCGGAAGGTCAGGCTCATCAGCGGCTTCTCGAACATCGCCACCGCCGCCGACGACGGCTCCCTGATGTCCGCCACCCACGCCGTCCCCGACTCCGTCTCGAACGCGAACGGCCCGGACGCCTTCTCCATCCGGAACTCGGGCCGGGCCGGGCCCGATATGGCCCACTTGTTCTTCCTTCGGGCGAAGGTGCTCCTCCCCCTCCCGAAGTAGACGCAACAGAGGGCGGCGACAGCGGCGGCGACCAGGGCGGCCGCCGCCGTCGGAACCAGAATCAGGACCAGCCGCCTCTTCCGCGACTCGGGTCTCTTGCTCGCGGCGAGTTTCTCGGTGGGTCGGGTAGCAGGGCTTGTCGAGTTACGGTGGCGTGTGGCCGGGCTCGGGGTTTTCCTGGCGTCGGCTTCGAAAACGAGGTTCTTCCCGGCGTGGAGGAACGCGGAGTCCCCGTACTTCCGGCGAGCCCCGGGGCTGACCCGGCCGGCGAAGTCGTTGAGCGAGACGTTCAAGGACAAGATGCCGGCCAGCGGAGGGAAATCGTCCGGGAAGACGCCGGTCAGCGAGTTGTTGGAAAGATCCAGGTACCTCAAGGACTTGAGGGAAGAAACGGGTCGCGGGTCGCCGGAGATGATGCAGCCCGAAACGTCGAGCCGCTCGAGCGCGGTGAGATCGGAGAGGCCGGGAGGGAAGGCCCTGAGCTTGTTGCCGGAGAGGTCGAGGACGCGGAGGCGCGAGAAGAAGCGGGAAAAATTGCCGAAGCTGGAGAACCGGTTGCGGGACAGATCGAGGACTTCCAAGGGCGACGAAGACGAGACGTTCCCGGCGCCGCCGCCGCCGGAGAAGGCGATGCCGCCGCCGAAGCGGTTGGAGGAGAGGTCGAGCTCGACGAGGCTTGAGTCGGCGATGAGCCACCCGGGGACGGCGCCGTGGAGGGAGTTGCCCGAGAGGTCGAGGACGCGCAGGCCCTTCACGGCCCTCAGGTGCTGCCACGCGACGTTCCCGCTCAGGTTCCGGGAGGAGAGGCGGATGTCGGCGATGATGGACGGCGACGAGGTGCAGGCGGAGAGAAGCCAGGAAGGGTCAAAGCCGGAGACGGAGGCGAAGGCCAGGGAGACGAGATTCCGGTCGTCGTCCGTCGCGGTGGAGTTGCATGCGGAGTCGGCCAGGACGAGCCACGACGACGCGAGCGCGATGAAGAACGGCCAGAGGAGGCCGCGCCCGCCGATAGTTCCCATGCCGGAGATTTCAGGGGCTATCGATCGCCGTCGCCGGCGGCATGGAGAGATGGAGACAGATGCTGGCTGCTGAGTTTTATCGAGCGGAGATGGTGGTGGCGGTGGTGGTGGAGGAGGTGGTGGTGGTTTTGGTTCGGCTTTTTGACCGGGGTCGTCTGCGGTGGTAGTGAAGTAGCTAGGACTAAAAGGAGGAGGTCGTCAAGCGGTCGCAGGGAATTTTCGCAAAGGAAGGTGGGCCCACAACCGACACGTGTCGCTCTCGGAATGGATAAAGCATTGCTGAGGTGGCTACCCAGGAAAGGGAGGAGAGCTTCTCCGTGAAGCCCTCGCTTTTCTTTTTCTTTCCTTGTTTTTTCTCCTCCTCTTTCCCTTTTCTGTGTGGACTGTGGAGTGGGGGAGATCTTTCTTTCTATTTCTTCTTTTTCCTTCCCTTTTTCTCTCCTATGGAGTTAGTTTTAGCCAGGGATCTAATTACTCTCTATTCATGGACCTCCACTTTTGTTTTTGCCCCTCAACAAGCAAAAGGAAAAAAAAAAAAATCGGACTTTGTCTTGCACGGAAATTTCCCGCGATTGTTGTCAATCGTCGAATGAAGTGATGATATCGATTGTCCAGCTAACGCGTTTTTAATCATGTGATCAGCGTCGGTGAGTGCCGTATCGTCAAATTGAGCA
The DNA here is from genome assembly GCA_014182885.2 of Eucalyptus caleyi. NCBI lineage: Eukaryota > Viridiplantae > Streptophyta > Magnoliopsida > Myrtales > Myrtaceae > Eucalyptus > Eucalyptus caleyi. Next base: position 41,844,765 of record CM024470.2, read on the forward strand.
TGGTGAAGTCGATGTGCTCAAGCTTATTGGAGCGCTGAATTGATTGTTCTTTTAGCCCCACTCTAACAGAGAAAATTTTACAGGCATCTCATCATGTGGGCGTTAGGTGAGTTTTACTCAATCTACTTATTCACTTGCATTGGACTTACATGAGAAAGGTGTAAGCAATAATAGACTGTTAAGTAATCTTTGTCCACCATTACTTTCTTGAGTTTTATCCAATTTCAAACATGGACTAAATAAAGGAATTTGTTAGAAGAATCAAAGTAAAATAGGAAAATAAGACAATTATTCCTTAAATTTTGGCTCGACATGTAATGTGGCATCTTAGACTTTTTGTACATGTTTAATATAGTCTATGAATTATATTAAATATGTATCAAAAGTTTAGATGACTACATTGAACAAATTATAAGTTGAGAAATCACAATTAAAAGATTAGAAGTTCACGAATACTATTACATATTAAGTCAAAATTCAGGAATAATTATAAAGTCACCCAGCTTGGATATATGTGTTTTTATCAATTTATATTTGCATTTATGCATTTCTTTTTGGGGTAAAAGACATTCTACATGTTATATTTACTTATATTAGCATGTAATTGTCGCCAATTATGACATCGAGGATGTTGTCACTTGTGGTACTTCTATGAATTTATTGCACCGCATCCCTGGCATAAATACTGCGTTCTATAAAGTTGAACAAACAGAAGAAAAGGACATGCTCAAAATGCATCACGCGAGTATTTTAAACGAAAGTATAGTTAAAACAGATATATGATAAAAAAAATAAAAAGGAATTGGAAGAGTGTGAAATTTATTAGCATAATTGCATGATTTAATTTATTTTTATTTTAGAATATGGAGATCCCTACCAGTGTCATATTTTTAGATGAAAATTTAGTTCAATTTTCCATTGATTGAGTTCTAATATAGATATATCTTTATTTACCATTATTTGAGGGAAATCGCGAGTTTATAATAAATGAATATCAAAAGTATGAGTAAATACAGGAAAATGGAATGACAATAACTTATTCACATACTTTATATTAAGTTATATACGGTTATTAAAGTAATAGGAAACATAATAAGCCATATAAATTTATTTTTAAAAAAAAAAATTAAGTGGATGTCTTTATAAATGCGCCATCACTTTTGTTTTTCATTATTTTAATCATTTCGAGCTTAATTTATACAGACCAAGCAATAGAAAATAAAACAACATAACTTTACACTCAATTGTTGTTCATTTTGTATTATTAGATCAAGTGGACTTTATCACTTAATGTATTATATTATATCTATTTTTTATAGGGTGGAATACTTTATCTTTTATTCTACTAGTTTATTTTTTATAAGTGGCATCTTTAATTTCTTCTTTTGTTAACTCTAATATTATCTATACATAAAGTGAGTGTATTTGTTAACTAAATTTTATCTTGTGCTTGATTTTGGCATATTTTCTATTAGAGATAGTTCGATAAGAAATACATTCATATTTTGTTTGATTTACATTTTTTTTTTGGATAAAGTGATTTACAATTTCTTTTATAAGTATATATTTTAATTATTTTTTAATTGATGTAATTATAATAGTCAATCAAGCAAATATCAAATAAGTTAAATTGCGTTATGAAATATGCTATATTTCATATTAAGGGTTGTTTAATTATGGTTTATTTGTGTTGTTTGCATAATATTATATAGTGTGATATCATCAATTAGCTTTAAATAGTTATGTTGGTGTTATCTACGCTATTGACACAATGAGTTATATTTCTCAGCTTACTTTAACTTTAAACTAAAAGAACAACTTTTTGCTCATGAATTATTGTTGAACTAAGGTTTTGTTTGTTTCATTAAAAAAATTGATTTGAAAATATTTTTATTTTGTTGAAAATAATTAGCAAATGAAAAGTATTTTTATTATTGACAACAATTTATGTTTAAATATTTTTGTGAATGATGAAAACATTTTTTCTTATATTTATTTTTGTAAGTGATGAATTTCCTTGATTATTTTTTTAGAAAATACTTTTCAAGTTATTAATTCTCCTTGAAAATTTTATGTCTAAAACTTTCTTTTCTCCCTTGCTCACTTTTAAGTCGACTAAGCACCCTACCCAAAGTCATGTCAATAAATTTTTCAATGATTTTCTTTCTCCTTGTTCCTACCTTATTCGAGTTGCAATCTTGTGAATAGTCACCACTCCCACATAATCGCCATTGATTTTCAAAGGATTCTTTTAACGAGCGTCCAAAAGTGACTAAGTTAGACAATTATGTTATTTTTGAAGCATAGTTTATCTCACGCGCAATAAATAATTTGCAAATCAAATTATTTGAAGATACGCAAAAATTGCTTTTAAAATTTTCACCAAAAAAAAAAAAATTGCTTTTCAAGTACTCATTAACAAATCAAATTTAGTCCTTTTATTCTCTTCGAATTGGGCAATAGTCAAAATAAAGGAAATATCGTAGAAAGGAGGGAGCGTTGACTGGTCATTCCCGTGAGGGCGTTGACTCGGGCGGCGGAGTCTTTTAAACGTGAGCAGCATGTAATTATGCGGTGATTGCGACCAAAAAAGTTTGTTCCCGAGTTTGAACGGCACGTTAGGAACCTACTATTGACTTTAGACATAATTCAAATCAATGTATCGAGCAATGTCTCCATCCGGAACTCATCAATTTCTTGATATGGCTCGCTCGTTTAAAGTGTCGTCCACAATCCGACACATTAATAGATAAAGTCATCTTATCCAACAGTTTTGATGAAGTCTAGCATTGCTTCCTGCAAAAAAGTGGAGGAAGTTTTGTGATTCTCATCTTCTCATCCTGACTTTTCTTTTTGGATGTCAATGTGCTCCGGCTTGCATACAACCGGCCAGAGCTCGGGTGAGGGAGTTTGAGTCTTCGATTCTCCCCGGAAGATTTTGGTCTCCTCCTCCTCCTCCTCCTCCTCCTCTTCTTCTTCTTCTTCTTCTTCTTCTTCATTTTTTTGTTTTTTTTTTTTTGGGATTTCTGTTTTAATTTCCTTTGGGCTGATACGACAATGTTGTGTCTAACACCATATCCACGCGACATAGATAGTTTATTATAAGCACAACTAAGGTTATCTCTTAAAACATTGTTTATTCTAGGGTTAATTAAGTACATTTTCATTATTAGCTCATGAATTTGGTGAGATTCTTCCATGTGTCCTGGTTTTACCTACTTAAAGAGGACTTCTCCCTCGTAAGAATAAGCAAGGAACCTAAGAATAATTCAATGGAAATAAAAAGAGGACAATCTACAAATTGGGCAAAAATCATAATCTTCCTATTTCACAATAGTAATGTGAGATGGCACCCCAACCAAAATTTTCAATCCAAGTTGATTTTACAATTTTGGTTCATTAATTTTTTTAGTATTCACCCTTCTAGCCCTATTTCTCCTCATCTTTAGCAACAACCGGACTAAATCTGATCCAGCTTATTCGATACATACCCCCTTTCTCTCGCACGAAATGTCAATCCCACTAAAGTAGGATCGATTAGTCACGCGAGCCGGTGAACCTGCGTGTATATTCGGTGCATTGTCAGAATCCCTCTAATTTTCAACCATTTGGTTTTCCAGAAGTCAACGCTACGTCCCCATAAAACCCAGAAGATTCAAATGAGTACTCGATGTTACAAACTTAATCCTTTGTCACGTGCGACGACCTTGACCAACTAAAACCCAAAGAGCAAACTCATCCACTCCAAAGTAAAAGAGCCCCTCCTTGTAAGCCAGTCGATGCCTTCTCAAGGACAAGTTTGAAGCGCCTTCCCTTACTTCCGGTCACGAGTTTGCACGCGACCTCATGGATTCCGCTAGGTTTTCCGAATGGCATGGGTCGTATGAATAGAATCACGTAAAATTCATAAAAATTGTTTGTGTTAGCATTAATCAAGCAAGTTTTGGTGAATGGATTGAATTGATACACTGCAAAAGTTTATGACTATATTGAAAAAAAATAGTTTATGACCGAATTGACACAATAATAATAAATTTAAGATTTTTTTGGTAATTCTCAAATTGACTGATATGTTTTTGCTGTTTCTCGTGATTTTTCCGAGGTATCCTTATCTAGCCTCATCACATCAAGTGCTACGATTTTTAGGTGTTTGGTCTTGCTTCACGGGTGTTTGGTTATTTGCTAGCAGTAGAAGGGAGATAAATCCAATGCAGATCAAATTAAATTACTCCATGCAAAGACAAAATAAGACCCTCAATTATTGATTGAAAGATGTCAAACTATATTAAAACAGTAATAAGTAAAAATAATAATAATTAGATTTAGCTAATAATTTAACAACAATTGGTGCTCCCTAGGTGGGCTGTATACAGACAATAAGCTTCCAAATCTTTTATTTACTTATCAAATGCTTTTTGAAATTCGAACGTCTATCTTTGGAAGAATTACTCGATAGTGGGTAAACGTGTTTGTCTTTCTCATCCAAAATCTGGGTTCGGATTATATTACTTGTCAATTTTTATGGCCACCCAAAATGTATAGACTTGTTTATTTTCGATCACGATTGGAAAATACCCGACGAACTTCGTTAGAGCATCGCGTATCAAAATGCATCATTTTAATTCTCTGAATTGATCTTCTGGCAAGATTAATTGACAAAAGGAGAAAATTAACGAATAATGACCGATGGACTTTTTCAAGCCAAATGCACTCTCTTTACTGTTTTAGATTTATGTCCACTCTTCAAATGAATCATTTGTGCAAGCGAGATTTTATTGGCGGGTTGATCTAGTCAATTTTATTTTTCCTTATGTTGGTTGAAAAGAAAATTTCATTTCCCTAAATCGAAATAGTCACTCAACATAGTCAATGTATTTGGTTACAATGGGCTTGAAACAAAGGTACTTTATTGTAATAAATAAGAAAATGATTGATAAGGTGGAAAAAAGAAGGAGAAGAAGAGAATTTGATAGGTCATCACTGTCTATTAGATGTACATCCTTTTTCCATGTATACAATATATAGAGTGCTTGAACAACTGAAATGCCAAAACTTGGCACGAAATAATATTTAAGTGTTAAAAATTAAGAAAGTAAAATTTAAGGAAAATTAACAAAATGAATTACTTAAATACCAATGGCATGAAAAATCTAACCAAAATGCTTATCCAACGAGGTAAGAGCAAAACGACATCGTTTTTGCATGTTGATGTGGATAAATAATTAATATAAAAATTATTTAAATTAAATTTAAAACTAAATTTATTTAAAAATAGAGAGAGAGAGAGAGAGAGAGAGAGAGAGAGAGAGAGAGAGAGAGAGAGAGAGAGAGAGAGAGAGAGAGATGTGTTGTCGGGAAGGGTTGGCAATGATGGGGGGAGGGCCACTAGGGTTGTCGGGCCTTAGCTAGGGGCCGATGACCTCGGCCGATCGGAGGTGAGGGCTTGTGAGCCCTCGCCCAACCACAACCCTTAGCCTAGCTAGGTGAGGGCTAGCGACCCTCATTGGATTTGGGGGAGGGCTGTGACCTTCACCTTAGATCTAGGTGAGGGCTCACGAGCCCTCACCTTCAGTTGGCCGAGGTCGCTAGGCCTTGGCCCTCTCCACATCGTTGCCAACTCTTCCCAGCGACGGCGGGGAGGCGGCGATAGTGGCGGCAAGGGCTTAGGCCTTACTGTTTGCTTCCTTCCCCCTCCCCCCTTTTTTAATTTTTTTTTATAATTTAATTAAATAATTTTTTTGTATTAAAGTTCAAATCGGTGCAAAAATGACGCTGTTTTTGCATTTCTTTGCTGAGTTAGCTCTCTGGCGAGTCATCTAGGGGAGCAAAATTAATAAAAAATTGCCATGTAAAAATTTCTAGTAGGGTTTACCGGAGGTGGCATTAAGTGTTTTATTTTTTTTTTGAAAAAAGTGGTACTACTTTCCTCATTTTTAACCTTTGCCACTTAAATGTCCTATTGTGCCAAGTTTTGACACTTGGGGTGTATTTTTGCCATAATATATAATTAAACTATGCATCGTCGGTGTTTAGAGGAAACTCATTGCCCTAATCTCTCCATTATTGCTTCCCATATAGTGTACTTTCTATAATCCAATAGTCCAACAAAAAGACTTAAAATTATAGGTGGAGACAATCATATATATGCAAATGGCACATAAACTTCTCAGGACAAATAATATGAGATATTTCATCATCCTTTGAAATTTGACAAATAAGGAGCTCCACATATAATATAAACCCGGGCAGAATATGATTTTGATATCATGATAAAAAGTCAATATAAAAAATTTAAACTTATAAGTAAAAGGGGAAATCATATGTATATAAAGAGTTTATAAATACCATAAATAAGTGGTTTGGAACATTCTAATAATTACCACCGCCAAGATGTCTCAAGGACTAAGTATTGGACATCGAATTCAACTCCCGCTCATCAACCTAAAGTTTTAGCTTTTATATATACTATATTCTATTCCTCGTTAGTGAGTGCCAATCACATGGAAGTTGATTTGATAAGCTACCTGAAGTCATCATCTCCTTCCAAATCCCAATCCCAATCCCACCCAATTCAATAAAAAGGCCCTCCACTACACCTGCCCCCATCACGTGGCGTTTGTCTCATTTTTCCCTCCCTCTCTCTCCCTCTTCTTCTACTCTCTTCTCCCTCAACCCCCACGTTCCACTTAAACTAATCGATCTGTTCAAATTCTCTTGGAGGTGGAGAGCTTCAATCAACGACAGGATCAACCAAACCCACATGTGTCCAAACCCGAAATTCCAAAGGGAATGACACCTAACCCTCCACGATAGTTACAGACATTCTAGTACGACATCGTGAATCCGAACGCAAAGTGTCACCAAGTCTTGTCCCCATCTCTTCAATCTGTCCTCGCATCTGTATCGGTAACCGTGACTAGTTTACTACTTCTTTTTCTTCTCCCCCGGCGCTGTGGCGCGGCTTAGTGGGGGGGCAGTTCTTGCCCTAATCTCTGCAGCTTTCGAGGGGGGGATTTCGGTCATTTGGTTAAACGAAAGGTGGGGCTCTTTTGGGGCTGAACTCGTGACAACTGGATTGCACTTCTGGGGAATCCGCCGTTGGCTGAGATGTGATGAGCTAGTGGGTGCTTGGATTTGGAATTAGCCATTGGGTATGTGAACGTGGGTGACTTCGGAAAATTTCCCTCCAAAGTCCATGCAATCCCACTTCGAATCTATCCGTGTCATTCTATCCCAATGAAAAGGTCCGGTTGCTCTCACCCTATTGAGAGGCCGTCATTTCAGGGTTAGTGCAATTTAGATTGTCCATATAGTTTTCCTTTGATTGTATTTTTTCCATTTTCTTTCCTTTCCTTATTCCTTTTCCATCATAAAAAGTCTCGTGATCAATGCAACGCTACCTGTCCCCATCCCCTCCAATGACAACGCAACGTCTTTGTAGTTGCCATGAGGTCCCTACCCTCGAATGCTCCTAAATTTTGAATTGTCCGAGGCTTGCTCGCTAGTCATGTGTAGTGGTCACGACCACTACCGCAAGTTCACTTTGTCCTCGTGCACGGACACGCACACGCGCACGTTGTGACATGCAATGAAGCGGGAGTGTTGAGGAACGAGCGATGGTAGAAGTGCGTTGTGGGGGCGAGATGGGCACAGCGGTGGCAAGGAGAGGAAGGGAGGATAGGATAGATTAACGTCAAGAATTTTGAGATAACTTTTCTAAAATCGGAATATTTTGATCAATTTAGGTAATTTATAGTGAAAGATCCATATACAATAGTAAGGTGGAGGTTTGACTCTTCTTTTTTATTGCTTGTCTAGTGACAAATTATATGAATGCGTGACTTGTAAGATTAGGGAAAATACTTATCTAGACTAGAGTCCACCACAATTGGTGATTGTAATCATTGTCGTGATTGCTTATGGTTTTTGGACAAGTCCTTGGAAATTTTTCCTAAGATCAAGTCAAGTGCTACCTAATATAATAAGGTGAAAATCCTAACTCCTCTATTACCATTTGCCAAGTGGCAAACTAGATAAATACTAATGGACTATTAGATTTGGCTGGTGTCAAGTAAAATCCACCTAACTTAGAGATGGCGATGGGGACAAGGACGAGAGTGGGGATTGAATCTTCCATCCCATGAGGCCTCATGTCCACCCGCACACGGCAAGTTAGTATGCTTCATCCCCACCTTCGCAGGCAATCGAGTTTCGCCCCGTCAGTCATCTCGATCCATATTTATCTTAAGTTTAGATTTAACTGAAGAAAGTGAACTAAAATTTGGTACCGTGCCAATCTTTTAATTTTGAAAATCTGATAATAATGAATGGAAGTTAGCATTCTGATAGCAAAAAGAGGGGAGAAAACAAGAACATGTTTTATATAACTTTAAAATGCTGAACTTTAACATTTTAAAAGACAAGGTGCATGGAGGAGGGGCATATTTTGTGGGGCTAAGTCATCCTAAGTCCAATCTCCACCCCACCTTGTGTGTAGGGTAATACATTCGACCCTATCCTCGCTCCAAAATACACATGTAGGGCATTTTATCAGTCCCATCAAAGGCTGCGCAATAAAAATTTTTACTAGGGCGATTCCCTAGCCCAATTTGATGATTCACATCACATGTATCGCGCTCATATGCATCGAGTGCATATATGCCCTAGCTCGAACCAAAAGAGGATACAAGGCTAGCCTCTCCCTTTATCCATTGATACTTCCCGCCCTCTTTCTCGTCCAATAATGGCTGTCAAGTCTAATAAGTGGCAAAGAAAAGAAGAACATTAAAAGAAAATCTATTCAAGCCACGTTCAAGATAAGACTTAATTACATCCATTCCTACAAAAATTAAAATTCTCTAAAACCCATTAATTTTTAAGAAATGAAACGAGTAGAAATAAAAATTCTAAAAAAGAGTACAATCAAGCTCAAACAATACTAAAATTTAAGAAATTAACGTTGCACTTGTATACCAAAACCATAATAACAAAATAGAAGTATCTTTTCCGATGTAGATAATCGATTCACAAATGCACATGTGCAAGCATATGTGATTGTTAAATAGTTTGGTTGTAACATTGGTATCGAGTTTAGAGCATTGTAATTGTACAGTACGACGATGAACCTTACAGATTTCTGGTGGGAAGCCGCAAAAGCATAGGTTTGCTCCCCACATGTCGATCACCTGCCAATGACCCAAAGAAGGAACATGTATACAAAATAGGGAAATCTTTGCTGATTTCAAACATGGAAATTGCCATGATTTGCACCTCGAGATCGGACGTCCGAAAAGAAGATCATCTTCTTTACTTTCACGCGGCCGAGCTTCCACACTCTCTGTTGACGTTGGGTTTTCCTCAAGACATTTAAGCTCCGGACATAATCTCAACAGTACAAAAATAGTGGAATAAATTAGAGCTAGATATCAAATCAATTAGTGGAAAATTAATTAATTTGGTAGATAATGTTGGGTCTCATTATCTGATTCAACTATTCTTGGCCCAAAAGAAATCACGATTCCGCTTCACGCTGGCCATAATATTCGTCCACTTTACTTTGGCCAAAGTATAATTTCCAAGTTATCTACGCCCAAAATAGAAAAAAAAGAAAAAACCATCCACTTTGCAAATCCATGATAAGTTGAGGACGGGTTTGCAAAATAGTTTAAAAATTGAAATGCAAGCCCAGTTTGATATTGGGCTTCAACATTTTGATTGAGCTTGTTTTCGACCCAATCATCATGTTCGTAGTCTTCCCCATAAGATATCAACAGATCCTTTCATAATCACCGCTTTCGCACAATTTTTTTTTAAAATAAAGTAATACCATTTAAAATCTCAAATTGGTACTTCATGACACATTATCTCAAATTAATTTTCATATTATAAATAAGCTTAAACCGATACTTTATCACGCATTTGCCTTTAGTAAAATTTTCGTTTTACTGAATACCCCAAACTAGCATCCAAAATCCAAATCTATCATTTACGTCAAATCCCATATAGCTAATGGAGGGTATATATATGGGGTGAAAGTGTCATAAATTTTTTGTGATATGAAAATTAATTTGACAATAAATGTGTCATGAGGTACTGGTTTAAGATTTTTTGTGAATGAAAATCAATTAGTGCTAAATATATCATGGGTATCGCTTTTTGGGATTTCTTTTTGTGGTAGTTAAGTCCTCTTCCTTTTTTTCCCTAATTGTAGGGGTTACTTAGTCATTTTATTATTGGTGGTTTGACGACACGTATACGGTATGTTGATCAAAATTGGCTTTGTCAGTACTTTTTCAATCATTTGGCATTTCGTGTTATCAACCCTCATTTCAACTTGCTACTTAAGGAGAAAAATTTAAATCCTCCAATAAATTCTTTGATTAAAATCATTTATGTGCAAACCCTTTGAAAATCTATGATTTCTCCCCTCAGATTGCATAATACTGAAATGGCATCAATAGAGAATTGTGCACATCGTCACATAAAAAAAAAAAAAATGCCAGTAGAGGATTTATAGAGAAGTTTAGTACTTACTTTCCTTCAATTCTCATGTTACAAAATGCGAGTGACTTTCGATCCTTGGCATGATCACTGCGACTGCAAGGAAACTATAGGCGAGTTCCTAGGACCAGTCAAGCTTCGTATGGGAAAAACGGGGTGACATTTGCCGCGGGATAAATGAATAAATTTTATTCAATTAGGCCAGGAATGCCGAAACAAGTTAAAAGAAAGGAGCAAAATATGTGGGAGAAATTCCAGCAGTACCATTTTCATAGGACTTTTACTTGAGTGTGATTAATTATTGATCATTCACTTGGATGTCATAAGTTTTCAACCGATCACTTGATTGTTATGATTATTAGAATAAAAAACCATTCATTTGAGTGTCATAACTCTTAAAAACTTTCACCACAAGTATTGAAAATTTGACATGACATGACACTTGTAATGAATTTTTTTTAGAAGTTACAAAATTCAAGTGATCGATGAAAAAATCATGACACTCGAATGAAAATCGTTTGAAAGTTATACCACTCATACGACCTAAGAAAATGTATGTTCTGCAACTCAAGTGATTGATGAAAACTTATGGCACTCAGTGAATAATGCTCAAAAGTCATAACACTTAAATATATATTTTCTCTATAAAACAATGTCAGTTTTTCAAAGCACAATTAGTAACTTTTAACAAGTGTCTTGAGGGCACCCTTTTAACATTTTCATAAGTAAAAAACACTTTACAAAGACAATTACTTAAAAAGCTGACAAGAAGGGAAATCATATAATCTTAAGTATCATAAACTTAAGGTGTTGTCCATTTGTGATAAAAATATACACATAAGGTAGCAAGAGATAGATACAACTTGCCAATTTTCCTGTAGCAGCAACTAATTTGCTCAACAAAGGAGCAGCACGTTCTCAAGAAATCCTTTCGCCCAAGCAAAAACCCAGAAAAGAGGGAAGAAGAAAAAGCAAAGAAAATTCAAAACCTAAGCAGTTTGAGACTGTTGTTGCATATTTCCATGCCAAACCCACACAACATCCTTCAAGGAAGGCTTCAGGTCATGGTCGCAAAACTCCTGGTACTCCAGTGTGTCCCCTGCTGTCTTCTTGACTTCCACAAACGAAAAGCTTGGAGTGACCTCAAAGAACTCTGCATCTATGGCGAGCTGCCCTTTCCTCCCTTCCTTGTTCCCTTGCAGCTTCACCACCCCGTTGTCCGTCTCGACCCTGAATTGCTCTGTGGACGCCAGCTCCTCGAACTTGGACATGATCGCCGCCACGGGCTTCGTGCTTGTGAACCGCGCCTGGGGCCTCTGGTTCGCGTGATTCTCGAATAGGTTGGACAGGTCGAATCCTTTCGAGAGGGATATGATGTCGAACGCGTTGAAGCTGGCTGGCTTGAGCGGGCTCTTTGGCGGTTTTGCTGCTGCTGATGCTGCTTCCGCTTCGGGATCCACTTCCGACGGCTCGAATGCAGCCTGGATGTCCTTCATTGTCACGCTGCTATTGACCCGAGAAATTGGCGGGGGCTCGAACCGCTTGAACCCTTTCTTGAACCAATTGTTGTCCATGATTTTGTCTATACCGATCCTTGAGTTGGGATTGGGGTCAAGAATTTTCGAGAGCAGCTTCCTGACTTCGTGAGGGAACCATTGAGGGCACTTGAAGTCCCCCTTGGAGATCTTCCTATACATCTCCATGAGGTTGGCATCGTGGAACGGAAGATACCCCGCCATCAGGACGAACAACACGACGCCGCACGACCAGATGTCGGCCTTGGCCCCGACGTAGCCCTTCTTGTTGATGACCTCCGGGGCCACGTACGCTGGGGTCCCGCACGTCGTGTGGAGCAGCCCGTCCTGTCTCTGGGACTCGCACGGTGCGCTCAGCCCGAAGTCGGACACCTTCAGGTCGCCATTCTCGTCAAGCAGGAGGTTCTCGGGCTTGATGTCACGGTGGTACACCCCTCGGCTGTGGCAAAAGTCGACTGCCTCGATCAATTGCTGGAAGTACTTCCGGGCCATGTCCTCCTTGAGCTTACCCTTGGCCACCTTGTTGAAGAGCTCGCCGCCTTTGACATACTCCATCGCGAAGTAGATCTTGGTCTTGCTCGCCATGACCTCGTAGAGCTGCACGATGTTGGGGTGCCTCACGAGGCGCATCACGGAGATCTCACGCTTGATCTGGTCGATCAGGCCGACTTTCAGCACCTTCTCCTTGTCGATGATCTTGATCGCCACGTTCTGCCCGGTCTTCAGGTTCCGCCCGTGGTAGACCTTCGCGAACGTGCCCTGGCCTAGCAACCGCCCCACCTCGTACCGATGCATCAATGTCACGCCCTTCTTCTCCATCCTCTCTCCACAGCCTCCCTCCCGGTCTAAGACCCAATCAGAAGATGAAACCGATGGCAGGATGACGATCTATTGAATTGGAACATAAACCTCTGTCCTGGCTCCATTCTGATGTCTCTCCTTCATCTGGGACAAGGAGGATCACCAGATGATTTCCAGGAAAAGATGGAGAGGGAAAAGGGCAGAATGGAGGGACCAAGGAACTTCCGACCTTGCCAAATTGCCGGGCTCAGAGACAATCTTTATTTATTGTTTTACAGAAGCTAGAAACAAAATTTCTCATGAAGAGAACACCGGACTTCTTAGCAAATCAAAACCTAAAATTAGCAAACTTCTTCCACGGAAAATTCATTGGATGATTTTTCTAGTTTCTATAGATAGTAATCGATGAGTCATATGGTTGTGCCTTATTTAGATAATCTAATGGCTGTTAATTCACTGGCTCTCATAAATTCTAGGAAATTCTAAGCTTATACCGACAATTCAACACCAAAAAAAGGGGGAAAAGAAAAAGATAAGGAAATCGAGTCGAGAGGAAGAATATACGGGCAATTTCTGGAGTGGATTTGGATGAGAAAAGTAGAATATAAGTGGTGGTGATAAAGGTTCTAGAAATGCCTATTCCTGTTACCCAGGTCAGAATTACAACAGAAAACACCAAATTTAAGCAAAAGAAAAAGAGAGAGAGAGGGAGAGAGATAATAAACTAAGAATTTTCCCCCAAAAAAAAAAAAAAAAAACTAGCAGGCTCATAAAATACTGAAAGCTCGATACTGGCTCTGTGGCTTGATAAATATCAAAATTTTTAATGCGCTTATCCTATTTTTTATATTCAATTGTTCTTATAGATGCATAGGCATACCGTATAACGCGTGGACCTGGATTCCATGGTGATTCTTGAATTATCGATAACCACCATTTGCATGGTTTCGAAAGGCGACAATCAACTTACCCGGTCTTTGAAACTTTGGTGTCATGATATCCATAAATAAAAAAAAAAAGACTAAATTAGGAAATGACATTTATTGATATTTGCTAATTATAAATGGGTGTTCGAGAAATTTGACTTATCCAAATTTGGGATGCAACGGGTTCTTATTTTCAATGGATTCTGCTTCTTCTTCTTCTTCTTCTTCTTCTTCTTCTTCTTTTTTGGCTTTTATTGCTGTATTTTGGCTTGATAATAATTTCTGGTAAGCTCCTCCCAGTGCTCCTAAAAAAGATACGACTGGCCGTGGATTGGTGGCAGAGGTCCTCCTAAAACAGGCTACCCAAACGACAGGGACCAATCGATGTCGTTTTCCTCGGTTCAAACCAACCACTCCGGTTGCTGGACCACACCGGTCGTGTTCTCATCAATAGGGAGGCGCCGTGTGGCGCACCGTGTGGCGAGCCGTGTGGCCTGCCAACGTTGCCGTGGGCGCGTGGGAAGATCTCAGTGGTGGCCCTGAGAAATTGGAGCCACAAGCATAGGCTGATCACTGATGTTGCGATTCTGGCGTCGTATCGATTTCAGAAAGCATGGGTCCAAATCCAAGCACAGCGATGGATACCAACTGGTCTCTGAGTCAACGTTGCTGCATTGTTCCTCTTCTTTTAACTGTCTGGCTTGGCCGAGCCTCATAAGGTAGGTGATGAGAAGTCTCTTTTTCGTCATCTCTCTCGCACGGAAGTTCCACATTTGACATGTGAGTTTTGTTAACGAATGTCAGAAGAATACTGAAAAAGGCGATTAGAATCCTTATCGAGGCGTTCCTTGAAACTTATTTAGTGTTTGTTAGTACATAGGATGGGGATCATGCTAGAATTGTATGTGAAGTATTCATATATAGAGGAGTCTCTTTTTTTCATCTTTCTCACGCGAAAGTTTGACATGTGAGTTTTGTTAACAAGCGTTGTAAGAATACTGGAAAAGATGGTAAGAATACTTCTCGATGCATGTTGTAACTTATTTAATGTAAGAATACTTCTCGATGCGTTGTAACTTATTTAGTGTTTATTAAGACATTTTTCAAAATATTGTCCACATTTCGAAAGAGTAATTATTACCAAGAGAGAGACTCAGGGAAGTCAATGATCACTGCGACAAGAGTTTTGAACTGAGTGTGGCTCTTGGCGTAGCTCAAGAATGACCACGAGAGGTGAATAGATCAAATAGTACGTTAGAGGAGTGTGTCGGACGGGATGGGCAGACAATGACAAGGATGTTGATACTTTAAGTGGGGAAGTGACACCACAGATCCCAATGTGGTAAGAGAATCGATCAATCACCGTAATTCAATAATGGATGGGTTTGCTAAAAACATCCAAGCGAATTCTGCTGAACAAGCGAAGGCTAGAGCTTTGCTTGAAACCCAGACTTTATTATTTCCTCAAAGTTTGCCCAAATATAATAAGAAAAAAAATACAGGTTTAATCTGATTGCAGTACGCTAGTGGAAAGTGTTCTCTCTCGAGATACACTTAGTTGGTGCAGCCTCTAGTGGACCGGGCCAAGAAGAAGATGGAAAATATTTCAGGACTTACACTTGCCCATTGTAGTCGTGATACCAATAAAGTGGCCAGTTGGTTAGCCAAAACCGAACGTATAGGCTGCCTTCCTAGGAACTAGGTATCTAATCTCCCGTTTGCTTTTTTGGATTTACTATGTACTGATGCTGATGCTGATGCTGTATTTGCTCAAAACTTATCCTAGTAATGAAAGCATGCTTCGTAGTTCAAAAAAAAAAAAAAAAAAAGAAATTAGCAACAATTAAGAAATCTGCAACAATCAAGCAATCAGCAACATTCTGGCTCCACCAAAGATGGTGACACCAAAGAAGAAGATTGGAAGAATCAAGCAAAAGAAGGAAACCCACAAGGCACTCTCCACTAAAGAAAGAAACAAATTGACAGAATCAAATCCCCACGAATCACGCATCAACAAATCACTAAATCAATTTCCAATCAGTCAATTACGTTTCTTTTCAAAAACCTCTTGATTGTAGACATTGATCTTCTTGTGAAAGTCTATAACCAGAGCCTAAATACAACAGGAAAAAAAAATACAAACATATTCCTTCCTCTGGTCTGCTATTCAATTCTTACTCAGGCCCATTTGGTTCGATTTTAGCGAAATATGAGAATGCAAATACAAGGGGTTTTCCGAAATGTTACACCATTTGGTAAATTGTAATCTCAAATAGCATTGAAAAGTCACTTTAGACTAAATACCGTTTGACAAAACTAATATTTGTAATGAGCTTTTACTTTTATTTATTTATTTCTTTTAAATTTAAAAATCAAATCCAACGGCCGGCTAACCATCGGCCAACTACTGGATGGCCAGATCTGGCCAGTTGAGGTCGCAACCTTAGGTGATGCCGCCTGGAGGCATGACCTCACTTGACACCATTGCTGCCTGGAGGCGCAACCTCAGGTGCCTAAGGTCACAGGGGCCAAATTTGGCGGATTAAGGTCGTGCGGACCCAGGTAGCATCGCCTGGGTCTGCGGGACCTCAAGCGTTGTTGCACCTGGGGTCCGCGTGCGGTAGGCGACGCGCCTGAAGTTCACACGACCTTAGGTGACCTTAGGCGGCGTCACTTGAGATCCGTGTGACCCAAGTGACGTTGCCTAGGTTGCGGGTCGCGCCACCCCCAAGTGGTGGTCACCGGGGATGTGCGACCCTCAAGCGGCGGCGGCGGCGGCGGCTATTGGAGAAGCCCGATGGGCGGGGAAGAAGAAGATGGGCAAGGAAGAGAAGACGAAAGGGAAGAGACGATGAATAGTGACGTGGTTGCATTTCCAAAATGCCCAATGCCCAAAGCACCTCGTCCCTAGTATTTAGCTTTCAGCAATGGGAATGCTCACATTTGGCAAATGAGCTTTTAAAAATATTTGCCAAATACAAAAAAATCCACCCCCCAAAAAAAAAGCCAAAGTCCAACCAAACCGGGCCTCACTATATTTTGGTTTTAAACACAATGAAATAAGATGCTTCATAAGTGCGTCGATTGTGAAATGATCACAGCCTTTAGTGGTTATACCTTGCTATTTCTCCCCACGTGAATTTGGTCGGATCTTTCCAAATGATTTTTGAGGTTTAGCTTACATATATCAGGTCGGGCCGCACGCACATGCGTGCAAGCACACACGCACACAAACACACACAGTTTGGTTCCAATCTAAAAATGCATCATTTTAGTCTTGGGGGTTTTAGTGTCTACGTAATTTGCTTCTCTTTTAATTTGTTCAGTCAAGTCCTTTGATTTGTACAATTTGATCCTCCAAATTTAGGTCCTCTTAACTTCCTCAACTAAACTGTCCAATGGTCGTAAAATTAGCAAATAAACTAGAAAAAGCACCTAGTTTGACAGTATTCATTATTCAGTCAAGTCTTTGATTTGTACAGGTTGATCCTCTAAATTTAAGTCCTCTAACTTTCTCAACTAAACTGTCAAATGATCGCAAGATTAACAAATAAATTGGAAAAAATGGAAAAACAAAAAAACAAAAACTAGTTTGACCGTATTCATTACAGCTGGAATACGAAGCGATTGACTGCACAAAAATTAGAAAAAATTCAGAGAACTTGATTTCACAATATAAAACTTAAGGGACCAATCACAAAAGTGGAGAAAGGTAGAAGAATAAATTCCACAAAATAAAAGATAGAAGACCAAATCATGCAACTAAGCGCTAGAGCTATATGTCATAGCATAAAACTCTATTGGTACGAAAAGATGAATGAAGTCAGCCAAGGGAATGACTACGTGAGAATAATTGCAGATAACTCCATCACTATGTATATTGGCCGGAAAGATAAAATTGGTAAATTATTAATGGGTTTAAAGCTAATTAGCAAATCGTCTAAAGTTTTATGACTACATTAACAAATAATCAAAAGATTTATGACCCAATTTATCATATTGAAAGGTTTATAACTTAATTGGCACAAGTGCAATAGATTTATGATTTCTTTTGATAATTTTCCAATCACCATAGATACTATGAGAGAACAAACTAAATAAGTTCTTTTGTTCTTGTCTAATATAGCGAGCATTGACTCCTCCCTTGCCGGTCCATGTAGAACCTTCCTAGAGCACGCTTGTGAAAGCATATTTGTCAACAAGATAGTGTAGTAAAAGTTTAAATAAAAAATATTTATAAACCATCTTCATCTGTTATCTTATTGAAAATGTAATCTTATGGGAAATATCATAATTAACTTTAGACTTTTTATACAAATGCCGATTAAGTGGATTAAGTGGTGAACTTTTCAATATTGTCAATTTAAACTAAATGAAATTGCAATGTAATCATTCCAATCAATTTTACCCAAAAGTTGATAATGTAACGAGCTACCACGTAAGACTATTAAGGGTGACTGAATCCCCACGTTGGTGATTTTCGACGAAAATTAACCGAAATAACTAAATTAAAGTGACTGAATCCCCACATTGGTGATTTTCAACGAAAATTAATCGAAATAACTAAATTAAAATTTCAAGCAAAGGTAATTTTGCTTGCCCACGAAACTGGATATAAACTCCTGACATTTGTCTTCTTCTACAAGGCTAATTCATGACATTACCACCTTCCATCTTACATTTAAACCATACTTTTGAAATTTATTTCTCCTCATCAATGTGTTAAATGTATATCGAAATCGGCAAAACTATCCATACAGCATACTAGAAAATTTACCCATCCAGACTCGAGATTTTCAACATTAATAATTTTTATTGATGAATAGTCCCACGTCACGTCCATAAAAGTTTTTCCTCCACATAATGCTTATATGAGAATAAAGGGAAGTGAATCCAAGCTACAATTGACCATGATGAATGTACCATCCCTTCCTCTCCAAACATGCCTGTTCCTGCCCTGTCGTCGACTTGAAATTAACCGCGGGCACACATCGCAAAAGTCGCATTCAATACCCCATTATTAAAAGTAAATGTGCTCAGGGGAGCAAAAGAAGCAATGTTGCTCAGCAAGAATGAGCAATTTAGCAGTAAGAAAGATATCTACAAGAACTTGCCTAAACAAGGGACAAGCGAACTACTGGTGTCCACTTCTTGGGTTTTCAAGCGGTTAATTCACCACAAATTTTTTTGCAGAGCGAGTCTCCTGTGTCAGAAATAAACAGGCTTGACGTCGTTAGGCCCGAAACTAGCCCCGCAGGATGGGCATTTGCGATGACGGGTTTCTGCTAAGTTCTGAATGCAGGTGTTACAGAAGAGGTGATAGCATTTCGTGATGACAACCTGAGGATTTAAAAGCAAATACAAAGAGTAAGATTTCAAGTTATCGCATATCAGATGCAGCAGGATATGGGTTGGAACATCCTGCACCAAAAGAAGACGGCAAACTCTATCCCATTCTTAGAGCCAACAAATAGAGTTGACATACTCTAGAGTCTAGAGATGGGGGTGAATTAACAAAATAATCTCTTCCAGGTACTTATCAAAGCAATATAATAGTACAAAGATTTTAAAGATTGGTACCTACACTGTCGTGGCAGATTAGATCTACAAAATTTTCAGTAAGAGTCATACTTCTAACCTTTCTTCCCTCATAGACATGTCAGCTGGATTATTCATTGTGATTATGAACAAAATATTTACCTCTTTGGGCCGGTCACGGCATATACTGCACTTAAGGATATCCTGGTATCCTCTAAGTTCCTCTTGAAGCTTTTCCACAACTGGGGTCACTACCTGTGCTTGAAGATGTATAGCCTTTCTCCGAACTACTTCTAATTCTTCCTCTAGTCTCTTCTTTTTGAACCTGGCGATGCAACCAGAAAATGGAGTTCAGATAACCAGCATGCTGAAAAAGATGATGGACACAGTGCTGTTCATTACCGTTCCCTTTCAAGCTCTGCCTGGAGCTCTCCTGCAGTCCCTCGACTTTTGTCAACTTTAGATTGAAGCTCCTCCAGCGACTCCCTTATTTGGTGAGACATTCTTCTAACATCTGACAATCTTTTTTGGGTATTATCCAGGGCATTTGAGCCTTGCAATCGATCCTCTGCAAGTTTCTGAACCTTTTCCGTACAAATATTCAACTGCAAAACAGGCATGCTTAGATTATTTGATCATTTGATGCATGCCCCAATAAGTGAAACACCACTGTAAATGCTTGAAGAAGTACCTGATCTTCTACCCTCACAACCTTCATGTTCAGAAAATCAACAGATGCATTGGCCAACTGAATCTCCCTTGCTAATGTTTGCTTTTCTGCCGATAGAGAATCTCTTACCTGCCGTGCCCTAACACCCTCCAACACAAGCTGAAACCGACCAGAAAACAAGACAGACTTAATGCATGTATAGAGACAAGTATCTACTCAATAAATATTTGAAGCCAAGCAGGAAAAAATAGTCGAAACAAACAAAAAGAATCAAGAACACAGGCTCATAGCCTTATACCACATTGTACATATTTGTGGCAAGTATAAATTCTCAGCTTCAGCTTGCAGTCACATCGAGATCCCTGTTCTACACATTATTAAGCTGATCAGATGAACTAAAGCAATGAGGGTTTAAGATGTTAAATTTTATTGTTTTGTTATGGTGGGCTCATCTAATCATGTACTAAGATGGGCCAAAATGCTTCTTCAGCATGTTTGGCTGCATGGAAATCTTTTCAGACAGGGTACCGGTTGCATGCAACATAATTTCTTTTATCAAAGTTCCCCTTCCCATTGCTACAATGCCTCATATCACATGAAGCAGATGAAGATAGGCCACAAAAGAAAGAATGCCGACTAAATACGGATCTTCCAAGCAGGCAAGTATCAAGCACTATGTTTAATGCAACCAAAAACACAGCAGAGTATAAAATCACTGATATGGCTGTTTTCCAAGTAGGAGATATCAGGTCCCGTAAATGACTGGTAATTATTTATTTGAAGGCCCCGTGAACACTTAAGTATTTAAGTGACAGCTAAAGGTGAATTTGGGATAGCTCCAGCTTTCACCAAGAGCATTGGAAGCACATGCTATGAGTAAAAGTAGTTGGCCATTTGATACTCCTTTCAACAAAAGGCAATCTGCTGCTTCAAGACCATTAAAAAACGAAACGTGTACTCAAATGGCCAGACCAATCTGGAGTAACTTCCACAAATTTACCAGGATTTTGTAAAACGTCAATCTAAGGTAACTAAGAAATGCATTACAGAACGAGTTACTATCTTCACCGAAGAATGTTTAACTTAAGAGTGCCAGCCAAGAAACTCACAGGCTAGCAGCTACTGAGCACCATGCAGAATGTACCACTTAAATAGGCTAGCCTTATCACCAGTAGAGATTCATAGATTACTCAATTTTTTTGAGGTGACCGCCTTGTTTATGCCAAAAACAACTATATCTCAACTGATCAAAGTCATTAAACAACCACATGATTGTTGAAAGTGTTCCGCCACATAAGGGGAGAGAATCCTCCATTTCTAACCAAGGATTACTTTACCAACAAGCATGCAAGTTAACTAACACTTAAAATATCAATCATAATTAAAACACAGGAAAAATACAAGCCACGATAGTATGCAGGGGACATAACACAAAAATTTAGACAGATTATTCACCTTTATATTGTAGTCATCTCTCTCAGCAATCTGCTGCAACAGATGCTGGTTTTGCGTTTGCATATCATCATATTCCTGTCCAATTGACTGCAGAAGAGAAAATCTCAGACTAACATAAAACTTGAAGAAAAGTAATTTTTTCTGGGTACACTCAGTGCAAGTGAGACCCACCTAATCCAAGGGCTCACCTGCACCAAGTAATTGCATCTTGTGCATAGTAACATTTTTCAAGAAAGATATCAATTTCTAATTCAGTAAAATGAACTCAACCTCGATTTCTGATAAATACGCCTCGTTTTCTTCATTTTTGGATTTCAATACATCAGCAAGCTGAGAAATCTCCCTGAAACCATAATATCCAGATTACAAATTACCATATTCGCCCAGGACATTATTATTTGAAATAACTAAAGCAAGATCTTAGACAGAGTTGCAGATGATTTAGACCTAAAAAAATGGTCATGGTCAGTGGAAAAGAAAGGCAAAATCTCCATAAGGCTAGACAAGAATTATTTTTCATTTGGAATGTTCAACATATGCAGACACATGTTTATACAACTTTCTGGTTTTATTAGGTAGTCACTGAAGAAGCACAAACATGCTTTATCACGAAGATAATTGCTCAGGTAATATTTCTCAGAACCCTGTACACTAGTTGAGCTTCAGGAGGATTGATGCAAATAAACATGACAATGATCTCTGATGGGTTATTTTGGTAAGACAAAACATCAGAACTACAGCTAGCACCTGAGAATGAATCTAAAGGTCAACTATATATCAATGAACACAATTGACACAATTGTCATACTCAGACAATCATGTAAGATAAAGCAAATGTTTGCGAATTCAGGTGGTACTAGGAAGATAAACAAGTATTCCACTGCACCAACAAGCAAAACCTTTTGGAAGCTTCCATTTTCTGTCGCAGGTCAGCAATTTCAGCTTCTGCAGCAGCAAGCTTCTGCTGGGACAATGCCTCAGCTTCAATTGCAGTCTTGACACGTAGTTCTAATTGGTGCTCATTTAGAGAGCACTTTAGGCTCTCAACTTGAGCCCATGCCTTGTATTCTGAATCCTTGGCTTCTTCTACTACCCTGCAGCAAAATAAAAATATTAATGCATCAGATGCTATCTGGAAGCGGTAGTGAAGCAAGTGTCAGTGAGTGCAACAAATTCAGGACAAACAAGCTTGTAAAAAGCGAATGTCAAGTATAATTCTGCTTTTTCACCATGAGGGTTGTTTGTCCTTTGTGTCCTCTACTGTCTGTGCAAAAGAACTTAAGATAAAAACTACTAGTCAGTTTTAACCTTTTTCAACATTATTATGTCGTCTTCTTTCCCTTTTTCCTAGTATTTATTCAGGTTTAGGCTCGAGCAGGTTTATTAATCCTCAACTTTGGGCCTCTTTGTTCATGTCACATGCATATTTGTTTTTTAAGATCAGCATGTAAAAAAATAGTCAAAATAGTCATGTGGGTTCCAAATCCAAAATTTTGTGGGGTCCACTTAATCAATCAAGGAAATTCTGTAATAATGACTAACAAATTGTTTGAGTGGTGTCAATTGAAGGAACTGCCTACAAGAAGCACCGACAATTGACGGTCTAGCACTTCCAGTAACTAATAGCTGAAGCAGCTCAATAGATACTCCTTTTTGAAACTTAACAATAGCAAAAAAAGGAGGACACTGCTTAAACTACAAATGCAAACCCAACTCACATATGAGCCATTCCTCAAATAAATTATCATACACACTTTTGAAACAATAAAGAAAAGAGAAAAAATTGAAGTTGAATACTTGATGCAAAATACACATTTCAATGCTGACACAATTCATCACAAGAATAAGAAAGGAGAAGGAAGTAAGAATCTGAAAGATAAAATTAGTTGTAATATTGCACATTAAAGAAGTCCAATGCACAGATATGCAATGAAACAGAAATAGATGCTTCTCCTGTAAATTCTTAACCTTGAATCAGTGGATTCACGTCTATACATTTCCAAAATTAGCTTCAGCTCCAGAATACTTCCCTCTGAATCTTGGACCTGCAATGAGATTAGATGCATACAGACTGTTCAAAATTTGTATTTAAGATTAACATTGAAGAAATGCAAATTTATGCTACTATGCAGTAATGATGACTATTTTCTCCAAGTAAGAGGCTTTTTTCTGCAGGAGGTTAGTCAAGTCACCTATGTGCTCGCCTTTGTAAATCAAAGATTTTGCATAAATATAAGATCAGCTAATATCAAAACTTCAGATTTTCCCATTTAGTAATCTGCACTTCCAGCAGTCACCAGTGAAACAGAAACCCTATATCTGGCACTATTTTTTTGGCAGAGAGTTCATTCATAAGATGAAGGCATATCAAAAACCTTAGGAAACACATCTCTTAACGTGACTAGTTCTGGTTATTGCAGCATCAACATCCCTGGGGTGACACAAAAGGGGAAGAGTCATGCAACAGTTGAATGGAATCAACTCACCACATAGACTGACTCATGAAAGCCTTCCATTTGGTGGAAGGTTTAAAGGAGTGACAGAGTTTCCCCAATTATATCACAGGTCAAGACTTCTCAAGAGCCTTCTAATAAAGCAAAACAATTTCCCCAATTGTCCCAGTTGGAAGTAAGGAAGAACTATCACTTGCTTGCTGATAATTGCTTTGATAATAAATGTTAGCAATGTTCCAAAGCACAAAATGAAGGGCCTGTTTCTTAAACTCACAAATAAGCAAAAAGTACTTCTTTTCCCACCAAAATTTAAAATATTATCCAAATTCCAGAAGGCTATACAAAATTATATGTGAATCTTCATATTTGCAATTAGCTGTTGTGAAAGTTTCAGGAGTTCTGAATTTTAGAAAGGTCAGAGTGCATGACGTACAAAATTTAGATCAAGCAAAATGCAAAAACTTAAAGTCCATTCGGACAGACCCGATGTACATGACCATCATATTGGTTTGACTATTAGATGCAAATTTTGCCAATTGGGAGATCCCAAAAAAAAAAAAAAAAAAAAAAAGGTCTCGAATGGCAAACTCTTGGACTCTCTGAGGAAGATGACATGCACCTACCTTAGAAATCTCATGTCCACTAGTTTGGGGGCATAACCAGAGAGAGAAAGAACATGAAAAATATAGTAAAATAAGTAAATACAGTGTGAAAGAACAAAGAAGCACCATACCACAGTTTTCAACTTTTCTATTTCGGCAACTTCACTAGCAGATGTCTCAGATAATATTTCACATTCTTTTACCTGTTTGAAAAGAAAGAACAATTTTTAGTAGGCCTGTCGCATCAAACAGAATTTAGAAATAATGCAAATATGATAACTACCATCCTGTCAAGAGCACGAGAAAAACACTGCACATCAGCTCGAAGCGAATGAATGTTCACAGCAGCCTCTTTATACTTGCTCAGTTCACTTTGCATTGCTCCCATTTCTTCTGGGAATGAAGAGACCAAGGCTCTAAAGTCATTGACAATCTCTTGTCTTCCTAAAAGGGCCATATAAAATAAATCAAGAGTGAGTTCATAAGTTCACATTATACAAAGCACCATAGATCAAGATGCCATGCAAGACCATCAACAACCTGCTTCATTTGACACCTCTTTTAGTTTAGTTTCAATAATGTTTCTATCTTCCATCTGCTTTTTTACTTCTGTCTCCAGCTCGATCATCCTTGACTCAGCAACTGCAGAACATCTTTTGTAAGCATCAATTATGTCGGTTTTTATACTCAATTCCAATTCCTTCCAGAAAAGGCCCCCTCTCTCCGTCTGCAATTTCCGAAAATAAATGTACATAAGTAGCGCAAACAAATCCTTGCGTAAAAACAGTACAAAATAGAGAAGAAATTAATCTACAACCTGCAGTTTCTCGTACAATGCTTGATAGCGCAAAACTTCTGATTTAGATATCTCCAATTGGTCTTTCAGGGAGATGAAGGCTTGAGATGAGGAAATGCACTTCAAGTTCTTTATCTTGTTCTAACCATACAAACACAATACTTGAGAGATTCTTTAGACAGGAGAAATAAATTTCACTTGGGATTGATGTAGAAGCTGACCTGCAATGTTGGTAGCTGTTGCAGTATCTTCACTCGTTCTTCATAAAGGGCTTTTAACTCTTCCAGTCGGGATGCTGCTTGGTCCTGACAAGTTTCAGCCAGTCAGCTACTCAGCTATTCAAATTAAGTTAGAAGAGACTCGGGGGGGGGGTGATGTAGCCAACCTGTAGCTCCTTCAGAACTGACTCCATTTCTTGAAGATCCCTCTGTTTATCTCTAACTTTCTCACTTGGAGTATGCTTATTTCCAAAGTTCAAAACAGGGAAAGACACCCCTCTTATTGAATCCTTTGTAACTTTAAGAGTGGCCAGCTTACTATGACTTTCTTCCAACTCAGAAATGGTGCTCTCCAATTCCCCTGCATAAAATAAGTTAAAAACCAAAGCATGAGATTCACGTGAATCTTTTTATCGACTATTATGATATAAAAAAATATAAAACCCTATAAACTGGAACACAGTCCATCAGATGAGAATTGAGCTATTAGACAAGCTTAATGTTTTGCTCAGGAAGAAAACACATCAGGAGAACAGTTAGGGCCCTCGTTAATCCCCCAATCATCTGGACAAGGGGGAGTTATAGTGAAAATGCTATTTGTTGTTTTTAAGCTTCATTTAAGTGTTGTCATCATCGAAATGATAAAAATACCGATCCCCTGTTTTTTAACAATGATGACACCCTCAGCTACTAACATTTCTTCATGTCTCTAAACCTTTCTTCACTGTCTAAGCTATATTAGTGACTAAAAGGTGTTCAATCTACTGCAGATCAGACTAACAGGAACGCGATAGGAAGTAATAGTGACAATTTGAGTAATGATTTCAATGAAAATTAGATATTCTTCAGAAAAAGCAGGCTGCAGATTCAGAATTCGGAAGTCCAGTTCTTATAAACCAGGAGAACAAATTGAAACCAGAAGATTGGGTACCCAATCTTTATAGCCAGAAGTATGAGTTGAAACCAGAAGATTGAATCGATTAATGACAGGAAACCCATCAAAGGTAACAAGAATCCCACATAAAGGTCCCAAACTTAAGTTCTCCACTGGACAACTTTAAGACAACTGAAATTTGAAGATTGGATGGTTGAACTGAGCAGTGATTAAAACCAAAATAAAAATATCCCAGAGATGACACATGCTCATCAGAATGAAATCAAGATCGACCAAAACTTGCTATCAACATTGAGATACTCTTATGGTACACAATCTAATCCCATTACTTGCTAGTATGATAAAGATTGGGACACCACTCTAAACAAATAGAGCATAGTAACCTAGTGATCCTTTCAGGACCTTGGCCTCTTTGAAGCAATTCGCCGCTTACTACGCCCTTCCTCGTCTCTGGGTCTCCACCCCATAAGAATTCATGATGCAGCCCATGCGACTGATCAAATTGACATTTTTAAGCCTATTAATTTATTAAGCTTTGCAGAAGAGGAACTGTTGCATCAATTCATAACTCAAATAAGAGTCCTAGATCAGATTCTTCTCCGAATTAAATATATAGTCGTACATGGTAGGATTCTAATTGTGGTAGAATTTCAAAAATTTTCTACTTCCTAAATAAAGCAGATACTCATCTTTCCTGATTCCATTTTAAGTAGGATTGCTGTTTTTTATTTAGGTTTCCCATTTCGACTAGCAGTAGCATTATTTGGAAGAGTCTATATTTATTGTTGTAATTCTTTATTTTCAGTAGAGTCGATGAATCATTGAGTTTTGCAATAATCTTTGCCTTTTAATTGTGTGATACAACTCTTTTCTTAATTGTGTTGCTTGAGTTACCCCTATGTGCATCCTTAGGAAGTTTTGTTTGTGATGTCTGACTGCATCCATTCCTTTTGAGCTATCGTTAGTTGCAATTTTCCTTTTGAGTTATCTAGCAAATCAGACTCACCATATCGGCATTTATTGTCCTACATTATTTTGTATGTAGGACAACGAGTCCTAAAGTAGCAAGCCTGCGTTTATCTCGCGAACAATAACTCCAAAAGACTAAGTTTGTTTTGGCATCACACTTAGGATTTCTTAGGCCTCACTCGCGAGAGAAGTATTGCATCACGCAATTCAAAAGCAATAAAATTGCCAAATGTCAATAATCAACATCTACTATTGAGTCTAGAGAATTATACCATACAAGTAAAGTGAAATTATCATATTCCAAGTACAGATGAAAAGTTATACTAGATAATATTGCTAATTCCCTAATCCTTTTAGAACTCTTATTTGAGTTGTTGGTCACTGCAACTTGCCACTAGCATTAGTTTTTTTGGCCACAAACAACTTATATGGTCTTGTGGCCTGCATCGGTCGATTGTAGAGGAGAGTTGGCCACCTGGCCATCAACAAAGTTGAATAAGTTTTGAAGATTAGGGATTCTGAAACCCAAGGAGTAAAGGTCTAGAACCTCAACCTGAACTGAATTTCCTTTTTTCTGTCCTTGCTCTCTAGTATCTATGTTTACTCACTAGAGTCAATATTGTTGTCAAGTTTGGTTCTGTTAGAAAGTCTAATATTAAAACTTAATCTGACGAATGGAGGGAAACTACACATATACAAGACCTATTGAAACCCTATAGACAAAGCGACATGGGATACTTAACACCTATTTGCATGTGCATACTGAACTAAGAACGAAATGTGGAATTGATGAACAGGGAACCTCATAGGCGACATAAACTTGAGGCGGATTGTGGTTCAAATACTATGTTAGAAAGTCCAACCTAAAAACTTAAGCTTGTAAACCTCATACACAGATGGTGTGGGATACTTTAACAGGCCCAACCACTATAATCAATTCTCTATCCTTATTTCTTCATGAATGTTTGTAGATTTGACATTTGATAGTTCTCTTGTTAGATTATCTATCCTAATTGATATTGCATTTAGAACATGCATACTTGATGAGCATTTAATTTTGTTTAGATTGAATTTCTTGAGTAAATAACCCGATTCAACTCTAAACACCCTGCCTTCAATCTCTCCATTGAAATTTCTCAGGTCAACTAACAGATCCACCATTATGTTCTCTTAAGTCACATAAGGTATCAACCAAGCTGAGAGCAAAAACTGCTGCAACAATCTCATAATCCAAACCTGAAGCTCATAAGATGCCTTTAACATGCTGTCTCCACCATAAACCTCTTGTCATTTCAAAAGTTAATTCCGTTCAAAGTCAAGAAAAGTTTGATTGTAACCGACCTTTCAAATACGTTGCTTTACCATGTCAATTCCTACTCCATTACCAAAAAACCCTTCTTTGCATGGAATTGATTCACCCCACAGTCCACAAAAATCAGGATAGGGCATATGACCAGCCATGTATCACCTAAGTGGTGAGGTTTGAGATAGATATAAACGTAATGGTACTTTAATTACATGGCTAACAACTAAATAAGGAAAATAAGCAGATATTCGGGAAACATAATAACATAATGGAAAACTAGATTTGCCATGTAATATCACATTTCATGTGAATTAAATGTTCAGGCACATTGCCATGGGTACCTTTCAGACGTTTAAGCTCAGCTTTGTTTTTCGCATCAATATCTCGATGACTCTGCAACTCCCTTGCCAAAAGCCTGTGCTTCAAATGAAGTTCACCAAGCAATGCTCTCGAATTCTTCAATTGCACGGCCAAATCCATGGATGTCCTTTGTCTACCAGAATCTAGCAAAGGGAAGAAACGTGTGTCAAATTTTTTGCAGCTAGAGAAATACAAGAATAAGGAAGACACTGACATACATCCTCAATTGGAAAAGCCAGAAAAACATCAAGAAATACTTTATAAGTACCACCTGGGGGAAGTCCATCCAAAACAGCAGAATGCAGCCCCTCCTTCTCATGATAAATGCCATCAATAGCCAATGCTATATTACGTAATATTGTCTTCACAGCCTTCTCTGAAGCTATTTCTGGATCATCATGTGGATTATTTGAACAGCTATCCACGGAGGAACTTCCGTCCACACCTGTCTCTATGAGGCGGCTAAGAAAAATGTCCTCGGGCAACGGGTGATCCTCATCTAATAACAACATGGAAGGCGACTTAACATGTATCGAATAGAAAGATCACAGGCAGGAGAAATCAGGGCTCATAACTGGAGAAGACAACCTTTCCCTTTCAAATGCTTTATATGCACCGACAACAACGGACTACCCGGAACAAAACCGCGAAAACATTTCACCTAGTTGTAACTGACAAACAAGAGCATCCGCCTCATCATCAATATAGCATTATAGGGACAAGGAAGTCATCCGAACCTTTCGAGTTAGCCAGGCTTTCGACATCCTGACCGACGGTGGCACCACCGCCCGACTCGCCCACACAGACCGAACGTGATTGCAATTTACTAAGCAGCTGTCATCACAACAGAAAATGAAGTCCATCATCACATTCAAGAACAGCAGCACAGCCCCACCCCAGAACCCAAAAAAGAAGAGAACCCAAAAGACCCTAAGCGAAATAGAACACGGACAGGGCAACCTCATCCCAAGAATTCTTGACCACTTCGAGCCTGGAATCGTAGCCGAGCTGCTGCTCCGTCAGCTGGGACAGCTTGCTCTCGAGGGCGGCGTGCTCCACCTTCTGCGACTCCAGCTTCTGCACGAGCTTCTGGTTCTGGAACTGGAGGACGGCGATGTCCCGCTGCGCCGGAATAGAATAATTCCGGGAGCCCAGAAAACCATGTGAGATGACGGGTAAACATGATCAGAGACGAAACGAAAACAACGACGCGGCGGAGCGTTGTTACCTTGAAATACAGCTCCGGCGACCCCATCGAGGCTGAAAAGACTGAAACTTGGAGGGGGAGGGGGAGGAAGGAGAAGGAGGGCAGGCGGCAGCGGCGGAGGAGGGCGGAGGAGGGTGGAGAGAGAGAGAATCTGATCAAGAGGGGCCCGTCGGCTCCTCAGTCCTCATTTCTCTTTTTTTTTTTTTTTTTTTTCCTCTATTTAACTTCAATATATATAGGTAAATAATTAATTGCTGAAGCTAGCTTAATCCAGATTAATTATACTTTAGGTAAATTTAAAAGGAAGTAATTATCAAGGTGAAAATAGACTCAATGTTCTTATTTTCATTTTTTGTACATTGTAATTCGAGGTAAATTTTCCATTTTCTGATTGTCTCAGTTAGCGTTGCATGAGATTTTATATAATCTATCTATTAATTAACGAAATAATGAATTATTTGACGAAAATATTTACTATTAATAGTTATATATATGATTTTAAAAATTATACAAATAAATGATAAACACGTGAGTTTTCTCTCGAGAATTCTTAGGACCGATTCACCTGTAAAAAGAGGAGATCTCTTTTGCACGGATTTGCAAAACTCATGGGTTAAAATGCGGCAACGAGATTAAATGAAAGTTTAGAAGTTTATACGTTATCAGGAAAACGTGCACCGAAAGTCCTCAATTTTTTGGAATGCAATCAAGGCTTATATACGCGGATCGGTTCATTTAAGTCCCGAACATTTTCTAAAACTGCAATCGGCTCCCTTTAATGAAAAATACCCAAAATCAACTATTTGTCACTGAAAGATTGCTTACATGACATCCTTAAATTGCACTTCTTATTTTAGAACCCAATTGGATATTCTCCAATAGATTTATGAATTAATTGTACTTTTTAGTGAATTTTTTTAGAACTTGCGGATATTTATGGGCTTGCTCGTATTCTTCTTAGTAAAACTGATATGAGAAGAGTGGAACTATTCATGCGTGGTTGCGGCCTTCAACTCAATTCGCAAGCATTCGAATTACATAAAATAAAATCTCTCAGTATATCTTGGCCTTTTTTTTTTTTTTTTTTGAGTCAAAATATATCTTAGCTTTGGTTAGCAACAGAAGAACGTTCTTTTCACATGAGGTTGCATAAATAGAAGAAAGGAAGATAAAAACAAAAGATAAATGAGTAATATAGTCAATCATATTCAAATAAAATAGATTGAATTGGCAATGTATTAGGGGGCTTGAAATACCCTCGTTGCTCACGTCCGGCCAATGTATTAGTGACGAAGAGGATGAGTTGGTGAAAATTATCCAACTAAATCTAAATTTATTGTATGGATATCAATTCGATTTTAAAGTATTTTTATTTTGCCAATGAAATCTTAAACTTTAGTTCAAAATTTGAAGGTTGTCATTCTAATCAATCATTTAAGTAGTTGGGTGTCCGGTAGGATGGCCAACAATGATTAGACTATTATGTCAGTGAGATTTCTGGCAGAAATTAATTGAAATGACCACATTGGAATTTTGCATCAAGATTCGAGACTAAATCGTTGAAATTGCAAAGTTTAAGAGTGGACTTGCTCCCTTACAATAGTTAGGACTAATTGGTAATTTTTCCCGAGTCAATCTCGAATGTCATTGTTTCTCTAGTCACAGGAGAATGAGATGTCCCCATATGAGAGGGAATTGGGTAATTTCTGTTTTTGCTTTTGGCCAATAATAACAAGCTCGGATGCAATAAAAAATGTGTGTTCTTCATGCTTAATGCGCATTACAATGCACAGATGCTTCTAGTTTTGAACAGTTATTTCTCAACACTTTTGCATGCATGAGAGGTACGCCATAGGAGTGTGCAACGGGAACCACCCAAACCGGGAACCAGCCGGATCAGACCAAACCGGCTGGTTCCCATGGTCGGCGGTTCGGTTCCTGGTTCCTAATCTTGGAACCGGCGGCCGGTTGGTCGGTTCCCGGTTCCAAGGTGGGAACCGGACCGAACCGAACCGATTGGACCAAACCAATTTTTTTTATATATAATTTATATACATAGAATTAATAAAAATATATAAACATGATAACTTATTGCAACCAAAATTGCAATTTGAGGTAATAACCTCTTATGTGGTCAAGAGACCGTTAAAACCCTTTTTGTTACTCTTTTATTTATAGAAAAAATCTCTTTATTAGTTTCATCTTCTACTCAACGTGGGATTAAGGCTCAAAGAGACCCACAAGGCACTTTAAGCCTCCGAGAGTCCCACCTTGACTAAACATTCAAAGTGCATAAAAGAGATTGTTTATAAAATCTAAGCCAAGCACAACCTTTAGCCAAATTATTCATGGCCTTCATGGTTAAAGTTAAGTATGAAACACACGAAGTGTGAATCACACAAGTGAAGTTTGAATATTTGCACGTGGAAACATGTATGATTAGTTTTGTTAAATTGCCCAATAACCGAATTGGATTGATTGGTCCGGAGAAAAAAAGTAGAGCCAATTTTGTTGGACTGGACCGGACCGGACCGGAACTGATGGTCCAGTCTAGTTCTTGGTCCTAGGACCAAACGGTCTAGTCCACGGTTCGCAATTTTGGGAACTGGTGCTCCCGGTCCTGTTCCCTGTTCCAAGGTGGAACTAGACCAAACCAGGAACCGATCACCCCTAGTACGCCAAATCCTATAAATTCGAGACTCTCAGCTTATTGTATATCACAAAGCTCTTTCTCTCATTTGACCAAAACAAGCTAGGCCCAAATGGCCAACATCAATGAAAATGTTGTATGGACACTTAAGTCTAATATTGAACACCATAAAATTGCTCCAACCATGCGTCCACATAAGTCCAATATTTGTTGCCCAATTTAATGAGTGCTTAACTATCATACCCATCGTAAATTGCTCCGAGCACACAATTCTCTGAAGATAGATATGGATCCTAGCGCAAGTTAACTTTATGAACCCATAAATAAAAGCCGTGAGGACAAGGAGAGTCACAAACCATCCGTCACTAGAGCCACAACATCTTCTATTATAGCGCACACTTGATTGCACGTCATAAGTCTTATTATCATCTATCCAATCGTACAAATTATGCCTATTGTGACAATTTTTTATTGTTGGAATCATCAATAATGTGATTTATTTTCACGAAAGAATGGGATGTGATTTGTTTCCTTACACTCAGTATGATCCCTAGTGGAAGAATGGCAAACATGCGGGGCTATTATTGCACAATTATCGGTCAATCGATCCTAACTTCTTCAAAATATTATCCATAATGTTTCTTGAAAGGCATGCCCAATCTACTTCTTGGATACTCGTTTAAACCATTGCTCAATGGAAGCCAATTAAGCCATGGACTAGACTGCCAAGGTCCACCAATTAGGAATTTTTCCTTCCAATTGGCTATAAATACCAGTCCAAACTCTTTGAGAACTTTCATGTATCAACTTTTATCATCAACGCTTGTTATGTTCTGCCTTTGAATGAATGAGATGGGATGTTTAGATGAAGAAAAAAATAATACTCATGTTTCCATGAACAAACGAATCGAAAGAAAAGGATTTTGTAGACTCTTCACTAGCCAAAACAGCACAATCCTACTAGAAGTCGAATTCCTTACTTAAGGAAGAGTCTTAACTTAATAAGACCATGACGCATCACTAAAAAATACAGCTTCCTTTTCAAGTGATCATCCAAGTAGAGTGGTAGGTAAAATCCGATCAAAATAAGTACTAATTTTGTTTCGATGTGATATGTTATGACACCTATTTTTATTGAGGCTCTAGATTCACTAAAATAGAAGATGGAGTTTCAGCAACAGAGAGTTTTCCGTGAAACAAAATGATATGTGATGTATTAAGAAACTATAATTCATTTAACATTTACGAAGTATGAAATTCATGTGTCAATGATACCTATTGCCCCCGCCTAGACACCTATATAAAGCATTATTCCGAGGCTGTTTGTGTTACCTCAACCTTTTTAGTCATATTACCGACGGATTATTGTTGTACATACCACTTACATTATTTCAATGGATAATAACTATGACTTAAAGCTCGACAGTATAAGATAATTCCACGATGATTCCATAAAATCGTTATAATTTCAAACTAGCTGCCAATCCACAAGTACACAAGATTAAAGAACGGAATTCTCTATAAATCGAGGTAAGATTTGTGATTACATCATGATATAGATGTAATATTTATATGCTTGCACTGAAAAAAAAAAAAAGGCATACAAAACCTAAATTCAATGTATTACTATATATAATTACAAACAAATATAGAAAATTGTATGAACATACAATATAGGTGCACACATATTATTTGTCACCGAGTTACCTTCCAGATAAAATTAGGAAAGACCGATATTTGAACTTCGAGAGATAGAGGTTACACGTCTCTTGTGCTAATCATTTATGGAAATTAGTGGAAAGAGAAAAATCGACTAGAAAGTTCGAAATGAACCAAAACAATTGCTTCCATGATGACATATTGTCGGTTAAGGGGACATGAAACGGGAAAATTGTCCAATTGTTGTTCAACCTATTGTATAGACATTAATTTAGTTTCAAACTCTTCAAATTTGTTAATTAGTCTTTTGCACGAAGTTCTAAGATAATCATTTTGATCAATTTTAACTGAAAATCACTATTGTGGTGGTCTAATTAGGGGTGATCATTTTTAGAGTGGGTATATTCTAGACTTGGAACCTATAACCTACCATATTAAAATTGATTTACAATTTTTGGAACTTGAAGCCTATCTTATTTTTCCAGTCTGGTTCTAGGGTCTACTCGAGAACCTCTATTTTTTTTTGTCCCTTTTTTGTTTTTTTTTGGTAGCAAAATTATATGGTGAGTGAGGAGGAGTGTAAATTCGAGAGAGAGAGAGAGAGAGAGAGAGAGAGAGAGAGAGAGAGAGAGAGAGAGAGAGAGGAAGGAGGGAGGGGGAGGGAGGGGTAAAATGTCCAAGTGAGGTTGGAGAAAATAAAGAAAGAGAGAGAGATAGAAAAAATGCTAAGAGAAAATAAAGGTTTTTAGTTTTTGTGAAACCAGTTCCAAATTTCGTCTAACTGATTTGGTTCTCGGGTGTTTCATCACTCGAAAATGGGAACTAGACCGGTTCCAATGGGAACTTGTAATTGGACTAGTTCTCAAGGTGGTCTAATTTGGTTCATGAGTATAATCGATCCAGTTGCATAGACCCAAATCTAGTTATCGCCGCCTGTCCTACATATCACACATCCCTCAGTGATTTTCACATCAACATGATATTAGAGCCACTCCTTGGGCGCCCACCTTCTAGTACTTTATAATTAGGGCCACGGTCCCTTGATGGTGCCATGAGGCTGTGTCCTCGGGATTGTTCTACGAGACCGTAGAATTATGAAGCGATGAAGGATGATGCGGGCAAAAGTCCCACCTTCGGAAATGAAGGAGATTTTTAGGCTTAGAATGGGTTGAGTTCTTTCTATTGGCAAGCTAACTTTTTGGGATGAGTTCTTCCACTCCTTGTAACCCCTTATAACGCATGAAGTCTCCCACATAACGTACTATAAGTTGTATAATGATTTTTGGGAAAATGTCACAAATGGTCCCTATACTATTACCTAATGTGCAATTTGGTCCCTGAACTTTCGATCGGCTCAATTTGGTCCCTAAACTATTGATAAATATCCGATTTGGTCCCTGAACTTTTAATCGGCTCAATTTGGTCCCTAAACTATTTGATAAATGTCTGATTTGGTCCCTGAACTTTCGATCGGCTCAATTTGGTCCCTAAATTATTGATAAATATTCGATTTAGTCCTTAGTTACTGTTTTTCCTTTTTTATTTTTTAAATAATTTTTTAATTTTTAATTTTTAATTTTTAATTTTTAAATTTTTTTTTTTTTTTTTTTTTTTTGCTTATTCTCTCTTCCCTCCTCCGGCTCCAGCGGAGGGAAGCCGGCTCTGGTGAGGGCGGCCCTCGCAGATCTGGCGAGGGCTGCGAGGGAGCCCCTCGCTCGACGCTGGCAAGGGGTGCTCCTCGCCCGACGCCGACAAGGGGCTCCCTCGCAGCCCGGCGTCGGGCAAGGGAGCCCCTCGCAGCCTGGCGTCGGGCGAGGGGTTCACTCGCCAGATCTGCGAGGGAGCCCCTCGCCCGACACCAGCAAGGGGCTCCCTCGCCCAACGCCGGGAAGGGGCTCCCTTGCCAGATCTGCGAGGGAGCCCCTCGCTCGATGCCGGCGAGAGCCGCCCTCGCCTGCGTCCAACGAGGGCGACCCTCGCCGGAGCCGGCAGAGGAAGAGAGAATAAGCAAAAAAATTTAAATTTTTAAAATTTTAAAATTTAAAATTAAAAAATGAAAAAAATTTAAAAATAAAAAATAAAAAAGGAAAAACAGTAACTAAGGACTAAATCGAATATTTATCAATAATTTAGGGACCAAATCAGACATTTATTAAATAGTTCAGGGACCAAATTGAGCCGATTGAAAGTTCAGGGACCAAATTGCACATTAGGTAATAGTATAGGGACCATTTGTGACATTTTCCCATGATTTTTCTATCTTGTTTATACTTCCTAGTCTTACTCCAGGAAGAAACCAATTATAGGATTTCAAGTTTGATCTTTTCCCCTTTATTTCTACATGCCATTGTTCTTGGAAAACATTCTTTTCTTATGAACAGGGTATGTTTCTAAAAACCATTTTCTTTGTCCCTCAATTTTTTTTTTTTCCTCAAATGGGCAATCTTCTTGAAACTTTTATGGTCTATCTTGATGAAAATGTCAAAATTTAGGGGCAATGATATAAATGGTCAATGAATTTTTGCTTAATGGTTAATATAGTACATGGACTTCAATTTTTCAAAAACGGTCCATAAACTTTATTTCAATGTGCAATTTGATCCTCAAAAATATAATTTGTGCAATATGGTTCTTGAATTTTTCACACGTATTCAATTTAATTCTAATGTATAACATTGAATATTTTTATATAGTTTAGGGATTAAATTGAACATACACTAAAAGTTCATGGATCATATCAAACAATTAAAAAGTTCAAGGACGACATTCCGTATAGGACTAAAGTTCAGGGACTACATTAAATAAATTAAAAATTCAAGAGCTACATTACACATTGAGCCAAAATTTACAAATCCTTTGTGTCATTTCCCCAAATGTTTAATGGGGAGTCTGAAAATGTAAGTGAGCTTGGTCTTAGGGTATCCTACCTTTGTTAGGATTGCATAGTTGATGGTTCCATTTATGGCAATAGATGATCAATTCTATAAGTAGATGTATTACTTGGTCTTCTGTTTTCGGAATTCACTTAGAAACTAATCTCTCATGATTTGTTTCTGAGATAGATGAGCATGATGATGGGATTGCACATATGCTAATTTAATAATGAACATTTTCATTTTGTCAATTTAGTTCTAAATTTTTGTGCGGAATTTTAATGTAGTTCTTTTGATCAATTTTCATTGAAAATCACTAATGTGGTAGTTAAGTCATTGCTAGTTTTCCTATGTGGCACACCATCACATTAGCAATTTCTAAAGAAAATTGATTGGAAGGACTACATTATAATTTTGTGCAAAGATTTATGATTAAATTTGCAAAAATAAAAAAATTTAGGATTGAATTGACATCAATGCAATAGATTTAGGAATTATTGAACAATTTTCCCATATGATGACCTAAATGGTATTATTATATGAAATTCTTGGAGGTGAATTCTCCTCATTCAATTCTACAATGTTCAACTTCATCAATCGACTCTTATTGAACTTAATTTCTATTTCTCCATCTTCAATATTCAATAATCTTTTTAACTTCTCGAGTTTTTTTTTTTTTTTAAATAGGTCTTTGAACCTTTTCTCATCGGAAAATCTCTTTCTTTGATGGTCCGTTATTGAAACGGTAAAATTGGATAGTCTTAAATCATGTAGGTCCATCACACAACGTGGATTCTTGCAATTCCTAATAAAGGATCTGTGAACTTATTATGCCCAATCTCTTAACTATATAATAGCAGAAGTGTGTAGTCCAATCCTTGCTAGGGTAAAAATGTATTCTGAAAATTAGAGGCAAACAAATAAAGAATGAAAAATTGTCCTTTCCAAGAAAATATCGCTTTGATGGCAATTCTGTAAATATGTAGAGCTGTGAAGGATAAAAGATAACTAAAACATAGTTTTTGAAAGGGGCCGACATGAGCCAAATTGGCCCTGAGTGCAAAAGTTTGCGCCTTCAATTGTCGTTCCTACTGGTCGGGACTAAAACCGTTCCAAAGGTATAGCATAGTATTTTCTTTTTATCTTTATCGTAATTTTGTGACTAAAAGATTTTTAGATGCTGTTGAAGCATGGGAAAATATTGGGTGGTCCGGGACCTCCACGTCAGCGTGATCCCCAGCCACTCACGAGATGCCATGAGGAGGAGTGGGCCCCACTTGGTGTCTTCTGTCTGTCTTCTGTCTCTCTCTCATTCACGCACGCAAAATCTTCTCCTTTTCCCCCTACCACTTCTTTAAGATCCCACTTGCTCCCAGACAGAACGAATTGAGAATTGAGATTCAACGAGGAAGAAATCCCAAGTTTCAAACCTTCCCATGCTTCATCGTTTGGCACAAGCGATGTTCAAGTTACAAAGAAAGAAGGTCCAGAACCGAACCCTTCAGGTTGGAAGGACTAACTCATTTTCTGATGATGAACACTGGAACTAAAGAAACGAGAGATAGAAAAGACCATTTAGGTCTGAAAAACTGTTTTAATACACGGAAACGGTTCATTAATCAAACAACATTTTTTACAAACCGGGTATGAATGAATTACAATATAGTCACGAGTCAAAGTTTCTACAATGTTGACGGGGACACCGGAATGACGAGAAAAAGGAAATGCAGAAACCCGACAAACTCTTCGCAAGTTACATTGCCAAGAAAAGAATACATTAGGTATACGTATTATGGATGGTAATATGTAGCCCGAGCTTGGTGCGCCATTTACGCGGTGGCGGCGGTATCAGAACATCATGAATGAACAATCAGAGAGAGAGAAGTGGAATCATAGAGAGAAGTAAGAAATGCAGGCAAAAACCTTATTTCAATGCCAGAGTTTTTTGCTTGAGCTGAGCAGTGGGAAGCATATACGTCTGAGCGGTGAAATAAAATTTGGCACTGAATAGAAAGAATCACAGGGAGCTCAGGTTGCCTCCACGGATAAGATCTCGAGTTCAGCCCACCAAAGGGGAGAGAGTCTCGGGGTCGCTTGGTCTGGCGAAATAGCAATCACATCTCTCAATCTTGCTGTGATCTCCCTTATCGAAGGCCTCCGCCTCGGATCTGGTTTGATGCAATCAATGATGATCTCGCAGATGATGTCGAGCTCATTGTTCTTGAAGTTCTTGAGAGTAGGGTCAATGAGGCAGCCTGTGCTCTTCTTATCATACAAGTACTGAGAGGCCTGCCGAATTCATTGATCATATTATGACAGTGAAAAACAATAAATATTCGATTAGAGCACTAGCTTTCCTCACCACCCTCTGATTGTAGAGCAATCACCAACTTACCCAGTCAACAAGAGGTCCTTGTTCATCTGAAAAAGGGAGCTTTCCTGAAATAATTTCGAGCAGCATCACCCCGAAATTATAGACATCTGTCTCCGGATCGGCATGAGGTGGCAATTCAGAATGTTCCGACTTATCTTCATCAGCATTCTTCCTCTTCGATAGAAATCCTGACCAGATGGTCTCTGCAACCTGAGATACGACACGTTAGAGAAGTGAATGGAAATGCAATACAGCAAAAAAGAGAAAAATGGAAATGTATTGACATTTTATGGTGTGAAATTTTACCTTAGCAGCATAGTCATCTGTCA
This sequence comes from Eucalyptus caleyi, assembly GCA_014182885.2. NCBI lineage: Eukaryota > Viridiplantae > Streptophyta > Magnoliopsida > Myrtales > Myrtaceae > Eucalyptus > Eucalyptus caleyi. The sequence continues at coordinate 41,884,881 of CM024470.2, forward strand.
AGTATATTGATGATGTAGAAAGACCGGAATGTGCCATGGGTGGATTCAGATCGTGATGCATGTACTGGAGGCAGTAAGCAATTCCCATGATGATCCTCACCCTTGTGGTCCAGTCCAGATGTTCTGCTTCTTTAACTAAAAGCCACAAGGAAAGGGAAAATGTAGTTCAGCTTTTCAAATTCCCTCTTGTAACCGACTAATTCAGACGGCTTTTGAAGTTTACCATGGAGATGCTCGAAAAGTAGACCGTTTGGAGTATACTCGAACACCATCATCCTAGTGAATGGTTCCTCCTCCTCACAATAGCCAATGAGGTTGACAAAGTTCTTATGATTTACCCGCGACAGCATATCAATCTACAAAGATTTCAAACATTTAGAAAGTTAGGAAAGAAAAGCAGGACAAGCGTGATGCATTGGAATAACCAGTGATTAGACAGTTTCGATCAACTAGGTGTCAAGTGATCAATGACCGCAGCCGGGGAAAGAGCGCACCTTTTTCCGGTAAGCTTTCTCTACACTTGCTGACCAGTCTTTGGAAGAAATTGCAGTGGGCTCGGTAACAGCAATCTCAACCCCACTGGATAATGTTCCCTTATACACAGTGCATCCATTACTTGAGCTGACGATATTGCTAAAGTCCTCGCAAGCAGCTTCCAGCTCCGACCGATTCAATTTGGGGACCCCTGCATTTCATCATAAAGGGGTTCAATTCTTCGAATGAGGACATTTAGAAGCCTGTTTAAGGCATTGGTTGCCGCATAGCAACACCCATCACATTGATATGGGTCAGTATAGAAAAGGGAAAGACTGGTTTCTAAGTTTGCATCGTGTCTTGTGTGATAACATTAAAAATCAATCCAGAAGAAAACCAAAGATGTCGAAACACTTATCATATTTCATAATGGATTCACCTGTAATAAATGCTTTCTGCAACTGGCCACTCAATCCAGTCTTCCATGGACCGATGGTTGCCACTCCTTGTTTTCGGCAGAAGATGAACATGGAGGTGACAATGATGAGCAAGACGGCCACACTAGGAACGATAATGATGATATATCTCCGTGCTTCTTCAGATAGTCCACTGGGTGAGGAATCTGAATTAGTAGTTTGGGAGGACGCATCGTTAGGCTTGGGTGAATTCTGAGAGGGAGGGCTCGCAAGTAAAGGCGGTGGGGCCGGTGGTGCAGCAGATCGTTTCTTCTTTCCATCTGGTACAGCTGGGAAGGACCCGCTACTCCGGGTAATAGGAACAGTCGTGATCTCCGAAGGGAGAGAACCAGCATCAACAGGGGCAGCAGCAAGATTACTCGACTGTCCAAGTAACTTCCGGCGTGATGAAAATCCATTCTGTGTGTTTAGGAGCATTTCTGGCTCTGCGGTGCCTGTACAAATAAATAAGACAAATTGCATTTTCTGAACTGCAGAGATATATGTCTAATGCCAGATTTAGTTAGTCTCTACTCACCAGCAATATCATCACGCAAATTGCCTCCAGGGCCGTATGGGGAGTCCTTAGCAAACCTGAAACTTCTAAAAAGAGCTAAAAAATTATGTTACTGAAGCAAGACGATGAAATTGCTTAACCCTAACAAAACGAGCGAAATACATACTGTGGGAATCCAAAGATGTTGAGGTAACGTGAAAAAGCTCCTTTCATTGGGAAAAAGAGTGAACCTGCCTTGTGCAGATGTTTCCACCTGCTCTGCCAAATGCTGCCCAATATGTGGATTAAAAGAACAAAAAGAGGACATAAACCTAGAAGATGACTTAGAACTGAAACTCAGAGCAAATGACGGAAAGAAAGGCATTGTTAGATGTGGTTACTAGTTTCTTACCGGAGTCCAACTTTTCTATTCAGGCATCCTTTTCCAGCGGTCATGTCGAATGTGAAGTTTTCATCGGACTGCATCTTAGAAAGAACATTTAGCTCCTCAAGCTGCATCTGACAGTTCTCTCAAGTTTGTTGCCGCCAAGCAACCTACCATAAAAAACAGAAGCCGGTGACAAATATTAACACCAGTCAAATTGCTAGGAATCAGATAGTATGAGGCTACACTTACAAGAATCTCAGAGACACCATCTTGGTTATTTCAGCTGGAATTGTTCCAGTCAAATTATTCCCCCTCAAGTCCAATAACTCCAGCTTTGTCAGGTCTCCAATTTCTCCAGGGATGGCACCAGAGAAGTGATTCTGGTAGAGTATTCTGAATGCAAGCAGGAAAAAAAAAACATAAAACAAGAAATGTAGAGAGAGAGAGAGAGAGAGAGTTAATAGGAAATAAAAGCTTTCCACCTAGTGTCTGCTATCTGTCTATGTCTACATTCATTCCAGCTTGGACCAAAATGGTGGCAAGAAAGTGAAAACTACATTAAGTTCTCCACTTATTTCTTTTTATCGAACACAAACTCATCAAACTGTATGAAAAGAAAATGCAATTCGAATCTCAAGCAGCTTTGGATGGAAAAAGTGCGACATCCCCCAAGTAATCCTAAAAAGTACCAGAAAACTAGGTACATGGACATGTTACAACACCTGGAACCAACAAACTTAGGGTCTGTCAGGAGTACAGAGGATCATCCTTAAATTCACCAGAGATTGCAGACTTATGTATCAGTTATGAAAATAACAATGAAACTGTCAACTTCCTAACACTTCATTTCAGGCAAAAACTCCCAGCAAATGCAACTTTTGTTTTTAGATAAAAGTGCCAGGTGATCTACTGCAGTTTTCTCCCCAATTAACCAGAAGTCAACCTACGGCAGACAGAATGTAACTGAATTTTGCTAGGACGTGTAATTTACAGTAATGCCATGCAGTATGATCTCCTCAACTGCAAAGACATGGAAATGTCCTCCTTACAGGGATCGTAATTGACTAATCTTTCCAAGCTCCGGCGCCAGCAGTCCTTCCAAAGAAAACCCAGTCAGGTCCCTGCAATGGTTGAGCTGAATGAGAGAGAGTTCGCGATTGGTTCAGCTTGTTCAATCTTTCAAATCATTGAGATCGTATGCTGCAAGAAGACAAGCTTGAATTGCCCCAAACTTGATTGAAAACTGAATCACAAGGGGTGACTTACAGCTTTTGAACTTCACCATCCACACAATGAATGCCCAACCACTCGCACGGATCATCATCCTCGACACTCCAATTTGCAAGAGCCCCATATGGATCGAGATCCACTTTGTCACGGAATTTCAACAGAGCAAGTCCTGCATTTTCAATCAAAAACAGGAGTGATGTGATAAAAGGAGAGGGAGGAAATTCACTCGAAGCACGTCATCTGTTCAGAATCCAACGAGAACCACTAAAAATACTAAGTGGAACTCCTCAAACTAGTTCTCATCAAGCTGGAGCGGACCTAGCTCTGAATATGAAAGTTATCCTTTTTCCTTCAACCAAAAATTGTAGTATTGCAAGAATTATGACATCCACTTCTCTGCTCACGTAACAAAAATCTTCAGGAATAGCTACACATGGATGCAACATTTCGAACTTTTCTGGTACAATTCTAAGGAACGTACAATCTTGATTTGGATAGAAATATAACACGAAAAACGACAATCACCTTCAGAATTGAGAGACTGACAATGCCAAATTTGCAGACCAAGGATCAAGAAAAGCAGATAACAAGGGAGCTGGAATCCAAGTGGGTTCCATCTTGCCCCCATCGCTTGATGTACCGACTGCCGCAATGTTGGCTATGCAATCTCGCCAGGTTTTCTTCAACGAGGAGAAAAAAAGTTGAAGAGAAAAACACCTCCTTCTATAATTTTTTTCTTATACATTCCACCACCATCTACAGATTTACAAAACTACGCTTCTAAGAAATGCAATAACGTGAAAGCTTCCCCTCCATCATCGCATCAGGGTCCCTCATCTTTGTACTCTGTAAAATTCTGCTACAAAACCCCTTTAGGAGAAAATCGCATGAACCTCTTCAGAGCTCGCAAATCTGCAAAAATGCAAGCAGCATGCAAAAAAAAAAAGGGAAGAACAAGAATACCCTCATGAGCAAGCGATCCGAAAAATAAAGCAGAGCGAATCCGAGCATAAAGAAATGCCGAAAGGGTGTCCGAGCACTCAACCTTTTCGCAGCTGCTGTGCTGTTTTCCTTGATACGAGGAGTGGAGATATGGTTTTGGAATGATACGACTATGCAACAACAAAAGCTCGGAGGAAAAAAGGAAAACGAATTCTTTAGTGAGGAAAATTATAAACGTCAAGAAATGGAGGTAGAGGGTGAAGGTTGAAGGGGGAGATGAGATGAGATGAATCCCAAAAGGCAGTATCTGGAAAAAAAGAGAAGCACGATAACAAGTGCTTGAAAATTCTTAATGGAAGGGTCGAAATGGGATTGGTAATGGCGATGAAGAAGACGATAGAATTCAAAGGAAATTTTATTTTAAATCCTTTGAGTTTTTTCCTTTCGATCACTGCCCTTCTCGTTCTTTCGCAGGACGGTGATGATCTCAGAGGACACCGTCGTCGTCGACCATCTTTCTGGCGTGGTCTCTCTCTCTCAAAGGATGGTTTTCCGCTCAGCTTCTTTTCTTTATTTTGCCATCTCCCTCCCTCCCCCCTCTCTCCCTCTCTCTCTCTTCCTCTCTCTCTCTCTAACTTCTCACCAACCAAACCGGCCACCCCCACAAAAAAGTATGTAATAAGCTGTTGCTGCATGTTTGCCATCTCGTGGGTCCTGACGGCTGCTGACAATGGAATTACATTCTTTCGTTATCATTATTTTCCTTTTGCATTTTTTCCACATCGTTCTAGTTTATTTGGTTGCTCGTCTATAGAGAGAGAAAGGGAGAGAGAGAGAGAGAGAGAGAGAGTAACTGTCAGAGGTGGCGGTTGACGGGATTGAGTGGTGTTGAGGCCCCCCACTTCCGCTGCTGTCGGACGCGTTTCTCTCTTTCTCTCTCTCTCTAACATTTTCGAGCGTGCCTCCCTCTTTGTCTCCCCTCACCAGTTTTTTTTTTCCCCTTTTCCTCTCCTTTTTAAAAGGAAAGGAAACACGGGATTCATTAGAAAACAGCAGCATTCGTGGCATGACTATGATTAAATAAGGAACTAATAATGTCTGCTTAAAGAAACTTTCGGAGCTAGTCAAAGTGGGGGGCAAGAAGGCAATCGACACGACCACTTTCTCTCGATGTTTTTCATGAAAGATTCCGAATCGATTGTGAAATGTTCGAGATTGCGAAGAGGTTGTCAGTCAGCATCCCTGTTGGTTGAGGGAGGGGAGCTTGTGCGATAGCCTCGTGAGGTGATGGAGGTCGAAAGCTCATCATCTACCAAAGTGAGATGCGGACGCTATATCTGCAAGTTGAGTACAAACTGATAATCTCACCTAGACCTGTTAAACGGGTGGGTCGGGCCGGTTTGGGTCGAGTCATAAATGGTCCGACCCAAATCGACCTATTTAACCTGTTTATAACCCATTTATTACAAGACAAAATTTTAGACCCATACCCGACCCGATCCATATTCAATCTATACCCGACCGTTTAACTAAATTTAATAAAGTTTATTATATATATATTAGTTTTTAAAAAATAGTATTGCTTAAATAGTTTTATACAACATAAATTTAATGGATAATTTTTATAATTTTTAAAAAATTGAATTTTAATTTTTTTTTAATTTTTAAAAATTATTTTTTAATTATGTTTTTAATTTTTAGATATAATTTTCTTTTTTCTTGGCAGGCCGCCGGCGATCGGCCGTGGCGAGCCTCGAGCTTGCTGGACGTCGGTGAGCTCGAGGCTCGCCAAATCAGCGAGGCTTGAGCCTCGCCTGATGCGGCGAGCTCGAGGCTCGCTTGACGCTGGCGAGTTCAAGTCTCGCCAGATTGGCAGGGTTCGAGCCTTGTTAGGCGTCGGTGAGGCCTCCGCCTCACCAGATCCGACGAGCTCGAGCTCGCCTGACGCCGATGAGCTCGAGGCTCGCCTGGCCGGTTGCCGGCCATCGCCGTGCCGGCGATCGGAAGGAGGAAGGAGAAAGAAAAGAAAAAAAGAAAGAAAAAAAGGAAAGAAAAATAAAATAAAAATTTGTAATTTCGATTTTTATAAAAATATATTTTTTGGAAAGTTAAAGAGAAAAGAAAGAAATTATAAGCTTTTGGTTAAAAATGGGTTCTTAATCCAATCCATTTAAGACCCACTTAAGACCTATTTAAAACCTACATATCTTAAGCTTTTAGTTATGAAACCCATTTAACTACTATTATCTAAAAACAAGTGACCCATATATAACCCATTTATGATTTAAATGGGTCATATATGGGTTTAAGACCCATTTTAACACCTCTAATCTCACCTCACGCCAATGCATTAGTTCATTTCACCGCCATGTGTCGTAGCATATAGAGGTGAGCAAAATAATCAGATGGAATTGAGAACCCCTGAATCGGACTGAATTAACTTGTTTTGGGTGGTTCTTGTGAGAATTGGTCCAAGTTGCTGGTTTCAAGTATGGACCTCAACCACCTAGACCAGCTCGAAATAAATATATTTTTAAATTCTTATGTTTCATAATACCAATTAGAGTACCTACCGAGCTTCTAAGTTGGCCGGCGCCTTCCAACCTTCAGCTGGTGGTTCTGGCAATGGTCTCGTAGTCCCCACACCTCCAGACTGGCACTACCGCACCATTGCCACACTCGAGCTATTTTTTGTAGGTTTTTCCGATGATTTCCGGTAATTAACAGCGCCTAGACTTCTTTGCCCAGCATTAGCACGAGTCCAAGCGTCGTTGCTGTAAACTCCAGTCCTCGGCAGCAATCCCGATGAGTTCCTTGCACGTTCCAAAGCACTGCAATGCTTTAACAGATCCATGTGGTGGTCTTGGTCTTTGCCGTCGCATGTCATTGCCCTTTTGCTTTAGAGAGGTTTTGCCTTCCGAGATTGTTCTGCCCATACACCGACACCTTTAATTGGAGTTACTAATGCCTATTTTCTCCATCATCGCCAATTTACAATGCAGGGCGGAGTTTGCTAGACCCAACCGACAACCGGCCCAATCTGTGGGTTGTTCTCGATTTTAGGGTAGAGACCAACTTATAGTGAAATCAATCACCTCTAATAGCATTGACTTAGCCTCGGTTCGTCAAAATCATGAGCTTCCTAATTGACAATCATGTTGCATTTTGTGTATGCTCACGCTAAATTTTTTAATGTCGCACCACATTACGATTCTTCATTATAATTAAGCATAAATGTCATGAATTATAAACTTTCGATTCACAGCGTTATGATATTTCTTTGTCATCATTAGTGCAAAGCATTGTATCTCATAATATCTGGATTTTGTGTGAATTGCTGAATGGGGTCATCCGTCTTTTAAGTTGTTTATCCCAAAGGGGTGGCGAGCGGATCCGTGGTACTTCCATGTCATTAAAGCTTGCTACTTGGACATCAGCAAAATTACCTACATTATCTTGACATCAATTTAGAATTCGGCAAGCTATTACCATATCCCGCATTTAGCTTCTATTCAAGACAAGATAACACTAAATATTAGATAAATATAGTCTGGATAAAAATATTTTTCGTGAGGGCTAGGATAAAAGTGGATACGATTATTTATTTATTTATATAGTATAAAAGCTAATTTTCTCTAATAATAAACTTTTAAAGTTGGTAAAATAAAAATAAAAATAAAAATAAAAATAAAATATAAATAATATTTCAATTATAATATGAAAAGAAAATTCAAAATAACAAAACAAAAATTTAAAAAAATCTGCATTCTTATGTATTCCTGTTTTTATTAAAATATTTGAATTTATTTCTATCCCATAATATCTATTTTACAAATATATGTATTTATTATTATATTTATTATATATTTCAGGTATATTAGTGTAGTTTGTTATTTAGCAAAAAAATTAATGAATGATGAAAGGGATTTAAAAAAGGAATAAAATAGAGTGGGGAAAGTAAATAAAAATGAGATAGAAGAATAGGATTTTAAATGAATGAATTCAAATTAGAAAAATATTTTTTAATTCTCGAAGAACGTGGGTAAAGAGCTTTGAAAAAAAAAAAAAAAAAAAAAAAACGTATCCTCTTATTCTTTTCTCCTCCTCAACTCTAGTTCACATTATAATTTTACAATTTCTCTATAACTTTTTGATTTACATTGAAGCTTTACGAAAATGACAAGAAAATCAAAACTCCTTTTCATTCATAGCTCTCTAGTTCATGTTGAAATTTGATGGAAGTGGTGAGAAAGTCAAAACTCTCTATTTTTCAAAATCACAAAAGTGGATGATTATGTTTTTTTTCTCTTACAAGATTTGGCATTTGTTGGCCGATCAAACTTTGTTTGTCGTTGTGGCCCATTATTTTGCTTGTCATGGTCAAACTTGTGACTATGGAATGCTGTAATGAGCTCTTTCATTATTGAAGTTTAGATCCTACAATAATCATTGATTGATTGTTGGAGGTTGTCTCCATTTGTGTATTTGTGATTTCCTTTGTAGTGAAATGTGAGAGATTCTCACCATCTTTTTTTTTGTATTGTCGAGTTCATTTACATTGATATGTAGTTTCCACCGAATGATGGACTTAATAAGATATAAAATATTTGGCTTTATTAATACAATTTATCAAATAATGCATATGATATAACAAAATTTTGAAGTTTATATTAAATCCTATGCAATTCAATATTGACTAAAAATTTAGACTATCAAGTCCAATCTTAGAGCTGCTCAAAAAATAAAAATAAAAATGCAACCTTAGATCTTTAGTATGCTTTATATATGTTATATATCTTAACATGATCTTGATAATTTGTTCTTTTAATAAAAAAACGCATCTTTCACACTTATGGTAAATTAACGGAAAGTACTTGTATTTTTAGAGTAAAACACATTACACGTGAACAGACACATATGTCGTATAACATGTCGGTTATCATTGACAGACCACAAATGTAGCAAGCCGTGCTTGGGCCATGCCTCATTTTGGGCTTGGGCCTGTCAAGGCAATGGCCCCTAATTGGCCAGCCCAGGCTCAATAAAATTCTTTTGTCCTCGATTGAACTTGACTACTGGACTTGATCTTTTAGAATATGAGTGACTATGGGTTCTGGGTAGAATCGGGAACTGAAACAATTTTTAGGGTCGGTTAGGTTTAATTCCTGGTTATCCGTCGCTTAGGTTTGATTCTCGGTTCCAAAACGGTTCCAAATTTTTTGGAACCGGTACCGTGCGTTTTAGTTCCTAGACTGGAAATCGGAAACTGAAGAACCGGAGATTTTGTGTGTTCTTGCGTGCTGTCCAGAGGTGCTCCAAGTGTGCGAAGGCGTGCCGCTGCGTGTGGGCTGTGTGCACAGGTGGGGTTAAGCGACATAAACGAGGCTGACTTCATTAAAATCTTAATGCAACTTGAAATATGCATACTGAATTAACTGGTTGGAGTGAAAATGGAGCCACCTTTGTTTGTTGTTTGCTACCTTATCAGCAGTTTTACTGTCAATTATGGGAAAAGTGTTATGGGTTAGTTCACCCTTTGAAGATCGTACAGTTTTCTAACCCTCATTTAAATTTTACCGGTTGATCTTGCAAGACACAACCTTAATATGGTAATAGATCAACAATATCCTCAACATTTCGATAATCAAGCGGGAATATTAGCCATATTAATATAATATGTTATTTCAGATTGTTATTAATTTTTTTCTCTATATCACAATCGACAAAAAGAAAATGATGCCGAATTTTACCTCTGTGACACCGCCTTCGATGATAGTGAATTATCTCTAAGGAGAAATAGATGTTTGAATGTTTATGTATGGAGGTTTGTTTTGCCATTTTGTAAATATTTGATCTTTATTTTGAAATTTTTAATTATATTATGTTATTTGAAATTTCTAATTATCTTATGTTATTGTTATGTTTATGTGAAGTTGATGTATCCAAGATAACATATCAATGGAGTTGGAGGGATATGATGAGATGAGTTCGATCCCAAAATTGGAATCGTTGGGCCATGGAGGTGAAGAAGAGCCATCAATGAGTGCGACAAACAAGGCAAAAAATATGGTCACAACTTTGAGAATATAGTTGTTCACTCATTGTCTTTTGTTTGTAATTTAGAATTTGAATGTGAGCAAAAAAATTTGTGAAGTTTATTTAATTAGCTTGTCAACATCTTCATGAAACTACTTACCATGTGTTCAATGAAATCCATAAACCAAGTCTATGTGAGTTTGTCTCTAGCTAGTTTCCTAATAAATTCTGGAATTGATCTTTGAACCATAGATTTGGTTCTAAAGTATGTAAAGTAGGTTTTGAGTTATATAAATTGGGAACGGTCCTAACATGTACATTTCAAATTTTAGATGAGACCTAAATTAACCCTGAAATTGCTCGCCCCTATCTTGGAATTCTTAGTCAAGCCACACGGCCCAATAGATCCAATGGCCAGTTGTCTAACTGTGGGGCCCTATAACAATTTCAAACGCTCTTGCTCTTTAAATTGTTCGTCAAATTCATTTATTTCTTTCTCCTTAAAACATTTAATCACATTCTAAATATTGCAATGGAAAACAAATAACAACAATATTGTTCAATCATCCCCACTCAATTTGGACTTTATTTAACAATTGTTGTGAAACTCTTTTAGTGAGTACCATGACAACAATGTATCCTTGTCAACTCTATCCCAACAAGCTGAGACCGTTGACGACGAGACACCATAACCCGATGATTAGAAGGAATATTAGGGAAGAACCACGAACGCTAGGTTTCGCTAAAACACTTCTCTAGACAATACCCTACTAGCAAAGAAAACCCTGAAGCAATTGTGGCACCGCTGTTGCAGAGAAAAACATCAATTATTCTGAAGATATTCAGGCTTGAAATCGATGCCAATTGTGTCAAGGCAGCCGTTTGCATGATATCTAATACTTTATTAAAAGGCAACTCGAGTGGGACGAGCTATTTGAGGAGGCACCAATGCGGATATGAGGAAGAGATGTCCAAAGTCGGGGGATCTCTTTGTTGGAATCAAAAAGTAATGGCAATTTTGGAAATTTGGAACAAGGCACAAGTTGGAGGGAGAAATAATTCTTAGAATACTTTTCTAGTGGCCTTTGCCAATCCACGACCCTTACCCTCTATCTTTATATAATAGCAGAGGACTCACACTTAAACAGATACATGGAGTCTTCGAAACTCCTTCTTGACAATAAAGTTCACAAAGCTACAAGAAGAAACATCACACAATCAATAAATGCAGACAAACAAGCGTATCAATCAATGGAGACTTTCTTCAAAGACTTTGTTTGCGTTCTTTGTCTTCTTCTTGAGTGGGTCTTCTTCATTAAATGCTTGTAGACTTTTTGTTCTTCAATCTTCACAAACACCAACACACCGATTCGTTTTCTTCTTCTTCATATGCCCACCATAAATCGAGGCCTTTTGTAGAATTATGAAAACAAAATATGGAGCTGAGCAACCAATGTGCTCGAATCTTCAAAAATCAAATTTATATTATTCTAATAGCCTCCCTTAAAATTGGTTCTTGAATTCAACAACGTCGAGTATCATCTTTAATTTTTTGAACAAATTAGCCTTTAACAGTTTCATCAAAATATTTACGATTTGATCTTTTGATAAAAATTAAGCTCAATCTCACCATTTTTGACTTGCTCACGAATATAGTGATACTTGATATCGATGTGTTTGCTCTTGCCATGAAAAAACTAGATTTTTGGCTAATGTAATAGTTGACTTATTGTCACACATAATTTTGGTAGGATCTGTTTGTTCATGTTTCAATTCACACATCATCCTACAAAGCCATATCGCTTGACATGCCATCGAAACTAACGCCATGTATTCTGCTTCAACGGTCGAGAATGCAACAACTTGCTGTTTCTTCGAGGACCAAGAAACTACTCTTGATCCAAGAAATAAAGCATATCCAGAAGTATTCTTTTGAGTGTTAGTGTCACTTGCCCAATCACTGTTTGTGTACCCCACTAGATTGAAATAGTAATTATAAGAATATAAAATTCCATGATCATGAGTTCTATTGACATACCGTAATATTATTTTTGCTGCCTACAAATGTAATGGGCATGGTTTTTCCATGAACATGCTAATAATTCCCACTCCATAGGTAATATCCAGCCTAGTAGAAGCCAAGGGTGCGCATGACAAAATTTTTGGCTAAAAATTGAATTTTTAATTTTTATTCCATGGACGAGTTTTTGAGTAAAGAAACATGTTTGATAATAATTCAAAATTTTTATTTCTAAAATAAAAATTCTTTTGATAATAGAGTAAAGTTTCTATTTTTAGGAGTGGCAATGACTGGCATTCGATGGCTGGAGTCTGACATTCGGCGACTGACGTTCGATGTCCGGTGACCGGTGGGGGCGGCCGAAGACTGAAGTTCAACGTTCGGTGTCCGACGCCAAGTCCGGTGACTGATGGTGGGCGGCCAAAGTCCAGAGTCTGACACTGGAGTCTGACAATCGACAACTGGCATCCAATGTTTGGAGTTCGATGTTTGACGTCCAACATCCAGAGTTCAGTGACAGGAGGCCGGAGGCAAGTGGCTAGCTAAGTAGCACGGACACGTGACACGGACACGCGACACGACATGACACGACACGACACGATACGTCGATATGTCATTTCTTAAAAATAGAGAATTCACACGACACTTATTACATGTTGTATATTAAATGAATATTTTTATTTTTAATTAATTTAATTCAAATTTAGTATTTTTATTTTTTGAAATTATTTTTTAATCTCATTTATTTATTTTTCTAATTAAAAAAAAAAAACATCCCACTAGGGTCCACCCCACTTTCTTCTTTCCGTCGTCCCTCCCCCAAATTTATTTGTCTTTCCCTCCCCACCATCGTCCATTTCCCCCACCCCTTTCCCTCCCCACCACTAATAGATAGGCTGTCCCTATCACTTCCCATCCCCCAAAACACGTGATGACCCATCAAAGTCCTTTTTTTTTTTTAATAATTATTTTTGAGTAACCTATCAAAAACCTAGCTCCTTTACCTCCTCCTCCTTGCTGCTCACGCACGACCCTTCCTCTTCTCCTCCTTTCGATCCTTCTTCTTCCTCATTGCTCGCTGCATGTCGTACGACCCCCTTCCTCTCCTCTTCCTCTTAATCCTTCTCCTCTCCTCCTTGCCGGACGACCGCCTTCGGCCCTTTCTCCCTCGCAGCTACAGCCTTGTCTGATCCATCGCAGCATCACAGTGGCACCCCTTGCCTCAATCTATGCTCTTTCTCTAGCCGTCTCTCGCTGTTGTGGGCTCGCCGTCGCTCGCCGCCTCGTCTTTGCTCCCTCACCATCGCTTCCACCCTCCATCATCTTCCGGACATGCGTGTCCAAACGTGTCGGGCAAAAGTTGACTGCGTGTTCGATCGTGTCCGAGCGTGTCGACATGTCAAACACACTCCAACATGTGTCAGACATGACACGAAAGCACGGATGGTGGCTAGTGGCTGGAGTCTCGTGGCGGGTGGTAGGCGGCTGACATCCGGCGGTTGGTGGTGAGCAGCGGACAGTTGCTGACGAACATCTAGTGGTTGGTGGTGAGTGTTTGGCATCCAATGATTGGCGATGAGCGACCAATGACTGGTGGGCATTTGGCATTTGGCGACCGGCGGTTGGTGACAAGCGGCAGGAGTGCGGTGGTCGGCGGTTGGTGGCCAGGGCCGGTGGCGAGTGGCCAACAACTGGTGGCGGGAGTTCGGCATCCCACGGGTAGCAAGTGGGCGACGGGTGGTGACGAGAGTGAACGATGAAAAAAATTTTGATTTCTCATTTCTGTTCCATAAATAGAAAAGCTAAAAATTTTAACTTATGATTTTTGCTCCAAATCTAATTCTAGAATAGAAATTTGTTCCAAAAATAGAAAAATAAAATTGTGTTACCAAATGGATTTCTATTCCAAACCTATTTCGGGAACAGAAAAATAGAGAAATAGAGAAACAAAAATTTTGTCATGCGCGCCCCAAATATCTCAAACTCCCGACAATGCTTTTAAACTAAGTGGGATTAACCAGTTGACCGATCTCTTCTTTCTTCAGCTCTAATTGTTCCACCATGGGAGTCCAAATTGGTTTGAGCGATTCCATTTTCAATCACTTAAAAATATCATCAGCATATTTTTGCTATGAAATAAATATGCCATCATTTGTTTGCTTCACTTCAAGGCCAAAAAAATAGGACATCAATCCCAAATCCGTCATCTCGAACTGGCTACTTATAGCTTCCTTGAATTCGGTAAACATCTTTCATAAATATCAAGTTATCAACATAAAAGCACATAATTATTATGTCATCGTTAGTATTTGACTTGATATACAATATATGTTCATAACGGCACTTTTGAAAACCATGCTTTAACAAAAACGTTTTGATTCATGTGTACCCAGCATGAGATGCTTGTTTTAGCCCGTACAATGCCTTCTTTAGGTTGCAAACTTGGCTTTCATGCCCTTTCTTCTCATAACCCTATGGTTGCTCTACATAAATTCCTCTTCAAGGAAACCATTAATAAATGTTGATTTCACATCCATTTGATAGATCCTCCAATGATTTTGAGTTGCAAGTGCTAAGATCATCTGAATGGTATCCATTTAGGCCACTGTTGGAAATACTTCAAAATAATCAATACTTGACTTTTGCTTGGCCCTTTACAACTAGTCTGGCTTTGTAACGATCCACTTGACCATTGGGTTTATACTTCATCTTGTACACTTACTTGACACCAATGGGCTTCTTACTAGGAGATAAAGAAGTTAGCACCCATGTGTCATTTTCTCAGTGGAGTAGATTTCTTTATCTATTGCTTGGATCCACTTCTCATCTAGAGCTGCTTTATCATAGGATACTGGGTCACGTTCAATAAATAGACAAAAAATTACCATTATTTCAGTAGTGATTCCTTAATTGTCATTGTCATCATCTCTTGTGACCACATAATCCCTGAAATTTTGCTGGAGTCTCCCGCAATCGCTGTGAACATGTATTGGTGATTTTGAAGTTGCTGTTGGTGAAGAAGATGCACTACTAGTCGAAGATGATGGAGAAGAAGCACCATCTATTGAAGATGATGGAGGCTTTTTTGTATCTCCCTCTGATGGTTCCTCTTTGATGCTAATGCTTTTTTAGTCACCCTTTTGGTTCTAGTCCCAGGTTTCATCTTCTAAAAATTGGACATCCTTGCTGATAATTACATTTTCAATGATTGGGTCATATAGCTTGTAACCCTTAATTGTGTTAGTATAGCTAATGAAGATGCACTTCTTGCTTTTGTCATCCAACTTCTTCCTTCGTTCATATGATATATGGGGATATGCCATGTGTTGGAGGAAACTTCCTTATTTGTTTTGAAGTTAACAAAATGTTTCCTTACATCAAAGTCTGAAGACCGTCAGACTCAAGACTTAAAGTTTGCCCTCATTGACAGTTTTAGATCGACGAAGAAATCTTATTCAAATGCAAGTTTATCTTTAAGGATTTGATCCATTTGGTTGAAGATTATCTCACGACTGGAGATAGTATCTAAATATTTATTATTCGTATTGCAAATAATTCGAGTAATTCGGATCCGTTGATTGGCGAAGTATACTTGGAAGGTTCTACTTATGGAAAACCTAGATCCTGATTGTATGGGCGAGCAAGATTGGTGGACTATCTTCACATTCCTTAAGTAACTTGAGATCTCTCTAATTGATTCTGTCCAATGGGTAGATTGGAGAACTCATTTGGAAGGTGCCAATGGTTATGAATGCATGGAGGAGTATATAAGGAGGATGCTCTAGTTATTCGAGTGTGTGCTTGATAGATAAATTCCAAAGTTTGAAACTCCTTGTTTTTTGCTGATTCATTTGTTGAGCGAAAATTTGTACTCAAAAGAGAGTTTAGACATTTGTGAGACCTTGAGGAAGTGTAACAGAGTCTCTACATTGTGGAATTAAGGATGTGACACTGTAACGACTCTTTTGATTCATAGTGAAATTCAGCCGATGGATTGTCAGTGTGAGAGAGTGGACGTAGGCTTGGATTAAGCTGAACCACTATAAATCATCATGTTTTAAATTCTCTTTCCCTTATCTCTTTACTTAGTTCATAGTCTTATATATATATCATTGCAGATATTCTATATCTTAAGTCTTTCATTGTTGTATGAATTGAATTAAGTTGATGAGTTTTACATAATTCGTTTTTACACCTATTCACCCCCTCTAGGTGTTCATACTAGCTCTTTCAATTGGTATCAGAGCCTGTGTACTCATTTAAATTGAAGTGTTATTACTTCAGAGTTAAAGATCCATGGCTAGTATGTTGGCTCAAGATTTGGTTGAAGGGCAAATAAACACAAAACCACCTTATTTCGATGGAAATGAATACATCATATGGAAAAACAAGATGAAAGCTTTCCTAAGATTGAAAGATCCTCTGGAATGGGATGTGGTAGACAAATGAATCATTCCTAAAACTACAACAGTCTCAGAAACGGGAAAAGAAGCTGTTGAGTCTAGCAAAATGACTCAAGAAGAGATAACTAATAGATAAGCTCTTGATGCAAAAGTAATTTATTCTTTATATTGTGCATTATCTCCTATTGAATATAACATAATATCTTCTTATGAAACAGCTAAAGAAGTCTGGGATAGGCTAAACACACCTATGAAGGAACTAATCGAGTGAAAGAAACTATAATCAATATTCTGCTAGGTCAATATGAAGCCAGGAGAATCTATCAATGACATGTTTAGTCATTTTGCAGAAATCGTGAATGGTCTTGAGTATCAAGGTCAACCAATCTCAGGACCCATGAAGGTTAACAAATTGTTGGAATCACGTAAAGACATTAATAAGGGAGACACAAAGGATCATGCCACTCTCCGCTGAAGAATTGGTTGGCACTCTTTAGTCCTATGAAGTGGAGCAAATTAACAAAGATGAAGATCCCAAAGGTAAAAAATTTTGCTTTAAAATCTAATGATAATTTTGATATTACAAATTCTGAAGACGATATGGACGATGAAGAGCTTGCTCTTATGATAAGAAGGTTCAAAAAACTGAACAAAAAGGGAAGAAGATTCAATTGGAAGAAACAAAACTCTCAAAAGTTTCAAAACAAATCAGCTGAGGACGATGAATCTAATAAAGATGTGATTTGTTTTTTTAATGCAAGAGAAATGGACACATTAGACCCAACTGTTCTTTGGTGAAGAAAAAGAAGGAAAAAGCTGAGAAATATAGAAAGACACTCAAAGCAGAGACTTGGAGTGATACCGAATGCGAAGAGAGTGATGATGATTATGCTAATATTTGTTTAATGGCAAAATCATAATCATATTCAGACTCTGAGAAAGATACAGATTCAGACTCAGATAGTGAAATTGAGGTAAGTGATTTTCACATTCCTATTAAGGTTTCGAAATATATTGATGAACTGTGTCATAGTCTTAAAACCTCTCTTAAGAGGATTTCCAAGCTAAAAAGGGAAAATTCTGCATTGAAGCAATATGAAATTTTATGGAAAGAAAAGTTTGAAAATCTAGATAAATTTTTATTATTTTAGAAGAAAATGTAGAATCTCTTTCAAAAGAAAATACACTTTTGAAAAATGATATTTCAAACATTTCAAAAAGATTTTCCATGGGATATGAAAAATTGGAAAAGATTCTTTCAATACGAAGACTTTACTTTAACAAATTAGGCCTAAGAATGACATCTGAAACTATTCATTTAATTGATTTTTCAAAAGTGAAGGAAAGAATCAAATAAAGACCTACAAAAGCCTTCTATAAAAATCATTTTTAAAATTCTTTGTAAAATCTGTTGGCCGAAGTGCTCTTAGATATTCTAAGTATAACAGCTCATAATACTTTGAAAAAGAATATCCTATAGTTTGGAGGCCTGTTAAGAAGGATTGAGTAAAGACCGTATATTGTACTAACTCCACTAGACCCAAGAAAGTGTGGGTACCAAAGAATGCTTGATATCTTTTTTTAAATGCAGGTTACTATCAAGAAAATAGTCAAATGGTACTTGGATAGTGGATGTTCAAGACATATGACTGGAGATTCAAATTGTTTTATTAAACTTAAGCAAGTAATTGGTGGAAAAATTTCCTTTGGCGGAAATAGCAAGGGAAGAATAGTTAGATGTGGAACTATAAAGATAGGAAATCTCACAATCAACAACGTCTCCTTAGTGGAAGGATTCAACTACAACTTACTCAGCATTAGCCAATTGTGCAACACTGGATTCAAGATCAATTTTCAAGAAGGAATATGTTCAGGCATTAGTAAAGATCTTTCACAATCTTTTACTGGATGAAGATATGGAAATATCTATCTTTTGGATATCAATCCAGAAAGATATCAATATCTAATTTCAATTTAAGATGAAGAAAATCTCTGGCATTGAAAGCTTGGCCATATAAACATGAAGCAAATTGCAAAGATTTCTTTAAAGAAGCTTGTTCGTAGACTACCCAACCTGAAGTACCAAAAATCTGACTTATGCACACCATGTGTATTGGGAAAACATGTTATAAGTTCTTTTAAACCAATAAATCAAGTTTCCACTAATTGTGTATTGCAGCTCCTACATATGGATCTCTTCGGACTAACTATGACTCAGAGCATTGGTGGAAAGAAGTATTGCCTAGTAATAGTGGATGATTATTTACAATTTACTTGGGTATACTTTCTAGCAAGTAAGTCGGAAACCTTTTCTTATTTTACAAAATTTGCCAAGAAGGTTCAGAATGAGAAAAATGTATGTTATTTTAAGAATATGGATAGACCATGGAGGTGAGTTTAAAAATCAAGACTTTGCTAAATTCTGTGATGAATCTGGTTTATAGCATGTGTTCTCCTCTCCATACACTCCAGAACAGAATGGAGTTGTGGAAATGAATAATAGATCATTATAAGAAATGGCTAGCACTTTTAATTGAAAGCAATATTTATTCTCGTTTTTGGGCTGAAGCAGTTTCTACAGTATGTTATATTATTAATAGAGTCTTCTTAAGGCCTATTCTGGAGAAAACTCCCTATGAGTTGTTCAAAGGAAAGAAGCCAATTGTTTCCTATTTTCATGTGGTTGGTTGCAAATGTTTTTTTTTGAAAAATGCAAATGATCGAATTAGTAAGTTTGAAGACAAAATCAGACAAAGAAATTTTTCTTGGATATTCAACTACCAGCAAAGTATACATAGTATATAACAAAAAGACTCAATTTGTGGAAGAATTGATGAATGTCAAATTTCAAGACTCTTTACAAAATCAAATGATTCAGACTCAACTTGAAGAATCAGAACCTGCTCCAGACTCTACAAAGTCTAAATCCCCCGAACAAGCTCAGACTACAGAAGAGCAACAACGAACAAATATTGAAGAATCAACTGGTGAAGAAGTTTAGCAATCTGTCAGACCAACCAACAACTGGAAGCACAAGTTCAGTCATCCAAAAGAGCTCATCATTGGTAACATTGATGAGGGAATTTGCACTAGATCCAAAAGGCATGAAGAGTCTAGTGCTGTAGCTCTTATTTATGAAATAGAACCCAAGAGTATAGAAGAAACTTTAATTGATGAAAGCTGGATCGAAGCCATGCAAGAAGAGCTCAGGCAGTTCAGTGTTAACGATGTTTGGGAATTAACTCTAAACCAAAATGTAAATCTGTTATTGGAGCTAAATGGGTTTTCAAGAACAGATGGACGGGAAAGGAAAAGTTATAAGGAACAAAGCAAGACTCGTAGCCAAAGGATATACACAAGAAGAAGGGATAGACTATGATAAGATTTATACACTAGTAGCAAGGTTAGAAGCAATTAGACTACTACTTGCTTTTGCTTGTTATAAGAATTTTAGGTTATTCCAAATGGACGTCAAAAGCGCATTCTTGAATGGATTTATCCAAGAGGAAGTCTATGTGGAACAACCTCCCGATTTCGAAGACCCAAGGAAACCAGACTCTATATTCAGTCCGAAGAAGGCGCTATATGGTTTAAAGCAAGTACCTCGAGCTTGGTATGACAGGTTAAGTAAATTTTTAATTCAAAGTGGTTTTGTTAAAGGTAAAGTAGACACTACTTTGTTTATCAAAAGAGAAAGTAAAGACTTTTTACTTGTTCGTATTTATGTTGATGATATAATATTTGGATCATCTAATGAAAATCTATGCAAGAACTTCTCTAAGTCTATGCAGGAAGAATTTGAGATGAGCATGATGGGTGAATTATCCTTCTTTCTTGGACTACAAGTAAAGCAATTAGAGGAAGGGATTTTTATTCACCAAGAAAAATATGCTAAAGAACTTGTTAAAAAGTTCGGTTTGGAGAGTTGCAAAAAGACTGATATACCAATGTCAAGTTCTTTGAAGATTGATAAAGATGACGAAGGAAATAAAGTTGACCAGAAGTTATACATGAGTATCATTGATTCGCTTTTTTTATCTTATTGCTTCTAGACTTGATATTTTGTTTAGTGTTTGCATATGTGCTAGATTTCAATCAGATCCAAAAGAGTCTCACTTAAGTGCTGCGAAACGCATAATCAAATACGTTGTAACAACCTCGAAGATAGGTCTATGGTATCCCAAAGAGGGAGACTTTACTCTCTTTGGATATTTAGACGTAGATCTAGTAGGTTGCCGAGTTGAAAGAAAAAGCACATTCGGTATTTGTCAATTGCTTGGTAATAGGACAATATCATGGTTTTCAAGAAAGTAAAGTACAGTAGCTCTTTCAACAGCAGAAATAGAATATGTGGCTCTTGGAAGTTGCTATTTTCAAATCTTGTGGATAAAACAACAACTAAGAGACTTTGGAATCAAAGATTCGTGCACTGAGATCAGATGTGATAACACTAGCGCAATTAATCTTTCAAATAATCCAATTCTTCACTCAAGAGCAAAGTACATAGATATTCGGCATCATTTTATTAGAGACCATGTTCAAAATGGAGAAGTTATGATCCAATTTATTGACTCAAAGAATCAACTGGCGGATATATTTACAAAGCCACTGGAAAAAAGTCCATTTGAGTCTATACGCACCAAACTGAATATTATATCTCTTACCCAATAGAGTCTGGATGAGCACAAGACTCAAAAGGTAAAGTCTAAATGTATTCAGACTCAGAGTTACAACGGTAAGTTATTTCTAAATTTGAAAAAGGTACAATTGTTTATTAATCGCTAATTGATTGAAGTCATCTTTCCAAGTTTTCTTTACTTTTTCAAAAAGGCAGTTATTATTTTTGAAAAGATAGTTAGTTTTGAAAAGGGAAGTTATTCTTTTCAAAAAGGTATATTTACTTTCCTTTTACGACGTTTCGTTTACCTCGCTTCACTTGTTTATATACTGCCGAGACTTGTCTTCTTCGTTTTTGCATTGAAACCCTAGAATACAAAATTTCTATTTGCCTTCACTTTCACTCTTGATTTGTCAAAAAGTTATCTTCTTTTTCAAGCAAGTGGTGAATTCCTCCCTTGAAGCGACAATGTTTTCGAGAAAGTCTTCAAGAATTGCAAGCAAGGGACCACGATCTATTTTCGTGAGACAAGGGAAGAGCCAGAAGAAGAGGAAAGAGAGAGAGGAGTTACAAAGGAAGGAAGGATAGAAGAAGAAGAAGAAGAAGAAGAAGAAGAAGAAGAAGAAGAAGAGAGAAGAGAAGAGGAAGAAGAAGAAAGAGACGGAGAACAAGTTCAGGGTCAAGAGGACTCTCTCGGGCCAACTTTGGCTATTTCTCTGTCTAGTGCATCTGCAGATGAAGAAACTTCACCTACTCCACCTGAGGCCATCAAAACAGGGGGAGCTGTTGATCCAAAAGGTATTTCTTCATCTTTGCCTGCTAGTGATGTGAGTCATTCTGTAGCAGATCCTGAGGATGTGTATGCCTCACACAATCCCGAAGATAGTCATGATGAACAATCTGCTGAAGATCCATTGATTCTTAAAATCCCCATCCTTGACTCAGTTGGTCCTAGTGATGCATTTGCTCAGATAGCAGACTTTGCAAGATTGATGGAAGTTCTTTTGGACGTCAGAAAACAACAATATGCCATGGGATTTGAGATGCATGATCTCAAGAATGCGTTTAAGGCCACTTCAGCATCTTTGCATGAACAGTTGAATGCCCGAAGCTTCAAGTCCAGTCTTTGCAGGGTGAAGATTTTCCGTTGCTGAAGTAGAGTTTTGACAGGCTTGAGAAGATAGTGCATTCTATGGGAGAATTCACGCTTGTTCGCCTGCCCAAACGGCCTTGATCTTAACTCCATTTTCTATCAATCTTTTTAGTCTATTCTCCACTTTTTGCTGTTGACAAAAATGGGGAGATGTTTTATGCAGATTTTGGTTGATCTATCTTTATGTTTTGGACTGTTGATGCTTGAACTTTTGTTTGGTTTGGACTGTTGATGCTTGCAATTTAAGCTATTGTTGATTACATTAAAGATAGTTGTGTTTACAGGACTAACATGTTTTCTGTGATTGCAGAATTGCTACTATCTCTATCATAATCTCTAATTTTCATCTATAAGAAATCTTGGTTTGCTTTAAGTGTTGTCTTGCAGGTCAAAGTGCTCAAATCTGTGGGAAAGTTTTGTCACCATAAAAAATGGGGAGATTGTTGTAGAAAACTTCCTTATTTATTTTGAAGTCGACAAAACATTTCCTTCCATCAAAGTCTAAAGACCACCAGACTCAAGACTTAAAGTTTGCCCTCATTGATAGTTTCTAAATTGATGGATAAATCTTATTCAAATGCAAGTTTATCTTTAAGGATTTGATCTGTTTGGTTGAAGATTATCTTACGGCTGGAGATAGTATCTAAAGATCTATTATTCGTATTGCAAATAATTCGAGTAATTTGGAATCCGTTGATTGGCGAAGTATACTTGGAAGGTTCTACTTATGGAAACCTAGATCCTGATTGTATGGGTGAGCATGATTGGTGGGCTATCTTCACATTCCTTAAGTAACTTGAGATCTCTCTAATTGATTCTGTCCAATGGGTAGATTGGAAGAACTCTTTTGGAAGGTGCCAACGGTTATGAAGGCAATGAGGAGTTAATAAGGAGGATGCTCTAGTTATTCGAATGTGTGCTTGATAGGTAAATTCCAAAGTCTGAAACTCATTGTTCTTTGTTGATTCATTTGTTGAGCGAAAATTTGTACTTAAAAGAGAGTTTAGACATTTGTGAGACCTTGAAGAAGTATAGCAGAGTCTCTACACTGTGGAATCAAGGACGTGACACTGTAATGACTCTTTTGATTCATAGTGAAATCCAGTCGGTGGGCTATCAGTACGGGAGAATGGACGTAAGCTTGGATTAAGCCGAACTACTATAAATTATCGTGTTTTAAATTCTCTTTCCCTTATCTCTTTACTTAGTATCATTGCAAATATTCTATATCTTAAGTCTTCCGTTGTTGTATAAATTGAATTAAGTTGATGAGTTTTACAAAATTCGTTTTTACACCTATTCACCCCATTCTAGATGTTCATACTAGCTCTTTCACCATGGACCCAAATACTTGTAGGAACAAAACATTTGGCTTGTTGTTGCTCCTAGCCTTTTTTGGGGTTCTTCCAAGAACACTCCTTGTTGGACATCTGTTTAGCACAAATACAACATACGCAATTGCTTTTGCCCAAAATTTCTTAGGTAAATTTTTAGCTTTTAGCATACTTCTTGCCATTTCAAAAATTGTCCCATTCTTTCTTTTTGCTATATTATTTTGTTGAGGAGTATAACTAGCAGCCAACTGACATTTCACTTCATGAATTTTACAATATTTGTCAAATTCATTTGAGGTAAATTGTCCTCCTCTATCCAATCTCAACGTTTTCAAATTAAAGCCACTATGTTTTTCAACATAGACTTTAAATTCTTTAAACTTCCCAAAAGCTTATGATTTTTCCCTTAAGAAATATACCCAAGTTTTTTTGGTAAAATCATCCATAAAATTAATATGTACCTTATTTGTCCAAATGATTCCACCCCACCAAGGCCACAAATGTTTGTATGTACCGACTCCAATGGTTGTTTTGCTCTTCTAGCTTTACCAATTGGAAAAGAGTTTTGATGTTGTTTCACAACCAAACACCTTTCGCATGGACGATATGGACAATCAATCAATGGCATGCTGGTCACCATCTTATTTTGCAACATTAATTTTAGTCCATGAAAATTTAGATGCTCGAACTAGAGATGCCATAACCAGTTATTGTCTTTCATCATTGCTCGAAAACTCAAGAAACTCTTTGTCTGAAGAGTATGGGGAAACATCCAATTCTTTGTCATTTACACCGTCATAATCAACTTGTTGTCAACACCTCTAATGGTGCAAACTCCATTTTCAATATGAACTTTGTGACCTTTTTCGGAAAGTTGCCCAACACTTAGCAAATTCCAAAATAGTCATGGTAACATTAGTATCATCTTTTGACTTGATATTAATGTTACCTTTGCCCATCACGGGAATTTTTTATTTATTTATTCCCGAAGTTGACTTCACCATGACTTGTCTCGTCTAACTGCGAGAATAACCCCTTTTGGCCAGACATATGATTGTTGCAACTAGTATTCGGATACCATATGTTGGTGTCTATGGTGCTTGAGTCACCCTTCTTACATGCTAGCACCATATATTCTTCAGCATCGGTGGTATGTGCTCATTTTGCCTGCTCGTATGTCGCCTTTGCTTAGCATTCGGATCTATAATGTCCAAATTTATTGCATTTAATACACTTGACTTTTGATTTGTCACATGTTTTATATTTTCTAATGAAATTTGAATTTCCACCTCTATCTTGGCCTCCTCCACAATCTCGACCTCCTTGATAGCCTCTTTGACTTGATGAAGCGACCCAACTCTGCAATGCTTGCTCGGGATTTGAACCAATGTACTTTTGATTCATTCTTTGCTCATGTGAGCATAGTGAACCCATCAACCGCTCTAATGTTAGGGTTGGCACATCTTGCCCCTCTGGGATCGCTATGATGACGTAGTCAAATATTTCAGTCAAAGACCTCAATATTTTTTCTACAACTCGTACATCTTAGAATTCTTCACTATTAACCCTCAATTGGTTAACGATGGTTTGCACATGATCAAAGTACGCCAGGATTGATTCATAGTCATTTATGTGTAAAGATTCAAAATCACCTCGAAGTGTTTGAAGTCGCACCCATTGATAGGGGTGTGCAATCGGATCGAACCAACCAAAAAACTGGTCCAAGAACTAGTTAGAACCGGTCTAGTTCCCAATTCCGAGTGAAGACCCACCCGGGAACCGAACAGGTTGTTAAATATGTCTCGAGTTTTCATGAGACTACACGATGGATTTACAAAAGAATAAAATAAAGAAGAAGGAACCCTTGCAGTTTCGAATTCCTTTGAAAAAGGAAATCTTGGCACACGTATTATAATAAAATAGGTTTCCCTTTTGGCGTGAAGTCCCTCCGTGAAGATTGAAATTTGTGGGGCCCAAGGTCAAACTTTGACCTTGGGCATACTTATATAAATATAAATATATAAGTGCGGATGGATCAGATAGGTCTTCTTGCTTTGTGGCTGCTGCACGTACAGGCCGAAGTCTCTGTGGAAATAAACCCTACGTAGAAATCACAAAAGGGAGCTGCGAAACAGGTCTTCTTTTCGGGGTGATGTTGCTGCACCCGTACGAGAGAAAATGAGGAGCCGCATGTCTTCAAGTTGAAGTGCGATCGAGAAAATGAGTTCTTTTTTAGTGTTTGTTTTGAGCTTGTGTGATAATTTTGTGCCGTGACTTGGGTTTGGGGTTAAATTGGGGTTTGGGAAACACCGAGAGAGTGTTTGAGTGAATTGGGGCTTGATCTATAGTGAAATTCACTGCTGCTCTCCCCGTGAACGTAGGTCTTTACGACTGAACCACGTAAATCTGGTGTCCGATTTATTTTCTTCATCTGTCTATATTATTGTTCGATCGCTCGCCCTATCGCAACAAATGTTTTGGACTTGGTTTTCAAATATTGTTAAAAAAAGTAAAACCCTAAGCATTCTGATCTCTCTCTCTCTCTCTCAATCTTCTTGTGCGATTACAATCCTACCCTTCTCTCTCAATTCCAATATGTAATTCTATCTCTTAATCTCTCTTCGAGCTCGTGCGATCTTGCTTCTCTCTCTTTGTCAACCGTAGCTTATGATTTGCAGGAACCCTTTATACGTAGCGAGCAACAAGCTTGCGGCCAGCAACCCTAGATTCTCGCACCCTCGCTAATTGCCACCATCGTTGCTAGTTGGTTCGCCTCTCGTTGGTGCGCCGCTGGAATGCAACTCGTTGTCGCCTCTTGTTGGTGGGTTCGTGATTTCGATCGATTGAATGAGCTTGGGAAGTGATGGTAGGAGGAGAGGATGGATTTGGCATCAAGGTACAAGGTAATTTGTTGTGGTTTTGGGGATTTTTTGTTTTGCATAGACATTGTACTTGGGGCATTTGCACAGGGGCTGCTGGGGTCACCGCTGCTCTCCCCATGGACGTAGGTCTTTACGACTGAACCACGTAAATCTGGTGTCCGATTTATTTTCTTCATTTGTCTATATTATTGTTCGATCGCTCACCCTATCGCAACAAGTGGTATCAGAGCCAGGCTTGGCTAAGTTGAAGCGAATTGATGGCGACAGAAGAAGTAAAAGTGAGAATCGATAGATTTGATGGGAAATATTGTAGTTTTTGGAAGATGCAGATTGAAGATTATCTTTACCAGATGAATCTGCATTTACCTTTATTTGGGGAGAAACCAGAGACGATGAAGTAAGCTGATTAGGATTTGCTGGATAGACGAGCTATGGGTGTTATTCGGTTGACGTTGGCTCGTAACGTCGCGTTTAACATCCTGAAGGAGAAGACCACTGCTGATTTGATGCAAGCCTTGTCAGATATGTATGAGAAGCCCTCTGCGATCAACAAGGTCTGTTTGATGCGACATCTGTTTAATTTGAAGATGAACGAAGGTGCGTTAGTTGCTAATCATATCAATGAATTTAATGTGATTGTTAGTCAATTAAGTTCAGTTGAGATTGACTTTGAAGATGAGGTACGTGCTTTGATTCTATTATCCTCATTGCCTGATAGTTGGAATACTATCGTTACTACTGTTAGTAATTCCTCTGGGTCAACAAGTTTTGTTGGAGAAATCTTTCCAGAATATTTTGAAGCTGACAAAACGTTTCTTTCAGTCTAGTCTGTGTATCTGCAGATCGTCTAGTGTAAAGTCTGAAGACTTTCCGATCACCATACTCAAGATTCAAGACTCAAGATTCAAGACTTAAGACTCAAGACTCAAGACTATTCTCATTGACAGTCTTTCTGATCCAGTGACGAAGGAAATTCAGAGCCGAAGTATATGGTTGAGGATTTTATTCTATCGTCTGGAGAAGATCTTTTTGGCTGGATAATCATAACGGATTCTTTTGTTCTTATCAATTGAAGATCCGATGGTCGACGAAGTATTCTTGGAAAGTTCTATTCTTGGAAACCAAGATCCTGATTGTATGGGCGAACATGATTGATGGGCTATCGTCAGGTTCTTTTTATAGCTCGAATGATCTTCTTGATTGATTCCGTCCAACGGGTAGATTGGAGGAATTCCTTTAGAAAGTGCCAACGGTATGATGGCATAAAGGAGTATAAAAAGGAAGTTGTTCTAGTTGTTGGAGTGCGTGATCGATAGAGAAATTCCAGAGTCTGAAGCACCTTGATTATTAGTCGATACAGTCTGAGCGAAATTGTATACACAAAGAGTGTCTATACTTGGTGATACCTTGAGCGAGTGTGGTAGATCATCTACACCGAGAAATCAAGGAAGATCAACACTGTGACATCTCTTTGTTCATAGTGGAATTCAGCCGAATTGGCTGTCAGTGCAGAAGAGTGGACGTAGGCTTGAATCAAGCCGAACCACTATAAACCGCGTGTTTAATTCTCTCTTTCCTTCTCTTAGTCTTTCGTTGATTATTACTTAACACAAACTATCTTTCAACTGTCTAAGTATTGCTCAAGTATATAGAAATTATCAAGAAAAATCTTTGTATACCTATTCACCCCCCTCTAGGTACTCATACTAGTAATATCAATTGGTATCAGAGCCCGTGTTCTTACTTTGTTTGAAGTGTTTTACTTCAGAGTAAAAGATCCATGGCTAGTATGCTAGCACCAGGGCTGATGGAAGGGCAAAGTAATACCAGACCACCCTACTTTGATGGAAATGATTACAACATCTGGAAGAACAAGATGAAAGCTTTCCTACGATCAAAGGATCCTCTGGAATGGGACGTTGTGGAAAGAGGAATCACTCCTACTGCTGCATCAATCTCTGAAAGAGGGAAAGACACTATTGAAACCAGCGGAATGTCTCAGGAAGAGATAAACAAGAGACAAGCACTCGATGCGAAAGCAATTTACTCTTTATATTGTGCCTTATCTCCAACTGAATATAACAGAATATCTTCTTGTGTTACAGCAAAAGAAGTATGGGATAGATTACACATCACCTATGAAGGGACAGATCGAGTGAAGGAGACCAGAATTAACATTCTCCTCGGTCAATATGAAGCCTTCAAAATGAAATCGGAGAATCTATAACCGACATGTTTAGTCGTTTTACGATATTGTCAATGGTCTTGAGAACCAAGGACAAAAATTTCTGATCCCATGAAGGTGAACAAGCTTCGTGTGGACTCTCCAAGGATTGGAATCATATAAAGACTTCAATAAGAGAGACACAAAGAATTATGCCTCTATCTGTCGACGAGCTGATTGGAACTCTTCGATCTTATGAAGTGGAACGAATTAATGAGGACGAAGATCCAAGAGGTAAGAAATCTATTGCACTAAAATCAAATGATGACTCTGATGATGCATATTCTGAAGATGATATGGATGATGAGGAGCTCGCCCTCATGATAAGAAGATTCAGAAAATTGAATAGAAAAGGCAGAAGGTTCAACTCAAAGAAACAAAGTTTTCAGAGACAGCAGACCAAGCCTGTTGATGATGATGAACCAAACAAAGATGTAGTTTGCTTCGAATGTAAAAAGAAGGGACACATCGGACCTAACTGTCCTCTTCGAAGAAGAAAAGAGGAAAAGCTGAGAAGTTTCGAAAAGCTCTCAAAGCCGAAACCAGGTGATATAGAATGTGAAGAGAGTGATAATGAATATGCCAACATATGTTTGATGGCACATTCGGACTCAGCCTCGATTTGGATCGACTCGACAATGAATTTGAGGTAAGTGATTTTAAAATTCCTGTCAAAGTCTCTAAATATATTGATGAACTGTGTTTCAGTCTTAAGACTTCTCTCAAAAGGATTTCCGAACTTAAAAGGAAAACTCAGCTCTAAAACAAAAGGAAGTCATTTTAGAAGAAAGAGTTAAAAGTCTAGACCTAGATGTTTCTGCTCTTAAAGAAAAAGAAAATGATCTTTTGAAAGAAAATATTTTCTTAAAAACGGACTTATCAAACATTTCAAAGAAGTTTTCGATAGGATCCGAAAAGCTTGAAAAAGTTCTTTCAGTTCAAAGACCTTACTTCAATAAGTCTGGTTTAGGCATGACAGCAGAAACAATTCCCTCGATTGATTTTCCTAAAGTTAAAGAAAGAATTAAGAAAAGACCGTCGAGAGAGGCTTACAAAAAATCATTTCAAGAAAGTTTTTGTAAAGTCTGTTGGTCGAAATGCTCTAAGGTGTTCAAAGTGTAACAGTAAGGATCACTTTGAAAAAGAATGTCCTATGGTTTGGAAACCTGTTAAGAAAGTATGGCCTAATAATGCTTATCCTACTAACACCAAAGGACCCAAGAAAATTTGGGTACCAAAGAAAACTTGAGATTCTCTTTTAAATGCTGGTCTCCGTCAAGAAAAAGATAAAATGGTATCTTGACAACGGATGTTCAAGACACATGACAGGAGACTCAAAGAGCTTCGTAAAGTTTGTTCAAGTAAACGGCGGAAATGTTTCATTTGGAGGAAACGGCAAAGGAAGCATCGTGGGATTTGGAACTGTGAAAATTGGAAATCTCACAATAAGCAATGTTTCTCTAGTAGAAGGACTCAACTATAACCTTCTCAAAGATTAGCCAATTGTGTGATACTGGTTTCAAGATCTCCTTTCAAGAAGGAATTTGCTATGGAATTAGTAAAGACTCTACTCGATCTTTCATGGGTCGAAGACATGGAAACATCTACCTCTTAGACATGAAATTGAATGAATCTCAATGTCTAATTTCAATCCAAGATGAAGCAAGCTTATGGCACGAAAGCTTGGCCATGTCAATATGAAGCAATTAGCCAAAATCTCATCAAAGCAGCTTGTTCGAGGTCTACCCAAATTACCATTTCAAAAGTCCGATCCATGCACACCCCGTATTCGGGAAAACAGGTAAGAAATTCATTTAAGCCAATAAATCATGTCTCCACTAATCATGTACTACGCTTATCGCATATGGATCTCTTCGGACCAACTTAACTCGAGTATTGGAGGTAAGAAATATTGCCTAGTAATTGTGGATGATTTCTCTCGCTTTACTTGGGTATATTTCCTTGCAAGTAAGTCGAAACCTTTTCCTATTTCGAAAATTTGCTAAAAAGGTTCAAAATGAGAAAGGATGTGTTATCTCAAGTATAAAAACAGATCATGGAGGTGAATTTGAAAATCAAGATTTCACAAAATTGTGTGATGAATCTGGTTTTAAACATGTATTCTCTTCTCCATACACTCCTCAGCAAAATGGAGTTGTGGAAAGAAAGAATAGATCTCTTCAAGAAATGGCTAGAACACTTTTAATTGAAAGCAAAATTTCTTCACGATTTTGGGCTGAAGTCAATTTGTTTCAACAAAGATGCTATATCATCAATAGAGTTTTTCTAAGACCTATTCTTGAGAAAACTCCTTATGAATTATTCAAAGGTAAGAAGCCCATTGTTTCATATTTTCATGTGTTCGGTTGCAAATGCTTTATATTGAAAAATGCAAAAGATCGAGTTGGTAAGTTTGAAGAAAGATCGATGAAGGCATCTTTCTTGGATATTCTACATCAAGCAAAGCCTACGAGTCTACAACAAGAAGAGCCAGTCTGTGGAAGAGTCAATGAATGTCAAATTTCAAGACTCTACGCAAGATGAATCCAAATGGACTCGGTATGAAGAGTCTCGAACTCGCTCCGACCTTCCAAAGCTTACTACTCAAAAAGTATCTCGACTACTGGAAGACCAGCATCAATATGTTCATGAAGATTCAAATAAAGAAAGAGATCATCATCCAAAAATCAACCAAGAATCGGAAACACAAGTCCAAATCATCCTAAAGATCTCATTATCGGCGAAATTAATGAAGGAATTCGCACCAGATCCGTAAGACGTGAAGAGTCTAGTGCTGTTGCTCTCATCTCTGAAATTGAACCAAAAAGCATAGAAGAAGCTTTATCGATGAAAGCTGGATCGAAGCTATGCAAGAGGAGCTCGAGACAGTTCAACATTAACGATGTCCTGGAATTGACATCTAAACCAAAAGGTAAAACTTTATTGGAGCCAAATGGGTGTTCGAAACAAGATGAATGAAAAGGGAAAAGTCGTACGAAATAAAGCAAGACTCGTGGCCAAGGGATACACGCAAGAAGAAGGAATA
The DNA here is from genome assembly GCA_014182885.2 of Eucalyptus caleyi. Classification (NCBI taxonomy): domain Eukaryota; kingdom Viridiplantae; phylum Streptophyta; class Magnoliopsida; order Myrtales; family Myrtaceae; genus Eucalyptus; species Eucalyptus caleyi. The sequence goes on from CM024470.2 coordinate 41,916,582, forward strand.
GACTATGATGAGACTTATGCTCCTGTAGCAAGGTTAGAAGCTATTCGTCTATTACTTGCGTTTGCTTGCTTAAAAAATTTCAGGTTATTCCAAATGGATGTCAAAAGTGCTTTCCTAAATGGATTTATCCAAGAGGAAGTTTATGTGGAACAACCGCCTGGATTTGAAGACCCAAAGAAGCCAGACTCAGTCTTCAGACTGAAAAAGGCCCTGTATGGTCTAAAGCAGGCACCTTGAGCTTGGTACGATAGACTAAGTAAGTTCTTATTATAGAACGGATTTGTCAAAGGTAAAGTAGATACTACTCTATTCATCAAAAAGGAAAACAAAAGCTTTTTACTCGTTCAAATATATGTTGATGACATTATTTTTGGATCCTCTAATGAAAGTCTTTGCAAGAAATTTTCTAAGTCTATGCAGGATGAGTTTGAAATGAGTATGATAGGAGAATTAACATTCTTTCTTGGCCTTCAAATAAAGCAATTGAAGGAAGGAACTTTTATTTTCCAAGAAAAATATGCTAATGATCTTGTCAAAAGATTTGGATTGGAAAATTGCAAGAAGATTGATATACAATTGTCAAGTTCTTTGAAGATAGACAAAGATGAGGAAGGAAAGAAAGTTGATCAAAAGCTGTACAGGAGCATCATCGGTTCACTTCTTTATCTTACTGCTTCTAGACCTGACATTTTGTTAAGTGTTTGTATCTGTGCTAGGTTTCAATCAGATCCTAGAGAATCTCATCTCAGTGCTGCAAAACGTATCATTAAATACGTTGCTTCATCTTCAAGCATGGGTCTTTGGTATCCTAAGAAGGGAGACTTTAATCTTCTAGGATATTCAGACGCAGATCTGGCCGGCTGCAAAATCAATAGAAAGAGTACTTCTGGAACTTGCCAGTTGCTTGGAAGCAGGACAATATCTTGGTTTTCAAGGAAACAAAGCACTGTAGCTCTCTCAACAACAGAAGCAGAGTATGTTGCCCTTGGAAGCTGCTGTTCACAAATTCTATGGATAAAACAACAGCTACAAGACTTTGGCATTGAAGACTCATGCACGTAAATCAAATGTGACAACACCAAATAAGCGCAATCAATCTCACCAAAAATCCAATTCTTCATTCAAGAGCCAAGCATATAGAAATTCGACATCACTTTATTAGAGATCATTTTCAAAGTGGAGAAATCTCGATTTAATTTGTTGATTCAAAAAGTCAACTAGCGGATATATTCACAAAGCCTTTGGAGAAAAATCATTTTGATTTTATCCGCTCCAGACTCAACATTTTGAAGCTCGAAGAAGTTAAAGCCTAGAGACTCTCCAACCTTCAGACTCAGAAAGTTGATCGTCAGACTCAAATCAGTCAGACTCTAATCTCTCAGACTCAGACGTTGATGACTATAGACTATAAGTTGTTACTTTATCCAAACTCGAAAAGGTATGATCTTTCGTTTAGTTATTTTGCAATCTCCGTGAAAATCGAAAAACTTGTCTTTTCAAAAGGATTAATTTTGGCAGTTATTGATTTCGAAAAGAGGTATTCGTACACTTTCCTTGTACTGATTGAACTTTCCCTTTTCAAAACTGAGTTATATATATACACAGTTTTCTCTTTCAATCTTCAAAACCCTAAAAGCATTCTCCTCTCAATCCGGTTTCTACTTCGTGTTCATCCTCGAAAAAGTTGTCATCTTTTCTTGGGAAAGCAAGCAAAGGAATCTCTCAGCGACAAGAAGAATGTCTTCTTCGAGGAAGTCTTCAAGAATCGCGTCAAGGGGACCTCAGAAGATGAAGGAGGGACCTACCCACTTTGATCTCACAGAAGAGGAAGAATTATCGAGTCAGCAACATAGCCCGACTCATTCTCCACCACGTCATTCAACGCTTTCTACCCCACAAGGTGCGGGTCAACATCCGGAGGAAGAGGTAATCGAGGATGCAGACCCTGTAAGAGTCCAAAACCCTCTTATATTTACAAACTCTACCGTGCATTGAAAAGTACCGGGGACTCCGATGAAATATGTGGATGATTTTCTTAAAGAGAAGAACTATGGGAATGAGTACATTTTTCGAAGAAAATGGAGGATTTGGGAATTGCTCCCAAAGGTAAAGCGAGAGGAAGCGCTTGCAAATATTCCGAGTGACCCTCGGATGTCGGGCCCAAATTTGATTGATGGGAACGACGATGACAAAATGTTCACTGATTTTCAACTGAGATTGGGTGTTGTGCGAAAGTGAAGGGAAAGAGGATGGAGTTATTTAAATCGAAGGAACAGGAAACTTTGTTCTTCAAACTGCTGAAGCGAGGGGTGATAAACCCTAGGAGTGTTGACTTCGATTTCCTGGATGCTGTGAATGTGAACTTGAGAGAAAAGTTTAGTCTGCTTCAACTGGAACGTTTTTGCACGGACACCACGGACGGATATGCACAACTGACTGCATATCTCTATTCAAATCTTAGCTTTATTGATGCGAATAGAATATCTTTCAGTGTTCGAGATCAGGATTATGTGTTGGATGTGGATATGTTGGCGGACATACTTGGAGTTGAACGGGCACGATATCAACCAGTCAAAGTCTTAGTTGCTCGTGCCACAATGGACCTTGTCGAAGATAGAAATATTGAGGGAAAAATCATCTATTCAAGGATGCGTGCCATCAACATTGTGTTGCACAAAATTGTTATCAATTGCATTAGGCCGAAGTCTACATCAAAGACTGATGTGTCTAATTCTGAAGCAAAATTGATGTACGCAATCAACTCTGGGAAGAAGTTCTCTCTCCCTCACACTATTCTCTTTCACATGTACAGAGCAATGTCGAAAGACAAGGGACAATTGCCTTATCCAGGTCTGGTGACCAGGATCTTCAGACACATGAATATTGAACTGCCACACACTCTCTGTGTTCGACCGTGCAATAAGATAGTGGTAGGTTTAAAGATGTTGACAAAGATGCGTCTGAAAGAGCTTTCAAAGGCAATGGAGAAATTCAGAGTGAAGTCTCCAGTTCCGTCTGCTTCAAAAAGAAAGGGAAAGGAAGCCATTGGTGCTCCCACCAAAAAGAAGAGAACTCTCATCTTGGAAGATGAAGAGGAGGAGGAAGATCTTACAATCACTGCTCTGATAAGGACAAGACGTTCTGTTCCCCAATCAACAGAACAGCAGAAGAATCAGCGAGAAGAAGAAGAAGACAAGAACAGAGAAGAAGAAGAGCCGAGAGAGAAGGAGACAGAAGCTGAAGAAGAAGGAGAAGAAGAGCAAGAAAAGTCTGCAGCTGAATCTGGAGACAAGGATACAGAAGAGCATGATCATCACTCTTCTCCTCTTGATGTCCTAGAGACAGGGGGAGTTGGCGAGCAAGAGAGGTCTTCACCTCATGCTGCTAATAGTGAAGGTCTACGACAATCTCCAGCAGCCCCAGAAGAATTTCAGGCTTCTCAATTGCCTGAAGAAGGCCACGATACGTCAGAACCAAATCTGCAAGACTTTACAGAAGCGCCATCGTCTGCATTCACTCCATCGGAAAAAGCAAATGCAAGTACTCAAACGGACAATTTTGCAGATTTTCGTCGTATCATGGATATTCTTCTGGAAATGCGTGGCCAGATATATGCTCTGGACTGTGAAATTCAAGCCTTGAAGAATGCTGGACAAGCATTTTCAGTCACCTTGGAGGATAAATTGAAAGACCTCGCTCTGCAACTTCAAGCCAATGCCAAGGGGGAAGAGGTAGCTCAACTGAGGGAAGACTTGAAGAAGCTCGAAGGAGTAGTCCAGTCCATGGGGATTTCAGTTGTGCGCATTCCCAAGCGGACATGACATCTTTCTCACCTTTTAATGTTGACAAAAAGGGGAGAAAGCAATTTGAACCAACAACCAACCTTCTTTGATTTTAAATTTGTTTGAATGTGTTTGTTTTTGAACTTGAGTGAACTTGGATATGAACTTGAATCGACTGAATTGGCTGTGGATTTAAATGCTTGACTGTTTGCATTCATTTCAAGTATTGTTATATGGTATTACTCATGAAAGACTAACCAATTTTCTGTGGATGCAGAGTCTGGTTGCTTTGTTAATCTTTATGAGATTGCCATATTGCTTGAGAAATGTTTTTGCAGGTCAAAGTGGTTCAAATCTACGGAAAGTTTTGTCACCATCAAAAAGGGGGAGATTGTTGGAGAAATCTTTCCAGAATATTTTGAAGCTGACAAAACGTTTCTTTCGGTCTAAGTCTCGTATCTCGCAGATCGTCTAGTGTAAAGTCTCGAAGACTTTCCGATCACCGAGACTCAAGATTCAAGACTCAAGATTCAAGACTTAAGACTCAAGACTCAAGACTATTCTCATTGACAGATCTTTTCGATCCAAAGGTGAAAGGAAATCCCGAGCAAGTATATGGTTGAGGATTTTATTCTATCGTCTGGAGAAGATCTTTTTGGCTGGATAATCATAACGGATTCTTTTGTTCTTATCAATTGAAGATCCAATGGTCGACGAAGTATTCTTGGAAAGTTCTATTCTTGGAAACCAAGATCCTGATTGTATGGGCGAACAGGATTGATGGGCTATCGTCAGGTTCCTTTTATAGCTCGAATGATCTTCTTGATTGATTCCGTCCAACGGGTAGATTGGAGGAATTCCTTTAGAAAGTGCCAACGGTATGATGGCATAAAGGAGTATAAAAAGGAAGTCGTTCTAGTTGTTTGAGTGCGTGATCGATAGAGAAATTCCAGAGTCTGAAGCACCTTGATTATTAGTCGATACAGTTTGAGCGAAATTGTATACACAGAGAGTGTCTATACTTGGTGATACCTTGAGCGAGTGTGGTAGATCATCTACACCGAGAAATCAAGGAAGATTAACACTGTAACATCTTTTTGTTCATAGTGGAATCCAGCCGAATTGGCTGTCGGTGCAGAAGAGTGGACGTAGGCTTGAATCAAGCCGAACCACTATAAACCGCGTGTTTAATTCTCTCTTTCCTTCTCTTAGTCTTTCGTTGATTATTACTTAACGCAAACTATCTTTCAACTGTCTAAGTATTGCTCAAGTATACAGAAATTATCAAGAAAAATCTTTGTATACCTGTTCACCCCTCTCTAGGTACTCATACTAGCAATATCAAGTTTGACGGTTGATGGGGTTTGAGATTTGATTTTCAGCGAGGATATTCGTAGAAGAGAATCTGGCGAACCTGTATCTACTGCTTTAGTAGATGAAAATAGAGGAAGATCTAGAACACGTGTGGGTAATAATAGTATTAATATGAACAGACGTAGTCCATCTAGAACTGCTAATGTTGTATGTTGGAGCTGTGGCAAGAGGGGGCATCTTAGAAGGGATTGCATTAAGTTGAAGAATGAGAATGGTAAGGAAATTATAGTTGATTCTGCAGATAATGTTGCAGCTGTAGCAGATAATGTCGATTATGTTTTGTCTGTCACTAATGATTCATCGCTTCATGGATGGATTATGGATTCTAGTTGTTCTTTTCATGTCACACCAAATAGAAACTGGTTTATCACTTATCAATGCACGGATAGTGATAAAGTCCAGTTAGGGAACAACGCTGAGTGCGATGTTGTGGGTGTTGGTGATGTTAAAATCAGAATGCATGATGGTATCGTGAAGACATTGGCTGGAGTGAGGCATGTTCCAGAATTGAAAAATAACTTAATTTCCTTGGGTGCCCTAGATTCAGCTGGTTGCAGGTATTCTTCAAAAGGTGGAGTTCTGAAGGTTGTACGAGGTGTCCTGGTGATAATGAAATGAATCAAGTATGATGGCCTGTATAAACTTCAAGGTGAGACAATGACAAGTTTCGCCCCAAAGACGTCGGATGCATTTGTTCGAGAGTCTTTTGATTGCTCGAAGAAGACTTGGAGGTTCGTGCCAATGCACAAGTTTGATGTTGGTGTCAGGATCTTGCAGTTAAGAGCTTTGATTGAGACAGAGACTGGTAAGTCGATCAAGGATGTGCGGACTGGCAATAGAATGGACTTCTGCTCGGAGCTGGTAAATAAATTCTGCATGAAAGAGGGCATAGTGAAACACCGCACTAGTGCCAATAAATCATAACAATTTGTAAAATTGATGAGTAGAACATTACTAGAGATGGCCCGAAAAATTATCTCTAGTGCCGGTATGGCTAGGAGATTCCTGGTTAATGTGCTAAGTACGGTAAGCTACCTAGTGAATAAATCCCCATCAATTGCTATTGAATGGCAGACTCCTGAAGAAGTGTGGTCAGGTAACGTTACTGATTATTCTATTCTTAGAACGTTTGGTTGCCCATGTTATTTTCGAGTGAGTGATGGTAAGCTCGATGGGAAGGCAATGTGCATATTCCATGGCTATGCACAAGGTGAGTGGGGCGATCAGTTGTGGTGCCCGGATATAAATTCACTTGTTGACAGCAGAGAAGTTACTATTGACAAGTCTTCGATAGTTCTGGCTAGGAGTGTTTGTGGCAGTGTTAATACAGATCTGAATGTTGTTCAGCTTAAGGTGGAGTTGCAACCAGAAACTCCTAAGGTAGCGAGTACAGGTACTAGCAAAGTAATCAACATAAATGGTGTTTGTAGTGAGGTGGAGTTTATAGAGCCAACGGTTGCTGTAACTGTTGAAATTAACAAGGTACGTATTTAATCTCCTAACAGATATGGATGCAATAATGGTTTTACTTTATTTGCGGTTGAGGAGGTTGTGTTAGAAAATCCTTGTGGAGCAGCTAAAGGTGTATGTGGAGTTAGTATTCTAATGAGGTCCTCAGTTATGGCGAATTCAAGCGAGGCTTGAACTTGGATAATTTCTGTGGCGGTTGAGCCCATTGGGGGCTATGGGAAAGTAGCAGCAGAATTTGAATTTTTGTGAAGCTATTGCAACTTAGCTCAAACGTCGAGCCAAGGTGGAGATTGTTAAATATGTCTCGAGTTTTTGTGAGACTACACGATGGATTTACAAAAGAATAAAATAAAGAAGAAAGAACCCTTGCAGTTTTGAATTCCTTTGAAAAAGCAATTCTGGGCACACGTATTATAATAAAATAGGTTTCCCTTTTGGCGTGAAGTCCCTCCATGAAGATTGAAATTGGTGGGGCCCAAGGTCAAACTTTGACCTTGGGCATACTTATATATATAAGTGCGGACGGATCAGATAGGTCTTCTTGCTCTGCAGCTGCTGCAAGCTGCAAGTACAGGCCGAAGTCTTTGTGGAAATAAACCCTACGTAGAAATCGCAAAAGGGAGCCGCGAAAGAGGTCTTATTTTCGGGGTGATGCTGCTGCACCCGTACAAGAGAAAAGGAGGAGTCGCGTGTCTTCAAGTTGAAGCGCAATCAAGAAAATGAGTTCTTTTTCAGCGTTTGTTTTGAGCTTGTGTGATAATTTTGTGCTGTGACTTGGGTTTGGGGTTAAATTGGGGTTTGGGAAACACTGAGAGAGTGTTTGAGTGAATTGGGGCTTGATCTATAGTGAAATGAATTGCTGCTCTCTCCATTGACGTAGGTCTTTACGACTGAACCACGTAAATCTGGTGTCCGATTTATTTCTTCATCTGTCTATATTATTGTTCGATCGCTCGCCCTATCGCAACAAAGGTTTTGGACTTGGTTTTCAAATATTGTTAAGAAAAGTAAAACCCTAAGCATTCTGATCTCTCTCTCTCTCTCTCTCTCTCTCTCTCTCTCTCTCTCTCAATCTTCTTGTGCGATTACAATCCTACCCTTCTCTCTCAATTCCAATATGTAATTCTTTCTCTTAATCTCTCTTCGAGCTCGTGCGATCTTGCTTCTCTCTCTTTGTCAACCGTAGCCTATGATTTGCAGGAACCCTTTATACGTAGCAAGCAACAAGTCTGCGGCCAGCAACCCTAAATTCTCGCACCCTCGCTAATTGCCACCATTGTTGCTAGTTGGTTCGCCTCTTGTTGGTGCGTCGCTGGAATGCAACTCGTTGTCGCCTCTTGTTAGTGGGTTTGTGATTTCGATCGATTGAATGAGCTTGGGAAGTGATGGTAGGAGGAGAGTGTGGAGAAATCTTTCCAGAATATTTTGAAGCTGACAAAACGTTTCTATCAGTCTAGTCTGGATCTTTGCAAACCGTTTGTTTAAAGTTTGAAGACTTGTTGATAACCAGACTCAGCACTCCAGACTCAAGATTCAAGACTCAAGACTCAAGACTCAAGACTCAAGACTATTCTCATTGACAGTCTTTCTAATCTAGTGACAAAGGAAATCCAGAGCCGAAGTATATGGTTGAGCATTTAATCCTATCGTCTGGAGAAGATCTCTTGGTTGGATAAATATAACGGATTCTTTTATTCGTATCTAGATCGATTGAAGATCTAGTGGTCGACGAAATATTCTTGGAATGTTCTATTCTTGGAAACCAAGATCCTAATTGTATGGGCGAACAGGATTGATGGGCTATCGTCAAGTTCCTTTAATAGCTCGAATAATCTTCTTGATTGATTCCGTCCAACGGGTAGATTGGAGGAATTCCTTTGGTAAGTGCCAACGGTATGATGGCATAAATGAGTATAAAAAGGAAGACGTTCTAGTTGTGTTTGTAACGTGATCGATAGAGAAATTCCAGAGTTTGAAGCACCTTGATTATTAGTCGATACAGTTTGAGCGAAATAGTATACACAGAAAGTGTCTATACTTGGTGATACCTTGAGCGAGTGTGGTAGATCATCTACACTTAGAAATCAAGGAAGATCAACGCTGTAACATCTTTTTGTTCAGAGTGGAATCCAGCCAATTGGCTGTCAGTGCAGAAGAGTGGACGTAGGCTTGAATCAAGCCGAACCACTATAAACCGTGTGTTCAATTCTCTCTTTTCTTTGCTCAGTCTTATGTTGATTATTACTTGTCGCAAATCCTTCAACTATCTAAGTATTGTGCAATTATCAAGAAAAATCTTTTATATACCTATTCACCCCCCTCTAGGTACTCGTACTAGCTATATCAATTGGTATCAGAGCCCGTGTTCTTACTTTATTTGAAGTGTTTTACTTCAGAGTAAAAGATCCATGGCTAGTATTCTAGCACCAGGGCTGGTGGAAGGGCAAAGCAATACCAGACCACCCTACTTTGATGGAAGGATTACAACATCTGGAAGAATAAGATGAAAGCTTTCCTACGATCAAAGGATCCTCTGGAATGGGACGTTGTGGAAAGAGGAATCACTCCTACTGCTGCATCAGTTTCTGAAAGAGGGAAAGAAATTGTTAAGACTAGCGGAATGACTCAGGAAGAGATAAACAAGAAACAAGCACTCGATGCAAAAACAATTTACTCTTTATATTGTGCTTTGTCACCAACTGAATATAACAGAATATCTTCTTGTGTTACAGCAAAAGAAGTATGGGATAGATTACATATCACCTATGAAGGAACAGATCGAGTGAAGGAGACCAGAATTAACATTCTCTTCGGTCAATATAAAGTCTTCAAAATGAAACCAGGAGAATCTATAACTGACATGTTTAGTCGTTTTACAGATATTGTCAATGGTCTTGAGAACCAATGACAAAAAATTTCTGATCCCATGAAGGTGAACAAGCTACTGCGTGGACTCTCCAAGGATTGGAATCATATAAAGACTTCAATAAGAGAGACGCAAAGAATTATGCCACTATCTGTCGACGAGCTGATTGGAACCCTTCAGTCTTATGAAGTGGAACGAATTAATGAAGACGAAGATCCAAGAGGTAAGAAATCCATTGCATTAAAATCAAATGATGATTCTGATAATACAGATTCTGAAGATGATATGGACGATGAGGAGCTTGCTCTCATGATAAGAAGATTCAGAAAACTGAATAGAAAAGGAAGAAGGTTCAACTCAAAGAAACAAAGTTTCCAAAGACAGCAGACCAAGTCTGTTGATGATGAGGAACCAAACAAAGATGTAGTCTGCTTCGAATGTAAGAAAAATGGACACATCAGACCCAATTGTCCTCTTCTGAAGAAGAAAAGAGGAAAAGCTGAAAGTTTCAAAAAGCTCTCAAAGCCAAAACCTGGAGTGATACAGAGTGTGAAGAAAGTGATAATGAATATGCCAACATATGTCTGATGGCACATTCAGACTCAAACTCAGATTTTGGATCAGACTTAGACAGTGAATTTGAGGTAAGTGATTTTAAAATTCCTGTCAAAGTCTCTAAGTATATTGATGAACTGTGTTTTACTCTTAAGACTTCTCTCAAAAGAATATCCGAACTTAAAAAGGAAAACTCAGCTCTAAAACAAAAGGAAAACATTTTAGAAGAAAGAGTTAAAAATTTAGACTTGAATGTTTCTACTCTTAAAGAAAAAGAAGATAATCTTTTGAAAGAAAATGCTTTTTTAAAAACTGACTTATCAAATATTTCAAAGAAATTTTCAATAGGATCCGAAAAGCTTGAAAAAGTTCTTTAAGTTCAAAGACCTTACTTCAATAAGTCTGTTCTAGGTATGACAACAGAAACAATTCCCTTGATTGATTTTCCTAAAGTAAAAGAAAGAATTAAGAAAAGACCGTCGAGAGAGGCTTACAAAAATCATTTCAAGAAAGTTTTTGTAAAGTCTGTAGGTCGAAATGCTCTAAGGTGTTCAAAGTGTAACAAAGGGATCACTTTGAAAAGAGTGTCCTATGGTTTGGAAGTCTGTTAAGAAAGTATGACCTAATAATGTTTATCCTACTAACACCAAAGGACCCAAGAAAATTTGGGTACCAAAGAAAGCTTGAGACTCTATTTTAAATGCAAGTCTCCGTCAAGAAAAAGGTAAAGTGGTATCTTGACAGCGGATGTTCAAGACACATGACAGGAGACTCAAATTGCTTCATAAAGCTTGTTCAAGTAAATGGTGGAAATGTTTCATTTGGAGGAAACGGCAAATGAAGCATTGTGGGATTTGGAACTGTGAAAATTGGAAATCTCACAATAAGCAATGTTTCTCTAGTGGAAGGACTCAACTATAACCTTCTCAGCATTAGCCAATTGTGTGATACTGGTTTCAAGATCTCCTTTCAAGAAGGAATATGCTCTGGAATCAGTAAAGACTCTATTTAGTCTTTCATGGGTCGAAGACATGGAAATATCTACCTCTTAGACATGAAAATAAATGAATCACAATGTCTAATCTCAATTCAAGATGAAGCAAGCTTATGGCACAAAAAGCTTGGTCATGTCAACATGAAGCAATTAGCCAAGATCTCTTCAAAACAGCTTGTTCGAGGTCTACCCAAATTACCTTACCAAAAGTCCGATCCATGCACACCATGTATTCTGGGAAAGCAGGTAAGAAATTCATTTAAGCCATTAAATCATGTCTCTACTAATCATGTATTACAGATGCTGCATATGGATCTCTTCGGACCAACCAGAACCCAGAGTATTAGAGGTAAGAAATATTGCCTAGTAATTGTGGACGATTACTCCCGTTTTACTTGGGTATATTTCCTTGCAAGTAAGTCAGAAACCTTCTCATATTTTGAAAAATTTGCTAAAAAGGTTCAAAATGAAAAAGGATGTGCTATCTCCAGTATAAGAACAGATCATGGAGGTGAATTTGAAAATCAAGATTTTACAAAATTATGTGATGAATCTGGATTTAAGCATGTGTTCTCCTCTCTATACACTCCTCAGCAAAATGGAGTTGTGGAAAGAAAGAATAGATCTCTTCAAGAAATGGCTAGAACTCCTTTAATTGAAAGTAAAATTTCTTCACGATTTTGGGCTGAAGTTGTTTCAACAGCATGCTATATCATTAATAGAGTCTTCCTAAGACCTATTCTAGAGAAAACCCCTTATGAATTATTCAAAGGTTAGAAGCCCATTTTTTCATACTTTCATATGTTCGGTTGCAAATGCTTTATATTGAAAAATGCAAAAGATCGAGTTGATAAGTTTGAAGAAAGATCAGATGAAGGCATCTTCCTTGGATATTCTACGTCAAGCAAAGCCTATAGAGTCTATAACAAGAAGAGCCAGTCTGTGGAGGAGTCAATGAATGTCAAATTTAAAGACTCTATGCAAGATGAATCCAGTCAGACTCAGTATGAAGAATCTGAACCTGCTCCAGACCTTACAAAGCTCACAACTCAAGAAGTATCTCAGACTCTAGAAGACCAGCATCAAGATGTTCATGAAGATTCAAATAAAGAAAGAGATTATCATCCAGACAAATCAATCAGTAACTGGAAGCACAAGTCCAGTCATCCTAAAGATCTCATTATCGGCGAAATCAATGAAGGAATTCGCACCAGATCTAAAAGACGTGAAGAGTCTAGTGCTATGGCTCTCATTTATGAAATTGAACCAAAAAGCATAGAAGAAGCTTTATTTGATGAAAGCTGGATCGAAGCTATGCAAGAAGAGCTCAGACAGTTCAACATTAATGATGTCTGGGAATTGACATCTAAACCGAAAGGTAAAATTGTTATTGGAGCCAAATGGGTGTTCAGAAACAAGATGAATGAAAAAGGAAAAGTCGTACGAAATAAAGCAAGACTCGTGGCCAAAGGATACACACAAGAAGAAGGAATAGACTATGATGAGACTTACGCTCCTGTAGCAAGGTTAGAAGCTATTCGACTATTACTTGCGTTTGCTTGTTATAAAAATTTCAGGTTATTCCAAATGGACGTCAAAAGTGCTTTCCTAAATGGATTTATCCAAGAGGAAGTATATGTGGAACAACCACCTAGGTTTGAAGACCCAAAGAAGCTAGACTCGGTCTTGATGAAAAGGCCTTGTATGGTTTAAAGCAAGCACCTCGAGCTTGGTACGACAGACTAAGTAAGTTCTTATTACAGAATGGTTTTGTCAAAGGTAAAGTAGATACTACTTTATTTATCAAAAAGGAAAACAAAAGCTTTTTACTCATTCAAATATATGTGGATGACATTATTTTTGGATCCTCTAATGAAAGTCTATGCAAGAAATTTTCTAAGTCTATGCAAGATGAGTTTGAAATGAGTATGATGGGAGAATTAACATTCTTTCTTGGTCTTCAAGTAACGCAATTGAAGGAATGAACTTTTATTTATCAAGAAAAATATGCTAATGATCTTGTCAAAAGGTTTGGATTGGAAAATTGCAAAAAGACTGATATACCAATGTCAAGTTCTTTGAAGATAGACAAAGATGAAGAAGGGGAAAAAGTTGATCAAAAGCTGTACATGAGTATCATTGGTTCACTTCTTTATCTTACTGCTTCTAAACCTGACATTTTGTTAAGTGTTTGCATCTGTGCTAGGTTTCAATCAGATCCTAGAGAATCCCATCTCAGTGCTGCGAAACGTATTATTAAATACATTGCTTCATCTTCAAGTATCGGTCTTTGGTATCCTAAGAAGGGAGACTTTAATCTTCCGGGATATTCGAGACGCGAGATCTGGCCGGCTGCGAGTTGATAGAAAGAGTACTTCAGGAACTTGCTAGTTGCTTGGAAGGGGACAGTGTCTTGGTTTTCAAGGAAACAAAGCACTGTGGCTCTCTCAACAACAGAAGCAGAGTATGTAGCTCTTGGAAGCTGTTGTTCGCAAATTCTATGTATAAAACAACAGCTACAAGACTTTGGGATTGAAGACTCATGCACAGAAATCAAATGTGACAACACCAGCGCAATCAATCTCACCAAAAATCCAATTCTTCATTCAAGAGCAAAGCATATAGAGATTCGACATCACTTCATTAGAGATCATATTCAAAATGGAGAAATCTCGATTCAATTTGTTGATTCAAAAAGTCAACTAGCGGATATATTCACAAAGCCTTCGGAGAAAAATCAATTCGATTTTATCCGTTCCAGACTCAACATTTTGAAGCTCGAAGAAGTTAAAGTCTAGAGACTCTCCAACCCTCAGACTCAGAAAATTGATGATCATCAGACTCTAATTCATCAGACTCTAATCTCTCAGACTCTAAATCCTCAGACTCAGACATTGATGGCTATAGATTGTAAGTTGTTATTTTATCTAAACTCGAAAAGGTATGATCTTTTGTTCAGTTATTTTGTAGTCTCCGTGAAAAACGAAATCTTGTCTTTTCAAAAGGATTAATTTTGGCAGTTATTGATTTTAAAAAAAGAAGTGTTCGTACACTTTCCTTGTGCCGATTGAACTTCCCTTTTTTAAAACTAAATTATATATATACAGTTTTCATTTTCCAATCTTCAAAACCCTAAAAAGCATTCTCCTCCCAATCCGATTTCTACTTCGTGTTCATCTTCGAGAAAGTTGTCATCTTTTCTTGGGAAAGCAAGCAAAGAAATCTTTCAGCGACAAGGAAGGATGTCTTCTTCGAGGAAGTCTTCAAGAATCGCGAATAGGGGACCACAGAGAATGAAGGAGGGACCTACCCATTTCGATCTCACCGAAGAGGAAGAATTATCGAGTCAGCAATAGAGCCCGATTCACTCTCCATCACGTCACTCAACGCCATCTACCCCACAAGGTGCGGGTCAACAACCGGAAGAAGAGATAATCTAGGGGCCTTGAGACCACGTAAGAGTCCAAAAACCCTATTTTATTTACAAACTCTACCGTGCGTTGAAAAGTACTGGGACTCCGTTGAAATACGTGGATGATTTTCTCAAAGATAAGCATTATGGGAATGAGTATATCTTTCTGAGAAAAATGGAGGATTTGGGAATTGCTCCCAAGGGAAAGGCTGAGGAAGCACTTGTGAATATTCCCAGTGACCCTCGTATATCGGGACCTAATTCGACTGAAGGAAACGACGATGATAAAATGTTCAGTGATTTTCAACCTAGAATGGGTATTGCTGCAAAGGTGAAGGGAAAGAGAATGGAGTTATTTAAATCAAAGGAACAGGAGAATTTGTTCTTCAGATTGCTGAAACGAGGGGTGATAAACCCTAGGAGTGTCGATTTCGATTTTTTGGATGCCGTTAATGTGAACTTAAGGGAGAAGTTCAAACGGCTTCAACTTGAGCAATTCTGCACCGATACCACAGACGGTTATGCGCAATTAACAGCATATTTCTATTCGAATCTCAGCTTTCTAGATGCGAATAGAATATCATTCAGTGTTAGAGACCAGGATTATGTGGTAGATGTGGACATGTTGGCGGACATAATTGGAGTTGAACGAGGACGTTATCAACCAGTCAAAGTCTCAGTTGCTCATGCCTCAATGGAACTTGTCAAAGATAGAGATATCGAGGGAAGAATCATTTATTCAAGGATGCGTGCCATCAATGTTGTGCTGCACAAAACTGTGATCAATTGCATCAGGCCTAAGTCTACATCAAAGACTGATGTGTCTAATTCCGAGGCAAAATTGATGTACGTAATCAACTCAGGGAAGAAGTTCTCTCTCCCTCACACTATTCTCTTTCACATGTACAGAGCAATGTCGAAGGACAAGGGACAATTGCCTTACCCAGGTCTGGTGACCAAGATCTTCAGACACATGAATATTGAACTGCCACACACACTTTGTGTTCGACCGTGCGATAAGATGGTGATAGGTTTGAAGATGTTGACGAAGATGCGTCTGAAAGAACTTTCCAAGGCAATGGAGAAATTCAGAGTGAAGACTCCAGTTCCGTCTGCTTCAAAGAGAAAAGGGAAGGAGGCCATTGGTGCCCCATCCAAAAAGAAGAAAACTCTCATCTTGGAGGATGAAGATGAGGAGGAAGATCTCACAATCACTGCCTTGATAAGGATCAGACATTCTGTACCTCAATTGACAGAACTTCAGAAGAAACAGAGAGAAGAAGAGGAGCAAGCCAAGAACAAAGAAGAAGAAGAGCAGAGAGAGAAGGAAAAAGAAGCTGAAGAATAAGGAGAAGAAGAGAAAGAAAAGTCTGCAGCTGAATTTGGAGAGAAGGGGAATCAAGATACAGAAGAGCATGATCATCACTCTTCCCTTTTTGATGTCCTAGAAACAGGGGGAGTTGGCGAGCAAGAAAGGTCCACACCTCATGCTGCCATTAGTGAAGGTCTAAGACAATCCCCAGTAGACCCAGAAGAGTTTCAGGCTTCTCAATTGCCTGAAGAAGGACACGATACGTCGACACCAAATCTGCAAGATTATACAGAAGCGCCATCGTCTGCATTCACTCCATCCGAGAAAGCAAATGCAAGTACACAGACGGACAATTCTGCAGATTTTCGTCGTATTCTGGATGTTCTTTTGGAAATGCGGGGCCAAATCTATGCTCTGGACTGTGAAATTCAAGCCATGAAGAATGCTGTACAAGCATGTTCAGTTACCCTGGAGGACAAAATGAAAGACCTAGCTCTACAACTTCAAGCCAATGCCAAAGGAGAGGAGGTAGCTCATCCAAGGGAAGACTTGAAGAGGCTAAAAGGCATAGTCCAGTCCATGGGAGATTTCCAGATCGTGCGCATTCCCAAGCAATCTTGACTCCTTTCTCACCTTTTTTAATGATGACAAAAAGGGGGAGAAGCAATTTTGAACCAACCAACTTTAAACTTTGACTTTAAATTTGTTTTTGTGGTTATGTCTGTTTTTGAGTATAACTTGACTTGAGTGAACTTGAATTTGACTGAATTGGTTGTGGATCTTGATGCTTGAATATTTGCATTTATATCAAGTGTTGTCATATGGTATTACTCATGAAAGACTAACCAATTTTCTGTGGATGCAGAGTCTGGTTGTTTTATTAATCTTTATGAGATAGCCATATTACTTGAGAAATGTTTTTGCGGGTCAAAGTTGTTCAAATCTACGGAAAGTTTTGTCACCATCAAAAAGGGGAGATTGTTGGAGAAATCTTTCCGAATATTTTGAAGCGACAAAACGTTTCTATCGATCTAGTCGGGATCTTTGCAAACCGTCTGTTTAAAGTCTGAAAACTTGTTGATAACCGCACTCGGCCTCCGAGACTCAAGATTCAAGACTCAAGACTCAAGACTCAAGACTATTCTCATTGACAGTCTTTCTAATCCAGTGATGAAGGAAATCCAGAGCCGAAGTATATGGTTGATGATTTAATCCTATCGTCTGGAGAAGATCTCTTGGTTGGATAAATATAACGGATTCTTTTATTCGTATCTAGATCGATTGAAGATCCGGTGGTTGACGAAATATTCTTGGAATGTTCTATTCTTGGAAACCAAGATCCTGATTGTATGGGCGAACAGGATTGATGGGCTATCGTCAAGTTCCTTTAATAGCTCGAATAATCTTCTTGATTGATTCCGTCCAACGGGTAGATTGGAGGAATTCCTTTGGTAAGTGCCAACAGTATGATGGCATAAAGGAGTATAAAAAGGAAGACGTTCTAGTTGTGTTTGTAACGTGATCGATAGAGAAATTCCAGAGTCTGAAGCACCTTGATTATTAGTCGATACAGTTTGAGCGAAATATTATACACAGAGAGTGTCTATACTTGGTGATACCTTGAGCGAGTGTGGTAGATCATCTACACCTAGAAATCAAGGAAGATCAACGCTGTAACATCTTTTTGTTCATAGTGGAATCCAGCCAATTGGCTGTCAGTGCAGAAGAGTGGACGTAGGCTTGAATCAAACCGAACCTCTATAAACCGCGTGTTCAATTCTCTCTTTCCTTTGCTCAGTCTTACGTTGATTATTACTTGTCGCAAATCCTTTAACTATCTAAATATTGTGCAATTATCAAGAAAAATCTTTTATATACCTATTCACCCCCCTCTAGGTACTCGTACTAGCTATATCAGAGATGATGGATTTGGCATCAAGATACAAGGTAATTTGTTGTGGTTTTGGGGATTTTTTGTTTTGCATAGACATTGTACTTGGGGCATTTGCACAGGGGCTGCTGGGGTCACAAAATGGTGTTGAATGGTTGCTTGTCCTTGATGATATCTATGTTTGCCTTAAAAAAGGGTTTTTGCATAGGTTGTTGTTGGGCCTGTTTTCGGCAATAATGACAAATCTTCTTCGACTGAAGACAAGTAGGCTTCTCATCATTAGCAACTCGCTAGACCCAAAATCGCTACCATCACCTCTCTTTTGCATCTCATTGACTTTGACGCAGCTATCCATAGCGATGTGAGTTCGAAATTGAAATTTTTTGGTAAACCCTTTTTCCCTTTGCTTTTTTGGGAGGGTTGTAGGTTTGGTCTACTAATGTCGCTAGTCTGCTGACTGTTTCTATTGGGACCGAGCAGGAAAAAAAATTAAAACTTGCCAATGTCGTTAGTACGCTAACTATTCATATTGGCTTCTTGTTTGGTATTCACTACCAACGGCTGATCTTGTAATTGGTTTTGTTTGTTTAGTAACATCATAGGCTGAGTTACTCGACAAAGAGTATGAAGAGAAGTGCAAGCAAGTTGCAGGGATAGCATCTAAGTTAACAATCGAGGAGGCAACCTTTTGTGAACTTTAGGTACTTTTTTTTTAAAGGAGCACTTCAGGTAGTTCACTTATTGAGAATCTAATGATACAATTAGCAAGTGGAATTGGGTGATGTTTTGGATGTTCATGATTTGGGAAGCTGGCAACTTCCCATCTAAACTCTTATTGTCATTTCCAACTCTTGCTTTAGTGCTGAAAATTCTAAGTTTTAACTTTCCTTCTCTTTAGTCAATCTAGCTAGGTCTTCCTCTTCAAGCTTCCTCTTCTCTTCAATCTTCTCGACCTTCTTGGTTTGCGTGATGAGAGCACCAGTGAATCATATCACAAGTGTCCTCCGGATGTTCTCATGGATTCATAATTGTGACAGAAAATATGCCTTGTGATAAAAAGCTGGCACTTCACTTGAAGTTGCTAAAGCCGATCCAATAAATTTATGCATAATGAAAAGTACATTGTGAACTATGTATCTGCCATATTCATAAACCTGAATATGACCTTCCATTTGAACCAAGTTGATCATTTCATTGACCTCTGTCTCCTCGCAAAGTCTAGTTGCCAACTTTTCATGTACCTTAATCCTAGACTGATACTTCTCCTCACAAGACTTGAAGAGACTATTTTGCTGAATGAATGGCGCATTTATTAAGCAATCATCTAATAGAATCAATAGAGTGCCAAGACTAATTAGATGCATCTTATAGTTCTTAAATGTTCGGCCTGAGTTGATATGTGCTGCTCTATCTCCTGCACAACTTTTCTCAAGAGGCACGCAACACGCTGAGCAAGAATAGCACTAAAAATCGTAAGTAATAGTGTCATGTCCCAATCCTCCGAGCACGTGCCCATCCCTGCTTGATCAATATAATAGCGATGCCCTAGGATGCATCGCCGACCCATTCAATTTAATATGCATGCAGAAGCAATTAATAAATCCACATACAGCAACAATATGTGATAGAAAAGTAGGGCAGATTTTTCACAAAATACAGTTTTATAAACACATAAGTTTATACACCGAAACCTACAAAAAGGGATCGGCTTTCAACAAAATAGAATTGTCTTATGACTAACTTTTTCGGGCTTCACCTCCTAAAATCCGGGCTTCAGGTCCTTCACCGCTGTCAACTAAGGACTTGAAAAAGTTATCTTAAAACGGGGTGAAACGACGTCTCAGCAAGTTCAACCCCCTAAGACCCGACTATGAAGAAAATATGCCCAAAAGGTTGCCCAAGCACAACACGAGTCAGAAGGCTTACCTTGGCCTCAGTTCCTTCCTGTAAGTCAATTCAATAAGCAATTCATCGAATCACATCATCACATCAAATCATTAAATTCATATCGAATCATTGATCAATCAACCTAGTCGATTCCAAGACAACAGGACCATCACATGGTCATTTCAATCACTCATCTCCGACAATGAATTACGGCTCAACAGGCATGGCCTACTAAATCTTCGGCGGTAGATTATGGCCTAGTGGGCATAACTGATTCCAAGTTCGGTGGTAGATTACGGCCCGATGGGCACAACCGATTCCAAGTTCGGTGGTAGATTATTACGGCCCGATGGACACAACCAATTCTAAGTTCGGTGCTAGATTATGGCTCGATGGGCATAACCATACATCGGTGGTTGATTATGGCCTAACAGGCATAGCCATACTTCGGCGATTTCCAGGCCCTATTCCACACTGTCACACACCCAACATACACCATTTCATTTTTCAATGGTCCTCTCAATGCGACTTATAACCATCACACGATTAATTACTCTCGGCCAAGGACTGTATGCTTCACACTTAGAATCCTCAATCAAAGTAATATTTTGGCCTATTTTCCTCGAGTTATGGATACCCAATAACAATTATCGTGTATGGGTACACAGTCGACCTTAACCAAAATATAATATTTTTACCTTTGAAAATCCCACTAATTTCCACAATCCACAAATTCTTTTTTGGTGTTGTAAACCGATGTCTGGTGATTTTCTACTTAATTACTGAAATTAAATAAATTTAGAAATAAATTCCCAAATTCACAAATCACACACAATCAGCAACAAATTAGAACTCAATTAAATAAACAGATCACACAACTGCAATCAGCATAAAAATCTAGTCACTGGCTATTCCGGTCTAATTTTCAGAAATTAATTAATTAATTAAATAATTACGGAAAATAATTAATAAATGCCAATAAATAGGACTTAGGCTCGTAAAGCCTAATTAAAAGCTAAGAGGAGCCCCAAAAATTTTCAAACCACTCTAGAAAAATACTAGAGCTTGTCTAGGCCCCAATTGCACTGAACTAACCATCTAACATGCATCGATAATTAATTAAATTGCTAATCTAATCTAACTATCCACTTAATCCATACTTAGCCTAAAATAATCAACCATAAAGCATCATTAACTTACTAAGCAAGGATTAGTGAGTTAAACTCACTTGTTTAATGATCCGCTTGAATCAAAACGACGGGGATGCAGTGAGGATCGACAAGTTCCAAAACGGCGATGCCAATGGGGCACGGATCGGGCCCAAAAATTGGTCCGAGCAAACCCACGGTTTCTGCTTCGTAGGGCTACACTTGTGGCTGGATTTCGTGTGGCTGATGGATTGACTTCAGCTCGGAAGATCGTTGGGCCTACGGGATGAAGACTTGGTGGAGATGTTGGTCATTGGGACTAAAAACGTGGACCGACGAGGTGGCAAGTTGGTTTCGGTCGGCTGCAGGGACGTGCGAAGCAGTCAACAAACCAAAGCGAAGAGGCGTTGGATGTTGAAGTTTGACTGAAGGGGCAGAATCGCAGACAGATGACCGTTGATGAAGATGGGGCGGTCAACTTCGATGGAGCAGCTTGAAGTTAGTTGACTGGAGGGAACAAGAGTTGGTGGAGATGTAGGCGGCAAAGAGAGAAATGGAGGGATGCTTCGGCGGAGGAGGGGAAACAGTGAAGTCGGCGCTGGCTTGTAATGAAAGAGAAAGCAGAGGCGGCAACAACGTGAATGAGGTGTGAGGGATCGAGAGGGTGAGAGAGAAAAAGGAGAGGGCAAAAAGTCAATATCTATCTCCAAATGGTTAATGCTTTGTCCCCCTAAAGTCTTCATAAATATCCCTTATGTCCCTAACTACTTTCTTGCAATAAAAATCCACCAAATTATCCAAATTGAAACCAAAATCCAGCCCCCTCTACAAAGCTCCGAATTTCACATTTTGAGCTTCCAATTTCTTCGACAAATTCCCAAATTGATGTCCAATTTTGATGTAGAAAAAGCTCACATAATTTCTACAATTCCCTCTCGTCAAGTAGCTCGGTTTGTAAGTAAAAAATTACTTCAATTCGGCCAATCCGAATTTCCGTTCGTTTTCCGAAACGTCCGAATTGAATTTCCGTAAAAATCCTGGAATCGCCGAAAATTCTTCGAAGGATGAGTAGACATTCCTAAAATAAGCCGTGACATGATAGAATTTTCAATTTCTGAAATCGGGTTTAGATTCGCGGTTAATTTTGATTTGACGCGATTTTAACATGACCTAACCTATCGGGTAGTTTTAAGGAATTTTTAGTGCAATTGATCTGTGGTTGATTATTTTCGAGCCACGATGTACATCTTCGACATATTGCCAACTCTCGGTTGTTGTGAAAATCTCGAGGTTTTAAATATGGACACAGGGTATCCAAAACGACAGAAAATCGGTTTAGTGCCGATCAACGAGAATTTTGTAATTTGATAGAATCGCCCACACTTAATCATGCACGTCTGTCGAATCGACCTATCTTCAGTTTCTGATCGATTTTTAATTGTGTCATAATGACCATTGTAGATTAGTACGGTCGAGCAATCGATTTCTGGTCGAATTCTCAAGTCTTTTGCGTTAAAATCCCTTATTGACTTTTCTTAATAGTCTAGTTATCTCATGAGTGATCAGCTCAGAGAATAGCACTGTAGGCGTGTCGATGAAATGCCCGATTTATTCAATTGAAAACAGGATTGAAAATTCAGGATGTCACAAATAGTTCATTACAAGTGTAAAATAGGTGTATGAACATGTCCACTTTGATAGCGAATTGTTTAGCATACATGAGGTATTTTGTTGTTTTTCCTTTTGATGCTTTCATCAAGAATTCCATTAACCACACTTAAAAGTGATTGGGTGGGGGCATTCTACAAGAAGGATCAATGGCAAATTAGGTTAATAATTTTTAGAGAAATATAAGATAAGCTCATGATATATCTACATAAATCAAAATGCAAAAGCTTACGTCCAAACTATTCGACTTTCTCATCTCCGAGATCTTTGCTACTGCAAGGTTTGTATATCGACCTTGCTTCAATTTCTCCAAAGCTGATGTGCGATTCTTATGATTTCCTCGCAGGTCTCGGTTGCGCTTATCTAGGGTTGATTTTCTCTTTTTGCTTTTAGTCGATGGATCAAGACAAAAAAATATCAAGGGAAGTGGATGGACATAATGAAATGAGTTCACTTATGAAGTTGCCATTCCATGGAGCTAATGAAGTAGAATCTGCGACCGTGGGTGTGACAAACAAGGTGAGGGCACCTAACTCTCGTCCTCTTCTGGGTAAAAAGTGAGCTAATCAATCAGAGGCTTGGGATAATTTTTTGAAGTCATAGATGAGAAAATATAGAAAACGGGGTGAAGTGCATTCATCATGGGGTTGGATATGTGTATAATGTTGATCATGGAACATCTACTATGCGGAAGCCCTTGAAAAAGTGTAAAAGGTATCCTCATGTAGATAAAAAGAAAATGTTGTTTACATGACGTAAAAAAGATGTAACTGGCAAGGTAGAGAAAAATACTACTAGTAGTGATAGTGTCTTAACAACAGGGAAATTTGATCAAGAACGTTATAGGCACATGCTTGCTTGGATAATTATTATTGATGAACAACTATTTTCATAGTTGAATGTGTTGGTTTTCGTGATTTTGTTACTGAATTACAATCTCGTTTTCAACATCTTTCAAGATTTACAGTAGTTAGAGATTGTATGAAATTGTATCTGAGTGAAAAAATTTGTTCGAAAGCTTACTTTGGTAAGCTTAAATCTATGATTGCACTCACAACTGATATATGTAGTTTCATTCAAAATTTGAACTATTTATATCTCAGTACACATTTTATTGATGAAAACTAGAAATTGTATAAAAAAATCATCAATTATGTGGTGATGCATAGTCACAAGGTTTGGGATATTGGAAAAATGGTGGAGAAATGCATTCATGACTGGGGAATAGAAAAAAAAAGATATCTACAATAACCATGTATAATGCTAGTGCAAATGATGTGGCTGTTGGTTATTTGAAGGCAAATTTTCAAGAGAAGGGTTTTTGGTTTTGAATGGCAATGCTTTACATATGAAGTGCACTGTTCATATACTTAACTTGATAGTAAGAGATGGATTGAATAAGATGCGTGATTTTATTGCACGTATTTGAAACGTAGTTAGGTATGTGAGGAATTTTCCCACTGGAACTAAGCCATTCAAATATTGTATTAAGAGTGAGGTAATTGCATAGAAGGGTTCATTCTGTCTTAATGTTGCAACTAGATGGAACTCCACCTATATAATGTTAGACACCACCATAAAGTTCAGAAAAACTTTTGAAAGGATGGAAGAATATGATTTATCTTTCTTCAGGGAGATTGACAATGATTCTCCTCAAGATGAAGATTGGAAAAATGCCATCATTCTTTCTAAATTTCTGAAACGGTTTTTATGATGCAACCAAAAGGATGTTGGGGAGTTCATATGTTACTTTAAATGATTATTTTGAGAGGATGATTATGTTGTATAAATATTTGAATAATGCGGTAAATTCCTCGGACCCAAAGCTTCAAGCTATGGGTATAAAAATGAAAGAGAAGTTTGACAAATATTATGAAAGTTTGGATAAAGTAAATATGATGGCGTTGATTGTGGTTGCATTGGATCCTATAAAGAAGTTGAATTATATGAAGTTCTTTTTTGATCAAATTTATGATGATAAAACAAAAATTGATGAGATACATTATAAAGTGAAGGTTGCTTTGGAATGTTTATATAAATTTTATGAGCAATCTTTTGTTGATTTTTCAAGTAAAGAAAATTTTAGTGGTTCAAGTGTGAGTAATAGTAGCAGTGCTTCCAATGTCGATATTGATGGCAATGAGTGTGAAATCTATGCTTGGCATAAAAGCTTTCTCCACGTGAAGAAAAGAGTGTTGGATGAAAACAAATCTGAGCTTGATTGGTATCTTGAAGCTAAAAGTAAAGATGTCCTTAATCTCGACATTTTGATGTCGTGGAAGAGTACTATGTCAAAGTATAAAATCTTATATTCGATGGCTTGAGATATTTTGTCTATTCCCGTGACTACCATTGCTTCCGAGTTGACTTTTAGTACATTGGGACGTGTACTTGATGGCTTTCGAAATTCTTTGATTCCTAGAGTGGTGGAAGGTTTCATTTGCACTCAAGATTATTTGAGAGTTGTTCGCGTGCCGATCAATGTTGAAGAGTGCATTGAGAATGCGGAAAAGTTTGAGGTGGGTAAGTCGTATATATTTCTTTATATCTTGTAACTCATTCGCATAACTATTTATTAAGTGAATGTTTTATTTAGTCTATTTTTTTTTTTTTTAGTTTTGGATTGTCTTACCGAAGACATTATCATTGGAAAATAGACTTCATTTGTAGAAACTCTGATTTTGTGGTAAGTAAATAGATTTTATTAAACCATAACTTTTGCATATGTCTCTAGAGCATGGTTTCCTGTTGATTTTTCTTTATGTATAAATTTCAGGTCTTTGTTAGAGATTTTGTATCACGTGAATTGACTCGCCTAATTTCACTTTTGCAGGAGGAGTTATGCTTGCAGTAGATATTTGCTAATCATTTTAGAAAAATGAACAGCTTCCTGTAGTAATTATGGGAATGAGACTAATATTAGACCCATGTTTGTTGCTAATGTTTATACAATATTAGGATTTTTGCTTCGCCTTATGATTTTGGTTATGATAATGAACCTTGTGGATCCTTAGGTTTTCATTTAGTCAAAAAGTTCATGTACTTATTGATTACGTGTGCTTAATGTTTCAATACAAATTATGAGGATTATGTTGTTTTCTCGCATATTAATGTAAAATTCAAAGCCGTATATGATATCAGACGGTTGCAAAATAGGTTCTAGTGGAAACATGATTGACTCTGGAACCGGATTGGAAAAACAGAGTGGTTCAAGTACAGGGTCTAGTGTAAATAGGGTTGGGTACGGGGTCTAAAGAAAGGGAATTGGTTATAATAGGGTCGGGTATAGGGTTTAGATATGGAGTCTGGACCCTACCCACCTTAGACCCAATCACCCCTACTTGTTGAACACGGTCATTGCCTTTATAGGATTTTTGCAAAATATCCTACACTTCTTTTGCAGCCTTCGCACTCGATATTTTTTCAAATATTGTTTCCTCCACTACTCGAAAGATTTCATACAATGCTTTCTGATATTTCTTTCGGGACTCCACCAACGCATCTTTCTCCTTCTTTCTTAAAGCCTCAAATGCTTTGGCATCACTTACTTCGGTATAGCCATTTTCAACTAGATTCCACAAATCTTGCGATTTGAAGAAAACTTTCATCTAGATGGACCAGTTGTTGAAATTCTTTCCATTTAGCTTTGGAAGTTGCAATTGAGTGGAACAAGTAGATGTCATTTCTAGCTTTGATACCAAATGTTGGAACCAAAACATAATGGCTATTTTGGAAATTTGGAATGAGGCACAAGTTGGTGGAAGAAATAGTTCTTAGAATACTTTTCCGGTGGCCTCTGTCAATCTACAACACTCACCCTCTATCTTTACATAAAAGCAGAACACTCACACTTAACAGATACATGGAGTCTTCGACACTCCTTCTGACAATAAAGTTCACAAAGCAAAAAGAAGAAACGGCACACAATCAATAAATGCAGAAGAACAAGCGTATCAATCCATGGAGACTTTCTTTAAAGACTTTTTTTTTTTTTTTTTTTGGGTCGGGTTCTTTAAAGACTTTATTTGCATTCTGTCTTCCTCTTGAGTACGTATTCTTCATTAAATGCTTGTAGACTTTTTGTTCTTCAATCTTCACAAACATCAACACACCGACTCGTTTTCTTTTTCTCCTGATGCCCACCATAAATCAAGGCCTTTTGAGGAATTCTAAAGATAAAATCTGGAGCTTAGCAACCAAGGTGCTCGAATCTTCGAAAATCAATTTTATATTATTCTAACACTCTTCAAGCATGTCGCATATTTAAAATTCGTTTAAGTATGGCGATACGAGGAATAAGTGGAAGCTTGTATATTATTGTCTTATTGCCGAGCAACCCTTTAGCTTCATTAAAGATCACCACTTGGACCACTACATGCAGACAACTTTGCAAGCTCAGTTCAAGTCGTTCCGCAGGGAACAGATCTCTAGAAACTACAAGTACTGTATAAAGAGAAAAGGGCGACATTGGTGGATTTGACTTCGGATATGCCAAATTCATTGACAATTTTAGAGTCTATTTCAGTTCGGATTTATGGACTTACCTTAGAAATTAAGTACATTGTGTCGTCACCGGTCATTGGGCCAATGGGAATGGGAAATATGTCATCGAGCTCTTACGTTCAAAAAGCAAATATTTCCACTTGATTCTCCAAATGCGGCTGCCAAAATAATGAGAGTTGTCAATGAATTTGGCATCTCCGATAAAATTCTCAACATCACACTAGATAATGCCAGAGTGAACATTCCCTTGATTTGGAGTCTAGCCCAACAATTATATCTCATTTGTAATGGAAATTTCTTCTATGTGCGGTACATTTGCCACCACATTAACTTATGCGTGCCAAACGGTCTTTGCTAGCTTTATGATTCCGTGGCCAGCATACTTAGAGGGGTTCAATATATTAGACCCACCCCCAATGAGACATCAAGAGTTGAAGGTCTTGTACATAATGTAGGGAAGGCAAGTTGAAAATTCCCTCCAGACGTATGAATAAGGTGGAGTACGACATACAATATATTGAGAAGACATGCAAGGAAATGGGTGTGTTGATACTCTACTCCACAATTCATAGCGGAAGTGTTGGCCTTTCAACTTCGACGCAACACGATTTGAGGATTCCTTCAAACAATCGACCTATTATGTTTTCATACATGACGTGAGCTCAATCTGAATAAGGAGGGTGATTCCTTCTTTAAGTAGGAGTTGCCATGAAAGTGAAATTCCTAACATATTATATTTCAGCTTCTTTTTTTTCCTGGCAACCACTAGCTTATATTGGAGGTTCAGGTAGAAGGGTTCAAAACTCTCGTTGTTCTTTAATATGAAAATTGAAATTAGGTGATAAGGTTCCTAATAGAATAGATATTAGCGATAACAATGAGTTGGCTCCAGAATTTGTATGCCGCATATGCCACTCGATTCGATATGATGAGTTCCACTTTGCAAACTAAGATGGCATAATTATCAGGTAGTGCCCGGAAACTTGGAGGGTTTGCTCCGTAAGAAGAAGAACATCCCGATGATTTGGAGACATACTCAGGATTGGCTACTACAAATACATTAATAGAGTTGGCGAAGACAATATTAATGTTTGACGTGAACTATTAAGGGCAGCTTAATGACCAAACCATTCACGTCAACTTATATTACAATAAGCTATTTTGACAAAATTATCAGAGTTATTGAAAAGTTATGGCACTTGATCGAACAGGCAAAAGTCTAATTGTAAGATCGAACGTCGAGCTAACTTTTGAGTTCCATCCCATCAGTTTCATTACCTCTAACTTTGGTCCTTCAATGAAGCTTATGGTTCTTGAAAAGAAGTGGATCTAACTAATCTTCTGGATTCTCGTGGCATCGTTCCTGTCCTTTGTTTTTTTTTAACCCAATGTCATTTACAAGCTACTTTCCTTGCCTCCGCTATAGCTTAAACTATCCATTGGCCCTTTTCAATCGGGCTTTACCTGTGACATCTTGATTTTCAACACTGCTTTTGACTAAATGAAATGGGCTTTTCATCGACGTGCCTATACTCTTTTTCTCTGAGCTGATCACTCATGAGATAATTAATTTATCAAGTGAAGCTGTTAAGGAATATAAATGCGACGGACTTGAGAATTCGATTAAAAATCGACTACTTGACCATGCTAATCTGCAAGGGTCAATACGGCATTGTCAAAATCAATTAGAGACTAGAGATAGGTCGAAATTAAAGTGTAGGTGATTCCACCTAATTGCAAAATTCGTGTCGAACGGTACTAAATTGATTTTTCTGTCATTTATGTACTCTGTATCTGTATTTGAAATCTAGATATTTTTACGGCTAGCGATAGTCGCCTATGAGTTGAAGATGCATAATGTGGATCGAAAATAATCGACCACGAGTCAAATGCACTAAAAATTCCTAAAAGCTACCCGGTAGGTTAGGTCACGCTAAAATCGCGTCTGGTTGAAATTAACCACAAAATTGAACCCGATTTTAAGAATCGAAAGTTCTGTCATATCATGATTTATTTAAGGAACGTTGACTCATCATTTGAAGAATTTTTGGCAAGCCCGGATTTTTGACGAAAAATCAAGATTTGGCGAAATTGGACCATGAAATTCGGATATGCCAAATTGAGTGCACTTTTGGCCTTCTCGTTGGTTCAAAGGATGAGGAAAATCATGGATTTAATGTGGATACATTAGCTGGAATTTTTGGTCACCAAATTGGAGCTAATTGGAGTGAAATTGAATGGCTTTGGTGGAGGAATGACACAAAATTCGTAGGCCATGGGAGCTGCAACATTTTGGACACCTAGAGTAGCTTGTGGAGGAAGATTGGAAGGGAAATTGGCTGTGGATGAAGCTGAAGACTTTTGGGGCATAAACTCAAGTGTTTTGGGATATTTAGGGGGAGCATTGAAGGCCTTGTCCCCCTCCTTTCCAGCAGCAGCCCTTCTTCTTTAGCATTTCACCTCCTTTGTTGCTGAATTAGAAGGAGAAAACCAGCTAGCAAACTAGAGAACCAGCCCTCCATTATGGGCCAGCTTGCCGATCGCCCAAGCCCCCAAGACCGTGCGCTTGTTTGAGCTGCCATCGAATTGCTTGCCAGCCCCTCTTGCCGTTGTGCCAGAGCCCGCGCGCCCGTCCTTCTCGCGCGCCGTTCCCCACCCTCGCACCAATGCTTGTTGTCTATGCCCTGGCCACTCTCACAGCTCCGCCACCTGACCGTCCCCACTACCATCAGCCATCCGCCAACCCAAACTAGCCGCTCAGTCCAGCTCCTTCGGCCAGCAAGCAGAACCAAAACTCACAGTTAGGGCTGTGAGCTATGTGGCCCATTTTTGACCCTTTCGAGACCTCCTTGGGTGTCGCTATAGGCTTGAGTCTCGCTCGCCTCTACATCACTGCCACCGTGAACTCATCGGTTCGTCAAACCGATGAGTTTACTTGCTAAACTCTACTTAGGGAGTTAATTATGTTTAGGGGAGGTTTAGTTTAGACTAAGATTAGATTAGGTGGTTAGATTAGTGTAATTAGTGGTTTAGTTGGTTAATTAGGCTAATTATGTGGTTAAATTAGTTAAATTAATGGTTAATTAGATTGTGTGATTTATCTAGCTTAGTATGTTATTTAATTAAGTCCAATTAGGTGGTTAGATTAGTGTATTTGGCTTAATTAAGCATTTATCTAATTATTTGGCATTTATTTAATTAATTTCATAATTTATTTAATTATTTAATATTTTCCGGAAATCATACCGGGATAACCAGTCGTCAAAATTTCGTGTTGATTGCCGTAGTGTAATTAGTTTGTGCAATTGATTATTAGATTATGCAATTGAGTGATGATTGTTGATTTTCAGTTATTATTTCAAAATTATGAAAGTTTGGTATTTAATTAGAAAATACCGGGTGTCGGTTTTTGACATCAAAAATGTTTTTTAGTACTATGTCAAATAGTGAGATTTTTAAAATGAAGGATATCGCTTTTTATGGTTCAATCTAACTATGTACCGACACATGATTATTTTACCGAGAGGTTTTGATACGAAGAAAATATGGCAAGTTCATTATTTAAATTAAGGCATTTGAGTGCAAAGTACAACTTCCTTGGCTAGGATTAGATGGCTGTGTGATGGTTATGAGAACCTGTCACTCGATGTGCATTGAGTGGACGTTGCTCCTATATGGAATGCCCTTGACAACGAATGCCGAATCGCAGTAGAGGCTGGACCGATACTCCTTCGGGAATGCTGTCTAGAGGTAGATGTTGTTGTGCTCGATGGGGCAAGACGATGTCCGGTTACGCCGGAAGACCGCCGAACGTCGAGTAGGTTGTGCCCGTAGGGCTGTAATTAATTGGAACACTTGAATGTTTGAGATGACCGCGCTTGATTATGGGACAAAATTGTGTGGCACGAAATGAGACGTGTTATCACGATTTGGCCTTATAATGGGGACCCCTGTGATTGATTGATTTGAAAGTGAGACGTTTCAATTATTGATTGCATCTACTACATATATATGTGTTATATGAGCTGGACTAACATGCAGGGAGGTGCTTAGGCGAGATAAGTCTTTTGTGATGAGTGATTAGATTGCCTCTAGATGTATTCCCTTCCTAATTGGGGTTTAAGGCGTGAACTCACTTAGACATTGTATCACCCCGTCGCGGGTTTCATCTTTTTAGGTCCCTAGATGGAGGTACGTCATGTGCGTTACGAGGTCCCGAGGGAGGTAGACTTCCGGCACTCCTATTTCCCAGTTCCCAGGACCAGCTTGACCCGTGAGCTTGTTGAGTCCACCGTTTGGGTCGATGAGAGCCTACCCCACTTGGTATCTCATCATTTCAAGGCGTGGTACCTTCACAAGTCCGACGGGAATCGGGAGGGTCCTTTGGGTGGTTTCAACGGGCCTCCTGTTGGGATCGGGGAAAGGGAGATAGGGCACCCTTTGGATATCGACAATCCTCATGGTGCTGTGGAAAACCCGAAGCTGGAGACTGGAGAGTCCAGAGTTTAGGTGGCTCTGTAGCCCTTTTTGATCTAGACTTTTGTACATAAACCTTAGAGTTGGCCTTTGTGTATAAACTAGCTTGTTTATAAAAAGTATGTTTGGTTGATCTAATTGTCCTGCTTTTCTATCCTAAGTTGGTTATTGTCTGGGGATTGTTTATTTCACTTCAGCTTGTGCATGAATCGATTGGATCAGCGATGCATCTTGGGAACGTCACAATTTAGTCGACCACTGAAGGATGTGCACGCGCTCGAGGATCGGGGCGTGACATTACCTCATAAGCTTGTAGTTCGTATATTGTTGGGCCCAACACTTAACTTTTTCCCACTAAAAATGAAGTTTTAGACAATGAAGAATGAACTCCCCAAAGCAACATACATACCACAACTCAACACTCTAGACATCAGTCTTGGGTCCATGTGATTCTTTATTAATGAATTGAATAGGACTATCTTAATATATGATCTCATCATATGCATAAATTAAAAGATCAATTAAAGATGTATTAATTTGGCGATAGAATATATATGCACGCTTTATTTTAAAATTTTATCATACCATTTGATAAGTTACGTCGATCCAAATTGCCTAAGCGTAGACCCAACTAATCTACAAATTGGCATGCATAAAGTAGGCATTATGATTTTTGCATCAATTCTTTTATGAATAGTGTGATTGGGGGATTTATAAATGTGTAATGCCGTGATCACAATTTTCGTTATTGATGCAATTGGGCATTTATAGGGAAAATTACCTAATTAGTCCTAAATTTATTGTGTGAATGCTAATTTAGTTTTAAACTTTTAAATTTTGCCAATTTAATTTTAAATATTTGAGAAAAATTCCAATGTAGTTTTCTTGGTCAATTTTCACTTGAAATTGCCAGACATCTTACATGGCACACTTTATCACGTCAATGATTTTTGGTGAAAATTGATTAGAAATGCTACATTAAAATTTTGCACAAAGATTTTATGGCTAAATTGATAAGATTGAAAAGTTTAGAAATTAATTAATATCTTTATAATAAGTTTAGGATTGATTTAGCAATTTCCCTTGTTTATAAAAGTCGGTTTGTGATTACATGCTTGCTAGCGGTGTTCTTTCTCTTTCATGGTCATTTGACTCGTTTCATACTAATACATTATCTTTAGAATATTTGGACAGACATGAATTGCTGATATTGTCTTGAATTCCACAAAATTCAATCGGGAAATCTAGGAAGGCTTGAAGATTTTGAACTATTTGTTTCCTAATATATTTCCTAGATTTTGGTTTCAAATTTGATAATATCTTTATGGTGGAATTCCTTTCCTACTAGGTTTAGGAAAGTGGGGATCTAAAGATCTATTTATTTCAGCATTGTACCTTGTACTCTTGTGATACGCTCAAATAAGAAATCGTCTCTCTCTCTCCCGTGGACGTAGGCGGATTTTTCGCCAAACCACGTAAATATCCGTGTTCTTGATTATTTTTGTTTTTCTTTCTCATCTAGTAGGGTGTTCTTCCGCACAACATGAATTACTTGATAGCATGTTTTAATAGAGTTCGGAAGTCTTCATCCATGAAATAAAATAGAAAAGATTCTTTGGAGCGTCAATATAGTGTACCCATAGGATAAGACAAATTATAAAGGTTCTCTCTCTCTCTCTCTCTCTCTCTCTCTCTTTTGAGTTGGTCAAGCGTCCTACATTTATTTAACATTAGATCCGATTACCTGAAAACCTATGAAACACTTTACACGTTCTTTAAACCGATTAAGTCCATATTTTTGACTTATATAGATAGTTTTGACATCGAGCAGCTCTCTCCACGCACGTCTTCTCGTCAAACCTCACCGGTGTGAGCTTTGTTTCCTTCTCTTCTTTACATAAAAGAAACTCAAAAGAAGAAGACCTCTCGCATGTCTTGAATGATTAAGACAAGCGCAGTCTCAAGCTCTTTCTAAAAAGTCTTGGAAAAATATGAGGTCCTATGTTTGCATTCGCATCTCATGCTCCATAATGGTTCTTCGTGTCTCATGAAATTAAAGAAAAAAAAATGGCAATACTACATATATCTCCATGACCTCACAATTGAAGGTAGACCAGTACTGTTGCGCAATCTGATCTTGCATAGTCCGCCAGAGCTCCAGTCAAGAGATTGCCTTGTACCCATGGATAACAAGTTAAGGCATTAGGGTTTGTGACTTGCATTGGACACGGAGAGTCTTTATCTATGACTGAGCTCACTTTTCAACGAGGGTTTTCCTTGATTGGTGGATAGGTCATCGCCGCGCTATCCCGGTAGATGGGCGATTGTTAAGCTGTGGAGGAGGGCTAATAGGTATTCGTCCTTTGGGTTGTGGATAGACCGGGACCTTCTCAAATAGGATGAGCTTACTTAGTTTGAGGGTTTGGGTATGGTTCATCCGACCGGCATAGGTGACACTACTCGTCAGTCCAACCCCCCTTGGTTGGTGGACCCTGAAGGGTCCAAGAGGAAAACATGTTGGGTATTCACTGTTGGGTTATATCCACCAATATCACTAGCTCCCAACTCTCAAACTCATCGAGTTTACCCCTAGAGCCTGTAAGATTAAATAGGTGTCACGCTGTGTCAATCTTACCTTTCCTTTGAGATCCGCGTGAAACTTTGTTGAGAAGTTGAACTGAGACTTCTTCACTACCGTTGGATCAGGTGGTTTTGATCAGGATCATCGCATCCCCTCTTCTACCCCTCCATCTCTTCCGTCCATCTTGGCCGGACTCTCAGATCGTTTCACGGCCATAGACTTTTGCAAAAAGCTTCTCAACAAGGGTTAGATTCCATCATTTTTGCTTTAATGTACATCTTCTTGAGATTGCTCTTTGCCAAGATTCTCCCTCCACGGAAGTTCTCTAAGCTTGACCAAATGGCACACTCGGGTTCTTGGGCCAACATTTTGCTTTCCCAGGGTCTGTTCTCCGTTTCTTCTTCTTCTTTGCCTACAATGCAGCCTTCCTCCACTGCTGCCCAGGCTCCCACCACCTCCGTCACCACCGTGGTGGCAGGCTCTCCTCCTGGTAGCCCCTTGATTGACCCTAGGTTTAGCTAGGGGTGAGCAGCCGTCTAGGGTAGACCCTGGACCGACCCTAGACCGGCCCAACCCTGCTGGTCCTGGTCCGGTTCCCAAGGGGACTGGGTCGGTCCTCGGTCCTGAAATTCCAGGACTAACACTGTGCGGGTTGGTCCTCGGTCCTAAGAGTTTTGGGTCGGTCCAACCAAACCAACCCCGTATATTATATTATATTATATATAATTATTTTATATATTCAAACCTAAGTAAAATGTCTGTTATATTATATTATATTGAAATGTTCTATTAATAACACTAATAGTAATTTCAATTTAAAACTATTTAAAACTTTTGTTGAGTATTAATTATGTGTCGTTTGTTTTGTTTTTTAGGTGTTTAGAAGTTCAAGTAAATTAACAATATGTGAAGTTATATATTCATGATTTATATTAAGTATTTTGAACTTTTTATAGTTTAATTGTATTTTACCTGCACTGTGCTTTTCAATTTGTGTCAAATGGTAGAAGTTTTTGAAGAGTAGAGTAGTATTGCAGTTGCTACGGTGATTTGCTAGTCAAGTGGTGTGAAGCTCATTTTTTGGTTGAGTGGACTCTACATGATCAAATACAGGAAAACGCTTTTGCATGGTGTTATGAATATTAAAGATAGATGATTACAATAACTTTCCATTTTGTCCCATATCTCGATGAGCGGTTAACAAGTATGAAATTTCTGTTATGTCATATTAAATTTGCTAAATATGTATTAGTATTTATAATTTAGTTGCACAATGCCGCATTGTCAATTGATGTGTAATTTGAATTTGTATGTTTGCTTTTTTAGGGAGTATAAAAAATAAGACGAAAAAAATTATCGATCGGTCCCGGGTTAACCCTAGAACCAGACCGAACCCATTGGGTCGGTCCGGTCCTTGGTCCTAGGCTCAATAGGGTCGGTCCTCAGTCCTAAAAATTGATGACCGACACTATACGGGTGGGTCCTAGGATTAGGGGGTGGCCCGGACCAACCCGGACCATGCTCACCCCTAGGTTTAGCACGGGACAGTTCGATATTCAGTAACATGTTCAAAATACAGTCTACATCATAGTTTTATTGTAAATTCTAAACAATATCTCACGCTCCTTTTGATTAAATATTAGCAAATTCTCGTAAAGGCATGAATGTCTACATAACAAATAATGTACGTAAACAGTATTAAACAGTAACTATGATAAAACCTATTTAAAACGAACAATTTTTTAGGCAAAATAATTGACTTGAAGTATCAACAAATGTAAAACATCGTAATAACCAACTGTTGGCAACCAATTTTCCTCAGGAAAACGAAGGAACGTTTGAATGTTCTTATTCTAAGAGTAAATCAAGGGAATTTTAAATCTGCATTATGGGGGAAGGGAATATTATGAAAATCTTAAAAATTACAAATTGAATATCTTAGATTCTCGCAAGATTTCCAACAATTCCACTTGTGATACAACTGTATGTCTTCACTAATTAATTCTTTATTTTTCTATTAGCAGGACTCAACCCCACATAGCTCATCAAACTTGATATAATTATGTAAATCTGGGAAAAAAAATCTAATCTAATCTAATCTAATCTAATCTTGTCAAGGCCTTTGAAAATTGAGGAGAAAGGTTCTATTCCCACGGCTGTTTGAAATGCTGGACGCCAAGTCCATCAGAATGGACCACCATCTACATCTTTTCCCCTTTTTTTTTTGTTCTTTTATGTCAATGCTTTTCAAAGTGGGTCTAGAATTCAAAGTCTCATCACATGTCTCACGGACTATGTTCAGTCGTAGCTTGATGTGAACGCTGAAAATGAGAGAGTGAGGACAGGGAAATAGTGCCATGACTGGGGGAAGAAAGTCGAGGCTTCGGTAAGGATGACATTGATGGGTTGATCAAGATGAAGAGAACGGGCCCCACATTCTGACACCCAGTTGAAAATCTCAAGCTATTTGAAGAAAAAAAAACAAAGCCTGGATTGTCACGGTGACAACGACGGCATTTTCTTGGAGGTCAAACAGTTACGATAGTCACAAGAGGAAAGACAAAATTAAATTACACGCATGAGGCTTCTTATTCTTTTGCGACGGTCGTACTAGACCAAGTCAAACCCGATTGCTACGATAGCTTAGACGACTTTCAATTGCTCGTTTTTCATAACTTGTGACCAGAGTGATGATGATCAATAATAGCCTGATCGATTCATGGTTGATCCAATCTATTGGACTTAATCTAGATTTATGCAAAGGAGGAAAGGTCAAAGTAGTCACATGAAGACCAAAGGAGAACTGTTGCATCTGCAAACATTTATTTTGGGGTTTTATTGCATCATGAAAAGGAACAAGTGAAGGTTCATTCATCATTGATTTCTTCGGATGTAATTAGTTCAACATTCTTAAGGGGTTTTTTGCCTCCAAAATTCCTTAGGAAAATGCTGAATTGTTTGATAACTATTTTGAAGTAATTTCAAGAGAGAACCAATATTGTAAAGACTAAAAACCCAATGTTAGTATTGAGTTTTTAGCATTTAGTCAAATGCTGAAACTCACTTTTTTTTTCCAAAACTACCCTTATCCATTCTTCAAATTTCTGTTTTTGCACTTGTTATTTTTTTAAAATGCTAAAATATCAAATATATAAATGCTAAAAAAATCGAATATATATATTTTTAAAAAGACCAAACCCTTCGTCAACGAAGCCAGATTTGGCATCGGTGGTCATCAATCATCAGGTGATCTCCGGCAAGGGTCATATGACCTTGGCAAGGGTCGCCAGAGGTCACATGACCTCAGGCGACCTAGGCAACGTGCAACACAAGCGACTTGCCTGGATCTTGTGACCTCAAGTGACCCTTGCTTGAGGCTGCGAGACCTAGGCGGCAATCGCTTGGGTCGTGCACCGCATTTGGTCGCACGGCCCTCGTTGAGGGTTGCCCAAGGTTGGGTGACTTTTGGCAGCCCTTGCTAGGGTTGCTCGACCCTTGTCGGATGTCACTTGACCTCGAGCAACCTTGACTGATGGTCGCTGGTGCTAGATTTGGCTTGCTGACGGTCGTAGTCCTTTGCCAAATCGACAAAGGGTTTGGTCTTTTTTTTAAAAAAATTATATATATTTGATTTTTTTTTTTAGTATTATTGTCAAAATTTATATTAAAAAGCTATATACATTATTTTTTTCAATTTTAAATAAATAAAAATTAAAAAAACTAATATTACTCATCCAAAGAGCTTTTTAAATATATATATATATTTTTTTTTTACCAAATAGCATTTTCCTCATAATTGTTTCTCAAAGCATAGTTTACCAAATAGTTTTTTTTTATTTAAAGTCCTTAAGGTTAAACTATTTTGCATTTTCTCAATGGACTTTCTAAATATTGAACCAAACACACCTTTCGTGGCATGAGGGGAAGGGTCTTACAATAAGTTGGAATATCTGAATATGGAAATGACTTCAACCGCAACAGCTTCATTAATGAAAAGAATAAGAACCCAAATACCATATTCTCTCTCTCTCTCTCTCTCTCTCTCTCTCTCTCTCTCTCTCTCTCTCTCTGTGTCTCTGTGTCTCTCTCTCTCTCTCTCCCTGTCGCTCTCTCTCTTCCTTTGTTGTACATTGCTAAGATATTCAAGCACAAATCAGATGCTTCTTCATATTACACCTACCAAATATAAATGTGGCGTCTAGGATGTTAATAAATCTTCGAAGAAGGATGGATCAGAAGAGAGGAATACACGAGGAATCTGCAGCGAGGGGCACAGGGTGATACCGCGAAGATAATTGGTTTGTCTGTATCGCATGGAGATAATCTGTGTGAGACCATGTATGTTGAGGTTCCTCCCTTTTCGCTCATATAGGTGTGCTTTTCTTGCCAAAGCAGAATTTCCAATTTATCAAGATATAGCACCCGATCATCACTCTTACTGATTCACTTGAGCTATTTCAGCACCTGATCTTTCTCTCTCTCTCTCTCTCTCTCTACACACACACACAAACACACAGAGCAAGGTTTTTCTAGGCGCATACGGGCTAGTTTTGACTTCTATTAACCCCAATACATATCTTCGTTACATGAAAAGGCATACTCTTGTAGTCTTCAATGACCTTTGCTGTTTTTGTTAGAGTTTGGTAGTGTCGACACACAACAAACCCAACTGTCACTCCGAAAAAGGGGGAAAATAGTCACGGTTGACAAGTTAGTGAGATGCATGTGATTACCAAAGATCTCCTGAACAAGGGTTTTAGTTCCCTCTCAATTGTAGTAGGTTTCAGATTTCTTGCTTTGTACAACCATCCATCATTTCCATCTCTATAACTTGAATACTGTTCAGTTCAACAATTAATGTTGTCTCTTCACGGGTCTGGAAACAAATTTTTGAAAGCCAGTCCGAGGTAATTACCCTGAATGATGAGTGAAATTGTTTATTTGGAGTATAAGTATGGCATTCTTTCACCTAAAGTAAATGATTCCAAACTCCTTCCGTTGATGCGGGTGGTTGATGAACTTTAGGCAAAATAATTCCCCGTTATATGATTCAACAGATTAGGCTTAAAGAGCAGTGATTTCTTTTGGTTAGCCAGCAACCTAAATTAATGTTCTCTTTTTTTAGAATTAAAACATTGAGAAATTTCACTATGCTGGAAAATGTAGACTCTTGAATATATATGTATGTTATAGACGGAGTTTCTTAAATAAAATACCAATGCTAGGTCATCAACTTGCTTTTCAAGTGTTTAACCTTTGTTTC
This sequence comes from Eucalyptus caleyi, assembly GCA_014182885.2. NCBI lineage: Eukaryota > Viridiplantae > Streptophyta > Magnoliopsida > Myrtales > Myrtaceae > Eucalyptus > Eucalyptus caleyi. The sequence goes on from CM024470.2 coordinate 41,955,764, forward strand.
TTTTTTTTTGTTTCTCTGTAACCAAAAGGCTGCCAAAAATGTGTCAATGAGGTTCCAATAAGTACAATTGTTCTTTTGTTCCTAAATTCTGCTCAACTACTTCCTCCTTTTTTCCCCTCCTTGCTACTGCAGAAACTTATAAAGAAGAAGCGGTTTTTGTTAGCACTGGACTATGAGAGAAACCATGAGGAGCCTAGAGAGTACAGAGGATCACCAAGACAAGAGTGAGGAAAAAGGTGAAAAATCATCACCAGCCGTTTCTTCTCAGAAGCTCTCATCCTTTGACTTGAACGAAGAAGCAACCTTTGATGAGCATGATAGCCCTGCCGAGGATGATGACCTCATGTCCGATGAAGATGACAACAGTAGCATTAGAAAAGCTGAAGATAAGCCTGGAAATAGGAATGCTGAGTCTGCTGAAAATATGAAAGCAGTGCGACAATATGTGAGATCGAAGATGCCTCGGCTACGATGGACACCCCAGCTACATTACTCCTTTGTCCGAGCCGTGGAAAGGCTTGGAGGACAAGAAAGTGAACTCCTGCCCCTTCATTTTCTAATTGAAAATTTCTTTTTTCCTTTCCATTGTGTAAGAAAAATGGAGATGTATATTATCAATTTCCGCTTGGAATTACCCGATTTTTGTTGGTCAGGGGCCACTCCAAAGTCGGTTCTTCAGCAAATGAATGTGAAGGGACTCAGCATTAACCATGTCAAGAGTCACTTGCAGGTCTATAGCTTAGTATTTGACTACCAACTTTCGTTGATTCAAACCTTATAACTGTTCCTCATTTCATTTTGTCATATTGAGCATGCAACTTGAATGCAGATGTATCGAAGCAGGAAGCTTGATGAGGTCGGACAAGGTGAATTATCACACAATATATTAACATTAAGTACTCTATCGTTACAGTAGAACTGCAGCCGTTAAAAGTCGAACTTCATTGTTCTAAAATGTATAATTTTCCCATGATCTTCTACTAAGACACCTAAGACATCTGTATTTTAACATTTTTTTCTTTTTGCAGTATTGCATGGTTATGGATTGACACGATTAAGAGACAACAATATCATTAGAAAGATTCATCAAATGACTGGTTCTGACCATCACTTCAGGATGGAGAACGGAAGAATTGTTCTCGCTAGAAACCATTGTGGAGACAGCAATTATTCGGATTCAGACTTTTCAAGGTATCTGTATTCAAAAGCTATTATTACTGCAGCATAACAAAATGCATTATGCATGTTCTCACGTTGATCCTGGTTAGATGGTATCAATGCCAATTTTGTAACGGAAATCTCAATTATTAAACTCAACAGTAAGTCTCTCTGATCAGGAAGGACCATAGTATAGTTCGTCATTGCCACTATTTATGTCTGTTTCTAAGTGCCAAAAGTTAGAGAATTTCTTTCCCATTTGACGATCAAATGTGGTGATTTGAATCAGCCTTCCTATAAATTGAAACATTCTTGATTTGAGGAGCATTATCTCTGTTAAAAATTTAAATATGCACAGAAGCATGGTATAAATTGTATTTGATAGAAGATGGATAAGGGTAGGCTATTTCGAGAAGGTTTATGGGATAAAGATAGTTTCATTGATTTATAAAGATTTTTTTACAATAATTGAAGGATGCATTGATGGAGGAGCTACATGACGTGGACTTTGTGGTCAGTTCCACACAAAACATAGAGCACTTGCTCCTTCATATAAGCTGCCAAAGTCGGTGGAGGAAGTCTCTACTATCTACTATTATTTTACAGTAATAAAAGATGGAGTGTTCTAGAAAAGATAAGAGATGGCGTGGATGTCTTCATACAAGTTGGTAGCTTGTTGGTTGTCTTTTCATTGTTTGTATCTCACGTCCAATGGAGTTGCCTGGACTGGACTAGAGAATTCCATGTCAGAAATTGGATCTCAAATTCCAACACTCCTTGATCCAATTTCGTGATATTCATCAGCTCAAACTTGAATAGAATTCTTCTTATGATGTCCCATGCTATAGAACTTCGTTCCACCTTTTTGAATCCTTTTGTCAGCACACTCACACTTTTTTTTTTAATGTGCATGTCTTTTCTTCAACGATATCTCATATGCCTTAGGCCATCAAAAATGCTCTTAGTTATAGTTGATAGCTCAAACTCTGGCTGTGGCTTTGGCTCTCATGGGCTCCGATTCTGGCTTCGACTCCAGCTCCGACTTTGTTGACTCTCGCTCGAGCTCTAGCCTTCACTTTAGTTGAGGATAGTGAGAACAAACGTCCAAAATCATCCGAATGTACTTAACTCTGATACCATGTTAAAAATTTAAATATGCATGGTATTATTTGCATTTGATGGAAGATGAATATGGGTAGTATATTTTGAAAAGGTTTATGGGACAAAGATAGTTTCACTGGTTTATAAAGATGATTTTATTAGTTGAAAGATGTGGTGGTGGAGGAGCTACATGACGTGGACTTTGTTGTCAGTTCCACACAAAACATGGAGCACTTGCTCCTTCATATAGGCTGCCAAAGTCGGTTGAGGAAGTCTCCACTATCTACTATTATTTCATAGTAACAAAAAATGGAGTATGGAGTATTCTATAAAAGATTAGAGATGGCGTGGATGTCTTCATACAAGTTAGCAGCTTGTTGGTTGTCTTTTCATTGTTTGTTTCTCATGTCCATTGGAGTTGTTTGGATTGGACTAGAGAAGTGCATGTCAGAAATTGGATCACAAATTCCAACAATCTCACATCTCTCTCTCTCTCTCTCTTATAGGCAGTTACCATTGGCCTTTGACGAGCAAGCTTTAAGAGCACAAACTCTATTTCAACGCTGGAATAAGTTGATGGCTATGAAGCAAATCTATCCAATTGATAAGTACACGAAATTCGGCCCGATGAGACCTGCTCGGTTTCTCGAGGAAAAGAGGTGGCCTCCGGAAAGAGCAATTACAAATCAATGGAAAAATGAAAAGATTTCAACCAGCATTTGGGCTAACAGTCATTCACAACCGCATCATCACACTCATTTTAATGCTGGGGTATACAACTCCGACATGTTTGATCCGATTCTCAAATCCAACAAACTCGAGCTGAAGTTAGAGCCTTCATGTCAGATTGAGGTAATGTCCTCTTGAAAAGTTCTTAATGCATCATTATGCTATTATTAGTTATCTAGCTCTTTTAATTTTGTTATTTGTGTTATTAAATCTTTGCTTAACTGTATTATCTATTCTTAATTCAGCTAAACCAACAGAGTGTGTCAAGGGGCAAGGAATGGTTGATTGATTTGCAGCTGAGGCTAAGCCAAGGGCTTGGAGATATTGATGAACAGACTAAATATAGGAGTCACCAAGAGATCTGCACAAAGCTGGGTCTTTCTTGATTCCTTTTGTTCAAAGATCTCTCAACTTAGGAGTTATATGGAGAATTGCCAGGAGAAAATAATTATAGTCAAGTAAAACTTATAACCAAAGTGAAATATGTCATGAGTACTTGAAATGGATCTCATCTACTTAAAGGTGAATCTTGAAAGGGTGAGAGTTTTTTAAGTGCTTAATTTGTTTAGTCTCAACGGTTATATGGTCCTGCACCCCTATGGATTGCCCAATTGTTTTTCAGATTTTTGTTTGTCATTATAGAGAGGATAAAGATAGTTACCTTTGTCATCTTTTATTAATTTTAAATCTGAAAAAGGTCAAATAAAATTAAAAGTATTCTCATTACTTGCATAAATATTTGATAAACTTAACTAATTAAAAAACATAAAATAAAATTGAAAATTAAAAATTTTATATTAATGAAAGTTGTAGAAATATCAAGCTAACTAAAAGTATATGTTTGGAAGTATAGCTTAATTGGTGCAAGAGCAGGAGAATCATTGAGAAGCATTGATCGTTTGATAATGATGTCTTGGGTGACAAGCATCTCGTTGATGAAGATATGAAGGCACCGGCCATTTTGACAGGAATAAGCAGTCTATTGTGACCTCTTTTTTGGCGCCTAATCGCGCGGGCACCGGTGGAGGCTAATGGCTCGCTAAGTCTATTAAGCTTAGCCCGGGCTCTCCCAAGTCCACCAATTCACGACTTATGGTTCGAATTTTGAACCTATAAGTTAATTTTAAAAAATAGTCACAACTAGTCAATTTGAGGTGGGTCAATTAGAAACCTAAGTGAAATATTGGGAGAAATATTTCACTCCTGCACAACCAGAGAAACTAGGATTGGGGACTTGATTACACTAATTAATCACTAATATATTTTCGGTATCTAATCTTGTTTAAACCCTAAGGCTTTTTGGATTTTCAAGGATTTTTCTATGCATTTGTGGAGAAAAACATATTTTGGTATTTTTCTTTTTTTTAACATAAAAAGCATTATTGGATTTTTTTTTTTTTTTTGAAATATAAATCATTTTTTGACTTTTTCTAATTTTTGAGAAAATGTAAAATATTTTGGATTTTTTTGAAATAAATTATTTTCTAATATTTTTTATTAAAATATTATTATATAATAATATATATTATAAAAAGGGACTTGGGTCGATTCTCGAGTTCGGGACCAACCCGGTTTGTTGAAGCTAGGGGCTTGGAATGGACCTAAAGTGCGTGCTCGGCCTAGAACTCTTTTTTTTTTTTTTTTTAATTAAAGCCCACAATTTAAAAGAAAGACAAAATGGGTTCACATCTTCTAGGCTCGCAAGATTAGCCCACACGCAAACGGGCCTAGTTGGCCCGAGCCAATAAAGCCCTAGCCCGAACAACAACCCATGACCAACCCGGTTCGGGGACCAAACCCTACCCATCTGTGACCGTGTTTGACTCGGTTCACGACCTGGCATCGCATTTGCAGACCCGACTCCCCCCATGTCCCCAACTCCAAAAGATTTGCGACAAAGGTGATCGAGCTTCTCTGGTCTAAGTTCGGGCCTCCATCGATACCGTCTCAGCCACCGCTAAGCCAGCAAGTTGGCTTTTGCCCGGCCAGCCACCGTTGTTGACCATCGTCACCGGTCACCACAACTTCCTTGAATGGTAGTCACAATACTTGGATGGATCATAATCAGTGAAGTACTCGAGAGTAGGATGTCTGAGCTCTTTAAAGATCATTCATTACTCTAGGAGGATGGGGAAAATAGTGGCCATCAATTTAGGCAATGGCGAATATGGTCTAATGTTGCTTAAGGATTAGGGTAGCCGAGCTCCTTGCCAGGTTGTGTTAGTAGAGTCTTCTTCATTCATTTTGGCTGCCAACTCTTCATTGTGATGAGAGAGAAATGCACGAGTAGCTTGAGTGAAATTTTCTGTCAAGTGGTGTACTACCTCGCTTAGTTCGTCAACTTGACATTGAAGCTGGTTGAACGAGAAGTTATCAACTGTTTATTCTAGTTGTTCCTCCTCGATGGCACCTATGAAAAGATCTCCAAACATAGTAGTCATGTCATTTGGCCATTCTTTCTTTGTAAGTGCCGGCTGAGTTATGTTCTCTTAACCTGTGCTCAAGTAAATGGGAAACTTTGAGCTTTCATGGTTGAATTGTTTTGGAGCACCGATCATTTCTTCCTCCTCATGCATCATCCCTACAAAGCCTGGGAAGGTTACCTCGAGGCAAGGGTATATGAGGCTGGCCTTCTCCTTTGCCTTTCCCTCCCGGCATTGTTCTTTTCCTTTGTAATATCCTAAACTAATGGTGTGGGGTCTCCTCAGGGCTTTGATAGGCTTACGAATTCATTGGCTTCCCTTGTTAAACCCTTGACCTGGGGTAAAACCGTATCCAACCATGATTTTCCCTACCAAGATTGCAGCATTTGACATTTCGGGGACAAAGGGTGGAATCCCTCAAGTCCCATGTATAGTAAACATGAGTTCGAACGATTGATAGCTAGATTCATTCCTGCCACCAAGTTCAACATAAGGGATGGCCGTCTCATGGTAGATACGGTGGTCTTCTTCTCCACGGACCGTGACTAGTTTTCCTTCAACCACGAAGTTTACATTTTGGTGAAGACTTGAGGGTACTGCTCTAACGACATGGATCCATGGGCAGCCTAAGAGGAAATTGAATGCGGTGGGGATATCCATTACTTGAAACAAAATTTTGAATATAGTTGGGCCTATTTGAATGTTAAGCTCGATTTCATCCACCGTTTCCTTCTCTATCTCGTTGAATGCTTGAATGGAAGTCTTGGCTACCTAGATTTGGGACGATTCTATTTTAAGATGATGGAGCGTTGCTAGTGGACATATGTTTAGAGTAGATCCATTGTCAATCAGTACTCGAGCGACATGGGAGGCGTTGCACTTAACTGATATGTAAAAGGCTTTGTGTGCCTTTTACCTTCCTCGAGGATCTCTTCATCGGAAAATGCCATTTGATCTTTTAGAAGGATGGCCCCGACAAACTCCTCGAGTTTAGCATGCTTGATCGTTTTAGGAACATGTACTTCACATAATACCTTCATCAAGGATTTTTGGTGCTTGACAAATGTCTAAAGTAATTCCAGTAGAGAAATTTGTGCTAGTAATTTCCGCAATTGTTCTACCACATTGTATTCACTGGCTTTGAGTATGGCCAAAGGCTTCTTTGTCGGTGATGAGCTTGGTAGGCTGCGTATTGGCTTAAGCATAGGTTCGCCCAAACCTCATGATTAAGCTAATGTCAATGTCGTAGGACCAATGAACTACATTGTTGCTTTCATATTTATAAGGTTGGGGGATCTAACAACTATATGTGTCTCTACTGTCGACACTTGGCCTATAGCTCCTTTCCCTTCAAAGGCGCCTTCAGGTGGGGTGGAATTCATCTTTTCCTTCCTTGAGTTTAGTGTGGCAAACTCTTTATCCTAATCGATGACGACTTGTGATATAGTAAAGACTATGCCACTGTGGTCGGCATATACAATTATTCCAGCCTTCATCATTCTTGATACCCTTTCTTTCATTGTTGCTAAGGATGGTACTTCATCACCTAAATAATACCCAGCCTTTACCAACCCTCGATAAATGCCAACAGTGTGTGTTTTGACCTTTTTGATTTGGCTGGCTTTAGAACTGAATATTGCATTTACTTTGTCAGTGTGGTCAGGGAGCGGATTACTCTGGACATTTGGTTTTGTAGTTTGGAATGAGAAGGCCTTAGTATCCGGTACGTTCTGGATCTGATGCTTAAGGGTGAAGCACTCGTTAATTGAATGTCTCACTTCTCCCATGTGATAGTCGCATTTTTTGGATAGGTCATAGCTGGAGAAGTTTTTGGCGTAGAGTCGTTTTGGCTCAATCAAGAGTTTCTTCTGAAGGATTGCCAAAACTTGTGATGAAGGTCCAAGAAGCGAAGTGAATTGCCTCATGTTATTGTAACGTTGGGACGGCTGACAGCTGGTGGTCTGTTGTTGTCCCGCGATTGTTTGAATGATCAGGGGATGATTAGTGTTTGCGATATAAGTTGCATTGATATCCACCAGGGGTTCTTTTCCCTTTTTCATGTTGAGCCTCCTACTTGTGGGTGCAGGTTTAGTGAACCAACCATCCCTCAGTCCTATCTCAATCTGCTCTCCGACTGGAATAAGTTGATTAAACGATTTAGCGATCGTGGTCACCATTCGATTACGGTATTCGTAGGGGAGGGTTTTGATAAACATTTTTCTTAGTTCAAAATCAGTTGGTTCATAACTGATTTTGGCAGCTAGATTCCTCCATGTAATGGCATATTCTTTGAATGATTCATACTCTTCTTCTCGGTACACTCAAGATCCTCACAAGAAGGGGTAATGTCCATCATGAACTTGTACTGCTGAGGAATGCCTCACTCACTTTAATCCACATTTCAAGGAGGTTCACGCTCTTCAAGATAAAACATCTTAGGGCATGACCTACTAGACTTGATTGGAACAATTGGATCATTAATGGTGCATTATTGATGTAATGGGTCATTCAAACCAAGTACATTTGCAAATGAGCCCTCGGGCAAGTCATGCCATTGTACTTCTCAAATTCAGGCATTTTGAATTTTTCCAATATTTTGACCTTGGAATAGACTGAGAGGTCTGTCGGAGTAGGATCTTGGAGGCCTTGCAATTGTTTCAACCTCTCTTCAAGCTTCTCAAGGCGCTTGTCATGCTCAATTTTAGACAAACTGTTAGGCTTAGCTTTCTCAATTGTGATTTGGTGTGGATCATCTTCCAATTCGAGCATGTTATCATCGGTATCTCTTCCTTGATCACCCCCCAGTAGATGATTGCGGTAACAATACTTCGATTGAGGCTAGGGCGGGAACAAGTTTGCCCTAGATGGAATCTATCTGCTTCGAGAGTTGTTGGAGCACATTCAAGACTTGCTTTATTTCACTTTCCACAACTGCAACACGGCTTAGTATGTTCTCTTCAACCATTCTTGATTTTGGATTTGGCTAATGCGACTATGCCGTAATTACCTTCATTGCACACAATAAAAAGAACGTAAGCGAGGAACATAGATAGATCATTGGCCCATGGCAAAGGTCGAGTCATTTTTATTTATCAACAAGGGAATTACATAACACTAAAAAGGACTCTTTAAATAAGGCATAAAAGATAGAATGATCCTAACTATTCACATTAGAAGACCAAGTCGCCTATTTTTATATGTAATGGGAAGTCCCAGTCTTGCAAAGCTGCTTGTTCTTTCGAACTAGCTTCGATACATGTCTCCTACTTGTCTCCAAACTTCCTTCAAGAGATTCAATCCGTTCTTGCTTAGTGAGTTTATCAACTACGTCATGGATCACCAATTGCAGCTCATTGGGAATCCCATGGTTGAGAATGTAAAACGTGGATGCATGATGGGCTTTTTCCTATCCCTTCAGCTTTTTGGGTACAACAATCCTTTCGATATGGCATTTACTCCATGCATTTTGGATTATACGAATTTCATCTAAGTAATCATAGCCCATACAGGTGAAGAGGACTCGAACAATCCTGGTTTGAGTGGTGGCGGGATTTCTTGAAGGACCCTGTACTAACGAGCCACCCTATATCGGTAATATGAGGTGGTTCCAGATAGACCTAGTAGTGGGATGAGATTCTAATATTCAAGCACAAAGTGGGCTTCTCCTGTATTGAACCATTTAGCTCACCATAAGAATGCCTCGGGAACAAGGTTCCTTAGTAAGTTAATCCAACGAAAGTATTCCTGTTGGGGGAGTATTTTTCCAAGCTTTGAAATTTTCGTAGTTGGTACTTGAATTTGTTGATTTCAAATATTTGCATGAGATGCCCAAACCCTTTGATATGGGAAAAGAACCACATTTGTAAAATTTCTAAGGCAGCTCTCATGATTTTTTCTTTGTTTTCTTTGAAATGATTAAGGGACAAAAGTGTTTCGGCTAAAACTATGTTTACATATCCTATCCCAATATCGATTTGATTTACCACCCATGCAATTGAAGGATTTATGGCATTCTTTCAATGGGGAAATATAATAAATCCAAAGAACGTTAAGATGAAGATCTTGTTTTTCTAGGCCATTGATTTTTTTTCAAAACATTCGGTCGAAGATGATAATGGGAAAGCATCATTGGTGGCCTTAACAATTCCTCTTACCAAATGATTTCTTAAAAACCGTGATAGACTGATCGAGGGTCGATGCCTATTAGTAGCCTAACAAGTTCCCTTCCTAGGGGCACTCCTATGGCGAGATTATACTATTCGAGAGTCAGAGTTAGTTCAAATTTGTCAAATAAAAGGTGGATGTTTCAAGGCACCAGAAATGTGGTAGTGCTTGCATGACCCCAAAGTAGACATTGATTCAAAGCAATGGGAGAAGATGACCAATCCTTGCTTCGACACGTTCTTGACTAAGCTGATCTAACTGATTCCACCATCTATGGAGCTCTTCCTTGGGAGTAAGAATGAACTAAATATCCACTCTTCCCATCGCATAAAAAACGGGGAGTTATATGGCCGACCTATTTTGCCATGAGTCAATAAGAAAATTGAGTAAAAAAAAAATTACTTTATTTTTAAAGAAAATGGCAAGCACATAGACATGAGTATGATACGTGCGACTCGATGTCTAACTGAGAAGATTTAGGTAAATTAAGGGGTGTCTGCCCATCATAGTCTCGCGTTAGTATCATACCCTCTTAACCTAGGCTTTACCTAAAAAATGCGGGCAAAAGAAATGCAACCTCTATATCACAATATCACGTTCAAGGCCGTATCTTTCTTAACATCTTCCTAAATATTCTATAGCAGCCCAAGTCCGGCGGCCGGGTTGTGTGTACCATGTATAGTACTAAAACATTAAAACATGCATGACAGTTTATAATCACAAAACATTTTATTTTAAAATTAATCTCTAAGCTACTAACCTGCACAAAAAAGTAGGAAAAAAAAAAAAAAAAAACCAAGTTAGTGAAGTGTTTAAACAAGATAAAAAGAAAAGGCCTAAGTCCACAAAATTTTCCCGACAGAGTCGCCAAGCTGTCACAACCTCTTTTTCAACGTCCAATCGCACGAGCGTCGGCGAAGGCTAATGGCTCACTAAGTTTATTAGGCTTAGCCCGGGCTCTCCCAAGCCCACCAATTCACAACTTATAATCCAAATTTTTAACCTATAAGTTAATTTTAAAAATGAGTCGTTACTAATCAATTTTTGGTAGGTTGATTAGAAACCCAAGTGAAATATTAGGAGAAATATTTCACACCCGTGCAACCAGAGAAAGTAGAATTATGGACTTGATTACACTAGTTAATCACTAATGCTCTTCCGGTGCCTAATCTTGTTTAAACCCTAAGGTTTTTTGGATTTTTAAGGATTTTTCCATGCATTTGTGGAGAAAAACATTTTTTGGTCTTTTTCTATTTTTTTAATATAAAAAGCATTCTTGGATCAGGACTTGCCTTGGCTGGTTATGGGAGACTTCAATGCTATTAAAGACCCCTCGGATAGGTTGGGTGGTTCAGATCTTTGGTTGCCATGCTTTAATGAGTTTGAACGCTGTATTGATCAAGCAGAGCTGGAGGACCTCAAATATGTGAGATTTCGTTATACTTGGTCAACTTCTTCAGACCCCTTGCACAAGGCAAGGAAGATTGACAGGGTCTTGGTTAACCCTGGTTAGAGCTGGGTTTCTTCCTACTCTGAGACTTCCTTCCTAGCGCCTAGGATTTCTGATCACTCACCTATGGTGGTTAAGGTTGAGGACCCGGTCTTTCGGAGGAAACCGTTCAAATTTTTCGATTTTTGGATGTAGCACCTGGACTTTGAATCAATTGTGAAGCAAGTTTAGGAGGATCCATCTCCATGTGTGCCTATGTTTAGACTTGTTTCTAAGTTCAAGGCCTTGAAAAGGCGACTCAAGCAGCTGAATAGAGACTCATTTGCCAATATCTCCATAAGGACTTCTGAAGCGAGGGAAGCTCTAAAGCTAACTCAGGTGGGTCTCCTTCAAGATCCTACCAATGAGGTGCTCGCAGAAAGGGAGAGGGTTCAACGCCGATCCTTCTTAGAGTTTCGTTCCCAGGAGGAATCGTTCTTTAGACAGAAATCTAGGATTAGATGGATCATGGAGGGTGATCGCAATACGAAGTTCTTTCACAATACGTCAGTAAGAGACAGCTGAGGAATAAAATTCTCTCTGTGGTGGATTCCTCGAGTAACCAAATCACTGAGCCTCAGTTGGTTCAACAGCACTTTGTGGATTATTTCCGTGATCTACTTTTGTCGCGGCTTGACCAGGATACTCCGTCGATTTCAGAGATTAGGGGGGGTTATCCATGCCCACTTAAATGTAGACCATATCACCTTTCTTGAGCGGCCTGTCTTGGACTTTGAGATTCAGGATACTCTTTTCTCCCTTCCTCAAGGGAAGGTGCCAGGGCCAGATGGATGCACAGTTGAGTTCTTCAAGGAGAATTGGGATACGGTGGGTCCTCTAGTATCCGAAGCCGTCGGGGACTTCTTCATCTCGGGGAGGATCCTTAAGGAAATCAATAACACCACTTTGGTATTGGTTCCCAAGGTTCCCAATGCGACTACTGTCGACGACTTCAGGCCCATTGCTTGTTGCAACACAGTATACAAGATTATTACCAAAGTGTTGGCGAATAGGGTTGCCGTCGTGCTTAAGGACCTTGTTAATCCTACTCAAAGTGCTTTTGTCAAATGATAGAGAATCAGGGACAACATCCTCTTGGTGTAGGAGCTTTTCTCTGGTTTTCACCTTGAACCCTATACTCCGAAGTGCACTATTAAAGTTGACTTCAGGAAGGCGTATGACATTGTCGATTGGTGGTTCCTTGAGAATGTTCGGCTTGCCTTTCGGTTCCCTGACCGGCTCGTTCACCTCAGCATGACTAGTGTGAGGATGCCTCGATTCTCCATTGCACTGAACGGGGAGCTACATGGATTATTTCCTAGTGGGCGTGGTTTGCAGCAGAGAGATCCCATATCTCCCTACTTATTCACGTTGGTTATGGAGGTGCTCTCTAGGATACTTGGGAGGTGTTCGACTCAACCGGATTTTAGATTCTTCTGCAGGTGTAGGTCCACTAGTCTCTCGCACTTGTTCTTCGCAAATGACGTTTTCCTATTTTGTGAAGGTCACTTACCTTCTGTGAAACTTCTTAGGGAAGGTCTCCAACTATTCTCTTCCTAAAGTGGCCTTCTTCCTAACCCAAGGAAAAGTGAAGTGTTCCTCTCAGGGGGCTCAACGGCCTTGAGGAATCAAATACTTCTGGACCTCAGCTTCGTTGGGGGCAACCTCCCAATCTGTTATCTAGGTGTTCATATCATCACATCAAGGCTTGGGGAAGCGGATTGTGCAGATCTTGTAAAGCGCACCACCTCTAGGGTCCAGTCTTGTACTCATTGATTCCTTTCCTTTGTTGGGCGACTTCAACTAATCAGGTCAATTCTCCATGCCATTCAGGCCTATTGGGCAAGTGTCTTCATTATTCCTACAGTACTGTTGGATCAGATTGAGCGTATTCTCAGACAATTCCTGTAGAAATGACTTGAGATGGGCAAAAGGGGTGCCAAAGTCTCTTGGGAGGACGTCTGCCTTCCTATATTAGAGGGAGGTCTTGGTATTTGGAGATTGCGCGAGTACAATAAGGCGGCTATGCTCAAGCACATATAGAATCTTTTTTCAGATAAGGAGTCGTTATGGTGTAAGTGGGTCCATTCGACCTTCTTAAAGAACAGGAACTTCTGGGTTATGAAGAAGCTGACCTGTTGCTCTTGGGCTTGGAAAAAAATGCTACAACTTATGTTAGATTTCCGGCTTCACTTCTATTGGAGGATAGGCGATGGTTTATCGGCGTCGCTTTGGTTCAATAATTGGCACCCCTGGGGCCCTCTAAATCTAATTTTCACAGATTTGTTCATCTACAACTCAAGTCTCTCTAGACAGGCATTGGTGGCTAATCTCTTCTCTAAGGATGGCCGGGCTATCAGATCAGTGATCGAGTCTTGGGGATCACCACTTCCCTCCTTGTTTGGAGTTCAGGATTTCGATTGGAGGGAGGACTCAACGGGTGTGTTCTCGGTTGCCTCAGCTTGGGAGACCATAAGGTGGAAGAAGGAGAGAGTCGGCTGGCATCGGTCCATCTGGAACAATGCTATCTTGCCTCTTTACCAATTTAACCTTTGGCTCATCACCAAGCGAAGGCTACCTACACAGTCTCTTCTCATGTTTCATGGTAGGATTGACGCTACTTCCTGCCTTTTTTGCAATGAGGTGCCTGATTCTATCAATCACCTCTTTTTTGGGTGTCACATTACTTCGAGTATTGCTTTCTTTTGGGCTACCAGGTGCAATCTACCCTAGACCAATAGGACTTGGGAGGAGACTCTTAGTTGGGCTATCTTTCGGCTCTCGGGGAAGGATTCTACAAAAGTATTGCTCGTTTTTCCTTTAGTGCGCTCTATCACATCATTTGGAAGAATAAGAACAATATTCTTTTTAGGAGGAGCCGCTTTTTGTTTCGGCCATTAAGAAGCATCTCCTCAAGGTTGTTAAAGATAAAGCTACTACCTTCAAAGACATCGAGGACTCCTATAGAAATGAGAGGATTCAGCGCTCGTGGGAGTTGGATCCCTTTATCTTCTCATCCACTAATTGTGGATTGGCTGGCTAGGCATCTTGTTACTAGGTCATTTCTGGTTGTCAATCTGCTTTTCGTTTTTTGGCCGTTCTCCGTTGTCACTTGGGTTTTTTCCTTGGCTTCCTTCCACTCATAATGAACATGTCCATCTTGAGAGCAGAAGAACAGCCCAAGTGCCATAACTTGGCACGGGGGGACACTTAAATGCCATAATATAAAAATTGTACACTTAAGTGCTAGTTTCGAACTTAAATGGAACACTTAGGTGCCACTCCGGCAAAAATTTGGCCAAATGGCTGACGTAGCAATTTTTCGGTGAGTTTAGTCCAAAACGGCGTCGTTTTGCACGCCGAAGTGGCAAGAAAATACAAAAACAATGTCGTTTCATGTCTAATGTGTAAATAATTATATAAAAATTAATTAAATTAAATTAAAAATTTTATTTAAAATATTCTAAAAATTTAAAAACTAAAAAAAAAAAAAAGGGAGGGGGAGGCTAAAGGGGGTGGCTGAGGGCTGAGCCCTCGCTGCCGCCGCCTCCCCATCTTCGCCGGGAAGGGCCGGCAACGGAGGGGGGAGGGTCGGCCGGGGTCACCAGCACTCGACCGACTGGCGGCGAGGGCTCATGGCCTTTGCCACCGGTCGGTTAGGGACCGGCGACCCCGACCGACCCTCCCCCCTTCGTCGCCGACCCTTCCCAGCAACGGCGGGGAGGCGGCGAGGGCCCGCAACCCTCGCTTGATTTGGGCGAGGGCTGCAACCCTCGCCCCAAATATAGGCGAGGCTCACGGGCCCTCGCCATGATCTGGCCAAGGCTCGCAACCCTCGCCGCCGGTCGTCCGGGGGCCGGCAACCTCGGCCGACCCTCCCCCCTCCATCGCTTGCCCTTCCAAGCAATGGCGAGGAGGCGGCAAGGGCTCGGGGGCCGGCAACCCCGGCCTACCCTCCCCCCTCCATCGCCAGCCCTTGTCGGCGGCGGCAGTGGCAAAGGCTCAACCCTCAGTTGCCCCCTTCGGCCTCCCCACTTTTTTTTTTTTTTTTTAGTTTTTAAAATTTTAGAATATTTTAAATAAAATTGTTTTAATTTAATTTAATTAATTTTTATATTATTTAGTTACACATCGGACATGAAACGGCATTGTTTTTGCATTTTCTCGTCACATCAGCGTGTAAAACGATACCGTTTTGGACCAAACTCGCTGGAAAATTGCCACATCAGCCATTTGGCCGGATTTTCTTTGGAGTGGTACCTAAGCGTTCCATTTAAGTTCGAAACTGGCATTTAAGTGTACCATTTTGAAGTTATGGCACTTAAGTGTCCCCCCGTGTCAAGTTATGGCACTCCAGGTATCCCAAACTCCCATCTTAAGTGTAAGTTTTGAAGCCGATTGGTTGTACAGTTTGACCTTTCCCCAATATATCTCTTACTTTCACCAAAAAAAAAAAAAAAAAAGCATTCATGGATTTTTATCTTTTTGAAAATATAAATCATTTTTTGACTTTTTTTTTGAGAAAATGTAAAATAATTTGGATTTTTTTGAAAATAAATTATTTTTCATTTTTCATTTTTTATTAAAATATGATTATATAATAATATATATTATAAAAAAGGGACCCGGTCGGATTCTAAGGTTGGGAACAACCTAGTTCGCTGAAGCCAAGGGCCCAAAATGGGCCTAAAGCACGGGCTCGACCCATAACTCTTTTCTTTTTTTTTTTTCTTTTCTTTTTAATTAAAGCCCACAATTTAAAAGAAAGACAAAATGGGCCCACATCTTCTAGGCTCACACAAAATCAACCCACATGCAAACGGGCCCAGTTGGCCTGAGCCAATGAAGCCCTAGCCCAAACGGCGACCCACGCTTGACTCTATTCGAGGACTAAACCATATTCATTTGTGACCCGCATCTGACTCGGTTCATGACTCGGCATCGCATTCGCAGACCCAACTCCCCCCGTGCAACTACTGGGGTTTGCCCCAGTGGCTACCCTTCCAACATGGAAGGGGGAAGTGGGGGGTTCAAATCCCCACCTTCCCAGAAAGGATTGGGGTGGGGACAAATTAGTTTCAAGAGTGGGTTTCGACTCCCACACCCTGCAAAAAGGCAAAACAAAAGTTTGAGAGTGAGAGTTAAAGTAGGAATAGAGTAGGACTGACCAAAAAAAAAAAAAAATCCCCCTATGCCCCTTACTCCTGATGAGCTGCGGCAAAGGCAACCAAGCTTGTCTAGTTTGAGTTTGGGCTTTCGCTAGTATCGTCTCAACCACCCTTAAGCCGGCAAGTTGGCCTTCGCCTAGCTAGCCATCGCTGCTGACCATCGTCGCCAGTCTCCGTAAATCTAGCTGCGGCCGCCACACTCGTTCGAGAATTTTGTTAAACACCTGGAGGATGCTAGGTAGGAGGAGAGAAACTGAACCACTCAAGGTCAAGATCGCGTCGGGACTCAGGGCGGACAACGGGCAAATATCTGGGGCAGCTGGAGGACGGACGGTCGGGGCCGAAACTCGTATGAGGCGAACGATTGCAAGTTCTAGCCTGACGACCCTAAGACACAGAGAAATAAAAAGAAACCCTAGTTCACCAAGGAAGAAACACTGCAATGAGTCACCGGACCGTGATGCAGGTGCGGTGGCTGGTGACATCGCAACCCCTAGATCTGGTTTCCTTCACCCACGATCTCTCTCAAACCATGAAACCCTCACTTGACTCACCTTTGTCTCTCAAGTTCGCTCGCTCACCGGCCTCCCATAATGTCTCTCAGAGGGGGTCATTTAAGCTTGCTACCCTGATTTCTCTTCCCTCGTGGCTCGCTTGCTCTTTGAGCCTCCCCTAAAGTCTCTCCGGGGAAGTTCTCTAAGCTTGCTTACTGCCGATAGAGATTGCAACCCGCCTATTTATAGGCAAGGAGGGTTCAATTGACGGAGGAGCACTGGCCGCCAATCATCGGCTCGCCAACCAGATTCTCTTGGCTGAACTGGTGTCCCATCCCTTCTTCTTCACCAAGGCATGCTCGACATTGAAGGCGGGCATTGATGGCGCATGAGAAACATCCCCTCCGTCGTCGGCCTAATCCCCTCTTGGCCATAGGTTTCCTGTGTGCGAGTTGCAAAGGCGGAGGAAGAATAGAAAAAGGAGAGGGCCGGGCCAAGAGGAAGAAGAGAAGGAGTGGGCCTCGGGCCCGTGCAGGGGGGAGGAGGAAAAAGGGCTAGGTGCGAAGGCCCAGCCCCAGAGGCAGGCACCTTTTTCTTTTAGTGAATTGTCCCAAAAAAAAAAGCGAAAAATAAGTAACAAAAAAGGAAAATAAAGATTAATGGATGCAAATAAAAACTAAGACCTAATTGATGCACAAAATATTTTTGTTAGGGTCAAATTGATCACTAATTTTCTGTGCAAATTAATTTTAAATATTTAGTCAAAATTTAGGTGTCAACACAGTCTGATAACGGTCATGAAGGCTATCAGTGGATGTGATTAACATAGTAGAGCACAAAAATCAACATTACGTGCAAGATGAGAATTAGAGGAATTTTCACTTCAATCTGGATTTTCCTTTTTCACTTTTTAAAGAATATCTTGGTGCATAGAATGGTGCAATTAGTGAAGTATAAATTGAAGGGTATAAGGTTACCATGGGAAAAGATTAACCGAGGATCATTGGAAGGAAGGCGAGACAGCATCAGGAGTCTGTCGAAGATGCGAAAGCCATTGAACCGGTGGAACTTGCCGACGAACTTTGCAGAAATCCTTTGACTTGAAAATTGAAAGCGTGTGTACGGTGGCAAAGAAAGTGGTCGAATATATTGCCCCATATGCAAGACCAATGGGAATGCAAAACTTCGAGAGAAGTCTGAGGATCGATAGACATACGTAATCTTGTCCATGATGTTCTTGAAGATTTACCAAACAGTCATTTCTGAATTTCACCGCTCGAAAGATTGCTTGTGAGTCTTGAATAGTTCGGTCATCGTTTTATACACTATAATGAGGTCAATATATGAATTAGCTGATCAAATTTTCAAGGAAGGAAAATCGGTGTTAGAAGAGTCTGGTCATGGGCGTGTTGTGGAAACTACAAGTCAATTTACCGTAAACCTTCCTTCACCGCCAGGGATTTAGTCATTTCTGCAGTTACTACCCAAGCCCTCTTTCCGGAGCCTCCTACTAACTTCGCTTCCTCATCTCTTATTATGACTCCAGTAATAGCCCCTTCACGTAACCTCCTCAAAGGCACCATCAAAATTCACCTTAATGACATTTTGGGGGTGGTTTCTGCCAAAACATATCTACATCAGTAGCATTAGTTAGGAGCGTCTTGCTCACGCAGGACAGCCCTTGAGTTTTGGTTGGATAGAAACCTCAATAAATTCTGTGTAGGCTTGATTCACCCTGGCTATTATTTCATCAGGGTCAGGCATTTCCCTATTAAAGAGACCTTCATTTCTGCTTTTCCAAATGTGCTAAGAGGTGAAAGCACATTTAGACAGGTAATCTTCTCTTTCACTACCCTTTAGCCGAGCCATTTGTTAGAAGCCATTGGGTAGCGACTTTCTCCTCCTGCACTCTGTAACCAAGGCAACCAACCTAAACAGCTCTACTATCTTCATATTAAAGAATCAGATGCTCTACTGTCTCAGTATTTCCGCAAGAAGCACATGCACGGGAAGTAAGAATATTTTCCCAAATTTATATTCCAAAGATTGCTATGCACCTGACTTGAGCTAGAGGCTTTAGCATGAACATTAGCGGAAGCAGTTTTTACGAGAAAAAGTTAGGCAGATTTGCCGGAGAGAGACACTCTTCTGTCCCATGGCCACACTGATCGATCCAGACGTCTAACACTGTAAGAAGGAATACTTGGAACATGCCTAGTTTCCTCATCAGTCAGACAATCCTGTATTGCAGATAATCCCTAGCATTCTATATTAGTATCAATGAGTTCCACAACCTTCATATGAGCCAGTTCAGGATTGACAGCAATAGGATGCAATTTATGGTCCCAGGTAGATGGGCTTCATCTACTATTCAAAAGAAACGCTGCTTTTACCATCACCAATCTGCCAGAGACCACCATCCTTCAGGACCTTCCCTTCACATATACTTTCCCATGAAGATCCTCTTCCTTTTCTGGCCTCCAGAAAATCACTCATAGGAAAGTAGAGTCCGTCTAGAATGCAAACCCTAAGCTTATTGGGATTGTGATGAATTCTCCTATTCCTAGCCAGTTTTGCTAGAAGAGCTAAATTGAATTGTATAATGTCCTTAAAACCAAGCCTACCTGCTGCCATGGCTGCCATAAGAGACTCCCAATTCTTCCAATGGATCTTTCTTTCACCATTCCTCTGTCCCCACAAACTCTAGCCACAGCTGCATCAAATTATTGGCACCACTTTTTAAGAAACTCTGAACATCCCATGGAGTGAGTAGGGATTGCAATAGCCATTGCCATTCTTTCCATTCTTAGACTGAAGTATGGCCTTTCAACAGTCGAGTCTCCTCAGAATCCTCTCTTTGGCAGCCCCAATGCGTTATCCTTTGCTCTTCCCCACAAGGTAGGCAATCTAAGATAATTGCCAGGTTTTCGGACTTGCTTGATGCCAAGAATTTCAGTCAACCTCCTCCTCTCCAAGTCACTGAAATTTGGGCTAAAAAAGATACTGCTGGACTTCTCAAGATTGACACCCTGTCCTGAGGTCTAGTTTTCTCCCATTGAGGGAGCACCAAGCGTGCATAACTCGGTCTGTGTTTTTCCCAAATAGAGAAGAATGAAATGGAAATTGGCTATCGTGATTGCAATTTAGTCTAATTTGCTTATTTTTATGATTTAAAATGAGAATAAGTGCATTGGAAGTCTTGAGACTTATCACAAGATAATGCAATTGAAATATAAAACTTTCAAAAAGTGCAATTAAGTTTTAAAACTTGTCAAGAAAGTATAATCGAGTCCTAAAACTTTCAATAAGTGTAATCAAGTCCTAAAACTAATTACGAAAGTGAAATCAAGCCTTACAACTTTAAAAAAAAAAAATGCTGGACCAATTTGACAAATTTTAGGATTTGATTGCATTTTCTTAGTAAGTTAGAGGGGTCAATTATACTTTCGTGAAAAATTTTAGGATTTCATTACACTTTATGAAAATTTTAGGACTTCCAATGTATTTGTCCATTTTAAATATTACTTCTAAGAATTCTAGGTTAAAAGAATAGAAGTTCCTAGTTTGACCTTTTTGAAGGAGTAAGTAAATCCTTCTATTGCAGAACTTCAGAGGTGCCAAAACCATCCAATCACATACTCAAATCTCCTGGAACTTACGCCACGAATCACTCCATGAAAAAAACAGCTACATCAAAACTCAATCAAGATAAAGCAATTGCAACCAGTTCTAGCCAAAAGCTACTTATACATAATGAAGCCCAAAAATCACATGGATCATAATCCTCCAAATCGAGCAAAGTCGTCTGCGCAGATCAGGAAGCACTTTGGATTTAATCCCTGCACTTCATTCAAACTTGTGTCTTAACCTAGTTCTTCCCTAGAGTTTTACTATTGTGCATATCTCTGGACAGTGTTCTTGTAAGAGAGCTTTTGCATTTGCCATCAGTTAAATTTAAGAGTCTTCTCTGCTTCTTGCACCGTTGAGCGTGTATTTGCGCGGTGTGTCTCGCGAGTGTGTAGTAGTGTGATCTATGTGTTCGTTCAATGCAAGAGAGAATAACACGCCAGAGTGCCTTGAATATGGTTCGACTAAATGGACGTCAATGTCAAAACGTCAGGGAAAAAAGGGAAGTTATGTACTTTTATGGCAGTAGTTAGTTTTTTGTTCTAATCGATTAAGAGTACATTTGGCAACTTGCCAAATAATAATAACTTCTATTCTTTTGCTGGAGAGTAGATTTAGAACAAAAATCTATTTAGTAATTTTTTTATTTCCTGAAATAGATTTGAAATAGAATCGAGAAGAAAAAAATGTTGAATTTTTATTTTCGAGAATAATTTCATAATCAAGCCAATCCATTTTTTTCTTTTTCTCTTCTTTTCTTATTGTTCTTATTCATTCTCTCTTCTTCTTTCACTGCTACTGCTGTCACCACTACCATCAGTCGCCACCACCGATCGCCGATGACCAATTGGGTGAGGTTCGACGACCTCGACAGAGGCTTGCCAGGCTAGGGTGAGGTCTGGCGAGCTCGCCGAAAAGTCGCCTAGCCATCGAGGAGCCTCCCCTGGTCGGGTGAGGCTCAGTCGAGCTCACCTAGCCACCAACGGGGCTCGACCGCTCGGTGAGGTTAAGCCCCATCGACGGCCGAGCAATCTGGCAAGGTTGCTTGCCCAGCCAAGGCTCAGCCAAGCCTAGACCAGTTGCCGGTGAGGCTTGGCCAACAAGGGGCGGCCTCGCCGAGGGCCGGCGACACTCTGGCAAGGTCACCAACCCGGTCACCACTCATCCTAAAGTTGGTAATCGACCAAAGCTTGAGGAAGAAGAAGGGAAAGAAACGAAAAAAAAAAAAAAAAAAAAAAAAAAAAAAAGGAAAAAGTGATAAAATTATTTAAAAATTAAAAGAAAATAGTTTGGAGTTTTTGAGAACAATGTCAAACGTATATCTATTTCAGGAATATAAATTTTAGATAGTCACCAAACGCTTTAAAATGCTTAGAAATTGTTCCCGATAGCAGAATAAAAAAGAATCATTTCCAATAAGAAATTGTTCCCGGAAACGGAATAGTTACCAAATGCGCCTTAAATGTTGAAAACCTAAGGTGGTCTAACTTTATAACAAAATGACTAATATGTTATTTATTTTGTGATCCCACATTTTTTTAGACCCAAATTTTCTCTTAAAGTTGCGACTGTTCAACATGAAGCTTCGTACCCTTTCGTGACAACCGCCCGTCTTGATGGGAGACGATGTATAAATAGGAACATATGTTCATTTCTGACGGGTGATGACAAAGTCTAACTCAAACTCTCTCATTCAGAATACACCATCAGTACGAGAGTGAATTGGGGTAGTAGAGTGTCCCCAATTTTGTTTGATTTCAGGTTTTTCTGACGAACGCGAACAAGAACAATGGCTGGAGGTTTGTCTTCAATTGATCCTGACTTCCGCATATTAATTTTTATGTCTTACATTTGGTATCAGAGCATGTTAAAAGCCTCTGCCTTGTTTTGTTAAATTTTGGTGTATTTTCGGTGTATTTTCAGTGTATATTTGGGCTTTTAGAACATGAACAGTAACTTGAAGTTTTGAGGTCAAGAGAAATTCGCCGATTCCGGGCAAAATCCAGTGACCCATCCCTCGAATTCGGACCCGTACGGTCGCACCGCCATGAGGAATATTAGTCATGAGTTATTTCGGCATTTCGGTGTTCACCGGAGGCTAATTGTGAGGCGGAAGTCGCGGTGGTTGAGGATTTGTGTTTTGGGAATTTTCTTATGATTTGGGGCTTATTTCTTCATCATTTTCGCTGAAACTTGTACCCATGTGGTCGTGCCGACGTGCTCTTCAAAACCCACTATTAATTTGTGTCTGAAATGGGCTGCCGGAGAAGAAACGGCCGGCGAAACCGCGGCGGAACGGCGAAAAACGGCGAAGAAAACGCTTATGTTCGCGAGGAAGAAGGCGCGTGGAGCCCACGCGCGCGCTGCGGTTGCAGGCGCATGGATTCCACGCGCCACGCGCTCTCACGCGCACGGCAGTTGCCAACGCACGCACCTGCGCGCTGAACCGCGCGCGTGCGGGGCACGCGCCCGCGCGGCTCGACACGCGCCTCTACGCTGGACACACACGTGCTCAGCACGCGCCTGTCGTTCTCCCACCGCGGCTCCTTTTTTACACTTTTGCCCCAAATTTTTCGTATTTTTATAATCTTGCCCTTGGCCAATTTTTTTATTTACTATTCTGCCCTTGATGTATTTATTTTTTATGAATATTTTGTGCATGAAATTAAATGTCCAATGGTCCATATATTTAATTAATTAGGGAGTGGCCACAGCATCTTTAATTAATTAAATTATATATTAAAAGCCTCCGATCATATTTAGAAATGGACATTGATTGTAATTAATTATATTAATATGATGAATTTTATCCCACAGGAATTTTCATTATATTAATATGATTAACTAGGATGAAATATCATATTATTTTTCTTAATTTACCCACAGGAATTAAGAAAAGGCATATAATATGGTAGTTTCTTCATGAAGTAATTATGAATCTATTTAAATTAAAAACTTAGCCCACAGGTAGTTTTTATGTTATGTGATTCATATTGTGACATGTTTATATTGGTAAAACATGATTTATTTATATTTGTCTCAAATTTTGTGACATATGCATGATTATTTGATATGCAGTTTCGCAACCTGTGAATTTCTCTGAATTTAAGTTTGATGTTCCCATACTGAATGGTGATAACTATAAAGTTTGGAAGGAGTCAGTTCTTCTTCAATTGGGGTGGATGGACATTGACTATGTTATAAGAAAAGACGAACCACCTGCTCCTACTGATTCGAGCACTCCAGCTGAGATAGCTCTTTATAACCAATGGGAGCGGTCCAACCGCGTTTGTGCCATGTTTATAAGAGCTAAAATATCTCCTAGTATTCGTGGTTCAGTTTCTCAGCATAGCAATGCTAAGGCTTTATTGGAGGCCATAGATGCGCAGTTTGAAAGTTCTAAGAAGGCGCAATGCCTGATTATGAAGTTTTCATCATTGAAGCTCACTAGTGTTAGAGATGTGCGTGAGCACATCATGCAAATGAGGAACATTGCAGCTCAGCTTAAGAACCTTGAGGTTGAGATATCTGAATCATTCCTTGTGTATTATATTCTGAACACTCTCCCACAACAGTATGCACCCTTCAAGATCTCTTATAACACACATAAGAATAAATGGTCAATTAATGAACTCATGACCATGTGTGTTCAAGAGGAAGAAAGATTGATTATGGAATTGGGAGAAAGTGCTCATTTGGCAATACAAGAAAAGAATAAGGGCTATGGCAAGCATAAGGGAAAAGGTAAAATACCTCCCCAAGCTGACATTAAGAAAGAATCCAAGTGTTTCTTCTGTAGAGATAGAAGGGGCATATAAGGAAGGATTATGTCAAATTTAAGGCCTGGCTCAAGAAGAAAGGTAATCCAATCTCTTGTGTTTGTTATGAATCTAATATGACTGATGTAAGTCACAACACTTGGTGGATTGATTATGGATCTACAATCCATATTTCGAATTCATTGCAGGGTTTTCAAAACCACAGGAAGCCAGTGGGAAGTGAACAAAGCATCTATTCAGGAAACAAGATGCGTTCGCATGTGGAAGCTATTGGGACATATAGACTAGTTCTCAATAGTGGTTTTGTTTTAGATTTGGAAAAGACCTTTTATGTTCCTAGTTTTTCTAGAAACTTAATTTCAGTTTCAAAACTTGTACCTTTGGGATACTCTTTTAACTTTTCATATTCAAACTTCTGTTTATCATTTAAATCTGAAATTGTCGGGAGTGGTACTTTGTCTGATGGTCTTTTTCGAATTAATTTACAAGACAATGCCTATTATGATACGATGCATGTTCATGATAAAGCTGGTATGAAACGATGTGTTGTGAAAGAACATTCCTCTATGTTGTGGCACCGGAGATTGGGACATATCTCCATAGAAAGAATTAAGCGATTAATAAATGATAGAGTACTCGGTACTTTAGATTTTACTGATTGTGATACTTGTATGGACTGCATAAAGGGAAAGCAGACTAACAAAACAAAGAAAGATGCCAAGAGGAGTACAGAAATATTAGAAATCATACACACGGATATTTGTAGTCCGGATATGGACTCATGTGGTCAGAAATACTTCATCTCCTTTATAGATGATTATTCACGTTATATGTATCTCTACTTGATTCATAATAAATATGAAGCATTAGATGCCTTTAAGGTATTTAAGGCGGAAGTAGAGAAACAATGCAATAAGCAAATTAAGATCGTGAGATTAGATAGAGGTGGAGAATTCTATGGTAGATACACTGAAGATGGACAAGCACCTGGTCCATTTGCAAAATTTCTTCAAGAGCATGGGATAGTTGCCCAATATACTATGCCTGGTTCTCCGGACCAAAATGGCGTAGCGGAAAGAAGAAATCGGACCTTATTAGACATGGTGCGTAGTATGCTTAGCAGCTCCAAACTTCCTAAATTCTTGTGGACTGAAGCACTTAAGACGGCAGTATACATATTAAACCGAGTTCCAACCAAGGCTGTCCCAAAGACACATTTTGAGTTATTTAAGGGTTGGAAACCGAGTTTACATCATGTGCGCGTTTAGGGATGCCGTTTGAAGTGAGAATTTATAATCCACAAGAAAAGAAGTTGGACCCAAGGACCATAAGTGGGTATTTCATTGGATATGCCGAAAGATCTAAGGGATACAGGTTTTATTGTCCATCTCATACCACTAGGATTGTGGAATCAAGAAATGCTAAATTTCTTGAAAATGACTTGATCAGTGGGAGCGATCGACTGAGGGATCTTGTTCTTAAGGAAGATCATTCAGACACTCAACCTTCCACCTCAAGTTTAAGGTTGGTTGTTGCTCATAATGCCCCTACAGTTCAGCCGGCTATTGAACAACCAATTGTTGAAGTTCCACAACCTGCTGATATTGA
Organism: Eucalyptus caleyi; assembly: GCA_014182885.2. Lineage (NCBI taxonomy): Eukaryota > Viridiplantae > Streptophyta > Magnoliopsida > Myrtales > Myrtaceae > Eucalyptus > Eucalyptus caleyi. The sequence goes on from CM024470.2 coordinate 41,981,504, forward strand.
TCTAGTGGATCCAGTTGTTCAGCAATTACCAGAAACTGTTGAACAACCAGTTGAACAACATGCTCCTCAAGAGAATGTTGATCCAACATTGAGAAAATTTGCTAGAACAAGGAAATCGGCTATTCCTAGTGATTATATTGTGTATTTACAAGAGTCTGACTACAATATTAGAGCTGAGAATGATCCTAAAACATTTTCACAAGCCATGGATAGTGATAAATCCAATTTGTGGTACAATGCCATGAAGGAAGAGATGAGTTCTATGGCATCTAACAAAGTCTAGGATTTGGTTGAGTTACCTAATAGTGCGAAGGCCATTGGTTGTAAATGGGTCTTCAAAACTAAGAAAGATTCATTGGGTAACATTGAAAGATATAAAGTTAGACTTGTTGCCAAAGGATTCACTCAAAAGGAAGGAATCGATTACACGGAGATTTTTTCTCCTGTATTTAAGAAATATTCTCTTCATATTGTTTTGGCATTAGTTGCCCATTTTGATATAGAATTACATCAGATGGATGTGAAAACGGCGTTCCTCAATGGAGAACTAGAGGAGGAGGTTTACATGAAACAACCTGAAGGATTCTCCTCTAGTAAAGGTGAGCATTTGGTGTGCAAGCTTAAGAAATCTATATATGGCTTGAAACAAGCATCCCGCCAATGGCACTTAAGGTTTCGTGATGTCATCTCTTCATTTGGTTTTATAGAGAATGTCATGGATCAATGTATATACCAGAAGGTTAGTGGGAGCAAAATTTGTTTCCTTGTGCTATATGTGAATGATATACTACTTGCAACCAATGATAAAGCGTTGCTACATGAGGTGAAACAATTCCTCTCTAGGAGTTTTGACATGAAGGATATGGGTGAGGCATCTTATGTCATTGGCATTAATATCCATAGAGATAAACCTCGGGGAATTTTAGGACTATCTCAAGAAACCTATATCAATAAGGTCCTAGAGAGATTTCGGATAAAAGATTGTTCACTAAGCATAGCACCCATTGTGAAGGGTGATAGGTTCAATTTGAACCAATGGCCGAAGAATGATCTTGAAAGGGAACAAATGTACAACATTCCATATGCTTCTGCTGTTGGAAGCTTGATGTATGCTCAGGTTTGCACTCGACCTGACATCGCTTTTGCTGTGGGAATGTTGGGAAGATATCAGAGTAATCCAGGTTTAGACCACTGGAGAGCTGCAAAAAAAAGTGTTGAGATACCTTCAAGGTACCAAAGACTATATGCTTATGTATAGACGAACTGACAACCTGGAAGTGGTCAGTTATTCGGATGCGGACTTCGCGGGTTGCGTTGATTCACGAAAATCAACATCTGGATACATTTTCATGTTAGCTGGCGGGACCGTGTCATGGAGAAGTGCCAAGCAAACTTTGACTGCTACTTCCACTATGGAGGCTGAGTTCATTTCTTGTTTTGAGGCTACCTCGCATGGTGTATGGTTGAAGAGTTTCATTGCTGGGCTTAGAATTGTTAATTCTATTTCTAGGCCATCAAGAATATATTGTGACAATTCGCTGCAGTTTTTATGGCTAAAAATGCCAAAAGTAGCAGTCGAAGTAAGCATATCGACATTAAGTATTTAGCCATAAGGGAACGTGTTAAGGAGAATAAAGTGGTCATTGAACACGTTAGCACTGAATTGATGATAGCCGATCCTTTAACTAAAGGCATGCCTCCAATGAAGTATAAGGATCATGTAACTAGTATGGGAATAGGTCCCATCATGTGATTTGTCGACATATGAACGATTTTTGTTGTATGAAACTCTTATTCAGTTGTAATGTTTATTCTCAATTTTTGTGTACACATTTTGTTGTTTATGAGAATAACATTTATCCTTGGTTCTGGAATAAACATGGGGTTTATTCATTAAGATCTGTTGTCAAATATAGGCTGACATTAAAGAAATAAGGTGCATTGTGATACATGGAAGATATTACTCACTCTTAAAGGACATGTCGCCATGATCAATGTGTTTTGTTTCTTTTCTTTAAGTATAAAGTTTTCGTGGAATTAGTTGAATGATCCGTATGATGAAAATGATGGGATCAAGTGGGAGAATGTTATTTATTTTGTGATCCCACATTTTTAGACCCAAATTTTCTTTAAAGTTGCATTATTCAACATGAAGCTTCGTACTTTCGTGACAACTGCCCGTCTTGATGGGAGACGATGTATAAATAGGAACGTATGTTCATTTTGACGGGTGATGACAAGGCTAACTCAAACTCTCTCATTCGAATACACCATCAAGATGCGAGTGAATTGGGGTAGTAGAGTGTCCCCAATTTTGTTTGATTTCAGGTTTTTCTGACGAACGCGAACAAGAACAATGGCTGGAGGTTTATCTTCAATTGATCCTGGCTTCCGCATATTAATTTTTATGTCTTACATAATATTCTTTCATTGTGTGTTGAGCGAGCCCAGATAATCTTGCCCTAGCTCCTTCCATTGTAATAGATCAGGGGGGCTTGCATTGGATTCTCGGTGCTAGTCACAAGGAACCTCACGAAGACACAGATTGTTGCCAACCAACAAGGGTTGCTTACACCTTTTCACAATACTGTGGGCTACTAGACTACATTTCTGATGTTAACATGTCGATGCCCGCATGCCCTTCTCCCCCTCGTTGGTACAATATATTTTTTGAGCTCTATACCCGAATCTATCCTCTTTATTGTTTTACATCTAATAGATCCCGAGATCTGGACAGGGCATCAGATGTAGCCTCTTAACATTATGAGAAGGACGACATTCCATTGTAATATACTAGCAGAAAAGAATCGAAAAGTTGAGTTCAAATTAACAGTTCAAGATCTTGTCTGGCCAAGTTGCATCATAACCAAAATAGAGCTTTTGCCTGTTGACATACGTCTATCTCCCTTGATGAAAGTGGAAATTGGTCAATGTAGAAGATCCATGTAGGCAGATTATATCAAACAAAACCAATCCCGCGTAAAAGATTTCCTGTGATCGATTTGATATCGTCTAAATCCATTCTACTAGACCATGAATCAAGAAATGGGCGGATCCACAATTGCACAATAGACTCGCAAAAAGTACGATACAGCACAGAGTGTGTACGCCACATCATCTATAAATTCAGTCTATATGATATTTCTCCTTGCTTTCAGAGTCGAGAAGGTCCTGCTGAAAGAGACCAATACACCGGACTAAATTAACAATGCAAAACCAAAAATAACATGGATAGAGGTCTCAACTGACATAGTCATGAAATATGATCCTTGGCCAAGGCTAAACTGAACACTGCACATTATACCTATGTGTGGGATATAATACAGCTCCATTTGGATACAGCGGCGACTAAGCCACCCATCTTTGGAGTTCATATCTACTTCGAGAAAGTATATCAGATGCGCTCTACTAGTATTTAGCAAAATAAACCAACAAAAATCGGACGATGGATTGCATAGTTTTTACAGAGCTGCTCTATGTTTCAAACTTAAAGTACCTGAGGACTTCCACACACTCCTTGGTATGCTTATTCTTCTGAATGCATCTGCTCGTTGGCCGTGCATAATCAATCAAAGATGGATCAATATGCTTTCGAGCACAACACTTACCATATTTCAACAATAATTCTTTTGACTACAAACTTGTTAGAATCAACTCCAGATTATGTTACAATCCTGAGGATATTATAGTTGCAGGGACAATCAGTTCTATGCGTAAAGCACGTCTTTTTCTAAATATGCAAAGGAACAAACACCAACAAATTCAAACAGATTTCAATCATCAAATTAATGGATTCCTCAAGTATAATGGACAACACTATCATCGCCACTTCAAACAGGGCTCGGAATTGGAATATATCTAGTTGACCTATATATAAAATTTAACCAAAAAGAGAGTAAAAGAGGGAGTGGCTGAGGCACTTTGGTTCTGTTCAGAATTTCATCAGCTGCTGTTTCTCCAAGCTCAGCTCCTTATCCTCTCTCTTAGGAACAACAATTGTGTAACTCAAACTAAAAATGAGCACATGAAACATCCACTGTAGCAGAACAAAAGAACGGTCCCAAAAGAATTTTACCCAAAATAATTATGTGCCATTTTGACCTTATGCATGCACCGCAGATTCCAAAGCAGGCAACTTCTTCAATCTGTGAATGGAGATTTTGCACATCTAGAACTTGGGTTGCTCTGAAACATGAGAAATTAATTCCTGCAGTGTAATTCATCAGGTCATCAATTCTCTCATCACTGGGTGAGCTCATAATGATGTGGAAGATGTATAGTTTCATATAATGATTTTACCTGAGAATACCGGACATGATCATGGTGAAGATTCGAAGTTTTTACAATGGTTTCCCACTTGGTATCCGCGCCGGATACTTTTGCATCCTGATTCTTGGAATTAGTGGTTGAAGTCAAATGTGACAATGGATGTCGTGATGGAATTGAGGGCAGGGTACGCCAAAGCCAAGACTCAGAAGGAGATTTCAGTAAAGGCAAGGGAAGTGAAGTGACATCCATCTCCTCCTTATCAACCTTTTTCACCATCAGAGTGGTGTTGATGTGTGAATCTCCATCAGCCGATATGCGCATGGTCTCAACTTGGCCTGTGAGAGTAGAGAAACAAGAAGAGGGACGAGCATCTATCGGCACATAGAGATCTTGTCCCAAGGCGGTCCCTGACTTCTGAAAATCCAAGCATTCTATATCTTGAAAAGAAGATTCTTCGGAAGGATTCTCCTCTGTTTTTCTTGTGTCAGAACGGCTTTCCACGTCTTCTGCAGCATGATTCAAGGGCACCTCCAAATTAGAGGAACTTGAATCGCAACATGATTTTGCCTCAGTATTTACAGTATCTACATATAAAGTTTTCTCTGCAGCAGGGCTGGTCAAACCATTGCTTTGATTTGCCGTAAGCTTTGTTGAAACTTTTTGCATATTGTCGACTTTCTTTAAAAGCAACTTCAACCTGCTTGGGTCAATGTTATTGGCTTCTTTCGATAGGCCAAGAAATCCAAATCCTTCAGGAGGAGGCAGAGCTGGTCTGTTTCGTTGTGGAGAAACACCGTCATTTCTAGAACGCCTGTAAGGAGATAATCCACCTCTCGCCCTCAGCTCACCAGAATAATTAAACCGACTAGAGCTGCTAAGCATCCTATTCTCGACACCTGGCAACTTAGGAGTGAGATTACCATGGTCCAACTTGTGCTCAGAATCAGCTCTCTGCAAAATTTGACATCCAGAGCACTCTGAGCAACGGACTAATATTCTTTATTTGCTAAGAAAAGGAGATTTGGTTTTACACTTAAATATAGCGGTGGTCCTTTTAAGCATAAATATAAAAATTATTGATTTGATTGTGAGTTTTGTGGTCATATGAAACCATAGGATGGTGCTATCCTGCATTTTATTGTTTAGGTTGTCAAATGCAGGATCCCCCATAGTTCAAGGTATAAGGAACAACTTTCCTGTGAGATAATTAACAAAACTCGTACTAGTGATGTCTGCAAAATCATGATTTACAGAAGCATAAAGCAGAATACCATAATACCTTAGGCTGGCTTTGCGATCGAGGAGGACCATCCTTGCTTGCTCCTTTCATTCGGGACATGAAAGAGATGGGACTTGACGACCTTGGTTTCATTCCCGGAATTGGATTTAAGAGGCATAGACGAGGAAGTAACCCACAACCTTTGGCTGATACACTCCCATAATCATTGTTCTCTTCACCTTTATCTTCATCTTCATCTGCACTTTCCTCCTCCCATGCGTCTTGTTTATAGTACTGTACAATTTCCATACTGTATTGCTTCGGAGGAGGTCGACTTTCACTGACAATGAGCTTCTTAACATCTCTTGTTTGCTCAGTTGTAGCAGGTTGCTTTCTGGAAGAATACTGAGGAGCTTCCAAGGCCATTGCCCTTGCTGCGGGCAAGAAGCGACCCATCATGAAGTCTCGCGTCTGTGAATCTACTGAGAAGGTTCCCGAAGGCTTCATAACTGGCCCATCTGTTCCACTCAAACCACTTACGCTGCAATTAACAGAAAATGAGAGTGACTCCGGAGGAGACAATGTCTCAACTGCATCGGAATAAGCATCCTCATCATCATCGTCATCATCCTCCTTGAAGTCACCTTCCTTTTCACCTGTTCTTTCTTGTTTGAAGCTATCTAATTTAGCAGTGATATTATTTGAGCTAGGTCCTTCCAAGTGTCTTGCAAGTGGAAATTCCCGAGATCTTCGTGGAGGCAGCCTCGGAGAAACACTAGGTCCTTCTAAAAGCAGGACCTTAGATTTCTGATCATTGTCCTTAGCTTTGCCAGGAATATGTTCCCATGTAAAAGGCACAGCAACTGGTTCAGTTACTTGATCCATGTTCGAGTCTGAATCACTTGAGGGGAGCGTGTGCCGTCGACTGGATAAGGACTTCTGAATTTTCCTCCCTTTGTTTGAACTCGAAGATGTGGGCATCGAATATCGCCTCACGGACAAGAGTGGACTGTTGAAATTCAGTTTTCTTTCCTCCATTCTGGCGATTATTCCGTTCTTTGTCACGGCTAGCAGATTCTGACCCTCGCTTCACTCAAATGGTTACCAGCTCATTCAAGTTTCTTGGCACGTATATTGCACCCAAGGAAGCTTGTAAATGACCTTCGAATGGTATATTTCGAGAGCATCTGCGCACAAAAAAAGGAAATAAGGACAACAATGCAAAAAGCAAAAGCCTTGCTTCAACTTGAAAACCCAGTCCTAGCCAAGTAGTATCTGTAAGCATAAGCAATAATGTGAAATGGAAGCTCCTCAAATTGCTTATGATGGCACAACCAATGCGAAATTGTCGAAAAGAAGCTACTAAATGTTGAGAACCAGAGCAGTTTCGGATCTTTGCAGAAGCCATATATTGAAAACGACGAAGCGAATTGTCGAATTTACTTCCTGAAAATTACGAGATGGTCTCTTCTGCAGATCAAGTGACATGAAAAACAGAAAAAAAAAAAGGAAAGAAATATCGATAAATCATCCCTGACCCTATGCAATTCTCAGGACGAGAAAAAAATTCAAGAAAGTCGGATGATCACCCGGCCTCGAGTGAGCTCTTACTGCCGAGAGAAATCGATATGCAAAATGGAGCTCAAAAGAAGAAACAGTCGAAGATTAGACCATATCCGCATACCCAATGGAGATTTACAGAGACACTCAGCTGCTGAAGACAACAAGCCAGTCAACAGTGCCGGTAGTGAAAGGCGAAGCAGCAACGAAACTTCAAGAAGACGGGACACGTTCGACATCCGCCTCAACACATCACACGATTGAACTAAAGCTCAAGGACGATCTCCGAATCACAAAAATGTCCTGATCTACGATTCAAGAAAACAGAGACTAACCGACAAGAACCATGCAAGAACGTCAGGACAGCAAGAACCCAGTCACGGAATCAGCATGAAATTGCGGGGGGGAGCACGAGCCCGGTGGAGTCCGAATTTCGTTCAAACCGGTCATCATCAGGAGCCAAATTCAGTCACGAAAATTCGGAGCCATTATTGGGTTTTAGAGAGAGAAAGGAGAGAGAGGGGGGAGGCAGAAGTTGGTGATGCTTTTTCCACCTCTGGGGTCCAAGAATGATGGCGAGAATTCAGGGGATGAGTGGGAACAAAGTAAAACGATGAGGAGCGGCAACGGCAAGGGATGGAAAAGGAAAGAGAATTCAGGGGAGTCGGGGGATACGAAAGTCCAAAGCTTTGGTGCGCTTTTATCGTTGTGGAGAGAGAAGATCAGACACGGGTGTGCTTTTGTGCTTGCTTCCTGGAGTGTAAGGGTTGTCGCGTTTGAGGGGCACGCGCCTCTGATTTTTCACTTCTTGTTCTTCTTTTTGTTGCCCTGATAAATCCTTTTCGTGTCGGCCGTTGATAACCTACTGATCTGAATTTTTTTTTTCCTCGTTTTTTCTTTAAATTTTAATATTAATTTTTGTCTTCTCTCAAGTTGTCTGAGAAAATCTACCAAAGCAATGTGATTTTGATGCATGTCCATGCAGCAATGTGTTCTTTAAGCACGTAGGTTGAAATGGTCTTTGAAAATCGTAAATATAAAATGGGTTTCGATAACATAAAATATATATATATATATATATATCTTGAATTGACAACTCCTAGCACAAAATTAACTCAATTTAGGTTTCTCCTCGTAAAAAATTTCAAGTCGATGTTCCAAATTGATTTTTCTTTCACAAAAGAAAAAAAAAATCCAAATCAGTAACGTTGATTTGACCAATCATCGATTAGCTTTTTTTTTTGGTGAAAATAATCATATTAAGCTAAACCAATATTTACAACAAAAACGGCACCAAAACATACACTCATAATGAACAGAGACATAATGAGTGGAAGGGTACCAAAAAAAAAAAAAAAAAGAAGCCAACAAAACACAAAACGTGGTTAAGCCACACAACCACGGCCACATTCAAAAGACGGACCAAACAAAAGAAGGCGACCAGTCGGCCAAACAATGACAATACAAGCCAAAACCAAACAAAATGTCATCGCCCAAACGGAAATGACAAGACAATAGGCAGGAATCAAGGCCAATCATCAGTTAGCTTTCCATCTAATATTTTGTGAAAATGCATACATGTTGATATGCACATAGTGGATGATTGTAAAAATCTGTCGGGAAAAATTCTAGTGTGTCGACATATATATTTTAAAGGAATGTAAATTTATTTCATTCTGATTTGGGATTTCTGTGAGATGAAAATAACTTTAAAGTAAATGTGTCATGTGTTATTGATTTGAAAGTTTCTACCAAACGAATCGGTTTGGAATTTTTAATAGTACGAACCCTAACCGAAACGACTTAAAGTCTTGAACGAGGTAGACAAACAGGCTCGATTCTAGGGCTTTTTGGATGATTAGAATAATTAAATAATATGATTGATTCTTTTTCCTTTGTAGGTGAAGGGGATTATTCAGTGGAGGGTCACGGGAGAGAAGGGGACAGTTATCCACACATTCATGTCCCCTCTTGACTCACGCTGCTGTCTTTGTCCAACCATCAGTCTCCGCGCCCTAATAATTCACTAGCCCACACAAGTCATGAAAACAACAGTAACGATAAAACACCTCATCCGATGGTCTCAATTTTTCCGCTCGAAAAAATCATTAAAAATTCCAAACCGATTCATCATTGGTGACGATGTATCTAATTGAAATTAATTTTCATATCACAAAAAAGATCTCGAATCGATATTTTACGAGACATTTACGACCAAACTAGATTTCGTCTCACAAAAAGATTTTAGACCTGTACCTTAGACCCAAATAGACTCTTTATGTCATGTCTTAAACTATTCACAAGGGTAAATTTGGATTTGGAGTTGCAGTCGAATTTTTCACGAGACAAAAATTAGTTTGCTATAAATTTATTATGGATTATTAATTTGGAGTTACTTACGAAATGAAAATTAAATTGGGATAAATGTGTAACGGGAGTATCGGTTTGATATCTTTAATGATATTAACTCAAGATCAAATAAAGGATATTTTTTTCAGCTTCCATTAATTCACCAAGGGTAGCTTAGGGATTGTTTAGCGTCCGGTCAATTCTTAACTATTTCTATTCTTTTACTCTTCAGAAATGGTGATGGCAGCTAACTTTTCTATTCTCGGTAACAAATTTGTTTGCGAAATAGATTTGGAATAGAATCAAGAAGTATGAAAAAATTACTTATTTATTCCCAAAAACATTCTAGAATCAAGCTTTTTTCTCTCTCTCTCTTTTCTTGTTCTTTCTCCTCTAGTCAATTGCTGGGCTTGGCGATGGCAAAGGTGAGGTATGGCGACCTTGCCGGAGCCTTGCCTAACCATAGCAAGGTCGCCGGCTAGAGGAGAAAGAAGAAGATAAGGAAAAAAGAAAAGAAAAATCTCAATATATTATTAAAAAATTAAAAGAAATTCTACATCACAAAAAAAAATTTGAGGATCGTATCAAACTCATTCATATTCTTTTTATATCTTGGGAATAAAAATTTATGCGAATTATCAAACTTATTTGAATGCTCAAAAAGTCATCCGGAACAAAATAAAAAACTATCTTTGAGCATAAATTGTTTAGAACAATTATCAAATGCACCCTTACCCTTTTTTACAAAATGCTAGAATTTGATTCCTTCGAGCATAATTTAATGGGGTGAGCATAAAACATGTCTTGATTATTCACTAATCCGCTCGTGATCTATTTAAAGGCCCTAAAACATAATTGATAACATTCTATTTGTCCGAAAGCATATATCACCACAAAAGACAAGTGCTGGTCGGCGCCCTCTTGTGGCTCGACCTTTATAGGCTTTGTCCCACATATAAATTGTCCATCCATACACATGAAATAATAAAATTTAGAGCACATACTATTAATTGATTAGGCAATCTCAAAAGGTAATACGACTTTTTTGAGGTTGCCATGTGCTCAAGATACTTTATTTCCTTGCTATCTTTCCGCATCTCAAGCCTTTATTAGCGAAGGATTGTAACCACCCTAGCTAGATAAATACTCCACAAAAGGCAAAAGGTAGGATGATTTGTAGAGGGGTGCAAGTTAGTCCACAAATGTAGCCGATGACTAAGGACTGGTTGACGCGACATTACTTACGTGACAAATAATTAATATGCACGAATGAGGGTTGTCGGACCCTATTGCCACTTAGGAAAGATTCTTATGTGCTTCAGATGCATGTGACCCATTGCATTCCAATCTTTGATTTTGGCGGGTCTCATGATTAAAACAAACTAAACTCACCTGTCTTTGATATGCCCAAGAATGTCTTGCCACTCGACCCCCTCCCTTTCCCCGTGTCGCCATTTTAATCACTTTTTATCTCTCTATAACAGCCGTAAATTCTTTTTCACTTTTGCAATTTCCCATTTATTCAATCAATTCTTTGTTTTTCTTTATGGTATTAGAGCTATTCTTGCCCTAATCTATTTCTCTTGTGCTCCCACTCTTGTTAATCAAATTCCATACGCCACTTGTAATCCGGCTTGCATGTGAGAGAGGGTGTTGAAATATCCTTCATTGCTCGATAATATCTCCATCCACCTTTTAGTTAAGCTTTTGGGTTGGATGCTATAACAATTACTAACCGTTGATTTGAGGATTTTTTTTTTTCATATTAAAAACGATATTGCAAAACTAAATTGCACAACACTACAAGTTAGGAAATTGAAACGGGCCTCAATAATACTAGATTGGGTTTGTCATGCTCATTTTTCCATATAGAAAATTAACACATTCTTGCTAGAATATGTTCCCTCATTGTTTTTTCAATTTTTGAAATCTCATCATTGATATTGGACCAAAAACACAATACTCATTATTGATGAGCTTTTAAAGATGCAATATCATCAACATGTGAATGATGGACGATCACGAGTAATCAAGTTTGACTTAAGATGAGTTTATTGCCGCAATTTGTGCACTCAATTTGTTGCGAGTAGGTACCTCATTTAATTAATTTTATAAATTAAGACATTTCGCCTTTTTTTAATAGTTTCAGACAAAAATGATTATGCACTTCTGGCTTTCTTATTAATGGGCCGTTTTTGGATTAATAGTAAAATGGGCCAAAATCACAGCCCATAAGCTTCTGCAAACTGAACCGGTGAGCCATTACCAAAAATTCCTCTTCAAACCCATCTCTCACGACTCTTGAATCTCGATAGACACTCAAAAAAATTATTGTATGGTCTATAGAAACCATCTCCACCGTCTGTCACAAAGGGCCCTATCGTCTTATAATTAATGGTCAAGATGGTATTGATTTACATAATCTATGGGTAGGTAAAGAAACACGTTCTGAATGGCCAAAATGCTCCTCCACCAAAAATCTTGAAAGTATTTGGCCGAAATCGAAACGCATCATTATCTATAACCGTTATATATGTGTTAACATAAAAGGAAAAGAAAAATGGCTTACTGGGCCAGGACAACCAATGAAGCCCACTGGACCCAAATCAAACACACAAGTCCATGGGAGTTTGGGCAAAACCACTGTCATAGTTACCGACAGGCAAAACCACTGTCATAGTTACCGACAGTTCAGTACCATGATCACTCTTGCGTAAGAAGATAAGGGAAATGCCAATTGTCGAAACGCTCGGTTCCAATCAAGGATAAGGCAATATAGTTATCAGCAAAGCCCCGAATATACCGGGTTATTTCAATTTGAACACATAACTGTCAAAGTGGTTATTTTCTTAGTTTTGCTTTCTTTCTTTTTTTTGGTGAAGTTCTTAGTTTTACTATTAATAGCCAAAAAAACATCATTGTAAAGGATCACGAAACTGAACAAGAAAACCCTAGTGTACTCAATTTTCAGCTATCTTTCTTTAGTTACTTTTGCTTCGTATTTACGTTTAATTGCATTAAATTTATCCTTTATTTATCACTGATTGTAATAGAATTCGTAACTTTTTTTTTTTTTTTTTTCTGAAATGACATAGGACCCGATACAAATTAAAAGTCAACTATCCTTCAGTGAAAGATAGTTGGTTCGAGAACATTATCGAGTAAACAATATGTAAAATCCATTTTTCACTTGAAATTTTTTGAAAATTTTTCAGCAAATTTAGTTTTCTGGACATGCATGCCTTTGGTTTACTGAAAATAATCGATCAATGAAAAATCATTTATGATTAAAGAAAATATGTATGCTTAAACTTAGGAAAATGAATTCTCTAATCTGAAAAAGGAAAATATTTTCCATGTTCTAGAAAGTATTTTTTTTTCTTTTTAATCATGAAGTCGCAACCAATTCAAACAAATATAACTCATTTAATGGTAAATGTGCAATTCTTTAATTACATTGGTGATGAACCTAATGATAATCCTTTAGCTACATGTATTTCACTTTATATGCTAATTAACATGCAAGCTGGAGCTTGAATTGGTTGTTATTGTACCGTTGGCATGAAAAATCAAATCTATATTATACACGGGATTCATGCACTTAAATCACTAAATCAATTCTTGATTAATGAAGCCTCTTCAGGCGGTGGCACCACCACTGCTCAACCTTACTCCTAAGTGGTTTAGGCATCTGGTGGCCGTTTGGTTCGAAGATTTTTTAAAAAAATTTCGGTTTGGAGACCTTTGGTTTTCAGTTTTTGTTTTTAGTTTTTTTTGGTTTTTTTTTGGTTTTCAATTCTTTTTTTTTTTTTTTTGGTTTTCAATTCTTTAATTTTTTTTTTTTTTTAATTTTTTTTATTCCCTAAATCTTCTTCTTCCTTGCGTTCTTCTCCGTCCCCGAACAACGCCTGCAGCTTCCTTGTTTCACCGAAACAGGCTTTCCTCAAATCTCACCCAAAAACACCACCGGCCGAAGCAGCCAGCACCCACACCGTCGCCGAACCACCACCCTCTGCCGGTCGTTCCCTCCGACCGGCGTCGACTACCGCCGGCGGACTACTTGGCTCGGCTTCCACCGAGCTTGGCCGAGAAGATAGAACTCGGCCCCATGCCCTGATGCCGAAATCTTCCAACACCCACCCGTGCCAACACCGTTAACCTTCCCTTTCCTCGAACCGTCCACGACCAACCCACAAAACCAAAGAAAATCTACACGGATCTGGCCTAGACAAACGTCGAACATCTAGGGTGCGCCCACGAAAAAGCTAACGAAAGCTCGACCGGGAGATCAATCAACAATCCAAGCAGAAACAACAACCAAGCAAAGTCTAGAGACAACAAATCGCAGCCGCCGGGTCGGGCCGGAACTCGCGAACCGAAGAGCCGCGAGCTCCGATCCGGCGAGCCAAAAAACAGAGCAAAAGGAGCACGTTTGTGCGCTCGGGTGACAGGGCCCTACTCGGCTAGACGAAGGCGGTCAGCAGGCGGGCCCGAGACGGATCGAACCGTGGCCGGCCGCCCTGGCGACACTTCTTCGACGATGGTCAGCTTCAGGACCGGCTCGGGCTGCGAGTCCCGCTTCCTGGCGAGCGACGCGAATGCCCTGTTCGGAGACGGGCACGCGCGGAAAGAGGATGATCAATTGTGGGTATGGCGAGAAGGTGGGCGAAAGGCGGTCGCTTCGAGGCCGGAGGGAACAGGAGCGAGCGGGTGCGTCGGTCTCAGCGTCGGGTCTGAGCTTCCATGGCGTCACCAAGTTTATCTCTTTTTCCTGGGTGTAGTGTAGTCGAAACGGGAGAGGACAGATTTTAACGGTTTGTGGTTCAGTTTGGTTAACCGATAAAAACCGAACCAATAAAAAAAATATTGATTTTTAATGAGAACCGAACCAAAAACCGAACCAAATGAAAAAGATCGAATTTTTCAGTTTGGTTGGGTTCAGTTTTCAGTTCGGTTCCTGACACCCCTAACTGGTGGCACCACTACCACGTGTGAGGCTGCTTGTCCTCGCCTGTGGTCGAGCAAGGATTCTCTGATCTCACTGGTGAAAAGAAAAGGTTGAACGAGATCATATTCCCAAGCTGAATGAAACTTCAGATTTCCTATGTTCGCTTCCTAGCATGTGCCTTAATGGCTATGAATGGCATTTGATATCTGAAGAAAGCTCTAATTCCTCACCGAGATGCAGAAAAATAAGGTAGAAAACACACATTTTGAGTATATACTCTTTATTTTCAGAATCCGGGATGGCGCAAACATGTTCGAGCATCGACTCAGGTGAGAACGAAACAATAAGTACCAGTAGCAGCAATTGCAAGTATTGTACTTAATACACATTATGCAGTGAAAAAAACAACCGTTGACCTGAAGCCAGGACATGCTCAAATCCCGTACATATGAACATGGGCCTGATGCAGTGTTTTGTCGATGCCTATCGACGGGAGTAGGATGAGATTACCGACTATTACTAGTACCGAAGCCTGAGAAATGTTCGGTATGATCGGTGCTTCGCTAGTCATCAGCGGATCGCCGCGAGACGGTTCCTCTTCCACACCAGTGGCTGGTAGATCTTGTTCTTGTTTTCTTCGAACCGGTTCCATGGGAGTTTGCGCTTCGCCATCTTTCGCTTCTTCGAGGCAACTCCCAAGTAATCTCCAGCATTCTGTTAGGATTGAGCAAGAGAAGTGTAAGGTCAGTGAATTTGTGATGTGAATGAGCAATGTTGAAATCGACTGAAGAACCTGAATTCTTAAGACCCGAGTTCACATACCTTGAGGCAAAGTCCCTCCTCGACATCGCAGATCGGATAATCGCTGGGGCAGCAATCGTCGGTCCCGGTGCAGCACACCGCGTTCTGGTAAGGACAGCAGCCGTAAACCAGGCAGAGATTGTAGAACTCGTAGAGGCAACAGCATGTCTCGTCGCCGGGGCAATACGAGTAGTCGCCACATTCACTGGGGGAAGGAGACGGGGGCGGCGGTGTTGGCGTCGGTGGGGGCGGCGGTGGGGGAGTGACTGGCGGGGGTGGGGGCGGCGGAACGACTGGAGATGGGTAGGGAGACGGCGCGGAGGACTCTTTGGTCGGGTAAGAAGCCATCGCGTTGATGGCGCAGACGCCGAACGGCAGGTCGGTGTTTCTTCGTATCAGGAAGTATCCTTCCGCTCCCCAATCTGTTCCCCAGGAGTTCTTCACGATCCAATAATCTTCGCCGCCTTCGGAGCCATAACCAACTATCAGGACCGCATGGTCGATGTCATCGGGATTGTCTGAACAGCTACCGTCGTAGATGCCCTGAAGCGCCAATTCGCAGCAGCATCAAGCAAACGGTTTGTATGCAAAAACTCTCATCATGCAAGTGTATAACACAAGAACATCAGGAATTAGGACCTACCCCGGTGTAGAGCTGGAAATCTATCGCCGAGCCGTCCATGCCGACGCTAATCGGCTGTTGGACGACCGTGCAGAGAAGGCCCTCGTCCGACGGATAAACGTCCACATACCCATCAATGGTGACCGCCTTGTTGTGCTCCTCCTGATTGAACAAGATCCAATCTATACATCAGATAGAGGGTAAAAGACTGATGTTTTCATCATGTTTTCCTGTGATGTCACTCATAATTCCTCAAGAAAATGCTAATCAAGTTCATAAGGAAGATTTAAGAACTCTCGGACTCGCACGTACGGAAAATCAGGAAAAATTTTCTAAAAAGTTATAAACCTATTGTACGACAGCCAATTATTCTCGGCTACCGAACCTTGGTGACGTTGCAGACACCACCCTCGCCAAAGACGCTGGTGTAGGGATAGTCTTCTTCCGAATCGATACCGCCGTTGTTGATGACCCACTCGAAGGCATAGTCCATGTAGCCGCCGTCGCAGCCGTCGTTGGTGGTGTCGCAGTCGACGAGCTCTTGCTCGGAAAGGCTGATCAGGTCCCCGCTCTTGAGCGCATTGATTCCTTCCATTGCTCCGGTCGAAGAGAACGCCCAGCAACTTCCTGTGATCATGGATCGAGTGCGAAAATCAGGCGAACGTCACATTATTCAAGAGCAAATCCCCCCGAAAACACACAAATTAACACACGATTTTGAATAATTCATACGGCCACAGTGCCATTCCGAAGCTCATTCTTGTATTTCTGTTTGATCGGCAAATTTTCCAGTCGTCGTCCCCGTCGAAGCATGTGTAGAGAAACTTCCGGGTCGTCAAGTTGAGGGAGGCTTTCCGATCCTCTTCTAGTCTTACCATATGAAATTTTACTAGGATCAGGCAACTCTCTTCTGTTAATTTTGCAGGCATATTCAGCATTCTTAAAACCTCTTTCATATATCAAACGCTCCAAGATTTCACCGTTCCATCCGACTATTTCTAGGCTTCACATGAAGGTGATAACATGACTCGTCGTTTCCTAATAGCTTAAGCTTTTATATTTATCAGTGATCATGTAAATTTCGCGAGTTTCTCTTACAATTCGGACCTTCTACAGTAAAGTCCTTAAAGACATTGATGTCCCTTGATTAAAAAGTTGGGTGATCGGTTTCCAATCCAATTCGATTCTAAGGTGAAATCGGAAGTCAGACCAATCCAATAGAACCTATCATTTTTTTTTTCCACTACTTGATGCTATGTGTTACGAAGAAATAAAAAGAAAAAAAAAGCTGGTTACTTTTATTTTTTTTTTCAAAATAATCAGTCCAATCTAATTCTCTTTTGGAATCGGAAATTAGATCAGATCACCTGGACATTGACTAACACTCTCGAGAATCGGTCAAGGTGGTCCCGTTTTGTACACCCTCCAAGGACATCGCTACAGGATCAATCCAAAACCCTCCAAGCTTTTACCTAATGTTCTTGCGGTGCAGCGACGAGGTCGAAATCCGGCCACGTTTGTCATGAAGTCGCCCGCCAACAACAAGGGCCCGCAACTTTTTTCATATGGTCGTATTCACAAAATCATAATTTAATGATTATGATTTTGAATCTAAAGGTCTCACCTTCTCATATTTGACCAAACCATACCATATACGACAAAAGGAGAATTTCTAGTGGTCAATTCAATGGCAGCTTGGTCAGGTGCGTGCAGACCATGTTCTCTACTGTATCTTACTTGCCAACTAAGGAAACAGAATCGACCATAAACAATTTTAATGGAATGTTCAGGCATGATGAAGCTTGATATCGAGCTAACGTGATGATTAGTCCGAACCAGATGGAATACAAATCTCATACTGCAGATACAGCTCCGTCTAACGTCGTGCGTGCTCATGTGGGTCGTCCTGATTCTTGAAATGTAAACGACTCGACATAAATAAATAAATCTAGAAGAAACGACAAGGTATATTCCTAATAATTAGGATCGAAAGAAGCGAAAAAACCAATCAAATTAGAAGGTCAAAAGACGTACCGCATTCTCCTTGGTCCTTCACGCCGGTGACAATGCCGTAGTTCCTCCAATCCAGAGACGACGGCGCCTTGCAGGACTCCGCTCCCTTCCTCTTGTTCCTCATCAAGCTCTCCCTCTTGGCCCTCCACTTCTGGTTCACCGACTTCTTCACCTTGGACAGGTAGCGCTGCCTGAACTCCTCGTTGCTCAGGTCGGCGAACTTGTTCAGCCCCACGCCATGCCGCTTGCCGCCATCCCTCCGGCTTCTCTCTATCACGTACTTCAGGTTCCTTTTGAAGTTCTCGAGCCGCCTCTCGGCCTCCCCAGCGAGCTTGTACACCTTCTTGTGCTGCGCCTGCCATCTCCGGAAGAGCTCGACAGCACGTTCGTCTGACACGGCGCCGTTCGGGTCCTGTCCATGGCCGATGATCGAGTACTCGCTGGGGAGAGAGGCGTGCGACAGAGACAGGCGCGCGAGGGAAGCAAAGAAGAGGATGGCAAGACCTAGTGGATGATGAGTTCTTGAAGAAGAACCCATGATGATGTTCTCTCAACCCTTGGCGTGAGAGCTGGTCTCTCTCTCGTTGTATAGGGTTTGTTTATAAGATGGGAAGTCGCAGCATCGCCTACCAGTCAGCTCAACAGCTTCTTTTCTCTTTCTTTCCCTTGTCCCTGTCCGTGCTTCAGTGTCCCACGTTTTCAATGACGGATGACAAAAGCTTTAATTCCATTGGATTAACAATCAACATATTTTGTGATGATAATGACTTTCGAAATTTATAATAGGCAGCTCTGTTCGGAGCTATATGATCAATCGAAATTTGACTTTTAAGTATCGCTATATATTTCTCTTGACACTTCTACTATCAGATTTTTTCATGAGAATGGTCTGACTATGACACATCAAAGTCATCGAAAATACCGAAATATATAAGGAGATTATAATTTCACATATATTTAAGTACTATGAATATTAACATTGGGCTAACAATAGGACTCTCCATATGAAACTGAGTGTTTTCTTATTGAACTTCTTGAATCCAAAATTGGATGTGTAGATTTAGGTTTGAGGGTCTGTTCCTTGTAGAGACCAGATTAGCATGCATCGTAGAGAGCATGGTGTTCTTGTGAGCCAATGTTGGCAATGTTGGTAGTAACAAGGAGGCCAAATTGAAGCAATGAGGCACTCCCAACATATATGATGAAGCTTCTATAATGGGGACACGTCACAAGATCTGCATATCAAGCTCAAATTTAGTTGGCATAGGTCCACATTTTAGACAGTCTAGCTAGGGTTGTTTTCACCTTTTTTTTATGGGTCCTGAGTAGGGAGTTGAGTGGGGAAGAAATCTAACAGTCCAATCCAACCACTCTCTCTCTCTCTCTCTCTCTCGCTCATATGCACAGACACTGTAATTACTAATTAGGTTAAAAAGAACATTATAGAGTCAATTATAGAACGAGCCATAAACATGAAAGTTTATTGAAGGATATACCATTGTGAATGATTCGACGACATATAATAAGGCCACTTTAACAATTTGTCGAATTGGATTTTTTCTCGAAGTAAAATCGGTTTAATTGGATAAAAAGCAGAGATCATCTGCTCAAGTTGTAGACCCGAGACTTACATTTTGAGTTCAGACGGGAGCAAAATATTCAGTAGGAAGCGATTTGTCAAAGATAACAACGTGGAAACAATGAAAAGTTTTCAAATTAGTATGAATTACACATTCGTTGCATGTTGATCTTTTCTTTCATGCGTGTTGGTAAAGAGAATTATGTGCGAAAATAAAATATGTCTAGATAGGAAATATTCAAACTTCATTAACGGCTCGTACTTTTTCCAAAGATTTTGTTTAAAAAAAAAAAACCCGTAGGACACCTGATAAGAATTATTAGTTTTACTTTCGAATTCGTGTTTTTATTCATGACATGCTAGAAAGAGAATAAGTTTTCAACTTCAATGTCCTTTTATGCACATTCATTCTTTCTTATCTTTAAATTGTTATCGAGTTTCGTTGGGGCATGCGCTACCAATGCCTTTTTTTTTTCAACTTCAAAAGGCGAGTAATTTGCTTATTCACGCCAATTGACTGTAGGTCAAGTAAATTAAAAAAAAAAAAATCACATTGGATTCCCCCCTCCAGAACTATTTCTATTGCAAAAGACAAGAAACTTCGTGGAAAGAAGAGAGAGAAAAGACATGCACAACAAGGTTAACATAGTAGGATTGGCCTAGTTGATTGAGGCACTGGGAATTTGCAGTTCAAGAATTGAAAACCATCTATCCAAATCTTGCCAATTACATGCTAACTGATTTACAGTTAAAACTATTTGCACGGGTCAAAAGTCTAGACTTAACTGATTTTTGAGGCTATAGAGTATTTCATAGACCTCAAGATAATCTTTTCTCCATGTCCATGCCCTTGGACAATCAAAAAAGTAAGGTTGGTTTATAGGGTTAGTATTCTGAGTGACATAACAAATTATTAGTAGATGTTGAATATGACCCACTTATTTAAATGGCCAGATTTCAAGATTTACCGACGATAATGTTCATTATCTCACTAAAAGAGGGAAAAAAAAAAGATAATAACCCCCAAAATCTTTTTCAAGGTTGCCAATTCTATTCAAAATCTCTCTCAGCCGACCTATGTTGTAAAGGTTGTTGGATGTAAGGTGGCCCCTCCCTAATCCAAGAGCTTGTAAGTTGATTAAAACTCAACACCCAATTAATTACACTATACAAAACACAATCGTGAAATCTAGGCACAAACCCAACCTTCTCTTTTGGGTTGGGACTAGCCTTAAGGATTCCTTTTAGCCGATACTAGAAAATCACTCGAATGTTTTAAAAGGCGCCGATAGCTAATTATACCAAAATGAATCATCTATTTACCACAAGAGAAGTCACTCTCTAGGATGGAGACAAGACCGAGGACATAGTTAGGACACTAGACATAGAATCTCAGTGACAACTAGTCCAGGCTCTTGTTGATAGCCATGTTAGGTACCAGTAAATTATAAATTGGATTTATTTAATTTGAAAGTGCTGAGCTCAAGATATACTAATTATTTTCCATTTATCTATTCCTGATAAATTGGTAATAGCATCAACAGGATCAGAAGCTTCTTCCCTTCCCCCTTCTGAACTAATTAGAAAACCCATATCTCCCCACACAAAATAGACAAAGAAGAACAACTTCAATTTGGGAATGAGCTGAACTTGGACAGGTACACCTACCATTCAATTGAATTACCGGTACTGGAACCGGATTTACGTGGAGAAAAAGCTTAGAAATGGGTCAGACAACGAGAAAATTAGATGGGAGGAGGTGGTGGCGGTTTTGATTTCCTACATTACGGCTCTGTCCGTGAGCTGGCGAGAGATGTGTCTTTGGTCAAATCAGATGGGACCATTTCCTCTGCTGCTGTCTTTTGCAAATACACAACGTGACACAGATTGCAAGATTTTTAGTAAGGGACAACCCCTCGAGCCTGAGAAAATATTCAGTGGTTCGTGCGCGCCACGTCATCCGCAGACGTGGCGCGCATGAACCACTCAGATATCAACACCTGTCCCGAGCGGGACCCTCCCGAAAATGAAAAAAGGCTGATTTTTTGTCGGCTCAGCTCGGCTTGAAAGGACGGTCGGCGTATTCCTCCCGCTCAAAATTTTTCTCTCTCCTCACTTGAATGGGCGGATTCTCTCTCCCCTCGTAAAAGAACCGATAACGTTCAGAGCCTCTGTTTCCTTCTCCGCGCATCCCACCTCCTCCGCCTCCGTCTCTGCCTCCGCCTCCGCCTCCGCCTCGGCCTGCCCAGAAGCGTCGCTGGTCATCTGCCTGTGGCATCTCGGTCTCGTTCCCGAGCGGTACCAGGCTCCCCGCCGCTGACCGGGCGCTGTCCCCGACGCTGGCCCGCTCGGTCGCGAGGGAGATCTGGGCGGACTTGGGCGGGGTCAACGGCGCGGCGAAGAAGGAGAGACCTGCTGCATTTTCTCTCCTTTTTTCAACGGAGCGCACGCTTTTTCTTTCCGCTTCTGCCTCTCTCTTCCTCAAGCACTCCTCTCCTCTCTGTCCCGAGCCCTCTTACTCACCCCAAGCGCCCCCCTTCTCGCCTCTCTCGAGCCCTCTCACTCACCCTAAGCGCTTCACTCCTCGCCTCTGTCCTCATCGCCGTCATCGACTTTCCAGCCGCAGCTCCAGAAATCACCGGCTGCTGACTGGCCTCTTGAGCTTCTTTGTCTTCTACTCCTTATTCGCTCCCGATTTCGGGCTCGAGTACGTAGCCAAGGATTTTGAAGCAAAAGAGGTTTGCGAGGCTAGATATACTGGTGGCGGTGCTAAGTTTTGGGGTTTCGGCAACGCCGTGACGTCCGCGAGGGATATTGTGGTGGAGGAGAGAGAGGCGTATGGGTACCGTGAGACCTCTCTTTCTCCTTTGCCTTTTTTTTCTTTTCTATCGCCTCTGTTTCAAGAGGCATGGAGGCCTGGTGATAGTGGCTGTTTTGGCTTCTAGGTCGAGCCAGAGTTGGATAGCTTATCAGGAGGCTGAGGGGAGAGTTTTCCATTGGCCCTTTTGAATCCTGAAGCAAGTCGCGTCCCGCCATTCCCACCGGAGTATTTGTCATCGTGACCTTTGGTATGAAAGTTTTAACCTTATTATTGTTGCTGTGAGGAAGAGCGCATGATAGATAATTGTCCATGGTCTGCACTTGTTACAATTGGTGATAAAGTGATCATTCTTTAGTGCTAGGATCGTTGTTGATGTGAAAACTATAATGCTCTTGTGACCTTTTGCACTTTGAATACTTTTCACATATGTCCTGCACTCACATCATGTATTCTAATGTATTCAATTTAAATAAATTCCTACTGGTAGGAGAATGAAGGGAAAAGGGTTACTGCAGGAAGTAAACATATCTTCCTAGAAAATCAGCTTAATAGGATTTAAGTATCATTAGTAAGTGTCAAAGCTGGATGATGAAAAAACCATCGCTAAGACCCAAAGCTTTTGAAGTACAATGGCAAGGTTTGCTTACCTTGGCATGAGTAACAGCGACATTGATCCTATGCCAATCACCAAGTAGTGAGGAATTGCAATGATTCCCCTCTTTGTTAGACCTCACAAAGGAAACCACTATGCAATCTTTATGTCGTCCCTGGACAACAGTAACAGAATGCTCGGTGTGAAAATTATACGCTTCCCAAGAAAAATACAAAAAAAGAAAGAGCGAGAAAAGAAAAAAAGATAAGCATTGAGGTGAGAAGAACACACATTTCACATGCTAGACTTGCATAACAAAATGAATATTGTTAACGAATGCCCTTGCAGCAGTGGTCAAGGTTCAAGAACATATATATAATCGTTATCCTATTTGATGTAGGAAGTTTTCTCGTTATCATATTTTGTAAAGTCAAACGTGTTACTTGCCAAACATTCATAATTTGTTTGGACATTAAGAAATTGAAAGCATGCTGCTAACTTCGTCAAATATTTACTGCTGTTTAAATTGGTAAGGTTTTATATCTGTTAAGATACAAATTTACTTTGTGCCACACTCTAACTATTGAAGTAAACGATTGCGCATTTAGCTTCAAGTTGATGGCAGAGTTAGAGTTCTTGAGTTTGATTGCTAACTGTCATCTGCAACCCGTTATGGGTCTTGCCTATTCTTATGCTTGCAAGCATAGGGTTTGCATGCCTAAGGCCTTTGTCATCAAATCACCTTTGCATGAGCAAAAATAACCACCGCACTCTAACGGCTTAAGCTTTTGGAGTCGTTTGTGCATGTAACCTCAAGTTTATCAATTGATAAATTCAAGTACCCTCTGGTACATAACTTCATGTTATTGAATTCTAATGTAAATGACTAGTTTACTTGGTAAAACAGACAGCTCCCAGTAGAACATATGAAATGTCTGCAATTGGTCGACTTCCAGCAGCCCTTCAAGTTCGTAAGCTTAACTTCTAATCTCATTGTGGTTATATTCTGATTTGACTCAAAGAGCATATTCATTAGCGACTCCAACTTCAGGGGATCGATATCAGAGAAATGCTTGCTGGCGCATCCTTCATGGATGGGGCAACTAGGACGAAAGTGGTAAGATTGTTGTCGACTGATGTTATTTGGTGTTTCTTTGGAATGTTTTGTTGTTACCCAAGTCCAGTAAAGGAATTAGTTTCAGTACCAGTGGGGCAACTTATGGTGTAAAATCTTGCTCATGTGTAGTGCTTAGGATTCTGCATGTGCACTTTTATGATGAAAGAAGCTGGGTCGCCCGAATTAACTAAGTATGGTCAAGATATCAGTCTTGATTATAGATAGCTAATCAGGCATTCAAGGATGTCAGCTAACAAGTTGAACGGTTGTCTTTGATAGTATGCACTGTGATGTATGCAAGAGTAACTTGTGAACTTATATGCAGGAGAATTGTTACTTGTTTCCAGTCATTATGCACTGAGAAGATTTTGTAGTATATGTGCTAGAGGATGTCATACAGTATAATTCACTGTAAAATAGAATGCAGAGTATCCATTAGATCCATTTAAGCTCACGACTGGCAATTGCTATTGTTGTCGCTTAGTTGCTTCAAGGCATATTCATTTCTAGTTGCTGATGCACTCTACAGTGAATCAAAGTATAGCCTTTTAGTTTCATGCATTTTGATTTGTGCCTTCTCTTGTTGCCTGCTTGTAGTATCAATTTCGCAAGCAATTCAAATCCTTGTTCAAGATGCAGAGTAAATCTACAATGCAAGTCGGGGAGATGATCATGTTTCCTTGTCCATGATATCCATTACTGTAGGCTGTCTGAAAAAGAACCACAGATATGTTCATTTAGGGACTGATAGCATATCCACACTGTTTGCATTCCTAGTTGTAACTCCTTTCTCTGCTTGCAGTATTAAATTTGGCAGCAAATAAAATTCTCTTTAAGGATACAGTCCCATGTAAGTCTGGGAATTAATTATGTTTTCTTGTCCAAGATATTGCTAACTTGTATGTTGTGTCAGAAGATCCACAGAAACATTGATGTAGGGACTGTAGATTAACTTAGCATGTCCACACTGTATGTGCTTCCTAGATTGTAAATCCTTTGGCAAGAAACTTATCATTGTACTACTTTTGTCAAATAATCACAAACATAAATGTCAAGGCCTGTTTGGGGTGGCTGTGAGTTTCAGCTTGCCTTTCTGGTTTTAGCTGTGGGTTTTGAGCTTTTGGCTTTAACTTTGACTTTAAAGAAATGAAGTTGGTAGAAGACATAACTTCTAACTTGAAAGTGACTGGCTCATTTTGAGAATTTAATAGTACTGAACGCTGAACCTTAAATCATAGATGTTTGGATTCTTGGATAATTTTACTTCTAAAATGAAGCATATAATAACTTTTAGTGACCAAAAGCCATAATACCTGATGTGCAGTCCCTATCATCCCGCCCCTCGGTGCAAAAAACAAAAACGTAAAAAAAAAAAAAAAACGAAACCACACACAAAAGAAGAAGTTACAACATAAGAACTATCGGTAGTTTTCCTTAGCTGTCTAAGTGGCTTCTCTCGACACCGATCAAAGGATGGTTCTTGCCTTTTGTAGTCCCGTGTCGGAAATAACTTTTTCTTTTCCGAGTGAAGAACAACCCCGCTGCATTGCTTGCTTTATGTTGGTATTGGGCTTCGATGGTGTAGGATCTAAGGTATTATATTTGAATGAGAGTGTCTTCTGAATTGTTGTTTTTTTCCCTTTCGTTTGCAGTCATTGACAATTGTTTCACTTTTTAAATTGCTGCTGTCAGGACATGGTAATTCTTCCTTACAAAGACAGCCTTCTGTTATTCAGTTGGTATCTGCAACAATTTGTTTTGGATGGCAATCGGGTATGTGTTTGATTTTTTGGTGAAAATTGGGAGTTCTATCTCCATCTCTAGTTTCCAAAATGTTAAATCTCAAATTGTTCATTTCACAGGTCAATCAAGGGCTTACTGTTTATAGGAATACAGGAAGCACAGACCAGCATGCATAAGTTATTTTTGATAAAGTAATGCCACTATTACTTTTACATGTTGGTGACCGGATTATTCCCGATGCATGTTATTGTCTAATCTCCATATAGCTACAAACAGCAGCTGAGAGAGGGTGTGCACAACTTCTTCGTAACATTCATTGAAGTGCTTTGTGAGAGACCACCTGGTCATGATTGGGAGCTTGAACCTAGTGTTACCTGTGGTGACTATCTGTTTGGAATGCTTCAAGTTAGTTTACAATAAGAGCTGCTAATATTTACCTTTAAGAAGATCCTAGCAATAGTTGAAGTTCTTATGTCTATTGTTTCTGAAGTTTAAGATCTCAGACTTCTCTTGGAAAGGAGACATGAGTTCAGTGGATGATTTACTTATAGTCACTGAGGCCAGGTATCTTACTAGAACAAGCTTGTCTAAGATGGAAACCATCAGCTCTTAAGGAACGGGGAACACTTAAAGAAACTGTTGAGTGGGGTGGTAGAAACATGGATAAGAAGAAAAGCAAGCTCGTAGGCATTGCAGATGATGGACAGAAAGAGATCCGCATTGAAAGGACAGATGAATTTGGCTGAATAGTAAGTTTTCAACGAAAAAAAGATATTAATCATAAAGCCTTGTAATACTAAATTGTCCATTATAATTTCTTTTGCGTCTGACAAAGAAACACCAATTCATTACTTTGATGTTTTTATGCCAATCTTCTTGTTTTGAATGTTTTGCAACAGTTAACCCCAAAGGAAGCTTTCCGATTGCTTTCCCATAAATTTCATTGAAAATGGCCTGGCAAAATGAAGCAAGAGAAGAGCATGAAGCAATACCAGGAAGAATTGAAGTTGAAGCAGATGAAGAATTCAGACACGACTTCTTTGTCTGCAGACAGGATGAGGGAAGCTCAAGCTCAAATGAAGACACCTTATCTTGTGCTTGTGTGGTCATGTTAAGCCTGGTATGTTTTCCTCTCGTTAAAAATCAAGTTACTAGTTCTTTATTCATTGGCATTTAAGTACATAGATTTTAGATTAATCGACTTTATAAGATGTCAATGTGAAGTGTCTTGTTCCATGACCAAAGTGCTTGACTATCTTTTCGCTTTCTTTGCTTCAAATTTTCTATTTATCCCAAATCCCTCGAGCACAGGGGCTCGCTGAGGAGATGTTTCGTTTGCTAATGTACAGCTCCATGGATCACCGCCCGGATGACTCTTTCCGGACTATATTTCCCCAGATGTTTGAGGGGAATCTCCAATTTCAAGACTCGTGAATTTGTTAACTTAAAAATCATAGCCTATGACCATGCATTATAGATCATCCTATAGATGTCTCCATCTTTATGCTTAAAAAGGCGGCACCTTAATAGAAATTTGAGTGGTCTGACTTGATTGATGATAAACGATCTATATCTGAGAAGACAATCAGACACCGTCTAATAAGTGTAAGCTGGACTTCATGCAATGTCTATTTACCATGGTAATTGAATGATAAAATAATGATTCGATTTTTGTTACTTTGTGCCTGTTTATTTAATTGTTTTTTTTTTCTTTTTTCTTCAGGGGTGTTTCCAGTCAAAACAGTGATCCAAGAAGTGGCTTTGCCACCATTGAGAAGGATCCCAGGAGCTTGACGGCCATGCTTGGAGATAGGAAGGTCAGTGTCAACCCAAGTTTGGATGTAGTATTACTCTTATTTTATTGCAAAAAGGAAATTGGCCTGTGTTTGTTTGCACCATAATTGTTGACGCAAATTATCAAGATGCATCTCAGGTGCAAGGTTTTCTATGTATGCAGCACCACCAGGCTATCTTTTTAACACCACTTGGAATAATTTCTGAGTATTTGCCACCATTAGATCATTTTTGTAATCCTGCTTCCAGATGCATTTTAGACTAAGGTTACTAGACTTTTAGAAGAAAAGCAAGGTCTTAGGCATCACGATTTTAGTGATATTTTTATCAGGCTGGGTTTGTCAAAATGGTTGTAGGGCTTCTCTCTTCTCCTTTTGTTTTCTTTTACCAGGGAATCTTTTTGTCTTGACTTTTAAGGCACCTGCCCTTGGTTCATACTACATAAGTTCTGATGTTTGGCTGTATTCTAGGTTGAGCATTTCTTGGGGATAAAGCGGAAGCCTGAGCCTACTAACTTGGGAGCACCAAAGAAGCCGAAAACTTGAAGTGTTATTGACGGGTCTTCTATTATTTGTTGAGTTTGAGCAACTTACAATTGAGGCTAGAAGTAACTTTAGGCTCTAGGCGTCAATTGCAGCTCCCCATAACATTATCCTATATACCTTTTAGCTTTATCAACTATGAAGATCAAAATATAGATGCTCTTGTTGCTTTTGATGATGTACTTAGACCTGTAGTGCCAACAAGACAGGCGGCAATTTTTGAGAATTCTTTGTTGCCCGATAATTGAATGGCACCTTTATTAGTGATCTTCTTCATTGTTACTGTTCCTAGAGATGGTTGTATAGATTATGTGATTCACAGGTGGCTATTTCACATATGCTACTCTTGCTGTTAGACAAACGACTGAGCAAGTGAAATGCTCTGCATGTGTTTATGGAAAGATAATGGCCATCGGTGTAAACCTTGCTTTTATTTGTTGCTATATGGGGGGCGTGAACACCTTTGCTTTGATTTGTTGCTATATATAGGGCATGCTTGCTCGTGTGCGAATGTGGCTAGGTGTGTGCATGTCCTGCTTGTATATAGCTGCGCTTGCATGATTTTGAGAACCTGTAGAACACTCAAGATTCTTGTGATGGGACATATAATTATTTTTCTAAAGGGGTAAAAGTCATTCTTCTTAAAAGCCGTCATCATTTTTTTTTTCCTGTTTCAGTTCCATATCTCCACTATACGGTGTGGTTTTATGATTGGGAAAGCAAGCCTATCGAGGAATGGTTCTCAACAACTTAATTGGTATTACAGTACACAATAAGATGCATTTATCAGTATTAATTATTAGCAGATTAAGCCTAACTTTGGATTTGTCGATTGAAGGTTTATGAATTAGAAAGGTTGCCGACTACGAATTTCTGTAAACCAACGGCATAAAAGGCCGGGCAATGTGTCCTCTGTTCATTTGGCTCACTATAAATCGGGGACTTCATCACAAAAGTCTTTTATCCAATCTTCCGAATACTCTTTTTGGAGAGCATTTTGAGGATAAAGAGTGGTTTTTCATCATTAGCCTTCCTCTAGCATTCTGAATTGTGTAGTGTTTGTGGGTCTCAAAATTTTGTGTGGAATATGGTGTAATCTAGCTCACCCAACAACGACAATCAGTGCATTTTAGGTGTGGAAAAATGTTCTCTACTTAATTGGATTTTAGTTCGTTCACCGATGGACCCGAGAGAAGGGAAAAATCTATTAGAAATCATCATCAACCGAGTTAGATATCAAAGTTGGGTTGAACATTTGAAAGCAGAAAGTTGCCCATATGACACTCATTTACGTTATGGTGACATGACACTATGTCAAAGCTAAGTTCCCTACCATTTTACGACTGATTGAAATAATCCAGAAAGCAATATTCAATCGTGAACTCCTGCAAGTGAAAAACAATCTCCAAAGCAAATTATGAATAGGATTAATGAAGAGAGCATTCAACCGCACATCATCAACAAGGGCTTTGTTTAAGCAACGAAAAAGAAGGCAAGGCATATATGCCTTGGCATGGACATACAACACCAGTCCAGCAACTAATGACAGCATAATTGTTTTTCCTCTAACCACAAACAGCACGATTTTTTGAATCATACACAAATTTATTGAACAACTACAAGAAAACATTGACAACCAAGATACAAATTCAGAACAACAAAACAATTTTGCCATATTGAGTTACATAGACCCTTCACCCAGTCTGGTAAAGTAGCGCTAAAGAGCAGCGTCTGAACTTTACTTGTATCCTCCACCTTGCCTGCAAGAACTAGAAGACTTGAAGGATAAGTATATCCACATCTATCAGCAATGTGGTTAAATCGAAAAAGTCACATAATTGAGACAGAGATTCTCCAAATATCTCAGGGGATAATCAATTTTCAAACTGCAGCCTAGATAATACCTTAGGTAAACCTACTAAGACAAGCCTCAAGCAGAGGAATAGCAATATTAGTTTGAGCCCCTCTCAATGTATGCACAATAAGAGATATGTTACATGTAGTAGAGAATTTTAAAGGCACAAAGAAAATAAAAATCTTGCTCTAAAAATAAGATTTAAAAATCTCTTTTAAAAAGTTCTAAGCAGCTGCATGATGCTGAAACTGAAAAACCTAATGTCAAATATCAAAACATAACATCACTAGTAATTATTGTAATTGCAATAAAAAGTAAAGCATATTTCCGCCAAAAACTTCATAGGGAAAGAAATTAGTACACATACACCAAGAATTAGCTCCACATCTTCAACAAAACCCATCCTTACCATTTCATCAGCCTCATCAAGGACGAGGAAGGTTAAAGAGCTCAAGTCAATATTTTCCCTCCCAATGTGGTCCTGCCACAAGATGTAACAACTGTGAATAAGAGCTCATAGTAAGACGAACCTGTCATCTGAAGCGTAAATCACGATTCACACATACAAGCTAAAGTCACTTCAGCACAAGAAATTCTGCATAGTCAGTTGTCATTGCTGTTCTGTGGTAATCCGACTAATGGCAATGAAAATAGCTTTCCTTTAGTGATGGAAAATATTCGATGTATAGATTGTTGGAAGGTGGCCGACAATGGTTGCAACTGATAACACAGCCTTTTATAGGACGAAAGGCATGTTGAAGTGTTATTCTATAGAATTGATAAAGCTTGCATTCTTGGGGACAAACAAGTAATTTTTACACCGCTAACTAGAAGAGAACCTATTTCATTTATTCTTATGACGAAGATCAGATGTCAACAGGTTCTGAGAAGTGCTAAAGAAATGGCTGACTCGGAATAAGCACCATCTTGCTACTTACAAACTCAAAAAATCCAACAACGATGAGAGCCTGAGGCTGAAAATCCTGATGACGACCTCATAAGTTTCAAACCTTGGCACTTCAAGTATCAGCAAGTGAGATCAGATGATTGACAACAAATGGATCTGCCAGTGTACTGTTGTCTCCAAGCTTGTCTAATTGCCTCAAGGCAATTTTCCTCAGGATTCTCCTCATTATCTTTCCACTGCAGGTTTTTGGTAGGCCCAAGAGATTCAAGAAAAAGCAACATCAAAACATCTTAGAAATAGAAATTATCCAAGGACATTAAGGATGGAAATCCTGTTCCAGTAAAAGGCCCCAGTTGGTCATTCATGTTATTCCACTAAGTTTAAAATTACTTTCAAAGTCTAGGCCTGTATGCCAAAGGAGAGACGAAAGAGGAACAGGCACATGCATAAAGAGTGGCTGAAAAGGCCATTATACATTCCTTATGAGCAAAACCAAACCAATGAAAGCAAACATGGACACGAACAGTTTTCCCTGTTGTTCAGGAATTAAGTTCAGGCTCATCTTCTCCTAAAGGTCTGTCACAAGAGTAAATAACATGTATGAATTTCATATTACTTTTTCGTTAAACTTCAAATAACTTAAGTAATTGACCATATTAATTCCTTTTCCATTGGCCATACAACAACCGCTTAGCCAAGTTGGAACCCGATTACAATGACATACAACTATTATGGGTATAGTTTAAAGAACAAGTATGCATCAACTTTCAAGCAAGGGAAATTTTGAACCGCAGGAAAATCTCAAAGTCTGCGGTCATGAGGTGCCACACGAAATTCCAATGCTATATTGCATGAGACATTTACGAAACAGAATAATTGAAACTGCAGAAAAATTGTCTAATGAGAAAAAGGATGGTGAAAAATACCATCCAACTATCAAAACCTCACTAGAAAGAGGAAAATCATGAAAGGATTATGAAACTACAAAAAGAAAAATAAAAAGACTAATCCTGTTGTGGGGGAAGGGGAAGGGGGTCCAAGGTTGTATCATCATTAGCTAGCAAAGGACATCAACAAATGTAATACAAGACATCTAACAAGAATGAGCAAATCTCAAATAAACACCAACTTGAGGGTTCCGTGAAACTCAATACATATCCCCATCGAAATCCCCACCAGCTATTTCATCGGCCAAGGAGTGCGGTCCACTAGTAGGGAAAAATATAGCATACTTTGAATTTCCAACTTTTGTTTCCAGAAGTTCCACATATGTAGCGTTCAAAACATGAATATCTCCGAAGTGCAAACCAGGATTGCGGTATACTAATACCTTCCCTGAAATTTGTCCACTTTGTCACTTTGCATTGATGATTTGAGCAAACTATTAAATAGTAAAGACACCCGAAACAGCATTATAACATCAAAGCCCAATAGGTAATTACACATTTTCCCCAAAGTTGTGAATATCAAACTCAAACATGGGTTAACAAGAACAGAACCAGAGATGGGTTGTCATCAAAGCAATATAACACCATTGATGTCTAAATCCAAGGACAAGATATGGAGGCATGTAACTAAATTAAACATCTAAGCCCCAGACAAGCATAGCTATAGTTATTAATTGGCAAGCTGATTAAATGAATAAGCAAAAGCACTTACAAATGGCATTAGAAAAGTAGGATAAGATGATGATTATTTTAACAATTAAAAAAAAAAAAAACTATGCATATCTAATAGTTGTGAAGACTGACCTTTTACTTAAACTGTAAAACATGATTTTATTTGGAAACATGAACAATAGCAAATCTTTTAATCAGTTGCCTTATAAGACAAAAGACCTATAAAACAGAATACTCTAATGGATCGTAATGAAGATACCAATCAGTTAGAGCTTCTCGTTTACTAGAGAAGACACTATTTGCATCTCCCAGAGCATTCTCCACCATGTCCAAAAGAAATTCATTAGGGACCCCGCCATAGCTTAAAAGTGCAATCAAAATCTTTGAAAGATATGCAGGCTTTGGTTTATTACTGCATCAATGAGGACCAAGGTCTAATCAGTTCTTCCGAAAAGGTAAAATTTGATGGCAGAAAAAGCTCCAAACAAAAAGCAATGGAATTTAGTATTTCACAAGAAAAACATGTCCAATGTTCAAATTAAACTGCTGAAAGAACAAGAAAGCAGCTAACTTTTCAGTCTGTTTATGTAAGGGTCTTTTAACCAGCTAACTCCAAAGGAAATATACCCTTGTTTACTTGTCTTCATGGTATTAGGGTTCATTAAATAGTCTGTAAACTAATAATTTAACAGTGATGTTTGTTGGTGAGGAAGACAATCCAGGACATGAAATTGCTAAAGCAGGTAAATAAATCTGTTGTTGCACAATTATGATTAATCAGTGCCCCATGACACTAAAGCGTGGAACATCTCATTGCAGTGAAGATTAGAGATATCCTTGACATTGAAGCAATTAAAATCTGCAAAGAGGACTTCTGGCCCTGGCCATTCATAATATCATATCTGATATTCTTATGTCTAAGAAGGAATTGCAACCTTGTTGGGCAATTCAAATGCAGCAGGATCTTGTTCGATGGTACATGAACTTACATGCATGTGCTATGTACAGATGATCAAAAAGGAGAATGAGGTCCACAATCAACACAGGAAAACAAATGCTTGGAAAGGCCAAGACCATGGAGAAAAAGTCCCGATGGACTACTTACCACAAATGCCATCATTTACTCTCGAAGAAAATATAATGACAGGAACATGTCCTGCATTCCGACAATAAAATTTTCCATTTAGGCATGCTGATGTTCCTGCATTATCGAGTCAGAGAAAGTGAAGTTACAATTAGAAAAGTACGTAGCTCTAGTGGTGGACACTACAAGAAATCTGCAGACATACATGAGATGTTCTAAAGGAGGAAACAAAGCCGGGTGAAAGTAACAGTGTCATTTAGAATAGTCTAAACATCAAAGCAGGTCCAGATATGGACACTACTAGGTGTTTCCACACATATTATGTTCTATAAGAAGAAATAAAGCCTAGGATTACTAACGGTCTTTTTTGGATAAGTAATATCTAAAACCAGTACAAGCCTAACAAAAAGAAACCCATGGTTTATGATAAGCACAATACAACTGAACTAACATGAGTCCAGCTGAGCTTCTTGATGTACCATCATTACTAATATATCAATGGAGAGCATCGCTCAACTATGCCAGTTTATGGAAGTTGGCCAGACCATCCCATATAAACTGAATACACTTCTTTGCTCTTCAAAAGCATTTATATCAAATAAAGCAATCCGCAGTTTTGTTGATCTATGATGCAAAACCGATTATTCATGACAATTACCAAGGAAAATATTATTTCCTCATAATATACCTGCCAAGTTCGTAATATCTGGTGAAATTGCTTAAGGTAACAATTCGTCTGCTTCGTTCGGCAAGAAAGAAAACTGGGAGTTCTTCATATGCATCTCATCAAATGAACAAGACAGACATCAACGAAAAGAAGGGCGACAGTGATTCATGAATTTACTTCTATCTCCTCCCAGTTTCACCCCAGGGTGGTCTATGGCCCAAAAAGAAATGTTTATTTTACTATTTCCATTATTTATCCTATTCATAATCTGTCTTTATTTCCCTTCCGTTGCATCAACTCATCCATCTAAACACAATGCAAGACGTGAGAACAACCAATAAATTCAAGGACAACAGCAAACTAATTACTCTAAAAAAAGCTCAAAAGGACCTGGCTCATCTATCCCATTTGGGCAGTCGCAGAAATCGTCATTGACCTGGGCTCTGGTGAATTTCTTCGACCCATCCTTACACTTGATCCTGCTCGATGAACTGTAATATTTCACATCTGGGTATCACGCAGACTCACATCGATCACCCAACCACAAACCTCCAAAAGTCAAAGTCCCTCACCCCACCCCACCCCACCCCACCCCACCCACTACAGCGAGCTCTGTCCAATAAAAAACACTTTACAAACGAGGCACCCAAAAGAAAGCGGCGGGCTTGAACCTTTAAGAGCTATTCCAAGAAACGGGTCTTTGGGCGGCGAAGTCGAGGACGACACGCGGAGAGAACCGTTGGACAGCAGGACCAATTCGACAATGTAGATGAAAACGGTCGGCGAATTCATGTCCGGAGGAAGCGTTAGAAAAGAGCTGGAACCCAGAAATAAATTCTTCGATGTGCCGATGCCGGTGCTCGACCGTGATCTTGGAAGTTCACTGGTCGTGGCGAAACCCCAAAACTTAGCACTGCCACCGGTATATCTAGCCTCGCAAACCTCTTTTGCTTCAAAATCCTTGGCTACGTACTCGAGCCCGAAATCGGGACCGAATAAGGAGTAGAAGACAAAGAAACTCGAGAGGCCAGTTGGCAGCCGGCGATTTCTGGAGCCGCGGCTGGAAAGTTGATGACGGCGACGAGGACAGAGGCGAGGAGGGAAGCCCTTAGGGTGAGTGAGAGGGCTCGAGAGAGGCGAGGAGGGGGGCGCTTGGGGTGAGTGAGAGGGCTCGAGACAGAGAGGAGAGGAGTGCTTGAGGACGAGAGAGGCAGAAGCGGAAAGAAAAAGCGCGCGCTCCGTTAAAAAAAAAGAGAGAGAAAGTGCAGCAGGCCTCTCCTTCTTCGCCGCGCCGTCGACCCCGCCCAAGTCCGCCCAAATCTCCCTCGCGACCGAGCGGGCCAGCATCAGGGACAGCGCCCGGTCAGCGGCGGGGAGCCTGGTGCCGCTCGGGAACGAGACCGAGATGCCAAAGGCAGATGACCAGCGACGCTTTTGGGCAGGCGCAGGCCGACGCGGAGGCGGAGACGGAGCCGAAGACGGAGGCGGAGGAGGTGGGATGCGCGGAGAAAGAAGCAGAGGAAAGCTCTTAGCGTTCTTTTTTCTTTTACGAGGAGAAGAGAGAGAGAACCCGGCCATTCAAGTGAGGAGAGAAAAAAATTTTGAGCGGGAGGAATTAGCTGACCGTCCTTTCGAGCCGAGCCGAGCCGATCAAAAACCAGCCCTTTTCTCACTTTTGAGGGGGTCCCGCTCGGGACAGGTGTTGATATCTGAGTGGTTCATGCGCGCCACGTCCGCGGATGACGTGGCGCGCACGAACCACTGAATATTTTCTCCTCGAGCCTTCGCTTCACCAGAAGGTCTTTCTTTTGCCTAGTTTTCCATTGAAAAAGAAAGAAAGTTGAGAAATGGCAGTTCAGTGGCCAAATGCCTGTTATAGAATAGTGAACTCTTGGGCTAATTTCCCAAAAAATAATTAATTAATTAATTAATTTTGGGTCGTGACAATTCTGACCTCAACTTTTTTTTTTTTATCTCGTAAAAAATCACAAACTTCCATCCTTATCCAAAATCTGACCCCACCATTAACTCTTTGTTTGAAACCGACCTTGTTTTGGGAAAAAAAGTTCTAGTCACGAGCTTGGTGAATCTTGTCTAGGTGTCTCTCAAGAAGTGGTGCTCTACAACTTCAAATTATGATAAAACAATGAAGTCTAGTAAGAGAAATTCAATTTGGAAACCTTTTTGAATTGTCAATAAAGTGTATGAGACGATGAACAACTTGAACATTATTATCCAAGTTATGGCTTAAAGAAAAAAACAATGAATAGTGCTTTAAATCCAACCGGTGAGTGCATATGAATTTACCACTGAGGACAGTAATGGTTCTAAGTTAAGGGGAGCTAGATTTGAGATTTAAATGAAAGTTGATGATTTTTTCGAGACAAAAAAATTATTGTGGGTGGAATTGTCATTTGACCTGAAGTTAGTGCCTTTGTATGAGAAAAAAAAAATTGCAGCTAAAATTGTCATTTGATTTGTAGTTGGAACTTTTTTTTTTTGGGGGGGTTCGAGCTCGAAACTACTCAACCGTAATTCGAGCTCGAGGGACTCAAGTATTCTGTGAAGTCGAGCTCAAGCTTGCCAACATTCAGTTCGGAAAGCTAGCGAGCCTAATCGAGTTTTTATTACTTTTTCTAAGAAATATATTACAATTACATAAGAAGACACAAAAGTCTATAAAATTACATATTGTACCATCACATGTATAAACGTGAGAAAATTATCCAAACTTATTAAGCTTAAGCTCGATTGCATATATAACTATATTATGATTGAGTCAAGCTGAAGCATCTGAATTTTCTATTCGAGTCGAGCTCGAGCCTAAATTTCGATACTCAATGGAGCTCGAGTCAAGTTTCCAGCATCGAGTAAGCAAATCGAGTAGAGCTCAAGGTTGACAGTCGACTCGATCGCATTCTTGATTATAGTACAGATATGGGCTTTTCAGGCAAAGCCAAGAACAGCATTTATCAGGACTGGGAATGTGGAAAATGTGTCGGCAACTGCACAACAGAGAAGCGATTGTTTTCAATTCATTGCAACGACTGCTTCTGCAGCTAGGGCAGAGCATTCATGTTCGGTGAGGGTTGAGGATTTGAATGAGTAGAGAGGACCCCCAGAAGAAAAAAGGGTTTAACCCTCATATTTTCTTTGTTCTTTCTTCTTCTTCTCCATTTTCTGCAGAAGGACTTACTGATGCAGGTTTAGCCTCTTACAGTTACCACAGAGAAAATTTTGGTTCAAATTTCGAACCGAGAAGCGAGGGCCTTTCCAGCGATTATCCCACAAATCTTCACAATGGAGAGATTAGCGAATTCATCTGCAACCAGATGTGGTTCGCTGCTCTAGGTTTGGTGTTCAAGCGATGCATCACTAGCTAGCAAAGAAAACAAATAGGACAGTCATATTCCGAGCAATCCAGAATTAGCATCACGTAGAATCCAGAAAAGAGGAAGAACAAATAATCGTCTGCCAAAAGATTGAAATGAAGAATCGGATTGCATCTCAAGCACTGAGATTCTGAGTAAGAAAGTTTCAGGCTTGGAGCTACACATAAGAACGCATATTAGATTACCTCAAAGCAGTTTGCTGCAGATTGCCACCTTCATTGTTCGTCATGAAATGGAAAATGGCAGGAAATATCAGAAAGCTCAAGTCACAACGATGCAATATGGTGTGCAGTAATTCTTGATCAACATTGGACATTCACATGATTCATCAAAGCAGACAAGGCCCCCTAAGCATGCATCTCCAAACGTTGTCAGACAGTATGTTCAGCATAAATTTGAGATGTATTTCCCACAAAGGGTTATTCACTGAATCTACTTGGACTTATCAACAGAATCCTTTCAATTATTTCAGCTAACAATTCTAGCCAAAATCAATTCTTTGGGGCAAATCAACAATCTGATTTTGGTAAGCGAATACATGGGCAATGCGATGTTGACTATTCAAAAACAAGCAAAAGGAACCAGTTGCTTCACAAGGACAAAACTAACCGAGAATCTTTTGTTCCTTTAATATGGCAGAGTATTCATCTTCTGGACCCCATACTACAAGACCAGTAAATGAATGTCCTTCCTTATCCACAATACACAACAACCAAATGTCATGACAAAAGCCTGAGCTATAAATACCCTTTCCCATTTAAAGACAGATAAATCTATTTAACTTTTTCCTTTAACGAGAATCTCCTCACAGTAGTAGTCACCAAAAAGTCTCTCGACAGTATATACTATCCACTAGTCACAGCAAGACCCTCTCAAGATTTGACCCTGTAGACACAAACCTTAAGCAAGAAGGCAAAAAGAGTGAGATATTGAAGAGACTCATAGCAGTTGATCTCCCCAAGGGAATCAAATATTTAACTCTCTCACTCTTCTACTGCCTCTGCGGTATTCCCCTTCAACCAGAACTCAAACAGCAGATCAAGGGGGTCAAATGCAGTTGATCTTTCACAGGAAAGTATAACATATGCACAAAACTAGATAGAGCGGCAAAACATAAAGAAGCAAATCTTGATAGGAACTCAATATCAGGGATAAAGAGGGATAAAGAGGACTAAATATTCTATAGCAAGGTAAAAAAGAGTTTAACCAGCTGCCAAGGTCATTTATGGTAAGTTAATCTTGAGATCATATGCTTTATGCTTTGGACCCAGTAGTAAAACAAAAGTATCAGTTTATCAATACATGACCCATCACAGTTTGAATTGAAGAAGGATTGTAAGTTTAGAGGAATTTGGAATACAGGAATTGAATCAGCCTTACACAGTTCAAAACCTTAGCTCAGTTAGGATATGACAAGGATATATGTCAAAGATTAAATGACAGAAAAACTGAGACTAAGACTAGACATCAACTACAGACGGAAGCTAGGAAAAATTAGAATATCTTTTAATATAGAAATGAAGAAATGGCTTTGACTCCATGGTGAAAACCCCCAGGCCATCAATTTGATAGGAAAATACCTAAATAAATCACCTGTCAACCTCCACTCACTCTGTGTGATTTATGTGATTAGAAACCTCAAAACGATTCTTGACTAACCCAACATGGAGACAATTGACGCTAAAGAACAAAAGTTCAGCAAATGACTCCAGCTTCACTAATCTTAAAAGTCAGAAAGATTCTATATAAAGCCCTATAGAACCATCATCAACCTGATAAGCAATTGCAGTTCTTCATGAGCTAAAAAATGCATGAGCATACATCTGTACAAAAAGCACCAATAATCACAACTAACTAACCACGCACTATTCACATCTAAACCAAACTTGTGGCCTGACTAGATGTAACTTGTTTAACTTGATTTAGCTCACATCTTCATTCGCATCACTTCATCACATGCTGCCAATGCTGCCAAAGTAAGCTCAACATCAAAACTTTGACCAACTTTGCGATACTGATACCATTTCACAGCTTGATTAAGAGAGAACTTTCTAGATTTCCATTACTTGGACCATCTCAATAGTATTGCTCTTAGCTAGCAGGTGAAAGACTTGCACTAATTAGGCAGAAACGAACCCATGAAAAGCCACAGATATAGCTTTTGTTGCTCCATGGTGGAATACAGTGACTGTGAATTTAAGTAAGGGCCGAAAGAATGTTGCACAACCAAACCAAAAAACTGGTAAACTGAAACATGAGTTTTCACTCTCATCACAAGAAATTTAAACATTTAAAAGGCATTCATTTGTTAAGCCTGACAAAAACTCCATGTGACAAACATTAACTATTGCCATCGCACTTTTATCCATATTAGAAGACTGTACCAATTAGTTTAGACACTGGAGCAAATGAAAACAGGACAACTACTATTTACTGCTATACCATTTACAGTGAATTTGATAAGCAGATAATTAATCATGATAGGCAAGTTCAAGCATAGATTTTTCCTGTATTTTCAATTTATATATGCAGTGTACTTGTTCATAAATTATTCTTATTAGTCAAGTTCAACAGGCAAAGCACCATCATATTCGTATTACACTTTTGACGTCAACCGTTCAAAATCCTGCTTTTAAGTACCTAAACAACCACAGCAAAATCAGCTCAATAAGGGTACACACAAGAAAGGGGGAAAAAAACTTAACTCTAGTTTAAGGCGCTCTAGGATCAGTCCCAATTTGCCAACCATAAACAAGCTCATCCCAACCAGAACTCACAAGAAGCCCTCTGACAAGTGCATTCATGTCAAGATCAACCAAAATCCTGTCGGTTGGTTTTGCCCTCCCCACAAGCAAATCCCGCACCAAGTAATCCCATAAAAACAGTCATATTGTACAACCAAGACAGGATCAAACTCCAACTTGCACTCAGATCCCAATACCATTTCCCAGCTAGATAAGGCAAAACTCTTTATAACTCAAATTACCAGGAGCATCCAATGGTAATATTCTTCGCTAGCAATTGAAAAACCTGACCTGGATGGAAACTAACTGATGAAAAGCCATTTATCTGTAAATGCAAGAGACCGATTCGAAAATCAGGCTCCAGAGTAAAGCAGCCACAATTATGACGATGCATCCTTGATAAGTATGAAGATTAGCCAACAAGGAACTCATAAGAACAAAGAATGCCTGGAAGTGTACTACCAATCCTGCAACACTACAGAAATTTCCATGCACAAAATTACAAAATATTAAGAAGCCAATTCCATGAAAGCCATTGTTCTGCCATGAGTAAACAAGTGACCCTGAACATCATCCCAGACTTAGCAACTAAAATCAGAAAGACAATCACCTCACTTGGGAAGCAGCATTAAGCATACCTGGGGATCGCATATCTTGTACGGCTCAAATTTTCTAGGAGAATTGAAAGACCAAAGAAAATTTTCTAGGAGAATTGAAAGACCGAAGCAGGGGACAGAGCCCGGCAAAAAGCTCTGACAGGCATGTAGATAAGACATTGCACCCAAAAGAAAAAAAAAAAACTAAAATTTGAAAAACACAACATTCCAAGAATCTTGCATTTTGATCACTTCAGCTTTAGAATTTAACTATGAGCAATTTCTATCTTCAAATATTTATGAAGGATTGGTTCAGAAAAAACTATTGTTGCTGGATCTCCCATGGTTATCAACAATAGATTCATATTGCTAAAAGTTTCTATATATCAGTTTATATCAATGACTGTCTTTAGCAGAGTTACTCAGCAAACCTATAACCAAACTCAATGACAGCATGAACTTTTGGCCAATGATTGCACTCAACATAAGTAAATTATTATCTGTAAAAGTGCCCATTTTGTCCATAGGAAGATCAGAGAATAGTAAGTAACCCAACTAGACACATCACAGAGAGGCATTAAAATGACAATTCAAATCATTTGAAATGCTCAAAAAACACAATTAACCAAGAAACGATGTTCTGAGACAAACACCACAATTATTTTGTCAAAGAAGTTGAAACTCCCATGCCCAGAACAGGTGATATACAAGTTGGAAAGAGTGACCATAAAGTAAGAAGTATCAAAGAATGCTGCACTAACCGAACAAAGGAACTGATAATATTGAAAGTCAACCTCATCCTCGCATGACAAAGAAGTTGCGGCTACATGGTCTTTCCTTGATCAAACCAGGCAACACGGAAAATTCATAGCCAAGACATTAATTTCACTAGAGCAACAGAAACTAGATCCTTATAATAAGACTAGAAAGCTGAGTTCAAATAAGCACAGGAACAAACAAACACGGGAGAACCATGACGGATGCTATACCATACAAGTTGAACTTAACAAGCGCAAACTCATCGTCCCGAAAATGCACATAGAAACTTGCCCTGCTTTATTGAATCTAATATACAGCCAATCTATTCGTGAGCCATTTACCAAGATCAACAGTGGAACGACAGCTACACTTTCAACTTCTGCCATCCAGAATTGACATTCCGAGTTCATAATAAGAACAAGAAAATCAGCTCAATGAGGGGAGGGGACCCAAAAAGAATCAACTTAATCCCAATTCAAGGAGCTCTAGGATCAGTCCCATGTTGCCAGACATAAACAAGCTCATCCCAACCTGTACTAGCCAGAAGCCCTTCAACAAGCACGCTCATGTCGACGCCGACCGCGAATTCCGTGTGGTGATCGTACCTCCCCACGAGCGAATCCTCCACCATGTAATCCCACAGGCACACCGTCATGTCGTAGGAGCACGACGCCAGCAGGCTCCCCCGGTGCGGCGAGAACTTGACCTTCCTCACGGCGTACCCGTGGCCGTTGAGCACGGCGACGGGGACGCGGTGGCTCCGCACGTCCCAGACCCTAATGCTCTTGTCGACGGAGGCGGTGGCGATCACGCAGTCGTCGTACTTGTTCCAATCGAGGGAGAGGATCTCGGACTCGTGGGCGGGGAGGATCATGGTGGAGCCGGGCTCCCGGACGTCCCAGACGCGGGCGGTGCAGTCGCCGGAGGCGGAGGCGAAGACGTCGGCGTGGCGGGGGTTCCAGGCGGCGGCGTAGACGCAGTAGGCGTGCTCCTTGAAGGTGCGGACGCTGGCGGGGCGGTCGACGGTCCAGAGCTTGACGGTGTCGTCCCAGGCGGCGGAGAGGAAGGAGTCGCGGCGGGTGGGGTTGTAGTCGACGCTCTGGACCTCGCGGGTGTGCTCATGGAGGGAGCGGAGCGGGTTGCTGGCGGGCGGGAGGGCGGAGTCGTAGAGCTTGACGGAGCCGTCGGCGACGGCGGCGACGAGGAGGGAGTCGTGCGATTCCGACCAGGCGACGTCGTAGACGCCGTCGGCGGTGTCGAAGGCTGCGATCTCGGCGACGGGCGCGCCCGGGGAGGGCGGGAGGGCGAGGACGTGGAGGCGGCCGTTGCCGAGGATGCCGAAGTTCTGCGCGGTCGCCGCCGCGAGGCGGTTCTCGTAGAAGGGGCTGAACTTGACGGAGTAGCCGTTGAAGGGGGCTTTGAAGATGGGCATCGTGGCGGCGACGGCGGGGGAGTTGGCGGCGGCGGCGGTTGGTGGGTCGGGGTTTGCGCCTTGTAGTTTTCAGCTGACTTTGTGGATTGCTGGTTCGGATCGGAGGCGAGGCCGAGGGGCATTTTGTCTTTTTAAGTTTTAATTTTTTAATTTTTATTTTCTGTTTGCCAAATAAAGATATTCGGTAGAAAGGGCTGCTTCGAAACTAGTGATGAGCTTTATCCTTTCCCTTCTGGGTATTTGTGATAAAGGAGTTTTTCTTTTTCTAAAACAAATAAAGTGAAGATTGAAAATATATTCGTAAATATAAAAAAAGGATAAGTATCATGAAAAATCCAAAATTGTTACGCCAATAAAAAAAAAAATTCTGAACTAATTTTTTGATAATGAAAAATCTCAAATTTATGATAAATTTATTTTCCGTTAATTTTCATTTAATTGGATTAATATTATGAAAAGCTTTAAGTTGAGATATTCATGAGAAACGAAAGGTAAAACCAAAAATAAGTACACACGCCATTTAACTTAACAATTTGATGATACAATTTAATAAAAAATAATTGAGATTAAATTTATCACGGATATATCAATTTTAAATTTTTCGTGATATTAACTAAAAATACAAATCTCTTTCGTCTATTGAAATTCATAAAATCCGATATTTCGTATACAACAAAAATGCATTTAGATACAACAAGTTGAGCACAGTGCATTGGTCTATCGAGGCACTGTAGAAATCACCATTCATATCGTTTCCATTTCTTATGGCGCGTTTGGTAATGATTCAATTCCCAAGAATAAATTTTGATAAGAAATTATTATTTTTTATTCTATTCCTAGAAACAATTTCTAAGCATTTTAAATCGTTTGATAACTGTCCAAAATTTATAATTCTAGAATAGAATTGTGTTTAGTACCATACTCATTGATTATGTTCCAAATCAATTTCTTTTAATTTTAAATAAATTTTTTTCCTTTTTTTTTCCTTTCTCTCTCATGTTCTTCTTCTTCCGGTGGCCGGCGACCTCACCAGAGTGTCACCGGCCCTCGGCGAGGCCGGCCCTCATAGGTCGAGTGTCACCAGCCCTTGGCGAGGCTAGCCCTCATAGGCCAAGTCTCACCGGTAGCTAGGCAGGGCTCGCCTAGCCCCGCCATGGCTCAGCCTTGCTGGTGGCTGGGCTTGCCTCCGATAAGTTCGACGGACCGGTTGCCGACAACCGGTGGCGTACGGCAGTAGACGGTGGCGAACGGCAACCGCGGGATGGCAATCAATGAAGAAGAAGAAGAAAAGAGAAGAAAAAGAAGAGAAAATGGAAGAAAAAGAGTTGGTTTTGATTCTTAGATTTGTTCCTAGAACAAGAATCAACTTTTTTTTATTTTTGATTCTGTTCCAAATCTACTTCCGAGAACAAAAAAATAGAAATCTATTCCCAGAACAATAGTCAACTTTTTTTTATTCTTAATTCTGTTCCAAATCTACTTTCGAGAACAAAAAATAGAAATTTGTTCTCGGGAACAAAATTTTTATTAAACGCGATTCTATCCCAAATTGATCCCGGGAATAAAAAATCAGAATCAGGCATTGTTTAAATGGTTACCAAACAGTGCCTTAAACTTGTGAGTTTTCTCTTGCTAGTGACTCAGGATTTTTTGCGCCTAATTTTCTTATTGTAAAAAAATAAAAAATAAAAATAAGGAATTCAAAAATTTGCGCATGTACATTGTCAACATCGACCTAAGCTTGAACCTACGCTTCTGATTAGGCTCAATGAGAAAGATGCACCGATATGGGTGGGATCATGGCGTCAAGGAGTGACGGGGGGGAAACATCATTTCGAGCTTAAAGAGCGATGCCATCGTCTTCTGCTCGCGATCCGGGTAGATCATGGGACGGTCATGCGATTTCGACTCGACTATCTTCCCATCCGGGTCGTTTCATCTAGGCGCATT
Source organism: Eucalyptus caleyi (assembly GCA_014182885.2). Taxonomy (NCBI): domain Eukaryota; kingdom Viridiplantae; phylum Streptophyta; class Magnoliopsida; order Myrtales; family Myrtaceae; genus Eucalyptus; species Eucalyptus caleyi. The sequence continues at coordinate 42,026,478 of CM024470.2, forward strand.
CGAAGCATATCCATCTAGGAACTTTACGAACTTGAAGAACTTCTAACGCTTGTCTTGATCCAAAGTGTAAGTTGCGGGTGGTTTTACAGTTGAACTAGGGACGTCAAATACCCGAACCCTTCGATCAAAAATTAAAAAATATATATATAAACCGGCCCGGCTGACCCGATTCAACCTTGACGGAACCACCGATGAGGTTAGCTTGTCTTTGTCCGATTCCCTTTTGCAGTAGGTTGGCCTTTCCTATTTTACCTAGTCTTCCCAAAAGTTACCTCGTCCTCTTGCGGTAATTGGCCTCGTGAAGAAAATGTCGTGAAGTTATCACCCACGGTCCAAAGCACGGTGAGATGGATACCATAGTTAGGTTCCTCAACATATTCGAATGCCTTGCATCGATTGAAGGTACACATATCTATCTCTCTTCTAAGAAACAAGTCCATTGATGAACTCACATGGGATCGTGCATTAGGCCATCCAAAAATTCAGGACCAAGCCCCAATCTTTCTATGCAAAATTTTTCGAGTTTATGTTATGCTTACTAATGATTTCTCATTGTTATTGATATTTACTCAACTATAAGATGAACAAATTTGACAATTGTTTCAAAATATAGTGAAAAGCATAAAAGATATCGTTGTCTTCATCAATCTATTGGTATATACCTTAACATGTCTTTAATGAGCATTATTTTCCTAAAACTCCACTTCTCAAATTATTGTGACTAATGAGTTCATCAAAACAAAAGCCACCCATGATCATTAGACTATGCTCCAATTTAATCTAGAAATTGTTCATAATTGTTGTTCACCAACAAATTTTGACTATCCATGCAAGTGCAAATCTCTATTTACTGAGATAGAACCGGACTCAAATGCTTCATAAATTATTCTCACTAATCAAGTGCCGCAACTAGCAGAGACTGAATTTTAGCTCAATGTCGATTTGAAGCTTCCAAATCCTTGGTGTATCCCATGATTACCCATTCAAAGAGTAAAATCTCAAAGCCAAATCCAAAGTATGCCAACCTAGCAATATCACCTATCCCTCTCATGCCGCAAACAGTCCATTTTCCTTAAAACACCATTGTTGACGGCCATCATACTTTAGAGTTGGAAGCTTTTGCAATCAACAAAGTATAGTAACTTGTTCCTCATTATCCCCTCAATGAATGTGGTGGGAAGTAAATGGATGTACAAAGCAAAGCTTACTTGTTGCAAAAGGATTTTATCAGGATCAGAGCGTTGATTTCCTATAAACTTTTAGTCTAGCGGTCAACCAAGCCACCGCTCAATCCACTGCTACCATTCAAAACTGGAAATTGGCTAATTAACTACTAATAATGCCTCTCTACACAATGATCTCAACGTTCACATTTACATGGGACGATCACCTAGTTTCATGATTTATCTTGTCCTGATCATGTTGGGTTACTTCGGTATGGGTTATATGGGCTCAAACAAGCGTCAAGGCATGATTTAACAAATTCATCAACTCTCCTTTTTAATATAGATTCTTTTGTAGCACTACTGATCAATCAGTGTTTGTTTTATCATCATCGAGATCATAAGTCATTCTATTGGGAATAAGGGCATCACAAGTATTATAAATTTCTTACGACATTCACTTTAGTGCCACAACTTTTTCAGTTGATCACTTACTTTGGTAACCTTTTCTAAAAAAAAGCATTCACTAAATACTGAAAATTCAACATGACATGGCACTTACTGTTAACGTTTAAAAAAAAAGTTATAGCATTCAAATAATCAATTGAAAAGTTATATGACCCTCAAATGATTAGAACAAAAAATTATGAAATTCAATTGAATATCATACAATTCTTCCGTTGCAATGGTGGGGGCTTTTGTCTCCCAAATCTTCTGATTGTAAATCTAGTTTCCTAGTGTGGCGAACTGCCACTATCGACACTGGAGCCCAGTCTCCCACTGCAACTATGGAGGTCACTGGCATCGCGCGGCAACAGATGTGAGGCCAAGCAAGGTGCACAACCTCCATCGGACTGAGTAGGGCCGCGAGTCTCTATCTGTTGCTCCAAAAATTAATCGGATTGACTAAGTCGAGCCCCGACACTACAGCCGGCCTCACGCAATCACGGATCTAGGGCTGTGCGATGCTATCAACCTATGTCAAATGAATCGCGGGAGGTAATCACGACTTCCACGGACATAGCGGACGACTCAAATGGGTGAGGACTTAACGTCGCCGCCGGAGGAGATAATGGCCGGTGGATTGATGCACAAAGGTGAAGGCTAGCGACAGTGAGTGGTAGTTCCCTCGTCCTGTGGGGTCTAGTCCAGCGTAGATTGGAGTAAAAGATCGAAAATAAAGAAAAAGGGAGGAAAAAAAATAAACATATAAGAAAATAGAAGGAGAAGAAAAAAGAGACAAAAGAAAAATTGCCTCCCCATTGCCGCAAAAAGTCGCATGTGCTCGTCGACTAGCGAAGAGTTTCACCGGCTAGTGAACTAAGCATCATTTGAAATTAAGGGTGGGAATGATAATCATTCAAGTCTAAAAATCAATTTTTGGTCGCCATATTTATTCATCGGATAAGTTTTTGAATACAAATACGTGTTTGATAACCTTAAAAAATTTCTATTTTTGAAATAGAAATTCATTTGATAATGATACAAAATTTCTCCCTCTTGAGTAGTGGTGTGAGGCGGTAAGTAGGCAGTGGACGACCAACGACGGACAAATGGCGAGTAGTGATGAGAGTGAATAATGAAAATATTTTTCATTTTTCATTTTTGTTGCGGAAATAGAAAAAACTAAAAATTTTGACTTTTGAGTTTTGTTCCTAATATATTTATGGAACAAAAATTTGTTCCAAAAAAATAAATTTGTTATCAAATAAATTTTTACTTTAAACTTGTTTCGAGAACAAAAAACAGAGAAAGAGAAAAACGGAATGGTTATCATACGCATCTTATACTAGCCATTTTCAAGGGCTTATTTGAGATAAAGTTCCATTCTATGGATTCTTTAGAGAAAACGGCTCACTTCAAGGACTATTTAAAAAAATTTCTTAGTATTAACCAAATAACACTCTATAATATGAGCAACTAACACAAAGAACGATGTGATATTTGCCCGTGAGCAACTCTATCAAAAGAAAAAAAAGGGCAAGATCATGCAATGAGATTTAGTTGAAGAATAAAATCAAACGATGCTCGAGTATGTCGGGAGAGCACCTAGCCAATGATGCCATCTTTTGTACGACGGTGAGGAGATTTCGAAGAAACCATCTTATGCTAGAGGCAATGCAAGGATAATTCAAACTCGACACCCGAAGGTGAGATTGAAGCGACACCATCTCTCACACTTCACTCCATAAGGCGAGCTGGCGGAGCTGAGGCTCGAAACCCTCGTCTCCTGTTTTTCACGCCTTATCTGAATCCAAGCATTGCCAAGGAATTTAGTAACTCTTATGTTCACATTTGCTAGAAAATACAATGCCATAACGACAAAAACTTTCTATTTCTTAAAGGTATGAGGCATTCTTATCAGTGTAAAGTCGAAAGAGCAATGGTCGAGGAAGCTTTCGCCCGACCTCAAATCTATTGGCTCAGGTTCATCATAGCTATTGATTTTTGTAAATGATACGCCATTGCCAAGTCGGCTTGCTCTTGCCAATCCTTGGCAAACTTGTATGCGGGCGGACTACTCCCCCAATAACCCGATGCAATTGCACTCGGGTATTTGGTTGCTGCCCGGTCATGATCTCGAACGAGCTCTGGCCGATTGACTCACTCCACTACAGATTGTAAGAGAATCAGGTTACATCAATCAACTTCACCCAATTTACTTGCGTTGTACTCACATAGTGTAAAAGATAAATCTCCAAGAGTGCATTAACCCGCTCCGTCTGACCGTCGGTTTAGGGATGCAAACTCGTGGACATATTTAGCTTCGACCCCAGCAGTTTGAACAACTCGGACCAGAAGTGCCCCGTGAAACGAGGATCACGATCACTCACGATCGTTTGTGGCACTCCCTAGTACTTCACCACGTGCTTCAAAAGCACCCCGTGAAACAGGATCATGATCGCCACGCCTCCTTGGGCACTCTCCGAAATATCCTTGCTTCATGAATAGCTTGGCCGCACGAAAAAAGTCGCATACTTGGAAAACCTATCCACCACAACCATGAGAGTCCGACACCCTTCAAACTTCGGCAGGTTGACGATAAAGTCCATGGAAACACTTTCCCATGGACAAGTTTGAACAGAAGCAACTCCAACAGGCCTGGCGACGAATGTTGCTCTAGCTTGTCTTGTTGGCACACTAGACAAGTCTTCACATAAGCCTCCATGTCATCCCGCATTTGAGGCCAATAGTATTGATCTTCGACAAGGGCCAAAGTGCGGTGGATCCTAAATGACCCGCCCACTTTGAGTTGTGGCACTCACACAAATCTCATTCCTCAGCTTCCCATGGAAGGACACGTATAGTCACCTTCATTTAGTGTAGAGGAGCTCGTCCTCACACCAAAAATGTCGAGTCTTGCCTTCTCTCGCATACCTGACGAGCACTTGAGCTCTTGAGTTGTGCTTCAATCCCTCTTTGATCCGATCGACCCAAGGATAGCTCGGTCGACTCACCATGCTACTCATCAGTTCCATCTTTCGACTTAGGGCATCCGCCACAAAGTTGGCCTTCCCCAACTTGTACTCCAATGCGTAGTCGAACTCCGCTAAGAAATCTTGCCATCGAGCTTGCTCGGACTTAGCTTTGTTTGCGTATGGAAATAGCTCATGGCCACATTATCCATCCTTACAACAAACTTCGACCCCAAGAGATAATGCCTTCCATGTCCAAAGGTAGTGGATCACCGCGGTCATCTCATTCTCTTGAACGGTATACCGACACTCGGTATCATTCAACTTCCGAGACTCGTACGCCATCGGATGGCCATCATGCATAAGCACACCACCGATAGCATAATCCAATGTGTCAATCTCTACCTCATAGGGTTTGGTGTGGTCAAGCAACGCTAACGCCAACGCCGGCTCCTCGATCATGGCCTTCTTCAATCGATTGAATGCTCTTTAGCATCGATCTGTCCACTCCCATGGCTTCTCCTTTTTCAGTAGGTCCATGAGCGGTACGGTGATGCTCGAGTAGCTCCGAATGAATCGTTGGTAGTAGTTGGTGAGGCCTAGGAATGACCTCAACCCCGTCACCTTCGCCGGCAACTCCCATTCGACGATTAACTAAATCTTTGCTTTGTTCATTCACACATGCCCACCCCCGACAATGTGCCCCAAGAGCGGAACTTCTTCTTGGGCAAATGCACACTTCTCGCGCTTGACATATAGCTCATTCTTGCGCAAGACTTGGAAGACTTGTCTTAGATGCTCGACATGTTCCTCGAGCATCCGACTATAGACTATAATATCATCTAGGTAAACCACTACGAACGATTTAGGAAAGGGTGGAATACCTTGTTCATGAGTATACAAAATGTAGCCGGAGCGTTGGTTATGCTTAACGGCATCACAAGGAACTCGTAGGATCCATACTGCGTTATGCATGCGGTCTTCGGCTCATCCCCTTCAACGATCCGAACTTGATAGTAGCTCGATCAAAGATCCAGCTTGGTAAACCACTAAGCTCCACCAAGTTGTTTGAAGAGATCCGTGATGAGCAGGATCGGGTACTTGTTCTTCACGGTCAGCTTGTTCAATGCTCGGTAGTCAATGCACATCCGAGTGACCCATCGTGCTTCTTCGGAATAGGATCGGCGCACCGAATGGAGCCTTAGATGGCCGAATATAACCCGCATCGAGCAACTCTTGAGTTGCTTCTTCAATTCTTCCAATTTGGAGGGCGCCATGCAATAAGGCGCCATGGTAGGCGATCGAGTGTCGGGCACTAACTCGATCTAATGATCCACCTCCCTCTTAGGTGGTAGCTTTTTAGCAACTCCGAAGGCATCACGTCTTTGAACGAGCCAAGGACTTGAGCTACCTCCATTGGGAGGTCCTTCCCTTCGCCCTTGTCATCCTTAATCTTCAAGGCCATTAGGAAGGTCACTTCACCCTTCCTTGCTCTTTTGGTGAGTTATATAGCCGAGATCATCTTCCGATCACGGTCCGACTCACGATGGACCGAGATCACGCATTGACAATGCTTGTCCAACACGCATATACACTCAGCAAATGGAACTACAACCACATGGATTCTATCTAGAAATTTTATTCTAATAACAATATTGTAATCATCAAGGGGAATTACCTCTAAAATCTCTTTGCTCTTCCATGGCCCTAGTTGTAGCTCCATGTTCCTCGTGACACCAATTGCAGAGACTTCCTTGGAGTTCACCGTTTTGAGCCACCCGGCTCCCTTCTCAATCCTTAGGTTTAATTTCTTTGTGGCTTCCTCTAAAATAAAGATGTCGGATGCTCCCGTGTCCACAAACGCACTCATTATGGACTCTTCGATCTTCAAACCCAAACATCAAGGCTTTAGGCTCCTTCGCTTTCCTAGACTTGATGGTGCTAAGGAGTCACAGCGAACCTAATCACAATTCCTCAGGCTCATCTTCCTTACACAAGGCGGTCAAGTTGGCCTTGTTCGAACAATCCCGCACCATGTGCGGACCATCACAAAAGAAACATTTATATGAGCATACCTTCCTTTGTCCTCCTTCGCTCGACTCCGCATGAGTTTTGTGAGGATTAGTCGGTGGTTTACTTCCGATCAAGTGGTTGTATCTCCCCGATCTCCCCCACCAATGGCTTTGTCCCTTGGATGAGAATTTGATTAGGATGTGGAAGGTGCCTTGTACTCCACAAGTGATTCGGCCACAGTCATAACCATCGTGAGATCTCCCACATTAAACCAATGGCCATTTGTCCCACTTCAACCTCGTTCATTGAAGGGATTTGGAGTAGCAACTCCGAAAACCGCTTGATGTAATCGAGTTTGAGCTTGGGATGTGTTCCAAAGGTGCCTTGTGATAGGATCCCCACACCTATCATCCGACCGACAACGCCACCACAACAATGCACTATCAGCTAAATACATCGAAGCAGTGTTTACCCGTGTTTGGTCTTCGTTGATCCTTATGGCTTGGAAGTACCGCTCCATGTACCATAGGAAGTTGTTCACATCTTTGGCTACCCGCGAGCCTCATAATTCCTTTGGCTTCATCGTGTCCACCCGTGGACCTTGCACAGTGATCACCCCATTCACGCGTGCAACTTCCAATTCAGCGAGCTTACTCTTGAGCTTTGTTATCTCCGTGCACATGGCCGCCATCATGGCCTCTAAGGGTTCAACCGTTGTGCAAGTTCTTCTTGTAGGGTCCCCAACAACTCGTGTCGGAGCTCTCCCATGCCGGTCTTGAGCTCTTGTACCTCCACAAGGAGCTCCTCCCTTCCGGCGTGTACTATGTCTACGGTCTTGGGTCGGTCATCGACCGATCCTTGGACATCGGTGACAAACAACTCTAGCTTTGTCATCCTTTGTGCAAGATCCCTAGAACTCGAACCACCACGGTTCTTCTTGCCTTGGCATCACCCTTCTCGATGTTCCTCCCATGATTAGCGTAATCACCACCCATGGCAAGCGCTTCATCAGATCGTGGATCAGCCATTATGTTTGCGCTTGGAACAAACTTAGCTCTGATACCACTTGTCACGAGCCGATCGATCACTCTCGATCACTCATAGGCTGACCCATGCAGCCTTAGATTTTACCCATAAGCAGCCTTTCTCACACTCGACTCACAAGGATCTTAGAGAGAGAAACTCTAGATAGAGAAGCTCTAGTTTTGTATTTCACTTGTGAATGAGATGATACAATGAGGGGAAGGAGACCTCTATTTATACAAAAACAAGGTAAATTGTATCTATAGATCTCTCATCAATCTAATGGTAGACATTACATCTCCCCAACTACCAACTATCTACATTTATTACATACGAATACATTTATAGTATCACCCATCTTTAGGAGTATTCTAGAAGACTCAAGAAAACTCTAGCAGTTGGGGATACAAGCCGAGGGTCACTTGATCCATAATTGTGTCACGGCCATCCCATAGGAACCTCTTGGATCGTCGTTCTTTTGGGCCATGACACATAAGTCTAGGCTCTATTTGTTTTGCAAAAATAAGTTATTTCTAAAATATATTTTTTAGAATGCCAATGTTTGGTTGAAACTTGAAAATGAGCTTAAAAATATTTTTCATTTTGATAATAAAAATCAAATTTGATTTTCCTAAATAAACAAACATTATTTGAACGCTATTAACTTGCACATAAATGGCCGTGAAATCGAGTTATGAGTACCAAGGTCTTAGGTTAGCCTTGATGGACCCCGACTTGGGCATCAGGGAGCCGAGCTCAGCTTTTATGGACATGGGCCTAAGGTTGGGGACCCGAGTGTTGGCAATATGGTCACCTTGATGGACCCAGTCCCAAACGTGGGGTCTCGAGCTCAAGCATTGCAGACTTGAGGCCAACCTCAACAAACTCAAGCGTGAGCATTAGAGACCTAGGTATGAGCATTGGGGTCTCAGGCTCGACCTTTGTGGACCTAGGTTGGGGTGTTGAGGAGTCAAACAACAATATTGGAGTCCTAAGCCCTACCATAAGCTTTGGTATCCCAAGCTCAACTTTTGTAGACTTGAGCTTGGGCAATTGGGTTTGAAGCCCGATCTCTTTGGACATGGGCTTATCCTTAATGGACCTTAGCGGACCCAATCCCAACCTATAGACTCGGGTCTACTGCCAAGGGCCCATAAACAAGCATTGGAGTTCTTGTACTCAAACATAGAGTTTCTAATCTAAGTGTCAATATCTAATCATACTTTGGAAAATAATTTCAAATATTTTAAGGAGAAAATCTTTTTTTTTTTTAAGTTAAGCATAGATTTTCCATTGATTAAGAAAATATTTTTCGTTGAATTATTTTCCTAAGCAATTCAAATCTAGAAAATGTTTTCTAGGAAAAAAATCTTCTATGAAATAGATAGAGCTTTAGGGAATATGTTTTTATCATTAAAACATCATTGCTATAGATATTACGGCTTAAGAATTTGAGATGTAATGAGATGTGAGGAAACATTGTTAGGTATTTAGATAAGTTGAACATCGAGGTACTTGGAATGGTTGAGAAAACTCTCATATTAAAAGGTTTGTTATGAATGCTTTGAAAAATATTTTCTTAAAAATGATGACTTGTATCTCTTGAAATAATTCTCTATGAAAAATATTTTTATTATCAATAACAATTAATATCTAAATATTTTCATAAAGAATGAAAATATTATTTGTTCAATAATTTTTGTAAGCAATATAATCAATCATTTTTAGGAAAATGGTTAATACCCTAAAAAACCCTAAACTAGTACACGTATGACAAATTCAGCATAAATTATTTTTTTAAACATGAAAAATCTCAAATCGGTACATATGTGACAAATTTACCCCAATTAACTATAAAAAAAAAAAAAAAAAAACCAAAATTAGTAGACTTGTGACAAATTTACCAAAACTAATTTATACGACCACCAAAAATCCAAAACTGGTACATTTGTAACAAATATACCATTCGTTAAATTTGATTAATATAAAAAAAATCACAAAAAAATGTATAACTGTAACAAACAGAGAGTAAAATCCTAAACTAGTACACCAACCACATGTCATTCAACTAAATAATTTAATTGTAAAATTTAAAAAAACTAACAGAGAGTAAATTTATCACAAGTGTATTAGTGTTAGGTAAATTTGTCAAAGGTATATCAGTTTGGTGTTTGTAAACTTATCACAGATGTATCGGTTTAGAGATTTTCAGGATATTAACCCCTAGAAAAATGGTTTGAATTCAAATTATTCATTTTCTGTACAAAAAAACATACTCTAAGTGGTATGATAGATTACAAGTAAATTTTTCTAATAGATTATTTATATTTAATACATGATTCGAGGTTGCCGAATCAATTTCTTGGATCAATGTTACAAGTGTAGCCCAATTCTAAAGGTTCCTTGACATCAATATTGTTATGTTGATTAAAAGATAGATCTTTATCACTATATAATGTAAAGAGAATATCTTGCTTTTAAGGAATATTGGTGGTCCTTTTCCTTCCTAAATTTTCTTAATTACTAATATGCAAATACTATGCCCATGAACAAAGGTGTAAAACCACTAATGTTTTATCCATCACACATATCAATGCCCAAATTTGGTTACATTCTATCCTACAACAATTTCCATAAAGAATATCAAATTTTAAAATTTTATTTCTTTATGATACAATTTCTTCGCATCTAGTATTTTTATCATTGATTTATTTTTCCTCATTTACTTTATTCTTATTTGGGGTGAAATTCATAGTCTATATCAAATGAAAGCTAGATGTTTACTCCAACCTAAAACGTCAACTTGAATGAGAGTGAATTGGTCAAGTAAATCTTGAATAAGGGTGATCGGCTCTTGGTCTAGTCCGATTCCATTGACCGAGAGGATTGGTTGCCATTTTTTGGGACCGGGGACCGGACTGCATAGTCCTAGGCCCAAGGAATCGGACTGGACCGATCGATTCAGTTTGATCCAATGAAACAAGACACTTAGCAAAAATAAAAATTAAAAAAAATTAAAAAAGAATAGGAGTTATTACTATTTTAGGGTTTATTGCTATTTTAAAGAAATTTAAAAATATTTTTAAAAAAGTTGATTCGGACTAGTCCGGTCTAGTGCCCCTCCAAAATTGGGAATTGGACTGAAAATCGCCGTTTCCATTTTTATGGAATCAAGAACCAAACTAATGCCCTTGGGAATCATACCAAATTAGCCAATCTAGTCCGAGTGGTTCCTAGTACAATGAGTCCAATATGCTCACCCCTAATCTCAACCTACTTGATCACCAAAAAAAAGAAAGTGCAAATGATAGGCTTGTGGTAGAGTGCTGCAACCCTACCGACGCAAGATGCAAGGGGATAGGGCATCCATTAGGACAATGGTTTGCCAAGTGAGAGTGACTAGAGCCTTTGATGATGTGATAATAGTTGAGGCGAGTTCTCCCAAACCATACCAACCCATGACACTTGGTTGACTTGATTCATTATGATCTCAATGTTCTTAAATTTTGGAGCCACCACTAACCTATTTTAGGTCGATTAAGGGTTAAGTGAATTGCAAGAAAATATTTCACTTTCCACAATCCAAATATTCTAGGAATAGAGTTGGCTATGCTAATTGTCTCATTAGCACCCTTTTGGTACTTAAACTCGCTTTATTTGTCAAAAATGTGATTCAAGCTGTCTTGCTAAATTTTAAACTCCTAGGTACTTTTCACTAATTGATGTTGTATGCTTGCAAAATGGGTATCAATCAAACATATAGAATAAACAACATGCCAAATCGAGATGAGTGTTTAAATAAGGAAGACGGAATAGAAAGTTCGAGAAAAGTAAAATCTAATTTTGTATCAAGTAAAGAATATACATTACATTGTTGTCACACTCTGGGATAGGGCTCTCATGAGTGGTACCCTTAACTAATTATGCCTATAAGATCTTAAAGTAAATAGCACAAAACGACCATGAACTAGATAAGACGAAATGATGAGGTAAGCATTATCAACAAAATTCTTATCAATGAATTAAGCAAATCCCTGGATGAAATCTTATTCAAATGAAACAACGCAATTTTTTTATTATTATTAATTTCCCTCTTTTTATTTTTCATTCAAAATAACATGACCTAATATCTATATGACACCAAAAATAATAGATGCACCACCAATTATTTTATCACAATATGAAATTAAACATAGACCCGATACATTACAAAATATATAATTTAACACTAAACTACCACAACATCTCCAAAAATGCTATATTTTTTTTTTTTTTTTCTTTATACTTCTTTCTCATCTACACTAATGGCAACTAATTTTAAATCTAAGATCGTGATAAACAATACGATAAACCACAAATAGACCATGGTTACACTAATCAAGGCATAATAACATTTAAATATGCAATTCCAACTCCATTACTAGGATAAAAGGAGGGCTTTGGGAGTGCCCGGAACCGTTACCAAAGCCAAATGAGAGCCCGAGTTCCACCCAATCGAGCTTGGAAACGCTCCGAGTGACCTTTACTAGAGAAAAGGACGTCCCGACCCCATTCGAGATCGAGTCTGCTGTACACTGCATTAAAGGTGCTGGACGACGTGCTCTCGATGCTTGTTTTTGGATCAAACGGATTCGAACAGCAATGAAAATATCCCGAATGGCTCCTATGGTTTGATACAGAGAAATACTACACTATAAAGACTTGAACGACTGACATGCACTAACATATTTGCAGAGAAAATTACCAAAAAAGTCTTAAACTTATTGCAATTGTGTCAATTCAGTTTTAAACTTTTTTTTTATCAATTGAGTCATAAACATTTTACAATTATTCTCGATCAATTCATCCGACTAAAATTGGCTGGCCAGCACGACATGGCAACTAGCCAACACCAACAAGCTTTTTTAATAATATTTTTTGAAATATTTTATTAATTATTTTTATCTTTTTTTTTCCTTTTTCCTCTATTTTTTTTTTTCCCTTTCTCCATCTTCTCCCTCCTCCCTCCTCCCTCCTCCTTCCTTTGGCTCTGGCGATCGGCCAGGCTAGCCAGTCGCCGGACTAAGGTGATTCGGCGGGCTCGCCTCGTGATCGCCGGCGAGGCAAGCCCTCGCCAAATTCAGCGAGGAGCCTTGCCAAACGTGATGGTGAAGCCCCCTCGCCAGATCTGGCGACTACTCGCCTCACCCAGTGATCGCAAGTCGAGCCGTCGCCAAATCCAACGGGGGCTCACCCCACCAGATCGCCTCACTAGATTCAGTAGGGTTTCACCCCACAACCACAAGGCGAGCCCTCGCTAGATCCGATGGGGGCTTGCACTAGACACGACGACAAGCCCCCCTCACCAGATCTAGTGAGGGCTCACCCCAACGGTGGCTTGGTGAGCTCGCCCTCACCTAGTGACAATGAGGCGAGCTAGCCCGGCTGCGTTAGTTCGGCGACCGACCCACCCTTTGGCTAGTCGCTGGAGCCAAAGGAAGAAGAAGGGAGGAGGAGGGAGGAGGGAAAGGGAGAAGGAAAAAAAAGGAAAAAAAATTAATAAATTATTTCAAAAATAAATATTATTAAAAAAAAAGGAAAAAAATGGATAAAAAAATAATTGTAAAAGGTAATAAATTATTTCAAAAATAAAATATTTTTAAAAAATTTGCACGTAGAAAACCAAAATAAACCTACCAACGGCCGTGGTTACCCGCGTCGCCGACACCTTTGCGAGAGAGGTGAGGAGTTCGAAACCTTTGTGAAACAAAGGCTCTAGCAGAGTTACTTGGTGACTTAAGTGTGCTGCTGGGGGTGGTGAGTCCTCCCATTTACGTAGCACCTGGGAGTTTACGCTTTAGCTATTGGCTGAAGCGGTTCCTCCAGCACCAAAAAAAAAAAAAAAAAAAACCAAGATAAATCAGGGACAAGATATAATCGACTCAAGAACATGCTAGATATGCAAGAGCGGAACTACTCAAGAACATACTAGACATGCAAGAGCAAAACTAACCAAAACATTAAAATAGCACAATACAAAATTGTCGTAGCCAGCTCGGTGAAACATAGAGACCAAGGCCTTGGGCTCATGATGCCCGTTAGGGTGAGACGAGCTGTCGTGGCTCGACTTTGAACTCAGGTTTTAGCAAGGGATTTTTCATGCAAGTCAAACATGAAAGAAGATTGTTTCCTACCTTGAGCAGGACCCTAACGAGAAGGCAAAGGAACTAAGATAGTGTGTTGTTACCGAGGGAGAGGGAGATTAGAATGACCAAAAGGGGTGTTCAAACTCATGTTCGCAACCCCTCTCTTGCCCCACTAGAGTTACCCAATTTTTGTGCATAATTTCCTCTTTTTTGCTTTCTAATTCCACCTCAAAGCTCTAGAGGATTTTGAGAAGAATGGCCAACCACTCTCAAGAACCCCCATTGAAACTCACGGCCACAAGTCTCTCGCTTATTTCTTTTAAGTTTGCCTCAGTTTTTGCAGTTGGTTTGCTCTCACTTCTATTCTTCCATGTTGACTTTGAAGCTCAAGAGTTTTAGAGAAGAGAGTGACCAAGAAAAGGCCCCCAACTCACGTTGCCCACAACCCTCCGTTCCCCTCACATTTTATGTCTAGGATTTTCGACTTGTGAATAGGGGTGTGCATAGTCCGGGTGGGCGATTTCCAGCCTAGAATCGGGAACTGCCCTTAAGGACCGGCTCCAAAAATTGGAAAGGAGAACTACCCGTTAGTTGCATGGATTCACCCAAGAATCGGAATAGCCAATTTGGTCCAATTCTCGAGTGGATCCATGGAACTAGTCTCACCAATAATAATATCATTTTCCAAATCCCACCGTGAGTACTCTTCATATCGAATAATATTTTCCTTTAAATTGAACTAGCCTAATTAAGGATACAATTTTCTTTATTTTAAAAACACTAGGTTTTTTTTCTTGTTTTTTAATCATTTTTAGTTGAAATCTAAAATATTCTTTAAATTCAAGGTTTTGGATGATCATCATATGTAGATCGTCTTTTCCTTTATCCCCCTAATGGTGCTCAATCTCTTACAACCTTTGCTTTATAGAATTCTTTTTATGAAAACAATTCCACCGGTACTCCACATATTCTTGAACACAATGTCTTATGTAAGTCCCGGAAGTATCCTTTGAAGGAGTCATTTGTTGAGTTGTTGAAAGGCAGCCTACACTTTACTAAATTCTTATAAAAACATGGAAACCATGAGAAGAGATGAAACCCTAAAATTTAAGTTTGCTAATTAATGATTTCGAAATTTATTTTAATATTGAAAATTAATATATTATTATAATATAAGTGGTTCAGTCCGGGTGGTCAAATCCACCCATGGAATTGGGAACCGGACCGATATCCACCGGTTCCCATAAATTGAAACCAGGATCCGGACTGATTCTCTCAAGAACCACCGATTTTGAGTTGTTCCGATTCAGTTCCAGGTGGTCTGGGTAGATCCTAGTTCTTTTGCACATCTCTACTTGTGAGAGCTGATTTTCCTCTAATTATTGTCTCTTCAAATCACCATAATCAACCCTTTATCACTCAGGTCTAATCCCTCACTCCCTCTCTTTTCTTGAGCGCCACTTCTAAAAAATTGCTAAAGAGATAACCCCCTAAACTTTTTTTTTTTTGTCAAATAAAAAAATCCTTTATGTCTTATCTTAATCCTACTTTAAAAAATTTTCTCTCATATAAAATGACTAACTTTTACTTAAGTCTATTCACCAAAAAAAAAAAAAACTTTTACTTAAATCCCATATCTACCTTCATCTCAGCTTGAGATGCTCAAACAATTTGTGCTTAGGATTTTTTTCATGACCTATTTGGAAAGAAGATTTAAAGGGGATAGATTTAGGACTCAAATAAACGTTGGTGGTTTTTTATGAGACAATAAAATTCAAGATAGAATTGAGACTAGATCTAAAGTTGAAGATATCTTTATAAGATAAGAAAATTTAAGTTATGATTAAAACCTAAACTAGAGATTTTTTATAATATAAATAAATTAAGGTAAAATTGAAGCCAAATCTATTAGAGTTTTTTTTTTTTTTTTTGGGTATTATGAGTGAAACAAGAGTCACAAATGTCATGGCCATAATTAGTTGGCTTTTGCAAGATTTTGGGATCTCCTAGACGATTTCGATGGTTATCAATCATTTGAAATTTGGATCAACGTATGGGGATGATGAGATTGCGACACATCGGACGGTGAGGGAGGGAGCGGGGGGTGCTGTCATGGGGTTTGGAATTTGAGGAAAGGATCATGTGGGATCTGCCGGCCAAGGGCCGTCAATCATGAAAAGGTAGGCCGAAAGTAGGCTGAGAAGATGGGGCCCATCTACATGGAGCAGGTTGGAGGAGATGGCAAATTAATGAAGAAAATTACCACCTTCCTCAAGTAAAGAAATTAGAACCATTGACCCACTTGATTGTCGGTTTAGCATTGTTTTTATATTTTAGGGCATCGTTAATTTTATGGGTTTCATGGCCTTTAAGCGCATGAAGAAGTGGGCCGACAAGAAGCAACGGCATGTGAAATTTCAAGTTGGGGACTAAGTGTTGGCCAAGTTACATGTGATTCTTCGATACAAGGATGTACACAAGGGGTTGATCCGTCGCTACGAGGAGCCGTTTTGTGTGCTACACGAGTCAAGAAGGTTATATACAAACTGGAGTTATCACCAAAACTCAATGTACATCCGATTTTCCATGTGAGTATGCTTAAGTCTTTCTAAGTTGATGAGAAAGATCCAAATCGAGGGAGAGTCACAACGGCGCCACTAGGGACAAAAACCTCGTATGATTGAGAAGTTGGGAGTATCAAGGCAAATCGAGTCATACGGAAGTGGTATTGTGCACCTAAGCGTGAGTATTTAGTTCGATGGAAGGGTCTTCCGGAGAGCGAAGCAAGTTGGGAGCCCACGGAAAGTCTTTGGCTGTTCAAGAAGGAGATTGAAGCCTTTCATGCCAAAGACTCGACGAGGGCATCATCTGATTAGGTGGGGGAGAATGTTACGGCCTAAAAGAATGACGATCCAAGAGATTCTATGGGACGACCGTGACATGATTATGGATCAAGTAACCCTCGGCTTGTATCCCCGATTGCTAGGATTTTCTCAAGTCTTCTAGAATACTCTTGGAGATGGGCAATACTGTAAATATATTCGTATGTAATAAATGCGGGTAGTTGGTAGTTGAGGAAATATAATCTCCACCGTTAGATCGATGAGAGATTTACGGATACGGTTTGTCTTGTCTTTGTATAAATAGGGATCTCATCCCTCTTATTGTATCATCTCATTCATAAGTGAAAAACAAAATCAAAGTTTCTCTCTTTAGAGTTTCTCTCTCTAAGATCCTTGTGAGTTGAGTGTGAGAAATGCTGTTTAAGGGTAAAATCCCGTGACACATGCCTATTCATGACGAACATGAGACCAAGCTCACAAAGTTCACAATCCTTTTCCATACAAGCAAAATTCACTTTCGATCTCAATCAAAATTTTTAAGATGTCTTAAGGAATACCAGGGCCAAATATCAATATTTTGATTGAGTTCTAATATTTCTTAATAAAAAAATCAAACCCATACTCTATATAAAAGTAGTAAGCCCCAAATCCGTCTTTTGTTTATACATTATGAGAAAAAGCCTAAACCCCTCAATCCTTCCATGCTTTCTTTCCCCTCTTCTTTCCCCTCTTCCTCATGATTTGCGGCAGCCCCTCCTCTCACCTAACGTTTAAGTTCCACCAAAGCCCCAAAAAAAAAAAAAAAAATGCACGGACAAGATAACCTCATTGAATGACGACCCCAACAAAAACGAATGAACGATCAATCGACCGTCAAAGTTCAATCCGGTCGCAACCACAGCAAAGCCGGGGCAGGGAAGCAGGAGAGAGAAGATACTTGTGCAGTTCTCACCCCAATTCTTGTGCTATATGCCCCTCTTTCTTTTTCTACTTTTCTTAAGGATTTTCCGCAAGTTTGAACTTGGAAGATGTGTGTGTCCAAAAAAAAAAGATGTGACAACAAGTGAAGTGATTTTCTTTTGCATCCTTCTTTGCAGGGTACACCTTTGATTGTGAGCCTTAGTCAAACAAAAAAGCCAACTGATTTGGTAGAGAGGAACAACAGCTCATTTTTTATTTAATATTCAATTTGAGCCTCATCAATGACGCAGAAGCTTTGCAACATATTGATTGGGCCATGCTTACCTTTTTCAGTGTATTCAAAGGGTTGACAAAACCCTAAATGTCATATTATACTTATATGGCTCTTTTGCCCGCCTGATGCAAGACCCTTTTTATATCTAAATGGTGACCTAAGATTTGCCTCATTGGCCAAACTAATCTTTGCTTTTGTAACTACAAATTAGTAGGAAGATATTCTTATGGGATTCTTTAGGCTTAAGTTGAGCATATTCTGCTATCTCAGTTTGATTCAGAATCCTTCACACTGGTTGCCAAGACATCTCAGTCTGTCAAAACCAAATAGAATGGCACTTTGACTTAAATTGAGCAGATTCTTCTATTTTAATGCGAGCAAAGATCAATGGATCTTTGCTCATTAATAGAACTCTGGTTGGAAGTGGAATTCACTAGGATTACTTACTAAACTCAAATTGAATTCTTCTAGTTGGGTACTTACTAGCTGTCTATTTTATAACAGAATTATTTTTGCTGTATTCATCTCCCTAGAAAAAAGATGCCATAGTGGTTCCAGCTTGCTGAAAATGATTCAATATCTTTCATGACTTTAGAGGACTTATATGACAAGTTTCTTTGATTCATTTTGTGTTGTTGTTACTGAGGGGATAAAGCAACCGGTGATCACTTAGTTGAGATTGAAGCACATTTTAATGGCCAAAGGTGCCACGTGATTCTGAAAAACTCGAATCCATCAACTTCATAGTCATTGACTTTTGTAAAAGGCCATATGTGAAACCCATAAATGATACTATGCTGGACCGACGATCAAGTGGGTCAATGTTTTCTAATTTCTTGGCTAGAATAAGGTGGTAATTTTCCTCGTTAATTTTTACCATCTCCTCCGGCCTGCTCCATGTGGACGGGCCCCACCTTCTCAGCCTGCTCCATAATGCAGTACGGCTGGCGAACTGCTTTCGGCTTGCTTTCCATGAACGACGGCCCTTGGCCGGCAGATCCCGCGTGATCCTTTCCCGAATTCCTGACCCGACGATGGCACCCTCCCGATCCCTCCCTCGCCGTCGGATGCGTCGCATCTCATCGTCCATGTACGGCGATCCGAATTTCAAATAAATGATAACCATCGAAATCGTCCGGGCGATCCTAAGATCTTGCAAAAGCCAACTAACTACGGCCATGGCATAAGTGACTTTTTTTAAAACATAATACCCTAAAAAAACTCCAATAGCTCCGGTTTCAATTTTACCTTAATTTTTTTCTTATAAAAAATTCCCAACTTTAAATTTAGTATCAATTTCTCCGTTGTTCGAGCGTCTAAAGCCAAGAAGCAAGCAAATATGGGATTCAAGTAAAAATTGATTTTTTTTATGAGAGAAAAAAAGAAATTTAGAGTAGAATTAGGACTAAACCTAAAGTCAAGGATTTTTAATTTGATAAAAAAGTTTAGGGAGCTCTCTCTTCAGCAAATTTTTAAGGGAATTGACCTGTAAGAAAGGAGATGGGTGTGAGGGATTAGACTCGAGTTATGAAGGTTTGATTGAGATAATTTGAGGAAAATTAGCTCTCACAAGCCGAAAATCCTGGACATAAAAGTGAGAATGGAAGGCTGTGGACGGCGTGAGTTAGGGGCTCTTCTTGGTCATTCTTTTCACTAAAAACTCCTGACCTTCAAATTGAACATGAAAGAATAAAAGTGAGAGCAAACCGGCTGCAAAAACTGGGGCAAACTAAGAAGAAATAAGGGGGGAGGCTTGTGGCCTTGAATTTCAAAAGGGGGGGTTCTTGAGAGTGGTTGGCCATTCTCTTCTCAAAATCCTCTAGAGCTTTGAGGTGGTATATAAAAGCAAAAATGAGAGGAAATTGGGCACAAAAATTGGTAAATCTAGTAGAGCAAGCGAGGGGCTATGAGCAAGAGTTTGAACACCTCCTTTGGTCATTCTAATCTCTCTCCCCTTAATAACAACAGGCCATCTCGATTCCTTTGCCTTCTCATTAGAGTCCCACTCAAGGTAGGTAACACTTTTTTTTTTTTTTTTTTTTTTAACGTTTGATTTACTAAAGATGCCTTGCTAAAACTGGAATTAAAAGTCTAGCCACAATGGCTTGTCTCACTGTAGTAGGCGCCGCGAGCCCAATGCCTTGATCTCTAGGTTCGCTAAGCTGGCTATGGCACTTCCACATTTTGCTATTTTCATGTTTTGGTTGGTTATTCTCTTGCACGTCTAGTATGTTATTGAGTTGATTACAGAGTAACTATTTTTGTCCGTGATTTATCTTGGTTTTTAACGTGCAAATACGTTGGTGCATGTCAATCATTCAAGTCTTTGTAGTGTAGTATTTTGCCGTATCAAACCATAGGAGCCCTTCGGAATATTTTCGTTGCCATTCGTATCTATTTGATCAAAAAAGAGCATCGACAGCTTGTTGTCCAGCACCTTCGTGTCCCGTCATGGCCCATTCTAAGATCTCGAAAGGTATCGGGACATCCTTTTTACTAGTATAGGTCAGTCGGAGCCATCTGAGCTCGTTCGAGCGGGCCTCGAGCTCTCATTTAGCTTTGATAATGGTTCCAGGCAATCCCGAAGTGCTCCTTTTTCCTAGTGTAAGTAATGCTGTTGGAATCGCATGTTTGAATGTTATTATGCTTTGATTGGTGTAACCGTGGTCTATTTATGGTTTATCATATTCTTTATTATGATCTTAGATTTAAAATCAGTTGCCATTAGCGTAGGTTAGAAAGTGGCATTCAAAGTATGTAAATGGAAAAGTACCCAAAAAATATATATAAGGCATTTTTTGAGGTGTTTCAAACACCTGCGGACCGAATAGTACTGGAAATACACGTTGGTCTTCAAAATGTAAGTGAACGGACTCAAAAACTTTATCACAGTATCGAGATGGTCGAGGTGATTTATCTAGTTTGACATTTCTATATGGCCTTCACTGTCACACGGCCGGTTGCATGGATCCACTTGAAAATTGGACTGCCCATTCTCATTTTGTGAAACCAGTTAATAGTGGACAGTTCTTGGTTTCATGGTGAGCATTGCTCACCCTAAAATTGATCACTCCTAGTCACATAAACTCTACAACCAATTAAATAGAAAATGTACACCTAGACAAAGTCGAATCCCCACTACAAAATAAGGGAGGGAAAAGTGCCAAAAAAATATCCTAAACCTTTTGTATTTGTGCAAATTTAGTCATAAACTTTTTTTTTGCCAATTTAGTCCTAAATATTTTTATTTAGTGCCGATTCAGTCATTTCCGCCAATTTTGGCTGGATTTTACTAACTGGATGCCGGTCTGCTAACGTGGTATGATCAATGCTGACATGGATAAGTTTTAATAATATTTTAATATTTTTGAATTTTTTTTATTTTTATTTTTTATTTATTTATTTTTCTCTCCCCTCCTCTAGTTGGTTGCCAGACCTCAACGACCAACTAGAGGCGACGGCCGGCGAGGTTGACCCCACCAAACCTCGCCGGCCACCTCGCCGTCGCCAAACAACGCCACAATGACCAGCGCCACCTAGGCCGCGAGGGCGACCTAGCGCCGGGATGGCGAGGTCAAGCCTCACCCATGACCGGCGAGGCTCGACCTCGCCCATGCCAACCAGGCCGAGTGATTTAGCGCCGTGCTGGCAAGGTCAAGCCTCACCCATGGCCGACGAGGCTTGACCTTGCCAAATCGCAACCTGGGCGGCGTCGGCAAGGCTCGCCCTCACCGCCTAGTGCAAGGCCGCCCTCACGGCCACTATTGCACTAGGTGGTGAGGGTGAGGTGGCTGGCGAGGTCTAGTGGGGTCGACCTCACCGGCCGTCGCCTCTAGTTGGTCGCCGAGGTCCGGCGACTAACTAGAGGAGAGGAGGGAAAAAAAAAAATAAATAAAAATAAAATAAAATAATTCAAATATATTAAAATATTATTAAAATTAGCAACGTCGATCAAGCCACGTTAGCACGTTGGCCGACGTCCAGTCAGCAAAATCCGGCCAAAATTGGCTGGAAATGATTGAATCGGCACTAAGTAAAAAGGTTTAGGACTAAATTGGCACTAAAAAAGGTTTATGACTAAATTGGCACAAATACAAAAGGTTTAGGACTTTTTCAGCACTTTTCCCAAATAAGGGGAGATTACTAAAAGGTATTAAGTCTATTACGCTTGTGCCAATTCAATTTAAACTTTTCAATTTGGTGAATTTAGTTGGGAAAATTACTGAAAAGACCTAAACTTATTGCATTTTCATCAATTTAGTTCTAAACCCTTCAATTTTACTAATTGAGTAATAAACATTTTCACACTTTACCAATTAAGTCTATATAGCCAATTTTGGATGAAAATCATTGACGTGGAAGCTAGCCGTCCTATGTGGTACGTAATCTTTGATATAGATGATTTTTAATAATATTTTAATACTTTTATAAAAAATGTATGTTCTTTTATGTGTCGACGAGGGTCACCGCGAAGGCCTTGCCTAGACTTGGCAAGGAGTTGCCTTGCTCTCGACCGGGAGGGTTGCAAAGGCTCTCGCCTAAATCTAGAGAGGGCCTTTGTGACTTTGCCCGTGACTAGTAGGGTTGCAAAGCCTTCGCCACGTTGCCAATGGTTGGCGAGGCCATGATGGCCTTGGGTGAGGGCCTTTTGCAGGCCAAGGCACAAAGGCCCTCATCGCAAGGGCCACATCACTTGCGAGTGATAGGGTCATGAAGGCCTTGGCCTGCAATCAATGATGGTCATCAACAAAAAAAAAAAAAAAGAAAAAGGGAAATCAAAATTCAAAAAATAATACAAAATTCAAAATATTATATAAAAACTATCAACGTTAGTACATATTGTGCCATATAGAATGACTAGTGTTCACATCAATAACTTCTTATCAAAATTGAACAGATAAACTCAATTGAAAAAATATTAAAAATGTAAGAATTGAATTGACAAAACCACAATATGTTTAAGACTTTTTGGATAATTTTCTCTAATTTAGCCCTTTTAACGATATGCCAATGTAGTCTTTTTTGACCAATCGTAGAAAAAGATTACTAAGGTGACCGCTAACTATCCTATGAAGCATGGGCAAATTTGCCGTTGAGAAATTTTTTTCAAATTTTGTAAATTAATTAATTATTTATAATTTTTTTCTTCTTTTCTTTTCATTTTTTTTCATAGTAGCAAGCTTTGGTCTAGTCACTAGGCACAAGCTCAAGTAGCCTATTTGTGGCTAATGAGGCTGACCTTGCTCAAGCTACCTTGCCTAAATCTAAACAAGGCCAACCTTATTGACTGCAAGGGAGGCTATGACCCTTGCCAATGGCTATTAAGAGCTTTGTGGCCCTAACTTAGTGGTTGGCAACTCTTGGTGACTCATGTTGTCTACAGTGAAAAAAAAAATATTTCATAAAAATTTTAAAAATTGTCCACATAAAAATTTTAAAAATTGTTTAAGTTGGCTATGCCATGTACACGTAGGATAAGCAATGTTCAAGTCAAGAATCTCCAATCAAAATTGATCAGAAAGACTACATTGGCAAATGTTTAGAATTAAATTGGTCAAATTGAAAGGCTTATAACTAAAATGGTACATATAAAATAAGTTGAGGATTGTTTTGGTAGTTTTCTTGCAAAATAACTTTATCATACTTTATTGAGCTATTATAGCAACCACAAGCATGCTAAGACCCATAGAGAAAAAAATTATGGCATGTCATTGTTTGGACATCAAAGGACTTATTTGCAAAAAAAAAAAAAAAAAGAGTTGGATAGCATAAATAAAAATGGTTAATGGTCTAAACTCGCAATTTCAAATAAGATAAAGCCTAAATCGACCCCAAAAGTTTGTCGATATCATAAGTGTACTCACAATGTGTTGATTACGAAGAGAGAACCATCTTGAGAGTTGACTAGGGGTGATCAGTTTTCAATCCAATCTAATCCCACCCTGAGACTGAGAACCAGACTAGATGGACCAATTCCTAGTTCTTGAAATTGGGAATTGAATCAGAGGACCATTGGTCCGGTTCCTGAGTGATTGATTCAGTGGAACCGGTTGAGTTCAAAGGAGAAAATGCCTCAAACTTCATGAGAGGTGAAGGAGACGCACAAAAAAGGAAAGATTGAAAGAGGAGAGTAGACATGAGCACCATGGGGTGAAAGGGAAATATCGAAAGAGGAGATGAGGAGTGCGTGAGACATTTAAAAATTAAAAAAAAAAATTAGTCCGGATGATCTAATTCCCTCCTTGGAACCCAGCTCAAACACCAGCTCTACTTTTAGAAATTGGGAATCGGACCCAACTGGTGAATTCAATCTGGTCCAGATGGTTCTTCATTCGGTTGGTCCATATTGCTCACCCTTAAAGTCAACTACCATCATTCTTATGATCTCCTGTCTTCAAATAGATGACTCAATTTTTGTTCCATTTTGTTTCGTAAAAAATGAATAATTTAAAAAATAATTTTCCATCAATGATTCTCAAATCTTAAAATAATTATTCAATGAAAAATGTTTAATTATCGACAACAATTTATATTTAAATATTTTCGTGGACAATGAAATCATTTTCCATTCATTCACTTTTTATTATATAAATATTCTCATAATCATTCATTTTTTCAAAACAAATTGACCTTAAAAAGCTACTAAACTTACCCGGGGATGTATGTAGAAGACAACCAATATTTTCACCCCCACGAGTTTCTCCTTATTTTCTCCTCCACACACAACAATCTATCGGTTTGTATGCCAACATCGACATATAGAACAATTTACAAACCGTGTTAGTGTCCATATCAACAAATCTTTCGTGTGCTTAACTTAAGTCTGAACACTAAACCATGATTGAAAATTCTAGTCCCTTAATCAGAACAAACAAAAAAAAAACCCTTCAAGGTATTGAATTACTCATTGAAGAAAAGTTCAGACACTTTCGATGGCATGACCTCTAATACAGGCACCCCATGGAAGACAGGGTAGGTAGATATAGCCCGGTCACGAGCAAGTACTCTATAATCATGTCACCATTTGCGGTTTGGGCTCATCATAAGAGCCAATGCGGCAGTCGAAACGAATTAGTAGCATTTCGATTTCAAGAGGGAATAATCACTTGTTGTGGCTTGAGGACGAATTCATGTTGTCGGAGACCACAGCATTTTGCGGACACAGCAATCTTCAATCAGAGTAGCTTTGATGGCTGGATTCTCAATTTTACAATCATCTGTCCGACACACAAGCTCGGGTACCGTCGACAGAAGCATGCATGGCGCGACAACAGTCAGTGGGGTAAGGTTTGATCCCGAGCTAGTATCCCATTTTTCCCAATTCACTTGCAAGAGCATCCTAGAATCCATATCAATGTAGGAGAAGTGTCCGAGTCTCGGCGACACAACTGACCGGCCAGCCGCTAGCTTCACGGTGCCATTTCGCGTAGGTCAAAGACAGACTCGTACAGCGAATGATGACGGAAGCAGTACCTTCTACAACACTAGCTACAATTAATTAAAGAGTCGAACTCACCTAAATCATTCATTAACAGGGATTCCTAGAGACGACACTAACAAGAAAAATGAGTAAAAGAAGAAAGGGAAAAATAAAAAGAGAACGAAAAAAGAAAAAGAACAGACTCACATTGTTACGGTAGTACAACTAGTAGGGCAGGCAGAAATTGCACAAGAAAAACTATGCGATAATTAGGTTTGCAAAATTAACTTTAAATTACTCCGACAATCTTTCTCCACCTATAATTTTGCGACGCAGCTGGACTTCAGTGTGCACTTACTAAGTACAACACAGGGATCGACGAGACTGGGTGGCGAGATTGGCGTCACTTCCATAAGGCTAGCTATAAATATCTGTCACAAAGGAAAGAAAGAACCATCATCAAAAACCGTGTATCTGCAAAACTAATCAGCAGAAGTGCAAAACATGTTTCAAAACCATTAAAATACTCAAACCTCAACTCAGCATCTTTCTACTTTAGCTCTACCATTTAAGCACTACATAGGCCAGTAACAGTTGGTCATCGCACTAAAGTATCACAAGAATTTCTTGTCTAGGTGAGCTACATACTTCCTACACATCAATTATTTAGCAGGACATAACGCTTGTTGAACTTAACAACAAGCAAGAAACAAATGGACAAAGATGATTTTCAGTCCTCTGCTCTACTAGAGTTAACTAACCTTACTTATCATTGTAAAACTTTATGAACAAGCAATCCTCAACTGAATATAATCAAAAAAACATCACAAACTTCAGAAAATGAAACAACCTTTTACATCAAGCCCTGTGCAAATGGAAGTTCCACAACGGCACAAATCTATCTTTTAAGTACTGAAGCTGAAAGAGCCCTAAATGTGATAAAGCCTAACATACATGGAAAGAAGATGAAGACAAATAGATGCTTGATTGACTTTCATGCAACCCAGATTCAGTGCTTCAGCTTTCTATCTGCTGTCGCTTCTATCAGGTTCTTCCCTTTCCCATTCGGTTTTCCTCCTTATCAATTTTGCTTCTTCCGTTTCAGCAAATGCTGAGGTGTATCATTAAAGGCTACCTGCCACTATTTACTAATCGGCTAACAGAGAGTAAGGCAAATATCAGCAAGAGGATTTGCTGATACTGTGGGCTGAGGACTCTAGCTCTCATTACACTTGAAGCAATTTCATGCATCAACCTAGAGCTGACCACTCCATTACATGTAGATTTAGGAGTACCTTTGGAAATTTCTCCACTCATTAATATCAAAAAATTCTTTGAGTAGTTGCTCGGTCATGCAAACTAAACATTGTACAACATCCAAGCATGCAAAATATGCCAGCTAAAGCTACTGACAATCTGTGAAACCAATCGGTAGCCAGAGTTCATCTAAGAGCCCACCACATCCTCCAGAGTTTCCTAAACTCTACATCAAAAGATGGCAGATTTCTCATAGCTAATATCTCCTCATTCTATGTCAACTTCATAAATAGAAAATTATCTCAATATGAGCCATTCATTGTCCGAAGTCATTATTCAAAAGTAGCACAAATAATATTGCAAGATATTGTCTTCTACCACTACTACAAGCATTGGCCGAGCATGTCAAAGATCAAACTTGATTTTGATCTAAAGACCTAACAGTTTCATTGCCAGTTCAACAACAGGATAGACCCCTAATTCCATCAAAGAGTCAACAACTTGAAAGGAAATGTCGAGCTCTTTCAGCTTCATATCTCTCTCAGTCATGAAGGAACATGGTACTTGATCACAGAGGGGAAAAAAATCCTTCGGGAGTATGTGCTTAATCTTGAAAGAATAGAGAAAAATAGCCATATAGGACTGACCAAATAAAAACCTGCCAAGTTTTAATTTTGTTAAGACTATTTACATAAAAGCCGACATTCTCATTACGTTGCAGATAACAGAACCTTCAAAACGTACTTGAAACCTAAAAAACCCACATCACAAAAGTAAAAAAGACGGAAAAAGAATATTCCATCTTAACTCTTTGAAAATACAGCTGCTAATTTCAATCATAACCACAGCAGGCCCCATGATAAGACAAGTTAATCGATCTAGGATAAAGCCTACTGTAGCTAAGGATCATTTCACTAAGAAACACATGGATTCAATTAAGTAGACAATAAAAAAGAGCAGTAAAGAAATCAGTAGTGTCACATGGAAAGGAGAAGAAACTGAGATTACAATCCAACATTGAAAAATAGAATTTCAATGTACCGCAAGAATTCAAACAAAGCATTTAACAACAATGTTCTGACAATGGAGATCAGACCTAAACCCACTCCATTCTCCAGAGTCCCCCCGCCCACAAAGCAGAAACTGAGATGGAATTCGGAATGTGTAGACTGCATACGGTGGCCATCTACAAACAGGGGATAGATGTCATATATGTAGTCTGATATTATGAACCTTTGCTTATAACTTTTCACCTGGACATTTTCTAATAATTTCCAAAACAGTTGGCTGTGCTTCCAATTTCCCACCATATATCTCAGTCTCAAGAAATCATGAATAAGAACTTAACGCAGCTTTGAAGTCTGTGAGTGTTAAAAACAATTGCTGATCCACAGATACCAACACAATCACTCAGGACATAATGCAAGACCATATTTTTGGCTACATGGACATCTAACACTGCTTGTCCTATTCCATTCCCTTACAGACAATTCCAAACTAGAAACCTGATCCTCAGTCACAGCTCTAACATAACAAGAGGTCAAGCATAACATGAAATTCCTCTAAAATTAAACACCACCCCAGTCTCACCCCAACCCTCCACTAAAGATATCTAATGCAAACAAAAGGCATTTGCCAAGTTCAGTGCCTAGCATCTGTATAAAAAGATCAGGGATGGCATCAATTTTCTTCACCAATAAATCCTGCAACCAAAAAAGATTAAAGAACTGACCATAAAAATTATTTTCCAAGAAATTTAGACAACTAAATGAATGAAGCTTTGACCATGAACAAAACATCTCACATTCTACATACATGCCATATAGTATAATGACCTCAGTGACAATGTGCCGTAACCCTTTATGAACTTTTAAACAGTTAAGGAGGACATCTACCCACGAAGCCCAAAAAATTATTGAATCTCCAGAATCAAGTAAGAAACTGGAAATCCATGAAAATGAAAACAATCCATTTAATCATTGTGTAAAGGGATCCACAATGACGATATTCCTTTTTCCCATCAATTGATGTCACCTTAATACTGCAAATGAACATAAGAAAAAACAACAATAAGAAAAATAAAGAGGCTACGCAAGACTAATTTGACGGATAAGCTCTCAGCAAACATCTAAATAGCAAACGCACGCACGCAAAGATTATATTTTTATTTTCTCACCATCAGAGCCCGAGCGCTTGGCGTGCTTTATCCTCTCGAGCTGAACCTGCGTATCCATAAACATTTCAGCCTCTGCACTTCCAAATCCTTGGCGAACTGCATCCTCTGCTTCTCCAAGTCCACCATCTGCCTCAGCTTCTCAGCCTCCACCCTCTGATACACCTCTCCGAACCTCTCGATGGCCTTCGCCAGTCTCCTCATCCCTTCTCCTTCGTCCTCCTCGCTGTCCCTATCCTCATCTCTCTCCTCCTCGTCCTCCTCCTCGTCGTCGACCCCCGCCGCGGCCGCAGCGGCCGCGACCTCGGAGTAGTTCCTCCTGAAGTATCCCTCGTCCACCCTCTCCGCCGGCCTCTTCTGCGGCAGCGCCACGGCCGCCACCACCGCGGACGACGTCTTCTTGTAGGGCAGCGGCAGGGCCACCGGCGGCGACAGCGGGGACATCGACGGCGACGGCGACGGCTTCTTCCCGGCCGACGACGACGACGAGCTGGACCCGATCAGCGCGTCGAGCCGGTCGAAGAACACCCACGGCGACGCGCCGCCGCCGCCGCCGCCGGACGAGATCCTCGCCTTCTCGATCTTGTACTTCTTCTTGACGGTGTCGATCCGGTTCTTGCACTGGACGTCGGTGCGGTGGGTCTTCTTGGAGTGTCCGTGGCGGGCGTTGACGGCGTCGGCGACCTCCTGCCAGTCCTTCTGCCGTAGGTTCCCGCGGTTGAGGTCGACGTAGCGCCGCCCCCACGCCTCGATGAGCGTCGCGGTCGCCTCCTCGCTCCAGCAGTCCTCCCGCACCGGCAGCGGCCGCCCGTGCCCGCCCCCGCCCCCGCCCTGTGAGGGCGACGGGGACACGTACTCGATCAGGTCCCCCATCCTCCTCCTCGTCGGCGTCCTCGTCGGCGTCGGAGGTCGTTCACCGGAGCAGCAACGGCGGCGGCGGCGGCGGCGGCGGCGGAGCTAGGGTTTCGCTCGATCGCGGAAAAGGGAGAGATTTTTTTGGGGGTAGGGGAGGGGGGGTGGAATAGCGTCGGTGTTTGGGTGGCTGCCGGTGACGAATACGAGACGCGTGCGTAATGGTGGGGAGGGGCAATTCCGGAAAGGAGGAGGAGGTGAGAGAGAGAGAGTCGCCGGGAGGGGAGCGCGTGACGACAAGTCGGATCTTCCTTCCCGTTCGTGGGCCGGCTTTCGGTCGTCGGCTCGGCTCGCCTTGCGTTTTGGAAACGGCATCTTTTCTCTCTCTCTCTCTTCCCCTCTCTTTCCTTCTCTCTTCTCTCGCCCGCTCTTCCCTGCCCCGCCCGCCCGGACTTTGCTGTGGTCGAACTTTGACCGTCGATGGATCGTTCGTTCGGTGATGCTGTCTTGTCCGTGCACAAATTTCTTTCTTTCTTTCTTTCCCTTTTTTTTAGTCTTTTTTTTTTTTTTTTGGGCTTCGGTGGGCGTTAAACGTTAGGTGGGAGTCAGGGGAGGGGGGGCTGCCGCTGATAATGAGGAAGGGTGGGGAAGAAAGCATGGGAGGATAGTGTGGATTTACCCGGTTTAGGCTTTTTCTTAGGAAGATAATGAAATTATATAAGTAAATGACAGAACTTTTGGGACCCACTACTTTTTTGTTCATGGG
This sequence comes from Eucalyptus caleyi, assembly GCA_014182885.2. Classification (NCBI taxonomy): domain Eukaryota; kingdom Viridiplantae; phylum Streptophyta; class Magnoliopsida; order Myrtales; family Myrtaceae; genus Eucalyptus; species Eucalyptus caleyi. The sequence goes on from CM024470.2 coordinate 42,056,724, forward strand.
ATGAATGCCGTGGATGTTCTGGCCTTTTTTATCCTTTAGTTTTGTTTTTATTATGAGGTATGCGGATTTTATTAATATATTAATGTTTTGACATAGTACTCCTTGTGATATGACTGGAAAAATTGAAAGTGATTTTCGCTTGCGCCGAAAAAGATGACAAATTTAGCAAGCTTGGTTTCATGTTTGTTATAAATAGTCGCACATTTAGAGAATGAACTTTTGTTATTGAAACATCAACAATACATATATGTAGTATATGTAATAAGATGTGAGGAAATATTGTTAGATATTTAGATAGGTTGAAGATATCTAGGTATTTGGGATGGTTAAGAGAACTAATATATTAAAGGATCCGCTTGTTATGCGAAAAAGTAATAATTTAGAAAATATATTTCTAAAAATAATGACTCGTATCTCTTGAAATAGTTTTCTATAATAAAAATTTATTTATCATTGACAATGATTAGTGTCTAAACATTTTTGTAATCGATGAAAATATTCTTCATTCGTTCATTTGTGTAGCAATACAAGCAATAATTTTAGGAGAAGGGTTTGAATTCAAATCATTTATTTTTCACAAAATAAATGTATCATAAGTGTTATGAGAGATTACAAGTAAACTTTTTAACGGATGTTATATTTTATACATGATTTGAGGTTGTCAAACCAATTTCTTGAATCAATGTTACAAGTTTAGCCCAACTCTAAATGTTCCTTGACATCGGTATTGTTATGTTCATTAAAAAGTAAATCTATATTATCATAGAATGTAAAGAGAATACCTTATTTTTAAGGAATATCGCTCGTTCTTCTCCTTTCTAAATTTTCTGAATTACTTATATGCAAATATTATGCTCATGAACAAATGTATAAGCCCATAAATGTTTTATCTCTCACATATTTCAATACCAAATTTTGGTTACATTCTATCCTACAACAATTTTTATAAAGAATTTCAAATTTTAATTTTTTTTTCTTTCCATGTATATTAATACAATTTCTTTGCATCATATATTGTTATCATTAATTTATTTTTCCTAATTAAATGACTTTATTTCTATTTGGGGTGACAATCATAGTCCATTATCACATGAGGCCCCCAATTTAGGGTTGCATGCGAAATAGGTATTTTGTAAAACTAGTCAAGGTAAGCTCAACCAACCACTTGAATGAAAGCTCAATATTTACTCAAATCTAAAGCATTGACCTAAATGAGAATGAATTGGTCGAATAAAATTTGACCTACTTGATCACCAAAGAAAAATGGGGGGAAAAAAAGAGGAAATGCAAATGATGAGCATAGAGTGTCGCAATCCTAGCCACACAAGATACAGGGGGATAAAGTGTTGGTTAGGGTAATGGCTTGCCAAGCTAGAGAAGTTAGAGCCTATTATCAGGTTATGATAATACTCAATGCGGATTCTCCTAAACTCTATCAATCCATGACACTTAGCTGACTCGATTCATTATTATTAGCTATGTTCTTTTATTTTGGAGCGACATTGACCTAAACTTGCTTTGTTTGTCAAAAACATGATTGAAGTTGTCTTGCTAAATTTTAAGCTCCTAGGTACATTCCACTAAACGATCATGCATGGTAACTTGCAAAACAGGTATTAATCAAACATATAGAACAAACAACACGCCAAATCAAGATGAGTATGTAAATAAGGAAAATGGAATGTAAAGTGCAAGAAATGTAAAATTCCATACATCATAGAATAAAGAATATACATGGCCTTGTTACCACGCTCGAGAATAGGATCTCATGGGTAGTATCTTAAACTATGAGATCAAACTTGGCCGAGTGTTTGGGCTTAATCGAGCTATAAAATTTGCTCTCTCTTCAGTAGATTTTTAGGGGAAGTGGCGTGCAAGAAAGGAGAGGGAAGTGAAGGATTGGACTTGAGTGATGAAGGGTTGATTGGGGTAATTTGAAGTGACAATAAACATAGAAAAACCAGCTCTCACAAGCTTAAAATCCTTAGCAAAAAGTGTGAGAAGGAATGGAGGGCTATGATGGTGTGAGTTAGGGATTGCTGATAATGAGAGGAAAGCATGAAGACAAAAGGGTTTAGGCTCTTTCTTTTTTTTTTCTTTTTTAAGGAGATGATGAAACTTTTTTCCATTACTTTAGATGTTATGATATTTTAATAGAAAATACATAAATTCCATCAACATACTGAAATATTGATATCATACTCTTTGCAATATTTAAATTGTGAAAGATATTATAAATTGTGATTGGGAAAGTCAAAAGTGATTTTTGTTTGTGTTGAAAAAGATCACAAATTAGAGAGCATGGTTGGATTTATTGTAAATAGTCGCATATTTAGATAATACATTTTTTGACATTAAAACATCATTGCTATAAATATTACGGCTAAACCAATTTGAGATATAAAAAGAAGTGAGGAAATATTGTTAGGTATTTATTTTGATAAGTTGATAATATATGAGTATTTGGAAAGTTGATAAAATCGTCATAAGAAGTGGTATAATAGAGTACAAGTTAACTTTTGAATCCTTATACGAAGTGGTATAAGAATAGAACTTTGGGGCCTACTACTTTTTTTTTTTTTTTTTTATAGGATGAATGCTTTGGATGTTCTGACCCTTTTTTTCTTTTAGTTTTATTTTTATTACGAGGTATGTGGATTTTATTAATATATTGATATTTTGACATTGTATTCTTTGTGATATTTTAACAACCTTGACTAAAAAAGTTGAAAGTGATTTTCGCTTGTGCTTAAAAGGATGGCAAATTTAGCAAGCTTAGTTTTATGTTTGTGATAAATAGTTGCACATTCACAGAATAAAATTTTGTTATTGAAACATCATCCCTACATATATTAATGAGATGTGAGGAAATATTGTTAGATATTTAAATGGGTTGAAAATATCTAGATATTTGGAATGTTTAAGAGAACTCGCATACTAAGGGATTTGCTTATTTTGTGAAAAATGAATAATTTAAAAAATACGTAACTAAAAATAATGACTTATATCTCTTGAAATAATTTTCTATAAAAAATATTTTTATCATCAACAATAATTAGTGTCTAAACATTTATTGTAATCAATGAAAATATTTTTGTTTTGTTCATTTTTGTAGCAATACAAGCAATAATTTTACGAAAAGGGTTTGAGTTCAAATAATTTATTTTTCACAAAATAAATGTATCCTAAGTGGTATGAGAGATTAAAGTAAACTTTTTAACAGATGTTATATTTTATACATGCTTTGAGGTTGTTTGATCAATTTCTTGAATCAATATTACAAGTTTAGCCCAACTCTAAAGGTTCCTTGACATCGGTATTGTTATGTTCATTAAAAAATAATTCTATATTATTATATAATGTAAAGAGAATATCTTACTTTTAAGGAATATCGCTTGTTCTTCTCCTTTCTAAATTTTCTTAATTATTTAGATGCAAATATTATGCTCATGAACAAACGTATAAGCCCATAAATATTTTATCTCTCACATATTTCATTATCAAAATTTGGTTACATCTATCCTATCCTACAATTTTTTTTATAAAGAATGTCAAATTTTATTTTTTTTCTTTCCACATATATTGATACAATTTCTTTGCATCATATATTTTTATTTTTAATTTATTTTCCTAATTTAATGACTTCATTTCTATTTGGGATGACAATCATGGTTCATTATCACATGAGGCCCCTAGTTTAGGGTCACACACAAAATAGACATTTTGTAAAACTTGATGAAGGAAAGTTCGACCTATCTCTCGAATGAAAGCCGATATTTACCCCAATCTAAAATGTTGACCTGAATGAGAATGAATTGGTCCAGTAAAACTCAACCTACTTGATCACCAAAGAAAGAAAAAAAAGGGGGGCGGGGGAAAGAGGAAATGCAAATGATGAGCATAGTGTCGCAATCCTAGCCACGCGAGATGGGGGGATAAAGCGTCCGTTAGGGTGATGGTTTGCCAAGTTAGAGAAGTTAGAGCCTACTACGAGATTATGATAATACTCATTGCGGATTATCCCAAACTATACCAATCCATGACACTTAGCCTTTTTGATTCATTATGGTTAGCTATGTTCTTTTATTTTGGAGTCACCATTGACCTAAATTTTTTTTGTTTGTCAAAAAAGTGATCCAATTTATCTTCTAAATTTTAAGCTCCTAGGTACATTCCACTAAGTGATCATGCATGGTAGCTTGCAAAACAGGTATTAATCAAACATAAGGAAAATGGAATGTAAACTGCAAGAAATGTAAAATTTCATACATTATAGGATAAAAAATATACATGGCCTTGTTACCACACTTGAGAATAGGATCTCATGGGTAGTATCCTAAACTAGGAGATCAAACTTAGCCGAATGTTTGGGCTTAATTGAACTAGAAAATCTGCTCTCTCTTTGTAGATTTTTAGGGGAAGTGGTGTGCAAGAAAGGAGAGGGAAGTGAAGGATTGGACTTGAGTGATGAAGGGTTGATTGAGGTAATTTGAAGTGACAATAAATATATAAAAATCAGCTCCCACAAGCTTAAAATCCTCAACAAAAAATGTGAGAAGGAATGGAGGGCTATGATGGTGTGAATTAGGGGTTGCTGATAATGAGGGGAAAGCATGAAGACAAAAGGGTTTAGGCTTTTTTTTTTTTAAGGAGATAATGAAATAATAAATAAGAGATAACCTTTTGGGCCCATTACTTTAGATGTTATAATATTTTTATAGAGAAATACATAAATTCCATCAACATATTGAAATATTGATATCATACTCTTTGCAATATATAAATTGTGAAAGATATTCTAAATTGTGATTGGGAAAGTCAAAAGTGATTTTTGTTTGTGTTAAAAAAGATCACAAATTAGCTCGTATGGCAGAATTCATTGTAAATAGTCGCACGTTCAGAGAATACATATTTTGACATTAAAACATCATTGCTATAGATATTACAGTCTAACCAATTTGAGATGTAAAACGATATGAGGAAATATTGTTAGGTATTTATTTTGATAAGTTGATAATATCCGAGTACTTGGATAGTTAATAAAATTGTCATACGAAGTGATATAATAGATTACAAGTGAACTTTTGAATGGACTAGTTATATATAGGGTTAAAATAATGAAAATTCTCGAATTGGAATACTTGTGACATTTACTCTAAATTAATTTTTTTTTTTGGTGATCAAGAGAACCTCCGTGCGCCGTTTCGCGGTGGAGTAAACCCTGGGAGGGAGTAGAATCACCACCACCCTTGCTCCCCGGATAAGTCGTGAGTTTCTTTCCAATAAGGCAGACGACGCAGGGATTTGAACACCGGACCTCTCGTGAAAGGAACCAGCACCCAACCACTATGCCGCCACCACAAGTGGTTACTCTAAATTAATTTTTGGGTCAATAAAAATCCTAAATTGATACACATGTAACAAATTTACCTCAAATTGATATGGAGCCTAGTAAAAATGACTAAAGCCTCTTATGAGATTGTACTAATACTTAATGCAGTTTTCCCCAAACCTTACTAATCCATGACACGTGATTGACTCAATTCATTATGATTAGCCATGTTTTTAATTTATTTATTTTGAATTCACCAATAACCTATTCTAGGCCAGTTAGAGGCCAAGTGAAATGTGAGAGGACATTTCACTATCCACGAACTAGAAATACTAAGATTATGGACTTATTGTTGTAACCCTCATTGAGTTTCTATTGATGGATGGAAAGAGGAAGAAAATATAAAAGTATTACCAAAGGTAGGCTAACAAGCCTCAATTAGGTGCACGCTTTCCAAAACCAATACCTTACATGATGTTGGATTTTATTTAAGATTTTGATTTAGCCTAAGGGAACCTAGGAGTCGACACTAGCATTTTGGAGTCGGCCAGAAATCAAATAAGACATGAAAGTTTTATCTCATTTTTTATGCAACTTGAAATTAACTGTTTTATTGACTTGATTACCCTAATTGTCTTATCATGCCCTTTCAGTACATATAAGTTAGTGAGATCATTCAATTAACTAATTAAACATCTTTTTACCAATCATGATCCTAAAGGTATTCAATGTTGTTACATGCTTTAAGCAATGTTCTTAAGGTTCTATTATGGTTACAAGAGTGATTCTAATCAATCTAGAAAGAAAAAACAAACAATTTATTGAAAATGTGGCAATTAAAAACTCAAGTTATTAAAGCTCAATGTAAAATGTATAATGTAACTTGATTGTAATCAGACAAAGAATATTACATCGCCTTGTTGCAAGCCTCAAGGCATGAACCCTCATAAGCTTGACACGATACTAAATTGGGCCAAAACAAAATTACATTATTTTGTTATAAGCCTTGGGACATGATCCCCCATAAGCTTGATATTAGAGACTAATCATTATTCTTAAAATTGGGCTAAAGGGATAATACTAAAAAACCCCCAAACCGGACCATGAAAAACCCTAAATTAAACTTGTGACAAATTTACCCCGACTCATAAACCTGGTACAATTTTATTGAAGGTGATAATACTAATCTAGACTAAGTTAAAAATTTACTAAAATTTGAATAAAATTTAACGAAAAATAACATAGCTAAGTTTTATTTGATTTTTTTTTGGTGGTCATTTTTGGTTAACTATTCTAGAATGACTAGAACAATTCTATTCTAATTTTATTACAAACCACCAATACCATCATGCAATCACTCAAATCAAGCATTAATAGGTTTACACAAGTCAATCAACAATATAAGTTCGGTTCGAGATTTTAGTATTGATCATGCGTTTCAATTAATGTTAAAGTTATAGTTAACCTCTACTTGCATTTCACAAAGTGGTAGGCTAAGTCACTAGTACTTAATTGGTGTCTAATTCCATTTCTTTAGTATACCTACCGAATAGTTCATGCATCACTAATTGAAATTAAAGAAATCAATTATGAGTAAGGTTAATTAGCACGCAATTAGGCTAATTAGCCTTGGGAATCAAGTCTTGAGTCACTTCTTTGTTTTTCTCTTAATTCTACATAATTATGATTTAATTTGATTGAGTGTACCTAATGGACTTTGCTTAAGAAATTATAATAGTTAATGAAAGCTTGAGAAGTTTACTTTAACTCTCATGAGAATATTTTCCCCAATTATGACCCAATTGGTATAATTTATCAATTTACTATGTCCACTTGAAATTTGGGCCCAGTTTGGACTTGATTTTGAAAAATGTGGGGAAAATGTCAAAAAAGCTTCAATTTATGCCAAATTTTACGGACAGCTAGCCCTAAATGCACTCTTCAACTTTAATGTTTTTAGTTTTTGCAAAAAAAAAAAAAAAAAAAGCCCTCTAAATACTAATAAACATGTAATTAGACCCCAGGCTCATTTGGCAATAAGTTTTAGAGGTCAAATCTAACCTTACCTGAATTTAATCAAATTGACGGACAAAATCACATTCAAATTTTATGAAATTTTCCATATTTGCAATTTAGAATCTTCTTAACAACTTTCGTTTTTGAAGTTTTAGCAAAAAAGGCCTCCAAAGTATTCTACAGGGATAAGTGTACTAAGAATCCTTAAACTTGCAACAAAAATGCAATTAAGTTTTAAATTTTCAAAAGTTTGATCAAATCCTAAAATTTGTTACAAAAAACAATCGAATCCTAAAAATTTTAAAAAGTGTAATCAAAGGAATGACTTAAATAAATTAATTTAACAAGTATTAGAACTTGATTGTATTTTTTTTTTTTTTTAAAGTTTAGACTTTTTCTTAGGGAGATAATAAAATAAAAATAAAGAACATAAATTTAGGGTCTGCTACTTTGATCAAACTTTTTACAAACCAAATGAACTTCATTTTTTTATTTTATGATTTTTATATCATTAGAAAATTTATGATCTTAACTACAAATCTTATAAAGACAAGTTTGCCATATTCATCTTAATTTTTTTTAAAAAAAATTGAAGAACAAACTAAGGTTAAACTATAATTTTTCCAGGTTTCCCTCACACCTTTTATCATGTTCAACAATACTCACCCATTGTTCTTATTAATTTTTTGGATGATAACACCTTCAACTTACTCATGAAAATGAAACTATTTCACTCTAGATTCAAACATGCAACTCTCAACATCTTAAAATTAATTAATACTCAAATCCCATTCATCTTCATTTCAAGAACCTTGGACACATCAAATGAACAAGGAATTGAATATACAAACCAAAGTATTAGACTATGTTTGAGTTAATTCTACACAATGTTAACTTAAACATGCAAAATTAAATCTGATTAATGTGAAATTGATTTAGCTCATGCTTAGTATTCGTTCTAATTGTTTTGGCTAGCAAGAGATAACTATCTTAGACTTATCTAAACACATAATTGAGTCATGATTTCAAAGTATCACCTTATATTCTTAAATAAATTCCTTTTGATTTCAATTAATTTATTCATATCCTAGCTTGTATTGATCATAAGTTGAAGAAACAACTTCAATTTTATATTATGATCCAACTTTAGCATCCTTAGATAATCAAGAAGACTTGTCAACTAAAATTGGAGCTCCTACCTTAATTGATTGACTTTGGTGACTAACTAGTAAAATTAATCAAACCGAATTGCCCATTGATTATTGTTGGGGGTCGTTTGATATTGTCTTGCTCATGAATTTTTTTTTTTTTTTGCTTTGTTGGTGTTAAATGTTAGGTAAGGTGATTGTTGATAATAAGAAAGGGAGAGAGCATGGAAGAAAAGAAGGGTTTAGGCTTTTTCTTAAAGAGATAATAAAATGAACAAATAAATGGTGACCTTGGGGCTCACTACTTTTATTTAATATGGATTTGAGTTTTTTTATTATTATGTAATATGTGAATTCCATCAAAATATTGATATATTGACATCATACTCTTGCAATATCTTTAAAATGTTGACTAGGAAAGTCGAACTAGATTTTTGCTTGCGTTGAAGAGGATCGCAAATACAACAAGCTTGGTCATGTTGCGTGTTTAGAGAATTCACTTTGATATTATGGCTTAAGCAATTTGAGATGTAATAAGATATAAGGAAATATTATTAGATATTTAGATGGATTGACAATGTCCAAATATTTTGGATGGTTGAGAGAGCTGTCATCCTAGGTTTGTTTGTTTTGTGTATTTTTATCATCAATTTATTTTTCTTCATTTTATGACTTTATTTTTGTTTGCGGTGAAAATCATAGTATATTATCAAATGAGGCCCCCAAGTCGAGGGTTACAAGTGAAATAGACTCTATTTTGTAAAACTTCATTGAGGAAAGCTTGACCTACTTCTCGAATGAAAGCCCAATATTCACCCCAACCTAAAATATTGACTTGAATAAGAGTGAATTGGTTGAGTTAATCTTGACCTACTTGAAAGGAAAAAAAGAAAATGCAAATGATGAGCTTGTTGTAGAGTGTCACGACTTACTCATGCAATATACAGGGGATAAGGCATTGTTAGGGTGATGGCTTACCACGTGTGGTTAGAGCCTCTTACAAGGATATGATAACACTCAATATTGGTTTTATTAAAACAAATCTGCAACACTTGGTTGACTCGGTTTATTATGCTTAGCCACATTTTTTCTTTCATTTTTGAGTCATCACTAAACTATTTTAGCCTAGTTAAGGGCCAAGGAAAATGTGAGAGGACATTCCACTTTCCACGAACTAAATATTCTAGGAACGGAGAATTAATTACACTAATTGTCTAATTAGCACCTTTTCAAGGCTTAAATCACTTTGTTTGTCAAAAACATAATTCAAGCCATTTTGCTAAAATTTTAAGCTCCTAGGTATATTCCACTAAGTGATCATGAATGGTAGCTTGCAAAATGGTTATCAATCAAACATATAGAATAAACAACACACCATGAGCATCTATCTCATTAAGGTAGACATAATGTAAAGCATGAAAAAAGTAAAATTCAATACCGTATTGAGTAAAGGATATACATGGTCTTGTTATTACACCTTAGGATAGAGTCTCCATGAGTGGTACACTAAATGAGTTATGCCTATATGTCTTAAACTAAATAGCATGAAACAACCACGAACATGATAAGACAAAATGACTAGCTAAGTATTATCAATGAAATTCTTATCAATAAAATAAGCACATCTCCAAGCTAAAGAACACTTGAAGTGCCAAAACTTGGCACAGGGATACTTAATTGTCAAAAGTTATAAAAGTGACACTTAAGTGCTAAAATCGTAGCAAAATGAATCAATTAAATACCAACAACGAGAAAATCCAAGTAAAATGCTAACATTAGTGATTTTCCGACAAAACAATTTCGTTTTACACACTGACGTGGCTAGAAAAGTGCAAAAACAATGTCATTTTGCTGACATGATTATATAATTAATATAAAATTTAATTAAATTAAATTTAAAAATAAATTTATTTCTATATTATTATTTTTTTTTAAAAAGAAAAAGAAGAAGAAGAAGAAGAATATGAAGATTACAAGCGTTTGAGAGTTGAGCCCTCACCACCGCTTCCTACTCCTTTTTTCTTTTTTTTTTTTTTAAATTTTTTTATAAATATAAATATTTTAATTTAATTAATATTTATAAACAACATCATTTTGGTTTTTCCATCGTTGATTCAACTCTCCAGTGTGCCACATAAGTGAGTTATATTTTCAAAAAATTGCCATGTAGGATTTTTGGCTACTTTTGCCGGACTTAGCGTTCAAGTGTCCCATTTTTCAAAAAAAGTGGCACTTAAGTGTTATTTTCGTAACTTTTGGCACTTAAGTATCTTCCGTGCCACGTTTTGGCATTTAAATGTCCTCTTGTGCCAAGATTTGGCACTCTTAAGTGTTTGGTACTTCATATCCTTAAACGAAATTATGTTCAATGAAACGTTACACTTTTTTTTTTTAATATCTCCTTTTTATATATGTTTTTGAGATAAATGCATTGGAAGTCCTAAAACTTGTCACTAAGTATAATTAAGTCATAAAATTTCTAAAAAATTCAAACATGTCATAAACTTGTCACCAAAATGTAATTAAGTCCTAAAATTTTCTAAAAATACAATAAAATCCTAAAACTATCACAAAAATATAATCAAGTCCAAAATTTTTAAAAAAAAATGCAATTTACAAAATGACTTGATTGGATCATTTGACAAGTTTTAGGATTTGATTGTACTTTTTGAAAATATTAGGGCTCAACTGTACTTTGGTCATAAGTTTTAAGACTTGAATGTACTTTTGAAAGTTTATTAAGACTCAATTTCACTTTTGTGACAAGTTTTATGATTTCTAATACTATTGTCCCATATTCTTTTTGCACTTTTTCTGTTCACATGCTTTTCATCCCACTTTCTCACCTATGCTAACGGCATTTTAAAGGATCAATAAACAACACGATAAACCACAAATAGACCACGGTTACACTAATCAAAGCATTAAGGTAATAAGAGCACTTTGGGATTGCCCGAACTGTTATCAAAGCTAAATGAGAGCCCAAGGCCCACCTGAATGAGCTCGGAATCGCTCCGAGTGACCTCCACTGGTAAAAAGGACATCCCAATACCGTTCAAGATCTTCAAATAGGACATAAGAGGAACTGTACAATGCATTAAAAATGCTCGACAACAGGCTCTCGATGCTCATTTTTGGATCAAATGGACACGAACGGCAACGAAGATATCCCAAATGGCTCCTATGGTTTGATACGACGAAATACTACACTACAAAGATGAATGATCGAATGCACCAATATATTTGCACATAAAAAACCAAGATAAATGACGGACAAGAGGAGTTACTCCATAATTGACTCAAGAGCATACTTGATGTGCAAGAGCTGAACTAGCCAAAACATGAAAATAGCAAAATGTAGAAGTGCCACAGCCAGCCAGCTCAATGAACCTAAAAATTGAGGCATTAGGCTCACGGCGCCTACTAGAAACATACAAGCCATCATGGCTCAACTTTGAACTTCGGTTTTAGCGAGGCATTTTTAGCAAGTTGAACTTGAAAGAAAAGTGTTCCCTACCTTTGGTGAGATTCTAACGAGGAGGAAAGGAATCGAGATAGCTTGTTTTTATCGAGGGAGAGAGAGATTAGAATGACCAAAATAGGTGTTTAAACTCTCGCTCACAGTGGCTCTCTTGCTCAACTGGATTTGCCCAATTTTTATGAACAATTTCCTCTCTTTTTGCACACAATTTTCTTTCATTTTTGCTCTCTAATTCCACGTTAGAGCTCTAGAGGATTTTGAGGAAAGAATGGCCAACCGCTCTTGAGAACCTCCCTTGAAACTCACAGCCGCAAGCCTCTCCCCTTATTTTTCCTCAATTTGCTCTAATTTTTGTGGCCAGTTTGCTCTCACATCTATTCTCCCTTGTTCACTTTGAAGCTCAAGAGTTTTTAGACAAGAGCATAACCAAGTAAAGCCCCTAACTCACATAGCCCACAACCCTCCATTCGACTCATACCTTTTGCCCAAGATTTTTAGCTTATGAGAGTTGATTTTCCTCTCATTATTGTCACTTCAAATTATATCAATCAACTTTCCATCACTTAAGTCTAATCTCTCACTTCTTTCTCCTTTCTCGTATGCCACTTCTCCTAAAAAATTACTGAAGAAGAGCCCCCTAAAATTTCTTTTCCTCAACTTTAGGTCTAATCTTAAATTTATTCTTAAAAAAATTTTTCATAAAAAATATAAACTTTTACTTGAGTCTTATAATTAACTCTATCCTAACTCAAGACACTCGAACAATTCTTTGAAGAGTTTTAAAGAAATTTTGGAAGAAGAACTTTACGGGGATAATTTTAGGACTCAAATAAATGCTGATATTTTTTATGAGACAAAATGAAATTCGGAATAGAATTAGATTTAAAATCGAAAATTCTTTGTAGAATAATAAAAATTTAAAGTAAAATTGAAATTGAATATGTTCGAGCTTTTTAAGCCCCAATATTAAAGTAAGGAAGGAAGTCACAGGGGCCGTAACTAGTTGGCTTTTGCAAGATCTTAGGATCGCCCGGACGATTTCGATGGTCATCAATTATTTGAAATTCGGATCGCCGTACGTGGACGAACGGATGCGTAGCATCCGATGGCGAGGGAGGGACCGAGAGGGGTGCCATCGTGGGGTCCGGAATTCGAGAGACGGATCACGCGGGATCCGCCGGCCAAGGGCCGTCATTTGTGGAAAGGGTAGCCGAAAGCAGTTGCCCGCCGTACTGCATTATGGAGCAGGCCGAAAAGGTGGGGCCAATCTTATGTGGAGCCGGCCGGAGGAGACGGCAAATTAATGCAGAAAATTGCCGCCTCCCTCCGGGGTGCGCAACTGGACTGGGTTTATCTAGTTCCTAGACTAGATCCACCTGAAAAAGAAATTGAGAACCGGTTTCCGTTGAAATCGGTCTGGAACCAGTTTCGAGGGATTACTCACTTGGGAACCGGATTGAGAAGTGAGGATAAGGACACAGGTTAGCTCATTGCTATGTAAATATGATGTAACACAATTAGAGGATATTTGTTAAATATGTGATTTTGATTAGCTTTGGATCTGAACTGTTAAGAAATCGAGGAACCTGACATGCCTAGAAAGAAGAGAACTTGTTTTCAAGAAATTGATATGTGAGATTGTTGTACAATAATTTTTATATAAAATGACAATTTGTGTGTAGCTCATCATCGCGTATATTTTACCCAAAAAAAAAAAAAATCATCGCGTAACGGGTTTTCTAATATAAATAGACTTAACCCTGAAACCGGATCAGAAAAATAGAATGAGTTGGGTACAGGGTCCAATGCAAACAGGATCGGGTACAGGGTTCAAAAAAATGGAATCGGTTATAACAGGATCAAATACAGGGTCCTAGAACTTAAACCCGATCCCCCTACCTCCCTCAAGCAAAGAAATTAGAACCATTGACCTACTTAATCATCGGTCCAACATTGTTTTCATCTTTTGAGGGCATCGTTAATTTTGTGGGTTTTACGTATGACCTTTTATAAAAATCAACAACTATGATGGACCCGAGTCGATGGATTCGAGTTGGGCGAAAGCTTCCCCACCCACGGCTCTTTCGATTTTGCACTAGTAAAAACGCCTCATACTTTAAGAAATAGAAAGTTTTTTGCCGTCATGGTGTTGTATTTACAGGCAAAATGTGAACCTAAGAGTTATTAGATTCCAGAAAAGGCGTGAAAGTGCTAAGGGCGGTAGTGCGAAACGGGAGGTGAGGGTTTCAAGCCCTCAGCTCCACCAACTCGCCTTACGGAGTGAAGCATGGAGTGAAGTGGGCCATTTTCTCTAAAGAATCAATAGAATGGATCTTCATCTCAAATAATCACCTGAAAAGTGCATGATAACTATTTTGTTTGTCGATTTTTTTTTTTTTTTTTTTATTTTTTTATTTTTCGAAATAATTTTGAAACATAAATTTGTTTGATAATACAATTTTATTTTTTATTTTTAAAATTGATTTCTATTCCATAAATAGATTTAAAACAAAAGGGCTAATACCCTAAAAACTCTAAACCTGGCATTCCATAAAAACTCCAAACCTGGTATAGATTTAAAATAAAAATCAAAACTTTTATATTTTTTATTTGAAATAAAAGTGAGAAATGAAAATTTTTAATATCACAAAAATCACAAAAATTTAAACTGACAAACGGAGCGTAAAATCGTGATTGCCCGCCACCTTCATAATTGCTAATAAAATTTAACGAAAACCAATCACCCATTGCCTAAATTTGTCAAATGTATACCACCTCCCATCACTACTTGAAGGAGAAAATTTTTGTATTGTTTTTTTCATTAAACACTCTTGTCACCGCCCGCCACTTTCACTCACCGCCAGTCGCCTACTCCCTACCGAGGGAAAAATTTTGTAATTAAACGAATTTCTATTTCAATGATAAAAATTTTATAAGATTGTTAAATGCGTGTTTTTTTTAAAAACTCGTCCGGAAAAAAAATAAAAAAATTAATTTTTAAAAAATAGAATATTCACGTTCTCAGTCTCAAATCACGCTCAGTTCGCTGGCCAGCGGAAATCTTCGCTAGTCGACAAGCACATGCAACTTTTTGCGGCAATGGCGGGGCAATTTTTCATGCGTTTCTTTTATCTTCTCCTTCATATTTTCTTATCTGTTTTTTTTTTTTTCCTCCCTTTTCTCTTTTCTTTCATTTTCGATCATCTACTCCAATCTGCGCTGGACTAAGACCCCACAGGATGAGGGAACTACCACTCACTGTCGCTAGCCTTCGCCTCCGGGCATCAATCCACCCGCAACGATCTCCTCCGGCGGCGACGTTAACTCCTCACCCATCTGAGTCGTCCGATATGTCCACGGAACTCGTGGCTACCTACCGCGATTCATTTCGACATAGGTCGATAGCCTTGCGTGGCCATAAATCTGTGATCGCGTTAGGTTGGCCATAGTGTTAGGGCTCAACTTAGTCGATTTGATTAATTTTTGGAGCGATAGATAGAGACTCGCGGCCCTACTCACTCTGAAGGAGGTTGTGCAACCTTGCTTGACCTCACGTCTGTTGATGTGCGATGCTAGTGACCTCCATAGTTGCGGTGGTGGGGCTGGGCTCCATCGTCGATGGTGGCAGTTCACCAACGCTATTGGGAAACTTGATTTACACTTGGAAGATTTGGGACAAAAAGCCCTTGCCATTGCAACGGAAGAGTTGTACGATATTCAATTGAATGTCGTGATTTTTTGTTTAATCATTTGAGGGTCATATAATTTTTCAATTGATTACTTAAGTGTCATAATTTTTTTTAAAAATGTTAACAATAAGTGTCATGTCATGTCGAATTTTCAACACTTGGGTGTACATTTTTAAAAAGTTAATGCAGTCAAGAGATCAAAAATACATGACAAAGGGCAATTGTCAAATTTGTTCATCTTATAGTTGAGTAGATATTGATAACAATGAGAGCCAAACAATTAAGAGTAATGAATAGTCTTGAATAAGACCAGGTATGGGCCTCGATTGCCTAAAGCAATGGAGGAAAGTCGATCTACCCAATTTGTTGTTGTAAACACCGCCACTATATGGTTGAGTGACATAGAGGTCTCAAATAATGTAGCAAGCCTGATTTCAAAAATTTATTGATGTTTCCTCTCACTGACACCATTTTACTCTAGTGCACCTAGACAAGAGAGTTACTATTACATGTCATATTCATAAAGATGTGCAAGAAAACTATTGTTTGTGAATTCAACTCCTCCCATTCGATTGAAATTTTTGATTTTCCTAACAATCCAATTTTCAACTAACCTATGAAAAGATAGGAAAATCTCAAAGAAAATCTGATTTTTGCTTCAATAAATACGATCATCAGAAAGGGGAGAAATCATCAGAAAACATGACATAAACTCAAAATTTTTGCATGGAAAGATTGGGGCTCGGTCCTGAATTTCTGGATGGCCTAATCTGTGCATGCAAGTTCATCTACGACCTTGTTTCTTAGAAGAGATATAGATATGTGTACCATCAATCGATGTGAGGCATTCGAATATGCTGAACAACGTAACTATGGTATGCATCTCACTGTGCTTTGGACCATCAGTGATAACGTCATGACATTTTCTTCTCGGGGCGAATTACTGCAAGGGGACGATGGAACTTTTGGGAAGCGTAGGTAAAATAAGAAAGGCCAACCCACTGCAAAAGGGAATTGGACAAAGACAAGCTAACCTCATTGGTGGTACGGTTCAGGTCGAATCAGGTCAGTCGGGCCGATTGGGTTTTTATTTTTTTTAACCACCCGTAACTTACAATTTGGATCAAGACAACCGGAAGAAGTTCTTCAAGTTCGTATGGTTCCTGGGTGGATATGCTTCAAATGCGCCTAGATGAATCGACCCGGATGGAAAGATAGTCGAGTCAAAATCGCACGACCGTCCCATGACCTATGCGGGCTCCTTCCTGATGATATCATCCGTGCATTCCTCGACTCGGGAACGTCCCGGATTTGGTGTGCGAAGACATTGAGACGAGTTCGGATTTAAAATTGCGAGCAGAAGACGATGGCATCGCTCTTCAAGCTCGAAATGATGTTTGCCCCCGGCATTCTTTGATGCGATGATGCCACCCATATCAGTGCGTCTCCCTCATCAAGCCTAATCGGAAGGCTCCGTTCAAGCTTAGGTCGATGTTGACAGTGTACCTGTGCAAATTTTTGAATTCCTTAACTACGATCAGAAAATCAGGTGCAAAAAATCCCTGAGTCATCAGCATCACAAACTTACAAGTTCAATAGGGGAAAAGTGTTAAAAAAAGTCCTAAATCTTTTATATTTGTGTCAATTTAGTCATAAACATGTTTTTGGTATCAATTAAGCCCTAAACATTTTTATGTTGTGTCAATTTAGTCATTTCCGACCAATTTTTGTTGGATTTTGCTAATTAGATACCAGCCGGCTAATGTAACTTGATCGACGATGTTGACAACTTTTAATAATATTTTAATATTTTTGAACTTTTTCCTTTTTCTTTTTTCCTTCTCCTCCTCCTTCCTCCAGCTGGTTGCCAAACCTCAACAATTGACCAGAGACGATGGCCGATGAGGTTGAGGTTGACTTGGCCGGCCACCTTACCAGTGGCCGCGAGGCCGCCCTCAAGGCTAGGCGGCGAGAGCAAGCTCGGCTAGCTTGGTGTAAGGCTAGCTTGAGGCCACCGTGAGGGTGGCCTCGCGCCGGGCTGGTGGGGCTCACCCTCACTGGCCATGGGCGAGGCTTCGTTGCCTCTAGCCGATCGCCAAGGTCCGGCGACCAGCTGGAAGAAGAAAGAGGAGAAGGAAAACGAAAAAATGAAATCAAAAATATTAAAATATTATTAAAAATTATCACTTTAGCGCCGATTAGACCACGTCAGCTGGTCGACGTCCAATTAGTAAAATCTAACCAAAATTAATCGAATTGGCACAATGTAAAAATGTTTAGAATTTAATTGATACTAAAAAAAAGGTTTAAGACTAAATTGGCATAAATACAAAAGGTTTAGGAATTTTTTAATACTTTTCACATTCAATAGATAGAAACGATGGGCATGGTGGTATTTGGTCCGCAGGTGTTTCACATTTCGGCTCGTAACCATTTTGTTGGCAGTATAATTCTGCTCGCCCTCTTGATAAATTGCCAACCAAATGGATTATTGGAGTTCAGAAATTTGTCGACGGCCTATGAGTTTCTTCTAAATGGACATGTAATATCTGCACCTAAAGCATGAATTGCCTCCATAAGCCCTGCAGATTCTTCAGATAATTCGTCTATTCTTCCGTCCAAAGCATCCACCCAGAGCTGACCCAGTATTAATAAACTTTAAGAAAACCCATTGGCAATGCAAAAAAGCTGACCGAGCCTACGAGAATAGCGACGAGCGTTGTGTCTCGTGATCGATGATGCGACCTGCGAGTGCCGAGAGCAAAGTGCAAGAGTCGAGATAGATTCGTGAGAGCGAGATGAGGCAAGGCCACAGGGAGTTGATCATTCGTGAGGAGGACTGAGGACTGTACCGGTCCAATCCGGATGGTTCGGGTGGACAGTTCTAACTAAGAAATCAGACCGGTACTTGCTGATTCGAAAAATTAGAACCAAGAATCGAACCAGCTCTCATGGGAACCCGTCCAGAATCGACCGGTCTGGTCCTGTTCAATTCAGGTCGAGTAGTTCCCAATTATTTTGCACGCTTTATCTATGAAACCCCAAGTCCCACATGAAATAGCGCATGGATCGGATCAAATCGCTATAATTTCAATGCAAGGGCGATATATCTCTAGTGGGCATTATGGTTTTAGTGATAGATTTATATATGATTCAAAGCCAGAACATTTTGTAAGATTAACCCGGTTCGAAGTGTAATAGTCCCTACTTCATTTTTGTTTATTCTTCTATATGTTTAGTTGCAGGTTCATCATTGACCAACAACACGCATGCAAACTACATATACATAAAGTTCAATCAAGGAAATGCTTGCCCGCTTTTCACAATAAGCCGAAACCTAAAACAATTCTATGGGCAAGCAAAACCATTCATATCGGTACTTTAACGTATGTTTAACCTCCTGCATAAGGACACAGATTAAGGACATTACATTGTGAAATGGAAAAGCAAAAACACTAAAATTTTGAGGTTTAAGCAAGGCCGTTCGGGGTCATTCCGAGTTCTCTGAGGACGTCGGCGCACTCGGGAAGAGACTCGTTCTTCATGTAGCCGAGCGGGTTGGCCCGGCGGACTGGGGTGGCCATGCCATTGTTCTTGGTGAGGCTAATCCTCGCGGTCTTCCTCAGGAAAGGGTCATGGCTGACTTCCTCGCACCCGGGCTGGCTGCTCTTGACGAGCACGATCTCACAGATCTCCTCCTCGTGCTCTCCGTCCACCGGAAGGCGGTAGGTCCCGGTGTGGTCGGTCATGCCCTCGATGCTGTAGGTCACGGTTCCGCCTTCACGGTCCTTGCACTCCAACCGCACCTTGGCATCTGCACGCCATATTGGAACCATTTCATGTGAACAAATTTCCGGGATCTCTTCGCATGGATTTCACATTATTTGCCGGAGTCATCAAACAGATCATGCGCAATGAATCTAACGTAGGGAGCAAGCGAAACATTGAGGCATTTTGAAAAGGGCAATTGTGGTTTGGTCAACTAATGATAATTTTGCACAGCTTGAAATGAAAGCTGTATGTACTAGTACTACAAAACAACAACATTCGGATCAATCCAAATCCTTGTCATGAAAAAGGAAAAAAAGCCAAAAATATCCGGAAGTTATGATATTTGAGAGAGCTATTTTGCATTACAATGTCAGTGTTTTTAATGCTCGGCCCTACTAATAACATGAGCTACTCATGTAATGCATTTGGTACCATATCTTTAGCATTGGAACTAAGATTAGATCACGTTGTTCTCGCGATGCAACGAAACGAAAGGAATTCGAACCTGGCATGTCTTTGCTGACTTTGGTTATGAACTGGGTGCGGCAGGTGTCGCAGTAAACCTTGCCCTCCACGAAGAAGCGGGAATCGCCGTACACGGCACCAAGGAGGGACAAGAAGGAGAGGGCCGAGGCCAGGAAGATGATAGCCTGTAGAGACTTTGCCATTGCTCGCGGTGATGCTTTTCTCTGCCTCTGTTGGGGGTTTTCTGGACTTAAAGATGGTGGAGATTGTGTATGGAGAGGAGGGCTCTGGTCTTAGGAAGAATTTAAGGGCTTAACCTTTTGTTTTTATAAGGCCAAGTCAAGCAGTTTATTTTTGGGAAGGTCTTGATATGTCCTAATTGCAGTTATTTTTGTGAGGTGGTCATTGCCTTCTCCTCCTGTGGTTTGAAAATCCTTTTGACCCGCTTCTCTCTCTCTCTCTCTCTCTCTCTCTCTCTCTCTCAGCAACCATTTCTTGTGAAGAGGGCACATAATGACTAAGACTCTCTCTCTCTCTAGCCATTTCTTGTCAAGAGGGCACATAATGACCATTCGGTTGATCTTAGAGATGATGGAATCCATTAAAGATGGTAACTACTTACCAGGACGAAGAGGCTGCCACAAGAGTTCGGACAAACGGTACTGTCCGATACAGCATGGGCGAGATCTTTAAAATAGAGGGGAAAATACAGGGTCTAACTAGTGCCATTGATGTTTCGGCTGCCTGATGAATTTCGACATGGGCGAGATCTCTCTGTTACCAGGTCAGCCCTGGCCGAGGTGGGCGGTGTTCTAAACAGATGGCTTGGAACGGCAAGTGACTACTGGAGTCGAAACTGACAATCTCAGCAAAAGCCAACTAGGGAAATAGCACTGACGACAAGCATGAAAAATTGCATGGTATTGTCTGGTTCAGAGACATGAGTGTGTCCTCCGATCATACGAGGTTATAGAGAACAGATAGTCAGAGGGTTCTCTCATTACATCTGCAGACTCCTACGCCTGAGGAGTTGCTTCAAGATGAAAGATCAAGGGCGGAATGAATGAAGCAGATAATCATCTTTGAACAGAGATTCTGCGTCCATTCCGACAGTCAATTAGAACATAAATTAGATTTGATTCTGGTTTCTTCCCTTGAGGACAAAAGGCAATATGGGAAGCACATGGGACCACAGCCGCAAATGGATCAACAAGTAGACCTTAACATCCGATTGTGCAACCATTGAGATTTCATCATCTAATAACGCTACATTCTCAATTAAACAGACTTAGATCGTACAACAGACTGTCTTGACATAATTTTTATCAGGTTTAATCAGCAGTCGTGAGAATGGGAGCACAGAACAAGCACCAAATAATTAGCTAGTAGCAATGTCGAAGCAAAAGAGGACGACGAAACGAAAAAAGTGAAGGAAACAGAAAGAAAAAGTCTCTCAATATGCCTTCAGACAAGGAAACACCACCCTCAAACCATTTGACTCCCTTTATGAGCTCCCAAGCAACACTCTGCCTCACTGCAATGCACAAACCAGAGGTCAAAATAAAAGAGACATCCTATAAATTTAACCACCATCTATAGAAGCAAATTAACCACCTCTGCATCTTCACCTCCAGCAGCTTTGGCAGCATTGTCAAGCTTCTGAGCATCTTCAGCTGTATCATTGTAGGCAACAATGTGAACAAGAGTGCATACTCATTACTTCATTGAATTCCTACTAACTTCAAATATATAGAAAAGGGCATTAAGGGCATTAAGGGCATTAACCCTTTCACAGGATGATGAGAATATTATCATCGTAAAATCAGGGAGCAACTAAAAGTGCTCTATAAACCTTCAACATATGGAAAATCCCTGGCAGTAGGGATGGTCATAAGACAAACACACCATTCACCATGCAATATTTATATGATTTTATCACTCCAGAACACAGCAACCAAAACATTCCGTGTATACCAGCAATCATGACAGCTTTTGTAATGGGATGTAGTGCAATGCAATTTTGACAGAAGCATATATTCAAATGGCCTTTTACTTGGTAAAGAAAACATCAACAGAAGCTGTGTTGAACATCGACATGTGTCATCTCCAACAACATTTTGGATTCAACCTAACATGACCTGCCATATGGCATATAAAAAAATGCTACTTAAATTTTACTTTCTTCAGTTAAGAAAACTGAATCCAGATCTCCAACCAACAATTACAACTTGAAAACCCATATCAACAAAAGAATGACTCTGTGGTAGGCATGTGGCCATCTTTTTTGCGATCATACATCCATATTCAAATCCTACTACTAGGATCAAGCTTTCACATCAAAGGACCATGCTTCATACTTTAACAAGACAAAAGCAAAAGAAAACCGAGAACCCCTACTAGCCAGAAGTGCGATACTAACCCTCTTCAGGTCAAGGTGATATATCAATTTGATACTTAAATGATCAATACATGCATACAATGCCCAAAACTTGTTGAGCATTACGTATACAGTGGACAGATCATAATCATATGACGGATTAGAAAAGGAGACATCCCATGCAATGATTTGAAGCACATGAACATAAAAAGTTCATGCATGTTCATGTTGTAGAATGGATTCCTTCACTTACTTGTACATGTTCTCTGCTATGTAATTAGAAGATTAAAGTAACTGACATAGAGAAGCTTGCAGGAAACTAAATAGACCTCAGAGTAACAGTCTCAGATGTTTATAAATAGTATACCTTGCTGCCACACCATATCGAGGGATGGATAAGATTTAATTGAGCAGAATGTCAAATTAGAGTAATATAAAGTTCTTATCCACTTCAGTAATATTTAACCTTCTTAACTGAACGCTTAACAGATAAAGAGGTAAGAAAGTGACTGCAATGGACTCATAGAGACACCAATCATCAAGCTTAAATGGAGGAAGAGGAGACTTCAGAGAGACACTTTAGATGGGATTTTTCAGGATAAACCACCACACTAAAGCCCTAGATAAGGAAAGTCATTCATCAAACAGAAAATTTTCCTGTCACCACACAAGGGGAAAAAAGGGCAGCCCAGTATACAAAGCTCCACCAATGCATGGGTCCAGGGAAGTGTCAAAGCACTTTGAGTCTAAGGTACGAAGTGGTAAAAGTAGGAAAACATAATTCTATGAAAAGATCTATTAGGGAAAAAAGTAATGATTTGGCAGCAAACGATAAATTTAATCTGCATAAAAGCTCTGACAAAAAAAAAATTGCATGAAATCTTAGATAAAAAAAAAAGAAAAAAAACCAAATCTAAAGACATTTGAGCATTGCAGAGATCACTGATTTACCTCCATCCTCAGGGATGTCAGAAGTCCATAATGTCAGATTGTCCCTTAGAAGCTGCATAATTAATGTGCTGTCTTTGTAGGATTCCTCACTCAAAGTATCCAACTCTGAGATCGCTTCGTCAAAAGCCTGCTTTGCAAGGTGACAGGCCCTGGCATACAAGATGTCCCATTAGATGGGCTCATGTTGGTTGCTCGAAAGAAAATTGACGAGCAATGCAGCACATACCTTTCAGGAGAGTTCATGATCTCATAGTAGAAGACAGAAAAGTTCAATGCCAAACCCAATCTGATTGGATGTGTTGGGGATAGGTCAGCCTCTGCTGTGGTGGAAGCCAGCTGTACAAAAGAAGGCATCATGGCAGCTCAGCTCAGTCATTATACAAGAAAGATGGAAATCAACCAATATTTAAAGTGCAGACTCCCAATCAAAGAAAAACTAAAACATTAAGAGGAGTACAGACAGACAACAAACAAACTCCAGAATCCAAAAGACCTGTTGAAATGTACAAAGACCGTACTTCTATTTTTTTCTAAAAATTTAGTTTGGCAAGCCTTCACGAGGACTTCTTTCTTGCCATAATGATGTTTTCAGTCATTTAACACTTGGGTATTCTTGAAAAAAAAGAAGAAGGTAACACTAAAGCCTTTTTTTTAACCAAGGAATGTTTTTCCTCACAAGATCTGGTCATATTCTAAACTAAACGATGACAAATATAGAGTTATCACTTCTAATTGAAATTCTCACATTTCTCTATTTTGACCTACACTTAATGTGGCTTGACCCAGGAAGCAAGCAAAGCGTCAGTCACAAAAGATTGTAAGTGAAATAATTAACTATAAATACATCCATCATTCATAGGAAGTACATCAATTTCAAGAGGAGGATAACATCCGATTATATCTTTTCCAAATGCTAGAAATAGAATCTGCAAAGAGATTCAAAGCATTGTGAAACAACCAGTAGAGAACGGAATCATAATCCCTTCTTTTATCATTAAAGCTGCAGCAACTAAACCACAGGAAGTAAAATAAGGGGTCAAGCTCATGTATTACTTAAGGATCTTCTTTCTCTCGTTTTAGATATAGTTCGGTCATCTATACCCTCATTTACATACTCATTTGCATAAACCAAACACACGTGATTTTTACAGTTTCTAATGCAATTACTATGATAAGAAGAGCACCTCATATGCTTTCATAGACTGATCAGCTGCCTCCTTTCTGTCATCACCAGACTTAAACTCTGCCAAGTACCGATAGTAATCTCCTTTCCTGAAACATATAACGCACTCAAACTCCTCAAATCCTCAACAACCGCAAATAAACAACACAAAAACCCGAAACATCCAATCCAAGAAAAGCCACTCACATTTTATAGAAAAACACGGTCGATTCTCCGCCAGCACACGAAGGAATCAAATGCTCATCGATCACCTTCATCACATCCCCGCAGATATTCGCCAGCTCGGCCTCGACCTTCTGCCTGTACTCCTTGATCTTCTTCACATTATGCTCGTTCCCTTTCGAGTCCTCCTTCTGCTCGATGGAAGAGAGGATCCTCCACGACGCCCGCCGCGCGCCGATCACGTTCTTGTAACCGACGGAGAGCAGGTTCCTCTCTTCCACCGTCAGCTCCACATCGAGTTTCGCCACATTCTTCATGGCCTCCACCATTTCTGCCACATCCAAAACGGCCAAAAATTCCAATCAACACATACAAACTCGACAACCCAGATGAAGCACCGACACAGCCCGACCCTCTACTCCACCCTAAAGAACCGAAAACATCAGACCCAGAAAAAACAGAAAAGAACCCAAGTCAACAGGCACGCCACGGACGAGATCGGGGACGAAAAAATCCGAACTTGACCAGCGCGGCGAGAACCCAGATGGAGCCAAGACGTCAAGAAGCAGCAAGAGACGGAAAAAGACAAAGATCGATCCAGAGAACGAACCGTCGTAGCGCTCGGCCTGCTCGGCGAGCTTGGCGACGTAGACGTAGCCGTCTCTCTCCTTCGTCGACGCCATCTCCTCCTCTCTCTCCCTCTCTCTCTACACACTCTCTCTCTCTCTACTCTCTCTCTAGCCCTCAAGCAGCAGACGACTGGCTGGTGAGGAAGGGGAGGAGGAAGGAGGACACGACGCGGAGGGAGGCGAGCGAGCGAGCGTGGTGCGGGTTTTGGTCTCTCTGGGGGCGGAGGGGAAGGAAGGTGGGCGGTATCGCGCTCCGCCACGCGCGAGGCTCCGCACGTGGCCGTCACGCCGACCTCGCGACCGTCCGATCTCTCGTGGAAATCTATCGCGACGGAGCGTGCGGTTCACTCCGGACGTAGCGCGTGGGTAGAGAGAGTCCAATTTCCAGGGCCTTTTTTTCTTTTTTTTTTTTTTTTTTTTTAAATTCTGGTTGTGTAATGTCTAGATAGTTGCTCTCCATGTTTTTGTCTTGACATCAGGCTTTCCACTTTTTCTTTTCCATTTTTTAATTTAATTTTTTTTTTTTAGCTCCCTTTCCTTTGGGTCGTTCCTCTTTTCATTTTTACAGTGAGGTCTTTTCATGGGACTAAAAAGTACAAAAAGGAAAAAGGAATATTACTTACCATCAAGGAGTAGTATATGTTTGGTCCCAAATTTTTAATTATTACACAATGCCTTCAGCCGTTGGCCATCTGTTATTTTTTTCTATTAATATTTACGATGTACATTATTTGTGAGTGGGTAAAAATACATTTTCATTGAAGGGAATATCCTTTTTAAATTTTAATTGCTGTATAAAATTAAAAATATATGGAAAATGGGAGAAGAATATTTGATTGAAATATAAGTAATAAAAAATTGTTAATTGACTATTAGGCAAAATAATTGTTCAAATTTTGTTAAATTTGATCAAAAATATTTTTTGATAAATAAAACTGAAAAATATAATTTTGGAAAATAAATAAACATAAATTACTTAAAAAGAAAAGGGCCTCAATAAAAAATGATAAAATGACATAAATTAGTCACTTAATATGTTTATTTGAAGTGTTAGTTATGGTAAAGAAATGATTGATTAATAACAATAATATTTGAAAATGACAAGAGGAAAATGATGTCCTCAACTCTAAAAGGGAAATTATAAACCCAAGTCTAAGGTGATATTTTAAAATATTTTTATCGGTCGATCATTTTCTCGCATTAACCAACCATCTAAAAGTATTTAATGAGTATCCAACTTCTTATAATTCCCACATTCTTAGGGGGGGATTGGGGTGGGGACGATTTCATTTCAGGAGTGGGTTTTGACTCCCATGCCCTACAAGGAAGCAGGGCAAAAGTCTGAAAGTGAGTGTTAAAGTAGGATTAAGTAGGACCGACAAAAAAAGAAAAATTTCTTATAATTTGACTCTTTTTGTTGTTGTCATTGTGCCTCTATTTTAATATCGCCATTAATAATTTTTTAAAGAATTTTGTTTTGAATGAGAATAGTAAATGAAGTATGAGCAAATTAAATTTTATCCATCAAAATATAATGACTATTCAATTATTATTATTATTAACATTACCGTCGCCGTCTCAATATTTTTGCGACCATGCCACTATTAGCCTTGATCCCTCTTATTTCCATTGCACTAATCACTGCGACACTAGTGATGTTTGTGGCAATAGCAGCGGCCACAATTCCTAGATATAGGATTTTTTTTTTTCCGTTTCATTTTTCTTAATTTATTTGAACATTCTAATCTAATATTTTACTTCATTGAACTGTTTATTCTTTTGAATCCCATCTTAAACAATACCGAATACTTGATGTGGTTACATATGTCCACACCGACAAATTGGGAGATTTTTTATTTCACTTCGTCCTATCGTATCCCAATCCGTATCTTAGTGGTCAAATGCGGGTATCAAGTTTTGTAGATGAAATTTCAAACTTGTCCAACACCTCCAAACCGCAATCCATTTAAGCCTATTCAAGGGGTCGGGATGGGTTTGTTGCCTTATTAATACCCGACCTAGTAAATTAAGCTAGGTTTAATTTATCTATACTAATATGAGCACTAATCAATTCATAATACATGCAATGCAATCATAGGAGATTTAAAGATATAGTTCTTCCCACATTTTTCAGTCATTATCTCACAAGATCGAATTTCTCGATGGATGAACCCGAGATTATGTCGTACTACGGCCAAGGTGAACATGAAACTGCATTAATCGTGCTGTGAGAAAAGTATTTGGATGATACCAATTAAAATTGCGCAGTACGATGGAATTGATTTTAAAAAAAAATAAAATGATGGCACCAATGCAGTGTAAAGAAAAAAAAACACTTTCAAAACCTACCTTGGAATTTGGAGATTATGTAATGCAAATTTTCCAGTCTTGATAGTGATATTGACAACGACCAAGATAATGATAACAATAATAATTTAAGTCATAAAAATATGTAGTCGCTCCTTGTACGTGGATTCCTAACCCGAGTGAGAAGAATATTTTTAGGGGCTGATCCATTTTAGGTGGCCTACAACTTTTGAAAAGTGGTCCTCCAATTTTTTTTCCAATGTACTCAATAGTTTCGTCAAACCCTTTTCAAAAGATGCTCCTGCAGATATACTTTTTATATATTTATTTTTATGCCAAAAGAAGAGTAGACAGACCACATCATTGTATTCCCATTCGAGAGATTGTGCTTAAGCAACCGAGGAAAGCATGGATTCGCCGTCATCTCCCCTTGCATCTTTGCGTTCTTCCATGGCGCTCGTGAAGATTGACATTGTCAATTTGAAGTGAATACATCAGATGATCTCTTTTCCTCCTTTTCAAAGCCGCATTTTGCACAATCAATCGACCGTCGTTTCTCACTAAGACAAATTTAAATAATCAAACTGCTAGGAGCACATCATCGAATGGCTTCGGCTTCATTTTGGGCATCGAATGAATGTCGCCTTCAAACGGTTTCCGAAATGAATAGACGAGGCTGAAAAGGACGGCATCAAAATGATGTTATCTAGCATGACCCCTAGTGGGACAAGGTCAATTTTCCCCATTATATTTAGGTACAACACAAAAGACAGTATGTATGAAATCAAAAATCATATTAGCCATTCACAAAGCCTTTTCTTGAACTAAATGCTGGTAATTAACAGATATCAAGAATGCGCATGACAAAATTTCTGAAACAAAAATTGATTTACAAATTAAACCGATTTCTCAATTTCAAATAAAAATTGAAAAGTTAAAAATTTTAGTTTCGATTTCTTCTTCAAATCTATTTATGGAATAAATCTTCCGCTCCATAAATAAAAAAAATCAAATTACATTACCAAACGGTTTATTGCTCCAAACTCATTCGAGGAACAGAAAACGGAGGAATAGAGAAGTAGAAATTTTATCATGCGCGCCCTAAGTCACCATGGGGAAGTTACCCTTCGGAGTTGAAAGATGCATGCTCAAGATGAACGAGAAACAACATCACGCGAAATTTCATTTAAGGCTCGGATCTACCAATGAAAGAGATTTGCTACATTTTCTTTTGACAACAAACGCCTGAAAGTACATCTAAAGAGTGCTGTCGTCGGCAAGGATTGCAGTCACAAGTGCAGTCACAGAAAGGAAAAGGGAACTCTAGGAATGGCAAACTAGAGCCTCAGCACAGTAGACCAAACGTATTTACCATTAATTCGCGATATTAATGTACACTTGTACATTACAACTGCTATAAGCTTGCAGCAATTATTGTGGAGGACTCTTGTTGTTTCAGGCTGTCAGCAACGTGAGCAACCACCCCGGCACCAGCATTATGAACCCATTCATTTTTCACCTGCCCAATTGCCAAAATTATATCAAGTGTCAAATGGTAGGAGAAAGTCACTGGCGGTAACAGTAGATAGTTAGAAAAAAGATTACATGGATGTTATTATGGGCCAGGAAGGGCCAGAATGCCGAGTGAAAACTGACATCAACTTTTTCCATCCCAGCTGTTGTAAGCCACGTATCATTTCCTCTGCAATCATTTGAAAACTGTGACTCCACCGGTACGCATCGTTGTTCGCAGATTCTAATGAACAATGATGGAGAACAATGGTTTCAACTGAAATAGACCATTACCTTCCATGATTTCATGGTACTCGACAGTGTTTTTTATGCT
Organism: Eucalyptus caleyi; assembly: GCA_014182885.2. Lineage (NCBI taxonomy): Eukaryota > Viridiplantae > Streptophyta > Magnoliopsida > Myrtales > Myrtaceae > Eucalyptus > Eucalyptus caleyi. The sequence continues at coordinate 42,086,081 of CM024470.2, forward strand.
AGGTTCATTCTGTGCTGCCTCTTTGGCTTTTGCAGCTTCTGGTGGAAAATGTGGGCCATCTGAGGAGGATATGGGTGGACAATACTCAACATCTACTATGTGCTTGTACCCATCCAGAGAACGGCGAGGAGGCTACAAGAATAGAGTAGTCACATGTCAACACAAAATGTTTCCCTGGTATAGACATTTTTCACTTATCATAATGGTCGCATAATATCATCTTGAAAACAACACTGTTCCACCCACTTAGAAAAGGAAAGCATACTGAGTACTCTAATTATACTTGTGGTTGTTTGTACTCTTTTCAGACAAAAGTTACTTCATCTCTGTATCCACGTGATAAAGAGAAACACCACCCCAGCATCCTCACTCACTTTTTGGTGAAAACATATATACAAGTCAAAGAGCACATCAAACTTAAATTTCATCCAAATTTTTTCTCTATAATGGCTGGGTGCATTTGATGCTGCAATATACAGGATCATGTTGCTCACCTTTACAAGTTCTCTTTCCCTCCTTATAGAGGATGTGCGCCAGCCTACCATGTCTGCTTATGCTAAGAAATTCACTTGGAGGAGAAAGGAAGAACCATAGGACCAAAAATTAAACAAAAAAGCACCACAATCATCGAAAGCAGAGGATACGGTCGTACGAGACATTAGCGTAAAGAGTTCGACATCTAAATGCACCAAGAGCAGATCTGCAAAGCCATAACAGCGTTACAAGTCAATCGTCAGTAATACTGCAAGGACAAATTGATTGAACTATGCTCAATTTAAGCATTCTTCACTCACAGAAATTTTCCATCTTCACAATCAGATGCCATTCTCAATAGAAGAGGAGGTTTGTTAGGTTTTCCATCTGTTAGGAATAACTGGGCTCCAGTTCGGCCAGCTACAAATGGAGCCATTGGTACAGCAAGCTTTTCCAAGAATGGGACTCCTAGGAGGAATGGAAGCTGAAAAATTCAAAATTATGGCATGAATCAGTGATCTAGCTTATCAAGAAAACAGAGGGAGTTGGTAGGAATATCACTATGACCTGAGTATGTTCAACAAGTAAATTAACAAGCAGCAAGAAGCTCTGAAGGAAGTGAAGGACCCTGGAAGAGGGTACACATATCCCACGGACACATATAACTTTTCATCCCACAAAGTAAAATCATCATGAAAGAAGTTCAAACTTCTAGAACACTAATCCTCTGACATTAAGTAGCATATTCTTCTAATGATATCCTACTTTATAAACACAACAAGAAAGTACATAATAGAGAGGAAATATCTAGTAAAAAATGTAAATATAATAAAGAAGTGCACATTCACATAAGAACGGGTAGATTGTCAAGCCTATTTGCAGGTTTTGACACTCAATTGTCATGTCTTCCCTACCTGATAAAGATTATGAAGGGTGGGTGTGGGTAATATTGCATTCTGAACCATTTAATCCTAGCATACTTCTGGTCAAATTAATTGCAACTTCTTCAAGATAAACCTACTAAATCATTGTAATTGGTCTGGGAAAAGACTTCAACCATTTTAATGATTCGATTTGGTCTTAGTTCAAATTTTTTTCATTTAGACAAGTTTGGTCTGGCTTGGGGTGGAGTTACAACACTCCAAATCGAACATAATCAATCAGAAAACATCCCTAAATCTTGTCGTTTCTTATTTTTTATGGATATGGAGAGATTATTCTTTCCAGTAGTTTCTTTCTTGATATCAAAGGATACATAGTCTTTAAGTTAAAGTCAAATGTGTATTTAACATTTAGTGGTTTGACACCAACCCAGTCTGTTATCTGTTCAGTGTAGTCTTAAGATTATTTGTGTTTGGTTTTGTACAGGATAAGATTTTGCAGAACAAATTCTAAAGGAAGGATATGCAATTGTGTAAGTCACAAAGTACTTACACATGTACAGTACAAAGGATTAATTTCAAACTGTAGTGGACACTCTGGAGGCCGGTGAATAGAAATGTTACTCAAGGAAGAGTGAAGAGAAACAAAGCGGAGGATTGTAAATTCACTAAATTAAATCAGTGGGTAAGTGTGGCGTTGAACTTGCAAAATAATTGTTAACTGACTTAAAGAGATGAAACAATCATAGAAAATGTCAAAGAGATCAATTTATGTAACAATCACCAAATTGATACAAGGTTAAAGGTCTATCAGAAGAATACACAGATTTTGGCTCACAATGTAAATTTAGGTGTCCAAGTACAAAAGGGCAAAATTCTAATGCCATTATTCTATTTTTCCCACCAATTTGTTTTTGAAGATGAGAAAGAATAAGAGTAAGACATAAAGAAAAACAACTGAAAAATCAACCATCAAACTTTAGAACTGACCTGTCTCCTCCCTCTCACCCCCAGATGAGGAGTCGCCAAAGTAATGAAATTCATTGGTTCCAATCCAGCAATTAAACCTTGCTTGGATGAGGATTTATCCAAATTTGAAGATGAACAACTATAATCCCCTGATTGGTCTGTAAGCGCAGCACTTGCAGAGTACAGCACGGCTACAGCATATCTTGCAAACAACCCACCAAGGGAATGAGCTAAAAAGGATATCTTCTTCAGACCATCTGTCTTTTGAACTACTTGCATGACCTACTTTAAATAAGATTATTAGTTAGACAATGTGCTTAGCTTAACTCAGCATAAAACCGTAGGCTACACAAACTTTAAACAGAAGGTTCCACTTTTTGTGTTTAAACCCCTTATTGCTTTTTACCTAAGCAACAGTCTAATAAACACATTGTAATGAAACATTTTCATATCACGGCAGATACATCAATTAGAAGACGTTGTAACCAGAAAGGACAAAAAAGACTCATTACCACTACACTGTCTAAAACAGATGCTGCATCAATATTGACCACAATTATGGAAAGAAGAATTGCCTTTCATACTGTTAGCCAATAGGACACCCCCCCTTCTTCTTTTTTCCCTTTTCCCTTAGTCCCCAAAACACACTCACGCACAAAAATTAAAATGAAAGGGAAACTAGCAAAAACATACCTCACCTTTCAACCAATGATCACTTACATACCTCTACTTTTGAAAGTACCAAATATATACCTAAGTTTTATCTTTGGAAACCACTTTGCACCTTCACATCTAATATCTTTGTATCCCCATTCACATAAATGCCAAATTCTTTCCAAAAATACCCATAACCAAATCCTAAATTCTCACATCCATCCCAAACACTAAAAACCAACTAACTAAACCACATCCAAATCCTAAGCAAGACGTTACGATAAGTTTACAAAGAGGGGTAATTTGGTCTTTTTAATGCAGGATTTTATTTAGAGGTATGTGAACGGTATTACCAAATGTAGAGGTATGTAATCGATCATTGGGTCAAAAGTGAGATACGCTCTTGGTACTTTCCCAAAATTTCAAAAAAAATAAAAAATGAAACAATGATATAGAAGCATTATTATCATATCATCCTTAATTGTTATTTAACTCTAGGGAAAAACTAGAGCACTCTCAAATTATGAGGATCTCTCTCGTGTACATGGGCAAGTGATGCACATGTCAATTTGGGACTGTAACATGGGTATATAACTAGCAGCCATACTGTCATCCAGCGAAACATCAGTTATAGCAGGAAGAAATGAAGGTAGGCAAACACAAAGAAAATTGACTTAAAAAAAAAAAAAAACATGCTAATGGGAGAAGAATGAGAGCTCACTTCATCAGCTAGTCGTCTTCCAGCTCCATCAATACCATCAAATGTTTTAGTGTAAGTGTTAGTCGAACTTGCTGCAATGAGGAAGCAGATGCAAACGTTTCAGAATGTGGGAATCATCATAGTTCCAATGCCAGATGACAGAAAAGTAAGCATAAATACAAGAGATTAAATATCAGTACTGAAACCTACTCCTACCTAGAAGCATGAGCCACAAATTTTGGAAGTAGATGGTGTGAAGCTTGAGTCAACTAATCATTTAAGAAAGCTCTAATATACTCTAATGCTGAAATATCTTGCTAATCAAAAGATGCTGAATTAGCCTCACTTAGAGGTGACGAGCTCAACTCCATTTACTTGTTTCAACTTCTAAGGATTGACGTCACCTAGGAAGCATGTACACTCTCCAGGAGCCTTCGTATCGGTGTCAGACACCTTGACACGTGTCCAACACGCTCCAACGCGCATTCAACTAGTGTCGGACATCCGACACACGGTCAACTCTCCTAACACGCGAATCCAAAATCCCAACATGCGATTCCGACATGTAGGGGATCAATTTTAAAAATTATCAATAAACTAGGGTTCAAAATATAAATTTATAAAAATATAAAAAAATGAAAGAAAAGGGAGAAGGGAAACCCTATCTTTTGATAGTGAAATATGCATTTTTTTTTTTTTTTTTGCCCCAACTTATTGTTAAACGTTAAATTTAATAGTAGAATGTGGATTGCTCATTTTTTCCCCAAAGTTCCATGGAATATTGGAATGTAATGTAATTGAATTTGTCAAATTAAAACAATGAATGATATTAATAAATGGTGGATTAATATTTTTAGTGTAAATTCATTTTAAGCTCTTTTTTATTATTTATTTATTTGTGGATTTGAATCAAATTAATTTGATTAAAATAATCATAAAAATGATAATTTATCATGTATATATAAAAATATATATTTACCATACAACATGTCCCGACATGTTGGGATTCTCTACCTTTTAAGAAATGATATGTCAACATATCGTGCTATCTCATGTCGCATGTCGGTAATACTTAGGATGTTACGGCACTTTTTAAGAATTCCAAACTCATGACTCTTTAAATTAGTTAGACATGAGTGTAATTATCTATGTGAAGCTCACGGCAATCATGGTCCATGTCTTGATCTCGAAATACCAAAAGCACTATAAATCAAGACATCACCTGATTTTACATCTTCATAAAGCTTTGACCAAACAAGTCTAATGACACTAACACTTCTCACCCAACTCCTGAGTACTACTCCCTTTGAGAATGCTAATCAATCATGACAGGCAACCCTACTTCTACAAATCGAGATACCCAAAGCTGGCAAATCTATTTGGCAGAGAAATTAAAATAGTAGCACTGAACATACCATATATGAGGAAGTTTCTTCCCAAGCGCCTTTTGAGTTCTGCTTCTACATATATCCAGTCACTTGGGCTGCAACACTTTAGGAATCAGTTATATTTGTTATTTTCTGGACATAAGCCTAGAACAATTAAAATCATTGCCTCTATCACAAATCAAGACAATTCCAATGACATTAATTGACTTCAGCATTTTCTTGAATCTGAACCATGCAAGTTTATTCTATACAGTCAATTTTCTCATTAAGAGATATAGAAGCCAAGGGCTGCTAATATAGTCAGCTCATACTGGTTATCATAGCACAACTTTTAGTTAAAAATTCCAATTGGGACCAAGATATCCACCTAATAGAAGGATCTACACCTCAAACTGACACTATAAGATAAATACAGATGGACAATGTAACCAACAGTACTCACGGAAGGATCTGGCACTACATACAGTGCAAAGGACAAGATTTAACATAAAAATCAAAAGAAATATAAGATAGATAAAGAAGCCCTTGAGAGCGCCTAGGACAAGAACTCCTTATCATCGTCATGTGTCTACCATTATACCCTTTTTCTTCCCTAGGACAGGCACGCAAGAATGATTAGGGTAGTCTAATTCTCATAATCCCTTGAACAGATAATAACAGATCCTACTGCTTAATAGCTGTTAAAGTAGGAATACCTTGCTAGGATGCCATGTACCAGAACAAGCAGATGATCTGGTTCATTCTTTAGAGTTGTGGTTCCCCAGGGTGATTTTCCTTGAGTAGTAGTGCTCATAGCTTGAGCCCTCAAACCATGGCAGTTTCTGTTGTTACTTCTTCCTGCAAAAACGCACCTAACAACTTCAGTTCTTGATCAAAATTCAGTCTCTTAAACAGATACTACATTGAGGGAAAATGATGATCAACATGCACTGGTCAATGATAGATGAAATTTTAACTCATTCTACTGTCAGCACAGTAATCTATTACAGTGTAATTGACTTAATAACATTGAAGGCATGGCCCCCAAAAACAAAAGAAACAAAGAGTGAACATTCATGCATCTAGTGATATTATCATAGAACAGGCAAATGATCCAACGAATTAGACATCCAAGATTACTGCCTCAATATCTTCTTTAAGTAGCATGGATTTGGGTTTTTCTTCCCTAGAAGTGCATTATTACCATTAGTTTCAAAAGATCCAGTGCCAATTGTTCTTTCATCTGCCATGCAAAACTTTAAGATGTAGTCCAGTTCAGTTAAAGAATTTAATGAAACTATCTCCTTTACAGTTCATCCAATTTCCTAATTTAGTTACTTATCTGTGTGTATTGGTAAAGAGGCAACAAGTTACAAGTCATGAACCCCAGGTGACTAAAGTGGGTTGTTGCCATTTATTGAAATGCTTAAAGAGTATCTATAACTCACTACGTGTCCAGATGATCATAAAGGCTTCCATAAGCACCATTTCCTCACCTATCCAATTAAAACTGATCCAATAGGTCCCTTCAAAATATATCCACAATAATTCTATCACCAACGAGTTTAGCTTTATTCCATTTTCCCAGAATTTTTTAAATTACAAGCCCTTGCACTGCTCCAAGTTCTTGTTCAACAGAATTATTCAATATTTTAGAAGAAAGGGTTGTAAAGCTGGATTGATTGATACAGGTATACAGGTACAAAAGAGTTAGTATCGCATCCTAAAATCTTATCAATTAGTCCACAAAGTAAGTTGATAGCGTTTTATCTGATAGGCATGCTTACAAGGGATACAATTCTCCACAGCAGTGTAGAAGGATGACAGTTAGAAAGAGGTCTTCATCTCATCAAATGTCTATTATAGTTTTCTTAAAGTTACACTTATACATGCACACATCAACAGTCGAGCTACTTTTGTTTTTCATCTAGAGACAAAGAATCAATGATTTGTCGCAACTAATTATGATCACCAAGAGGCAGAATCTTGGTGGACCTTGCTACGGGACATTAAGCAGGGCCATAATTTTGACTATGAGCACTAGATTAGTCAGCTGACTGGACCATTGATGTTGCTTTGATATTATTGATTAATTAGATGCTTCTGATGCATACGAACTTATATGGCTCTCTGTATGAAAAAATCTTCTGTCTTAAACGTATATGATATGCTGGTCCTTGGACAAGTGTGTTTTCATTTCGAAAGTGTAATTAAATATGCATAGTTAAAGCTCAGATCTGCTTAGAAGCGGTCACTAATCTCGCAGCAACAACAACATCAGTCCAAAAGCAGATTCATAGATAACAGTCGGATATGATCATCACTTCTCGTCATCCATTTAGTCAGAAAAGCAAATAACATCATCACCCCAAGATTTGCTGCATTCAAGACACTATTTAGATGCTAGCCACGCATATATTAGCGAAAACACCTAATTCGTATCATCCAAACTTCATTCCCAATACAATTGGTGGCACCTGAGCTCATGTTCTCCTCATTTTCACCACTTCTCATCCTCCACCACCCGAGCTAATCAAATCACACACACCACCGAGTACCTCCGCCTTTGTTCGACAGCCCCTATCCAGGAAACCAAGATCCTCGCGGGCAATATCTCAAACGCCTAACGAGCAAGACCCAGAATAGCTAAAGCCAAAAAGACACAAAAAAACCAGAAGCCCATGTAAAAGAAACTCGAAGCAGGACTTACCGATCGAAGAAGAAGGAGAAGAAGAAGAGGAAGATGACGACGACGACGAGGGGGACGGAGAAGAAGCAGAAGAGGAAGAGCACGGCGAGGTAGATGAAGAAGGGTACGAGCCGGGCGAGCCGTTCCTGAAACCGCCCGCGAGCCTCGGCGAGCAACCGCACCGCGCGTGCACGAAAGGGGCCGCGGCCATTCTTATAGACAGAGCCAGCGGGTTCCAGATGGGGCGCAGCAAACGAAGCACGGGAAAAGAGGGTCAGCAGAAAGAGAGATGGGTATGGCGCAACTTTTGTGGGGGGGTTCAACCAATCGCCATGAATTTCGCTAATCCTCCTCCTCCTCCTCTCTCTCTCTTCTGCTCTGTTCAGAAGAAGAAAGCGACGACAGCAGACGACGACAGCAAGCAGCCCATGCTGCTTCCTCGGCCTTCTCGCCGCGCGGGCATGGGGCGATGGAATTCAAGAACCGACGGCAGCCCACGCACGCACGCTCGCGCGACCCATCAAAAGATTCTGGAATTACTTCGGGAACCCAGGTGCAGAATTGGGATTGCCACCCCGCAAAAGGCCAAAAGCTGGAGGTTTTTTCCTTCGTGGGTCTCCTTGTGAATTACGGGCAGGAGGGAAGAATCAATGGATCTTGGCGTTCGTGCGGAAAGCGATGGCCAAGAGAGAGAGAGAGAGAGTGACACCTGTGCGGTGGCGATGGAGAGAAGAAATCTCGAAGGCTGTGAAGGAGTAGAAGACAAGGGAACGAGGTAGTATTAGCTCTGCTATGCTGGTCTTGAGCTGTGGCATGAGCTACCATGGGTGAACAACCGAACCGATTCAATCAAATAGCCCGAATTGACCGATCTTTACTCGGGGTCGGTTGACATAGGAACTGGGCAAGGTCTTGGATTGGCTCTAATGGGTTTGGTTGGTTGTCCGAGTTTCAGCTATTGATAAGATAAACTAGTTCGGCAAGCATGTTTTCTACTTGCCACTTTATAGATGATGAAGTATTTTAGGATTGGGCGTATTGTGATAGATTAGCATTCGAAAGGTTGAGAGAAGGGCCAATACTTGTCTTTGATGTTTGATATGTTGCCATTAGTATTAGTTTTTATTACTTATAAAATAATATGACAAAAATAGTCCATAAACTTTAGTTAATATGGTGTATGAAGTTTAGTCTAATATACAATGTTGCCCCTTAGCTTCTAATTTATGAAATACAATGCATGAACTATTGGTATATTTTTTATTTAGGCCCTAAACTATTTGAAAATGACGCAAACAAAAGGATTAGATTAAAAATTTTACTGATAATTTAAAGATCATATTAAACAAATTAAAAGTTTAGGGATAACTTTGTATATTGTGCCAAAGTTCATGAACCATATTGCACAAAATAAAAGTTGAGAGATAACATTACATTTTGGAACAAAGTTTAAGAACTATTTTTATTATTATCTAAGCTCAATTCCCAAGTCGATCTCCAGCTAGTTTGGTTTTTAACATGATAGATTTTGCGTTATTTGTCAAGTAATCACCCATCATGAAATTGACCCTGTGATGTGCTATGTTTCTTTAAAGAAATCGAACGCTTTTCTTTTTTGCCCGTTAATCTATTCTTTTGACAAATCTTGCTGATGTGGCAATGACGTATACGAACCACATCATGATCCCATAGGTGAATTGGATTATCACATGAGATTCCAATAAGATCAAACTAATTTCAAGATTAAATTAATTCTAGTGATAGAGCACAATGACTAAATTGAAAGTTCAAACATTAAGTTGAAAACCGAAAACGACTATAAGGACTATTCTCAACATGTCACAACTTGCCACTATCATTTGTAGTCATCTGTCTTGATCGAATGAAGTTTTACTGTTTTTTTTTTTTTTTTTGTTGGTAAAAGATAAGATATATATTAACTTTAAACTAATAAGCTATACAGCTGTATAGCAAGGGATCCAGTACCAAAATTAACACTTAAGGTAACAAAGTAGTGAAACTGAGTGAAAGGGTGTCAAGACAAGGAGGGAAGAGCAGAAAAGGAGAAGAAAAAACAACCATAAAAAAGCAAACAGCCAAACAATGGCCATAAACAAACTGAGAGGGGGGTATCCAACAAACAACACAACCACCCCAGGAAAAACAAAACAAAGCAAGGACAAGAATAAAGACTAAGGAGACGACACTGCAGAGGAGGATTAGACGATATCAGCTTCCGAAAAAAAGAAGACATCCAACCGCAACTCTAAAGGTCGCAAGCACCTCCATCTTCAAAAAGTCCAAACCTCCATCTTCAAAGAGCGCGCTTCCAGTAACTAGTTAGTGACGACCCAACATAGAGGAGGATCAGTTGGCAACAGCTTCCAAAGAGACAAATCCATCCCCAACCGCATCTCTGTTGGCCGCGAGCAACTCCATCTTCGATGAGACCAAGTTTGCAGCACCTAATAGACCCTCCAAGGGAAAGAACGAGATGGTTGGCCCTCTATTGTAAACATAGAAAGCACTCCTAGTGAAAAAGGTAGCCACGACCCAGCTAGATGAGATAGAGAGACAGCATGATCATTCAAAAAAAGAAGGATGCAATCCCCAGCTCAGTTGGAGTCTTCTGTTTCTGGGGGTGTCCGGAATCCCTTTGAAAGTTAAACCCCTGTCCTTAACCACTTTATCGAGGTGTAGCTTTAAATCTGGTAGGGAGAACCTTTGATTGCGAAAGATAAAGTTGTTCCTCATTTTCCATATAAGGTAGCATAGGGCGCCAAAAGCAAAGTGGGCTAAAGATTGGTGAAAACTTTTATTGGATAAGTGCTTCGTAACCCACTCTAGATTTTTCCCCCAAGAATGATTTTGCCAAGCGAGGTTGCATTTAACCGCCTAGTAAAGCGCAAGACTACCCGTTTCCGGCTTAGCAGAATAGAAGGCACATAAAGCATGCTGAATTATCTTATTAGCAAGTAAAAGTACCTGGGTCGGTAGCCTATTATGGGTAATAAGCCATAGGTGGGATTGATAGTGCAGTGGCAAGGTGAAATTCCATATGAAGGAGGACCAAGGAACTACCCGTCCCCTAGGCCACAACAAATTCCAAGCAAAGGCTGTAGAAAAAACACCCGAAAACTGAAAGAGGTGGTCATTGTCAAGATTGAGGGTCGGGAGGGGTCATCCCAATCTACAAGTAAGTGTATACATACTAGTATGAATTTTAAAAAGTAAGATTATGTTTTGAAGATAAATTAAAATAAATTTTTGAAAAACCTTTAAGGCCCCACGACCATATTAACAAATTCAAACTCAATTGCTTTTCCTATTTTCCTGATGTACACGTATAGTAATTTAATGTTAGATTTGAAAAGAAAAAGGGAAAAATGATTCAAAATGATGAATTTTTTAAAGAATAGATAAAACTTTAGTAGAAAAAGAATATGAAACACAGCATAGACCAATATATATATCGTGGCAATTATTCGTGAGCCACCTTTTTGTGGAAAACAACTTCCTTCATGATTGTTGTTACGGAATCAAGTAATTTTTCTTTTTTTTAAAGAAAAAAATTTGGTTCATCATTTTAATATTTCAGATGTCTTCTAGTGTATTTTTATCCGGATAGAATTTGAACAGAAATTAAAAGCATGAAGCAGACTAAAGTTAGACACAAGTTTGGGTGTGAAAAGAACAAGAAAAAAAAAATACTGGAGAGAAGGTGGAAATTTTAATTTCTTTTAGGATGTGAAATAGTTATCGATTGAGAGAAATTTATATTTTGAATTTTTAGAACGAATAACACTTGGTGAAAATTTAAAACTAAGAGATATATGCACACACGCATATATACATATATATAAAAGTAAAGATACTCACTCGAGTCAATAAGATCTCTACATTTGAGATAGATTATCGTATTATAACTTCACACTATGCACAACATTTCACCACTTTATGCATTATAAAAGTCTGTTAATATCACAAAAAATCGACCAAAAAAAATATTACAAAATGAAAATTACATATGGAAAACACCTAACAAAATTACAAAAAAAGTCCCCTCATTTACATTATTGAGCAAGCATGGGGGTTGTCATCACTAAAGATAGAGCTAGCTTGATAATCAACCATAGTAGAAGGAGTTGAGCGATGGAAATAGCCATAGTCATCATTACTAGTGTAGCCTTGCTTGTAATAATAGGGGTATGAGGAGGGTATTTGCGGCAGTTCATAGGAGTGATGTGTGTAATTAGGTTGGTGGAAATAGTAATTCTCATTGTGCTCATGGCGATTATTATTATTATTACTGTAGTAATTTTGCGGGTCGAAGTTGTTGATCTCAGGGTTGTATGGGAATGGCCAGAACTCTGCTCGCCTTCCTGTCTTCTTCACTGCCTTAAGAACCTTGTTTTGGGTAGCCCACCCCATGACTGTCACCTTTTGCATCCCCATGTCAATGTCTATCTCATCCACTCCTGAAGTGAACATAGGAAAATATATTTTGTCACTTGTCATATTGGAGACCCTAATGATAAAGGAAATGAATTGTCCATCTACTCTAATCAAAAATTAATTTAAAGAAATTGATGATGGCCATTCCTAATGAGGTTTAATCACGCAAAATTTTGAATTGACTCTTTTTGTGACTGACCTTTGGAATGCTAATGTGCTAATTGAAAGGATATTATAATCTTTTTTTGTATGTTAGATTGTTTTTTACTTTTCAGATATAGCTTATATTCTTTCTTTTCAATTAGATCACCTTGCTACATAAATAAACTGAGTAAATCAAAATTACTTGATTAGTTCTTTCTTAACTTGAAATTGAAAAGTCCAAAATTTAACATTAAAGCTGTATATATGACTCTTTGTTTTTTTTTTTATGCGGAAGAATATATATCGTGATTTTATTAACAAAAGAGTAGGCCAAAGACATAAGATTTTACATCGATAAATAAAAGTTTAATGAAGTTTGTGAATTACCTTCTAGCTTTTGAAGGGATTTTCTGATCTTTTCTTCACATCCAGCGCAGTCCATGTGCACATACATCTCGATGATCTAAAACATAGAAAAAAATTTACGAAGTTGTTATAATTAGAATTTTGTCTTATTAATCTCACTTGATTTAATTACAAGCCTGAGTTCATCATGGCATGATAAAAAAAAACATATGTAATTGAAACAAAGATAAGAATTTAGATAAGTTAAATTCTTATATATCAAAATAGAATGAAGTGCACGGTTCATGCATGTGTATAATTTGCAGCCACACACAAATGAATAACTAAATAAATAAATAACACGATGAATTAGTATGTATCTTTTTTTTTTGCTGGATTGTTTTTGCTAATTCGTAATATGTTAGCATACAAGGAGAGAGGGAAGCACACAAAATGAGATAAAAATCCATAACGTTGAAAAGTACAATAAAATACAAACGATTTTTCGTATAACCGTAACTTTCCCTCATTCGACTGGAAAAACACACTAAAAGTGAACATAAAAAAAACTGAAATTTTTTTCAAGGTATTAGAAAAAGATCAAAATTTACAGCTCAATTCAAGATAGTACCATATAGAAAATGAGTTATATAGATGGACCCATAATGCATACCAATTATCAAGCATCTTTCTCAAGAAAACAAAAGAAAAGGGGGCACCATTTCCTGAAATTTCTCGATAATGTATAAAAAAATCTCTTGATAAGCATCTTTCTATGACAATCGTCCCACAACGAGACTGAGAAACGTCCATGAAGATTATGTCGGATGTGTGGCTGTATCTCCTTTTCAAGAACTGACGGAGAGCGAAGATATAACCCCACATCAAAATCAGCAATGGAACCCACGCATGCATGGAGGAAATCAGACGTAAAACTTTTACAGGTCATTAGTGGCATGCAGCAAAACTACCTATGCATCTTGAGAGAGAGAGAGAGAGGGTGTATGGTGAAGATGTAAACCTAAAGAAAAACCACCCCAGAAGACATGCATGGATGGAGGAAGTCACACGAAAAGCTTTTGCAGATCATCAATGGCATGCACCAAATCTCCCTATGCATCTGGTGTGTGTGTGTGTGTGTGTGTGTGTGTGTGTCTGAGAGAGAGAGAGAGAGAGAGAGAGAGAGATCTAACCGGCATGTTGAAAGGATGGAGAGAGAACGGATGGAGACTTGCTAACTGTGAGAGAGAGAGAGAGAGCGAGAGAGAGAGAGATGCTGTGATCAGCGGATGAATCAAACAGCCTGAATCAGAGGGAGTATTTATAATGCTTTCTGAGACGACAAAAGCAGGAGGAGAAGAGGGAGAATATTTTAGTCTCCATTACGCCCCCCACAAACCGCCCTTCTTTCTCTCTTTTTTTTCTTTTGCTCAACTTGCTTACATTAAAAGCTTTTGGACCGATTTTTTGTTCTTTTTTTCTTTCTTTTCAGGAAAAAGACTTGCTTCGCAAGTTCAACTCCAAAAAGGTACTAAAATCAAGGTCAAAGTATCTGCCCTCCGTATACATATTGGCCAAAGTATTAGATAAAGACTTAGATTAATTAAATGCCCATAACTAACAATTCTTGCAATCCAAGTCTAACAAAAGTAGAAAAAATTATCAAAAAATATCAATAATGAACAATATAGACATAAGTGATTTACATGGTTTGGTCCAAATATTGTTACTTATTTCATAAGAAGAATGAGGCGCAACAATATCCACTATGAATTTGAAGTATTATAAGGTTACAATCGTTCAAATGTTTTTTTAACCCTAAATTATACCCAAAGGAAAACCCGTAAGTCTTATTGGGATTAGGAATCTCCATTTGGATCGGATTTCTTTCACCAGCCCAAACTTGAGACCCAATCTAAGATAATTACTAATTAGTCCATCGAGTATTTCCTCCTCGGTTTCTTAATTACGCGCTTACTAGCCAGCTTTTTCTATTGGGTGAAAAAAATGAAAAATAAAATAAAAATGTTTAAAAATTAAAAGAAACACACTGTGGTGCTTTGTTAAAAGAATGAATTTCTTTCGGTTCGTTCAGCTACTTTATGATGTTGATTTCAAACGCGCATCAGACCTAATCCTACATTAAAATATATTCCATGCGCTAATCGTGTAAAATATGACTTTAGACTTGGAAAAAGGACAATGTCATTATAATTATATAGCAAAGGTGGTGTTATGGTGCTCCGAAGCTTCATGGATGACTCCCTTCCCAAAAATAAAAAAATAAAAAAATGGACATGTGGTAGATTTCAGCTATAATATTAGTCAAGCAAGAAGTCAAAATTTAATTAGGAAAACGACTCTGCCTATTCACCATCATACGGTTTTTAAAGCAAAATAAAAGAAGAAGAAAAAAGGAAAGAGAAAATGTGGTCGCTCGAAATAAGTTATGTTCGATCCCACAATGTCCTATCCTCATGTTCATTCACATGACAATATTTAGGGTGTGTTTGATTGAGTGAAATGGTTTTTTGTGAGTTAGTTTTTCAGATTTTCACTTATACTTCGTTTATTTCACAAAAAATGGATGACTTGAAAAATATATATAAACAAAAATTACTTGCTTGTATAGCTTGAAATAAGTAGCTAATAAAAAAATGTATTTGTTATGGACAACAATTTATATTTTTAATCAACACGAGCTTGAACAATTGAAAATTTGGTGGAAAATAAAAATATTTTTCATTCACTCATTTGTATAAGTGATACGGTCAATCAATTTTTGGAAATTATTTTCCAAATTATTCATTTTCCATGAAACAAATACATACTATTTGGTTTGTTGAAATAATTAGTTAATTGAAAATCATTTACGCTTAAAAAAATGTGATGCTTGCAGTTAATAAGATGAATTCCTTAATCTGAAAATAGAAAACATTTTCATTGAAAAATGATTTCCACGAAAAGCATTTTCCTTTTTCATAGAGTTTTCCACGAAACAAACGTATTGTAAATTGCAGAATCAATGGCATCAAAATGTTTGGCTATAAGTGAGGATAAGTTGCTAGCTAAGAAGCATAATATGAGGGAAAATTAGAAAAAAAAGTTGTAAATTTGTTGTACTTATACTAATTATTGTTTTGATGCACTCAATTTGGTCTTGTTTGACAACTTCTTTGCGATAGTCGAAATGATATAACCCTAGCTTGAGGGATAGTGGTACCTCTCGAAGCATACGATATTGGCAGATCACCTTCAAAGGGTAGTATGACGTTAAACCGGTCAATCCCAAGAAAGGGATTGAGTTGTCCAATTCACAACTAAGGCGCACTTCGAGAACCCATAACCAAAAACATGCCATTGGATTTGGTTGAGAAGGGGGGATAGGTGGGCGGTGGCAAGCAACGGGCGGGCGGGTGTGCAGGATGTGGGCGAGCAATGAGCAGTGGGCAAGAGGCGGTGGCCGTGCAGCGGTGAGCGAGCGTGCGGGAGGCAGGCGGGTATGCCGGTGACGGGCAGCTGGCGGAGGCGGCAAGCGTGCGGGCGGCGTGCGATGGGCGGGCATGGATTTCTTCGCCAATGGGAGCACGTCCAACCTCAACCTTGGGTTACAGTTTCTCAGTGGTGCGTGAATAGCCTTTGAATCTGTTTACTTTTGACTGTTTTGTTAACAGCGAGAATGTCCCCATTTGTTGCTAGCTTCGCTGTGCATGTGACGAAGCGCTGCATCTTTCTCCATTTATTAATTTTTTAAGCTTAGTTAATTATGGACAGACTCCTCTGACAATAATGATATGTGGCATGGCCCACGGTAACATAAACAATTTAAAATAAAAAGTTATCTTTTTCCTTTTTCTGCCTTTTTCTTTCCCTTTTTGTTGGTGGCTAGTTTCAAAAGGCCGACCACAGCTAATGGCTGGGCAAGCCCTCGCCGACTACAATAAAGAGAAAAAAGAAAAAAAGATATAATTTGATTTAAAAAATTGTAAAAATTGTGTCACTTAGAGCTGCTAATGTCCACATTGGCAATTTTCGAACAAACTTGACTAAATAAACTACATTGATGAATAATCAAAATGTTTAAAACTCAATTGATCAAATTAAAATGTTATGAGTGAATCGGCACAAATATAATAAGTTTATAACTTTTTTAGTAATTTTCCTTTGTGCGATGAGTTACTTTTAAGAACTTTTCTATGCTAAGACCACGGGACCTCCAGAACGTTCTTCACGTGTGCATAATTGCTTTTGTTTAATCACTAATTTCTTACACTTCAAGTTCGCAATTTGAGGCACCAAAAACGTGATACACACAAATAGTCAATCTACAGCATACGCAGTTTGATGTACCCAAAAAAAATAAAAAATAAATAAAAGCTCTTTCTGAATATCTAAATGAACGATAAAAAAGAGCTGTACAATACTTCGAACATAACAAATGTATGTCCCCTTCAACTTAGGTAATTCGAAGTTAATACTAATTGGGATATCTGATATAATAAAATTAAACAAAATGCTAAAGAAGATCACCTAAAATAATTCGAACTTTATAGTCTAGAATCTTAAAGATAAGGAGAGAAGTAAACGAAGACAAACTAAAACCTATCTCTTAACCTAATCAGGTAACTCATTTAAAATACAAATTAAACTCACCTAAGATTCCATGAAAATGTCCTACAAATTAACCATATGACAAAACTAAAATGAATCAAAATCTTGGACATAATTTTCTCCTGCCGCCTATAACCAATTTCAGCTTGAATTCCTCCTGCTGCCGCGACGCCGACAACCACGGTCATCACCACCGTTCGTCCACCAATTGCCACCGCCGCCACGGCGACCTCTCCCTCGTTGCCTGCCGTATTGATTCCAGCTCCATTGTCCACCTCCGCTTTTCCACCAATTGCCACCGCCACCATGACGACCTCTTCCGCGTCGCCTGCCAAAGTGATTCCAGCGGAGGATATCCCAATTCGAATCGAATTCCTTCGGACAAGTCGATTGGCGATCGTTCTGAATCATCGGAGTGAGCTCTACGAGCTGATGGCTGCCGGCGTTATTCGATCGCGGCGCCGCTTCGTCGGCACTTTCTGGGTTTCTCCCCATTCCAAGTCGCTCCATGATCATGTTTAGAGTCCCCCGTAGATCTGTCTCCATGGTCCGTTGAGATGCCTCGAGACGACGGAAAGCCATCGACAAGGCTCGGATCTCCCGACGTCCGTTAGTAGGACGATTGCTTCCATTACCATTGGCACCGGACATGGCTTAGCTCTCATGCAATCTTGTCGGCTCTAATACCAATTGACATGGCACAAACCAATGATAAACACGATTTGACAATCCGCAGATACGGACGCAAATTCCAGGGGAAAAAAAAAAGAACCCTTCTAATTCATTTTGAAAAAGGAAAATGATACAAATGGTTCTTGAATTTTGACATAATATGTAATATAATCCATGAACTTTCAATTTGTTCAATATGATTAATGGACTTTTGGTACACATTCAATTTAGTTTCTGAATTATACAGAAATGTTTAATGTTGTCTTTGAACTTAAATAAATGAGAGGACAATGTTGAATATTTTCAAATAGTTCAAGAACTAAGTTGAACGGATATTTGAAGTTCATGGACCATATTATACATTAAGCTAAAATTCATACACAACATTGAACAAATTAAAAATTCAACAACTACGTTGTATATTATGTTAAAGTTTAGGGATTATTTATGTCATTATTCCATCTGAGAAACATTGATTGCAAGCCTTCTATAATTGGAAAAAACCCTAAGCAAATTGTATAATCTAATAAAATTGTTACCAAATGGTAAACAAAATCTCCTGGAATTAATTCAAGCTTTCTAATCTGGAATCTTAAGATTAGGAAACAAGTAAATGAATATAAACTAAATCTATCTGCCGACCTATCTAGATAATTCACGTAAAATATAAATAAAATCGCATAACATCCTAGAAAAATGTGCTAGATATTAAACATGTGACAAACTGAAATAAACCAAAATCTCGGACATAATACTCTCCTAGTTTTATCTGATGCACTCAGAATTATAGATTGTGGAGACATTCAATTTTTAATAATTTGCATCTTGATCCAATTCACCAATTAGGGATCGGAGTTTTTTTTTTTTTCCCTAAATTATTTTCAGAAGTTGCTAAACTTAGGGAAAAAGAAAACCTAAATGTGAAACTACGATAGATTTTACATATTGGTGTGTGAGACGAAATGACTTTTGCATCAGTATCCAACTTCTCCTTAGAGAGAGGGGATGGTAGTAGTTTAAATTATAAACACATAAAATGTTTAACAAAGTCAAAATTATGATATTAATGATCATTTTTAGTAAAATATTTTCCATATCATTTATTTCTTATGAAATAAATAGAACCTAAGAAAAGTGTTAATACAGACCTTTTGATAATGCCTCTTTTGAAGAATATAAACAAGAAATTGACCAATATATACTTAAGTGACTATATACATACCCGAATCAAACTAAAATTTGAGCACTCAATTTGTATTTTGGTTGTTTGTTTCTCTCATTAATGACCCATATATCATAATTTAGTTTACCTAATCACCCAAAAAATTTATTATTAGGTCCATCGTCGGTAATAGAACCTACAAGGCAATATCTCATTTCGTCCTCCCCTTATCAATTTACTATTACTTTTTAGAGAATAAAGCATTAGAATATAGTGGCAAAGGTCCAATTAAAAATGCTGATATGTAATGCAAGTAAGGTCACACCCCATAAAGCCAACTAAAAAAATTTATGTCATGTAACTCATGGCATTATTATTACCTACCAAAATTCAAAAGCAAACGCATGATATGAAGGTGGGTTATAAAAAATAAGAAGCAAAAATTCCAAAGAGGTCCAGCACCGATATCACATGGGCTGTTCTATCATGCCTTCACACTGACCCCCCAGGGAACATATCAAGGCTTGAGATATGCTTACACCTTGAAAGTGGGTTATAAAAAATAATAAGCAAAACTTCCAAAGAGGTCCAACACCGATATCACATGGGCTGTTCTATCATGCCTTCACACTGACCCACCAGGGAACATATCAAGGCTTGAGATATGCTTACATCTTCGGCTGACTTAATTGTTCAGTAGCTGAATTATTAGGAAACAACACCTTCTTATTAAAGAATGACAACAGTGGCCCCAAAAGAATTTTTTAGCATGACCATACTTTGCAATCATAGTTCAAATTTAGCATCAAAACGGATGAAGCAGCATTGCCCAACATGTCTCATACGAAACGCTTGGCGCCATGGCGCAGGGGTTGGTTCGTTTAGGATAAGAACTGTCATCTCTCATATAACATGGATGTATGCAACTTAATATGCCAAAATACATAGGGAATGATCTATTTAATCCATGCCAGGTTTGATTTCAGAGTTTTGTCATCCCCCACCTACAAGCCGGATCGCTGATTCCACGGAATGAGATTATGTACAGACCACAGAAGTGCTCTAGTGGAGACGGTTTGCATTACTCTGTGCTTCAGGTATGGCATTCATCGATCCGGCTCTTGTGCAGTTGGAATGCCGGATTCACCCAAGCTCCGCAGTTGCACTGCATGCCCGCCCAGTTGAAGGAACCCAAGCGAGCGTTGCAGCCCTTGCACTGAAGCTTCTCTTCCACGAAGCCGTCTTCCACTGGCCAATATCACAAAACTCGAGCTGAGCAAAGTAGACAAGTACAGCGTGAGAACTTGTAATAATGTGCATCAGGTATGTGCCGCCCTTGGATTAAGGGTACTGAGGACATCCCCAGTTTACACGATTCCAAGTTGACCTCCATTTCCTAAATTTCTTATAAATGCCTTGCGAAAAGAAAAGAAAGAAGGATTAGCAATGCTCATAAGTGTGCCAAGTTCACCTGCTTGCATCCACTTCATGGGCTCTACGAATATGGATGAGCATTCAGCTGGATCCTTTTGCCAGTCGTTCGAGTCACCCGTTCTCTTCCTCCACTTGAAGCACTCTTCTCCCTTCCCGCACTCGTGTGAAACTATGTTCTCTTGCGAAGCAACGATTCTGCGGCATTTTTTACAGCGGTATATTACTTGAGGTTTTGGGACAAAGCCAGTGTTGGCAGAATTGACTGCTTCCATTGGCGCCTTGGCAGTCACCAGACTTGCTTCTGCATTTCCAGAAGAAATCCAGAATTCATGAAAAGATCAAGGAAGTCACTGATGCTCGGAAGTTGGTAGTTATGAGAACAATAATAATATGCAAAAGTGTCAGAGAAAAATTATCTGTATCTACCATCACACTAAAAATAGGAACTAAATTGAACCAAGCATGTATTGCCAGAAGTAATCTCAGGAAAAGGAAAATGCAGAACATCAGCGTGCAGATAAGCCAGGGAAGGACCCTTAACTAGCACATTCATTAGACTTACAGGGCAAAAAATAAGTAGCTCCAAATTGAAGAAGTGCGATTTTAAACAAGCTGTGAAATCATCATGAGTTGAACCAAAACAGAACCATCTTGCAGAGTAATTAAAGCAACAAAGATGCTGAAGGCAAAATGACAAGATAATAGTCAGGAGAAACAGAATATGCATAACGTAGTTTTACATTGAATATATGTAATATATAAGAGGCGCAATGGCAAACCCAAAGCTTGTACAGTAATGAGAAACTCCTAAAACAGCTCTTTGCATTAAATTTAGAGTTCATTACATTCCTAATGTCAAATTTAATCATCTTAAGGTCCATCACTCCTGCTCATACAGGGACGAACTAACATTTCATCCAACTTTACAATTAAAGGAGAGTACCAATTCTTCAACCTTCAAGTCAGATTGGCAGGTGTACTCATCCACCCTTCTTCCACATCCAGGTAGAACCAAGTTCTTCGGTAAAATCATTATAGTCCAATGAAAACACTTCCATATCCAGGTAGAAAGAAGTTCATCAAGTAAGACCCTTCTAGTCCAATGCAAAACCTCTTTTCTAATGGAAGTGACAACATTGAAAGAGAATAGCTGCTCATTATTCACCATGGAGAGAATGAAACAGAGAGAAAAATTAAAAGTTGTCTTAGATGATTAAAGTACATAGATGAAGAACCGAATATTTGAAAAGGGACCACCATAAGAGGCTGAAAGAAAATACATAAAGAACCGGGATTTAAAGATCAGCTATGATATTTTGGTCACCAAAGTCCATCAATTATATGCGATGGAGCACCCGAGCTAGGTTCTAAAGAGTTGGGTGAAGTTCATGCTTTAGCCACAAATTTGAGTGGTGAGGCTACCTTCTGTTGCATAATTATCAGTTCTGTCCCATCACATCACTAATACATAAAATCTAAGTAAAATATTCATAATCATACCTCTAAACCAAGAAACATAATGGACCCTCTCACAGTGCAATTCCACATGTGGACCACTCTAACTAAGTAGTTCTGTGTTGGCCCAGAGACGTGGAAGGGAGTACTCATTACATACCACAAGCGAAACTTATGCACAAAAACCGAAGCAATCTAGAGATTCACATTAACTTCACATATTTCCTACACTAACATTAAGCTGATCAACTACCTTACAATTAGGATTACTCCAAACCTCAAAAAAAAACTCAACTGAGCAACATTGCGAGCTAGCCATGTTGAACCACAAGTCAAATCACAGCATCCCCCTGCACTGGGGTACATCTCAGAGAACAAACCAAGTTCATTGGCTCTATTAGGAAGTTCTCCCATCTAAGGCATGCAGACTCACTTCCTACACAGCCTTCCTATTAAAACCATTCAAAGAAAGACACCATCTTCTGCTGCTTCAGTTTATTTCCAATCAAACCAGCGCGGGTTCCCAACAAAAGAGAAATCTCACAAGCATCCCTCCTGGCGGACCGGGTTTATATAACCATAGCAGATGATGGGTCATCATCAGTTCCATTTCTTTTGCAACACCGTAAGTCTCTCAATTCAGATTCGACATCAAAGAAGCGGCCAAAACTTGCCCATAACCTCAGTCAGACAAATACTAACATCCCGAATGAGAACTAACAACGCGATGAATCGAAGTATCTGTTCCAAGCACAGATTGAAACTAACCCAGAAAGGAGAAGCACTGTCAAACGCAATCTCGGCAAACCCAATTGCGAAAGGCCGAAGAAGAAGAAGAAGAAGAACAATGAACAGAGCAGATCACACACCTTCACAAGAGGAAGTTCCTCGCAGCCTACAGAACGGTAGCCAAGTTCTCCAATCTTGCGTCCGTACGGGGTTTTCTAAAGGATTCGCGACTGGGCCTTACTCCGCTCAAGATGCGAGCATGGGCCCAATAGCGTTTCCTCTTTTGATGAATACCCAGGCCCAATCACTTGCTCGGTGCTATAAATAATAATCAATTCAATTGCATCCTTACTAGGGGTGATCAGTTTTCGGACAGTTCGGTTCCCATCTAGGAACCAGGAACTGGGTCAGAGGGGCAAGTTCTCAATTTCCGGAATTGGGAATCGAACCTGTTCCATCCCCCGATTGGTCGATGGAGCCGGTGGATGAAAGATTAAAATTGCTTCAGCTTGGTTTTCCTTGGACAACTTTTGCTAGCTGATGCCCTAGCTTTAGCAGTAAGAATGCCTAAATCTGGCTGAATCCTTTCATTAATGGGTCATTTTGTACTTGTGCTACTTGATCGTGGATATGCCTTTCCCCTTATTTCTTGTTGTGGGTTTATTGTTTGGAAATTCCGGCCTGTCATCTCACCCACATAATGAATAATACTCAATTAATTTGTTTAAAGTTGCTCGGTTCAACCAACAAAAGAAAAAAAAAAAATTGACCAAGGTTTGTGTTGTGAAAGAGGGATTAGGGCTTTTTGGTTTTTACGGTTTTTAAAGAAATTAAAAATTAAAAATTACAGCATATAAAATCAATCTGGTACAGGTGATTTGGGTGAGTGGTTCTAAATATGAAATCGAGAACTAGACCGAAAATCACCAATTCAAACATGAAAAGAATCTTACCGTTTGTTTGCTCTCTCTCTCTCCTCTCTCTCTCTCTCTCAACCCTTTTTTTGTCTCTTCCACCCAGTTCATTTTCCTTTTATTTCCTTTCATTTCATTCCTAATTCTCCTAATCTAGTTTTAGATCTGGGAGCTTTTCCCTCCAATCTAATTTTAGATCTTGGAGTTTTAACAAATAAGTACTCTACCTCCAATTTTAATGATGTTCACAGCAATTTTAGTATCAAATTTGTGCTCATTTAACGTTTTTTCACTCAAAATTTTAGCATTTCGCTTTGGCTATAGGTCTCGCTTTGGCTATGAGTGTCACATATGAGATTTTTTGATATATTTATGTTGTCTCCGTACAATGATGGTGTTGGGGACACCAAACCGAAGCACACATTGTTAAAAGGCAAAGTCGTAATTACAAATAGAGATATCAGCATATGCTTATCATTGATGGTGTTATGTGATTCAGTAATTGGTCATTGATTATGTTTCTTTAATCCAATTATAGAATTGCTTTTGAAGGACAAGCTTGTGATGATCTCTACCAATCATGCTATGACGAAATGCCTTGATTTCTGATTTTTTGTTTATTTTGGAGATATATGAGTTTATATTGTTGGAAGATATGCGGAATCTCCCGGATTACTCAATCGAAGATTTGATTTGATTATTGATTTGATTAGAAGATTAGTGTTATGTACATAATCAATTAATATTAGATCTAGGCATAGATTGATACGTAGAATCGTTTATTTCCATTATTTGTGCACTGTTTGTATTATATCTACAAGAAGAATTGTACATTTACATTCATTGAAGTGAATAGAAAGAAAGACATCTTTCCTTCAATCCTCATCCTCTGCATATCTCCATCTTCTTTCATATATTAATTATTATGACTTTTGAGATTCCCTTTCATGTATCAATTTAGTAATGAATGAAAATTTCTTTTTGACTAAAAAAATTTGAAATAGAGAACTGGACCGTTGCCCTAAGGAATCACTCAGAATGGGTCGATTCAGTCCCATCCAAGCGGTGCCTTTTGCTCTCCCCTACTTCTTATGCCCTTTGGTTGTAGTTATTCATTATAACCCAAGATTACTCACTTTACACACATGTAATGACCCTCTAGCGTGAACTTGGTGTGGGAATAATATAAAGTCAAATGTTACAAAAGTTCACCATATCTCTACTGTGAAATTATTGGCATTCCCTAACTTGTGGGGAAGAAAAATTTTATAGTCAACTTGGGGGTGTGAGACACGCAAGTACCGGCACGTTAAAATAAGGAACACAATTATATTGGGTGCTCCTTTAGGGAATTACCGGTGACAGCCCTCATAGGTAGTAGCACCCTTGGCTTCCACTGAAGGTCAATTTAACTTACAGGAAGTCCAAGGCCCTCGGTTGAATCAGAGCAATTTGATGATAAATTATTATTTTTTGGGTTAAAGAAAGTTTCCATCCACTTCAATATGATACGTGGAATAATCCATGGGAAATCTCATAAAATCACCACAAAAAAGCAAGCCCATAATTTAAGAAATCAATGTATATCATCGAGCATAGTCAATAGACATAAGCACATGCTCATCCTTTAAAAAATTGTGACTGTATCTAAGCAAAATGATCGATGACCGATCACTATATCACACATCATTATCAATGATTAGCATATGTTAAGATCACTATATGTAACTATGACTTTATCTTTTGGCGTTGTGCGCCTGAGTTCGAGCATCTCTAATGCCATCAATGTACAGAGTTAACAAAAACAAGTTGACCAGATTCAAATCTGACACCTATGAAAGTAGGTTCTTTAGCGAGTATGGAACACTAAAGTTTCTAAGAAAAATATGTTAAACCAACGCAAATCTAATGGTGGAGCTATTGAACAGCATTAAAACCAGAGATGCCGTACTTAGACTCCTAGTTTAGAATTAGATTGGGAGAGAATATTCAAGGAATTATCCGTTGTTTTCATGGAGGGATTTCTTCCCAAGATTCTATCAACCATAAAAAATTCTTATGTAAACTCTACTTTACGTAACTTTAAAAAAAAAAAAAACTGCAATAACTTAAAACATATTTTCTAAAATAAGTCGAATCATTTTTTCTCCTCGTCTGCCATAAATTTAGTACTTTTCACACGCATAGGGATGTGGCAGTTTTGCTGATTCAGATTTAAAGTAAGGTTACTTATAACATCAAAGATAATAGGCTCTTTGGAAAATGTGATGCTAAAATAAAAAATGACGTATATTTTACTTAAAGATAATATTCACTTAAAAAACACTGATTTTAGGTAGGACCTCAATTCTAGCACGATTTTTTTTTTTTTTTTTTTTTGTTATGGAGGAACCGGTTTGCAGCTGACAGCTGCGCCGTAAACCTTCAGGTGACACAGGAGGACCCACCATCCCTGGAGTCATACTTCATACACCTAGCACATCCCCTGGATTTCGAACCATTCACCTCTAGATTAAGGATCAGCAGAACCTTATCCAGCGGAGCCACTACGACCGGGGGTTCTAGCACAAATTTTTTTCCTCATAAAAATCACAAATTTTCACTCCATTTCAAATCTGGCCCCATTAACCGACCATCTTAAAGATCCAACTCATCATCTACGTGTATTCTTGCAACTTACTGTCTCAACGACCACCATGTCATTTTCATTTTCCACGTCGACTAGAATGGCATTCTCTCTTTGCTTCTTCCTCCTCCTCCTCCTCCTCCTCCTCCGGTCCCCATCACCACGACTCGCGCGCGTTGCCGCCGCTTCCTCGAGGTCCTTACGCGTACGGTGAACTTGTCATTCGTATGTCCCTACATCACACGAGAGCGACCCCCAACGTCGTCGAGAACGTATCGCAATTTTAGAAAGACCAACCATCAACACAAATAGACTAAAATCTTGATAGAAAAATTGCTAACGACAGCGATCTAGAACCTCTCATTTCTTACTGAATAATTAACGAATAAGATGATAAAAAAATAAAATTAACGAATAAATTATTGCCAATGACTCGACAACAGACACGTTAGATTACGTAAGAGCGTACGACATCTGATGGAGACCGGCGACATTTTCTGATTTTCTTCCTGTCAAAAAGTGTGTCCGTCAAGTGCCTTCTGTTGTGTTGACCACCACATCAAGAAGACTGGTCTCTTCATGAAGCATCAAATCGCTCTAAGATGATTTAACAATCGCATTATTCCTATAAATATATATAATCTACATATACATAGTTAACTAAGAAAATTTCCAAAAAAATCTAAAATACTCACATTTTTTTAAATAAAGATATGAAGTAGACATTATTTTAAATAAAATATAAAATGATCAAATTGTCTTAAATGAAGACTTTTGGTAGGCCGGCGATTATTCCAACCATCAAAGAAGGGTATTTCAAAAAAAAAAAAAAATTCTAAGTATTTTTGAAAATTTTTAAATATTTTTCTTTCCATTTCTTTTTGTTTTCCTCTTCCCTCTCTTGACCATCACCAAAGTCGGGCAAGGGTCACCTCGCCTGCGCTGGGTGGGTGAGGGCAACCCTTCCTAAATTGGGCAAAGGCAACCCTTATATGACGTCGGCGAGGGTAGCCCTCGCCTAACTCTAGAGACCTCTGCGATGGTTGGCAAAAGGAAGAAGGAAAAAACTAAAATAAAACATGAAAATGCCCTTTGGCCAATGAGGTTAGGTCTTTTCAGATATTACTATAACCATTTTAAATCCTTATTTGAGAAAATAAAAACACTTTAAACCCTTATTTGAAACAAAATCTATTTTTTATTTTGGGAAAAGACCACCAAAAACCCTAAATTTTGCCTAAAGTGACAAATTTACCCCAATTTTTTTTTTTTTTTTATAACATGAAAAACCCCAGACTTTTCAAACTGTAACACATTTACCCTATCAATGACATTTTCATCTTATTTTTTATTTATTTATTTATGTTTTTCCTTTTTTTTCTTCTTCTTCTCTCTTCCCTTCGTTGGTCACAGCGGAGGGAAGCTGGCGTCAGGAGAGGGTTGCCCTCGCCTGGGCTGGCTAGGGTTACCCTCACCGGCGTCGAGCGAGGGCGGCCTTTGGCTAGGTTGAGTGAGGGCCTCCCTCGCCAGATTTGGCAATGGCACCCCTCACCAAACGCTGGCGAGGGCTTGGAGAGGGGTGCCCTTGCCTGACTCGGGCGAAGGGTGCCTTCGCCAACGCTAGGCGAGTGGTGCCCTCGCCGACGCTAGGCGAGTGGTGCCCTCGCCAAATCTGGCGAGGGAGGCCCTCACCCGACCCAGCCGAGGGTCGCCCTCGCCCAATGCTGGCAAGGGCAGCCTTAGCCAGCCCAAGCAAGGGCAGCCCTCATTGGACATCGGAATCCCTCCGCCATGGCCGAGGGAGGGAAGAGAGAAGAAGAAGAAAAAAAAATTAAAAAGTAAAGGGAAAATGTCACAAACAGTCCCTAAACTTCCACTTAATGTGCAATCTCGTCTCTAAAATTTTAATTTGTTTAATTTGGTCCATGAATTATCGATAAATGTCCGATCTAGTCTCTGACTATTTGAAAATTGACCAATTCCATCCTTCCGTTAGTTAAAGTTAACAGAATTGGTTAACATGGCTTTTAGTCTCTTAAATATAAAATAAAAAAGGACATGTGGAATATCCACATGAAAATTACCTTTAAAGCAGATCAAATTATGGCCATTGTGCAAAAAAGATATATGGAATCACTTATTTTCTTTGTTTTTGCGATCAGTGCTCTCATCTCCAGTTAACCCCTAATTTGTTTTCCTTTTTAAAATATATATTGACTCACAATTCTAGTAATCCAACTTAGTTTCACGTCATCAATTAATGCTCCACGTCATCACTTAACGGTTTGAATAAACGGAAGGACTAGATGGAATATTTGTTAATAGTTCAAGGGCCAAATTGAGCAAATCGAAAGCTTAGGGATGAAATTGAGCATTAGATGAAAGTTCATGAACCATTTATGATATTTTCCCAAAAGTAAAAAGACAAAAATGCCATATAATTTAAGGTACATGTGTCACACGGATATAAATTCAGGGTTATTTTTGTCACGAAAAAAAGTTTGGGGTAAATGTGTCACGGTTGGCAAATTTCGGGGTTTTTTCATATCACAAAAAAAAAAAAAGTTTGGGACCACTGGCCGTTGTGGCTCCCCTAGGTAGGCTTCAGGCCTTTGAGGGAGAGGTCAGGAGTTTGAAGCCCCTGCGATGCAAGTTGCAGGGAGTCTGGTGGGCCATTAGGTGATTGACGTGTAGCGCCAGGGTGGTGGTCTCCCCGTTAATGACACCTGAGGGTTTACATGGCAGCTGTTGGCCAAGGCGGTTCCTCCAGCATAAAAAAAAAAAAAAAAAAAAAAAGAAGAAGAAATTGGGCAAATTTGTCATTTAGGACAAAGTTTAGAATTTTTTGTGGTTTTTTTCCTTTATATTTTTATTTGAGAAAATGAGACAACTTCATATCTTTATTTATAATTTTTCCTAATTAACTAGTTTAAACATTAGTTATTGGAATATTCATAATTATAGAAGAACCGATTCGTAAAATATATATCGAGAATATTATTACCCGAATATTCATAAGATCGATTCGGGATTTATCAAAGGCAACGCCGGCATTTATATTATAATAATGCAGCTGTTGTCACCCATGCATCATGTCCATTTTTCAAAGGGGCGTTGTGACTTTATAGGTTCGGCCGCTTCGGCCGCAATATTCTCCATCAACTCTAATCAGCTCAAACCTCTGAAAGTCTTCCGAATTAAAAAATAAAAAATAAAATCTGAAAGTCAAAGATTTTTTTTTTTTATTTTTTTTGTGGTCGAAAAAGTAAACGAGTTGACATTTTGCAAAAAATTTGTTTGAAGAGATCCACATCAAAACTCTCAACCTCCATAGTAAGATCACAACAAATTAAAATGCAGATTAATCATGTCCAATCAACTCACATTAGTAGGAAAATTTCGGATTAAATGAGATTAATCAGGAGCATTTTAATTTCTTGATTTAGTTAATAAGCATTCAAGATCTTTTTTTTACGATCTGGGTATCCGAATCTTTGGCTACGTTAGTCCCACACAAGTAAACGGGCTTATCTACAAGCGTAGGTAAGAATTCGATTTGTAGGATGATAGGTGTGATTTTTAAGGTTAATTTGAGCGAGAAAATTCGAGAGAAAAATGAAAATAAAATCCACCTCAAACACGTAAAACATATTTCTATCTCAAAAGTTTCATGTGAAAATTTGATGTAACCCTAGCACTTTAAAGTGAATAACTATTATAGGTATGTGTGTATATATATATAGACATATACATTGATGGAATTGTCGGTACATGTATATAATATCAATATGCGACTATATACACATCGCCAACATAACTATTATATAATCAACTCATACAATGTTAACATAAACGCAATGTTTTTCTTCATACAACAACGTAAATTGTAGTTTTCTAAAACTAAATCAAAGCGCACACATTTTCCCCTAATCTGTTTATTATTAGCAAAATATTGGGTCAAAAAAGCAAATAGAATTGATAAAAACACACACACATACATACATGCATATATATAAGTCCATATTTAAATAAATCTTAATCTCTAATGTCAAAACGATGACGATAGATCAAGGCCTTTGTGGCAAATTGAGATAATGGGTCATTTGTGCAAGCGAAAATAAAAAAGTTGGGTCTTTTCTCGTTTAAATATAATAATTTAATTACGAGGAGTTGGAATCCTGATGTCAACTAGGGATGAGCAATTATAAATTCGATATAGTAAGTTTTGTACAGATATCACCTAAAATCTACCGGCTAAAACATGTCACATATTTTTTGGAACTCGGAACTTATCTTATATACATTAGAACTTGAAATTTATCTTGTCATAGATTTCAAGGTCAATTCCAAAATCTACCCAGATTCCACTAATATTATTAATTAAACGATTGTAGTGAATCGTCACCTTTAATAATCACTACTCGCTATTACAATTTATTGACTATATCTTATATTTAGACATCCAAAGAATGTGAAACATTAACAAGATAAAAGTTTTAATCATAAAATGGAGATTATATATTCATCATCGAACACAATGAAATATTGCAAGATCGTGCGAAAACACAACAATTTGTTCAAGATTCCAAGTTCCAGGTTCTAAATGATTTTAGGTTCCGCGTACTTAAAACCTGAAATCTATCTGTTGAAATAGATTTTCTAACTTTTGGAATCTAAAACTTACCTTGCATATGTTGAAATCTAAAATTGGACACGTTCTCACCGGTCCGGTTCTCTAATCTAGGTTCTATCCCGGAACTATACTCACCTCTATTGTCAATGGGATGTCTATAAAAGAAACCGCTTGGCTTGTCTAAAGCGACAGGTTAGGTTCTTGCCTTTTGAATTATTTTTGTCCCTTGACCCTAATTTAGAAAGACGATATCAGTTATTAAGTTGAGAAAGATTTACTTTGATATCGATTTGTATAGTCTCTACTCAAGGTGGAAATGATTTCGTGGTTTTGTATAATATAATATTGAAATTTTTTGCAAGAATTTCATCCCTTGACGTTACGACAAACATCGAATTTCAAACCAGCCTAATTAGCAACAGCAAAAAGTCAGAAAGCATCGATTGGCATTGCATCGACCCTATGAAAAAGGGATTGGAGGTGTCATTGGAGTTTCACGCGACTGTCCAGCCAGCCAATAATGGAAAGTTGAGTGTTATGAATTTCTTTCGATTTTATTGAACGAAAAGAATGTCTCGATAACAGTTGTCGCCATTTGATTAGCAAGGCAAGGGACACATCTTGCTCCAAAAGCACCTAAAAAATGGTTAGAAACTTCAACCTGAAATCTTAAGTCAAAAGGTGAATAGAAATCGATTGACCCTGAACCGGCTTAACCCTACCGATCCTAGTTTAGTTCCTAGGGAATTGGGTCGGTCTTTGTTCTTAAAATCTTTGAATTAACACTGTGCGGGTTGATTCTCGATCCTAGAAATTTAGGGCCGGTTCAACTTAAACCAAACCTAACTATATATATTGTTTATCCAATATATCTAATATATTATTTATAATTTTTCTATATATTCTAACGAGAAAACCTTAAGTCAAACGACATTAATAGCATTAAACGGCTCCTCACGGCATCCAAAACGGCATAAACAGAACTAAACGACTTTTCACGGCGTCCTCCTCTAATACTCATTCTCTTGTGTTTTTTTTTGTTCTCTTAGTCTTCAATTTGCCAAAATCGAAAGAAACAACTTCTCTGCTCACTGCTTGCCCTGCTCAACTTCCCTGCTCACCACTCAACTCCCCATCTTGTCACATATCTCTATGAGCGTTCTTAATTGTTTTTATGGTTTCATGTTTTTAGCAGGTGTGAAATTTCTATTATTACCTTATTTTAAATTTTTTGAATATGTACTTTTATTTATAGTGTGGTTACATAACACCGCATTGTCGATGAGTATATAATTTGAAATGATAGGCTTGCTTTTTTAGGGAATACAAAAAATGAAACAAAAAAATTATCGATTAGTTCTGGGTTGACCCTGGGATCAGATTGAATCTATTGAGTTGGTTAGGTCCTTGGTCCCAAGTTCAATATGGTCGGTCCTCGGTTTCAAAAATTAAGGACCAACACTGTGTGGGTTGATCTTAGGATTTGGGGTCGACTAGCCCAACTCAAACCATGCTCACTCCTAATAGAAATTACATGTATAGAAAAAAACATGTAAATCATGTAGACAAGTTATATGGATACTTTTAACACCCTCTTACGTGCAAACTGAATTAAGAGTGGCTTGTGAAATTTGACAAATTAAGGTGGGTTCGATACACAAAGTAAGTCAAAACAGAACTTTGATTTTGATGCCATGTTAAATTTCCAAATTGAAAACCTAAGCCGATATATAGGGAATATCACATGTATATAAAACCACATAGACAAGCAATACGTGATATATTAATAAAATTATTGAAATTTGAGTTTAATTGGTCACTCAACCGAAATTGCGAGACTTTTTCCTTTCTTTTTGATATACTATTCGAAGTTTGGATTCGTGGCACTTGTGATTACCCATCTTTTCTTGTCATAGAATTTGAATTTTAGCTACAACTGAATCTTAGAAATTCTAGAGGTGAGATGGCGAGTGAAACCTACCCTACGACAACAAACATTAAGCACAACTGGTCATTTGAGTTGGGTTGAATGAGGGCTAGCAATTTATCACGGCAAAAATGAGAAAATTGGCGCATTAAGAAAATAAATGAAATTGATATAGATGATACCAAAATTAGTAACTTGTAAACAATAATTAACTGATGAGCATTCAGACATTGTGCACTGTTTAAGGGATCTTTGTTACTAATTCGGGAAGAGGTTACAAGGCTCGTAATATCAATTGAGAAAGCATGTCAAAAAGCATGTTTACAGTTCGATGTAGTGCTTAGACAGGGAAACTTGTCTAAGTCTGTGTTTGGTTAATGGATTTTTTTTTTTTTTTTTTTTTTTTTTTCGAAATGTAAAGTGTTCACTAAACTATAATTGAATGATTCCTTGAGAATCATATTTGATTTAAATGTTATTTGGAAAAAAATTAGACTCATAAAGGACTTTATGTATATATTTTAAATAAATAAGTAAATAAATGGTGAGCTAGATTTGGCACCGGCATGTGTTGTCTACCGTCGCACAACCTCGACTAAGGTTGATTGGGGTCATGCGATCTCAGGCTGCCCTTGTCAGGATCGCATGATCTTAGGCATTCAAGAAATTCTCAAAGTTTAAAGCCAGCTAAACTTGCATAGAGAGAAAAAAAGTCTTTGGTGGATTTTGAAAAGTGTGATGCGTATCCCAAAAGCTCTTTGAGAGAGAGCAACGTTGGAAGGAAAGAGAAAAACATTGGCATTCAAGAAATCCTCAAAGTTCAAAGCCGGCTAAAACTTGCATAGAGAGGAAAGGGTCTTTGGTGGATGTTGAAAATGTGATGCTTACCCCAAAATTTCTTTTTAAAAAGGGCCATGTTGGAAGGAAAAATAATACATTGACATTTAAGAAATTCTCAAAGTTGAAGGCCGGCTGAAACTTGAATAGAGAGAAAAAGGTCTTTGGCGGATTTTGAAAATGTGATGTGTATCCCCAAAGCTCTTCAAGAGAGGACAACAACGCCGGAAATAAAAGGAAAATATTTGCATTCAAGAAATCCTCAAAATTTAAAGCCGCTGAAATTTGCACAGAGAGAGAGAGAAAAAAAGGTCTTTTGGTGGATTTGAAAATGCATCGTGCATCCCAAAAAGCTCTTCCAAAAAGGTTTCCAAGCCCCTTGACATCCCATGCCCAAGAACCTTCAGAGCTCCCAAAGGTCGTTTTCCAAAATCGAGCCAAACCCCACCCCAACTTGAAAAATCCATTTGAATTTCTAACTCGATTTTTTTCAGTGTTCGGAACACGTGGTATTTTTTTCCTCAGGAGTTCAACTCGCGTTCATCGACGTTTTCACCGCGTCATTGCCTATGCAAGAAAGATTCCGCCATCACGTCGGCCTCCTTTTTGTTTATTTTTTCCCTTCTTTGCTTCTTGTTATTGGGCCTTTCCTTTTCGAGCCTCTGAACTCGGATCGCGCTCGGAACGATGGCTCCAAAGGTCAACGGGATCCCCGCATAGCATCTCCACCAGATCCCATTTCCGAACCCCCTCCCGCCGATTCATCGCGAGTCAGCGGTAAGATCTTTGCAGGATCTTGCCCTTCCGGATACCTCAAGAAGCGGCCTTTTGAACGGTCCCGCTTTTGACATGAGCCCCACTTTTGTTTGATGGCCTGACGAGAGGTTATATATATATGGGAACCCATTGCTCTCAAATCACTGCTTTTTCCCCACGTAAAAGCTCAAGCTCTCTCTCTCTCTCTCTCTGTTACTACTTCTTTGCCGTTTCTTGATTTCGAATACCTTCTCTGTCCAAGCCTTTCCAAGAATATTCATCCCGAAGTACCCGGACCGAGCAAAAGAAGATTCAGTTTTTGCCTCCTAAAAGCTTGCCCACTTCCCCGAAACGCTCGAAATGCTGTAGTTCAAGAGTAGAAGGAAGAAATATTTAAACTTTTGACACTGACCCCACCTTCCTCTGCTCTTTCCCCTGCTTCTTCGCAAGCGACCGCGGGCGTTGTCCACTTGCGGGATGATCAAATTTGAAGCGAGCAAGCAGTTGAATTTCGCCCTTGCGAAGCTCTCCTTCTGGTTCGCCCCCGCCACTCGCCCTCCTGGTCTCCTTCTATTCCTTTCCTGAAAGGCACGCGGTTAGCAGAGCAGAGTGAAACAGAGAGGACAAAAAGAAGAAGAAGAAGAAAAAAGTAAAAGATCGAAGGTTTACATGGCTTTGTACGCTCCCAACTCGAGTTTTCCAATTGGGTCCGATTTTTTCAACATGTTCGATACGTTCCAGCGCGATTTTAGTGGGATCAACGGCGTCCCACGAGGCGGGTCTCTGGTGTTGGACAGTGACAAGAGTGAGCTCGTGAAGGCTCCGGTTGGCGTGATCAAGAAGGGGGTTACGCAGGAAAAGCTCATGGCGGCCATGAAGAGTCATAGCGAGGCTGAGAGGAGGAGGAGAGAGAGGATCAACTCTCATCTCAACACTCTCCGTGGACTCGTCCCCTGCACCGATAAGGTACTCTTCGTTCCCAATTTGCCCTTTTCGCAACAAAGAAAGAAGTTACTCATAGATGTTATCATTTACTGATAAGCAAGTTAGTTTCTTGTCTTCGTCTCAGTTTATGAATTTTGCTGTAGTGCCAGAGGGAGACTGATGGATTGGTTTCAATTGAGTGCTGCATGTTATAAGTTTGTCAATTGGATTACTATTTGGTGTTTCCATGGCAATTTAGCCACTGAATTTTGATTTCGCCATTTGTGCTATATGACTCAAGCATTTGGTAATTGGTGATGCCAAGCAGTGAGAAACTGATATCAACTGATAACACTCACCAGTTAAAAAAAAAGATAATTCAATAGTTAACTGTCTTTGGATTTAATTGGTAGATTGTTTTCGTGTAATCGCAGCACCTGCTGCGCTTTTGAGATTTCCTCAATGGACAGAGGGAATATATTTGATCGGTCCTATTATTTTTACACAGTATGGAGTAGAGGAATTTTCAACCTAATCAATAGGATGATGATGAGCTTGAGAACAAGGGAATCTCATTGTTGACTACTGGGTTAGATTGGAATAAGTATGTCCAGGAGCAATGCACAGCACTCTGAAATCTTCTGCCTAATGCCCTAGATTCTGCCTAATGCCCTAGATGCCTTGAGGAGCTGAAACTTCCCGAAATTTGGTTTTCAATTTTGTAGGTCACCTAATTTTTTGCTACAGTTGTTCATAGATCCTGCAAAAAGCACAAGAGGAAAATTTTGCGTTGCTTATAAAGCTTAGATGAAGGTTTGTTTAATGTCTGGTGTATTGTAGTTAGTTTAATGCAAATCGCGGTCTTTTTTCTGCATAACTTGCCAACAGTGGAGAGTTAGGTTAGGTCTGACTTGTCCATCGCTGGTGTCAACTGGGAGGTATTTTATCATTAAGCCCTCTGTGTTGCAACTGCAGCTGGCCATTACATGTATTTAATGGAACTTGCCACGGTGCATGATTCACGCAATTCATCTATGCAATTGGCGGGATAGTTTAACCGTCGGTGGAGTGAAGTAGACGTCATAGCCTAGTTTGCTCGTTTTCAAATCCTTATCAGATTCATCTGTATCATGGAGTGAATAGGACAAAAATTAGGCTGCCCCTGATAAAAACAGACAGAGGAGAAAGATTTAAGAAAATAAATGCATGACTGGCGATGTCTGTCTGCATATGAACATTTCTTATTCAAAGACGAACCGGAACAAAATGTCTGAGGTGGATCGGAAGCCGTTCTGCCTAATTCCTGTAATGGGTTACAAGTCAAATATCTATTAAGAAATCGAAGCTCTAACTTCTCGGCAGGTTCGAAGTCTATTTAAGTGGAGAGTCGTGTGTTTGTTTAATAAGAAGTGGCCCTATAAAGACATTTGCAAAGCTTGAACTGATTTTATATTTGGCTGTCGGCTTCTGATGTCGGTTGAAGGCCATTTCTATTTGTAGATTAATCAATAATTAGTGGGGGCAACAAGCCAACTGTGGCATGGATCACGTCATGGAGTTTACCTTTTCTGGAGTATTATTGCGAATCATATACGTGAATTCATCCATTGAATAGTAAACTTCCTTTATTTAGTAATTAAATAAAAGATACCAATGGCTATGTGGAAGATTCATTGTTAGACTTCCAGCCTTCAACTATATTTTATGACCTTCGACGACATATATATTTTCTTTGGGCTCGATCTAACCCGTTCTTTAATACTTCCATCATTACTTTCTGATCTTGTAAGACTAAACTGTACAATTGTGTGAAGCATATAATTTATTTGATCGTATGATTGCTTTGGATCCCGAGTTTGAGTTGCCATAGCAATATATAGATTCTGCGTATTTAGAGCAGTCGACTCTCCTCGAAATTTGTATTCTATAGATATGCAGATGCTTTGGTGGTTGACTAAACTATTTCGGGGAAAGAAACTGCAGAAAGTCAACGGATTTGAACTAGTCCTACTATTGTCGTGTCATAATTTTCATTACTGAGGCTGCTAGGGGCATCTAGATTTGACTGGATAATCGCTGTGAACTTTGCCAATCTCAATTTCTCTATGCTCACCGAACTTAAATCCTGTTCTTAATAGATGGACAAAGCTACGCTACTCGCTGAGGTCGTGAGCCAAGTGAAAGAACTGAAGAAGAAGGCCATCGAAGCGAGTAAAGGCCTGCTTGTGCCGATGGATGCTGATGAGATAATGGTCGAACCGTGTGGCGACGGAGCGAGAGACGACGAGTTTTCCTTCAGGGCATCCATCTGTTGCGAATACCGACCCGAGCTGCTGTCCGAGATGAGGCGAGCTCTCGAGGTTCTTCCCCTGAAGATAGTGAAGACCGAGATCTCGACCCTTGAAGGCCGGGTGAAGAACGCGTTTGTCTTCAGTAGCTCTGCAGAAGAGCGCAAAAATTTCGATTCCGAGGCACGCCAAAGTTTAATGAGCTCCGTTCACCAGGCTCTGAATTCTCTTCGCGAAAAAAGTCCCGACTTGCCCGAGTACTCCCCGAGGACGACAATCACGAGCAAGAGGCGTCGACTCACGTCCTTTGATTCGTCGAGTTCTTCGTCCCGAGAGACGAGGTCTTATTGTTAGACACTGTAAGCAAGTTCTTTTTTTCATCCTAAAAAGATAATTGTAAATCAACGAGATGGATAGGAAACCGGTCAAAGACTCATGCCTGCGGTGGTCGGCCGGCTGACGTTGTAGCTTGCTACCGGCAATTTAATCTCTGCGGTGGCAACAGTTGTAGTGCTGTACTTTTAGATGTGCAATATTCTTAAGACATGGACATGTCTTTTATTTTGGACTGTTCGTGGTTATGGTGCTATACAGTGTTGTACTTTCTCAGCTAAATTTGTGATAAGTTGATAGCACGGCTTGTCTCCTTTCCAAGCAAAGCAAATTTTAAATGCAATCTCTTCTGTTCTTTCACTAATAATAAGATAGAAATATAGAAGTTGTTTCACAAATATAATACGTGATGAAATTTAGCCTCTTGTCACGGTCCAATTTGTTTAATTGTCTACTCGGTATCTACTAAGTCGAAAACTATTGGGAAACTTTGAATATGAAAAGACGATTGCATTTAAGCACTGCTGTACAATAGCCTGTATGACAAAGGATCATCTAAAGAGTTTACAAGTTATCAAGTATTAAATGCGAGGTTGCGGGAAGGTTGCTTTCTCATGCAATTTGATGAGGATTTCACTCCCCAATCAAAGTCTCGTGATATATGTTGGAAGGGTCCTATGTGTCCAGTTTGAATAAATCAGGTTTCATGCAATTTGAAGGGTTTTTGGAGGAAGTTATTACAAATATACTGAAGTTCGAGAATAATTCTCGTAAATTCTGTTTGTTTTACAAAGAGTGTTACATTTCTGAAAAGATATTTTTTAAGAAAATAATATTTATATATATAAATATTTGGATGAAACTTGGAAAAGAAAAGGAATGTACTCCTAAGAACTAGACCTAGGCGGAAGATGTGGGTTCAAACCCCGTCAATCTCAACGAAACTTTAATGAACCTTGACCTAAGCACAAGCACTTGGGCCTTAAGCAAGAGCACAGACACCTAGCTCGAGGTTCCTTGGCATCCAGGCCATGGTCACCAAAAGCTGAGCGCTAGACCTCGGTGCCCTAGTCCATAGAGGATAGGCTAGAGACTTGGCGCTCAAGCTCGAGTACCCGATACTCAATCCCTAATTCATTAAGCCTAGGCCCAAGACACTAGTACTTGTACTCGAGTCCTTGACAACAAGATTGGGTCCTCGGCTCTTGGGCTTGAGTCCACGGAGTCTAGGTCAGGGTCCATCGAGGCCAAGCCTGAGACCTCATTTACTTACCCAAGTGCTCAGGCTTGAGACCCCAGTGCTTGTGCTTGGGTCCATAGTGCTCAGGCTAAAGTCTCGATGGACCCAAGCTCGTGCGCAAGAGATCTCGGGCATGAGAACTATGGTCTTCGGCACAATTTGGGTGTATCCGAGCTTGAGTGTTGAGGATGTGTGCATCAGGTTTCAATCTTTCGCCTCGAGTGTAGGGGATCTAAGCATAGGCATCGAGATTGGCCTCAATGGACTCAAGCCTTACCTCTTTGGACATGGGCCTAGGCAC
Organism: Eucalyptus caleyi; assembly: GCA_014182885.2. Classification (NCBI taxonomy): domain Eukaryota; kingdom Viridiplantae; phylum Streptophyta; class Magnoliopsida; order Myrtales; family Myrtaceae; genus Eucalyptus; species Eucalyptus caleyi. The sequence continues at coordinate 42,125,601 of CM024470.2, forward strand.
AGGGGCTTAGGCTTGGTCATCGTGCTCCTGTGCTCAGCCTTGATGGACCCAAGTGAAGGCGATAGAGACCCTAGCATGAGCACCGAGGTCTTGGGCCTTGGCCTCATTAGACCTAGACTTGAGCTTTGATAATTTGGGCACAAGCACTAGGGACCCAAAACCTTGCGCAGGGAACTTAGGCACAGCTTTATCAACCTAGGCCTTGGCATTGAGGACTCAAGCATGACCTTTGTGGACCCTAGCCTAATTGCTGGGGATGTAGGCATGGGTACTAGGAACTTGTGCTTGGCCTTTGTAGACTTGGTTGGACTTGAGTACTAAGGACCTGGGATCTAACATTCAGGTTTCTATGCTCCAATGCAGAGTTTATGGTCCAAGTGCCCATATTTAGTCATGTATTGAACCAGAAATCATTTTCCTAAATTTAAGGATATATATATTTTTACCAAGGAGACATTTTTAGTCGACTCATTCCCCTAAACAAACCAAATGCCAAAAAATGAGAAAAATGTTTTATGTGAAACAAATATAGCCTTAGATTTTCCTATGGTTGTTGAGTCATATGCAATGTATTTTATTTCTAGAGTCATAAGTACATACATATTCATTTATGCTTTGTCCATGGGTTTATATTCGTCTTCGAAGTAAAAGGTAGTATTACAAAAAAAAAAAAAAAAAAATCCTAAATGTATTGCAATTATGTCAATTCAATTCTAATTTTTTTTCAATTCAGTTCTAAAATTTTCCTATTTCACCAATTTAGTTAACTCGGTCAATTTTAGTTGGCCAAATTGACACGGGCAATTTTTTTAATAATATATTTATTATTTTATTATTTTATTATTTGTTTTATTTTTCCTCTTCTTCCTCATTTGGCTTGCCTCACCTAGTGGCTAGTGCAAGGAAAAGAAACCAAAGAGGAAGAATAGAAAAAAAAAAAGAAAAAAATAATAAAAAATTCAAAAATAAGATAAAATCTTATTAAAAAAATTACCATGTCAATGTTAGCTAAATGGTGTCCATGCCAATGTCGGTCTGCCAAAATTGGTCGAATGAATTGAATTAGCTTAATTGTAAAATGTCATGCCCCGAACCTCGAGCGTGCGCACGTCCCTCGGTGATCAACTAAATTGCGACGTTCCAAGGATGCGTCGCCAACCCAATCAATTCATGCACAAGTGGAAGAAAATAAACAATCCCTAGACATCAACCAAATATGGGATAAAAAAGTAGGACAACCAAATAAAACAAACCACACTTTTATAAACAAATTAGTTTATACACAAAGACCAACTCTAAGATCTATGCATAGAAGTCTAGATCAAAAAGGGCTACGGAGCCACCTAAACTCCGAACTCTCCAATCTTCGGCTCCAAGTCTTCCACAACACCATCAGGAGTGTTGATAACCAAAGGGTGCCCTATCTCCCACTCCCCGATTCTAACAGGAGGCCCGTCAAAACCACCCAAAGGACCCTCTTGACTCCCATCGAGCTTGTGAATGTACCATGTCTTGAAACAATGAGGTACCAAGTGGGGTAAGTCCTCATCGACCCAAACAATGGACTCCACAAGCTCACGGGTCAAGTTGGTCCCGGGAACTGGGAAATAGGAACACTGGAAGTTTACCTCCCTTGAGATCCCGTAATGCACATGCTGTGCCTCCATCTAAGGACCTGTAAAGAGTAAAACCCACGACGGGGTGAGATAATGTTTCAACAAGTTCACGCCCTAAACCCCGATTAAGAAGGTAATACACCTAGAGACAGTCTAATCACACATCACAAAAGACTTACCTTGCCTTAGTACCTCCCTGCGCGTTAGCATAGTTCATATAATAGATATAAATGTAGTAGATGCAATCAATAACTGGAACGCCTCACTTTCAAATCAATTAATCACAGGGGTCCCGATTATAAGGTCAAATCGTTATGACACATCTCATTCCATACCACACAATTTTGTCCCATAATCAGGCACGGTTATATCTCACTTAAACAGGCGTTCCAATTAATTACGGCCCCACGGGCATGACCGACTCGATGTTTGGCGGTCTTTCAGCGTAATCGGACATCGTCTCGCCCCATCGAGCACAGCAACGTCTACCTCTAGATGGCATTCTCGAAAGAGCATTGGCCCAACCTTTACTATGACTGGCATCCATTGACAAGGGCATTCCCGAAGGAGCATCGTCCTCCCGACCTTCGTCGGTGAAGGATTCTCATAGGACCACACGCACAACCAACCTCGGCCAAAGATATCGTGCCTTGCACTCAAATGCCTTAATTTAAATAATGAACTTGTCCTATTTTCTTCTTATTAAAAACACCCGGTAAAATGATCGTGTGTGGGTATACGTTCAGATTGAGCCATAAAAAGTGATATCATTCCTTTTAAAAATCCCATTGTTTGGTATAGTACTTAAAAATATTTTTGGCATAAAAAATCGGCATCCGGTATTTTCCAATTAAATACCAAAATTTCATAATTTTGAAATAATAACTGAAAATCAACAATCATCACTTAATTGCATAATCTAACAATCAATTGCACAAACTAATTACACTACGACAATCAGCACGAAATTCTGACGACCGGCTATCCCGGTATAATTTCCGGAAAATATTAAATAATTAGATAAAATGCCTAATTAAGCCAAATACACTAATCTAACCACATAATTAGACCTAATTAATAACATACTAAGCTAGATAAATCACATAATCTAATTAACCCTTAACTAAACTAATTTAACCATCTAATTAGCCTAATTAACCAACGAAACCACTAATTACACTAATATAACCACCTAATCCAATCTTAGTCTAAACTAAACCTCCTCTAAGCATAATTAACTCCCTAAGTAGAGTTTAGCAAGTAAACTCACCGGATTAGCGAGCCGATGAGTTCATGACGAAGGTGACACGGAGGTGAGCGAGACTTGAGCCTACGGCGACACCCAACAAGGCTTGGAAGGGCCCAGAAACAGGCCACAAAGCCTTACGGCTCCAACTAGCTTTCGATTCTATGGCTGAATCAAGGGGTTGGTTGAGGGGTTAGGATGGTGCAGAAATGGTACGGTGGGGCTGCTAGTGGCTCAAGGACACGATGATGGCTTGGATGGGCGGCAAAGGTGGCTCAACGGGTTGGACGGAGGGCTCGGGAAGGCGGACTAGCGCAGATGATGGCATACGAGTAGGGACGGGCACACGGGCATGGTCAAGCAACTTCGGCAGGCTCAAGGGGTGCTAGGATGGGCGGTGAAGGGCGGTCAACGACTACAAGGGGTGCTGCTGGTTTCTTTAGTTCTTTGGCTTGTGTTGTAGAAACAATGGAGGAGAAAGGAGTGAAGAAGAAGATGGCTATTGCTGTTGGCTTGAGGGGGACAAAGGCCACCAAAGTCTTCTCTAAATATCTTAACTCATCATCACAAGGCCCCAAAGTCCACAACCATTTCCCCTCCAAGACTTCTCCAACAAGCCTCAAATGGTGCCCAAATGTTGCATCACACAAGGCATACAAATTTCACCATTTTCCCCTTCAATTTTAATTCAATTCCTATTCAATTGGCCTCAAGTCAATGGCCAACTTGCCAAGGTAGGTGCCCATATCAAATTTCATAATTTTCCTAACCAAAAGATCCAACTTGACGGCCAAAATTTTATACAAAAATGGCCCTCCGAATTTCCCGGTCCAAAATTGCCCAAATTTGAATTTTCGACAAAATTTGGACTCGCCAAAATTCCTCGAAGGATGATTCGGCATTCCCAAAATAAATCATGACATGAAAAAACTTTCAATTTCTAAAATCGGGTTCAATTTCGTGGTCAATTTCAACCGGACACGATTTTAGCGTAACCTAACTTACCGGGTAGTTTTTAGGAATTTTTAGTGCATTTGACCCGTGGTCGATTATATTTGATCCACATTGTACATCTTCAACTTATAGGCGACTCTCGTTTGTCGTAAAAATCTCAAGGTTTCAAATACAGACACAGGATACAGAAATGACAGAAAAATCGGTTTAGTGCCGTTCGATAATAATTCTGCAATCAGGTGGAATCACCCACACTTTAATCACATGTCTTTATCGAATCGATCTATCTCCGGTCTCTAATCGATTTTGATGGTGCCGTATTGACTCTTGCAAGTTAGCACGATTGAGCAGTCGATTTCTGATCGAATTATTAAATATGTTGCGTTTAGATTTCTTAACGGCTTTATCATATATATTAGTTATCTCATGAGTGATCAGCTTAGAGAAAAAGACTATAGACACGCCGATAAAAGCCCATGTCATTTAGTCGAAGGCAAGGTTAAAATCAGGATGTCACATAAAATGTGTATGATTTAATTGATATAATTACAACAAGTTAATAACTTTTAAGTTAATTTTCCCAAAGGAAAAGGGTATTATCATGGGATTTGCCTAGCTTAGTGGTTGTTTCGAGTTGAATCTATAAATTCCTCTAAGGTTTCCTTGACATTAGGGCATTTTGATTAATGAATGTTTTTCTATGTATTAATGGAATTGTAAGTTATGGCATGTAGCCTAATATGGATTTCTTAGTTGGTGAGCATTTATCTTGTCACACTTGTATTACCTTTTAACTGTCCGACCCCTCCGAATTTTCAAAAGTTACATGTTCATTACCCCTGAAATTCAGCACCATTGTGCAATCACCTTCAAACTTTGAAAATTTAAAAATACCCTCTAAAATTTTGAGTTTGTCATAATCGCTCATTTTTCATTTGCCCATCGCCGTTGATTATTGCCTGAAATGGACTAAATATTCAACCATGCATCATTTCTATTTTTTAACTTCGTCAACCGCATAATGGATGTTATTCGGGTCAAGAAAAATGAGTAAGTCGTATAGACGGAAAAACTAATAACTGCTACAAAAATCAAAGTTCAAGGAAATAATGTGTAACTTTTTACGATTAGGGGGTTATTGCACAACAGTGCCAAAATTCAGGAAACTTTTGAGCGATTATCCGGAAATTTAAACATTTGCTCAAACTGGCAAATATTTTTTACTTGAAAGATCTAATTCCACGCTTATTTGTATCCCCTTGTTACAAGTTTTTCGAACAAATAAAATTATTTCTCATAATATATCTAAACACATAAGAAGCTGACAGGGTTGAGCTTTAGAACGCCAATCCCAGTTACAGGTAATGCAAAAAAATCGGATGTTTAGCTAGAACACCAATTTATTGCATGGATAAGGACCATAACAAGTATTTTGATTGCCCTAAAAAGTATTTGATTCCAATAAACATTTCAATAAATGAAACAAGAACCGAAAAGATTGTTTTCCGCACTACATTGTCATTTGAAAGTATGACTTAACTTTCTTGAAGAGAAATTTCACTTAATTATGGATAATTATTTTAAAAATTTAAATTATTAGATGAAATCATGACTTACTTATTTAATATTTAACATTAACCTAACTTCATCAATGTCTTTCTAACAAGGAAGAATTGCTCGGCCTTTCGTCATAAAATTTTGACTTAAAAAAAAAAAAAAAGTACAAGGACCAAAAAAATAAAAAAAATTCCAAAGCCTATTTAGTCTATTTATTTCGCGAAAAATGAATAATTTACAATATATTTTCCTAAATTTGATTACTTATACCATTTTAAAAAAATGAATAAATAAAAAATATTATATCATCCATAAAAATAGGGGTGTGCAACGGGAACCGCTCGAACTAGGAACCGGCCGGACCAGACTGGACCGAACCAGCTGATTTTGCGCGGTTCCCATAGTTAGCAGTCCGGTTCCTGGTTCCTAATCTTTGGAACTAGTGGCCGGTTGGTCCGGTTCCTAGTTCCAAGGTGGGAACCGGACCGAACTCGACCAACTGGACTGAACCAAATTTTTTAATATATACTTTATATACATAGAATTAATAAAATATATGAACATGATAACTTATTGCAACTAAAATTGCAATTTAAGGTAGCAACCTCTTATGTGGCCAAGAGACCGTTAAAACCTTTTTTGTTACTCTTTTATTTATAGAAAAAAATCTCCTTGTTAGTAACGTGGGCTGTGACTTGAGTTCTCTATTTTCAAGGTCCTCGAGTGGTAACAACAAGTTAGTTATTGAGAGAAAGAGGGAAAGTAAGAGACTCTTTCTTTTTTAATTGATTTATTAGGGATTTTGTGATGAATGGTTGAATGATCCTTGCTTTGTGTTTTGTTTTGCCTGCTTGAGGAAATTAGATGATATACTCTTTAGTGAATAAGATTACAACTTTTTGACTTCTAGTGATTAAAATGTCCCAACGTTACTTGTTTATAGGATTACAATTTAAACTAAGTCCAACCTTTAGCCAAATTGTTCATGGCCTTTATTGTTAAAGTTAAGTGTGATTCACGCTTTGGGTGTTTCACACAAGTGAAGTTTGAATATTTTGCACGTAGGAACATGTGCAATTAATTTCGTTGAATCGCCCGAGAACCAAATTGGATTGATCGGTCTGGAACACGGTCACTCTTTAGTGCAAAAAAATAGAGACAATTTTGTTGGACCGAACAGTCACTTTTTAATGCAAAAAAGTAGAGCTGATTTTGTTGGGCTGGACTGGAACCGATGGTCCGGTCCGATTCCTAGTCCTAGGACCAAATGGTCCAGTCCATGGTTCAATTTTGGGAACCAGTGCTCCCAGTCCGGTTCCCGGTTCCAAGGTGGAATCGGACCGAACCGGAAACCAATCACCCCTACATAAAAATAGTTAGATCAACAAATGAAAAAAAAAAAAAAATTATCGACTAATTATTTTAAGCGATGTGTATAATCATTTTTAGAAAAGTATTTGCGAAAACATTCACCTTCCACCAAACATACAAAGCCTAAACTAAGACAGAGCAACTGGCCGAATGAAAAAGGCCGGAGCTCCTAATGGATTAAAGGAGAACGGGAAAACAATCTCAATATCATTGTTGAGAAGTAAATCACATAAGATATAATTGTTCTCCTTCATAAACATTCGAAAATCAACAGAAACTTCAGGTAAATTCTGACGCTAACCGCTCCGGTGTCAAAAAGGACCCCGCATTGCCGTAGAAAAGTTCGACATCGGGGTTTCAGGAGGCGATCATAGCCTACAGGAGTAGGAAGCTCTTCACATCAGACCGCTCAACATTTCCAACAACAGGCATAGATGTCGTAGGAAAAAAATTTCGTATAACCATGAATTGATCGGAGAACATTAAGCAGATTAGTCTTCCCCATCGCCAAAAGCCATGTCACCATCGCCATCCCCATAGTCATTGTCGTCTCCTTGGCCAGGTTCAGCATCACCACTATTGCCATATACTGAAGGAATGGTGTCCACCTCGTTCATCATTGTTTCGTCTGGCTGATGTTCATCCTTTTTCAGTCTAATGGTTTCCAAATTTTCATCCGACAGAAACGAGCCGTAGGGCTTGGAAACCTGCAACAAAAAAATTTACTTGGGACTTTCGAGATAAAGAGGAGTGCAGAGGAACCAAAAGGCCTCCATTGTGTTTAAGTTAAGAAGCAAACAAGACATAAGAAACATCTACAAAAGTAGTTGTCATGGGGAGTATAAGATGATTTGTTATTGATACAGAAAATATGATTACCAAGCCCCAGGTAATGCGCAGAACTACAAACGAAGCTCCGTGTTTCCAGGCTAGTTAAATGTACAATGGTACACAATGAGAATTCATAGAGTTTGGTGGAGAGACTGACCTTAAACAATCCGCCACTCTCGGTAGCAGCTTCTACTAGGTTGCCCCAATGTTCATCATTTTTCAATGTGGATGCAGAACCCACCACCTGTAGACAAAGTCAAGAGGTTCCTCGCGCCTGAAGTCAAACAATCGATCTATCTATGTCTGAGATGGAAAAAAAAAACTTAGTCCCATATTCACATCCTTACCAGTACGGAAGACCTTGCTCTGGTGATTGCAACATTCATTCGTCTATAATCCGACAAAAATCCAATACTCTTACTTTTACTTGCCCTAACACAAGAAAAGATCACAACATCCTTCTCCCTTCCCTGAAAGAAGATTTGATTTACCCTTTTAGTGATGAGAGAAACAAAGCCAAGGGTTTGAATTTTAGAATATTTCACAAGAAGAGGCATGCCTCTGAGGGAACAAAAGAGATGGAAAAAATCATCAAAGCTGCTAAGAGAAAGGGATAGTATTTTTAGTGCTTTGGCATTACATTCTTTTCACCAAATTGAGAACCAAGAGAAATCAAGAATTGTCTGAAATTAACCTTCCAACTCACAATTGTTAGTGTAACAGCCTCCATTCTCAGATAAAGGACCTTGCTCCGGCATTAACAAAATTTTACATTTTTAAGAGGAACAGAATCTTAGAAAGAGAAGTGGTGGATGAAAATCCACAAGATTATCTAATCTTGCATGAAAGATTGTGCATGAAGCAATAACCAAAAAGCATTTTTTTTCTTTATTCGCTATGAAACATAGATATATCCCAGATATTTATCATGAATAGACACCAACAAAATCATAATATTTTCCTAGGAAATGCAAACCTGACATCCATCAACCGTGATTATGTCCACCACTTCCTTTGCCTCCTCCTTGAAAATTTGCTTGAAACGATCTTTCAGAAGCTTGACTTGATAATTGTAAGGGGATATAATTGCAAGTCTTGAACTTGACTTGAGCTCAGGATATCTAGTCACCAATTTGAGATACATACTGACAATAAACTCAACTTCATCAATATTCACCCGAGACCCACTACCAGATGGCTGGGACTCTTCCCCCTCATGGATGTCAAAAAAGCAAAATGGCCCGAAGCACCGAAATTCATGCCAAGCCCGTTGTGTCTGAATCTTGACATCTGGCCCATCCTGCAGTTCCTCATTATAGAATTCACGTGAAGGAAAGCTTCTTATCTGTCAAAGAAAGAAGAGATAATTTAGGTAGAATACTAACGATCCAGTTAAAAAAAAAACAAAAGTGGTCACGTCAGATCATTGCACGATAGACGGACCAGAGTATTTGTTTGTTCCCTTTTTTGTTTTGTGGGGGCGGTTGTTTGAATGAGGAAGTGAGTGAGCGTGCGCGCGCGCGCGAGAGAGAGAGAGAGAGAGAGAGGACAACAAGATGGATGGAGGTCAAAGGCTCTGAAAATGGAAGCTGATGGCAATGATGCCACCTAAAGAAGCTTAGAGATGAGAGGCCAGGGAAAAGATGCAGAGTTTCTCTCACAAGTCTGAATCATAAACATTACTACGCCTCACTAACATTGTGCATTGTGACCCATTAATAAGTCTCACATGTAATTAAAAACCACTATCAATTAACCTCAGGATGCATTCGGTATTGTTCCTTGAGCATAAGAACAGGATAACCAGCCTTCTGGAACCTCTGGAACAAACTCATGCCATACCTAAAGTTGGAAACAAAAAATAAGAAAAAAAGAATGAATGATGAAAATTAGATTTAAAGCAGAGGAATATCTGTTCTAAGATTTAGCAAAGAGGCATAATAATGTTATCACAGAATGAGGCAATCTACCCAAATTTGTTGGCTATTGGAGAAATCACTGTGGCTGGTAACTGTACCGGGTCACCAACCTGAAAAGCAACCAAAGGATGTTATATTATCAACTTAAGCATATGCCTCTGCTAGAATCTGCACAAATGCACATGCTTCTTTATGTTGATGGTGTCTTCATTCAATGAGACATGGGAGGCCGATAAATGTCTAGAATTTCTAAATGTACCAAAGACACATCAAAAGAATTTCTTCTTGAGAGGCAGAGCATCAGAAATGAGCAATTTACCAGGAAAACCTGCTTGCACCCATTAGCCAGTGGAACAAGAGTTGCTGGTTCAACCTAATCAGGAGTATGGAAAGCCAAAGTAAGTTCTTCAGCCATACACCATAAACGAGTCTTTAGAGGTTGAAAGTACATTCAGGTGTGACATCATATCCAAATTGCCCAAACAACATGGTTTTAGTTCAGTAAACCACCAAAGAAGTACATGACTTGGCAATACCATGATAAAGCTTCTTAAATTTGACATTAATTTCTTAAATTACCAAGCTGATGACATGAAGACTATTGTTAAGTTTTCATTTCATATGCGAACATCTTCCTCAGCATATGATTTTGTCAATCCAAATCAAAGGTAATCTGAGCTTTTGAATGATATTTACAGATGAAGCAATTCCAATGTCACAATTAAAGAATAAAAGCTCAACAGAAAATACTTTTAGTAGATCAATAGAACAATTTAACATAATCCTGAAGCATTATGAACTTGGAAGAAAAGCACATCAAAATGCATACTGCATGCAGCTCAGATACTTACAGCTTGGGCAGCCTCATCGATGATTACAACATCAAAACCGTGGTTCAGTTTACTGAATATGGTTGACCCACTGAAGCTAAGGGTGGAAAAGACCTGCCATTTACATAAACAAAATGAAGAAAAATGACATGGAATTTAACTTCCTGGTATAAGCCCAGAATCCATACAATAGCAGCCTCATCCAAAAGTGCAGCCCTTATATTGTCTGCATCAGTTCCAGCTACTCCATGACTATGTTTCTGTTGGACCTGCAAATGCTCCCCAAGAGTCAACAATCACCCGCAAATATAGAATAACAGAAAATTTCACAATCTGAAAGATTATATTATCCAAAAGTTCAACAGTAGAAACAAAGCTTTACTAAGTAATCACAACTGCTCACAATTACAAATATAGGGTTAGAAAGAAGAATCCCATAGTAGGCAGCATTCAGCAAATTTCCTCTATGTAGATATTGAGGGACCACCACCAACTTTTCTAAACATAAGCCATTAAATGAAGGTTTTTAATAATAAAACATTCTTTACACTCCCTAGCACGTAAGCTACAATTTGACTAAGACTATGACATGGACATTGATTTTAAATGAAAAGCTTAATGAGGGACCTACAAGTTTAAACACAAGTCTTGCTACTCCACTACCATGTACAATTTGTGGAATCACCGCCAACTTGTGAAAGGATGCAAAAGCTGCAGCTCCCTGCCACACTTGGATGAGCCATAGTGCAGCTTGACCCAACAGAAGCTTGTCCCAACCAGTTGAATTGAAGCCAGAGAAGGATTAAAGATTTTCAGGTTTTCCACAGCATATACTGCATTAACATATAGCACCATACTAGGATCCCTTGATGATTGAAGTAGTCAAAGCCAACTTTTATGGAAGCAACCATGCACGAGGCTGATCATTGATGTTTATATTTCTCTTTTATGTTTTGGATTAGGCTGGCTTCCCAAATACATGCTGAACATATACAATAACTTCTTTCTCAGGGGTAATGACTTATGATTATATGTATAGACTCTTCTATCAGTGCTTGATGCAGAAGCCATATTCAACTTTGAAACTAACAGGAAATTCAGGAAACCAAACCTTGATTAGCTAGGAAAATTATCAATAAAAGGAACAGATATAGTTGATTCCAATTTTACTACAACGGAAGAAGGTAGAAAAAAATAGTAGTCCCATCAGAAGTAAAAGTTGATACCCAAGCCCCATTAAGGCCAATGTCAACCATCTTCTAGGCTGCATCATCTGGTTGAGCTAAGTGCTGAACAATAACTTAGCTACGACAGATTCGTTGCCTGATACCTTATTAGCTTGAGGATGGGACATCCATGATTTAGTGGCTACTACTCCTGCCATAAGCAAACCCCTTGCGGTGAGTGATCTGCTGAGTTAAAGCTTGTTTTCTGAGAGAATTGCTGCTGTTGCCCTAGCAACCCAGATTATTACTAATTTAGCCATTCAAATGGTGGACCTCAAGTTTAGTATAAGTATCTAAACTAAGGAGAGTAAACAGACATAGTCAGGTGCTCTTGTTATTGGGATGAATGGCAATTCTGATGTGTGTTATGAGTATGACTACCATTACAAACCAAGAGGTCCAATAAATTAAGGGTTGAGTGGGGCTGAAATGGAGATTGGCATGTAAGTGAGCAGTGCTAACAAGACCCATTTCTCTGTCAATGATGCACGATAAGTTTGGTTCATACAATATGGCTTACAATATTGCATATGTTGAGGCTCAGATTTGCTGGACACAGCAAGATATGCGAAGTTACCAAGTGCTATTGTTAATAACAAGGCACAAAACCCAATGTACTTGAGTACAAGGACAGCCCAAAGAAAATATCCTAGAGGTCCAGGATCATGTTCCCACAGATTTTCCTTGCACTAAGCTGGCTGCTTTCTGTTTATCCATTAATTCATGATTAGGGTTAAAGAATTTCATGAATTATTACAAATTGCAGAGATCTTCACACCTTATTGCATTTCCAGGTGCACGTAGGTGTGCTGATGGTGACTTCAGTGATGCTTCCGTTAAATTTAGAGTACCATACACCAAATAATTTAATTCCATAAGCTAAATGATCCACAACATAGAAGATCTTATTCCTTAAAAATTCTGCATATGGAGAAGTTCAACCACCAGCTTAATATAGCTATTGTCAACTAACTAAAGAACAGTCCCTTGAAGTGACATGGGAAATTAAATCTCTTCTTCACCAAAGCACAGAAACTGAATTTTGATATAGCATTTTCTTGAAGTTGATTGCATGTGTGAACTGACTTTTATGCCCACGCACATTAGCAAAAATAAAACTTGATCAAGAAGGCAAATTAAATAGTCAAGCAAAGAAAGAAAGTTAAATGAGAGACTACAACGTGACTAAACATCTGACATACCAGGTGATCCATGGAAACGGACTGGACAGAGTGATGTGCTTTAAGACCAATGCGCACTATTTTAGGATTATACACATGATCATCTTCATCTCGGATGCCTGAGAATTACATGATGAGAAGAATAAGAAAAGGCAAATTATAATTCTAAGTCAAGGAAAAAAGTCATACTAATAGTTGATGATGAGAGGAATGACCAACAGGAAATTTGACCACATGCATTGGTCTCAAATTTAACATCACTGAGCAGTAGATAATAGCAATATGGTACCCCCTTTCCTTCAAGAATGTTTATCCATCTTTTTGACTTCATGATGCACAAGAATGAAGTTTATTTATGCCCTAATCTAACAACAAATAGAAGATAATGATATGGCAGTTAAACAAGGATAATCTATCAGAAGGCATTCTAGTTCCCCTATAGGAATGAAAATCCATATTAGTAACAGCTGTCCCTCACATGGACCTCTATTTACATCATTCTCTTCATTACACTTAACCAAGGATCACAATAACATGTCCCAAAGAAACTTTGTGAGAACTTCCTTGTTAATTAATGTCAGGCAAAGGTAAAATAGACATGAAACTGATATTATAATAGCAGCTATGTGGAGATAGATTCTTTACCAGCATTTATAATACGCAACACAATCTCATCAAGAGCAGAGTTCGACGGGGCACATACCAACACGCGCACACGATATTTACGACAGGAGTTAACCACTTCTGGTTTCTGCACAATAGGCAGATGTCAAAAGATTATATACACATGTCATATAGGAACAACATGAATGCAAACTCTCTTACCAACTCATTTCCAGTGGTTGGATAAAAGCCATCATCGCCATCAGTCGGCAGATTTTCATCTCTAGGGTTGATATTGTTTAACCATGGAGATGCATGTCCCCAGTGAATGTACCTAAAGGTTACATGTGTCACTGATCAAGATAGCCACAGAAGAAAATTCTTTCAATAGCTTCCCTAGCAGCGGCAGGGCCACGTTATACTTAGTGGGTTATGCAAGTAACTCAACTGGTTGGAGAGGGAAGCAGTGCCAATTGCCCCACTCAATTTGTAGAAAAATCTGATACTACCTCTAGTTTTTTAATCACATTGATCTGACCCACTATCTTTTGTATTTGACTCCACTGAATTATCTAAATCATATTTGACCAAAAACAAAAATGACTGAAAATTGAGATTTCAGATCCCAAACTTTTAGTTTAGGAAACTGGCATGGGTGGTCCCTAAATTTTACTTCAATGTTTAATGTTGTCCCCAAATCTTTTTCCCCCACAACCCAGTCCCTGAACTTCAAAAGATCCACTCAGGGGACTCCTTCCCCCCAAAACTTAAACACTGATAGCTGACTTGACTATAATTTTTCTTAACTTAATGATAAATTTATCATGCTAGTGTCCACATGGCTCACGTTTGGCTTCCACTCTCCCCCTCGTTATTTTGGCCCAAACAGAAAAGAAAGAAAATTGCTCAATTAGGAAAACAATGTGGCAGTCCATGCCATTTGTTTGGCCCGATAAACCTGACGTGGCAGTCACATGTCCAGTAAATTCATGTAATGTGGTGACGCACTTAATAAAAGAACAACATTGAGTGAATTTTGGAAAGTTTAGGTATTCAATTGAAAAAAATAAAGCTTGAGGACTACATTAAAGGTAGAAAAAAATTTCAGGGACCATCCATGTCATTAGCACTTTTAGTTTTCTGATACTATGGTCTCTGACCCTTATCTACATAGAAGTTTTGTCTTGATCCATACCCAATTACTAAATTCAAAGGATAAGGATTTTACTTTTTTTATTGTCTACGTCAATTTAGTTCAGGACTTAGTTTAGGCAAATGCAATAATTGTGATATGAAATTTTCTGCAATTTTAGTTTGTGAAACTTTTTTAAATATAGACATGATAATTGTTGCTTATGACCTGAATGCAATGGTTTTTAGCTTAACCTTGGACCAATGGTCTGGTACTTAGTTATGTTCTTACACAGCTTGATCACAAGCAAGAATCACAATCCATATTTTAAGTCAACAGGGGCATTAGACCAAAAACAAGTGTTAGTTTAGGGGCTAAGATCTCAACTTTCAAAGGATAGGTTCCAAAGTCATCAAAACTTAGAATTCTGGATGAAGTCTCTCTATACAGAGTATGTTATTATTTCCGTTGGTGCCCCCAACTGGCACAACGACCTAGCTTCACCACTGTTCCCTAGCCTCAGGAACAAATGCATGGATATGTTTTCATGTGTTCATGTGTAGGCATAAGTGGAATATTGACATATTTTCACAGAAAATAGCTTACAGAAATATGAATTTGATCATGTTTTGAGCATCAAATGATGCATTTCTGCAAAAACTCTATTCCCTATCATTTAGTCCACTATATCACTATTTTCTATCTGGAATTAGTGGGAGAATATCAAATTACCAATGCAATGCAAGGGGGAATTTAATATTGCAAAAGGTTCAAAAGTACTCCAACAATTAAAATGAAGTTAAATATCTGCTGATTCGAGATTGTAGAACATATATAAGTGTTGCAATTCGTCCTATCTAAAATAGTAAGGTCGCAATGGGTTAAAAGAGATTCACTAAGGCAATCTCAAGATGTTCTAGTCCTTTTGAAGTGCAAAATCTTTCAACAAGCAGATGTGACTATCATTTTTGAAGAATATGAAGAGCACCACGGTCATTTTATGGAATGCCAGGGATATCACTGCAGTTTAGCTAAAACAAGAGGGGCAACACAATAATTTATTCTTATAGGTGTAAGAGTTTACATACTCCCATCAAAAGGTCTATTTGTCTCCCCCTGGATGAGTTAAAATATAGTTAGGAATCGCATTAGCTTTTTCTTCTGTTGACAAGAGAGAAGATGCCCTTCCAACAGTCATGGTTCCACTCTGGTAGACCTGGAACTGCTCGTGGAATAAAACAAAGACCCAAACAACTCACTATGCTTAAGAAAACACTTTCTGTCTGACCATGAAGTTCATGTCTGGACTAGTTATCCACTCTTCTTGCCATTTACATTCCAATCCAATACACTAATTTGCCAACCAACATCTAGAGCCTTCAAATGACACATCTCTCCAACACTAGAAGATTCTATCCTTAGATAATGCAATTACGTGAGACATTCAGATTATATTTTCAACACATTGTGCCGACAAGCATAAAGTTTTAGCCTGCCATTAAAACAGCATAACATTTCATTTAACAGCTGCAGCATCTCCATAGATGAAAAGTTTAAAACTATAGTTAGAAGAAAATGCTAATTAAAATCAACACAATCGCAGGTATCTGAGCATTAATTAAGTGAAAAGCATCTTAAAAAAAAAAAAAATTACCAGGATAACACGATGACAGAGAATATATTACTCTTGCAAAATATATCCTCTAAAATAGGTTATATAACTGCCAAATACATACTTTTCATTGATGGGTAGTTCTGGTCCACGCTTTAATCCTCGGAGTCTACCTCTGCAATATACAAGAAACACCACTTATAGCAATGTTAGTGACACAAATTTGAGTAAAAATGTATATTAATACAAGAATAATGCTTACTTTGAGTGCACTCGAGCTGGAATGGCATGCAAAATGGCACTCAGGAGGCCAAGGATAGTCTGAGTTTTCCCTGTTCCAGGGGGACCCTAGAGAAAAATGTACAAGTCCTCCCATGAGAAGTGTTATAGAGACACTGTTTTTCCCACTAGCAGTAAAGGACAGTTAACAATAAACAAAAATGCAAGTTAGCTAGACTAAGAGTCAGTCAGTTTATAGATTCTCCATGAGAAAATCATTAGGATTCCATAGTTCATAGTTTTTGAAATATTCCTTCAAGGAAAAGATTGTCATATTAGGACTCTGACATAATAATTTTCAGGGACATTTAGATGCAGAGTGGATCAATTCTTTATCACATAGAAGATCTTCATCTGAATATTGTATATTTACAAAGGGCAATAGGAAGAGCTTGTCAAGGTCAAGTATGGAAGCAGCATGTAAAGCTATGGGTTAAACTATGTATAAGCCAAAGATGTAAATATCTATTTCTCGATGAGATAATATCAAATGACACGTAACGGAAAAAGAGATCTAAAGGTAGTTCATAACGAGAAAAACCTGTATAAGCACAAATGGCTTCCGTGACAAACCAACCTGCAAATGGCAACTATAGATAATGAATGAGAAACTCTAAAGATGAAAAGCAAAAAGAATTTGAAAAGACTGCCAGGGTGGAAGATATGAACAAAGAGTTCGTCACAAGCACTAAGAAACATTTGAGCAAGCTTTAAGGTGACTTAGTTAACAGAAATAACTTTACTAAGCATTGTCCTGTGTAAGCCTGTCATCCCCTTTCCACCTTATGTAACTGGAAAGGACAAAGCTCCATCCAAACATCCTTTGATAGGGAAATGAATAGGAAAGAGATACTCACATTTATAGCTTCTTGTTGAGATTCATTCAAATTACTTTTGATATAATCCCCCAGAGGTTTGGAAATTTTCCAGGCCTGGTCAGAAGGAGTGGGATTCTTCTCCCCAGCAGCTAGTATTATGTCTTTGAAAGGAAGGGAACCAATATTGTGTACAGCTACATATTCACGAGAAATAGTAGATAAACTGCAAAGCTGCAGAAGACATCAAATTGATTGCCAAAGATTAGCACATGCATACTTGAAAAAAATCCAGCTGATGAAAAATTTAATTTCAAGATCTATTGGAAGAATTTCCCATTTATCATAGTGGTCCATCTGTTAATTCCAGCTTACAATAAAAATCACATTCAGCTGGTCTTGCTCAATGATCATTCCCACTTGAAGGCAAACGTCTAAATTCGATAGTTGATGATTACATAACAGCATAGCCAACAAGAGGTGCTGAGCCAAACATATTGACTATTTAATGATAAATTATTGTTATCACTAAATTTAGAGCCATATAAGCTTATAAGGGAAGACACAAGACAACATAGTATTTAGCAATTTCATCTCTTTCAGAACTTCTTTTATTTCCTCCCTCCTTGCTAGCAAAAATAGGGTAAAGAGTGAAAATTAAACTCCTATTATTGTGCCAAAACAAAAGACACATCCAAGCCTACAAGTCACAACAGACATCTTACAGATAACCAAATAAAAAAAAAGAAAAAAAAGAAGATGAATTTCGGTGTTTTCTAACTTAGTGCTAGATATTACGTCAACTCCAATGCCGTTTAAATACCACCATAAGAAATTTGAAAATAAAAACCCAAATTAATCGCCCCTCTGTTATATATAAAACCATTTGTCCAAGCTTCTAGCTCATATTACTCCAGATGACCAATATCCAAATTAGGCATTACCTATGCTTTTTTTTCTTGCTAAACTATAATTAACTCCATTGCCCTTTTCATATGCAAGGCACTAACATCTGGAACTCTGAAAGCCAATGTTTTGATTATATTCAAATAAAGAAGAATAGGATGGTAAATGTTTGGTTCTCCAAGGAGTTAGGTCTGTTGAGCAATGCTACATGTCACTACAAAATGCATTCCAAATAAATATGGATGATGGTTCATAAATAGCTTATCATCAAATAAACCATTGTTTACAACCTGATATTAACGATTAAAATTCTAGCCCCAAGGAAAGGGGCTTGTCCAGGGGAACTACTGTTATTCATTAGATTAAAACCTTTACATGAAAGTCAATCAGAAATTACCCTGAAAAAGGTCAAGAGAAGCTTACAAGATCAGAACTTTCAATATCTAGTGTCCAATAAAAGTATTGTCATAATATATGACTGAAGGGTTCAACACTCCATAGAATTGAAAAAAAAAAGGTAGTTGCCTGTGAAAGCATATTAAAAATGCTTTAATTCTCATCTGTCTACTAGCTTTAAATATTCGACAAACACTCAAGCTACAAAGGCCTTGTAACTGGATTGATAAGAATAAAACTACATGCCCTTGTTAAAAAAGAAAAAAAAGAAGAGATGATTAAAATTACACGTAACACAAACAAGAAGACAAAAATTCAGGCCTAAACTTCCAATTAATAGAAAAACATAACAAAAGCAATTTTATCTCCTGTTATCAATTGATAATTAATTTCCTCATATAACTCAATGGTCATCTAATAGTTAGCAACGGCATAGGAACAGAAACTGAGAACTCTTCCCTGCTTACCTTCATTATATAAAGGGACTTCCCTCCTTCACTAATGAGGGAACGCATATTTAGCAGCCGAGGACTAGACTCAACCTTATCAGTCAGCATAGGCATTAGTTGTCCAGTCAAATGCATTCGAAGTCTAAGTACAACTAGACAGCGACAGTCACTGTTCTGCCCAGACCCTCCTGTCTCACGTATCTGACGGTGCTCCACCAAAGCAAATGCAAAAGTTGTTGGGAGTTTCTTGCCTTCTTCAAACTGCATCAAGCAACATTCTGTGAGAATTAAGTCATTTAGGTATAACTGAAGACATTATCAAAAGAAACTTTGAATCAATGCTAAATGATTGAAGAGGAAATTGAGCAATGTACTGCTAGAAGCCAAAAGAGGAGTAAATGGATTTGATAACCTTTTCTTTAGATAGCAAAAGCAGATCATTCTGAGATATGGAGAAATCTTTATAAGAGGAGCCATAAGTGACCTCTGGCAAGTGAAACCCATCAGACTCATTGCACTTGGTAACCACTCCATGTTTCCACTCAATAACTGCAAAGGTCCAAAATCACGGTACCATCAACATCCTTCCTCAGAAAAATAGTAATCACCAGAAAGAGAATGGAGTCAATGAGAAAAAAGAAAAACCAGCATCTTCATCACTGTCACTCTTCTGAACAATCTGAGCCTTAATCTCTTCAAACAAAAGAGACTCAAAGGTAGAAATGTAGTCATCAACATCTTTATATGTGTACTTTACTCGCTTTACACTGGGAGCAGTTCCTTCTTTATCATGCTCTTTGCTCCTGCCACCTTGTTGCTATCAAAGTGAGAAGATCAATTTTTGCACAATCAAACACTAGCACGCAAGAGAGAGAAAGAGAGAGACAGAGAGAGAATACATTGACTTCTTTAAGGATTTGAAAATAGTCCCAACCAAGAATGATTTTGTACAAACGTGAAAGAGAAGCCTCTTCTTGAATCTGATCTCTGTCCACTGCCATCTTTACTCCTCTCTTTACCTAAGTGCTGCTCAGAAAGAGTGCAAAATTCTCAGAGGTTTGAGAGAGAGAGAGAGAGAGAGAGAGAGAGGTTGATGTGGGTAATTAGGAGATAACCAAGCCGAGCCAAACAGTTATGATGTCGAGCTTGAGCACGACTCAAGTTCAATCAAGTACAATCTTTTGTGCTGTAATTGAACTTGAAAAGATTATTAATACTATATCTCACTCGACTCAGCTCAATTACTATAGAGGAGCTGAAGCTTGAAACCTTTTCTCGTCTTTATTCAGCAATACGAAAGAAATGACAGGGCTCACTAAAATTCACGTTTTCATGATGCCTGAGTTGTCCATTCAAATTCCTTTCTTGAACAAGCTAATTATGTTTCCCTACTCAGACTAGTAGCAAGTGGAAAGAAACACGGAAAATTCCCTACCCTCCAGAAATTCCAACAGTGTTACAGTTTAGCCATTTCTACACTCCAAAAATACTTCTACATGACAAAAACTACCACCATCATATCCACAGCATCCAACCAATGAAAGCCAAAGCAGAAAAAGGGCACTGAATTGGTAAAAAACCCAGATCAGATCGAGCTGTTTGACCTTAAACACGAGCACAATACACAATCATCGGCACCAAAACACGGCCACCGTGTTCTGGAACAGGGCGACGGTGGCCTTGATCTGCAGAACGCAGGAAACCCAAAAGATTTGAAAGAAAATGAAGAAGAACAACACATTACCTTGCTCTGAGAGCGAGCGAGAGAGCGAGAGAGGGAGAGAGGGGCTCCGGAAGAGAGGCCGAGCTGAGCAGGACGTGTGACGGCCCGGCGATGGTGGCTTAGAGAGAGAGAGAGAGAGAGAGAGAGAGAGAGAGAGGACTGGTGGTGGCGGATTGGAGGAGTGGTGCTGGTGGAGGGGTACTTGGTGGTCGACGGCGGTGGTCGACTGCGGTGGCCGACGGCGGGTGGCGGTGGCCGTGGCGGTGGCGGTGGCGGTGGAGGGATAGACTGTGAGGGTTTAAGGGAGCGTTCGCGCGCCGGAACAATCGGACGTCGTTCAACTCGTCACGAGTTGCTCTCCAGAATGAAAAATTCATCGCTAGAGATTTCCAAAAACATTTAAAAATTCTAATTTGATTTAAGGCTGGTTTGTTTGTTTGGTGAAAAATATTTTCTGAAATTTTTTCCTCAATTTTCTGGCATTTGGCTTGTTTAGGAAAAATTTTGTTTTTTGGTCATATTAATTTAGGAAAATTTGTCAATTGAAAATGTTGTCTTAGTTAAATAAAAAGGTTTTTCTAACAAAGATTAAATTTAGGGAAATATTTTTCGATTTGAAAAAATGGAAAAATATTTTCTAAAATATGACTAAATATTGGAACTTGGACATGAAACTTCATGTTTGGGCATGAAAACTCCAACCTTGATTCTTGATGTTTAGGAGCAAGTTTCCTAGCAACTAGGTCTAGGTCTATCAAAGTCAGTCCAAAGCCTCAATGCTCGAGCTTGGGCTAGGCCTTTAGTGCCGGTGCCCATGCTTGGTCCATCAAGACTAAGCCTAAACCTTGGTGCCTACTTGTATTAGATGTTTCAACACTCGAACTTGGGTCCATAGATGCCATGCTCAGGTCCTGACAATCTAGCTCTAATCCTAACCCTCCGTGTGCAAGTGCTTAGGACTCGAGCTCAAGCCTTTGGTTAATGAAAGTTTATTCTTATAAAAATATTTTTACTAAAATTTCCATTTTCAGTTAATTTTATTATTTTAAAAATCCACTTTTTTTATTTATTTAAAAATACATTTTTTTGTTCTTTTCTTTTTTGTTCTCCTTCTCCCTCCACTAATCACGTGTCTTAGTAATGGTTGGCAATCCAGTGACTAGGATGTGGGCCAACGAGGTCAAGGCTCAACTGATCAAGCAAGCTTGTTTAACTGAATCCGATAAGCTTAAAGCTCACCAAATCCCAATGAGTTGAGCTCGCTTGAGATTGATGAGAAGAGAACCCTAAGTTGAGATGGGCGTCAAACTCAAACTCTATAAACTCAAGATTAGATAGTTGTTGAAATTTATCTCACGAGGGGACTCAAATTGCAATGGAACTCTAGGTCGAAGAACTTGATTTTGGGGCTTAGGGTTTGGAGAACTTCAATTTGGGAGAGATGTCATTGTTGTACAAGTAAATTATTCAAAATGATGTCATTTTGCTTATGTGAACGTTTCACTCAAATCATTCGCCATGTAGGATAGAGAAATGATTTAAAATAAACCACGTCATCGTTTTTCGTTAAACAAATTGGACGGATCTAAAGAAGTGGTTGATTGCACATTCTTTGTTTTGCATGTTTTAAAATTTGGTTATACTTTCATGATAAGTTTTTAAAAATTCCGGTGCAGTCATCTGTATCAAACAAATTTGTTTTCTCATTTGTTGCCATGACATTGATAAGGGGACTCACACAAGGATTTGAATTCAAACATGCTCTGCAGTAGTTATCTCTCCATACGTGATATGAACATAATCATTATCTCCTTCTAATTCTTTCTTTTACCTTTTCTCCAAATAATTTTGGTAATTCCGCTATAAATCTTTATTGCCAATAGGTTTGATTGCAATCTATCCAATGAGAAGTTTTTAAATACCTGTACATCGTTATATCATCGAAAGTCGTTTAAGGTCGGACGACTAAAAATTGATAATTACTTAGTTGGCATCAGAGCCACCTTTGTAGTTAAAGAAAAATAGCAGTCTACTCGTTAAGATAAGAAGGCTACAAAATACCACAAAAAAACCCTAATATCCAAAATGTTTTTTTTTTTTTTGTGTCACAAAAGCTCCTAAACTTGTATCAATATGACAAAAAAAAAAAAAAAATCATCCATCTACCACAAAAAATCCTAAACTTTATCTACTATAACACCAATATCCGGAATCTATTAGTTTAGTCTCTGGTAACTTTAGACAATGTAGCTAAGTTTATCACTTATTTAAAAAAAAAAAAATGCCAGTTGGAATAAAAAAGAACAATGGCGAAAGCCAAAAACAAGAGCACCACAAAAGCTCTACAAATAATGAAGAAAATATATTCAACTTGGAAAAGCACATTTATTTTACCTAAAGCATTTAAATTAAGAAAACATTATTATCATCCTATTAATCATTCTCTTACGAAACCTTTTATCTTATTGATTTTCAATTCAAGTCTATAGATAATGCGGTTTTGATTATGTAGGAAGTTGTCTATCATAATCGATCCTCGCAATGTCCATTATAAAACGACAATTAGACAAATAACAACGTGAAAGTAATTTACATGTGAGTAGATTAAGATCCATTACCCATGATAGATAAAGGCACAGTTTTCACATCGGCAGAACTGAATTTTGCACAACTTGATGTTGTAAAAATTGATATTATGCTTTGGTTGAGAAAGAGGTTAACTGATACGGAGAATGTGGCATTCAAAGAATTAAGCTTGTTGAAAGAGAAATCTCAAGTTTTGTAAAATAATTGTTGTTCTATCTTAAAAATTATTTGGACATTTGAATATGATTTAAATGTCTTGTATCTACATTGTCAGTAGTATCGAATGTTAGGTAAAGAATAAAAGTTAAATACTGAACGTTAGTTAAAATATCTCAGGGAACATAAAATAAATGAATGTAATTTTTCCCTTACTTTTTTATAAGAAACAGCTTCACCACACAAGTTTATTCCATAGTAATGCAATGCCCTATTAATATATTAAAGTATTTAGTTAAATTGTTTATCTACATGTCTATGATAATCACACAAATAATCCACATTAGTGTTCTTTTTTGTGTTTTGTCCAACTAATTTGTTGAAATAATTCGATATTATATGGTTAAAAGTAATTTTAAAAAATTTAGTTACAATGAAATTTAATATATTCATAAAATTTCATGAATTAGCATATTTTATTGTAGTTTTAAATTTTTAATTAATCATGCCCTCAAAAAAACAAAACCCTAAACCTTAGTTCCGAAGGATTTGGCGAGTCCGAGTTCGAGTCAAGTTCCAACATAGTCAAACGGGGGTTGTTAATTGATTCTAATCTCATAGATTATAGAAACACATCTCCTTTTCCTTATTCAAAACACCCTCCACCTCTCTCTTTCTTTTTCTCTCTGCAATCTCCTGCTCTCAGCAAGAACAACGTTTCTGAAGGTCCTGTGCTTTTCCAAAAGGAGGATCAGGTTTCTTTTAGATTTCCCACGTAATGTTTCCTTAATTCTGAAACTGGGTTCCGCATTGTTGCTTTGTTTAGCGTAGTTTCGATTCGTCGTTTTCGGTACACGAGCTCTTGTTGGTCGTTGACGTTTTGAGTAACTTTTCTTGCATTGTGTTGCAGTCAAGCTTCCGGGGCGTTGAATAGCGTCGATCACGTATTTTTCGTCTTTGGGCTAGTTTCACTAGGGCGCTACGTGTCCCTTTTGCACGTTGGGGATTGATTTGATATTGGTTTCTATTAACATAATGTCAGATGGATTGCAAAGTGCTGCAATTTCGATAAATTTACGATCTTTCCTGTTTTTGGGGTCTTGACTGATCTTTGCTGGTCTTCAATAGGTGAACTGATGATAATGTGTTGATCGGTTGATATTCCTTTCTTGGCCTGTACCGTGACTGATCACTTGTGGTGTCTGGGGAATTTCTTTCACGGGCACAGAATTGTTTTAGTTTATCTCAACACAGAGGGAAACCGGGGGAAAATAATTAGGAAGAGCTTAAAAAATAGCTCCTTCATTGGTTGTATGGAAATCCCACGTGAAAAAGAATATCAATTTGTTGAATTTTTTTTAGCAGATCCATGCGTTCATAGTTGATGGAATAGGCCCCTGGAAGATAGTGTGAGAGCTTTTCTGTGAGTGAAACAGCACTGATTTTACTAGGAGTGAGCCAAAGATCATGGTCAACTATGTATGAGCGAGCTGGAGAGCCTTGAAGTAAGGCATCTTCCTCGTTAAGGTTCAGCAAGAGAAGTGCTTTTTGGTTTTGCAATGTCTGATGATGTCATATGAGAGAGAGAGAGAGAGAGAGAGAGAGAGAGAGAGAGAGAATCATTGATATTTTCGCTTTACATCTCTTAGACTTCTACATCTCTGAAAATTTATTTGATCAGAACATCTCTTAATTTTGATCGTTGGAATACTTGGATTAACATTTTTGTCTCGCATGATAGGCCCACTGGAGAGTCAGATTGGTGCACTTCTGGTGTAGCTAATCGGTGTGACATGGCGATTACTAATGGCAATACTTGGCTGGACGACATCGTTGGGGACATAAACGGGAAGATTGAAGAATTCTGTTTGGATGTGGAAGATGTCGTCTGCATGGTGATCTTTTATTCCTTTCGACCCTTTTCACTGATTGGCTTCTACCACTCCTCTCTTCTTCATAAGTATACTGTCGCTCATGAGTAACATCTCTTGCTTTCGTCTGGTTCCAAGCAAATTTTTCAGTAGACTATGGTGTTCGTGTTCATTGCAATCTATGCATACGCCTATATCTTGACCTTCCAATTACTAATTGAATAGATGTAATGACATGTCTCTTGTCACGCTTGTTCATGTGCTGTCCTCTTTAATTGCCGAAATTCTCGCATGACAGGACACTGTGAACTATGTCGAGAGCAAGCTGAAGAAGGTGAGTGCTGAAGTGAGAGGCTTTTGCTTGGAGTTCATGCAAGAAGTTTTCACCTCCTCTCAGGAGCAGGCGAGTGAAGAGGTACTGTCCAATATGCCTCCGCTGGAAAGCTCTGATAGCGACACAACATCTGACACTGCTAAAGAAGACTACCTCCAAGAGGGATCTTTTAGTATAAACAACTACTCAGACGTGGACTCTGAGATCTGTGGCGATGCCATGCAACATGTGCTGATCTCTGATAGTGACACAACATCCGACACTGCTAAAGAAGACTACCTCCAAGAGGGATCTTGTAGTATAAACAACTACTCAGACGTGGACTCTGAGATCTGTGGCGATGCCACGCAACATGTGCTGATCTCTGATAGTGACACAACATCGGACACTGCTGAAGAAGACTACCTCCAAGAGGGATCTTGTAGTATAAACAACTACTCAGACGTGGACTGTGAGATCTGTGGCTATGCCACGCAACATGTGCGGATCTCTCAAGCTGAAACAACGCAATTGAAGTCTGAGGATGGACACGAATATGACTCTTTGACGGAAGGACTTGAGCATTTCAATGGTTCGGATACCTGCACTGACAGCAGAAGTACGGTCAAATCACTTTATTGTGTTAGTCCAGAAGAACATGAGAGCTTCATTCCTGATGTCGCTTCCTCAGATGAATTTGAAGAAGTAATCGGTACGTACTTCAAAGATACCCTACGTGTCTGTAATTGTGCAATAGCGGCTAAACACAGAGCCTGCTTCTAGATTTCTGCTAAATGAGCACCAGAATGTTCCATTGATGCCTAATCAACAGCTCCATGTCATGTCCCGTGTCTCTCTCGCTTTGTTCGGTTAACTAGGTGTTTGGCTTCTCGCATTGTACATGCCATTCACTTCCATAAGAAAAGCATCATTTTCATTATCATCAGATGATCTACTGCAGAAAGGAAACCATTCAGTTTGCTTCATTACAGTTATTGATGTATAGCTTTTCTACTCAATACCATCTGCTACTTATTTCTACTGTCCTAAATAGTCCCCCTTCTGAAATTTCTTCTTAGGAAACTATAAGCAAGATGTATTAGTAATGATGCACTTATGCGAATTAATATTTGCATAGGCCCATGACAAAGAAAAAAGCTAAAATCAAACGATTAGAACACCATTAGGAACACATGAAGCTGCCTGATGATATGATTTCTTGCTTCATATAGTGTTTGATTATCACATATTTGTCGCAGCAGGATCGGATTGCTCAGCTCAAGAGTACCATTCCGTCAATGACTTAATCAATATTGATGAGAGCTGCATTACTGTAGACACCGGAGAAATTTGTTCAGGTCCAATTGAAATAACTGAACAACGACCCATACAGGTATGTTGCCCTCTCTCTCTCTCTATGAACCAGACCTTTAGTATCCCATCTCGATCAGTAACGTTGTGTTCTAGCCCACCTTCTTGTCTCAGAATGAAGTTTTGGAGAATATGACATCCACAATGCGGAACAACTACGAGTTTGATGAATCCGAATGGGAGATTATATAGTTGAAGATCGATAACCATCGGAAGCATCAAGGAGTATCAGTAATACGAGAGCACTCAAACATCCGGCTACCGGATTTTGATTAAGTTCTAGGGGTGTTGATAGTCTTGTCCTTTTTACAAGGGCAATTTTTTTTTTTTCCGTCAATTTTTCCGAATACACCTATTCTTTTTGTTTTAGTTTTTTCTATATGATTTCTTGACATGCCTGAGAATGGCAGGTAGAAATTTAAGGAATGCTAGCAGAAATTTGCATGGTGCCGCGCAGCCAAATTAGATTTTGTATTCAGCACAATTTTTTCAATCCAAACAAAAGCTCATGTCTTTATTTTCTAGGAAAAGTGGGAAAAAAAGGAGAAGCGAGTTGTCTAAGATGTCGATATTAGAACTCAACATCCCGCTTATGGCTCATCTTAGTTTTCTCCTTGTACGTCACATTAGATGTAGAGATCGACTAAAACTAAATATGTTAAATATCATGGGAAAAGTACCAAAATAGTCATGAACCTATTACATTGATATTAATTCAATTTTAAATATTTCAATTGGACCAATTGAGTCATAAATTATTTCACATTGGTACCAATTTGGTTCATTTGGCAATTAGGGTGGAAATTAGTGAAGTGAATGCAAGCGACCATATGTGGCCGGCGTTAACATTGACATTTTAAAATAATTTTTTACTGAATTTTCTATTTTTATTATTTTTAAAAATTTTCATTTTTTTCCCCTTTCTTTGAATTGTGGCCAATACCAACCATTACTAGTAAGTGGGGGTTGACAAGGGCACCATGGCCCTCGTTGACCACAGGAGAGGGTTGCCCTCGCTGGATCTAGTGAGGGCAAGACCTTCACAGCCTAGGTGAGGGCAAGAGCCTCGCGGCCTAGGGTGAGGACGGTCCTTGTCAAATCTGGTGAGGATGAGACCCTTGTTGCCCTGTGTTGCCTAGGTGAGGGTCGCCCTCGCTCAATCTAATGACTACTACCCTCACCCAAGCCGCGAGGGTCTCACCCTTGCTTGATCCAACGGAGGGCCACGATGACCTCACCAAACCCCACCTGTGGCTAGTTGCCGGCCACAATCCAAAGAAAGAAAAAATGAAAAAGGAAAAGAAAAAAGGAAACTAAGAAAAGATTTTTAAATAAAAAATAGTAAAAAATTATTTTAAAATGTCAACATTAGCATCGAAAATACCACGTAAGATTGCCGACATCCACATCACTAGTTTCTAGCCTAAATTGGCTAGATGGACTGAATTAATATCAATGTGAAAATGTTTAGGATTAAATTGGTTCAATTGAAAGGTTTATAATCGAATTGGTATAAATGTAGTAGGTTTATGACTTTTTTGATACATTTTCCAAAATACCATAGCATTTGATTGTAACACCAAATACACCTAATTTATACTATTCTTTCATCGAATAGTAGATTCAAGAAAAATAAATAAAATGGTCAGTTATATTTGGATTTGATAGCAAATATTTTAGAAGACTATTGAAAAGTAAAAAAAAAAATGGAATATCATGGAATCTGAAAAAAAAAAAAAAACATGTATGAATTAATGCGGACATGAAATGGAAAAGTGCAATATTATGTTCAATGATAGGTTGAAAACCTAAATGATAAAAAAAACTAAATAAATCAGTCTTATATATAAAAAATAAAACTAAATAACAAAGCATAATGATGAAAAAAAATAGACCTTATCCAAAGGGCCAAAATTGGGAAAAGTATGCAAGTAGTTCTAAACCTATCACATCTGTATCAATTTAATTATAAAATTTTTAATGGTACCAATTTAGTTGTCAACCTTTTAATTTAGTGCCAATTTAATCTTTTCGGTTAATTTTGGTTGGATATTATTGATGTGGACGTTAACAGCTAGCTTATATGGCACTGTCAACATTCATGTGGACAATTAATAATATTTAGCCAGGTGACACCATCTTAGAGGTGGCCCGGTGAGGCCGACCCTTGCCGTGGCTAGGCGAGCTTGGTCCTCACTAGATTTGGGCGAGGTTGACCTCGACCAGCCCAGGTGAGGCCAAGCTTCACCATGCCTCGCCTAGCCACGGTGAGGCTCGAGAGGACAAGCCTCGCTATGGCTGGATGTTTTCGAGGGGGCGACTCTCCGACAAGGTTGTTGGCCCTCGTCTGGCTGGTTGCCGGCCTTGGCCATGGCTGTTGCCAATGACCGGCCAAAAGAAGAAGAAGAAGAAAAAAGAAGAGAGAGAAAAATTGATTATACAAATTGTTCCGGGAGCAAAAAATTACTTTTTTCTACTTCTTGTTTCCATTCCAAATCTATTTCCGGGAACAAAAATTTTACTAAACACGTTTTTATTCTTTTTTTCGTTCTTAGAACAAAATAATAGAAATTTTTGTTCCGAGGAACATAATTTTTTTTTTTTTAACAAACAAGTCTTTCTACTCTCTTGCACAACTTTGAAGAAATTGGTCTTAGCGGGTTGAAGGACGAGATCAATGTATGAGAATGCGGCGAATCTTAGTAGTTGCGTTGCGCTTTCCCTCTCAGTGCCCGACATTAATGTATCTAAACATTTTGCAAATTCATTTATCCGTGGCGCTTTGTGTTCTTTATATGAATAAATACGTCACTGATTGCGTGAGTTTCTTTTGTTTTTGATGGAGATTTTGCGAGATTTTCAAATGCAACTTTTCCTTTTCATTTTGTACAAAGTGAAATCCAACACATTGCAGTCAAGATCAAGATTTTCTTTTTGATGTGTTTGACAAGTAACGCGCAATGAAGATGTGAGAATTATAAAAAAAGTTCTAAAACTTTTACAAGTATGCTAATTCAAAACTAAACCTTTTTTTTTTTTTTATACCAATTGAGTTATAAACCTTACATTCATGCCAATTTAGTTACCTAGCAAATTTCAATAAAAAATCGCTAACATAAATGCTAGTTGTCCTACATGATACAATGATGATGATGTGAATAATTTTTTAATTATATTTTACTATTTTTTCGATTGATTGATTGATTTATTTATTTCCTCTCTCTCTTTCTTTATTTCTTTTTTCCTTTTTTCTTCTAGCCGATTATTGGACCTCGGCAACTAGTCAAATGTGTGGGTCTACTGTAATATTTGACTTAGTCTAAAGAGTAGGGCCCACAAGTAGAAAAGGAAAGAAGAAGAAAATTAGGGAAGGAAAAAGGAGGAGGAGGAGAGATCGAGAGTCATCGGGAGAGAGGAAAGAAAAAAAAAAGGAAAAAGAAAAGGAGATAAAAGGAAAAGAAGGAGGCGAGTAGAAAGAAGAGGGAGGAGAGAAATGAACGGAAAGAAGAAGAAGGAGGAGAAGGAGGAAGAAAAGGGAGGGATTCTCATTACGGACGCCTCGCCAAGCCAACCCAACTATGTAACGTGATGCCCAGTAAATGATCGCGCCCCTCATTCATCCAATCGAAGTATTTTTCAGGTTTGGGGCTCAAATTCAGAATTTTAGGAAAATCAAGTGGTGAATGATGACTTTTGAGTTATTGAGCCATGTATTTTTATAGAAATGATAGTTTAAGGTGTTGTGGAGCCGTAGGATTTTACAAATTGTGATTTGAGCTTACTATTTGCCCAAAACGAAATTTCAAAATTTCCCTTGTGCAGTGAATAGTGCCCGTCTCCAGCAGGTTTGTGCCCATATATTGTTGATTTTTTGGCTTGATTTTGGGATGGTCAAGTTGGGATTCTTTTAGTATGTGTGAAAGGCTTTCTATTAATTATAAATATGTTTAGAACGGGATTCGGAGAAGAAAGTTATGGCATGACAAAAATTTTGTCTTAAGCTTCGGGCTATGGATGGATTGGAGAAATTGCTTTGGGTGAGCGATTTGTTGGCACGTGGGAGTCGTTTTGCAAGCATTCAAGCTTAGTTGAATCTAGTTGAGGTAGCGTTTTACTCGATTGTAATATTGCTTTTCGCTTATTTGATAGGATCGTGAGTTCGATGATACAAGTATTATTTATTGTGTAGTTTGGGGCATATTCATATGAGTGGTGCTATCTTTTTAAGAATTTAAAAACTCATGTCTTCAAAATGACAAATATTTGATATTTTACGAGATATAAAAAAGCATATTTGTTGCATAAAATTTGGATAGGGCATTTACTACATTTTGGTGGAAATATATTTTTTGTTTGATGAACGAAGTTGAGAAATATTACGTGCTTTGGATTTGTGGAACATTTCTTATGAAATGCCCGACTTATACGTTGTCCGCCTCATAACTCTGTGGCTAGACTTTACCCTTAAAAGCAGACGACAATAGCTAAAAACATATGATTATAAGAAGCAACACGAACAGCAACTCGTAATCGTGGGACGCTTAAGTTCTGGGCATGTATGTTTTGAGTGTTATTCTTAAACGATTGGATAAGAAGCTTCTTATGCGAGTCCGCACATTCCTTTAGAACTACCACCGCCTCTGAACCCTCATGTAACCGCCTTCACCCCATGCCTCGCCCCAAGAGTTCCTGATCTTCCAGAAATCGATTCCATCCTCGCTCTTCCCGTACCCAACGACGACAACGACGTGGTCCAGCTGCGAGCCGCAATCCCCATTGAACACGCCATGTCTGTAGCTCTGGAACTCCCGCCCGCTTGCTGTGATAATGACCGCGACTGGTTGCTGGGCGACTGCCTTCATGAGCTCATCCTCACCGGGCGGCACATCTGCAAAACCCTTGATTCGCGCCGTGTATTCTGCTGCTTTCGTTGCATTGCATGTACTGTCCATCCCATGGTATGCATAGGTATTCTGGGACGTGGTTCCTTGGTTTCGGATAATTTACTTGAAAGCATTGTCTGGGTAACCACCTCTTTATAGATGCACTTCGATTTGATTCAATCTTTAGCACCCAAAATTCTCACGATAGTAATGTCAATACACAGATTTACACATATTTTCTTTATGTTGAATGATAATTTAAATCTCGAAGACAAAGTCAAGAAAAATATTTTATATTTTAGACTAAATTCTCGAATAAGTGAAGGCAGCGCTACTACTTTCCAGCCAACGGTAACTTGGCGCGGCGCAAACCGGCCCCACACGCTCTAGAAGCGTGATGGGGCCCACTTAGCTTGGCTTTGTGCTCTTTTCCTTTTCTTAAGACAAAAGCGAAGAAAAATTGGATTGAATTTCTCGTGCATTTCGTAGAGTCCTGTCTGAATGTTGAAATTATAATTAATCAGCACATAAACAATTGATCAGCTTAAGCGTACTCAATTCAAATTAATATAATTTTCATAGTCCGAGTACTAAAAAAAGTTACAATTTTTTTTTATGTATTACTTAACTTAGTATCATCGAGGCACTTGTGAACAAAATCATTTGAATGTTAGAGTAGTCCATAAATTTACTGTTAAGTCAGTTCCTCGATATGAAAACGATTTACAACAAATTACCAAATTTTGGACCGAGTCTTTCATCTAACATAAAAAAAAGAAGCTCTTAAGCCCGTTCACAAGATCAACAGTAAAATGGGGAGAAATGACAACCTCCATCACTCCGGGTAGCTTTGCTAGGGAAAATCAGATTAGGAAAGCATGCAACTTTCGATACAATTATTTTTCTCGTGTTATGTGTAACCCACAATTTAGGAATCGAAATATTTCCTATCAAGTATGTTTAGCGACTACTCAGGCGCTCATTAGCAACACCCGCTTCTCCTATCGATCACTAACGATGGTTGCTTCTAGCTAATTTGTGCCAATGTTTCTGTACACTTTCATCTCAACACCCAACACGAGCCTCTCCTTCGTACTTTCAAAAGAGGAAAAGAGAAGTTATCGATGACCTACAAGCAAGGTCCCGGGGTTCGTCACTATCCTGACGGCATTATCCGCGTCTCTGTTCACCAAATCGACGCCAGCATATTGAAGGTTTTGGAAATAGGCCGATTTCCCAAATCCATCAAATGGAAGGTGGCCGCTCCCCATTTGCGTCGTCGTATGACGACCCCTGGGCTCCGTGTTGACTATCTCTCCGCCCCAATTTACCCCATCAACGCCTGTGCTTAGAGTCGTAAAGATTTCTTTGGGCCGGTATCCTACGTCGACATTTGTATATCGAAGCCACCAATGTCCGGTAGCAGGATCCTGGGGCATCCAGATGAAGACGATGAGCATCATACGATCTATCTATTATGACAAGAAAACCAGACAGAGAACATGAAAGAAGCTGTTATTTCTGTAAATGGACAGTTTCCCTTACCTGGGTTACAGACGTATAAACCTCGGATTGATCCCCGTTGTAGCTGGGTATGGGTTGGAACGGAGTTCCAAGAGTAATTCTGCGGTCCACTTGTGGCATCACAATCTATCAGTTGTTGCTCAAAGAGCACCGATAGTTTGCCGCTTGTGATCCCCACGATTCCTTCTACTGCTGCTATGACTGGGAATGCCCAGCAGGATCCTACGTAATAGTTATTGACCTTATAAGTATGTGAAATTACCCTATTTCCGTAATTGTGATACATTGATGTCTGGCTTCTCAGTATAATATGTCAGGCATTTGTTTGGTGTAGTTGTGGCTGTGACGTAGTTGTGTTGCACTGTAGCTGTGCTATGATGAGTAGTTACATATATTTTAAAACTATAGAACCTCAAAACTAGGTGAAACATCTTCCTAAACGCTGCTATAAATTGTTGCAGCTTTCGAGAATTCATCAAACAATTTAATAAAAGATGCAGAACTCCTATTTCAAAATTACAGCTACCTAAAGAGAATTATACCAAATAGGCTCTAAGTCACTCTTATGACGTAAATTTTTTAAAAGTATATATGTTTTGTGTAATGCCTACTCATTTACTTGAAAAAGAAAAAGAGTCAAGATGCAATTGCAATGCTTGTGCTTACCAAATCTGCCTTGATACTTAATATGGTTCACAACACCTTTCTACCCTGTCAATGTTATTGGGAAAATCGTCGGCCAGATTTTTGTGGCTATACGACGTTGTTTCGGCAGGCTCTGGTTGCTTAAATGCCAGGTATTCCGTATGGCTTCGGATAAACTCCTCATTGGTCAGGTCTGAGAATTGGTTGAAACCTAACTCAAAGGTTCGACTCCAGACCTTTTCAAATCCTCAATGAACTGCAAGTTCTCGGCGAAAATCGCCTGGCATTTTGCCTTCTCCTGTGGGTCCTCGTAGGTCCGAACATATTCGGCCATCCATTGCTGGTGCTGCTCTGCAATGGTGGGCTCGCGCAATATGCGGACTGACATCGCTTGCCTCGCCCAAGCGCCAAAAATTAGAGCAAGAGAGATGATGGATTCACTCTTGAACGTAAAAGCCATTGAAGTGGATGTGAACACTTTCTTTTGTGAATGTGTTTTCTTCTTCTTCTCAGTGCGATATTTTGAAGTGGATGTGATGAGATAGCTGCACCAGAGATGTATATTCTTAGGCTCTTTATAATCAGGCCATACGAAAAAAATTTGCGTTAATTTTAGGGTGGAAAATTTGTTCCCAATTCCATATTTTCTATGGAAATATGAAGCAGAAAGCCATGCATGTCCTAATACGAGTGATTCTTGCGCATTCACCACCGCAGGCAAAGACTTTGTCACATTTTGTGATCACTTAGAGAGAAATGTCACATCTCTATGTTCTATGTTACATGATATATGCTCTAATTGACCACATCAAATTTTCCAATACAAACATCATGAAATTACGCTTACATTTTGCATAGACTCTTAATCAGATCCTACAGACCTGCAACTTGATTTCTCAAACATTACTAATTTGAATGAGACTAGAACTATCACGAACCTACTCTAGGCTGGTTAAGAGTCAAATAAAGTGTGGGAGTCTGTCTTAACTTTGCGAATCGAAGTCAAGTAAGGGAGACTAGTTTTAGCTAATGCCCATTATCAATCCCTCTTTTCTTCTACGAGAATGCTCTTTCATGCAATCATTATTTATTTATTTTTTTCTCTAAACACGCAAGTGTAAAGTGGTCATTCATAAATGCACAAACAATATTATAAAGCTATCGTTAACAATCGGATAGATTATTCAAACAATATAAGAAAAAATAAAACCGTATGGAGCAAAATTAATACAAGACCTTATTATAATGCGCCAATGCAAGACCCCTGTGAGCAAAGCAACAAGTGCTTTAGGGAGAATTAATCATACCAAACATGCAGGTGCAATGTACAAGGCAAATAAATAAAATTTCTAAAGAAGGAGACCTAAAACTATTCTACGTGTAAGGCAAGCCTAAATCTAATGCAACGGATGCGCTTTTTATATTTCATGTATTAAAAAAGAACTATTCTATATGATAAAATACTGCATGGTTTAATCTATATGCATTTTTATAGATTCTTTTTTTTTCAATGGAGATGCTTTATAAATGACCAAGCATGCGCATGGTTTTTATTGATTTTTTCCTTAATGCCGGGCAGATACAGACTTGACTGTCGTGAAAATAGTAATAAGATAAATAAATAACTGGAATGATTCTAAATGTGTAGCGAGGCACTTATTTATGGAGAAATCTAAATCTCACTTGATTTTTTCAATTTCTTTAATGCATTGCAAACATGAAAATAGTAATAAATGAACTGATTTGAAACTCATCAATAAATGAAAAAACATATATGAACCTTTTTTCCCTTTTCATTCTCATTGGTACCATGAATTGGTTAAAGATCAACAAATTTCAAAAGGCAAAAAAGGAAGAAGAAACAAAATGATGGCCAAAAGAAAAGAAGAAACAAAAGATATGCATACGTGCAAATGTGAAATAGTGATAAATATGTGTCGGAGCATTTTTTTTTTTTTTTTTGTGTGGTAAAGGTTATAATATATTGAACTTTAACCAACTATACAAAAGGAGGGGGTTCTAGAAACAAAACTTACACTCAAAAGACAAACTAGTCAATATGAGTGGAAGGGTGCTGAGACAAATGACACAGCCAAACAGAGGCAACAAGAAAGAACAAGGTCAAAGTAGACCCAATCAGGCCAATGCCCACCCAAATAACAGAACACAACAGCCAAAACAGAGGCAAGAAGCAGCACGGAATAGCAAGACCAGAGGAAGAGCAGACTGAAGAAGCCCGCCCTCAACTAGCGACAACTTATGCTAGCAACCACGGACAAGATACTAAGGCAGGCCCACCACCCAAACAAAATGGAAAACAATAGCAAACAGAGACGCAAGGAGGTCAAGTAGACGGATTCGTCGACCTAGGAGCAAAAATAGAAGGGTCAATGCCCCATTTGCGCTGAAATCTCCTGTTCCTAATAGTGTCATCAACATTGGTGAACGTCAAAGCCTTGTCCTTGACAACTTTGAGGAGATGGTTCTTTAGAGTCGGGATCGCTAAAGTTTCTTCCCTAAAGAGAATGTTGTTCCTCTTTTTCCAAATCAAATAGCAAAGGGCTCTAAAGGAGAACTAGGCAATGCACTAATGGAAGTCCTTGCCCGAGAGATACTTAAATGCTCAATGAAGGTTTTCCGACCAAGACTTGTTTCGTCAAGGGAGGTTGCACCTTGCGGCCCAAAAGAACGCAATCCCAATAGTGATGCAACAGCCAAAAAATAAGTGATTAATAGTGTCAGGCCTAGAATTGCAAAAGACACAAGCTGCATTCTTGATTCTCCCATAGGAAAGTAAGGATGCGAATGGTAACGTTTATGTTCTTTTTTTGTTCAAGGGAACAAAAACAAAAAAAAATGTTTCTATTTCGGGGAACAATTTTTGAACAAAAGAACGCGTTTGGTAACGTTTGTTCCGAGAATAAAAAATGAATAGAAACACGTTTGGTAAATTTTATTCTTTTTTTGTTTCTTTTAATTTTTTAAACATTTTTATTTTATTTTTCATTTTTTCCTTTCTTTTTATTTTTCTTTTTTTTTTGGCCGGTCACCGGCCTTTGGCGGCAGCCGATGGGGCCGGCAACCTCACCCAGCTAAGGCGAGGCTCGGCGTCGCCGGCGCGGGCGAGGCCGAGCCTCACCTTGGCTAGGCAAGCTCGGGCTTGCCCAGATCCGGCGAGGCTCCCGCGAGGTCACCGATCCTCGACGGCGTCACCCCCCTCGACAGCCGATCGCCGGCCATGGCCGAGCCGGCGACCAGCGAAAGAAAAAAGAAGAAAAAAAGAAGAAGAAAAGAAGAAGAGAAGAAGAAGAGAGAGAAGAGAAAAGTTTCTTCATTTTTGTTTCTGGAACAAGAAACAACAATTTGTTGTTTCTTTTTTTTGTTCTTATTTTGTTCCGGGAACAAAAAAACAAAAAAATTGTTCAGAAACAGAAATAAAGAGTGTTTCCATGCACACCCTAAAAGAACCTGAGTGGGAAGCCAATTCTTAGCAATAAGCCAAAGGATAAATTGATTTTACGGAATAATGGTGCCGCTCCAAACGAACGCACTCCAAAGCACCAAGGCATTCTTTAATTTGATGGTTTCCCACATAGAAGCAACTAAGAACAAGCTTGAAGGGTTCTTGACCCAACGCATCCAGCCTGGGTTCTGAGATAAAATGGGGAGGGGAGTTCCCCAAGACTCCAGAATAGTCCTGAGTGACTATCTAGGAATAGACTAGAGGTTCGCCACCTTTGCAAGCCTGGATAAACCTGAGCTATAAATTAGAAAGTCCGAGAAAAACAAGTTAAATGGGGCCTCTAGGGTGCCAATGGTCAAACCAAAGAGACACATAAAGGCCATCCCCAACCCTCCATTGAAATGACTGCCAAAACTCCCTCCTAAGTTGAATAATCTTCTTCTATGCTCAAGAGCATATAGTGGGTTTCTTGGCTATCTATAAATTCTTCATTTTAAAGAGGGATAAGTGTTCCAAAAGTTCTACAACTTGTCACGAAAATGCATTTCAGTCCTAAAACTTACAAAAAGTGCATTTCAGTCCTAAAACTTGTCAAATTATTTCAAATGAGTCATAAGATTAACGCCGTTAGCCTTTTCCGTTAAAAATGCTGACGTGGCATTTTAAATAATTTTTATTTTCCATGTATATTTTTAATTAATTTTTATCCATTTTTAAAAAATTAGATTTAAAAACTAAAAAAATTAAATTTATTCTTATCTTATTTTCAAAAAAATAAAAAAAGAAAAGTTAAAAAATTTATTTTTAAAATTGTTAAAAAGAAAAATTAGCGCGGTTCTTCTCCCTTGCCACTTACTCTGCTGCCGCCCATCACCGGAGGGGCTGGGTGACGGTTGCCCGACCCCTTCGGCGATGGGCGGTGGCGGCGGTAGTGGCGGGGGAGGAGCTGCTGCTTTTTTTTTTTAAATAAATATTTTAACTTTTTTTTTTTAAGTTTTTGGTAAAAATAAGATAAAATGAATAAATTTAATTTTTTTAGTTTTTAAATCTAAAATTTTAAAAAAAATAATTAAAAAATTCACGTGGAAAATAAAAATTATTTAAAATGCCATGTTAGCATATTTAAGGGAAAAGGCTAACGGCGTCGATCTTACGACTCGTTTGAAATAATTTGACAAGTTTTAGGACTTAAATGCACTTTTTGCAAGTTTTAGGACTGAAATGCGTTTTCGTGACAAGTTGTAGGACTTCTAGAACACTTATCCCTTTTTAAGAATGTTGAATGTATCCATTTACACCACAGGGACTCCTTGTCAGAGAAAAGGATCCAGATGTGTTTGAGCATGGCTGCAGTGTTATAGTCTTGCAGCCTACGAATACCCCGGCCTCCTTCCTTTTTTGGAAGGCAAACTTCCTCCCAAGAAACTTTAGAACCTCCACTACCCAGGCTCGGGCCCTTCCAGAGGAAATGTTCTAGAATTTGCTTGATCTAGTCTAGCACAGCTTTGGGTAGAATAAAAACACTAGCCCAATAAGCTTAGATCAAGTGAAGGACTGACCTGATTAGTTGGAGCCACTCAGCAAAAGAAAGGAAACACTAGGCCCAAGATTGAACCCTTGTTGTAATGCAACCGATGAGGAAACTGCAATTTGCCTTACCTAGCCGCGAAGTAATGATCGGGACTCCTAGATAACAAACCGGGAGACACTTCTTGAAAACCTAGGGCAAGAGTAATCTGGTTATGCAAAAGTGCCGATCCCCTAGCAAGGAAAATCTCACTTTTATTAATGGTTGGTCTCAGCCTACTCTAGGAGGAAAAGGTGTTAGGGCCTTCCTTTAGGATAGAAACCGAAGCCATATCTGCTTCACAGAAGAGAAAGATGTCATTTGCAAAGAATAAGTGCAAAATACTCGTTGCCTTGCATCTCCAAAAGAATTTGAACTTCGACTACCTTGAACAACGGTTAGAATCCCTGAGAAAATCTCCATGACCAAGGTGAATAAATATGGGGACATAGGGTCCCCCTAACGGAGCCTGCGGCCACTCGAGAAAAAACCATGTAGTTCCCCATTTAAAGAAATGGAGAATTTCGGTGTACGCACACAAACCATGAGAAGACGAATCAGTTGATCAAGAAAACCAAAAGCTTGTAACACAAGCTCGAGAAAATCCCAATCCACTATATCATAGGCTTTTTGGAAATCCACCTTAATTGCACATTTAGGCGAATAAGGTTGTAGATGGAAGCCATTAAAGAGCTCATGGGCCAGGAGAATATTGTCCCTGATCCGCCGCCCCTTGACAAATGCACTCTGAGAAGGGCTTATAACATCTTGAAGTATGACGGCCACTCGGTTGGCCAAGATCTTGGTAATATATTTATAAATTGTATTTCAGTAAGCTATTGGCCTATAGTATGAAATTGCAGAGCCATTGGGCACTTTTGGCGCCAGAGCTAATATAGTGTTGTTTATTTCATGAAGAAGCCTACTTGAAATAAAGAAGTCTCTGACCACTTCCAGG
Organism: Eucalyptus caleyi; assembly: GCA_014182885.2. Taxonomy (NCBI): domain Eukaryota; kingdom Viridiplantae; phylum Streptophyta; class Magnoliopsida; order Myrtales; family Myrtaceae; genus Eucalyptus; species Eucalyptus caleyi. Next base: position 42,165,584 of record CM024470.2, read on the forward strand.
ATTAAAGGCCCTACCGTCTCCCAATTTTGTTTGAAAAATTCAACAATAAATCCATTAGGTCTAGGCGCCTTACCTCAAGGTAAGGAGAATAGGGTATCTCAAATCTCTAGTCGAAAACCGGTCGAGAAAGAGAGGTAACCTGCTCCTCATTAAAGGGGCACCGAATGACCTCCTGGATCTCCTACACAGCTGGCCTTGACGCCACCTCCCTTGACGCCAGCAAGTCCTGAAAGTAGTTGACAAATAGTTGCTGAACTGCACCTGGGTCAAAGACAAGGACATCGGAGGAATCCAAGACTGAGAGAATCCTGTTTATCAACTATCTTTTACTGACCGAGTGATGAAAGAACTTAGTGTTCCTATCACCTTCTTTTAGCCACTTAACTCTTGACTTTTGACTATAGGAAGACTCTTCCTGACTCCGTAGGTCCACAAAGGTACGCCAATGAGTCTTCTCCAACTCTGCGAGGATAATGTTGGACGGGTCTAGCTAGAGGCTAACCTGGGTGGTACATAAAGCATTCCTAGCCTCAGTTGTTCTAACTGAGATATTTGAGAAAGACTCCCTATTTAAAAGTTTGAGTCGACCTTTGAGGGTCTTCAACTTGTTTACTAGCTTGTACATTAGAACCCCCTCCCTCGAGGACTCTCAAACTTGAGTAACAATAGAGTGAAAAGACGGGTGCTTAGTCCAAAAGTCAAAGAACTTGAATGGCTTCTACTGAAAAACAAGGTTTATGACTTTAATGACAATGGGGAAATGGTCAGATATACTAGAGGCAAGGAAAGAAACTTTCCGAGAAGGAGATAACTTGGCTCCACTTCATATTCACAAGGACCTTGTCGATCTTTTTTACCTTGCGATTAGGCCTAGAGGAAGTAGCTCGGGTGAAATGAAGGCCAACATGTCTCAGTTCTTCTAGCTTCGATTGAGCTAAGCATTGTCTAAACTCATCAAAGCAAGGGATCCAAATATCAGTGCCCCCAATCCGGTCAGATAGGTCCTTGATGGCATTGAAATCCCTGGCAACCAACCAAGTAGATTCCTGGAGGGTGTAACTCCTAAGAATTAGGTCTTCCCAAAGCGGCCTCCTGGAAATGAAGGTATGCTCGGCATAAATGATCGATAAATATCAATCCATACTTGAGCTAAGAAACTTCAATCTTCCACGAATCGCTTAGGAGTTGGTCGAATAACATCAAAGCTTACAAGTAATGGGTTCTAGCCTACCCAGATTCTCCCTCTTGGTGAGCACTCATAATTAGCCACATAGCACCAACCCATTAAGAGTCTCGTAGAAATCAAAAGGAAGAGAGACTCTGATACTTTAGTCTCCAAAAAATCAATAGCACAAAGACTATTAGAGGAAGTAAGGTTCCGAACCTCAGCTTGTCGAGTGGGATTAAGAAGACCCATGATGTTCCAAACTCCTATGTACATAAGTAATAATAGATAATATATACAACCGGAATAGGAGGTTACCTCCGCTTAGTAGACCGACGTCAACTAGCGACTGAACCAAGGGAATTAGCAAGGGGTGGAGTAGGGCAAGGGGGCAGTACCTTATTCTGCCTAGAGTTAGTCTTTGTGGTAGTAGGGACAGCTTCCGCAGATGAAGGGCATTGCACGGCCTAGTTCTCTTCAGTGGAGTCACTAAGGAGACTAGCCGAGTCATCCAAGTCCTCAGCAGCATTGGCCGATGGGGCTATTGAGGTAGCCTCCATAGGTATGTCTACCAGTCCAGCAGAAGAGAGAGCGAGGAATCCTCAGCTTTTGACTACCTTCTTTGAACCCTCTAGGCCTTATGGGTAGAAGTAGAGGCCAAAACAATTCCAAGACTGGAATCCTTCAACTTCAGAATCTGTCCCCCTGCACTAGGATCAACTGGTAAGTCCAGCGATCCCCTCTTTGGATCCAAGGGTTGCTTCTTTTTCCTCATCACTTGCTTCCATCCTGGTTCAGGAATTCCTTGATCTACCGCAACCTTAGGAATAGGGGCAGAAACCCGGTCGAGAGTAGCAGGAGCCTCATTGATCGGAATTTGCTGAAGGTCCACCTCAGCATTAAGTGAAGAATAAATGGTTACACACTTGTGGCCAAACATGCCACATTTAGGACAAGCCACTAGTCTCCACTCATATTCGACCTCCATAGCTCAAGTTACTTCATTGAGGACAACATCGATCGAGTTACATCGAGGTTGCCTCGCATTGATCTCGACACACACTTTAGCATATGAAATCATCCTCATTTGTTCCGCGCATTGGTCGGCATAAAGGGGTTTCCCAACAGGACTGGCAATCCCACTTATTGCTGGTGCGGACCAAAGATCGAGAGGTAGGTTCTTTAAGCGTATCCAAACCAAAATGGAGGAGTGGTTGTCCTTCTTTAATTCTAGCAAAGACTTCCATTGTTGCAAGATAAGAGGCACCTTAGCAACTGTTAGAGGACCATCCTCTAGGATCTTCCTACGAAACTCCTGGTCCGAGATGTGGAAAAAATAGAACCCTTAGTCATTTGCCATCACTTTTGAGAGCTTTGATCCTCAAGCGTGTTTTAGAGCTGTCTCCATAAACTTGAATGACATTTTCCTCCCAATGTAGTACCCGACTTAGCATTGGTGCCATTTCAGGTTTGAGGCCTCCAGCACATCTTCAGATAGAGTAACGATAGGCATGTTGTCAACATAAGAGGGGGGAACGAACGACAAGTCGTATCCCTTCGTTGCTGCACGCGTGACGTTGGCCCAGGATTAAGTGGGTGGAGGTTTAGAGCTTCGAGCTTGTTGGGTCTTGGGTTGGGGTCAAATGGAAGTGGACTTAGCTCAGCTATGTCCCCGAGGACCATTCGAACCACGAAGGGCGTTACGGGCTCCTCGCTTGCCCTCCAATGAAGCCGTTGTTTCTGCTTTGAATGAGCCCACTTATCCCACGACCTCAAAGGATCGGGGGTTTTGGGCACGACGGATAGGGCTACGCCTACTAACACCATCTACACCAATGTAGGCCTTTCCTAACTGGTCACACACCTCAACAAATGAAGAGGCCATAACAATAGCCGAAACCCACAAATAATCCCACAAACCCTAACATAGAATTTACATAGCAGGACTTGTAGGGCATATTGGGACAAATGCTTCGGTGAGGTTGTAGGGGGAGGTCATGTGAGGTAATCCTCCGAATTTCAACCCCAACGAACGGCTGGAACTCCAGGAATAGCAAAAAACCAAAATAGGTGAATAGTAAATTAGACGCCCCTTGGAAAGAGCACAATGAACAGTATAGCGAGAAAAAGGTTCTTGTGTTGGAGCATTTATATATGGAAAAATCTAAATTTCCACATGAAATTTTGTCATGCAAAACCCTACTCTAAAATGATATTATGTTATTTTTTATTGCTAATGGTCAAACTATTCAAACATACCAAAAGCAAAAATTAATGGAATCAATCCTGTTGTGCATACATGAATGAGTAACACAAATTAAATTGCAAATAGCATGTTGAAAACTAAGTGGAAAAGCGTTTACTTGGGCATAGCAAATCATGTGACATTCTCGATGATAAGCCTTCCAACAAGAATTAAGAGATGGTTGATAGGCTCACTTCATGTATAACTTGGTATAAGAAACGTTGAAACTAGAATCACTTACCTCAAACGGAATGTCATGCAAGGATTAAGTGGACCACTCCAAGCTTGGTCAAGTTAGAACGAAAATTCAAGGTGACATGGTGACCCACCAACCTGACGGTGAGCACTCTTGATTCACTATACTATTCTCTGAATTCTTTCCTCCGGGCGACATTTCTCATTCATATTTTGTTCTCTTTCTATTGTTTGGTCCCCTTGGACTCGATGAGACTCCCTATTTATGGGGTTAGATCTTCTATATTTCCTTCTCAAAATTGAATTTGAATTTCACCCCCAAATAACCCTTTGAATAACCCCTAAATCTCTTTAACCACCTTATTATTCTAACCAATTAACAAATTGATTTTACTTCGGTGGATTTGGGAATTAGGCGTGATTTTGCACCTGAAGAATGAAAACTCATTCTTGCAAATTTTGGTAAAACTAAAGGGGATATCTCGACAACTTTTGAAGAAGAATCGGGCCCATTTGGACTCAATCATTTGTTCCAAGCCGAAATGTGCTTGATTTGCATCAGGCCAGTTTTGGGCCTCAGTTGCTTAGACCGGCCCATCCGGCCTGGCTTTAGTTGAATGAGGTCTGTTTGGACCAGGTTTGCCAGACCATGTAAAGAAAAAAAAATAAAGATAAATACAAAAAATATTTTTGGTTGCGTAATGAACCTAGAGAATTTTTTTTAAGGGATAAGTGTTCCGAAGTCAAAACTTGTCACGAAAATACATTTCAGTCCTAAAACTTACAAAAAGTGCAAATAAGTCCTCAAACTTGTCAAAATAGGTCAATTGAGTCCTAAAATTGACGCCGTCAGTTTTATTGACGGAAAATGCTGACGTGGCACTAACGTAGTATTTTAAATAATTTTTTATTCAAAATTTTTAAAAATTTATATTTAAAAACTAAAATTTAATTTTTAAAAACCGTTAAAAAGTTTTAAAAAAAAAAAGGAAGAAGAAGCAGCCGCCCATCGCCGGAGGGGGGCCGGCGACGGTCGTCGGCCGCCGCCCGACCAAGGCGAGGCCTCGCCGGCCCCAGGCGAGGGCCGACGACCCTCGCCTGGCGTAGGCGAGGGCCGGCGACCCTCGCCCGCGTAGGCGAGGGCCGGCGACCCTCGCCTAACGCGGGCAAGGGCGCCCCGATTTGGGCACGCCGGCCCCGAGCGAGGGCCGGCGTGCCCGGATCTGGGCGCCTCGCCCCCGTCGGGAGGGTCGCCGGCCCTAGCTTGGGGTCGGCGAGCCCTTGCCCGCGCTCGGCGAGGGTCGCCGGCCCTCGCCTGGGGCCGGCGAGCACTCGCTCGCGCCGGGGAGCCTCGCCCGCGTCGGGCGAGGGTCGCCGGCCCTCGCCCGGGCCGGCGAGGCCTCGCCCGGTTGGGCGGCGGCCGGCAACCGTCGCCGGCCCTCCGGCGATGGACGGCCGCCTCCTCTCGCCCTTTTTTTTTTTTTTCTTCTTTTTTTAATAGTTTTTAAAAATGAATTTTAGTTTTTAAATATACATTTAAAAAAAATGAATAAAAAATAATTTAAAGCCAGCTGGAAAATAAAAAATAATTTAAAAAGCCAGCTGGAAAATAAAAATTAATTTAAAATGCCACGTCGGTATTTTTAACGGAAAATACCGACGGTGTTAGCTTTAGGACTCAATTGAACTATTTTGACAAGTTTGAGGACTTATTTGCACTTTTTGCAAGTTTTAGGGGACTGAAATGCATTTTCGCGACAAGTTTTAGGACTTCCTGAACACTTATCCCTTTTTTAAATAGCTAAAACAAGAATTAGCAACCGAACACTAGTTATTGGAAAATTGTGCAAAAAGTTAGTAATTGCTCACATATCTTAGGATAGGGTTCAAAAGTTAGCCATAAATTTCTTACCACATCGGCCTTGGTTCTTTATAGGGTTGACAACACATTGTTTGACCCAGTCAAAGCTCTCCTGGATGCTATTCAAACCTCGGTACTTAAAAGAATTGAATTGTGAGGAGTTCCTACATGTTGATGATAGCAATTTTGTATCAAGTTTATGCTGCCACAAATCCCTTGTTGGTTAAGAGTGTGTTGGGTTCAGCATTTGGAAAGCTTATTAGGAAAATGCAAAGCAGTTTAGCCTAAAGGGCTTTTGAGGAAATGCAAACACTGTTTGGTAAATTTTGCTTTGAAAATTAACTTTAAGAGAAATGTTGTTTGATAGAAAACACATTTGCAAAGCCCATTTAGTGATTAATCTAAATATTTTAATTTTAATTTGTTTAAAATTAAAAAATAATGTTTGCGACTTTTTAAATTTATATTTGACAACAATGTTAAAGATGTTGTCTAGATAATTTATTAAAATTAAAATTTCTTTTTTTTTTTTTTTTTTTTTGCTAAAAAACATCAAATGGAAAAAATTTATGTGCTCTCTTTCTCAATTACAAGAAGAATATTTTCATTACAATAAAAACATGATAACATATGATTTGAAGAAAGAAGTGCATTATCCTTAAAAATTACAAGTATCCTTAATTATTTCCTAAATTCATAGCTATTTGATCACGTAAATATGCCATATTAAATGCTACATCATCATTTGAAGCATTACCCTCCTCACTTACATCATCAGAATCTGTTGTATATAAATTGGGATCCAAATCAACTTTAGCAAAATGTGCATCATTCAGGGCATTTCTTCATATATTATTGTGCAAAGTCATTGTTGTTATCACAATTTTCACTTGCTTTGTATATGGATAACTTGGCATAGTTTTTAAAATCTTCCACTTCTTCTTTAATACGCCAAAAGCTTGCTCAATTTCTGATTGTAGTGAGGAGTGAGCACGGTTGAATATTTCTTTATAACCCGTCGGTTGAGGACCTCGTTGGAATTCAGGTAAATGATATCTAACTTCTTTATATAACCCCAAATAACTCGTGGGATTTGGATATCTAGCATTAATCAAATAATATTTACCTACACAAAAAAGTTGTAAATTTAATCAACATAGAATGCATACATATATTAATGTGTAAAAACCATTAATTAACGAGCCTTTCAGGGGATGATGAAATTGTAAATTATGTCTCCTAATAGCTTTATAAAAGATACGATATCATGAGTCATTCCCTTCCAACTGGCCCAAATATAAGTAAATTCCATGTTAAAATTACACACGACCATCACATTTTGTGCCGGTATTTCTTTTTAACCAATAAAACGAAGTTGCTCACCCATAGGTACCACCGTTGGAATATGAATACTATTTATAGCTTCAATATAATCCTAAAGCAAGAACAAGAATATTATTTGATTTATATTCAATTCATATTTTCTATTGTATGATCGTAATTTACCTTAACATGTGGAAAAAATTATTGTATTATCCATGATCTTCTTTGGAACTTCTTTGAATTGCCAATCGGATGGTTGGATCATATCTGCTCCCATTTCACATATTTTATCCCAAACTAAGCTAAATAGCCTGCATATGGTTTCCCTAGAATGTTGAAAACGCTCTTGTACTAACCTATTACCTATATCATATCCTAAAATATGAAGAAACAATCATAACATTTTTGCAACATCAATATTTTTAGTTCTTTGCAAACCATATCGTGTCACTAAATCATTCATTAAATTCATAAACACAGTTCTATCAGGATTAGCATCAATGTCCATCAACTCTATTAACCATGCATTTCATATATGACGAGGTCATGCACGATATTTTTTGACCATATATTGCTTGATAAACACTGTAGGTATGTGCAGTTGCACAAAGTTGCCAATATTTTTCTTCCTTTTTTTCATAGTTTTTCCTTTTAGGAGAGTCATCCATAACTTATTAAAGTAACAAAATAGAATTATAATAAGAGATATAGCAAATTATTTACATCATTCATCAACAAAAAACATTTATCATATGTATGCAAACTCCACTTATTAAAAAGAATACCAATTGGACACAAGTCTAACAATATAGCATAAATATATCTCGCCAACTAATATAAATAAGTAGTGCAAATATGTATCACATTACAACAATGTTACACATGAAAAAAATAAATAGCAAATATCTTAGTGATGATTACGTTGTGTGAATTTATACTTGAGCCATGTGACTTTTTCTTGATTACCATCCGAGTTCATGAAGATTTGCCTATTATATTTCTTTTCTGAAAAATAATCTAATGTAAAAAAATATAACTCTTGGTCTTGCTTAATCTCAGGCATGGTTTTCAACATCTATAGCTCTTTGTAAGGATCAAACTCTTTGGCATAACTTCTACTTTCAATAGCTGAACAAATTCTCTCTATTTGCGTTGCTAACTTATCGGCCATACTTAATTTCTTTTGTTTCTTTCCTTGAGATTGCCTCACCAAATTATGCGATGTTTTTTTTTATCACTTTGATGTTGTTCACTAGTCTTTTCACCCACATTGCCCTCTATATTATCATCAGTAAATCCTACCGAACCACCAATCTCAAATTTTGTGGCCACAACATCCTCATCAACACATAAGCCTTATGCATGATTCCATGTGATGCTTCCAGTGGCAACAATATCCCCAAACATTCTATCCAATAAAACTTAAGGATTCGGATGTATGCCTTTCATTCTAAAAACTCTAATCTTAGGATTTTCCTGTTATAATAAACATTTTCGTGAGTTGTATAGAAAAAGGATGAACTAAAAAAAATTAACAAAATAAGGGAAAAAAAAACCTGAATTTTCCTCTCCCACCATTCATCACTTGCGTCAATGATATTCTTTTTTGGATTCCATCCTAATCCAGTTCCTTAAGAACCAATGTTCTCCATCTTTTCCAATTTTCCTTAAGATTATCTCACTTACTCTTCATTTAATCTTTATCATACTTTTTGCCCCTTAGATCCTCAAACTTCTTAATTATAACCGTCTATCCATCCCTTTTGTTGTTTACAAGATGATTGCCATTGTCAATTTGTTTAATGCACAACTTACGAAAGGTTTCAACATCTTTAAGGCTTCAAAATACTTTTTCCTTGGATGAACTTGCCATCTACTAATAAATGCAACATAAACAAATACAATTTGAGTTTAAAGACAACAAACAATAGATGTAATTAATAGGTTGAGCCATCCCATTTGCACATAAGTTCTTATAAAGAAAGTAGGCATTTTCCTCATTGCCAAAAAGAGACATAGAATTTCACATAACCGGGTAAAACTCAAAGGCACCCATTAGTTTATCATTTACAAACTACTACAAATCCCATGTTTATCATCCGAGAAGTTGGAGTACAATAGACAAAAAGGAAGATTAGCAACAGTAAGAACTTTTTCTGTGTATTGACATCTAGAGTTGAAGAAGAAATGAGAGCTCGAAAACATGGTCATTCGATACCTTAAACATTTTTTATTATCAAATCGCAACCAATTTTAAGCAATCAAATTAACTCAACAGAGAAACCACAAACCCAACACACATCAAGTACACAACAATATCACCCTCAAATTAATAGAAGAAAAAAAACACATGAATGCAAGATTTAGAAAAAAAAGCTCTAACTGATAGGAAGTAGCACCCTTTCCCCATTTAGGCTACCCATTTGAACTATAGATCATTCAGCCACAAAGACCAGACTATGATCAAAACCTGACATAACCTGTAGAACTTCTAGACCTTCTAAAGAGTCTAATAATGTTGGGTGAAGCTCGTCATTAGAGCTTCCCACTCCAATTCTTCCATAAGAGAGAGAGGGACACGAAGAAAAGAGAAATATGTGGAAATAGACTCATACATTTCACAAGTGATTGGCAAATGCGATCTCCGCTCCAGCATAATAGCTCTCACATGGCATTGAACATAAGACTCCAAGCAAACAATGAACCCAGAAACGGAATGAAACTATATGCTAACTTGGTTTGGCCATTTCAACGAACACATGGTGAGTAGTGAGTTGGGGAGCAAACATGGATTTGTTGGGAACTTGAGCACACACCCAAACTCAAAAGTAATGAACAAGCAACGTTAGGATTCAACAAAACAAACTCATTCAGGTATGGTGCAAGTGATAACTAAAAAAATGGAGTCGACTCCCACCTCGCTCAAGAAAGGACAGATCAAGCATGGCAAAGAGGTTAGCGGACTTAGTTTCAATCGTGGGTCCCTACTCAGCCTAGAGAAGGTGGCTAGAGGGTGAGCTCTATACGAATCCGCCGGCTGCCTTGGTGCCTCCGAGCCAAGATCCTCAGGTTAAGGGAGGTTCGAACCAAAGTAGAACCTCATCGGGAACACCGGGCTTCGGGAGCGAGGGGAGAGAGGAGAGACGAACCTGCAGAGGATGAGCACTTGAGCGAGTAAAGGAAAAGTGCAGTCAAGCAAAGAGAGTAATCGAGTGAAGAGTGCAGTTGAGTGAGAAGCGGTCGTCACAAGGGAGAGAGCGATGGAAGGGTGCAGAGCAATGGAAGGATGGGAAGAGAATGAGATCTAGGGTTTTTTTTTTTTTTTTTTCAAAATGGGCAAAAATGGTTTTTCAATAAAGTTTTGAAGGCAAAATAGGGAGGTTGGGACACCTGGAGTGCTATAACTTGGTACGGAATGACACTTAAGTACCATAACTTTAAAATGGTACACTTAAGTGCCAATATCGGAGTAAAATTGGACATTTAAGTACCACTCCGGCGAAAATCTGGCCAAATGGCTGACGTGGCCATTTTCCGGCGAGTTTGGTCCAAAACGGCGTTGTTTTGCACGCTGACGTGGCGGAGAAAATGCAAAAACAACACTGTTTCGTGTCTACATGTAAATAATAATATAAAAATTAATTAAATTATATTTAAAATTAATTTTATTTAAAATATTCAAAAAATTAAAAAAAATTAAGAAATTTTAAAAAAATTTAAAAATTTAAAAATTTTAGAAAAATTTAAAAATTTTAGAAAAATTTAAAAATTTTAGAAAAATTTAAAAATTTTAGAAAATTTAAAAATTTTTTTCAAAATTTTAGAAAATTATGAAAATTTAAAAAAAAAAAAAAGGGGTTCGAACGGGCGGGCCGAGGGTCGAGCCCTCGCCGCCGCCGCCTCCCCCGCCGTCGGGGGAAGGCCGGCGACGAGGGGGAGGGTCGGTCACGTCGGCCCCCGGCCGACCGATGGCGAGGGCTGCGAGCCCTCGTTGGATCACGGCGAGGGCCGCGACCCTCACCCCAGATCTGGGCGAGGGCTCGCGGACCCTCGTTTGCCGACCCTCCCACTTCGTCGCCGGCCCTTCCTAGTGGCAGCGGGGAGGCGGCGAGGGCACGCGAGCTGGGCGCGGGCCGCGACCCTCGCCCAGATTCAGCGAGGGCTCGTGGGCCCTCGCCGCCTCCCCGCCGCTGCCGGGAAGGGCCGGCGATGGAGTGGGGAGGGTCGGTTGGGGGCCGGCGACCCCAGCCAACCCTGCCCCCTCCGTCGTCGGCCCTTCCCAACGGTGGCGGGGAGGCGGCGGCGGCAAGGGCTCACCCTCGGCCGCCCCATTTGACCCCCTATTTTTTTTTAATTTTTTAAAATTTGTAAAATTTTCTTAATTTTTTTAAATTTTCTTAATTTTTTTTAAGTTTTTTAAATATTTTAAATAAAATTAATTTTAAATCTAATTTAATTAATTTTTATATTATTATTTACATGTAGACACGAAACGGCGTCGTTTTTGCATTTTCTCCGCCACGTCAGCTTGCAAAATCCGGCCAAATGGCTGACGTGGTGACTTTCCGGTGAGTTTGGTCCAAAACATCATCGTTTTGCATGTTGACGTGGCGGAGAAAATGCAAAAACGATGCCGTTTTGGACCAAACTTGCCGGAAAGTCGCCACGTCAGCCATTTGGCCGGATTTTCGCCGGAGTGTCACTTAAGTGTCCAATTTAACTTCAAAACTGGCACTCAAGTGTACCATTTTAAAGTTATTGCACTTAAGTGTCCCTCTATGCCAAATTATGGCACTTGGGCTGTTCTTTTGCCCAAAATAGGCAACTTACTATTTTCATTAAATGAGCCCTTCAGCATTCCCAAGGGTCGACTTTCACTTGAAAGCCCCTTGAAGAATGGTTGCCAAACACCCAATTTGGGGTGAAAGGGCTTTGGCGCTTGAAGGGGCTTTCTAAATGCCCATCCAAATGCACAATAAGTCCGAGAACTTGTTCAATCCTACCTTGTAAGTAGGGCTTGCCGCGCCATTGAACTCCTAGACGATCTGCAAGTTTTCCGAGAAAATCTTCAGACGCTTCACCTTCTTGGTGATGTCTTTGTAGTTGCGCCTATGCTCGCTCATCCACTCCTCGAACTTTTTATTCATGAATGGAATGTTGTAGACAAGAGATGCAGCATTGGATGCGCATACACATGCGCATGCACATAAGACAAGTGTTGAACATATGAAGAAATTTTTTGCAAGTTTCAAAACCAGTTTCTAACAAAGAGATATGGTTTTTTAGTGCAAGGAATGAGTGAATGCATTAGATGTATGTACAGGAGGAAAAATGACACAAATGATCCCTAAAGTTTGGCATAATGTGCAATATCGTCCCCAAGTTTTTAATTTGCTTAGTCATAAATTTTTGGTACATGTTTAAATTAATTCCTTAAGTATATGAAAATGTTCATGTCGTTCTTCTATTAATTCAAGTTAACGGAATTAGCTATATGGCTTTCAATTCAATATGTCTAAATAGTGGACAAAAAATAACATTACATATGGATTATCACTTTGAGATATTCTACTCAAATTAGAATATAATAATCATTTTAATTTATTTAACTTGTCCCATTTGCAAAAATTATTTTAATTTGATGATATTAGTTATTACATTCTAAGTTCAATAACTCACATGAATAATTTACTTGTAACATTATTTATTTATCCACCATTCAAACTTATAGATTGGAAACCATATAAGCAAATTCTATTAATTTGAATTAATGAAAGGATAATATTAAAAAAATTTATGTAGTCTAGAGATTAAGTGACATGTATAGTGGGTCAAAGTGCATTTGGTTCAGCATTTTGAAAGCCTATTGGGAAAATGCAAAGCATTTTAGCCGAAAGGATTTTAGGCAAATATAAAAGCCGTTTAGTAAACTATGCTTTGAAAAGCAATTTTGAAAGAAATGCCGTTTGGTAGAAAACACATTTGAAAAGCTCTTTGGGTGATTAATATTAGTTTTTCTTTTAATTTTATTTGTTTAAAATTGAAAAAATGATGTATGCAACTTTTTAAATATAAATTTTAACAATAATACTAAAAAAATTGAATACATATATAATTTAAAAAAAAAAAACCAAACCCTTCATAGGATTTTTTTAATTTTTATTTTCTTGAAATTGAAAATAAAATGATGTATGCAACTTTTAAATATAAATTTTCACAATAATGCTAAAACAATGAGTACATATATATAATTAAAAAAACAAATTCTTCATCAGAATCTTTACCTTTTTTAATTGTTTAAAATTGAAAAAAATAATATATGCAACTTTTTAAATATAAATTTTGACAATAATAAAGAAAAATCAAATACATATATATTTTAAAAAAAAAAGATGAAATGCTTTGTCGAAATTTTTAAATTTTTAAATTTTTAAATTTGAAAATACATACATACATACATACATACATACATACATACATACATACATACATACATACATACATACATACATACATGCATGCATACATACATAAATACATATAAAATTAAAAAGACCAAACCATTCGTTGGAATATTTTATTTTTTAATTGTTTAAAATTGAAAAAAAAAAAATAATGTATGCAAATTTTTAAATATAAAATTTGACAATAATGCTAAAAAAATCAAATATATAAATATTTTTTTTAAAAAGACCAAAATATATTTAAAGTTCAAAGTCCATTTGTGTAGTTTATCTTTATAGAAGTGAACATGAAATTAATTTACTGGAGCAATTTGATGGCAAAGAAAGTCAATTACAGAACATGGTCAATGTCATTATTTACTCAACGATTGCGTGTTGCACATGATTTCCAAAAGCTAAACAAAAAGGTGCTGGAATGGTCCTAGATCGTTCTCTGGCCTCGATGAGGGTTTATGTGACTATGGTGTATACAACTTGAGCATTTACTAGGTAGGTTCTTCTAAAGCTAGACGGAACTAAATTGGTCCGAAAATGTCTCTTATTATATTCCACTTTTCTTCGTGCACCTTTCTGCATTTTAACGCCTTTATTGACCTAGACTTATAAAAATAAGCAAAAGTAACGTGGGTTTGTGTGTGTGTGAGAGAGAGAGAGAATAGAGACGATTGTGTGCGTAAGGAAGAGAGAGAGAGAGAGAGAGAGAGAGAGAATTAAGTGAATGATTAATATTGATCAAAAGTTTTGTGTGCCTCAACTGACATTTATCTAACAAAAAACTCCATAAGCTTTACAAAATTAAGAATATTGACAACTAGATTTGCAAACAATTTTTTTTCTTTCTATTCTAAACTTTAATAGTATTTTGAATTTCGATAAAAGTCATTAGGTAATTTTTTTGCTTAAAATAAGCCAAAACACATGACAAATACCAGACTAATCAATGGTACTAACAATATCTCCACAATTAGCTAAAATGGAGGCCTATTGTGTTCCATGTTGAGATTGTATCAATTATAGGGTCGTGTTTTACTCCAATCCCAATTAATTGAAAGTTCATCTGACTAATTTTTAATTGATGGGTTATAAGCGTAGATACATTAATGTATGTATGTGTGTGTATGTTTGGTCAAGTTCACATATGATTAATATATACGGTTATTTTAAAATGCTAATCGGAGAGTTCAACTTCCTCTTATGAGCGATGGACGGCAAATGTGACCCTATACCCCCTCCGCTTTGGTTGCTTTGAAAATCTTTTCAAAACACAATGCACGGATATTTATTATCAAAACCTCATAAGCCCCAATAGATCCTAGCATTTTTCTTCACTTATTAAAGTGATAAAGATGGATAGACGTGACATGGGCAAGAATCATTGCGTGTGTCAAGCAATCACCGGACCCACGGATTCAAATCACTCCCCTTTTCCACATTCGTCCGGTTTAGGCAACTCCCCAACATTGTAATAACATCATCTAGAAGCTTGTCAATATCAAAACCCTTTACAAGTGTCCAACGCACGGAATCTCTTCCCTTTCACATCCACAAGTTGTCATACTCTTTCTTTTCTTATCGGATAGATGTTCAAAACTTTATATGAATTCAAATTTCACTAAGATTAAATCTTGAAACCAAATTAATTATAATTTTGTTTTGTTAGAATGTTTGCCCCGAAACGATTGTGATATGGCTTAAAGTAAAGAAGTTGGGACTTCTCAGCTCAAGCCCATCCTCTCGGTAAAAACTAAAAATATAAAATTAATAAATCAAGCCCATTTTGTTGATTTTGGTTCTTCTCTTTTGGAAAAAATAAATGTCATATGGAATGCTTGGTTCAAAGGAAAATTTTGCAAATTTGAGAGTTTTCGAGTTTTATACCGTAAGGTTGTTTCTTTTAGATACAAAAATTCGCTTGCCAAGTGGATTTATGGGTGCGTTTCCGTGTAGATGTCATACAAAATAGATCATGGCAACCTGTTCGGTTTCTGATCTCAAGTTGACCACTTCATTCCATATGCACACAAGAGGAGTTATTTTAAAACTGTAATTTCGAAGCATATCGATTTCGGTGGTTTAAAGTCTTTTCAATTCTAAAGTTTGAATTATTTAAATGAACAAAAGAAAAGAGACCATTATATCTTCTTTTTATTTATTTATTTATATCGTGCCCAAATACAAAGATAGAGATACCGGTTCCTCTCCATTTTCTATCTCCCGTTTTATTCCATGACCAACTTCATCCTATCGGTTCAAATGTAGGCCTTTCTTTAAAAACAATGAATTTACCCATTGAATTTCTAAATCAACACATATTTTTGTTTTAAATGCTTGATTTAAATACTAATTATTATAATTGATCATAACCCTTTGCAAACTCATTTTGTAATTCCTGTTACTCGAGTTGACTAAGTATTGTCGCGACCAAATTTTCGGGTGAACCACTTAGGGTTTTAGCTAATGGATTGCTAAGCTTAGACTTAGCTCGGGCTCTCTCAAGCCCAAACCAATTCGCGACTTAGGTTCAAGTTTTTAACATGTAATTAGATTTTTAATTAGGAGTCGCCACTAATCTATTTTTGGTGGGTCGATTAGAAACTCAAGTAAAGTAATGGGAGATTCACTTTACTCCTACAAACTAGAGATTGTGAGTTCGGGGACTTGATTACGTTAGATTTCTCTAACGCCCTTTCGGTACCTTTCTCTTTTATTTTGAAAAAATGTTTGGCAAGCAACTTGAATTGATTTTAATTCCCTAACATGTGACGTGACCATGCGGTTGCGCAAATCACCAATTTAACACTCAAGAAAGCAAATGAATAAATTGCAAAACTTATCTCATAGTAACGAAAGCATCTGCAATGTTAAATCAGAATTCACATCGATAATCCTAGATATGATTTCTAATTAACACGCAATTACCCAATTTTTGTTTTTGCTTTTCTTAAATGCAATGTTACTAATCTAACATGTAATGATATGGCATGGTAATATGACTTAAACTATATGACATAAATAAAATGCAGTCTATCCTAAAGAATGAAATTGATTAATTCTAAGGCAATTTTTTTTTTTGTATTTTCCATGAAATTCGAAATTAGAAAAATGCAAAGATTATCTAGTTAGATTAAGATTCCATTCAATTTGTATTAGGAATTTGGTTAAGCCAAATCCTAATTTAAAATCCTAATTTAAACTAGAATCTTATCTTAACCAAGTAATCTCTAACCTAAAATGCAATCTATCTAAAAGGATCTATCTAAATAAAACTTGAACATGCAATTAACCTAATATGCAATGACGTGCCAAGGATGCCCTAAGTCATGATACATGCATGATGATTTTTTTTTTTTTTTGTATTTTCGGGATAAACAAAATAATTAAGAGATAAACACTAAATCATCCATGGTCATCAGAAATATTATCCATATTCGAATTGAAATCCAAAACTTGATTAATTTGCTAATAAAACCGATAAATTGATCTTAAGCCTTAAAGATCAAGATATCAATTTTACTCTCGCGTGAATAATTATTCCATCTAAAGCCATATAGATGGAATAAAAATTCGTGCGGTTGTGAATTAGATGCTACATCAAGGAATTTCAACCATGCATCAAGAGATAAATCAAGCAAAGAGACAAAATATCAATAAAACTAAAACAAGATAAAATAAATCTTCCTAATAAACTAAATCAACCTAGTAAAATAAATCTCTACCTAAATTGATTTTTTTTCAAAATTCGAATGGTAGAATTGACCAATGATGGAAACTTGGCGCGGCTAAGGATAGTGCTCGGCAAGGCCGCGAGGAACACCAAGGGAACCTGCAAAAACAAAGAATCCACAGCTGGTGCGGTTCGGCGATCAATGAATTCACGGCCTACGATGGCTCGGCCGTGATGAGTGCTGCTCGGTGGGACTCCTTGATTGAACCACAAAGTCACGATCTTCTCTTGCTTCAATTCCACATGGTCTCTCTTGGGGAACTCAGTCAACTTTCCAGCTTTCACACAACAAGAAGAGATAAATTCTACAGCTTCTCTTCCCCTTATTATTATTACTTCTCCGCAGCCTGCGTTTGTCTTCTTCCCTGGCCCCACCAAGCTCCAGTTTTTATTTGCTTTCAAAACCAACGAGGGCAAGATTGAGGGACAGTCGGGGGCACATGCGGGAATCGCGAGCAGGGACACAGGTGGCGGGCAGCTTGCTAGCAAAATATCGACGGGCACCGATAGATAAGAGCGATTCGGTGGTAATTGCGGACTGCTGGTCACTGTGAAGATGAACAAGATTACAGATGAATGCGAAAGAAGAAGAGGAATCCTTTATTCTCTTCTGTATAATGGTGTATTCACCTCAAAAAATACAGAGCATCTTTCAATGGAGTATTCTCCCTTTCTATTCTCTCAAGAAACTGTTACAATGAATCGATGAAGAGGAAGAAGTCTCTCCTTATCTATATACAACAGATGCTTAATGAACAACAGAATGCTAGCTGTCAATTGTAAAACAGAATCAATGAATGACTTAAACAGAAAAGAACTTATTTCACAAAAGCTGAGCTAACTGAATCAACTGCCTCTCTTTTCCTTCTGGAAATTGGTCACGTGATGTCTTTACTTCACCGACTTATCTTCACCACATTATGTAGATACACGGCTGACATTATTTGACAGCATTACTGGTTACTAACTTGCGTATTCTGCTTCTTCCAAGCTTCTCCAATGACAGCCATAGACTTGTTTCTGTTACAGTCTGACTTCTCTGTTTCAAGCTTTGATGAATGAATGTTCTTAACATCCCCCCTCAAATTGGGAGGGGATGAAAATCCCATGCCCAATTTGGTACGAAGATTAACATGAACAAAACGTGTCAAGCATGGCTAGGAACATAATGAATACTGAGGGATCCTGAGGAGACTTTCTCCCGAACAAAATGGAAGTCAACCTCGATATGTTTGGTTCGGGCATGAAGAATTGGATTGGCTGTAAGAGAGATAGCAGACTTATTGTCACAAAATAAGAGAGTGGGAGACAGAAGAGATATACCAATATCACGCAAAACAAAAGCAATCCAAGTAAGATCAGCTCAAGTAGATGCAAGAGCTCGGTATTCGGCTTCTGTGGAAGAACGAGAGACAGTTGGTTGTTTCTTAGCTGACCAGGAAAGAAGATTGGATCCAAGATATGTACAGTAGCCAGTTGTGGATCGCCTGGTGTCAGCACACCTAGCCCAGTCAGCATCTGAGAAGCCATAGAGAGCTGTTGAGCTACGAGAATGAAGAAAAAGACCAAGATGAGCGGTGCCTTTGACATAGTGAAGTACTCTTTTTAATCGATGAAGATCTGCAACTGTTGGATGCTGCAATTTTTGACACAAGGTGTTTGTTGCATAAGCAAGACCAGGACGGGTAATTGTTAAGTATTGAAGGCCTCCCACAAGACTTCTATACTCAAGAGGGTTAGAGAGCAAAGTAGTATCATCTGTCATAGTAATTGATCGAAGTGGAAGAGGAGTTGATATAGGTTTACAACTGGTCATATGAGCTCTTGTCAACAGATCAATAGCATACTTGGTTTGACAGAGAAATAAATCATAAGGAGAGCGTTTGACTTCAATGCCGAGAAAATAGTGAAGATGGCCCAAATCTTTCATGTGAAAGTGAAGACTCAGTAACTCAATCAAAGTGGTTAGTAGCTGAGCTGAGCTTCCTGTCAAAACTATGTCATCAACATACAGTAATAATAGAACTGTGTTTGAACCAGTGTGAAGCACGAAGAGGGAAGGGTCGGCAGTATTACAGAAGAAACCATTCTCCAGGAGGAAGTTGCTAAATTTGTCAAACCATGCTCATGGTGCTTGACGAAGTCCATATAGGGATTTCTTAAGCAAACATACACAATGAGATTGTTGGGGATCAATAAAACCAGGGGGCTACTCCATGTAAACTGTTTCATTTAATGTACCATGGAGAAATGCATTTTTAACATCGAGCTGGTGTATAGTCCAATTCTTCATTATTGCAACAGAAAGGACTATCCGAATAGTGGCATGCTTGATGACTGGACTAAATGTTTCAGTAAAATCGACCCCTGCTTCTTGATGAAATCCCTTTGCAACTAAGCGAGCTTTTAATCTCTCTAGACTGCCATTAGGTGTTAGTTTAGTTTTAAACACCCACTTACAGCCTATAACATTCATCTGTTTGGTTCTAGGAACTAAGAGCCACGTCTGATTCTCATACAAAGCATCCATTTCATCTTGCATGGCTTGATACCATCCTTTATCAGCTAGGGCTACTTTGACTGATTTTGGTTCCAAAGGTACTTTATAGTCAGCCAAATATGCATACTTGGGGTTAGGTTTGATGATACCAGACTTTAATCGAGTTTGCATATGATGGACAGAAGAAGTACCTGAAGAAGTGGCTGTTAAGTTTGGTTGAGCTTGATTAAAGGTAAGCTCTCCTGATTCGGCAATTTGAGATAGAGCATCTTGTTGCTCTGTAGTAACAGAGTCTGACTGTTGCTGAGGAGAAGCTGGTATATGTGGAACACCCTCATATTGTGATGTATGAGTATGATCAATTGCTACAGAAGGAGGTAGTTGAAACTCTGTTGTATGGTTAGTGGAAGGATTGTCCACTGAGGTTGTGTTTGTGGAATCAAGAAGATTAACCACATCTGCCCATTGGTTATACAAAGTTGTGTACTGATTATAGTCAGATATTACCTTCTTTGTAAAGGGAAAGAAGGTTTCATCAAAAACCACATGGCGACTAACATAAATTCGACCATCGGTAGGTACAAGACAAAGATACCCCTTATGCCGTTCACTATAGCCCAAAAAAACACAGGTGAGAGATCTGGGATCAAACTTGTGTTGAGCATAGGATCAAAGACAAGGGTAACAAGCACACCCAAAAACCTTGAGATGGTCATAGCTGGGCTGCTTATTAAAAAGTCTGGAATAGGGAGAAGCCATTTGTAACTTTGGTGTAGGAAGAATGTTGACAATATAGTTAGCTGTTATGAAGGCATCTACCCAGAATTTCAAAGGAACTCTAGAATGATACATCATGGCTAACCCCAACTCGACTATATGGCGATGTTTCCTCTCTGCAATTCCATTCTGTTATGGTGTATGAGGGCAAGACAGACTCTGCTTTATACCACAATTTCGTAAATGATTCTGAAACTTGTTACTAGTAAACTCTCCTCCACCATCACAATGAAACATTTTGATTTGATGATCAAACTACTTCTCGACTAGTTTCTGAAACATGATAAAGATGTCATAAAAGTCAGACTTCAGCTTCATTGGATAGATCTAGCTGTAGCAAGAGAAATTATCTACAAATATGACATAGTACTAAAAGTTCTGTGAAGATTTCACTGGTGAGGGACCCCAGATGTCACAGTGTATCTTTTCTAATGGTATAGTAGATGTAGAATCTGATAATGGGAAAGGTAAAGCTGCACTTTTTGCAATTTGACAGCTGCTACAAATGGATTCAGACTTTGTATTACAGGAAATCAAGTCTTGACTTTGCAAATGCTTCACGATATTGAAGTTTGTGTGAGCCAGTCTTTGATGCCACACATCTGCTGTTATTGCTCTGTGTCTTCGAGTAAAGTATGCTGCTGTAGTTTGAGGATCCACACAGTAAAGTCCTCTAATTTTCCTTCCGAGCATCTCTGTTTTGTTGGTTTGGTTGTCCTTTATATAGACACCAATTTTATCAAAAATAAAAGAACAGGGATAGTCATCTGTCAGTTTTGAAACATAGAGAAGGTTCTTTTTGATTTCAAGAACAATCAAGACATCATTTAGAGGTAACGTGTTGTTTTCTATATTCAACTGAGTATTACCAGTATAAGCAATAGGTAAACAGGAGCCATTACCTATCATGACTGTGTCATTTCTAGTATATTGAGTAGAGTTGAGAAGAATACCAGGATCAGCACTGATATGTGCTGTTGCTCCGGTATCAGGGTACCACTCACTTCCTCTTGGATCCTCTAGATGAACTGCTGCCAAAGCAGTTGGAATTTCTTCAGCCTGATAAGAATTATCAAATCGATACCAGCAACGAAGAGCATCGTGTCCTGGTCGTTTACAAATCTGACATTCTAACCGGATGTTTTCTGTTGGTTTCTCATTCTGCACATGTTTCTGAGGCATCAAGACTTGAGTCGGATAAGATTTAGTGTCTTGATACCTTTGTGAATAACTTGCATATGGTCGAAACCCCTGTCCAGGACTAGAATAATCAATCCTCTGCTTGAATTGTTGATCTGTTCGTTCCTGATTCAAATTGTTTGGTCTGTAGTATTGGTTTCTTCCTGAATATCCATAACTACGGCCTGCATTATTCATTGCACAGCCTCGACCAAAAAAGCGTCCTCCTTTGTTACTACCTCTTTGACTTCCAAAACTTGAAGTCTAAAAGCTGTATTCTCTTTCAGAATTTTCTTTCTGTTGTGTTTCAGAATTTCTTTGTCCAAAGTAAGCCAGATTAGGATTGAACTGATTCATCAAATATGTCTTTAATCTTGTTTCAAATCGTTCAAGCTGCGCTATCACTTCATCATAATCTGGCTGGGGTTTCAAACAGTAGATAGTAGTTCTAAAATTCTCATACTCAGAACCTAATCCTTCAAGAACACCAAACATTTTAGTTATTTCATCTATAGGTTTTCCAATCGCATTCAGCTGATCACAAATGGACTTATACTCCCTCAGATAAACAGAAAGAGTTCCATCTCGTTTTTGACATGCCTGTAACTTTCCTCTTAGTTCAAACTCTCGAGCTATCGATTTATGAGTAAAACGATTGAGAAGAGTCTGCCATACCTCATAAGAAATTTCTAAACCAATGATCAAGCTCAGAATATTCTCAGATACAGCTCCACTAATCCAGGATGAAACAAGCTGATCAGTCCTTGTCCAATCTGTATAATATGGATTTGTGACTTCTGTTTCACAATCTTCAGTTTCAGTGTTTAGAGTTCGAGGAGGTGAAGAAATTTCACCACTGATGAAACCGAAGAGTTCTTGACTTCGAAGGAATCTGTGAAACTGTGCTTGCCACAACAGGAAATTATCTTCAGCAAGTTTAATCGTGACAAAATTGGAGATGTTAACATGTATTGGAAATGGATACTTCTGTGTCCTTCCCGCTATTGCTGCACTTTCGAGAGGTTTTATGATGACAAGTCGATTTTTGTGACTGAAAACAGGATTACCTGTTGATCAAGATGATGTTCTGTTCGTGATACCAGCAAAGTTCAGATCTTACCAAGGAACAGTAGAATCGAATACAAGATACTTTTGAGATCTTTCAACAAATCAGCACACGAAGATGATCAACAGCTACTTTGATCTGCTGCGATCATTGAAGTCCAGAGGCCACTATTGATCTTCTGAATCTTCAACACCTTTGGTTTGATTTCACGAACAATTGCGTATTTCATGAAAAACTTTTCAATACAGATGATCGATCACGGCTCTGATACCATGTGAAGATGAACAAGATTACAGATGAATGCGAAAGAAGAAGACGAATCCTTTATTCTCTTCTGTATAATGGTGTATTCACCTCAAAAAATACAGAGCATCTTTCAATGGAGTATTCTCCCTTTCTATTCTCTCAAGAAACTGTTACAATGAATCGATGAAGAGGAAGAAGTCTCTCCTTATCTATATACAACAGATGCTTAATGAACAACAGAATGCTAGCTGTCAATCGTAAAACAGAATCAATGAATGACTTAAACAGAAAAGAACTTATTTCACAAAAGCTGAGCTAACTGAATCAACTGCCCCTCTTTTCCTTCTGGAAATTGGTCACGTGATGTCTTTACTTCACCGACTTATCTTCACCTCATTATGTAGATACACGGCTGACATTATTTGACAGCATTACTGGTTACTAACTTGCGTATTCTGCTTCTTCCAAGCTTCTCCAATGACAGCCATAGACTTGTTTCTGTTACAGTCTGACTTCTCTGTTTCAAGCTTTGATGAATGAATGTTCTTAACAGTCACCACGGTGAGGACCGATCTGGCATGGTGAAGTCGTTGGAAACTGCCGCGGAAGTTCACGATGGCCGGAAAACCTCCAAGAAGGTGAAGCTCGTAAGCACACAAAGGCTAGATGCAGCTGGGGACGGAGAGGATCGCCGCTGCAATTCTATGTATTGAATCGTGTCTCCTCTATATCTTCCCCGCCGTCTCTCACCATGGAGGACATGAGTCCTTTTTTTTTTTTTTTTTTTTTTTTTGTGGCCGTATTTTCTATTGTGCGTGCCCCCAAACCCTACACGAACAAACCTATTTATAGGCTACCGATTAGGGTTTTAATTTTTTTTCAAATTGATATCCTGAAAAATTTCATATTCTTATTTTCTCACGAGATAATTTCTGATCACTTAAAAAATGGGCTTGGGCCAATTTACTTCCTTCATGGACTTAGTTCGGCCTGTTAATTTAAAGCTCAGAATGACTAATTCAAATCCACCTCTCAGCGGTCCAATAAATAAATGCACCTACATCTATATGCTATGTAATTAATATTTTTTCAGGGATAAAATTAACCCATAATTTTTTATGCAATAAATAAATGACTAGATCGCCAAAATTTAGGTGTCAACAAGTATCTATGAACTTTTAACATACAGCAACTTACTCCACAAAACATCATAGATTGGCCAATGACCGATATATCTATGGTTGAGAAAGAAGAAATTCACCATACCACAATTAAATCCATAATAACTCACAAGGACCCTTCTAGGAAGGGATCATTAAATCGGCCACGGTATAGTTTGGACACAACGCTTGGCCTTTCAAAGTCAAAGTCAACGTGTGTCGCCTCTCTTGCTCCTGCAATCACGGGGTAGATGGTATGAAATAGAGCAGTGCCAAGCATATTAAAACTAGTCTCTATGAATTGGGGATTCTTATTCAGTACCCTAATGGTGTAAAAAGATTAATTACCCAAGCAATCTATGCACAGTATTTTATTTTGGCAAATGAATTGATTTCATTAGTAAATGCGAATTTCGATATATGTAATCAATATTTTACATTGACGATGTACTTGATATAAATCTATATAATTTATACGATCAATAATGTAATAAACCGTACAATTAGATATTTAAGTATAGCACGTCACAAGTACATCCCATGTTATTGAACAAGGTAAATTCAAAGTCTAAAAGTCAGTCCACACGCATGAACTAGAAACTGTTGAAATAAAAACAAGAAATGGCGAGAGAGAGTCCACACGCATGAACTAGAAACTGTTGAAATAAAAACAAGAAATGGCGAGAGAGAGAGAGAGAGAGAGAGAGAGCTTTAGTAGCATGTGAATGCCTGAATAAGACTTAGGTGTGGAACCGAAAGTTTTAGGTGTGGAACCGACTTTCATTTTTAACTTTTATGTTTTATTTAACTTGTTATTCATGCAAGTTGACATTTATCTAAAGAAAAATACCTAAGCAAGACGTATGGCCACCTGTGGGGCTGGGCGACCCTCGTTGAGGCCAAGCGGGCCTTGCCCAGCCCTGGCGAGGCCCGCCTCACTGATGGTTGGGCTTGCCTCCGGCGAGCTCACCAGACCACGCCCTAGCCCTGGCAAGCTCACCGGACCTTTTGTCGGCGGCGGACGGCGATGGCAGACGGAGGAGGATGGCAACCGTTGGTGGTAAATGAAAAAGAAGAAAAGAGAAAAGAAGAAGAGAAAATGGAAGGAGATTTGATTCTTAGATTTGTTCCCAGAACAATAATCAACATTTTTTATTTATTTATTCTTAATTCTACTCCAAATCTTTTCCCAGGAACAAAAATTTTACCAAACGTGATTTTGTTCTCAAACTACTATCGGGAACAAAAAATTAGAATCGATTACTATTAGGATAGTTACCAAATAGGGCCTAATAATAAAAAAATTCAAGGACCGTCTTCAAATCCTCTTTATTCTCATTATCATAAACACACACAAGAAACTTCATTATAAGAAACCCAGCAAAGGTCGCAGGAGTCTAGCTGAAATTAAAACAGTAAATACACGAGATTAACTGTAGTAATTAACCCAAAATATTTCCACTTAGACTGAGCTCAATTCATATCGAACGATTCGAGCCTACTAACACACGAGCTCGAAGCCATGATCTCTTAGATAAATACTTATGCAACGGGATAAGAAACTTTCGAGGCAATTCCACAAAGCCCACCTTCAACCCCAGAATCTCTCTGAAGTCTCATGTACCCACTCTCGCCCCACGAGACGTCCCAAGAATTTCTTATCAACCAGTACTTGGTCCCATCCGTGTCCGTCCCGTACCCGACGACCGTCACTGCGTGGTTCAGATCTGCTTCACACGGGCCAATAAAGACCCCATCTGCATAGTTCTTGAACGCAGCTCCACTTGCATCGAGCGCCGCCGACACCGGCTGCATCGCCACGGCCTTTAGCATGTCATCCTCGTTTGAGGGGACGTCCGTGTAGTCTGATATTTTGGCCTCGGCGACAGATGAAACCTGCACATCGCAGGTGCCGTCGACCCCAACGTATGGGTAGTTCGTCTCGGAGCTGATGCCCTTGTTGTTGATGATGTACTCGAAGCCCTTGTCCATCAAGCCGCCTTCACAGCCCTGGTTCCCATCAGTGGCGCAGTCTATGAGTTGCTGCTCGGACAGGTTCGGTAGTGCGCCAGTGGTGATCTGTGTGATTGCTTCTACTGTCGCCACCACGGAGAACGACCAGCAAGATCCTGTACACAGAGGATGATGAGTCGTGCAGTGATTACGACTCAATCGAGAAAACTTCAAGCTGAAGGTCACATGGCTATACGATGCCATAAAATGGTGGCGGACCAATTAATTTGTTTATTGTTTCGCTAATAAGATTTAATCTTTTATGACAAGTGGCATAAACCTAGGCAATGTAAGTGCTCTTCTATCTTAGCAGTAAATTTCTTACCACATCGGCCTTGGTCTTTTATAGGGTTGACAGCACCTTTTTTGACCCAATCGATGCTCTCCGGGATGCTATTTGAACCTTGGTACTTGAAAGAATTGACTTGGGAGGAGTTCCTGGGTGTTGATGATGGTAATTTGTATCCAGTGTATGCCGCCACAAATTCCTCGTTGGTTAAGTCCGAGAACTTGTTCAATCCGACCTTGTAAGTACGGTTTGCTGCGCCATTGAACTCCTCGATGAACTGCAAGTTTTCCAAGAAAATCTTGAGACGCTTCGCCTTCTCGCCGACATCTTTGTAGTTGCGCTCGTGCCTACTCATCCATTCCTCGAACTTTTTAGTCGCGGATGGAATGTCGTAGGTACGAGACGCAGTGTTCGATGTGCATGCACATGCACACAAGATGAGTATCAACCATATGGATAAACTTTTTGCAAGTTTCAAAGCCATTTTCTAATGGAGAGATATGTTTTGTGATGTTGGGAATGAGTGACTACATTAGGTGTATTTATAGAAGGAAAAATAACACAAATGATCCTTAAATTTTGGCCCAATATGCAATATCATCTATAAACTTCTAATTTGTTCAATGTGGTCCCTAAAATTTTGGTACATATGCAAATTGACAAAATTTGTTGATTTAGCTTCCAATCCGATATGTTGGAATGGAAGACAAAAAATTAACTTTGATGTAAATTATCAGCATAAGACATTCAACTCAAATTAGAATATAATAATCCTTTTAATTTGTTTAACTTTTTCAATTTGGACAAATGATTATCCATTTAATTTGATAATTTGAATTATTATATTATGAGTTGAATATCTTATAAGGACAACCCATGTGTAACATTATTCTTTTCTCCATTGTTCAAACTTACTGAATTTGGAAGCCAAATTGGGAAATTCTATTAACTTGAATTAATGAAATGACAACATTGGAAATCTTCATATAGTTAAGGGACTAAATTGAATGGTTATCAAAAATTTAAAGATTACATTGAGCAAATTAAAAATTCAAGAACGACGTTGCATATTGGGTTATACAAGTCTAAGGACTAGATTTAACAGCTATTAAAAGTTTAAGGACCACATCAAACAAATTAAAGATTTGGAGAAATCATTGCATATTGAATTAACATACATAGATCATATTGAATAAATTAAAAATCTAGTGATGACAATACATATTAGGTCAAAATTTATGGATCATCTGAGTAAATTTCTTTTGATAGAAATGAATGTGAAATTAATTGATAGCAGAAGTATGATTGCAAAGAAAGTGATGAGCAAGGTCAGTGTTTATTGTCTACTCTAGAAGTGGGTTGCACATGATGTCCAAAAGCTAAACATAAAGGTATGTGAATGGTTCATTAATTTTTCTCCGGCTTCAATTAGGGTTTTTTTTTTTTTTTTTTCACACCTAGGAAAAGATGTTTCTGTGACCATGGTGTATACAGCTCCGTCTACTCTAGAAGTGTGTTTCACACGATGTCCAAAAGCTAAACATAAAGGTATGTGAATGGTTCCTTGAACTTTCTCTGGCTTCAATTAGGGTTTTGTTCACACCTAGGAAAAGATGTTTCTGTGACCATGGTGTATACAGCTCCGTCTACTCTAGAAGTGTGTTTCACACGATGTCCAAAAGCTAAATATAAAGGTATGTGAATGGCTCCTTGAACTTTCTCTGGCTTCAATTAGGGTTTTGTTCACACCTAGGAAAAGATGTTTCTGTGACCATGGTGTATACAGCTTGAGCACTTAACTAGGTAAATTCTTCTAAAGCTAAACAGAACTAGATAGGTATGAAAATATCTCTAATTATATTCTACTTTTCATCGTTCATTTTTCTGCGTTTTAACGCCTTTATTGACCTAGACTGATAAAAGCAAGCAAAAAGTAATTGAGTTCGTCAGGAAAAGAGATGATTGAGAGACAGAGAGAGACAGGGCTAATGGTAAGGTAGTGCTCATGATTGATCGAAAGTTTTCCGTGTGGACTGACTTTTTATTTCTAACTTTATATTTTTCCAAATCTTGTCACTCGCGTCAATTGACATTTATCGAATCAGTGGTGCTGATAAATCATAGACTAAGTTTTTTTGCTTACGATTAATGTACACAAATATTTCGTTTCTTTTGCTTGAAAGAAGTCAAAACACGTGATAAACCATAAATTAATAAGTGGGACTGATAATATATCTATAATTAGCTAAAGTGGATGGCTATCATGTCCTTACGTTCACGTTGTTATTAATCATAAGATCATGTTTTCTCTGTCCCTGATTAACAAAAATTTCGCCCATCTAATTCTTGACTGATGGCCTAAAAACATAAACATCACTTATATTTATGTTTAGTCAAGTTTGCATATAATTAATAAATGCAACTATTTTAACCTACCAATCGAAGGATGAAGCTTCCTACAACAAGGGATGGAGGGCAAAGGTAGCCCTATACCTCCGCTTTGGTTGCTTTGGAAATAATGTTAAAAGGCAATGCATGGATATTTATTGACAAAACCTCATGAACCCTAATCGATTTCATATAGCTCTTTAATTATTGAAGTGATAAAGATGGAAGACGTACCAATAGGGATAGGAATCATCCCTTGTGTCAAGCAGAGACGGAACCCAGAAATTTAAAATCATTTTCCCTGTCAAATAATAGGGTTTTAAGTACCTCCACAACATGAAGGGAATCCCTTCCGTTTCCCTTCCATGGGTTGTCGTATTCTTTCTTTTCTTCTTGAACTGATACTCAGAATTTTAAGTGGATTCGAATCCCACTGGGAGATCTACTAAAGATTAGGAATTGTCGAAGAAAAAACAAGATGTTTTTTGGTCCCTACCGGGCAGTCGGAAAATAAAGAAATTGCTTTATCATCGCTTTTTTAACACTCTTTGGAAAATAGTTAATATCAAAATCCTTTTCAATTTCCAAGCATCAATTCCCAGAATCCCTTCCCTTTTAGGAATGATATCAATTTTATGGTTCAAGCTGACCGTGTACCCACACACGATTATTTTACTGGGTATTTTTAATATGAAGAAAATAGGTCAAATTCGTTATTTTAATTGAGGCATTTGAGTGCAATACGCGATATCCTTGGCTGAGGTTGGTTGTGTGTCGGGTGGATGATGCCCCTATATGGGTTGCCCTTGTCAATGGATGCTGGTCACAGTAGAGGCTAGACTGATGCTCCTTTGGGATCACCGTCTAGAGGTAGACGTTGCCGTGGTCAATGGGGTGAGATGATGCTTGGTTACGCCAGAAGACCGCCAAACGTCAAGTAGGCTGTGCCCGTGGGGCCGTAATCAATTGGAACATGGAGATAAATGCACTTGATTATGGGACAAAATCGTCATAACGATTTGGCCTTATAATCGGGACCCCTGTGATTGATTGAGACTTGAGTGAGACATTCCAATTGATGTGTGCATATATTATATGCATTTATTATATGAACTGTACTAACATGTAGAAAGGTGCTGAGGTGAGATAAGTTTTCTATGATGTGTGGTTAGACTGCCTCTAGGCGTATTACCTTCCTAATAGGGTTTAGGGCGTGAACTCGCTGAGACGTTGTTTTACCCCGTCATGGGCTTATCTTTGCAGGTCCTTAGATGGAGGCGAGGCCGGTTCGTTTTGGGTAGCCACGAGGGTTTAGTGAGCAGAGTACTTTCTTCCCTATCCTCGAGACTCCCTAGCTCCGTGAGCTCATCGTGACCACGATCTTGGTTGATGAGGGTTAACCGCAGTTGGTACCTCATCGATTCAGGGCGTGCTTTTGTTATGGACCTAACGGGGAATGGGAGGGCCCCCTGGATGGTTTCAATGTCCTTGCTATTGAGGGTGAGGAGATAGCTAACCCTCTTGACACCAATGTCCCTGATGGTGTCGTGGTAGACTTGGAGCCCAATTAGATAGGATCCGGGTTAGGGTCAGCTAGGGACTTCTTTTTGTTGGAGAAATCTTTCCAGAATATTTTGAAGCTGACAAAACGTTTCTATCAGTCTAAGTCTGGATGTTCGGAGACCGACGATTTAAAGTCTGAAGACTTTGTATTCTCGAGACTCAAGACCCAAGACTCAAGACCCAAGACTCAAGACTCAAGACTCAAGACTTAAGACTCAAGACTCAAGACTTAAGTCTATTCTCACCGATCTTTCTAATCCAAAGTGACGAAGGAAATCCAAAGCCGAGGTATATGGTTGAGGATTCGATCCTATCCTCTGGAAAAGATTCTTTGGTTGGATAATCATTTCGGATTCTTTGATTCTTATCTAAGATCGATTGAAGATCCGATGGTCGACGAAATAATCTTGGAATGTTCTATTCTTGGAAACCAAGATCCCGATTGTATGGGCGAACGAGTTGATGGGCTATCATCGATTCCTTAAATAGCTCGGATGATCTTCTTGATTGATTCCGTCCAACGGGTAGATTGGAGGAATTCCTTTGGTAAGTGCCAACGGCTATGATGGCATAAAGGAGTATAAAAGGAAGACGTTCTAGTTGTTTTAAGTGTGTGATCGATAGAGAAATTCCAGAGTTTGAAGAACCTTGATTGTTAGTTGAGACTGTTCGAGCGAAATTGTATACACAGAGAGTGTTTGTACTTGGCGAGACCTTGAGTGAGTGTGGTAGATCATCTACACCAAGAAATCAAGGAAGATCATCACTGTAACATCTCTTTGTTCATAGTGGAATCCAGCCAACTTGGCTGTCAGTGCAGAAGAGTGGACGTAGGCTTGAATCAAGCCGAACCACTATAAACCGCGTGTTTAATTCTCTCTTTCCCTTACTCGTCTCACGATTGATTTTTAATTATTGCAAATTCTTCATCTGTCTAAGTATTGCGCAAGTATACAGAAATTATCAAGAAAAATCTTTGTATACCTATTCACCCCCCTCTAGGTACTCATACTAGCAATATCAATTGGTATCAGAGCCTGTGTTCTTACTTTGTTTGAAGTGTTTTACTTCAGAGTAAAAGATCCATGGCTAGTATGCTAGCACCAGGGCTGATGGAAGGGCAAAGCAATACCAGACCTCCCTACTTCGATGGAAAGGATTACAACATCTGGAAGAACAAGATGAAAGCTTTCCTACGATCCAAGGATCCTCTGGAATGGGATGTTGTGGAAAGAGGAATCACTCCTGTTGCTGCATCAGTCTCTGAAAGAGGGAAAGAAACTGTTGAAGCCAGCGGAATGCCTCAGGAAGAAATAAACAAGAGACAAGCACTCGATGCGAAAGCAATTTACTCCTTATATTGTGCTTTATCTCCAACTGAATATAACAGAATATCTTCTTGTGTTACAGCAAAAGAAGTATGGGATAGATTACACATCACCTATGAAGGGACAGATCGAGTGAAGGAGACCAGAATTAACATTCTCCTCGGTCAATATGAGGCCTTCAAAATGAAACCAGGAGAATCTATAACTGACATGTTTAGTCGTTTTACAGATATTGTCAACGGTCTTGAGAACCAAGGACAAAAAATTTCTGATCCCATGAAGGTGAACAAGCTCCTGCGTGGACTCTCCAAGGATTGGAATCATATAAAGACTTCAATAAGAGAGACGCAAAGAATCATGCCATTATCTGTAGACGAGCTGATTGGAACTCTTCAGTCTTACGAAGTGGAACGAATTAATGAAGACGAAGATCCAAGAGGTAAGAAATCTATTGCACTAAAATCAAATGATGATTCTGATGATGCAGATTCTGAAGATGATATGGATGATGAGGAGCTCGCCCTCATGATAAGAAGATTCAGAAAACTGAATAGAAAAGGCAGAAGGTTCATCCCAAAGAAACAAAGTTTTCAGAGACAGCAGACCAAGTCTGTTGATGATGAGGAACCAAACAAAGATGTAGTTTGCTTCGAATGTAAAAAGAAGGGACACATCAGACCCAACTGTCCCTCTTCGAAAAGAAAAGAGGAAAAGCTGAGAAGTTTCGAAAGGCTCTCAAAGCCGAAACACAGGTGATACAGAATGTGAAGAGAGTGATAATGAATATGCCAACATATGTTTGATGGCACATTCGGACTCGGACTTCGGTTGGATCGACTCGAAACTTGATGAATTCGAGGTAAGTGATTTTAAAATTCCTGTCAAAGTCTCTAAATATATTGATGAACTGTGTTTCAGTCTTAAGACTTCTCTCAAAAGGATTTCCGAACTTAAAAAAGAAAACTCAGCTCTAAAACAAAAGGAAGTCATTTTAGAAGAAAGAGTTAAAAGTCTAGACCTAAATGTTTCTGCTCTTAAAGAAAAAGAAGATAATCTTTTGAAAGAAAATGTTTTCTTAAAAATGGACTTATCAAATATTTCAAAGAAGTTTTCGATAGGATCCAAAAAGCTTGAAAAAGTTCTTTCGGTTCAAAGACCTTACTTCAATAAGTCTGGTTTAGGCATGACAGCGGAAACAATTCCCTTGATTGATTTTCCTAAAGTTAAAGAAAGAATTAAGAAAAGACCGTCGAGAGAAGCTTACAAAAATCATTTCAAGAAAGTTTTCGTAAAGTCTTTGGTCGAAATGCTCTAAGGTGTTCAAAGTGTAACAGTCTAGATCATTTTGAAAAAGACTGTCCTATGGTTTGGAAACCTGTTAAGAAAGCATGGCCCAATAATGCTTATCCTACTAACTCCAAAGGACCCAAGAAAATTTGGGTACCAAAGAAAGCTTGAGACTCTCACTTGAATGCAGGTCTCTGTCAAAAAGAAGGTAAAGTGGTATCTTGACAGCGGATGCTCAAGACACATGACAGGAGACTCAAAGTGCTTCATAAAGCTTGTTCAAGTAAACGGCGGAAATGTTTCATTTGGAGGAAACGGCAAAGGAAGCATCGTGGGATTAGGAATTGTGAAAATTGGAAATCTCACAATAAGCAATGTTTCTCTAGTAGAAGGACTCAACTATAACCTTTTCAGCATTAGCCAACTGTGTGATACCGGTTTCAAGATCTCCTTTCAAGAAGGAATTTGCTATGGAATTAGTAAAGATTCTACTGAGTCTTTCATGGGTCGAAGACATGGAAACATCTACCTCTTAGACATGAAATTGAATAAATCTCAATGTCTAATTTCAATCCAAGATGAAGCAAGCTTATGGCACAGAAAGCTTGGCCATGTCAACATGAAGCAATTAGCCAAAATCTCATCAAAGCAGATTGTTCGAGGTCTACCCAATTTACCATATCAAAAGTCCGATCCATGCACACCCTGTATTCTGGGAAAACATGTAAGAAATTCATTTAAGCCAATAAATCATGTCTCTACTAATCATGTATTACAGTTACTGCATATGGATCTCTTCGGACCAACAAGAACCCAAAGCATTGGAGGTAAGAAGTATTGTCTAGTAATTGTAGACGATTACTCTCGCTTTACCTGGGTATATTTTCTTGCAAGTAAGTCAGAAACCTTTTCGTACTTTGAGAAGTTTGCTAAAAAGGTTCAAAATGAAAAAGGATGTGCTATTTCTAGTATAAAAACAGATCATGGAGGTGAATTTGAAAATCAAGATTTCACAAAATTGAGTGATGAATCTGGTTTTAAACATATATTCTCTTCTCCATACACTCCTCAGCAAAATGGAGTTGTGGAAAGAAAGAATAGATCTCTTCAAGAAATGGCTAGAACACTTTTAATTGAAAGCAAAATTTCTTCACGATTTTGGGCTGAAGCTGTTTCAACAGCATGCTATATCATCAATAGAGTCTTCCTAAGACCTATTCTTGAGAAAACCCCTTATGAATTATTCAAAGGTAAGAAGCCTATTGTTTCATACTTTCATGTGTTTGGTTGCAAATGCTTTATTTTGAAAAATGCAAATGATCGAGTTGGTAAGTTTGAAGAAAGATCAGATGAAGGCATCTTCCTTGGATATTCTACATCAAGCAAAGCCTACAGAGTCTATAACAAGAAGAGCCAGTCTGTGGAGGAGTCAATGAACGTCAAATTTCAAGACTCTACGCAAGATGAATCCAGTCAGACTCAAAATGAAGAGTCTGAACCTGCTCTAGACCTTCCAAAGTCTTCAACTCAAGAAGCACCTCAGACTCTGGAAGTCCAACATCAAGAAGCTCATGAAGATTCAAATAAAGAAAGAGATCATCAACCAAGCAAATCAACCAGTAACTGGAAGCATAAATCCAGTCATCCTAAAGATCTCATTATCGGCGAAATT
Organism: Eucalyptus caleyi; assembly: GCA_014182885.2. NCBI lineage: Eukaryota > Viridiplantae > Streptophyta > Magnoliopsida > Myrtales > Myrtaceae > Eucalyptus > Eucalyptus caleyi. The sequence goes on from CM024470.2 coordinate 42,200,029, forward strand.
AATGAAGGAATTCGCACCAGATCCAAAAGACGTGAAGAATCTAGTGCTGTGGCTCTCATTTCTGAAATTGAACCAAAAAGCATAGAAGAAGCTTTATCTGATGAAAGCTGGATCGAAGCTATGCAAGAGGAGCTCGAGCAGTTCAACATTAATGATGTCAGGAATTGACATCTAAACCAAAAGGTAAAACTGTTATTGGAGCCAAATGGGTATTCGGGAACAAGATGAATGAAGAAGGAAAAGTCGTACGAAACAAAGCAAGACTCGTGGCCAAAGGATATACGCAAGAAGAAGGAATAGACTATGACGAGACTTACGCACCAATTGCAAGGTTAGAAGCTATTCGTCTATTACTTGCGTTTGCTTGTTACAAAAATTTCAGGTTATTCCAAATGGACGTCAAAAGTGCTTTCCTAAATGGATTTATCCAAGAGGAAGTTTATGTGGAACAACCGCCTGGATTTGAAGACCCAAAGAAGCCAAACTCGGTCTTGGTGAAAAGGCTCTGTATGGTCTAAAGCAAGCACCTCGAGCTTGGTACGACAGACTAAGTAAGTTCTTATTACGAACGGATTTGTTAAAGGTAAAGTAGATACTACTCTATTCATCAAAAAGGAAAACAAAAGCTTTTTACTCGTTCAAATATATGTTGATGACATTATTTTTGGATCCTCTAATGAAAGTCTTTGCAAGAAATTTTCTAAGTCTATGCGGGATGAGTTTGAAATGAGTATGATGGGAGAATTAACATTCTTTCTTGGCCTTCAAATAAAGCAATTGAAGGAATGAACTTTTATTTTCCAAGAAAAATATGCTAATGATCTTGTCAAAAGATTTGGATTGGAAAATTGCAAGAAGACGACATACCAATGTCAAGTTCCTTAAAGATAGACAAAGATGAAGAAGGGAAGAAAGTTGATCAAAAGCTGTATAGAAGCATGATCGGTTCACTTCTTTATCTTACGCTTCTAGACGACATTTTGTTGAGTGTTTGCATTTGTGCTAGGTTTCAATCAGATCCTAGAGAATCACATCTCATTGCCGTGAAACGTATTATCAAATATGTTGCTTCATCTTCAAGCATCGGTCTTTGGTATCCAAAGAGGGAGACTTTAATCTTCTAGGATACTCGAGATGCGAGATCTGGCCGGTTGCGAGTCGATAGAAAGAGCACTTCTGGAACTTGTCAACTGCTTGGAAACAGGACAGTGTCTTGGTTTTCAAGGAAGCAAAGCATTGTAGCTCTCTCAACGACAGAAGCGAGTATGTAGCTCTTGGAAGCTGCTGTTCGCAAATTCTATGGATAAAACAACAGCTACAAGACTTTGGGATTGAAGACTCATGCACGAAAATCGATGTGACAACACCGGTGCGATCAACGTCACCAAAAATCCAATCCTTCATTCAAGAGCAAAGCATATTGAGATTCGACATCACTTCATTAGAGATCATATTCAAAATGGAGAAATCTCGATTCAATTTGTTGATTCAAAGAGTCAACTAGCGGATATATTCACAAAGCCATTGGAGAAAAATCAATTCGACTTTATCCGTTCAAGACTCAACATTTTGAAGCTTGAAGAAGTTAAAGTCTAGAGACTCACCAACTCTAAGACTCTGATCTCTCAGACTTTAAATCCTGAGACTCAATCATTCATGGCTAAAGACTGTAAGTTGCTATTTTATCTCGAAAATGTACGTTCTTTCTTTCAGATATAATTCGTGTGAAATTTGAAAACTTGTCTTTTTCAAGGAATTAATTTTGGCAGTTATTAATTTTGAAAAGAAGTGTTTGTACACTTTCCTTGTACCGATTAAACTTCTCTTTTCAAATCCGAGGTACATATATATATACAGTTTTCTTCGCCCAATCTTCAAAACCCTAAAAGGCACTCTCCTCTCGATACTGTTTTTCTACTCCTTGTTCGTTGTCGAGAAAGTGGTCATTTTTCTTGGGAAAAGCAAGTGAAGGAATCTTCCAATAGACAAAGAAAGATGTCGTCTTCGAGGAAATCATCAAGAATCGCAAGCAGGGGACCACAAAGAATGGAGAAGGGACCAACTCACTTCGATCTTACTGAGGAAGAAGACTTATCAAGTCAGCGACAAAGTCCGATTCGCTCTCCTCCACGTCATTCAACGTCTCCTGCCCCACAAGGTGCAAGTCAAAATCTGGAAGAAGAGATAATCGAGGATGCCGACCCAGTAAGAGTCCAAAAACCCTCCTTTATCTATAAGCTTTATCGTGCGTTGAAAAGCACCGGTACTTCATTAAAGTATATAGATGACTTCCTTAAGGACAAAAATTATGGGAATGAGTATCTTTTTCTGCGGAAAATGGAGGACTTGGGAGTTGCTCCTAAAGGAAGGGCAGAGGAGGCACTTGAGAACATTCCAAGTGATCCTCGTGTGCCAGGACAAAATCTGATTGACGGGAACGATGATGACAAAATGTTCCTTGAATTTCAACCTAGAATGGGTGTGGCAGCAAAGGTGAAAGGAAATCGGATGGATTTGTTTAAATCCAAGGATCAGGAAAAAGTGTATTTCAGGCTGTTGAAAAGAGGGGTGATAAACCCTAGAAGTGTTGATTTTGACTTCCTGGACGCCATCAATGTGAACTTAAGAGAAAAGTTGAATTTGCTTCAACTTGAGACTTTTTGCTCTGACTCTACGGACGGGTATGCTCAACTGACCGCTTATTTCTATTCAAATCTTAGCTTTTTGGATGCGAATAGAATTTCATTCAGTGTTCGAGACCAAGTCTACGTGGTAGATGTGAATATGTTGGCGGACATAGTTGGAGTTGAACAGGGACGTTATCTTCCAATCAAAGTCTCACCTGCTCGTACTACTCTGGAACTTGTCAAAGATAGGGACGTAGAGAAGAAAATTACCTATTCCATGATGAATGCCATCAACATTGTGCTTCATAAGATTGTGATCAACTGTCTCAGACCGAAGTCTACGTCAAAGACTTCCGTGTCTCTTTCTGAAGCAAAGTTGATGTACGCGATCAACTCAGGACGGAAGTTTTCTCTCCCGCACACTATTCTCTTCCATATGTACAGAGCAATGTCAAAAGACAAAGGACAATTGCCTTATCCTGGTCTGGTGACCAAGATCTTCAGACATCTGAATATTGAACTGCCACATACTTTTTGTGTTCGACCGTGTGATAAGATGGTGGTAGGGTTGAAAATGTTAATGAAGATGCGTCTGCAAGAACTCTCCAAGGCAATGGAGAAATTCAAAGTGAAATCTCCAGTCCAGTCTGCTTCAAAAAGGAAAGGAAAGGAGGCCATTGGTGCCCCATCGAAAAAGAAGAAAAGAACTCTTATCCTGGAGGACGAAGATGAAGATGAAGATGATGAAGATCCCACTATCCAAGCACTGACAAGAACCAGACGTTCTGTGTCTCATCCGACAGAACTTCAGCAGAGCAGAGAAGAAGAAAAGCAGAGCAGAGAAGAAGAAAAGCAGAACAGAGAAGAAGAAGAACAGAGAGAGAAGGAGAAAGAAGATGAAGAAGAAGGAGAAGGAGAAAAAGAAAAGTCTGCTGATAAATCTGGAGAGAAGGGAAATCAAGAGCATGATCATCACTCTTCCCCTTTCGATGTCCTAGAGACAGGGGGAGTTAGCGAGCAAGAGAGGTCTACACCTCATGCTGCTGTCAGTAAAGATCTAAGACAATCTCCAGAAGACCCAGAAGAAGTTCAGGTCTCACAATTGCCTGAAGAAGGTGATGCGTCGATTCCAAATCTGCCAGACCATACAGAAGCGCCATCGTCTACATACACACCATCTGAGAAAGCCAATGCCAGTACACAGACGGATGACTCTGCAGATTTTCGTAGCATCATGAATATTCTTCTGGAAATGCGTAGCCAGATATATGTTCTGGACTGTGAAATCCAAGCTTTGAAGAATGCTGGACAAGCATCTTCAGTCTCTCTGGAGGATAAATTCAAAGACCTCACTCTGCAACTTCAAGCCAATGCCAAGGGAGAAGAGGTAGCTCATCTGAGAGAAGACCTGAAGAAGCTCGAAGGAGTAGTCCAGTCCATTGGGGATTTCCAGATCGTGCGCATTCCCAAGCAGACATGACTCCTTTCTCACCCTTTTTAATGATGACAAAAGGGGAGAACCAATTTGAACCAACATCTTTTAAAACTTTGACTTTTGTGGTTATGTTTATTTTTGAGTATGACTTGAGAACTTGAACTTGGGTGTGAATTTGACTGAATTGACTGTGGATTGTGATGCTTGACTGGTTGCATTTTTATCAAGTGTTGTTATATGGTATTACTCACGAAAGACTAACCAATTTTCTGTGGATGCAGAGTCTGGTTGCTTTATTAATCTTTTTGAGTTAGCCATATTGCTTGAGAAATGTTTTTGCAGGTCAAAGTTGTTCAAATCTACAAGAAAGTTTTGTCACCATCAAAAAGGGGGAGATTGTTGGAGAAATCTTTCCAGAATATTTTGAAGCTGACAAAACGTTTCTATCAGTCTAAGTCTGGATGTTCGGAGACCGACGATTTAAAGTCTGAAGACTTTGTATTCTCGAGACTCAAGACCCAAGACTCAAGACCCAAGACTCAAGACTCAAGACTCAAGACTTAAGACTCAAGACTCAAGACTTAAGTCTATTCTCACTGACAGTCTTTCTAATCCAGTGACGAAGGAAATCCAAAGCCGAGGTATATGGTTGAGGATTCGATCCTATCCTCTGGAAAAGATTCTTTGGTTGGATAATCATTTCGGATTCTTTGATTCTTATCTAAGATCGATTGAAGATCCGATGGTTGACGAAATAATCTTGGAATGTTCTATTCTTGGAAACCAAGATCCTGATTGTATGGGCGAACAGGATTGATGGGCTATCATCAGATTCCTTAAATAGCTCGGATGATCTTCTTGATTGATTCCGTCCAACGGGTAGATTGGAGGAATTCCTTTGGTAAGTGCCAACGGCTATGATGGCATAAAGGAGTATAAAAGGAAGACGTTATAGTTGTTTTAAGTGTGTGATCGATAGAGAAATTCCAGAGTCTGAAGAACCTTGATTGTTAGTTGAGACTGTTCGAGCGAAATTGTATACACAGAGAGTGTTTGTACTTGGCGAGACCTTGAGTGAGTGTGGTAGATCATCTACACCAAGAAATCAAGGAAGATCATCACTGTAACATCTCTTTGTTCATAGTGGAATCCAGCCAACTTGGCTGTCAGTGCAGAAGAGTGGACGTAGGCTTGAATCAAGCCGAACCACTATAAACCGCGTGTTTAATTCTCTCTTTCCCTTACTCAGTCTCACGATTGATTTTTAATTATTGCAAATTCTTCATCTGTCTAAGTATTGCGCAAGTATACAGAAATTATCAAGAAAAATCTTTGTATACCTATTCACCCCCCTCTAGGTACTCATACTAGCAATATCACTTTTTGAGATCTCAACTTCTGTATATAACTTTGTAGGCTGACCTTGGTTGTTTATAAAAGTGTTTTGTGAAATTCGTTGTCTTGCTTTTCTATCCCATATTTGTGTTGCCTGGGGATTGTTTATTTTGCTTCCATGTGTGCATAATTCGAATGGGTCGGCAACGCGTCCTGGGACGTCAAATTTTTATCGATCGTGGAGGGATGTGCATGTGCTGAAGGTTCGGGGCGTGATAGAAACGGCCTGTCTACAAGCAAACCACTCATGTAAGACGCGAAAATGCAACCCCAAGATCTCTATAGCTAGAATCAATAATACATATAAACAAGTAAAGATATTAACGCACTTGATTTGGACTATTGTTCTCGATGCGAAATAGCAATAATTCAAACTCGAGAACTTCTCCTCTATTGCCCTTTGTATCACTAGCTCAATAAGACGGCACCTCATTCTTAGTGCTTAGGAAATGCTCTTTGTGAGGATAATTGTAAGTATTAGGATTAGATGAGAGATTTGAGCACAATTTATAAAATTTCCAGCCAGACCCTCTCATTATGGGCCAAGCTTAATTTGGCCCACACTAGCCAATCCTATATTAGATTAATTAAGAAATCTTCTATCTCTCCTTAAACTAATCTCATAAAACAATAAATTACAATATCAATTAATGTAACTCATATTAGAAAAACTCTTACTAATTTTTATGAGGCTTAGGTGATATTAACAGTCTTGTTCTTTTTACATAGGGCAAGTTTTTCCATGATATTTTTCCCATACATCTATTCTTTTTGTTTTTGTTTTCTCTATATGATTTATTGGCATGCCTTATAATGGCTGGTAAAAATTCAAGGTATACTAGCAAATATGTGAGTAATTTTGTGCAATAAAATTAGATTCTTTATTGAATACATATTTTCGATCGAAACAAATGGTTTTATCTTGATATCTATAAAAATGGTAAAATAGAAGAGAACGGTTCAAGTGTTGGAAATAGGACTCCTCATCTCTTCAAAATGCTTTTAACTCATACTATTTTAAGATCATAAAATAAATCACATTATGCGAAACAGGTTTTTTAGTACTGCATAATATCGATCGGCAAGCACAAGGATTACGATCCTCACGCCCGATGGAAAAGTACCACGGCGCTGCTCCACTGGGCAATTGACAATTTTTCTACTCCCTTTGCAACTTTTTACCAAACGTGTGTCAATTGGTTAAAGGACCAATCAACATTTGACACGTGGTAAATATTAGTAGCCACACCTGACTTTTCTCTCCTGGTAACCGACAATAGTGTATTTAAAAGATTTTGCAAATCGTTCATCCGTTGTGTTTTGTGTTATTTACGATAATAATACCTGGCTAGTTTCGTGAGATTATCAATGTAATGCAACTTTTCATTTCATGATTTACAAAATTAGATGTAACACAATGAGACCGTTTTGCAGAAGATATTGAATTCGTGAGCATGGAATATCCTTGATTGTGTTGAACGCACGGCTTCAAAGTACATGAGAAGTTTAAAATCTGAAACAAATATTATTGTAAGTTGTAACATAGATAAATTGTTTAAAAAATCTTAAACCTATTGTATTTTTATTAATTCAGTTCTAAATTTTTCAATTTTGCCAATTATATCATAAACATTTTTTCATTTGTTTATCAATTGAGTTGATTTAGCCAATTTTGGCTAGTATTTGTTAACATGAATACCAGCCATTTTACCTGGCATGGCAGATGCCGACGTGAACAAAATTTATTATATTTTAATTTTTTAAATTTCTTTTTTCCCCTCTCTTTTTCCTCTGCCGGTTGCCTAGCCTGCAATGACTAGCCATAAGATGCAACCGACGAGGGTCGGCATTGGGCGAGGCTCGCCCTTGCCAAAGCTAGTGAGGGTCGGCTTCATTGGCCTCACGCAAGGTTGACCTTGCAAGATCCAGTGAGGGCGAGCTTTGTTGAAGGCTTGCAAGGTTGTCCCTAGCTAGATCTTGGAGAGGGCGACCTTGTTCCTCGCTAGATCCCAGTGAGGCCAACACTCGCCAATCAAAGCCTTTGACCGGTCGTCGTAGGCTTGGCAACTAACAGAGGAAGAAGAGAGAGAGGGAAAAAGAAAAGAAAAACATTTAAAATATTTAAAATATTCTAAAGAAATATTTAAAAAATAATAAATTTTGTTAATGTTAGCACTACTTGTATCATGTAGAACAGCCCCGTGTCTAAGTTAGCAAATTTCGGTTAATTTTGGTTAGATGGACTTAATTAGCAAAAAGTCAAATGAATTAGGACTCAACTAGTAAAATTGAAAAGTTGGAGACTGAATTGGTAAAAGTGCAATAGGTTTATGATTTTTTAGATAATTTTCCCATTATAATGTAGATGCGGTCAATATCAAGATTTTTCATTTTAATGAGTTGACGAGTAAAATGCCATGTATTTGGAAGGAGAGGGATGGACAGATGCTTTTTGTGGTTTTCGTTGTGATTAATAATATTTTCACAACCTTAATAGCTTCTTCAACAAACATTAAGGAAATGTTTTGCCTATTAAGGTTCTGTTTGTCCGGAAAATGAACTTTACTGGAATATTATTTCAAAGAGACTTATTTGCATTTTATGTTTGGTTGTATCGAGCAAATGAAATGGATGTCATTTTTGACGTTTGTTGCAGTAAAAATATGAAGAACACTTTCAAGAAAAATTTTCGAGTACAACCAAGTCTTGGAGGCCAAAGCTTGAGCACCAGGCCCTCGATCCCAGCCTCGTGTGAATTGGGGCGCAAGCATCGACTGTCCAAGTGACCTGTTCCAGGGACTGGCACCCAAGCTCAGCCTTGAGAGTCTCGTGTCTAAGCCAAGGTCCTTGGCCTGCCTTGGAGTTGGGGGACCTTGGCTGGACGCGAGCTTGAGTGCTGGGGTGCTTGATTCAATTGCAAGGATTCAGTCGTATTTTGAAAAATAATTTCTGATTTTTTTTTTTAAATTGCTTTTTGAAATTAAGTATAAGTTTTGTTTTGACTATATATCTTATTCACTAATTTTTTATAAGCGACACAAATACCACAAACTGAGCAAATGTTTTCTGATGGTAAATCTTCGGCAGAACGAATGGATCTCAAGTTGTGATATAACCATGAAAGAAGTCATTATGTTATGAAAGAAAAGATTCTAGATACTGAGTTGTGACTAAAGTTATTATTAGTGCGCAAATATCGTTTTTTTTTTTTTTTTTTTTTATAGGCTTAAAATGATTCTTCAGTCTTTGGAATATTACTAATGACCGAGGGCTGCTATAGTTGGGTGGAGAAACTCATTCTAAAATATAATTAGTGAAATGTCAATATGATAGTGTGTATTTAATTAAATATTTTTTTTATAACACATGAAGAAATCAGGGGAAGCAAGGACACGTGATTGAGCATGTGAAGTGAACCTTCATGGGAGATTTGTTTCTAACCTAGCCACAGGGAACAAAGTGAATGAAATCGAATAGCTTGATAATGATAGAGAATTAAATTGTATGTCTATAAATTATGCATATCAAATCCATTTCAATCGGTTGATCATATGGACTCTACGATGAAATATACATATATAATTTAGGGGATATGATCTGTAAATTATTTAATAACTTCTTGTGGTGGAGGAATTGTTGGTGTCCGAGGGAAAATCATACAAGAAAACCTAATTATTTAAAGCTCAATACTTTATCCTTGATTTAACAGCTAAATTCTAATACTTCCTTGGAAGAGGGAGATCAAGAGTACAAATCATAGGGAAATTAAGCGGAAAAATGAGTCCACTAGGAAAAATGGGGTATTATCGATCAGACTTTTATATAGTATAGATCTTGTGTAATCCATTTGCTATAGAAGCTACCTTCAGCACCAATGATAAGGTAGTCATGAAAATTCGATCAATTATCCAAATCAACTGAAATGAATAAGGATTGCATAAAAAAGTTACACCAGTTGTGTTTTTAAAATTAATCCAATTGTAAACAGAGAGTACTTTAGAGATATTTTCATATTTTCTCTCTTCACGAATGAGTTTGGAAATTTGAATGAAATTAAAAGAATATAAGGAAAAAGCACGCACCTTAAAAATATAGCGATAATTGAATATAGTCCAAGATGGAAAAGAGATCTATTTGTGCCCCACAAAAAAAATATACAGATATATATTATCAAATTTGATGGTCTGCCAAATTTCTTTTATCAGCTATTTTCTAAAGAGCGTAAAAGTAGTGGTAATGGCGCAAGAACAGTAGGACAACTTATGGAAGTGGAAGAGGAGGTTCCGTGCATTGGACGCTTGGAAATTGAAGAGGGTTTCTGTGTTGATTGGCTTCTAAATGATGTGAATCATGTTTTGGGTTTATTTCAACCCTAGAATAGTGAAAGTGGAAGAGACCTGAATGTGGGTCCGGCGTCTGCTCGACACAATAAAGGGTCCATCAATTGCTTTTGACTAATCCTTAACCTTTTTACACATCTTCCTATCTTTATCACTACAGTAAGTGACAAGTATATCCAAGCGTTATCTCTTAAAAAGATTTTCTGAGCAATCAAAGTGGAGGTATAAGACTACATTTGCCCTCCATCCTTGGTTGTAGAAAGGTTCATTCCATAATGGAAAATTTAAAATAGTCATGCATATTGATCGCAGGCAAAGATGACTAAACATATATAAAAGCGATGTCCATATATGTGTCCCATCAATTAAGAATTAGTTAAATAAACTTTCTTCTAATCAGTTGACCAAAAGGACCACCAGCTGCGGTGGCTCCGCCGGAACTTTTCTTAGCCCAGAGGTGAAGGGTTCAAAATCCAGGGGAGACGTTAGATGTATTAAGTGTGATTCAGGGGTTGTGGGTCCTCTTGCTTAAGTGTCACCTGGGAGTTTACGAATCGGCTGTAAGCCGGTTCCTTCAGCACCAAAAAAAAAAAAAAAATGACCAAAAGGTTTGGATTTTTGCAATTAAGGCATTTCGTTGATTACTCACACAAAGTTGCTGATGTGATGCGCTAGAATCTAATGTGGCATTACATACGTAACTTGAGCATATATAGTGCTGACTTGCCGCTAATATGGGGCCTAACCAGGAAGAAAAGGTCAATTTTTTCAAAAAGAGAAAAATGAGAAGTTTGGAGGAAAAAAAAAGCCAAAGCATTAAAGGGCTGCTCATTCTTGGGAATTCAGAACTTCGGCTCGATTAATCTTGATGAGTGCATATTCAGTTTGGGGGAAAATGAGCATCAGTTGAAGTTAAAATTGAATACCTCAAAGTTGCATGAGAAATAAACTTAAGGGAGCCTGTGCCTAATCTAGGATTGTTGGTCACCTTTTAGGCAAATACACCTAAACTTATGTCTTTTCCCTTCCAAACGGAAAAGGTGAGTCTCAACAATATACTATTTGGGTACATTGGGTGAGAGTCCACCCTTAGTGTGTTGGTGTGACCTTCAAGATCATTCTAAGCAAGAGATGTTGTGATTTGATAAAACAACTGTTTCACCATTCAAAGGAAGTCCTTGGAGATAAGTAAAAGGTAAGTTGTTCTCTTATAATCCCTATAGTTGTTAATATGTATAGACCAAGATTGGTCCAAGTTGATGATATTTTATGGTACTTAATATGCGTGATAATCAATTGTTGCTATCTCCCAATAATGTCCAAACTTGACTCATAAGGTCTATGGACTTATTAACCTAAACAAGTCAGGTATATTTTTCAGCAAGGGATGCCTAGACACTCTCCAAAAGAACTTGGCTAATAAATTTAAAAGTACTAGTCATGGAAAAAACTAGGAAATATTTGGGAATACCTTTCAATTGAGGTCAAACCAATAAGCAGATGTTTGCATGGATTCTCGTGAGAGCAAACATGAAGTTGGAGGGCTGAAAGGAAGAGCTCTTATCAAAAGTGGGGAAGGAAATCTTGATGAAAACTGAATATGCAAAGCAATTGAACAAAAAAATTACGAACTGCTGGTGGAAACAAAATTCTTCAAAGTCGGGTATACATTGGAAGAGGTGGGTAGTGTTGAAGTATCGAAAAATAGAAGGGGGTGGATTTTAAAGACCTTGTTTCCTTTTAACAATGCAAGTGTGGCGTCTTGCACAGAACCCATTTGCCTTGTGAAGTCAAATTTCAAAGGGATTTGCTTCTCGAACTGCGATATGTGGAAAGCAAAGAAAGGCTCTAGACTTTCTTGGGGATGACAAAGTATTCTAATGGGGAGATATTTAATTAGCTCGGAAACCAGATGGGTTGTTGGGAATGGAGAAAACATCAAATTTGCAAGGACAAGTGGCTGCCTTTAGGAGTGTTAGGGGGACCAGCGAACTGAGAGGACCCTATTGTAGTATTTGAATTGATAGAGTTGGGAACCATTAGGTGAAATGAACGAAAACATAAAGAACTTTTTTAAGAAGATGTGGTTAAAGAAATGCTTTCTACTACAATTAGTCCATGCTTAGAAGGAGACAGATTAGTTTGGACTGGTAATAAACAATGCACATACTCAGTAAGAGTGGCTATCACAGTATCTCATCATCAGTATAGTAGCAGAACATAGCACAAGCAACAACATCATACGAGCCTCCCCAGAGCCTATGGATAAATATATGGGAGCTTCCTACCCTCCTCAAAGTTTGGTTTTTTATGTGGAGTGTGTGCTAAAATGCTCTACCATCGAAAGAAAATCTATACAAGAGGAAAATGGTACTTGATCTGCTTTGTCTATTCAGTCGAAAAAATCCTAGAGACCATGCAACACCTCTTCTTACTAAGTGATTGGTCCAAAAACATTTGGGTAGACCGCCTTAAATTATCGGTATCTCTAATAAACATATAGACAATAAAGAAATGGGTGTTGAAAGTGCTCACCCAGAGTTCAAATTCCCCCTCCCCCCCTCAAGAGCTGACTGCGAATGTACTATGGTTGATATGGGAAGGGCGAAATGGCTTTGTATTTCAACAACGGCAGCCAAGACTGGAGTTAATTGTTGACGAAGCCATTCTGGTAAGTAATAATCATAATCAATGGCTCCCGGATGAGAATTTTAGGCGAGGAAAAAGGAATGCTTTACCTAGGCAATGGACGCTTCCAAAACTTGGGGACTGGAAATTCAAGGTCGGTTGCTCTTGGATTGAAGGCAAGCAAGAGGGATCGGTGGCAAGAGTTTGTTGAGACTCTTGGGGATCTATAATCCCAGGCTTCGCCCTAAAGGAACAAATGTTGTCTGTACTTGAGCTGGAAACCCTAGCTGCAAAGAGAGTGCTATTGACTTTGAGGGGAGGAACCTGAACTCTGATTACACCCCAATCTGCACGTGGACTTGCTAACTGACAGCACATCGGTTATCTCATGCTTATCAATTGTTGACAGCAACCCATGGGCCTTCAATCATCAATTTGAAGAATGTAACGCCCTTCTAGCCCAACTTAAAAAAGTGACCGTAGCCCACTCTCCTTGAAAATCCAATCAAGTGGCAAATTGAGTAGCTAAGGTCCATAGAAAATGAAGTCTCCCATCTAATTAGCTAGTTAATCCTTCCCGATTCCTTTGGGATTTACTTTGTTTTGAGTCTTGTCATCATAGCTTTTATAGCACTTCAATGGAATGAACGAAATGTATATATATATTTTTTTTCGACAAAAAGAAAGGTCTATGGAGTTATTGTGCCAACACGGTTATTGCTTGATGACGAGATGCATTGATGTAGAATAGACTCATCCCCTTGTTCTTTGTCTAATCTCAAATATTTAACCAAGTTTATCAAGTTCATCTCAAGAAATTACTTATTAATACTTGACAATTGTAGCACTTCATCTTGACCTTGTCCTTTTTCTAACCACGCTTCTTGCGTTGGAAGGTCTTAGCCCTCTTAGGTGTCTGATCAATCTTCTTCCTTTTGTTGTTGAATTGATGATTCCTTTTGTGCTTGAAGCCCAAAACTTTGCGTGAACTCAATTCAGTAACATAAGCATAGGTAGAGGATTTCGCAGCCTCTAGATGCTCATTCTCTAATTCTAAATGACGTGTTATATCATCAAAAGTGACAATATTCTCATTATATGTCATGTTGATCTTCATATGCTCCCAATTGTTAGGAAGAGACCTTATAATAGCTTGAACTTGCTGTTTATTAGTGAGGGAGTGACTTGCCGACTTTAGCTCACAAATTATGTTTGACATCTTTCGAAAATACTGCCTCATTGTTACATTTAGGTGCTTTCGGTATAGGTCAAACTTGATTGTGAGTCTCCTCAATTTAGTGACAAATGTACCCCCAAACTTATCTTTCAAGGGAACCCACATTTCTTGAGCTTTATCATAACTTTCAAACTCACACATAAGATCATCTTGCATACAGCTTAGCAACGTGTTGCAAGCAATGCTATTTTTCTTCTTTCAAGCTTGATAAGCTTCTAGATCTCTCTTACGTTGAGCTGAAGTTCTACGCTCAAGTTCATCCATGGTATGGTTGGGGGTTTCCAAAACCTCTTGCTCCTCAAGGATATACTGAACCTTTCAGTGTAAAATATCATAATTGTCACCGTTTAACTTTTCACCTTTATTGAGGTCAACTACAATGGTTTTGGATGATGAAACCATAATCAATTATTATAATACATTGACATAATAAACACAAAATCAATACTAGCACACTTTCAGAGTAATACACATATTTAATTTGCAACAAAAACAAACTAAATGATAATTTAACAAAGGATACAGAAACGAAAGTTCACTGTGTTCCCAATTAGCTCATATGTTCGATTGTTCTATTATCATTAATTAGTTTAATTTGCACAAATTTTAAGTTCTAGGTGAGAACTCCTTCGAATTCTATCGACCTACAAATTCCCACTAGGAAAAATGATTACATGACCTCATATAATTTCTACATTTTTCCAGTAACACAAAAGATATAGCATGATGTAAACCAACGTACAACAAACAATCATGCGGTAACTATAATCAAAACCATAATTCAACATGTAATGAAAAATCAAAGATTTCCTACCATTGTTCGAATTTTCTTAGAACATGAAAAATGCAAATATATTAAACTATATGCATGCTGTCATCAAACCAAGCTTTACAAAACATTTATAATACCATTTTCATGAAAGCTAGCTATTGTATTTCCAAAGCCATGACAAAATCCAGACTAAAAATGAATAAATAATACATTTACACCCCAAAAATACGCATACTTAGGGTTTCGTACACATTTTTATACCTTTAAAAAACTCAAACATGTAAAATAATTATATCACAGTGTGGAGAACATCCATACGAACAAAACGCCACCTACCGCACTCCAATCAGAGACTACACGCACCCACACACGTTGCCTGAGTGTGCGGCGAGTGTGGCACATGCCCTAGCAAACCAGAAGGCTCCTAGCTGATCTGACCTATTTGACCGCCAAACCAGTTGACCGGTCTGACCGGTTTGACCGGTCAACATGTGACATCCTGAAATTTGAGTCCTTTAAGGGATGGATGAATGTGAATTTCCTCAATGTACTGTTGGTTGATCTCACTCGGAATTGATCACTCTTGAGATACTAATCTTGAGGGGAAGGCTAATGAGGACAGAACTCGAACGACTAAAAGACTTGACCTAAGAAAACGACTTGACCATAAAACTTGCATGAGGATGATCTTGTAGATAGACATGCCGATTCTAAGAACGACTAGAAGTTGATTCACGGACAGAACATAATGGAACGACGGGTGATTCTATTTACTGTTATCGAACCCGCGAATGACCTTATGTCAATCCTCAGAGATTGTGTACTTTGAAATAAGAATCTATCCTCCATAAATTCATGTAGTTAAGGACGTTCATGCGTCAAAATGTCTTGAATGTGGTTTAGCATGAGTCGATAATGCGTGAATCCTCAGAGCTACCCATTAGTCTAAGTTGTAATTGAAATGGCATTAGGCGAAATTGACATAGCTTGAGGATTAAAAATTGAGCTTCAAATTATCGGGAACGTTCGAGATAGACTTTGGATGAAGCTATAGCGACAGCTGATAGCGCCAGTTAAGTCGAGCAATTGTAAAAGGGATTTTTGGACTGAGGAAGCGAGCCCGTAAGGATGTGGGCTAGGCAAGCCAGTGTGGGCCTTAGGCCCAAGGTGGGATAGTCACTATAGTGGGCTTAAGACAAGCAAATGAGCCCATTGGGCCTAAACCAACTATTCCTCTTTCCAAGCCCATGGTCCAACTTTGAGCCCAATCAAGCCAAACCAATTTAGGGCCATCCACCAATTTCAGCCCAAGGTCAGATTTGTAATCTGTGCAAGGTGAAATGACCAAATTACCCCTATTTATAGGGAGAAAAGGCTAGAGAAGAGAGAGAATGTGATGTCATCATGCATGGGGACTTGAAGCAAGCCTTCAATGGCTTTGATGAGGCTGTCATCCCTCACATCACTCTCTCTCTCTCCCCTCATTTAGCTCTCTCTCGACGGAGCTCTCTCTCCCTCGTTCTCTCTCTCTTCCTGTTTTTGTTCCAGCAGACCTTCCTCCAAACATCCAAGTTGATTGTTGGCTTCTCGGACGAATAATCTCAAGTTCCACCCACCGTTGTCTTCAGGACATCCAGATTGTTTGCCTGAACTTCACCGTTCATAGATTGGAGCCGTCGTTTGACCCGCCAACCGGCCAAAAGCTAACCACAATCTGACTACCTGGAATTGTTCTGCTCTAGCTGACCTTTCTATGAAAACTTGAGTTAAAAGTTATCTTCCCGTTGGAATCAGCCTACGCTCCACCCACCATCGTGACCAGGAGAAAGAGTCCGTATGGACGATGGTCACTGTTTGCCGAATGGAGCCGCCAGCCGTCCCGTCCATCGACAACAAGCCACCTGACGCTGGACCGCCTAGTTCGCAATTTCGGCCTGTTTTCTCCCATTTTGATCTTTATTTCACCTAGCCCAGCTACCAGCCACTCCCCCTTGACCCCCAAGAGCCGCCGATTTCCGGCCAAACCCCTCGCTGGAGCTCTGGCCAAGCCATTCAACTCATTTTCTTCTCCGGCAGAGCTATTTTTCCAACATTTCAGTGGGAGTCTGAGCTATGGTTGCTGTGTTGAGCTTGGGACTGCCTTGGATCATCATGGTAGAGGTCCTGGTGCGTAGCTACCATCGCCGCCGCCACGTCGGTGTCTCTAGCCCGCTTAATGGGTGAGTTTAGCTCCTAATCCTTTGATTAAAGCCTAAACTTGCTTAGGGTTAGTTTATTTAGTGTTAATTCTAGTCTAGGTGATTTAATTAAGTTATATTAGTGCTAAGATAGGTGGTTAGATTAATGGCTAAGATTAGTTTAGCTTAATTTTACTTTATTAGCTTAATGATGCTTATGTGGTTAATTAAGCATGTTTAGTTTAATTGATTGATTTCCTTAAGTTAATTATTGTTTTAATGATTTATGAATTTAATTTATGGTTTATTAAATTTTGGAAATTTACTGTTCATGCGACACTATTCACAAAATACTGTTCACGTGCACTGTTCACATGCACTATTCATCCAGAATGCGAAAAGTTGCCTAAATTCATGTGCTTTAATCCTATGAAGTGAATGGATGTGTAAATGTATGGGCATTCGCATGAATTGAGTGATGATTTATGCAATTGCGTGGTGATCAAAAAATTGGTATTTAATTAGAAAATACCGAATGTCGGGTTTTGACATCGAAAATAGTTTTTAAATACTATATGAAATAGTGGGATTTTAAAAGAGAGGAAAAAACTTTTCAAGGCTCAAATTGACAGTGTACCCACACACGACTACTATTCCGGATGTTTTTAATATGAAGAAAAGAGGCTAGGATCACTATTTTAATCGAGACATTTGAGTGAAATGCAAAGTGTCCTAGGCTGATATGAATTGTCATGTGTTGGTTAATGACAACCCATCCTCGATTGAGTTGAATGGACGTTACCCTATATGGGATACCCACTGAGTGAGACTTGGGTCGCAATAGATTCTGGACCTATGCTCCTTCAAGAAAGCCGTCTATTAAGAGACGTCACCATGCTCAATGGTGGTGAGATGAAGCCTGGCTGAGTCAGAAGATACCGAACTGACGAGTAGGTGGTGCCCTTGAAGGGCTTAATTAACAATTGGAATACATGATTGATTGAGTTGATGTGCCTGATTATGGAATGAAACTGTGTGGCATGGTATGAGACGTGTCATAATGGTTTGGCTTTATAATCGGAACCCCTTTGATTAGTTGGGTTGAGACCCCTGTGGTTGACTGAGATGAGTGAGGCGTTTCAATTGTTGTATGCATTGAGTATATGCATCATGTTTTTGAACTGTGCTAATGTGCAAGAACGCATGAGAATCATGGCATCTGTGATTTCATTCATGCGTGAGTTAAGCACATTATTTATGGCACGTGCGCATGAATCGATAATGTGCAGGGTGTGGTAATGGCTAGGTGAGATCGCTTATAATGCGACTCATGTGTGATTGATGAACTGCATCATGTAATGACCATGTGCTTTGAGTGTATCATGCTGAGTGATATCGTGCAAAGTATGGCATATCAGGTAAGGTTGTATGCGAAGCAACTGTTAGTTGTTGCTTGTTAGTGGGGTGGTTCTTAAGAGATACCCCGAGTTGAGTTGGTGTTCTAATCGGAGGACTAGGGGAAGGACTTGCTGAGATTTATATCTCACTGGTTATTAAATAACCATTTTTAGGTCCCTAGTATGAAGACCCCGAAGCATGAAGTGGAAGGGTCAGTGGAAGGGTCAGGAGCATAGGTGGTTCAGTAGTCTTTTATGAGATAGACCTTATGTATAAACTTGTAGTGTTTATGAAAGCGTACTTGACTTGAAATTGTTGTCCTACTTTTTTTTATCTCATGTTTGTTGTTGTCAAGGAGTTAGTTAATTCGCTTCTGTTGGAGAAATCTTTGTGAAGTGTTTTGAAGCTGACAAAACGTTTCCACCAGTCTAGTTTGAAGATTTGCAGACTTTGCTATTTAAAGTTTGAAGACCTCCGGACAGCCAAACTCAAGACTCAAAGTCTATTTTCATTGACATTTTCTAATCCGTTGAAGAAGGGCTATCCAGAATTGGGTGCTTCATTAAAGATGTGACCTTATCGACTGGAGAAGATCTCTTGGCTGGATATGACATAACGGAATCCTTTATTTGATCATGATTGATTCGAAAATTAGGGATCCGATGATTGACGAAGTATACTTGGAAGGTTCTACTTATGGAAACCGAGATCCTGATTGTATGGGCGAACGGGATTGATGGGCTATCGACATGTTCCTTTAGTTAGCTCGAATGATCTTCCTAATTGATTCTGTCCAACGGGTAGATTGGAGGAATTCCTTTGGTAAGTGCCAGCGGGTATAATGGCATAAAGGAGTATATAAGGAAGACGTTCCAGTTGTTTAAGTGTGTGCACGATATAAGAATTCCACAGTTTGAAGCTTCTTGTTCTTAGTCAATTCATTTGCTGAGCGAAATCTTGTATGCAAAAGAGAGTCTATATTCGTGAGAAACCTTAAGGAAGTGTAGTAGAATATCTACACTGTGGAATCAAGGGAAAGCTGTGCTGTAACATCTCTTTTGTTCATAGTGAAATCTAGCCGGTGGGCTGTCAGTGCGGAAGAGTGGATGTAGACTTAGAATAAGCCGAACCACTATAAACCTTGTGTTCAATTTTCTCTTCTATACTCTCTGCTTTACTTTGATCATAATCTGTTTTGGAGATCTTTCTTTCTATCGTCTGCCTAGTATTGCTTTCGTATCTCGAGAAATTATTTTTACACCTATTCACCCCCTCTAGGTGCTTATGCTAGCTATCTCAATTGGTATCAGAGCCTGTATACTCACTTTTTTTGAAGTGTTTTACTTCAGAGTTAAAGATCCATTGCTAGTATATTGGCTCAAGGGCTGGTAGAAGGGCAAAGTAATACCAGACCGCCTTACTTTGATGTAAATGATTACAACATATGGAAAACAAGATGAAAGCGTTCCTAAGATCAAATGATCCTCTAGAATGAGACGTTGTAGAAAAGGGAATCATTCCTAAAGCTGCACCTGTCTCAGAGAGAGGAAAAGATACTGTTGAGTCTAGTGAAATGACTCAGGAAGAGATAATCAAGAGACAAGCTCTTGATGCAAAAGCAATTTATTCTTTATATTGTGCTTTATCACCTACTGAATATAACAGAATATCTTCTTGTGTTACAGCTAAAGAAGTCTGGGATAGATTACATATTACCTATGAAGGAACCGATTGAGTGAAAGAGACTAGAATTAACATTCTCCTCGGTCAATACGAAGCCTTCAAAATGAAATCAGGAGAATCTATAACTGACATGTTTAGTCGTTTTACAGAAATCGTGAATGGTCTTGAAAATCAAGGTCAACCAATTTCTGATCCCATGAAGGTAAACAATCTTCTGCGTGGACTCTCCAAGGATTGGAATCACATAAATACCTCAATAAGAGAGACACAAAGAATCAAGCCACTATCTGTTGATGAGTTGGTTGGGACTCTTCAATCTTATGAAGTGGAACGAATCAATGAAGACGAAGATCTTAAAGGTAAGAAATCAATTGCATGAAAATCCAATGATGATTCTGATGTTATAGATTCTGAAGACGATATGAATGATGAGGAGCTTGCTCTCATGATAAGAAGATTCAGAAAGCTGAACAGAAAAGGAAGAAGATTCAATCCAAAGAAACAAAGTTTTCAAAAGCAACGAGACTAAGTCCGTTGAGGATGATGAATCACACAAAGATGTAGTTTGCTTGGAATGTAAGAAAAAGGGACACATCAGACCCAACTGTCCTCTTCTGAGGAAGAAGAAAGGAAAAGTTGAAAAGTATCGAAATGCTCTTAAAGCAGAAACTTGGAGTGATACAGAGTGTGAAGAAAGTGATGATGATTATGCCAATATATGTCTAATGGCACAATCAGATTTAGATTCAAACTCCGAGATAGACTAAGATTCAGACAGTGAATTTGAGGTGAGTAACTTCAAAATCCCTATTAAAGTTTCTAAATACATTGATGATTTGTGTTTTGGTCTTAAGACTTCTCTTAAAAAGATTTCCGAACTCAAAAGAGAAAATTCTGCTCTAAAATAGCAGGAAAATGTTTTGAAAGAAAAGGTGAAATGTTTAGACATGAATGTTTCTTCTCTTAGAGAAAGTGAAGATAATCTTTCAAAAGAAAATGCATTATTGAAAAATGATATCTCAAATATTTCTAAAAGATTTTCTATAGGATCTGAGAAACTGGAAAAAATTCTTTCTGTTCAAAGACCTTATTTCAATAAATCTGGTTTGGGAATGACTACTGAAACCATTCCTTTAATTGATTTTCCAAAAGTGAAAGAGAGAATTAAGCAAAGACCCACAAGAGATGCTTACAAAAATCATTTTAAAAGGATCTTTGTAAAACCAGTAGGTCGCAATGCTCTCAGATGTTCAAAGTGCAATAGTGCAGATTATTTTGAAAAAGAATGTCCTATGGTTTGGAAACCTGTTAAGAAAGTATGGGCAAAAATCGCATATCATACTAACACCAATGGACCCAAGAAAATATGGGTACCAAAGAAAGTTTGAGTTTCTTTTTTAAATGCAGGTCACTATCAAGGAAAAGGTAAAATGGTATCTGTATAGTGTATGCTCAAGACATATGATAGGAGAGTCAAATTGCTTCGTAAAGCTTGTTCAAGTGAATGGTGGAAAAGTCTCATTTGGAGGAAATAGTAAAGGAAGAATTGTGAGATTTGGAACTGTAAAGATTGGAAACCTCACAATAAGCAATGTTTCTTTAGTTGAAGGACTCAACTACAATCTGCTCAGTATTAGTCAGCTGTGTGATACTGGTTTCAAAATCAACTTTCAAGAGGGAATATGTTCAGGAACTAGTAAAGATTCTACTCAATCATTCATGGGTTGAAGACATGGAAATATCTACCTCTTGGATGTGAAACCAGATGAATTGCAATGTTTAATCTCAATCCAAGACGAAGCGAACTTATGGCACAGAAAGCTTGGGCACATCAATATGAAGCAAATAACCAAAATTTCAGCAAAGAAGCTTGTTTGTGGTTTACCCAATCTATCATACCAAAAGTCTGATATATGTACACCATGCATATTGGGAAAACAGGTAAGAGATTCCTTTAAACCAATAAATCAAGTTTCCACTAACCGTGTACTGCAGCTTCTGCATATGGATTTCTTTGGACTAACCAGAACACAGAGCATTGGAGATAAGAAATATTGCATAGTAATTGTGGATGACTATTCTCGATTTACTTGGGTGTATTTCCTGGCAAGTAAGTCTAAAACTTTCTCTTACTTTGAAAAATTTGCTAGAAAGGTTCAAAACGAAAAAGGATATGTTATTTTAAGTATAAGAACAGACCATTGAGGTGAATTTGAAAATCAAGATTTCACAAAATTTTGTGATGAATCTGGTTTTCAGCATATGTTCTCCTTTCCATATACTCCAAAGCAAAATGGAGTTGTGGAAAGAAAGAATAGATCGTTTCAAGAAATGGCTAGAACTCTTCTAATTGAAAGCATCATCTCTTCACGTTTTTGGGCTGAAGCAGTTTCAACAGCATGTTATATTATTAATAGAGTTTTTCTAAGGCCTATTCTAGAAAAAACCCCTATGAGTTATTCAAAGAAAAGAAGCCTATTGTTTCATATTTTCATGTGTTTGGATGCAAATGCTTTATATTAAAAAATGCAAATGATTGAGTTGGCAAGTTTAAAGAAAGATCAGATGAAGGCATCTTCCTTGGATATTCAACCTCAAGCAAAGCGTACAGAGTCTACAACAAGAAGACTCAATCTGTGGAGGAATCAATAATGTCAAAATCTAAGATTCTATGCAAAATGAATCTATTAAGACTCATCTTAAAGAACCTGAACCTGCTCCAGACTCTACAAAGTCTAAATCTCAGGAAGCAGCTTAGACTTTGAAAGACCAGCAACAAATGATTGTTGAAGATTCAAATGAAGGAAGTGATCATCAACCTAACAATTTGACCAGCAACTGGAAGCATAAGTCCAGTCATCCCAAAGATCTTATTATTGGTGACATTAATGAAGGAGTTCGCACAAGATCCAAAAGGTGCGAAGAGTCTAGTGCTGTGGCTCTTATTTCTGAAATAGAACCCAAAAGCATAGAAGAAGTTTTATCTAATGAAAGCTGGATTGAAGTTATGCAAGAAGAACTCAGGCAATTCAGTATTAATGATGTCTGGGAATTTACTCCTAAACCAAAAGGTAAATCTATTATTGGAGCTAAATGGGTTTTCAAGAACAAGATGAACGAGAAAGGAAAAGTCATTAGAAACAAAGCAAGACTTGTGGCTAAAGGATATACGCAAGAAGAAGGGATAGACTATGACGAGACTTACGCACCAGGAGCGAGGTTAGAAGCAATTCAATTATTACTTGCTTTTGCTTGTTATAAGAATTTCAGGTTATTCCAAATGGACGTTAAAAGTGCATTCCTGAATGGATTTATTCATGAGGAAGTCTATGTGGAACAACCACCTGGGTTTGAAGACCCAAGGAAACCAGACTCAGTATTCAGACTCAAAAAGGCCTTATATGGTCTAAAGCAAACACCTCGAGCTTGGTACGACAGGCTAAGTAAGTTCTTGATTCAAAACGGCTTTGTAAAAGGTAAAGTAGACACTAATCTGTTTATCAAAAGAGAAAGCAAAAGTTTTGTGCTAGTTCAAATATATGTCGATGATATTATTTTTGGATCCCCTAATGAAAGTCTGTACAAGAAATTCTCTAAGACTATGCATAATGAATTTGAAATGAGCATGATGGGTGAGTTAACCTTCTTTCTCGGGCTTCAAGTGAAACAACTGAAGGAAGGAACTTTTATTCATCAAGAAAAATATGCTAATGATCTTGTCAAAAAGTTTGGACTGGACAATTGCAAAAAGGCTGATATACCAATGCCAAGTTCTTTGAAGATAAACAAAGATGAAGGAAGAAAGAAAGTCGACCAGAAGCTATACATGAGTATCATTGGCTCACTTCTTTGTTTTACTTCTTCTAGACCTGACATTTTGTTTAGTGTTTGCATTTGTGCCAGATTTCAAGTAGACCCTAAAGAATCTCATTTAAGTGCTGCAAAGTGTATTATCAAATACATTGCTTCAACTTCAAGTCTTGGTCTTTGGTATCCTAAAAAGGGAGACTTTACTCTTCTTAGGTACTCAGACGCAGATATAGCCGGATGCAGAGTTGATAGAAAGAGCACCTCGGGTACCTGTCAACTACTTGGAAGCAGGACAGTATCTTGGTTTTCAAGGAAGCAAAGTACAGTAGCTCTCCCTACAACAGAAGCAGAATATGTAGCTCTTGGAAGTTGTTGTTCACAAATTCTGTGGATAAAACAACAGCTAAGAGACTTTGGAATTGAAGATTCATGCACGGAGATTAAATGTGACAACACTAGCGCAATCAATTTCACCAAAAATCCAATTCTTCACTCAAGAGCAAAGCATATAGAGATTCGACATCACTTCATTAGAGATCATGTTCAAAATGGAGAAATTTCAATTAAGTTTGTTGACTCAAAGAACCAACTGGCGGATATATTCACAAAGCCTTTGGAGAAAAATCAATTTGAAATCATCCGCTCCAGACTCAACATTTTGAGGTTTGAAGAAGTTAAAGTTTAGAGACTCTCAGACTCAGACAAACAAGACTTTGACTGTAAGTTATTCTCTCTCTCGAATCTCATCTTGAAAAGGTACGATCATCAATCGTGTTTGATTATTGCTATCTTTAATTGACGTGATTATTGCAACGTTTCCTTTTCGAAAAATGAGTTATTTTTTAAATGACTATTATCTAATTTTTTGAAAAAGGCAGTTATTTTTTGAAAAGGCATCTTTTTACTTTCCTTTATGACGTTCCGTATGCCTCTCTTATTTGTTTATACACCTTTGTTGTTTCTTCTTCGCTTTACTCTCCAAAAACCTTAAGAAAGCATCGATTCTCCATTTCTGTTTTCTTCTCTTGTTTAATCTTCGAAAAAGTTGTCATCTTTCTTGGGAAAGTCAAATTTGGAATCTTTCAAAGACTGTGAAAGATGTCATCTCAGAGGAAGTCTTCGAGGATTGCAAGCAGGGGACCGCAAATGCATGAGGGGCCTATGCACTTCGATCTCACCGAGGAAGAAGAATCTCCCAGTTAGCAGCAGAGCCCACAACATTCTGAGCAATGTCATTCTCCACCATCTAGTCCACATGATGATGCTCATCGAGAAAATGAAGAAATCATTGAAGGCGCAGATCCTGTAAAAATTCAAAAGCCTTATTTTATTTACAAGCTTTATCGTGCTTTGAAAAGAGGTGGAACTCCATTGAACTACATCGATGAGTTTCTTAAGGACAAAGGGTATGGAAATGAGTACATCTTTTTATGAAATATGGAGCGTTTGGGAATTGCCCCTACGGGGTTGGTAGAAGAAACCCTTGCTAATATTCCAAGTGATCCGCGTGTTGGAAGGATGAATCAGCCAGATGGGAATGATGATGATAAGTTGTACAGTCAGTTTCAACCGAGAATGGGTGTTGCGGCAAAAATTCGGGGAAAAAGGACAAATTTGTTTCGATAGGAGGAACAAAAGCGTCTATACTTTAAGTTGTTGAAGCGTGGGGTGATAAACCCTAGAAGTGTGGATTTTGATTTCTTTGATGCTGTGAATGTTAATTTGAGGGAAAAATTCAATTTTCTTCAACTTGAACAGTTTTGTTCTGACTCTACAGAAGCCTATGCTGAACTTACTGCTTATTTCTATTCGAATCTTAGTTTCTTGGATGTGAATAAATTCTCTTTTAGTGTCCGAGATCAGGACTATGTGGTGGATGTAGATATGTTGGCTGATGTCATTGGGGTTGAAAGAGGGAGATATCAACCGATCAATGTCTCAATTGCTCGTGCTACATTGGAACTTGTTAAGGATAGAAAAACAGAGGAAAATATTTCCTACTTGAGAATGAGCGCATTCAACATTTTGCTTCACAAGATTGTCATTAATTGCCTCAGACCGAAATCTACTTTAAAGACTGATGTTTCAAGTTCAGAGGCAAAGCTGATATATGCCATCATCACTGGGAAAAAGTTTTCTCTTCCTCACACTGTTATGTTCCACATGTATAGAGCAGTGGTGAAGGACAGAGGTCAACTTCCTTATCCAGATCTTGTGACGAAGTTATTCAGACATCTGAATATTCAGCCTCCACAAATTCTCTGTGCTCGATCTTATGATCATATGGTGGTAGGACTGAAAATGGTAACTAAAATGCGTCTGAAGGAACTTAGCAAGGAGTTGGAGAAATTCAAGGAGAAAACCCCTGTCAAAACTCATCAAATCTCTTCGGCTGCAAAGAGAAAAGAGAAGGAGCCCATGGTTGCTCCATCCAAGAAAAGAAAAGCTCTCATCGTTGATGATGAAGATGATGAGGAAGATATCACCATTTCTGCAATGTCATTAAAGAATTTGAGTCGTTCTATTCCAGAGAAAGACTCAGAACAGAGGACTGGAGAAAGAGAAGAGAAAGAAGTAGAGGAGAAAGAAACAGAGGAGAGAGAAGCTGAAGAAAGAGATGCTGAGAAGGAAAGAATTGAAAAAGAAGAAGAGGAAGAAAGAAGAAATCAAGAGGAAGGAGAACATGAGGAACACTCTTCTCCACCTGGAGGCATGGAAACAGGGGGAGATTTTGAGAAAAGAGGAATGTCCTCATATCCTGCTACCAGTGAGGGAGTCAGTCGCTCTCTAGCAGATCCAGAGGACATTTATGCTTCTCAATTTCCTGAAGAAGGACATGATGTTTCATTGCCCAATCTGCATGACTATGCTGATTTACCATCGTCTTCCTTTACTCCATCTGATCGTGCAGAAGCCAGTACGTAGACCGATAATTCAGCAAATTTTCACAGAATTCTTGATGTTCTCTTGGAAATGCGGGGTCAGATATATGCTATGGGATGCGAAGTTCAGAATTTGCAAAATGCAGGACAAGTTTCTTCAGTATCTTTGAATGATCAGATCCAACCCCTTGCTCTTCAGATTCAAGCAAAAGCTAAAGGTGAAGATGTAGCTCAATTGAAGGAAGAATTGAAAAAGCTGGAAGGCATCGTTCAGTCAATAGGGGATTTCCAGCTTGTTCGTATTCCCAAGCAATCTTGACTTTATTCCATTTCATCTCAACCTTTTTTTATGCTGACAAAAATGGGGAGAGATGTAAGATTTGAAACTTTGAACTTGAACTTTTGATTTATTTTGATGTTTGTTTTGTTTGACTTTACTTTTCTGTCTGGATATGGATTGAATTTGGGATTTAGATTTGATTGCTTATATTAAGTACTATTGATATCTTATGGATGGCTTTACTCAAATGCAAGACTAACCTATTTTTCTATGGTTGCAGATTCTAGTGTTATCATTCATTAAGCCATTTATTTTTATAAGATATCCATATTTGCTTGAGTAATATTTTGTAGGTCAAAGTTATCCAAATTTGCAGGAAAGTTTTGTCACCATCAAAAAGGGGGAGATTGTTGGAGAAATCTTTGTGAAGTGTTTCGAAGCTGACAAAACGTTTCCATCAGTCTAGTCTGAAGATTTGCAGACTCTGTTATTTAAAGTCTGAAGACCTCCGAACAGCCAGACTCAAGACTCAAAGTCTATTCTCATTAACAGTTTCTAATCCGTTGAAGAAGGGCTATCTAAAACTGGGTTCTTCATTAAGGATGTGACCTTATCGACTGGAGAAGATCTCTTGGCTGGATATGACATAACGGAATCCTTTATTTGATCATGATTGATTCGGAGATTAAGGATTCGATGATTGGCGAAGTATACTTGGAAGGTTCTACTTATAGAAACCGAGATCTTGATTGTAATGGCGAACATGATTGATGGGCTATCGACATGTTCCTTTAATAGCTCAAATGATCTTCCTAATTGATTCCGTCCAACGGGTAGATTGGAGGAATTCCATTGGTAAGTGCCAACGGGTATGATGGCATAAAGGAGTATATAAGGAAGACGTTCCAGTTGTTTAAGTGTGTGCACGATAGAAGAATTCCAAAGTCTGAAGCTTCTTGTTCTTAGTCAATTCATTTGCTGAGCGAAATCTTGTACGCAAAAGAGAGTTTATATTCGTGAGAAACCTTGAGAAAGTGTAGTAGAATATCTACACTGTGGAATCAAGGGAAAGCTGTGCTGTAACATCTCTTTTGTTCATAGTGAAATCCAGCCGGTGGGCTGTTAGTGCGAAAGAATGGACGTAGACTTGGAATAAGCCGAACCATTATAAACCTTGTGTTTAATTTTCTCTTCCCTACTCTCTGCTTTACTTTGATTATAATCTGTTTTGGAGATTTTCCTTTCTATCGTCTGCCTAGTATTGCTTTCGTATCTCGAGAAATTGTTTTTACACCTATTCACCCCCCTTTAGGTGCTTATACTAGTTATCTCAGCTTCCGCATGTGTAATAAAATGAAAAGGGTTAGCGACAAGTCTGGGAATGTCGCAAAATTCTATCGACCACTGAGGGATGTGTGCATGCTTGAGGTTCGGGGCGTGACACAACGGGTCGAGTCTCGGGTTAGGTCTCGGGTTGGACCGCCGACCTGTCATTGGCCAACCAACTGTCGTTGGCTGTGACATTATTGATGATGTCATCCATGACGTCAACACATGTCGGTTCGCCGACACGCGCGTAACATTCACGCACTAGGCATTCCTAGCACATTAGGCGCATCTGGCACATCCAATGTCCTCCGGTGGTGTTCAACCCGTTGTTCGACTTGCCTTGACGAGTATTTTCACCCTGTATATTTAAAAATTGATTTTAGTCAAAAAAATATTCCAAAAAAATGGCTAAAACCGTATAGTATATGCAGCCCCAAAACCCTTCTTCGCTTTGGTTAGTTTTTGACGATTTAGATTGCAATTCCAAGCAATAAATATCCATATAGTGTAAATTTCATTCTTTTGATCTCGATATCAAATGGTAAACAAGAAAAAAATCAATGAAAAATAAGGCAGAAATCACAATCGAGCTTTGATACCATGTGGCACCCCATGAACGGCCCCCGATCCGTTGGGGTTGCCACAGTGCGCTTACCTTTCTCTTGTCCTGGCAATTTATCACTCTGATACCATAGAATCATAATAGGCCCATAACTCCTGGGGGTTTATATCTTTTAGATAGGTCCCTGCGTAGAAATATGGCGAAAGCATATCCAACAACTCCCTTCCCTATATTCAGAAAACGATGCATACCAACTAAACATTTATAGGTAAAAGCCAAACACTTTTATTTACTTAAGCCAAATGGACATAATTCATCGGTACATCAAAATGCCGTAGTCTTCTATATTCGGCTATACTTCAAAAGATGAGCAACATCTTTTCCAACACTCGTATACTTAAAGTCCATTGATTAGTGTTGGCATCCAAAAGTTTCTTCATTTGCTGTCCTTCTCCTTACGGTCATATCTAATCACTCAGCAGTAAAAGATTCATTAAGCTATATTATGCAGTACCATCAATATCTATATTCACGCAAGATAGACAAGATAGGCAATCAATGAATGAGTATGCATCCAAACCATATAACTCTTCAATGCAATGGCCAGTGCATTTCCAACCAATAAGATGCATCATGTCTAGTCACACAAGTTTCGATCATAGGGCCAAATTGTAATGACACATCCCATTCCATGCCATATAATTTAGTCCTATAACCATACCACACGCCCACTTAGTGGAACCATCAGTTTTAACATTCAAAAGGTTACACCCCCCCAGAGGACTAATGTTTGTGTCCTTCTGGGCATTAGCACCCAATCCCGGCGTTGCGAAGTCTTCCAGCACATAGCTCCGGGCATCTTGCACCCCAACTGGCATCGTGAGGCTTCCAGCACACACCTCTGGGCATCTCGCATCTCACTTGGCATCACGAGGAATTGCCGGGGCTCGCCATGAAAATGGTTACCCCTGCCTTCTGGAATTATGTACTGACATACCACCAGGCATCTCCTAGAATTACGTACCGATATACCACCGGGCATCCCGACACTCTCAGAAAAAAACTCTGGGCATGCATTCATAATACAACCAGGCATCCAAAGGGCATTGACTCATTCGAACCTTTGGGCATCTCGGCTCCCGGGGCATCGTTGACCCGAGGGTCTAACGGCAACAATTAACATCTTAATTTCCAAAAACACTTTTCAATGCAATGACAAGATGTCTCTTGAGTCTCATCACATCTCAATATTGCATGATATGCTAATGCTAGTATCATCATATCACATAACAACCCAAGATGCGTTCACTTTTGAAATCAGTTGAGCAAAGTCGGAGCAAAACATCTTAAAAACCAGAATGTGCAGTTTTAATGAAAATTTCGGAATAACCTCTAAATGAACTCATAAAATTCTGAAATTATGATATGTTATAAAAAAGACCTAAAGGAAAATGTTTCATGAAAAACACTAAGTCAGATTCATTGTATATCAAGAGCAGTAATCGTTATACTTTTTACTGACATTCTGTAATAGCTTTCAAATTTAACATTTACAAGGAAAATCGTTTTACTGACCAAAACTTGTCCATTTATTCTCAAATTTTGATATGTTATTTCTAGGGATGTGTCCTACAATTTTCATTAAGGGTTCGAAGTCCAATTCTATCTAGGTAAATATAGAAAATTCGAAGAATCATCAAAGGTTAGGCCGTTTTCTACAGAATAATATTTCTGTTTTAAAAAGAATTGCTTCTATTTACACGTTCTTGCATTCATATAGCTATAACTATGAGTTAAACTCAATCTAATGGATGTTATCTTAAGTAAAATGATTCTATTCCTCATCTTCATCTCTAGAAATTAAAGTGACACAGTATAAACGACTTTCTATCCATGTTCCTCTAAGACAGAAAACATCTAATGGCTTTCTCTTCATTTCCAGCTCAATCAACCGTTTGTTTTATTGCAAATTCATCATGTAGTATCTTGACACACTTACATAGTGTCCATGAGTGGTCATAGTACATTTTCACTCACCTAGAATCCTTCACAACTTGGTACAAAGCACATACTTGCATCTCGGCTCTTATAACTCAACATGCATCACCTTTTCTTCACTCAGCACACACCATCACACCTTTCTCAACAATCACAGCTCACTCACACTTAGATTTCAAGACATGAAAGTCTCAAATGCAACATGCAATATCAAATTCGGACCTTCTCCGGTCTACTTGTTGTTGGAGAAATCTTTCCAGAATATTTTGAAGTTGACAAAACGTTTCTATTAGTCTAGTTTGGATAATTGCAGACCTTCTGTTTAGAGTCCGAAGACTTTCAGATCACTAGACTCAGCACTCAAGACTCAAGACTATTCTCATTGACAGTTCTTCTAATCCAGTGACGAAGGCAATCCAGAGCCGAAGTATTTGGTTGAGGATTTAGTCCTATCCTCTTGAGAAGATCTCTTGGCTGGATAAATATAATGGATTCTTTTATTCGTAATCAAGATCGTTTGAAGATCTGATGGTCGACGAAATATTCTTGGAAGGTTCTATTCTTGGAAACCAAGATTCTGGTTGTATGAGCGAACATGATTGATGGGCTATCATCAGGTTCCTTTAATAGCTCGAATGATCTTCTTGATTGATTCTGTCCAATAGGTAGATTGGAGGAATTCCTTTGGTAAATGCCAACGGGTATGATGACATAAAGGAGTATAAAAGGAAGACGTTCTAGTTGCTTTAGTGCATGATCGATAGAGAAATTCCAGAGTCTGAAGCACCTTGATTATTAGTCGATACATTTTGAGAAAAATTGTATACACAAAGAGTGTCTATACTTAGTGATACCTTGAGCTAGTGTGGTAGATCATCTACACCGAGAAATCAAGGAAGAACAACGCTGTAACATCTCTTTGTTCATAGTAGAATCCAGCCAATAGGCTGTCAGTGCAGAAGAGTGGACGTAGGCTTGAAATAAGCCGAACCACTATAAACCGCGTGTTCAATTTTCTCTTCCCTTCTCTCAGTCTTACTTTGATTATTGTTTGTCTCAAATCTATCAACTGTCTAGTATTATGCAATTATCGAGAAAAATCTTTTATATACCTATTCACCCCCCTCTAGGTACTTATACTAGCTATATCAATTGGTATCAGAGCCCGTGTACTCACTTTATTTGAAATGTTTTACTTCAGAGTAAAAAATCCGTGGCTAATATGCTAGCACCAGGGCTGGTGGAAGGGCAAAGCAATACCAGACCACCCTACTTTGATGGAAAGGATTACAACATCTGGAAGAACAAGATGAAAGCTTTCCTACGATCAAAGGATCCTCTGGAATGGGACGTTGTAGAAAAGGAATTACTCTTATAGCTGCATCGGTCTACGAAAGAGGGAAATAAACTGTTGAGACCAGCGGAATGACTCAGGAAGAGATAATCAAGAGACAAGCACTCGATGCAAAAGCAATTTACTCTTTATATTGTGCTTTGTCACCAACTAAATATAACAGAATATCTTCTTGTGTTACAGCAAAAGAAGTTTGTGACAGATTACATATCACCTACGAAGGAACAGATCGAGTGAAGGAAACCATAATTAACATTCTCCTCGGTCAATATGAAGCCTTCAAAATGAAACCAGAGAATCTATAACCGACATGTTTAGCCGTTTTACGATATTGTCAATGGTCTTGAGAATCAAGGACAAACAATTTCTGATCCCATGAAGGTAAACAAGCTACTGCGTGGACTCTCCAAGGATTGGAATCACATAAAGACTTCAATAAGAGAGACGCAAAGAATTATGCCACTATCTGTCGACGAGCTGATTGGAACTATTCAGTCTTATGAAGTGGAACGAATTAATGAAGATGAAGATCCAAAAGGTAAGAAATCCATTGCATTAAAATCAAATGATGATTCTGATGATATAGATTCTGAAGATGATATGGACAATGAGGAGCTTGCTCTCATGATAAGAAGATTCAGAAAACTGAATAGAAAAGGAAGAAGGTTCAACTCAAAGAAACAAAGTTTTCAAAGACAGCGACCAAGTCTCTGTTGATGATGAGGAACCAAACAAAGATGTAGTTTGCTTTGAATGTAAGAAAAAGGGACACATCGACCCAACTGTCCTCTTCGAAGAAGAAAAGAGGAAAAGCTGAAAAGTTTCAAAAAGCTCTCAAAGCCGAAACACAGGTGATACGAGTGTGAAGAAAGTGATAATGAATATGCCAACCTATGTCTGATGGCACAATCAGACTCAGACTAAGATTCTGGATCAGACTCAAACAGTGAATTTGAGGTCTCCGTCAAGAAAAAGGTAAAGTGGTATCTTGACAGTGGATGCTCAAGACACATGACAGGAGACTCAAATTGCTTCATAAAGCTTGTTCAAGTAAATGGTGGAAAAGTTTCATTTGGAGGAAACAACAAAGGAAGTATTGTGGGATTTGGAACTGTGAAAATTGGAAATCTCACAATAAGTAATGTTTCCCTAGTGGAAGGACTCAATTACAATCTTGTCAGTATTAGCCAATTGTGTGATACTGGTTTTACGATCTTCTTTCAAGAAGGAACATGCTCTGGAACTAGTAAAGACTCTACTCAGTCTTTCATGGGTCAAAGACATGGAAATATCTATCTTCTGGATGTGAAACCAAATGAATCGCAATGCCTAATCTCAATTCAAGACGAAGCAAGCTTATGGCACAGAAAGCTTGGTCATGTCAACATGAAGCAATTAGCCAAAATCTCATCAAAGCAGCTTGTTCGAGGTTTACCCAAATTACCATACCAAAAGTCTAATCCATGCACTCCATGTATTCTGGGAAAGCGGGTAAGAAATTCATTTAAGCCAATAAATCATGTCTCTACTAATCATGTACTACAGTTGCTGCATATGGATCTCTTCGAACCAACCAGAACCCAGAGCATTGGAGGTAAGAAATATTGCCTAGTAATTGTGGACGATTACTCCCGCTTTACTTGAGTATATTTCCTTGCAAGTAAGTCCGAAACCTTCTCGTATTTTGAAAAAATTGCTAAAAATGTTCAAAATGAAAAATGATGTGTTATCTCAAGTATAAGAACAGACCATGGAGGTGAATTTGAAAATCAAGATTTTACAAAATTTTGTGATGAATCTGGCTTGAAGCATGTGTTCTCCTCTCCATATACTCCTAAGCAAAATGGAGTTGTGGAAAGAAAGAATAGATCTCTTCAAGAAATGGCTAGAACTCTTTTAATTGAAAGTAAGATTTCTTCACGATTTTGGGCTGAAGTTGTTTCAACAAATAAGTGCTATATCATCAATAGAGTCTTCTTAAGACCTATTCTAGAGAAAACCCCTTATGAGTTATTCAAAGGTAAGAAGCCTATTGTTTCATACTTTCATGTGTTCGGTTGCAAATGCTTTATATTGAAAAATGCAAAAGATCGAGTTGGTAAGTTTGAAGAAAGATCAGATGAAGGCATCTTCCTTGGATATTCTACATCAAGCAAAGCCTACAGAGTCTATAACAAGAAGAGCCAGTCTGTGGAGGAGTCAATGAATGTCAAATTTCAAGACTCTACGCAAGATGAATCCAGTCAGACTCATCATGAAGAGTCTGAACCTGCTCTAGACCCTCCAAAGCTTACAACTCAAGAAGCATCTCAGACTCTGGAAGACCAGTATCAAGCTGTTCATGAAGATTCAAATAAAGAAAGAGATCATCAACCAGACAAATCAACCAGTAACTGGAAGCATAAGTCTAGTCATCCCAAAGATCTCATTATCGGCGAAATTAATGAAGGAATTTGCACTAGATCCAAAAGGCGTGAAGAGTCTAGTGCTGTGGCTCTTATTTCTGAAATTGAACCAAATTGCATAGAAGAAGCTTTATTTGATGAAAGCTGGATTGAAGCTATGCAAGAAGAGCTCAAACAGTTCAACATTAATGATGTCTGGGAATTGACATCTAAACCAAAAGGTAAAACTGTTATTGGAACTAAATGGGTGTTCAGGAACAAGATGAATGAGAAAGGAAAAGTCGTACGAAACAAAGCAAGACTCGTGGTTAAGGGATATATGCAAGAAGAAGGAATAGATTATGATGAGACTTACGCACCAGTAGCAAGGTTAGAAGCTATTCGACTATTACTTGCGTTTGCTTGTTATAAAAATTTCAGGTTATTCCAAATGGATGTCAAAAGTGCCTTCCTAAATGGATTTATCCATGAGGAAGTTTATGTGGAACAACCACCAGGGTTTGAAGACCCAAAGAAGCCAGACTCAGTCTTCAGACTGAAAAAGGCCTTGTATGGTTTAAAGCAAGCACCTCGAGCTTGGTACGACAGACTAAGTAAGTTCTTAATACAGAATGGTTTTATCAAAGTTAAAGTAGATACTACTTTATTTATCAAAAAGGAAAACAAAAGCTTGTTACTTGTTCAAATATATGTGGATGATATTATTTTTGGATCCTCTAATGAAAGTCTGCAAGAAATTTTCTAAGTTTATACGGGATAAGTTTGAAATGAGTATGATGGGAGAGTTAACATTCTTTCTTGGTCTTCAAGTAAAACAATTGAAGGAAGGAACTTTTATTTATCAAGAAAAATATGCTAATGATCTTGTCAAAAAGTTTGGACTGGAAAAGTGCAAAAAGACTGACATACCGATGTCAAGTTCTTTGAAGATAGACAAAGATGATGAAGGGAAGAAAATTGATCAAAAGCTGTACATGAGCATCATTGGTTCATTTCTTTATCTTACTACTTCCAGACCTGACATTTTGTTGAGTGTTTGCATCTGTGCTAGGTTTCAATCAGATCCTAGAGAATCCCATCTCAGTGCTGCGAAACGTATTATTAAATACGTTGCTTCTTCTTCAAGCATTGGTCTTTGGTATCCTAAGAAGGGAAACTTTAATCTTCTGGGATATTCAGACGCAGATCTGGCCAGTTGCAGAGTTGATAGAAAGAGCACTTCGAGAACTTGCCAGTTGCTTGGAAGCAGGATAGTGTCTTGGTTTTCAAGGAAACAAAGTACTGTGGCTCTCTCAACAACAGAAGCAGAGTATGTAGCTCTTGGAAGTTACTGTTCGCAAATTCTATGGATAAAACAACAGCTACAAGACTTTGGAATTGAAGACTCATGCACAGAGATTAGATGTGACAACACCAGCGCAATTAATCTCACTAAAAATCCAATCCTTCACTCAAAGAGCAAAGCATATAGAGATTCGACATCATTTCATTAGAGATCATGTTCAAAATAGAGAAATCTCAATTCAATTTGTTGATTCAAAAAATCAACTAGCGGATATATTCACAAAGCCTTTGGAGAAAAATCAATTCGATTTTATCCATTCCAGACTCAACATTTTGAAACTTGAGGAAGTTAAAGTCTAGAGACTCTCCAACCCTCAAACTCAGACATTCATGGCTATAGATTGTAAGTTGTTATTATATTCAATCTCGAAAAGGTACGATCATTAGTTCAGTTAATTTATAATTTCTATGAAAAACGGAATCTTGTCTTTTCAAAAAGATTAACTTCTATTTGGCAGTTATCGATTTTAAAAGAGGTGTCTGTTCATTTTCCTTTGTGCTGATTGGTTTTTCCTTTTTAAACTGAGTTATATATATACAGTTTTCCTCACTTAAACTTCAAAACCCTAAAAAGGCATTCTCCTCCCAATCCTGTCTCTACTTCGTGTTCATCTTTGAGAAAGTTATCATCTTTTCTTGGGAAAGTGAGTAAAGGAATCTTTCAACGACAATGAAGGATGTCTTCTTCGAGAAAGTCTTCAAGAATCGTGAACAGGGGACCACAGAGAATGAGGGAGGGGCCTACCCATTTCGATCTCACCGAAGAGGAAGATTTACTGAGTCAGCAACAAAGCCCGATTCACTCTCCACCACGTCACTCTTCACCATCTACCCCACAAGGTGCGGGTTAACAACCGGAGAAAGAAATAATCGAGGACGCAAATCCTGTAAGAGTCCAAAAACCCTCTTTTATTTACAAGCTCTATCGTGCGTTGAAGAGCATTGGGACTCCGCTGAACTACGTAGATGATTTCCTTAAAGATAAGAATTATGGGAATGAGTATATCTTTTTGCGACAAATGGAGGATTTGGGAATTGCTCCCAAAGGAAAGGCTGAGGAAGCACTTGCGAACATTCTAAGTGACCCTCGTGTATCGAGACTGAATTCGACTGACGGGAACGATGATGATAAAATGTTCAATGAATTTCAACCTAGAATGGGTGTTGCTGCAAAGGTGAAGGGAAAAAGGATGGATTTGTTTAAATCGAAGGAACAGGAGAATCTGTTCTTCAGACTGTTGAAACAAGGGGTGATAAACCCTAGGAGTGTTGATTTCGATTTCTTGGATGCCATTAATGTGAACTTAAGGGAGAAGTTCAATCTGCTTCAACTTGAGCAATTTTGTTTCGATACCACAGACGGTTATGCGCAATTGACAGCATACTTCTATTCGAATCTTAGCTTTTTAGATGCGAATAGAATATCCTTCAGTTTTCGAGACCAAGACTATGTGGTAGATGTGGACATGTTGGCAGATATAATTGGAGTTGAAAGAGGACGCTATCAACCGATCAAAGTTTCGATTGCTCGTGCCACACTAGAGCTTGTCAAAGACAGGGATACAGAGGGAAGAATTACCTACACAAGAATGCGTGCCATCAACATCTTGCTTCACAAAATTGTGATCAACTGTATCAGGCCAAAGTCTACATCCAAGACTGACGTGTCTAACTCCGAGGCGAAATTGATGTACGCGATCAATTCAAGGAAGAAGTTCTCTCTCCCTCACACCATTCTTTTTCACATGTACAGAGCAATGGTGAAGGACAAAGGCCAATTGCCTTACCCAGGTCTTGTGACCAAGATCTTCAGACACTTGAACATTGAACCTCCACATACTCTTTGTGTTCGACCATGCGACAAAATGGTGGTGGGTTTGAAAATGCTGACAAAAATGCGTCTAAAAGAGCTTAATAAGGCAATGGAGAAGTTCAAAGTGAAGACTCCAGTATCTTCTGCATCAAAGAGAAAAGGGAAGGAGCCCATGGGTGTTCCATCCAAAAAGAAAAGAACTCTTATCTTGGAGGATGAAGATGAAGAGGAAGATCTCACTATCTCTGCATTGAAAAGGACCAGACGTTCTGTACCTGAATCAACAGAACGGCAGAAGAAAG
This sequence comes from Eucalyptus caleyi, assembly GCA_014182885.2. Lineage (NCBI taxonomy): Eukaryota > Viridiplantae > Streptophyta > Magnoliopsida > Myrtales > Myrtaceae > Eucalyptus > Eucalyptus caleyi. The sequence goes on from CM024470.2 coordinate 42,237,800, forward strand.
GAAAAGAAGCAGAGGAAAAAGAACAGAGAGAAGAAGAGGACAAGCAAAGAACAGAGAAGCAGAGGAGCAACAAGAGAAAGAGAAAGAAGACAAAGAGAAAGAAGCTGAAGAAGAAGGAGAAGCAGTGAAAGAAAAGTCTGCAGATGAAGCCGGAGAGAAAGGGAATCAAGACGCTGAAGAGCATGACCATCACTCTTCCCCAATTGAGGTCCTAGAGACAGGGGGAGATGGCGAGCAAGGAAGGACTACACCACATGCTGTCAACAGTGAAGGTGTGAGTCGCTCACCAGCAAATCCAGAAGATTTTCAGGCTTCTCAAATGCCTGAGGAAGGACATGATACGTCAACACCAAATCTGCTCAATTACACCGAAGTTCCATCGTCTGCCTTCACTTCATCCGAGAGAGCAAATGCGAGCACACAGACGGACAATACAGTAGATTTTCGTCATATCCTTGATGTTCTTCTAGAAATGCAGGGTCAAATCTATGCTTTGGACTGTGAACTTCAAGTTCTGAAGAATGCTGGACAAGCATCTTCTGTTACCCTGGCGGATCAAATGAAAGACCTCGCTTTTCAAATTCAAGCCAATGCCAAAGGAGAAGAGGTGGCTCATTTACGGGAAGACTTGAAGAGGCTGGAAGGCATCGTACAGTCGATGGGAGATTTCCAGATTGTGCGCATTCTTAAGCAGACTTGACTCTTTTCTCACCTTTTTAATGATGACAAAAAGGGGGAGAATTGCAATTTGAACTACTCTTTAAACTTTGACTTTAAATTTCTTTTGTGTGTTTGAATGTTTGTTTTTGAGTATGACTTGGGTGTGAACTTGAATTTGACTGACTTGGGTGTGGATTTTGATGCTTGACTGTTTGCATTTATATCAAGTGTTGTTGTATGGTCTTACTCATGAAAGACTAACCGATTTTTTGTGGATGCAGAGTCTGGTTGATTTATTAATCTTTATGAGATAGCCATATTGCTTGAGTAATGTTTTGCAGGTCAAAGTTGTTCAAATCTACAGGAAAGTTTTGTCACCATCAAAAAGGGGGAGATTGTTGGAGAAATCTTTCCAGAATATTTTGAAGCTGACAAAACGTTTCTATCAGTCTAGTCTGGATAATTGCAGACCTTCTGTTTAGAGTCTGAAGACTTTCAGATCACCAGACTCAGCACTCAAGACTCAAGGCTCAAGACTATTCTCATTGACAGTTTTTCTAATCCAGTGACGAAGGCAATCCATAGCTGAAGTATTTGGTTGAGGATTTAGTCCTATCCTCTGGAGAATATCTCTTGGCTGGATAAATATAACGGATTCTTTTATTCGTAATCAAGATCGTTTGAAGATCTGATGGTCGACGAAATATTCTTGGAAGGTTCTATTCTTGGAAACCAAGATCCTGGTTGTATGGGCGAACATGATTGATGGGCTATCGTCAGGTTCCTTTAATAGCTCGAATGATCTTCTTGATTGATTTCGTCCAACGGGTAGATTGGAGGAATTCCTTTGGTAAGTGCCAACGGGTATGATGGCATAAAGGAGTATAAAAGGAAGACATTCTAGTTGCTTTAGTGCATGATCGATAGAGAAATTCCAGAGTCTAAAGTACCTTGATTATTAGTCGATACATTTTGAGCGAAATTGTATACACAAAGAGTGTCTATACTTAGTGATACCTTGAGCTAGTGTGGTAGATCATCTACACCGAGAAATCAAGAAAGAACAACGCTGTAACATCTCTTTGTTCATAGTGGAATCTAGCCAATAGGCTGTCAGTGCAGAAGAGTGGACGTAGGCTTGAAATAAGCCGAACCACTATAAACCGCGTGTTCAATTTTCTCTTCCCTTCTCTCAGTCTTACTTTGATTATTGTTTGTCTCAAATCTATCAACTGTCTAGTATTGTGCAATTATCGAGAAAAATCTTTTATATACCTATTCACCCCCCTCTAGGTACTTATACTAGCTATATCACTTGTACTTCACCAGATAATCACAGCATGCATAACATAAATTAATGAACTTCTACTTGCCTCAAGTCCTAAGTGTTGATGGCAAGTAAAAATAGGAAGCTCGAGTCACGGACACGGCTCGGCGACGGCGAACACGAGCGATGTCGACGGCGGCAATGCACCCGTACAAATAGAGGGCGGTTTCCTTCTTCCCCCCTCACTCTTGCTCGCTGCACACTTGCAAACTCTCTCGCTCACTCACTGCACTCACCTGCTCGTTGATCTCTCTCTCTCTCCCTCTCACTAGTTTCGTACGAAGCTCTCCCTCACTCTCTCGACTAATCTGCCCTTTTGTTCCTCACTTTGTTGACAATTTAGTCAACTGCATGGGGCTTCTTTCGGTGGCTGCAGGGGAAATGGCCAGCTGTTGAAGACATGGCCTTCCCAAGAAGCTTCGATGTTCACTTGTCCTCCTGCATGCTATGAGGTGTCCAATGGTGGGAGCCCTTTGGTCAATCTCTTTCAATTAGTTGACTTAAGTGTTGACAATCAAGGGGTCTTTGGGCTGTTTTGGGCCAGCAGATTAGTGGCCCAATTTCTTAAAAATTGGTCCTTAATCTCGCACATATATGGGGCATTCTCGGTCCCATGGTTTCATGGTTCAAGTGTACCCTTTCATAACTCAAATTATTTTATTTAATTAATCTAATTACTGCATGCAGGTTATTTGGTGGCATCATCCAACGAAGCCAGCTGGTGAACGTGGCAGGTGGAGGAAACGTGTCCATCTCCTCTGGTCACATGGGCCTCGACGGCTGCCCCTTCATGCAGCTGTCCTCGCTTGAATTTCCCACTGGCATGAGGTCTCGGTTGCGTGGCTTTTGTTGGCCGATCCATCTCCATGCAGTGAACGTGGCAAGGAAGTCAACCTCTCCAAGTTTATTGACTCTTGAAGGAATAACGTGCATGGAGTATTGTCGATCCCATGGTCTTCGTAGTCCAGCCATTTTCCTTTCATTCAATCCATCAAATGTACTTGTTCATGACTAGAATTCTTGCCTAGGGGAAGAACCCGACAAGACTGTACGGTGATTCAAATTCATCTCTTCACTTGCTGATTCACAAAATGGAGAGGTGTGTAGGGTCCTCGTGCACGATCCAACTTCTCCAAAATTAAATTCTTAATTTCAGCAAGTGCGCGGGCTGAAATCTATTTACTTACATGACTATACGGGGGCAGTGGCAATGTATATAGGAGGTTCGGTTTGTAGGGTACGAATGTAGGTGGAAGAGGGTCTCAGTCATGATGTTACGTAGGGATAATTTTTGACAGTCGGACCATTACCAAAAGTAGTGTATTGGTCCAACAATAATACAAATCAATATCCGTAAATGGCACCAATGACATAGTCCGAATGATATCTCTGCTGATTACTCACGACCGTTGCATTTTTTAGGGTCGTCAAAATTTCCAAATGCCACGTAATAATGTAGGGAGAAAGTCAGCGGAAGACGACTTACCTCTTTCTAATGCACAATAAACAATTTACCCAGGAACGAACATTGAATTGTGGATGAATGACAAACAATATTACTTCACATTGGTCTCAATGCAATCACGAGGAAAACCTCAAATTTCCATTGCGTAAATGCCAATTGTATTCGTAAAGGAGGAATGTAACGCCTTCCTTTTCTTTGATGGAAATGAGGCAAGTAAAGGAAAAACGATTTTATTTCGAGCGTACGTTCTGCCAACCGTCCCAATGGTTATCTTCAAAATATTTTTATATGATTCCCTTATACCCTTTCAAAGGGTGTCTTTCTATCATAACTTATCAAGACTAAACCGTGTGTTTTAATTGCACCCATCATGAACGTATTAATAAAATACTACAAATACATAACGATAGCGTTGCTAGAGTTGCAAGTTGTGTCAAGAAGTTGGTGGCCGTGATGGGAGACCATAATACGCTAAGAGCATTGCTGGTTTTGGCTGCAACTTCCCTCTCTCTTAAACGAAGCCCCCTTGAACGAAACCTCACAAGGCTTTGCAAATTTTTCTCTCCTTTCAAACGAAACTCCACCAACACTTTGCCAATTTCTCTCTCCCCATGAAACCACACGAACACTTTTGCCAATTTCTTCCCCATTTTTCCCTTTCAACCCTTAAATGGAACCTTACGAACTCTTGCTCTTTCCCCCTTGACACAAAGCTTTGCACTCTCTATTTATAGAGAAACAAAAAGTTTGTTTTGCAAGTGAAGATTTTTCAACTGCCGATGATCATCTTCTGAAAAGAGGGGATAAGCTCAACAAGAAAAATGCTCCGTTATTTAAAATATAAATTCTTTTGTGAAAGTTTTTCATGATAATTTACTGAAAGGCTGACGATCATCCTCAAAAAAAAAAAAAAAAAAAAAAGTGTACACTCAGCAAGAAAAGGCTCCATTATTCAAAATTTAAAATCTTTCAAAATCTCCCTCCACAATCGAATTATTTTTTTCTATTTTCTCTTTTCTGTTTTCTATTTTTTGGAACAATTTTTTAAAGATAAATTTGGTCCTAAATGTTATTGTTACCTAAATGCAATGTTATGAAATGCTTACTATAATTTTGACATTTTATATGACAAACAAGTAAAATAGTCAAAATTTAGGTGTCAACACTGATGACATGCTTGACATGGATTATTCACAACTCTCTCTCTCTCTCTCTCTCTCTCTCTCTCTCTAAGTGGTGACAAAATCCATTTTCTCTTTTCTGTTTTCTATTTTTTGGAACAATTTTTTAAAGATAAATTTGGTCCTAAATGTTATTGTTACCTAAATGCAATGTTATGAAATGCTTAATATAATTTTGACATTTTTATATGACAAACAAGTAAGTATAGTCAAAATTTAGGTGTCAACACTGATGACATGCTTGACATGGATTATTCACAACTCTCTCTCTCTCTCTCTCTCTAAGTGGTGACAAAATGTGACAAAACCTTGCGTGTGGTGGCCTTAGAAAATCATCATTTGCCTTGCACTTTGTATATGCACATTTATCGTGATTTAGTCTCCCGTTAGCATTGGTTCATTTGAAGATACCTATTTTAACACCGTTCAATTTCCTTATGCTTTGCTCATGGGGGTCTTGTCCCGGTGCATTATAATACGACCTTGCATTAATTTTGCTTGATATGGCTTGGGTTGTTTCTTATACTTGTTCAAATAATCTATTTGATTATTATTGATTGTTGTTGACACCTAAATTTTGACTAAATACTTCGGATTAATTTGCATAGAAAATAGGGATCAATTTGACCCTAACAAAAATTAGGGCTTCCACGCCTAGCCCCTTCTTCTTCTTCTTAGGGTGCAAATGGTAACGTTTCTGTTCTTTTTTTGTTCAAGGGAACAGAAACAAAAAAGTGGTTCTGTTCCGGAGAACAATTTTTGAACAAAAGAACGTGTCCGATAACGTTTGTTCCGAGAATAAAAAATGAATAGAAATACGTTTGGTAAATTTTATTCTTTTTTTGTTTCTTTTAATTTTTTAAACATTTTTATTTTATTTTTCATTTTTCCTTTCTTTTTTATTTTTCTTTTTTCGCGGTCCCCAGCCTCCGGCGACCGACCAACGGGGGCCGGTAGCCTCGCCCAGCCACGGCGAGGCTTGCCGACCCTCGGTGAGGCTTGGCCTCGCCCGCGCCGGCGATGCTCGGCCTCGCCGGGGGCCGGCGACGTTCCGGCGAGGTCGCCAACCCTTGAGGGCGTCGCCGGCCCTCGACGGCCGATCGCCGACCATGGCCGAGGCCGGCGACCAGCCAAAGAAAAAAGAAGAAAAAAAGAAGAAGAAAAGAAAAGAAAAGAAAAGAGAATAGAGAGAAGAGAGAAGCGTTTCCAAAGAAGTGTTTCTTTTCTCCAGAAACAACTTTTTTGTGTTTCTTGTTTTTGCTCCAATTTTGTTCCGGGAACAAAAAAACAAAAAAAGAACAGAAAAACAACCAAACGCGTTTCTGTTCTTTTTGTTCCCTGAACAAAATCCGTATAGAAGTGTTCCAAAAACGTTTCTTTGGAGCGTTTCCATGCACGCCCTTATTTTCCACACGAGCCCAAGGCCCATTTCCTTTAGCCCACCCCCCTCTTATTTCTTCTTTTTCTTCTTCTTCCTTCCTCCTTCCTCTTCCACCTGTGCAACTCACGCACATCAACGGTGATGCGCGCAAGGACGGCCTACGATGGAGAGAGAATGGGTAGGCTGGCAGCAATGAGATGTGCCTTCAAAGCAGAGCAAGTCGGCAGTTGAGGAGATGTCGATTCGCCCACACCAAGGCCGGTTGGCGTGCGAGGACTAGCGGCCAAAGCCCCATCAACAAGCCTCCCCCTCGCCTATAAATAGATTCGTCAAGGGAAGGCTAAGGACACGACGTAGAGAGAGATCAAAGGCCGTGAGCTCTAAGAACCTCCCCTGAGAGACTTCAGAGGAGGCCAGAGAGCGAACATGAAAAGATTTGAGAGTGAAGCCAGAGGAAAGGGGTTGAGCAAGAGAGATCGTAGAGTGAGCGAGGTTTGGGAAGGAGAAATCAAGGCTAAGAGAGGGAGATCTGAGTCTGCAGAAGAGACTTGGGACTCATGCCAGCCCCCATCGCCACTGCGGTGTCACTCGTCATCACCTCGACGACCAGCCGCAAACCTTGCTATGCTGGGCTCGCTGGCTTGACACTTACCGCCCGTCTCGACACCATCCCCAATGCAGCCATCCCTGCAGTCGCCCATCTCAATGCCATCCCCCAATGCAGTCATCCTTGCAATCGCCCATCTCCATCTACATTGCCCCCAAAACCCTACGACTGCCTGTCTCCATTGGTGTCACACTCAATCACCACCGTCCCTTGTATCTTGTTTCTTGTTAGGCTCAATGTTTACTGCCCATCTCACCACCATGCTGCACCTTTAAACGCATCCCCCAATGTCGTCCTCGTTGAGCAGCTTGCTGCCGCCATCGAGCCTGTCGTCACCGTCGTCGTGGCCATCTATCCGCCCGGTGATGTCCCAACCACCCCTCATCGATGTTGCAAAGAAGCAAGGAGGAGGAGAGGTGCGAACCAGGTCAGAGCGCGAGTCTAGTCAACCCGCTTTACCTTGACTTCGAGTAGGGTTTCCGAAAATAGGCCCGTTTTCTTTAATGGTGGGTTGGACATTTTTCTAATTAAAAGTGGGCCTTGTTTTGGGTTTAGAGTATATTTTCTAAAAAATAAAGGGAAGTTCCAAGCTGGGCCCACAATTTAAGCCCGTCCAACCCAAACATGGGCAACTCGGGTTGGTCCCAACCCGAGGATCCGACCTATGTTGTTTTTTTTATATAATATAATATTATTATAATATTAAAATAATATTTAAATAGAATAATAATAAATCAAAAATAATAAAAATAATTTATTTTTCAAAAATCAATAAATCCAAAAAAATACTTTTTATGTTAAAAAAATAGAAAAAGACCAAAAAATATGCTTTTCCTCCACAAATGTATGGAAAATCCTTTGAAATTCAAAAAGCCTTAGGGTTTAAATAAGATTAGGTACCGGAAGAGCATTAATGATTAATTAGTGTAATCAAGTCCCAAATCCTAGTTTCTTTGGTTGCACGGGAGTGAAATATTTCTACCAATATTTCACTTAGGTTTCTAATCGACCCACCCCAAATCAATTATTGGCAACTTCTATTGAAAATTAACTGACAAGTTAAAAACTTGGACCATAAGTTGTGAATTGGTGGGCTTGGGAGAGCCCGGGCTAAGCTTAATAAACTTAGCAAGCCATTAACCTCAGCAAGCACCTGCGTAATAGGGCGCCGAAAAAGAGGTCGTGACAGCTTGGCTACTCTGCTGGGGACTTTTTTTTGTGGACTTAGGCTTTTTTTTGTCTTGTTTAAATGCATCACTAACTTGGGTTTTTCTCTATTGTGCAGGTTAGTAGCTTTTTTCATTTTATTAAAATAAAATGTTTTGTGATTGAAAAATTGTTATGCATGTTTTAATGTTTTAAGCACTACACGTGGCACACACAATCCGGCCACGAGACTTGGGCCACCATAGGACATTTAGGATAGTGTTAAAAAAAGATATGGCCTTGAACGCAGACTGCGATGTAGAGGTTGCCTTTCTTTTCCCCGAATTTCTTTAGGTAGAGCCGGGGTTAAAAGGGTATTATTTCAATGCAAGATTGCGATAAGTAGACACCCTCTTAATTTCTCTAAACCATCTCAGTTAGACATCGAGCTGCACATATCATATGCGCATGTCTGTGTGGTTGTCATCAATTTTCTCGCATGAAGTAAGTTTTTTATCCTTGCACTTTGCAATTTACTTACCTTCCTATATGTATTGAGTAGTCCATGATTAGTCCGGAATTTAATACTACAGTCATTTAAATTTGGAAGTAATTGTCATAGAGTTTTTTTTTTGAAAAAAAACTTTTGCAAAAAAAAAAATTACTTTCGGTTGATGCCTTTGTTTCCTCAAGCATGTTATAATTTTTATTTCTACAAAAAAAAAAATCTTGTTTTTTCAAGAAATGATAGAATTTTTTTTTTTTAATGAAAATTTGTTTTCAATTCATGATTTTGTCGTCTTTCAAATTGGAAATCTTTTTAGTCCATGCTAACGTGTCACGTGTCTCTTTTTCTTCTTTTTTTTCCAATCCATGCTTAGGAAATCATCTCCATGTACAAACTTTTCATGGATAAACAAAAAAAGGGTAGGATTAGGTCATCATCATGGACTGACTCCCTATTTATGCCTTGTGTTTACACATGCTTGTTATTCATGACTAGGCAACCACGGAATGTCAATGTCCACAGATCCAAACTCACTTAAAAGCAAAAGCAAGAATGGCTGAAGAGAATGTACCAAGCCATGTTGTGGTTATGGAAAGCGAAATGAAACAAGTCTTTAATGTGCTTCAACAACTCTTAAAGCAGATAGACTTTATACAGGAAAAACTTACTCTTGCCTCGGCCTTAATCAAAGTATTGTGTCCATAATCTTCCATCAGGGGTGAGCAAGGTAAAGATACCGATGATAACATGCTCGAATTAGAGGATGATCTGCACCAAATTGTGATTGAGAGAGCTAAGCCAAATAATTTGTCTAAAACTGAGCATGACAAACGCCTTAAGAAGCTTAAGGAGAGGCTGAAACAACTACAAGGCCTCCAAGATCCTACTCTAAAGAACCTCTCCATCTATTCCAAAGTCAAAATGCCCGAGTTTGAAAAGTATGATGGCACGACTTGCCCAATGGCTCATTCACAAATATACTTAGTTCGGATGGCCCAACACATCAATAATGCACCCTTGATGATCCAGTTGTTCCAATCAAGTCCAGTAGGCCTTGCCCCGAGGTGGTACATCAGGAAGAACATGAACCTCCTCTAAACATGGAGCGAAGTGGGTAAGGCATTCCTCAAGCAGTACAAGTTCATAATGGACATTACCCCTTCTCAAGAGGATCTTGAGCGTATCGAGAAGAAAAAGTATGAATCATTCAAAGAATATGCCATTAGATGGAGGAATCTAGCCGCCCAAATCAGTCCTGAACCAACCAATTTCGAGCTAAGAAAAATGTTTATCAAAACCCTCCCTTACGAGTACCACAATTGAATGGTAACCATGATCGTCAAATTGTTTAATCAACTCATTCAAGTAGGGTAGCAGATCAAAATAGGGTTGAGGGATGGTTGGTTCACTAAACCTACACCCGCAAGTAGGAGGCTTAACATGAAGAAAGATAAAGAACCCCTAGTAGATGTCAACGCAACCTACACCACGATTACCAATCATCCTCTGGCAATACAGACAAGTGCAGGACAACAACAGACCACCAGCCATCAGCCGTCCCAGCGTTATAACAACATGAGAAAATTTACTCTACTTCATGAATCTCTCTTGCAGGTACTAGCAATCCTCCAAAAGAAGAGCTTCATTTCGATTGAGCCAAAACAACCCAACGCCTGAAAGCTTTTCCAATTACGACCCATCAAAAATATGCGACTACCATATGGGCAAAGTAAGGCACTCGACTGATGAGTGCTTTGCCCTTAAGAGTCGAATCTAGAACTTGTTAGACACTAAAGCTTTCTCATTCTAAAGCACTGAACCAAATGTTCAGAGCAATTTGCTCCTTGATCACACCTACAAGGTATATGCAGTATTCAATTTTGAAGCCAGCCGAATCAGAAATGTCAAAGCACACATTGTTGACATTTATCAAGGGCTGGTAAAGGCTAGGTATTATTCAGGTGATGAAGTATCACCCTTAGTAACAATGAAAGAAAGGGTATCAAGAATGATGAAGGCTAGAATAATTGTATATGCTAGTCACACTGGCATAGTCTCTACTATATCACAAGTCATCATCAATTGGGATGAAGAGTTTGCTGCACTAAACGTGAGGAGAGAAAAGATGGATTTTGCCTCGCACAAAGGCTCCTTTAAAAGAAAATGAGCTATGGCCCAAGCATCGACAACAAAGGCACGTATAGTTATTGAAATCCCACAACCTTATAAATATGAAAGTGACAATGTAGTTCATTGGTCCTACAACCTTGACGTTGGGTTAGTCATGAGGTATGAGCAAACCTATGCTCAAGCCAATACACAGCCTACCAAGCTCATCACTGACAAAAAATCCATGATGAAAGTATTAAGTGAAGTACGTGTCCCTAAAATGATTGAGCATGACAAACTCGAGGAGTTTGTCGGCACCATCATTCTAAAAGATCAAATGGCATTTTCCGATGAAGAGATCCCTGAATAGGGTAGAGGACACCACAAGGGTCTCTACATATTAGTCAGGTGCAACGCCTCCCACATCGCTCGAGTACTAATTGACAATGGATCTGCTCTCAACATATGTCCACTAGCGATAGTTTGTCGTCTTAAAATATAGATGTCCCGAATCCAGGCAACCGAGACTTCCGTTCAAGCATTCGATGGGATGCAGAAGGAAATGATGGGTGAAATTGAGCTTGACATTCAAATAGGTCCGACCACATTCAAAATTTTGTTCCAAGTAATGGATATCCCACTGCATTCAACTTCCTCTTAGGCTACTCATGGATCCACGTTGCTAGAGCAATACCCTCAAATCTCCACCAAAATGTAAAGTTCATGGTTGAAGGAAAACTGGTTACGATTCGCGAAGAAGATGACCATCGTATCTACCATGAAACGACCATTCCTTATGTTGAGCCTGATGGTAAGGATGAATCCAGCTATCAATCTTTCGAACTCATGTCTTCTATACATGGGAATCGAGGGACTCCACCCATTGTCCCTGAAATGTCAAGCACTACAATCATGGTAGGGAAAATCATGATTGGATACGATTTTACCCTCGATCAAGGGCTCGGCAAGGGAAGCCAAGGCATCTGTCAGCCTATCAAAGCCTTGAAGAGACCCCCACACTATCGGTTTAGGATATTACAAAGGAAAAGAATAATGCCCGGATAGAAAGGCAAAGAAGAAAGTCAACCTTGTATACCCCCGCCTCGAGGAAACCTTCTCAAGCCTTGCAAGGATGATGCATGAGAAGGAAGAAATGATTGGCACTCCAAAACAATTCAACCATAAAAACTTGAAGTTTCCCATTTACTTAGGCATGGGTCAGGAGAACAAAACTCAGACGGTACTATTGCATTCGAAGCATATCACATCTTTGCCGGTTTCATTGTCCTTTATTAGTCTCTTTTGGAAATTCTACATACTTTGTTTCTTCCAATTGAATCTTTTTCCCTTTGTATTCAACTTTCTGAATTTCTTAATCATAAGTACTAGCTCCTCATTGTCCATAACATCATCTGAATCTATATCATCAAAATCAATGTTAGATTTTAAAGCAATTGACTTCTTACCTTTAGGATTTTCCTCATCATTGATCTACTCCACTTCGTATGACTGGAGCGTGCCTATTAATTCATCTACTAATAGAGGCATAATCCTTTGAGTCTCTCTAATTGAGGTCTTCACATGATTCCAATCTTTCAAAACCCATGTAACAGTTTGTTGACTTTCATTGGTCCTGAGATTAGCTGACATGATATGCCAGGCCATTTACAAACTCTGTGAAGCAACTCAACATATCAGTTATAGATTCTCCAAGCTTCATTCTGAAGGCTTCATACTGTCCAAGTAGAATATTAATTTTGGTTTCCTTCACATGATCAGTCCCTTCGTAGGTAACATGTACTCTGTTCCAAACTTCTTTTGCTATTTCACAAGAAGAAATTCGGTTATATTCAATGGTAGATAAGGCACAATATAAAGAGTAGATAGTTTTAACATCAAGGGCTTATTTCTTGGTCATTTAAGCTTGTGTTGTTTCGTCGGCATCAACAACTTCTTTTCCTCTGTCTAAGGTTGATATTGCTTTAGGATTAATCCCTTTTTCGACAACATCCCATTCCAGGGGATCTTTAGATCTCAATGCCTTCATCTTGTTCTTCTACACATTGTACTCCTTTCTATCGAAGTAAGGAAGTCTGGTGTTGCTCTAACCTTCAATCAGTTCTGGAGCCAAAATACTAGCCATAGAAGATCTTTAGCTTAGAAGTAAAGCACTTCAATAATTAAGCACACGGGCTTTGATACCAATTGTAAGTGCTAGTATGAACACCTAAAGGAAGGTGAATAGGTGTGAAGACAATTTTCTGCAAGGAACAATAGAAATATTTTACTTCTAAAACTAAGTCTAAAGAACAACATACTTTGAGCAAGTTTAGACTTTAGCAGTTAAATAAAACTATGAACAAAATAGAAGAGTTTAAGGAAGAGAGTAAGAACACATAATTTATAGTGGTTCGGCTTAGATCAAGCCTATGTCCACTCTTCATGCTAACAGCCTCCTGGCTAGATTTTACGAAGAATCAAAAGAGAATTTACAATCTTGTGATCTCGACTTCATAGTGAAGAGTCTCTACTACTCTCTCACGAAGTCTCACTATGAGTTTCTCTTTTGTGTACAACTTTGAGCTCAGTATTTAAAGTAACAAGAAAATGGAAAGCTTCAGACTTTGAAATTTCTCTTTCACGCACACTTTCGAACAACTAGAGAGTCCACCTTAAATACTCTTTCATGCCTTCTTGACCGTTGGCACTTTCCAAAGGAATTCTTCCAATCAACCCGTTGGATAGAATCAATCAAGAAGATCTCGAGCGTTTGAAGATTATGATGAAAGCCCGTCAATCCTATTCGCTCATACAACTAGGATCTTAGTTTTCATAAGTAGATTCTTTCCATATTTACTTGCAACCCAAAAAGATTTGATATATCTAGATTGATTCCAATAAAGATAATCAATCTCGTAGGTAATATTTCCATCCAGAATGCCATATGTAACCCGTATTTAACCGAACTCTTGAAGTAACAAAGATAATCTTGCATTTGGATAATTCTTCTTTCTTCACTTGCGTTCAGTTTGGAATTTGTCAAAGTGGGCAAACTTCTAATGTCGCACAAACTTTAACACTAAAGTCTAGCAATCTTCAGACTTTGACACTAAAGTCTGGTCGTCTTCAGACTTTGACACAGAAGTCTGGAAATCTTCAGAATATATTTTGAATAAGTTTTGTTAACCTCAAAACATCAAAAGAGTTTTCTCCAACAAAAAAATACCCAAAATGTAATTTTAATTAAAGAAAAGGAAACCTAGCATCCTAAAGCAAATGTTTTTGGTATTTTTATTTTGAAAATTCGGAATAAATAAATAACCTAATTTAAACATCCAATCTAGCATAAAACAAGAAATATTCTAGCAAGAATTAAATCTAATTCAAAGACACTTTTCTTGGATTTTCTTTTTTAAAGCAAGCAATCACAAAATGAATAGATATTTAATTAAATAATATAATCCACAATCTTATGTTTTCTATCTCAATGAGGACACAAAATAAACCAACGATCATATCCAAGTGGTTATGGATGTTGATGGAAGACTTATCCATTCAAATTTGGAAACAGGTTAATCAACAGTCGTATCCCAATGGTTATGGATAGGATTGAAGATTTTTCATACCCTGTACGTGTCACGACCTCTTTTTTTCAGCATCCGCAATCGGGTACGGGCGCCTAAGGGAGGCTAATGGTTCAACTATGTTTATTTTAGCCCAGACTCTCCCAAGTCCATCAATTCACGACTTTAATAGTATAAGTTTTTAACCTGTAAATCAATTTTTAAAATGGAGTCGCCACTAATCGATTTGGGGTGGGTTGATTAGAAACCCAAGTGAAGTATCAGGAGAAATACTCACTCTTGTGCAACCAGAGAAATTAGGATCGGGAACTTGATTACACTAGTTAATCACTAATGCCCTTTCGGTATCTAATCTTGTTTAAACCTTAAGATTTTTCGATGTTCGAGGGATTTTCCATGCATTTTTGGAGGAAAATATTTTTGAGTCTCTTTTCTAATTTTTTGGACATAAAAGGGATTTTTTTTTTTTTTGGTATTTTTGGAAAAATACAAGTCTTTTTGGCTTTTTTTGAATTTTTTTGGCTTTTTTTGGATTTTTGGCATTTTTTGGAATATGGAATAATTTTGGTTTTTATTTTTTTTCGGAAAATACAATATGTTTCAATATTTTTCAATATTTTTTGGTTTTTTGGAAATTAAAATATTTTTAAATATTTTTCGAAAATAAAATATATTTTTTGATTTTTTTGGAAAATAAATTATTTATTTATTTATTTATTTATTTAAAATAAAATTTTAGAAAAAGGGCCGACTGGGTCGGATCTGCGGGCTCAATTTTTTTTTTTTTTTTATAAAAACGATGATGCGGCCTAGGAGCTCGTTTCGGAAAGAAACGGGCCGACCCGACGACCCGGTTCGGCGAAACCCTACTCGACTCGTCGACCCGGGTTCCCGCCGCCTCGAAATTGTGGAAAACCTACCCAACCCAACCCGAATTCAGGTCCGCTTTGCAACTTGGAAAATTGTAAACCCTAGGGTTTGCAAATCCGCGGCGCCCGCCGAGGGGGTGAACAAAGGGGGTCAAATGGACTGCAGTTCGGCGTCCGACAGTGGCGACGTCATAGCCGGCAACCGGCCACTCAACTGGATCGACGATGGGGCTCGTGGCGCGACGGTAGGAGACACGGCGAAGGTCCCGATTCGCTGAGGTCGAGATTCAGAGTTGAATGGGTTTCGAGAGAGGGGGGCGACGATAGCTACGCAATCGAAGGCGGCGGATACCTGGTGGCGGCGAATGGTGGTGGTGACGACGTCAGGACAGCGATGGTATTCCCTCAACTCTCAGATCTGGTGTGGCGTTAGCGAGTCAGTTGCGGCATGGCGTCGGGGCAAGGGACAGCAGCAACAGAGCCGCGGTTGCAGCGGTGGCGCAGAGCCTCCGGCTTCACAGATCTAGCATTCCCTCCTCGGGCTCCCCTCGCTTAGCCTTGATTTTCTCTTACTCAGGCCAGATCCGAGCCTCCACCAGCTAGATCTGTCCCTCTCGAACTCTCTCACCGCCGGCCTTCCCCGAAGTCTCTCGGTGGATGGCGGGCTGAGCTCGTGACTCGAGTTCTCCCCTGTGCTCGCCCTTTGATCTTTCCCAATGTCTCTCAGTGAAAGATCTCCGAGCTTGCCACCCCTCTCGATGGAGCTTGTGGCCTGCTATTTATAGGTGAGGGGGCGACCAGTCGACGAAGCTTCGACCGCCGGTCTTCGTGCACCGAATGGCCTCCACTAGCCGAACCAGCGTCCTATCCAGGCTTATCCAGCAAAGCGTGCTTGGCATTGAAGGCAGCCATTAATGGCGCCCAAGATCTGTCATCTCCGGTCGACGTCGGCCTACCCTCCTTAGCCATAGGTTGTCTTCGAGTGTGTGAGTTGCAGAGGCGTAGGGGGAAGAAGGGAGAAGAAGGAAGAAGAAGAAGAGGAGAAGGGGGCCAGGCTTTGGGGGGAAAAGGCTGGGCCCTGGCCTTGCATGGAAAAGAAGAAGAATAGGAGGCTGGGCGCGAAGGTCCAGCCCCAATGGGCTGCTTCTTTTTTTGTTTTTCTTGTTTTTATTATTTTTTGTTATCTAAAAAAAAGGAAAAATAAAAGAAAATAATACCTAATTAATAACCTAATCAAAATTTAGGTGTCAACAGCCACCCCTCTTTCAAAGTGAGTTCACGAGGTTGCATTCAAAGACAAACCTGATACTTAAATTTTGTCTATACATATGCAATAGATTATATTTTATTTGGGACATATTGTCCTATGCAGAAAATAAGCAATATAATATTACACATACTAAGACAGATAAGAAGATACTTGTAGTTACTTACTGAGAGTGAGTGAGATAGGGTGTGAACCCCGAGTTTTGGCAAGTATCAAGGCGTCATCTTACCTGTTGCATGAGGAGATTGCTTCTCAGGACCTGAACCATTCTTCGGTCGCTTATTGGAGCAGTAGGTGATTTGTCTGGGACCCGAACCTTTCTTTGGTCACCTTGACGGGGAATTGCCTTCCCAGGACCCGAACCTTTTTTTGGTCGCCTTTAGAGCAATAAGTTGGTTTGTCTAGGACTCGAATCTTTCTTCGGTCGCCTTGATGGGAAATTGCTTTTTCCAGGACCCGAACCTTTTTTCGGTCGCCTGTTAGAGCAATAAGTTGGTTTGTCTAGGACTCGAACCTTTCTTCGATCGCCTTGACGAGGAATTGCTTTTTCAGGACCCGAACATTTCTTCAGTCGCCTATTAGAGCAATAAGTTGGTTTGTCTAGAACCCGAACCTTTCTTCGGTCGCCTTGACGGGGAATTGCTTTTCCAGGACCCGAACCTTTCTTTGGTCGTCTGTTAGAGCAATAAGTTGTTTGTCTAGGACCCGAACCTTTCTTCAGTCGCCTTGACGGGGAATTGCTTTTCCAGGACCCGAACCTTTCTTCGGTCGCCTGTTAGAGCAATAAGTTGTTTGTCTACAACCCGAACCTTTCTTCGGTCGCCTTGACGGGAGATGCGCCAACCTTTCTCAGGGCATCTGCTTGTTGGGAGATAGTACTTTGATGATCATAAGTACAAACTGTTGGAGGATACCTGGATGATCACAAGTATTGAAGGGGTACTTGGACGATCACAAGTACAAACTCTTGGGGGATACTTGGATGATCACAAGTATCGGAGGGGTACTTGGACGATCACAAGTACAAACTCTTGGGGAATACCTGGATGATCACAAGTATCGAAGGGGTACTTGGACGATCACAAGTACAAACTCTTGGGGGATACTTGGATGATCACAAGTATCGGAGGGGTACTTGGACGATCACAAGTACAAACTCTTGGAGAATACCTGGATGATCACAAGTATCGAAGGGGTACTTGGATGATCACAAGTACAAACTCTTGGAGGATACCTGGATGATCACAAGTATCGATACTCTGGGACAACTCGTACAGGTCGAGTGTCGATAAGAGGGAGTGCCCGACAAGTGGTGAGTACTCAAAGACAAGGGGATACTTAGACCGTTGAAAGCGTCCAAACTCAAGGGATAACTCGAATAGGCCAAGTGTTAAGAAGAAAGTACCTGGACAGTGATAGGTACTTTAAGACAAATGGGGATTAGGATATGCTTACCTGGCAATATCTCTGATCTCTGAGAGTATGTCTGCTATTTGCACAATAAGCACACATGATTGTATATGCTGTAAATTCATGAGTTCAAATGTGATTTATGTATGAAAATTTTGTCAGTTTTGCATCATTTGAGTTCCATTGGGGAAGATTTTGAAAGACAACCTTTATTTGGAATATAGATGTCTTGAGCATGCCAGGTGAGGGACTTTCAGTCTGAAAGGACTTTTCGATCACTCTCATGGAAAAAGGCTATCCTGACCATTAATGTAGGATTTATAAGGATCACACTATCTTACTGTCATCATGTCAGCAGGGGTCTGAGTATTCTCGAAAACGGTACGACTTTACCAATGTGAGAGGTCTTTGTTGAAATTGTGATGAAGTCTTGGTCAATGGCTCATCAAAGGGGATCATCAAGGTCGAAGCCGATGGATAAAAATGCTGCACAATCATCTCTAGGTTTACAAGTCAAGAACCCTGCGAGAAGAGATAGAGTAATCTTGCTCGTACTTCTTCAAGCGATGTTTATAGACATATGAAATCCTACGTTAATTGAAGTGCCCTAGTCTGAAGAGACTTTTACAATGGGATGCAACATAGACTTGGCTCACATGTAAGAGGGTGAGAGTTCGTGACTGTCTTGGCATTTGTCACTAGTCTTTCTTGTTAGATGGAGGTTCTATGGACCACAACAACTTTTTCTTGGCTGTATTTTTGACTGGGGGGCATTGGCCTTGCTTTTACCAAGCACACTGCTTTTTCATGCCCCTATTTTTTATTCCAGTTTTTCATTTATGGCATTAACCTTGCTTTTACCAGGTACACTGCTTTTTTATGCCCCTGTTTTTCATTCTTGTCGTTAGAGGAACTAGCCTAGGCAAGTTCAATCACGACACTGTTGTTAGACTCTTGAGTCTTCATCTTCAGCTAGGGCTCTAGGCTATGTTGCTTAAATGGCAGTAACTTCTGTTTTGCTTCCATGTGATGGTGAAATTACAGACTCAATTGAGTTGTACAATGAATACAAGTGCATAGAGAAAGAATTGCTCTTTGTCATTCTAGGGCACTTAAATTAATGCGAGTGTTCATATGCAATGAAGACACCCGAAGATTGATGCAAGTGCGAGCAAGAAAATTTCTATCTCTCTTCTTACATTTTGATGCTGCTACGCCTCTGATCTGCCCTAGTGTGGGGTAGTTCTTGACGAGGGTAGGACAAATTTCACCAGTGTATGGGGCTCAATGGGGTGAGCGATGGAATGCCTCTCACTATTTTAGTTATCGTACCATTTGTGAGAGAACTCTTTACCCGACAGTCATGGAATCTTCTGCACTCATCTCACAAGTGTATAGATGGGGGACTGTGTGTAAGATATTGCTTGCCTTTCATCATTCGGACGTACCTCATCCAGCATGCTCAATTAATCTTGTATTCTTCACTTAGCTGTCTATTCTAATAATCCTCAGTGGAATCAGTGACTTAGATAGACAAAATCATCATGCAGAATTCATCTGGAAACGACATGCAACATTTTGATTATGATGAAGTTTGAACTTTTCAAAGCAAGTGAATGGTTTTGACTCAAAAAAGACCATATTGACAATTTTAGGAGTTAACATAATGGTGTTTCCAAATATGTTAAATTTTGAACATCAAAAGGGTTATTCGCAAATGGGTGTCGATGGTTGTCCCTATTGATTAGGGATATGACACATGAAGGATCAGCCGGGGTTGGGGATCTGATCGAGCATCTCTGTTTTAGCCCCTGCAGAAGAAAAGATGAAAATGGATCAATCAACAGGGCCAAAATTAAAGGTGAATTGAGGCCTGAAGGATCTCTGTCATTTGCTTTGGCGATACTTGAGACGCCATTTTACTTGGGAGAGTTTGTCATGCCTCTCATTAATTTGTTGTCTTTGTTTTTGACAATCGGGTGATCCTACAAAGGATAGGAAAGAACGTGTCAGTCACGATTTTTCTCAGGAGTTTAAACAACTAGGAGCGATACAACATCACCCTTCACTGGTTTGCAGATGATTGGATGGTCCTGAAGTATGAGTGGGATACAAAGCCCTATGTCTTTTGCTTCGTTAGATCACCTACTTTCTTGTAATTTGCAGGCGCAAGAGAAGCAAAAAAATTTCTATTATTTTTTTACGAAGTGGCTAACTGCCGCATTGGTGATTCGAACCCCTGACTTCGGACTATTTTGCTTCTTCCCGGGTACCACTCGGTTAGAGGTGCCAACAGTGTCCGTAGGGCGCTGCTTTTTTCATTTAACCGAACTGGCTCCTGGATGACACATCCTTTCATACCAAGTTAGGTAAATCGATATGGGTCATTTGATTTACCCAAATTAACCATTAAGCTTACTTCTTGAATCCTATGCTTCCTGTCAATAAGATAAAATATGTCAAAAGTGAGTTCAAATACTGGGAGTATTGGAAACGATACCAAGTTACTCTTTCCTAGAGTTTATATTTGCTGACTCCTAGGGATATTTGAATGTTAATGACGGCCTTTTGTCTATGACACAGTTCAATGTTTCTTTTGATTGGCCCTTCTCATTTGTGGCCCTGTGTACATGATTGATGATTTGCAATGCCTTCCTTCTGTGGAATTATGTCTTTGACCATATGACCATTAGCAGCATTGAGCAAAGTCATGGACTTCAAGCTTCTATGGAATCTGATATGGACAATCAAAACCTCTAATTCTTTGATGGCAATTACTTTTTGCGAGAGCATGAGTCTGAAATAAAAAGTGAGGTATCCTAGATCTAAGGTCATTGTCTGGGATATAGGGCTTCTTTTATTTAACCGGGCTGGTTCCTGGACGACACGTCTTTTACACCAAATTAGGCGAATTCGACATGGGTCACTCATATGCGTTTGCCTGGGTAATATTGATTTGCCCAAATTATTCCATCGAGTTTGCTGCTTGATTCCCGATATTTCTTTAAATGCCGGTGATTACCATTCATTCTTCTTCGTTGAATCACCCAAACAGATTTTTATGATGGTGTAAATACATCACTCATATATAAAAGGTGCATAGGCATTTTCATTCTGGTAGAGAAATGCTTAGCAATACCAAACAATGAACATCTTTCAAGGGTAGTACTTTTTTACAGCATTGGAATTGACCAGTTTGGAGAATTCCTGCCCATCCATTTCAGTCAGGATCAAGGCTCCTCCGGGGAGCATCTTCTTTATTACATAGGGACCCTTGTAATTTGGGGCAAACTTGCCTCCAGGCTTTGGAAAGATTGGTAATGTCTTCCTCAAGACTAGCTCGTCTACCTCAAAGTGCTTGGGTCGCACCTTTTGATTGAATGATCGGGCTATCCTCTACTGGTAACACTGACCATGACAGAGGGCTTTTAGTCGCTTTTCGTCAATCTATTCAGTTGTTCGAGCCTTTGTTGTGTCCATTCTTCCTTAGACAATCCTGTCTGGGATAAAATTCGCAGGGAAGGGATTTCTACTTCTACAAGCAAAATAGCCTCCATACCATAAACCAGGGAAAAAGGTGTTGCCCTAGTGGAAGTTCAAATCGAAGTTCGATATGCTGTTAGTGCAAAGGGTAACCTTTCATGCGAGTCGCAGTAGTTTTCAGCGGTCTTGGATAAGACTATCTTGATGTTCTTGTTGGCGGCCTCCACGGCTCCATTCATTTGTGGACGATAAGAAGACGAGTTCAGATGTTGGATTTTGAATTCAGAAAACAATTGATTGATCAACTTGTTGTTCAAGTTTGACCCATTGTCGGTGACGATAGCTTCCGGCACGCCATAATGGGCGATTATGTCACGTTTGATGAACTTCATAACGTTTTGTGCAACTATGCTTACATAGGATGCGGCCTCGATCCATTTTGAGAAGTAATCGATTGCGACCAAAATGAACCGGTGCCCATTTGATGCCTTCGGATTGATTGGGCCAATTACATCGATGCCCCACATTGATAATAGCCACAGCTCAGATAATTGATGCAATTTAGTTGGAGGGACATTTATCTTGTCCCCGTGAATCTGACAACGATGACAGCTTCGCAAATGCTGGGCACAATCGCCCTCTAAGGGGAGCCAATAATAACCCAATCTCATTATTTTCTTGGCCAACATACGTCCATTCATGTGAGGACCACATACTCCATCATGTATTTCTTGCATTATTTGTGCGGCTTCATTTGCATCAACACTCCTTAGCAGGATTGAGTCATATGATCTTTTGTACAAATTTTCACTGCTGACGAAGAACCTCGAAGCCATTTTCATTAGGTATTTTTGATCAGAGGGAGTGCTTTCTTTAGGGAATTCCTGCTTCTAGACCTATTTCATGATATCATAATACTAGGGTTTCCCGTCGGGTTCTTCAGTTACAGTCATGCAATGAGCTTGTCTTGCCAGGACTTCAATCTTCAAAGGCTCCACTTCTAACCCTTCCGTTACTTGTAACATAGATGATAACGTTGCTAGCGCATCAACGAACTGATTATGAACCCTAGGTAGGTATTCAAACGAGACGTCCTGGAATTCTCCCACCAATTCTTCCAAGGATTCGTGATAAGGCATAAGTTTGGCGTCTCTTGTCTTCCACTCGCCCAAAGTTTGGAGAATAATTAAGGCGGAGTCACCGAATACTTTTAGTTTTGTTACTTCCATTCTAATAGCCGCCTGCAGGCCAAGGATGCATGCTTCATATTCGGCTATGTTGTTGGTGCATGGAAACATCAATTTTGCAGCCACAAGATAATGCTGCCCATTTGGGGATATCAAGACCGCCTCGGTGCCGGAACCTGACAAATTTACAGCTCCGTCAAAGAACACAGTCCATGTGTCCTCTTCTACTATTGAAATTTGGTCGTCTGGGGAATGATCCTCGCGTACTTCTTTAGGGCAATCTGCTAACATATCAGCAATCACCCAACCTTTAACTGATTTTTGCGACATTACTTGGATGTCGAATTCTGAGATCAGGATTTGCCATTTGGCCAATTTTCCCACCAAGGCTGGGCGACCAAGCAAATACTTGATTGGGTCACTCTCAGTTACAAGGAATGTTTGGTAATGCAAGGTATACTGCCGGAGTCTATGCAACACCCATACCAATGCAGCGCATGTTTTTCTGACTTGGAGTGGTTTTGTTCTGACGTGGTGAACTTTTTACTCAAATAGTAAATGGCTCGCTCATTCCCATCATGGGGTCTTTTCTGTGCCAACATTGCACCTAGGGATTCACTGTTGATGGTAAGGTAGAGGGTCAAAGGGTGTCCTGGAGTCGGGGGTATTAAAACTAAGGGTTTCATCAGGTATTGTTTTAGATGTTCAAACGCCAATCGGCAGTCATCATCCCATTTGATTTGTGCATCATTCCTGAGAAGTTTAAAGAAAGGTTTTGCAGTTTCGGAAAGCTAGGAAATGAATCGCGCAATGTAATTTAATCTTCCCAGGAGGCTCCGGACTTCTTTTATAGTCGAGGGAGGAGGCATCTCAAATATCGCTTTGGTTTTTGACGGGTCTACTTCTATCCCTTTGCAGCTCACAATGAATCCAAGTAATTTGCCAGAAGTTGCCCCGAACACACATTTTGCTGGGTTCAAGCGCAACTTGAACTGGCGAAGTCAATTGAATAATTTTTCTAGGGTCTTCACATGGTCTTCTCCGTGTTTGGTTTTGGCGATCATGTCATCGACATATACTTTAATTTCTTTGTGCATCATGTCATGGAAAAGGGTGACCATGGCACGTTGGTAAGTTGCTCCAGCATTTTTCAGGCCAAAAGGCATGACCTTATAGTGAAAAGTTCCCCATGGAGTAATGAATGTCGTCTTTTCCTTATCTTCCTCCTTCATTTTTGTTTGGTTGTATCCTGAGAATCCATCCATGAAAGAGAAAATTTTGAATCCAGCAGTACTATCCACGAGAACGTCTATGTGAGGTAGCGGGAAATCATCTTTTGGGCTTGCTTTGTTCAAATCACGATAGTTGACACAAACCCAGATTCGACCGTCTTTCTTCTTTACTAGTACAATGTTCGCTACCCAACTAGGATACTGCAAGACTTCGAGGAAGCCTACTTCAAGGAGCTTCATTATTTCTTCTTCAATCTTTTTTGACAACTCTGGCTTAGTTCTCCTTAGCCGTTGCTTCTTGAGGGCTGCATCAGGGTTGGTTAGCAAGCTATGCTCCATGATCATTGGGTTGAGGCCTGGCATATCGACATATGACCATCCGAATACGTCTTGATACCTCTTTTAGGAGGGCATTTAAGCTTGCAGCTTCTTCTTTAGAAGGGTTCGCGCCAATCTTTATTTCCCTTGGACCTTATGTATTGCTTAAATTGACAATGACGATGTCTTCAGTAGTAGGGGGCCTTGCTTCTTCGTGGCGCTCCCAATTTCGTTGAATTTCATCGGAATCATCAAAATCATCATCTGAGTCATCAGAATTGCTATCATGGCTACTTACGGTGTTAGTTTGGACCGTTCCCATACCCTCGCCTGCCGCTAGATTTTTCCTGTATCATAGAGTAGATAGGCTAAGGAAACAAATAACGTTAACAGCATGCATGATTTTTTTTATTATTATTATGAAAAAGTGATGAATTGTTCTTTAAGATGAGGAAGCATGAGGAAACCCAGGCCTCAGATTTCTTCTTTCATTTTATGGTTGGATATCATCAACGGGCCGGTTTGGTGTGTCTCTTCATGCCCTTAAAATGTTTTCAACTTTATTTAATAGTAGGAGAATTTACATTTTGGGAGAGTGATTTCAAAAGTTAGTTCCTTAAGTGGAACTGATGTTGAAAACAAAACAAGCTAGACTTAAGAAATATGTACAAGATCCCACGTAGGGGAGTATGCAAGGGAATTAAAAAGGGTTCTACTCAAGCAGGCCTGCACCCATTTCCCCTAACAATCCTTCGTTGATGGCGCCTACGAAGAAGGCTTCATACCAGTCACCAGTCACGCCTCCTTGTGCTCCTAGCTTTGTGAATTTCAAATCGTCCATACCTCCCCATCAATCAGGGACGATGCTCTGATGATGGTCATAGAAATCTTGGGGAATTGAATAGTTGACATAATAATCGAATTTACCACTTGATTGGCCCAAAGTGTCCATGATTGTCTTTCCTCTATGCGCTTCCTTAGCATGCTCAGGGAGCATGGTATGGGTGATGGGGTACCACGAGGAGGTCATCTTTACCATAACATAGCCACGAGGAACGGAATGTGAATACCCCAGCATCCCAAAGATCCTGAATCTTGTCTCTCAAGATGGTACAGTCATCTAATGAGTGTCCTACTTCACCCGAATGATAGTCACAGTACTTGGATGGATCATAATCAAGGAAGTACTCGGGAGTAGGACGCCTTAGTTCCCTAGAGATTATTCCTTGCTCTAAGAGGATGGGGAAAAATAGTGACCTTCGATTTAGGAAAAGGCGAATATGGCCACGTGTTTCTCGAAGACTGTGGTTGCTGAGCTCCTTGCCAGATTGTGTCAGTAGGGTCTTCTTCATTTACTTTGGCTACCAACTCCTCATTGTGACGAGAGCGAAATGTACGGGCAGCTTGAACAAAATTTTCTATCAAGTGGTATATGGTATTGCGTAGTTCATCGACTTGACGTTGAAGTTGGGTGAACGAGAAGTTATCGCCTGTTTCTTCTAGTTGTTCCTCCTCAATGGCACCTACGAAAAGGTCTCCAAACATGATGGTCACGTCATCTGGCCCTTCTTTCTTTGTAAGTACGGGCTGAGTTATGCTCTTCTGACCCATGCCCAAGTAAATGGGAAACTTCATGCTTTCATGGTTGAATTGTTTTGGAATGCCGATCATTTCTTCTTCCTCATGCATCATCTTCACAGGCCCGGGAAGGTTTCCTAAAGGCGAGGGTATACAAGGCCGGTCTTCTTTTTTGCCTTTCCTTCATGGTATTGTTCCTGATATCCTAAACCGATGGTGTGAGGTCTCCTCAAGGCTTTGATAGGCTCACGGATGCCTTGGTTTCCCTTGCCGAGCCCTTGACCCGGGATAAAACCGTATCCAGTCATGATTTTCCCTACCATGATTGTAGTGCTTGATATTTCCGGGACAAGGGGTGGAGTCCCTCGAGTTTCGTGTATAGTAGACACAAGTTTGAACGATTGATAGCTAGATTCATTTTTGTCACCGGGTTCAACATAAGAGATGGCCATCTCATGCTAGATGCGGTGATCTTCTTCTCTGCGGATCGTGATCTGTTTTCCTCCAATCACGAACTTTACATTTTGGTGGAGGCTTGAAGGTACTACTCCAGCGATGTGGATCCATGGGCGGCCTAAGAGGAAATTGAACGTAGTGGGGATATCCATCACCTAGAACAAAATTTTGAATATGGTTAGGCCTATTTGAACGTCAAGCTCGATCTCTCCCACTATTTCCTTCTTTGTTCCATCGAGTGATCAAACGAAAGTCTTGGTTGTCTGGATTTGTGATGTCTCTATTTTAAGACGATAGAGTGTTGCTAGTGGACATATGTTAAGAGCAGATTCATTGTCAATCATTACTCGAGCGACGTGAGATGTGTTGCACTTGACTAATATGTAGAGGCCTTTGGTGTGTCCTCTACCCTCCTTGGGGATCTTTTCATCAGAAAATGCCATTTCATCTTTTAGAAGGATGGTACTGACAAACTCCTCAAGTTTGTCATGTTCAATCGTTTCAGGGACATGTACTTCACTTAGTACCTTCATGAGGGATTTCTGGTGCTTGACAGATGTCTGAAGTAATTCCAGCAAAGAGATCTATGCTAGTGATTTCCGTAATTGTTCCACCACATTGTACTCGCTGGTTTTAACTACGCCCAAAAACTCCTTGGCTTCTTCGTCAATGACGGGTTTGGCAGGCTGCGTATTGGCTTGAGCATAGGTTTGCCCAGATCTCGTGACTAAGCCAACATCGAGGTTGTAAGACCATGGTACTACATTGCCGTCTTCGTATTTGTAGGGCTGGGGGATCTTAATGACTATAGTTGCTTCTGCTATCGATGCTTGAACTATGGCTCCTTTCCCTTCAAAGACGCCTTTAGGTGGGGTGGAATCCTTCTTTTCCCTCTTTGCGTTTAGTGTGGCAAATTCTTCATCCCAATTGATGACGACTTGCGATATAGCAGAGACCATGCCGGTGTGGCCAGCGTACACAATTATTCCTGCTTCTATCATTCTTGATACCCTTTCTTTCATTGTTGCTAAGGGTGGTATTTCATCGCCTAAATAATACTCGGCTTCTACTAGCCCTCGATAGATGTCAACAATATGTGCATTGACATTTCTGATTTGGCTGGCTTTAGAATCGAATATCGCATTTACTTTATCAGCGTGATCGGGAAGCGGATTACTTTGGACATTTGGTTTTGTAGTTTGGAATGAGAATGCCTTAGTATCCAGCAAATTCTGGATCCAATATCCAGCAAATTCTGGATCCAATGCTTAAGGATGAAACACTCGTTAGTTGAGTGGCCTACTTCTCCCATGTGATAGTCACATTTTTTGGTCGGGTCATAGCTAAAGAAGCTTTCAGCGTTGGGTCGTTTTGGCTCAATTGAGAGGAGGTTTTTGTTCCGGAGGATTACCAAAACCTGTGATAGAGATCCAGGAAGCGAAGTGAATTGCCTTCTGTTGTTGTAGTGCTGGGGTGGTTGACGACTAGTGGTCTGTTATTGGCCTGTGTTTGTCTGAACGGTCGGGAGATGACCGATATTTGTAGTGTAGGTTGCATTGACATCTACCAGGGGTTCTTTATCTTTTTTCAGATTGAGCCTTTTGTTGACAGGTGCAGGCTCAGCGAACCAACCCTCCCTTAACCCTATCTCAATCTGCTCTCCTACTGGAATGAGTTGATTAAATGATTCAGCGATCGTAGTCACCATTTGGTTATGATATTCATAAGGGAGGGTTTTGATGAACATTTTTCTTAGTTCAAAATCAGTTTGTTCGGGACTTATATGGGTGGCTAGATTCCTCCATCTAATAGCATATTCTTTGAAAGATTCATGCTTTTTCTTTTTTGTGCGCTCGAGATCTTCACGAGAAGGGGTAATATCCATTATGAACTTGTACTGCTTGAGGAATGCCTCACTTGCTTCACTCCATGTTTCAAGGAGGTTTATATTTTTTGTGATGTACCACCTCAAGGCAGGACCTACTAGACTCGACTGGAACAACTGGATCATTAGAGGCACATTATTAATGTGCTGGGTCATTCGAACCAAGTACATTTGCAAATGAGCCCTTGGGCAAGTCGTGCGATCGTATTTCTCAAACTTAGGCATTTTGAATTTTTCCGGCATTTTGACCTTAGAGTAGATGGAGAGGTCTACTGGAGTAGGATCTTGGAGGCCCTGCAATTGTTTTAGCCTCTCTTCAAGTTTCTCAAGGCGTTTGTCATGTTCAGTCTTAGACAAATTGTTGGGCTTTGCTTTCTCAACTATGATTTGGTGCGTATCATCCTCCAATTCGGGCATGTTATCATTGGTATCTCTTCCTTGATCACCTCGGATAGACGATTGCGGTAACAATACTTCAATTGAGGCTGGGGCGGGAGCCAATTTGCCTTGGATGGAATCTATCTGCTTTGAGAGTTGTTGAAGCACATTGAAGACTTGCTTCATTTCACTTTCCATAATCTCGACATGGCTTGGTACATTTCTTCAGCCATTCTAGCTTTTGGATTTGGCGAATACGACTAGGATGTGATTACCTATCAGCACAGAAAATGGAGAAAACGTAAACAAGGGAAACACATGGAAACTGGCTCATAGCAAGGGTTGAGTCATTCTTATTTATTAACAGGAGAATTATACAATGCCAAAAGGGCTTTTTACACAAGTCAAAACGATCCTAGATATTCACATTAGAAATATTCACATCAAAAGTCCCGCCGCCCATTTTTATATGCAATGGGAAGTTCCAATCTTGTGGAGCTGCTTGCTTCTTCATACTAGCTTCGATACGTTTGTCATGCTTGTCTCCAAGCTCTTTTCAAGAGATTTGATTTGCCCTTGCAGGGTAAGTTTATCAACTACATCGGGGATTACTAGTTGCAGCTCCTCGAGAATTATATGGTTGAGGATGTAAAATGTGGATGCATGATGAGCTTTTTCTTGTCCCTTTAACCTTCTGGGTACGACAATCTTTTCAGTGTGACATCTACTCCATGCATTCTGAATTATGCGAATCTCCTCCAAGTAGTTGTAGTCTATACAAGTGAAAAGGATTCGGAACAATCTTGATTTGAGCGGTGGCGGGATTTCTTGGAGGACCCTATACTGACGAGCCACCCTATATGGATAATATGAGGTAGCTCCAGAGAGGCCCAGCAATGGGATGGGGTTGTAATAATTAAGCGCAAAGCGCGCCTCTCCTGCCATGAACCATTTATCTCGCCATAGGAATGTCTCGGGGACAAGGTTTCTTAATAAGTTAATCCATCGAGAATATTCCTCGTTGGGAGAGTATTTTTCCAAGCTTTGAAACTTTTGCAATGGCTGTTTGAATTCATTGATTTCAAATATTTGCATAAGGTGCCCAAATCCTTTGATATGGGAAAAGAACCACATTTGTAAAATTTCAGGGGCGGCCCTCATGATTTTTTCTTTTTTTCTTTAAAACGATTAAGGGATAAAAACGTTTCGGCTAAAACCATGTTCACATATCCTGCTCCAAAAATGACTTGATTTATCACCCATGTGATTGAAGGATTTATAGCATTCTTTCGATGGGGAAAGATAATAAAACCAAAGAATGCTAAGAGGAAGATCTTGGCTTTTTGAGTCATTGATTGTTTTTCAAAGCATTTAGTTAAAGATGATAGCAGAAAAGCATTGTTGTTGGCTTGAACAATTTCTCTTACCGAATGATTTTTTAGAAACTGTGATAGACTAACCATAGGGTTAATGCCGATTGGTGGCGTGGCAAGCTCGCTTCCCAGGGGCATTCCCATGGCGAGACTGTACTCTTCTAAAGTCAGAGTCAGTTCAAATTTGCCGAATATGAAGGTGGATGCTTCAAGGCACCAGAAATGTGGTAGTGCTTGCATGACCCCAGAGTAGATATTGATTTGGAACAATGGGAGGAGATGACCGATTCTTGCTTTGACGCACTCTTGGCCGAACTAATCTAACTGCTTCCACCATCTGAGAAGTTCTCCCTTTGGGGTAGGAATAAACTGGATATCAAATCTTCCCATCGCATATAAGAAAGAGAAATACACAACTTGACCCTATTTTTCCATGAGCCAGAAAAGACTAAGTAAAAGTAAATAAATTACTTTGCTTTTAAAGAAAATGGCAAGCACAGAGACATGCAAATGGGACGTGTGGCTCGATTTCTAACTGGGAAGGTTTGTTGAAATTAAAAGGGTATCCGTCCGTCCCAGTCTCGCGTTAGCAGCATACCCTCCTAACCTCGGCTAAGAAATTCGGGGAAAAGAAAGGCAACCTCTACATCGTAGTCTCGCGTTCGAGGTCATATCTTTCTTAACACCATCCTAGAAATCCTATGGCGGCCCAGGTCCAACGGTCGGGTTATGTGTGCTATGTGTAGTGTTTAAAATAGTAAAGCATGCACAACAATTTATAATCACAAGATAATCTATTTTAAGCAAAATTAAAATAAATTTCTAAGCTTTTGACCGGCATAAAGAAAAAAACCTAAGTCAGCAAAGCTTTTAAACAAAGATAAAACAGCCTGAGTCCTCAAAGTCCCCAGCGGGATCGCCAAGCTGTCGCGATCTCTTTTTTTTTCGGCGCCTGCAATCGGGTACGGGCGCCTAAGGGAGGCTAATGGTTCGGCTATGTTTATTTTAGCTCGGACTCTCCCAAGTCCACCAATTCACGACTTTAATAGCATAAATTTTTTTTTAAAAAAAAAACAAGGGTCGACCCGAGTCGGATCCGCGGGTTGCGTCCGACCCAAGCCAGCCCAAAACGCAGATGGGCCTGCGTTTTTTTATTTATTTATTATAAAAACGACGCTGTGGCCTAGGAGCCCGTTTTCGGAAAGAAACGGGCCGACCCAACGACCCAGTTCGGCGAAACCCTACCCGACTCGTCGACCCGGATTCTCGCCGCCCCGCAGAAAACCTACCTAACCCAACCCGGATCCGGGTCCGCTTTGCGACTCGGAAAATCCCAAACCCTAGGGTTTGCGAATCTGTGGCGTCGAGGGGGGAACAAAGGGGGTCAAATGAATAGCAATCCAGCGTCCGACAATGGCGACGTCACAGTCGGCAACCGGCCACTCAACTGGATCGACGACGGGGCTCGTGGCGTGGCGATAGGAGACACGGCGAAGGTCACTGAGGTCGAGATTCGGAGATGAATGGGTTTCGAGAGAGGGGGGCGACGATGGCTACGCAACTGAAGGCGGCAGATACCTCGTGGTGGCGAATGGTGGTGGTGACGACGTCAGGACAGCGACGGCAGACCCTCAACTCTCAGATCCGATGTGGCATTGGCGGGTTAGTCGTGGCATGGCATCGGGGTGGGGGACAGCAGTAGCAGAGCTGCAGTTGCAGCGGTGGTGCAGAGCCTCCGGCTTCACAGATCTGGCATTCCCTCCTTCGGCTCCCCTCGCTCAGCCTTTATTTTCTCTCACTCAGGCCAAATCCGAGCCTCCACCGGCCAGATATGTCCCTCTCAAACTCACTCACCGTCGGCCTTCTCCGAAGTCTCTCGGTGGAGGGTGAGTTGAGCTCGCGACTCGAGTTCTCCCCTGCGCTTGCCCTTTGATCTTTACCGATGTCTCTCAGTGAAAGATCTCCGTGCTTGCCACCCCCCTCGGCGAAGCTTGTGGCCTGCTATTTATAGGCGAGGGGGGCGGCCGGTCGACAAAGCTTCGACCGCCGGTCTTCGCGCACCGAACAGCCTCCGCTGGCCGAATCAGCGTCCCATCCAGGCTTATCCAGCAAAGCGTGCTCGGCATTGAAGGCAGGCATTAATGGCACTCGAGATCTATCATCTCTGGCCGACGTCGGCCTACACTCCTCGGCTATAGGTTGTCTTCGAGCGTGTGAGTTGCAGAGGCATAGGGGGAAGAAGGGAGAAGAAGGAAGAAGAAGAGGAGAAGGGGGCCGGGCTTTGGGGGGAAAAGGATGGGCCCTGGGCCTGCATGGAAAAGAAGAAGAAGAGGAGGCTGGGCGCGAAGGCCCAGCCCCAATGGGCTGCTTCTTTTTTTGTTTTTCTTGTGTTTTATTTATTTATTGTTATCTAAAAAACGGGAAAAATAAAAGAAAATAAGACCTAATTAATAACCTAATTAAAATTTAGATGTCAACAGTACGTTGTTAAGTTAGGAAATTTCCTAACTTAAGGGGGTATCCTAGGATTTTGTGGATTATATTATTTAAGTAACTATATAACAGAATATTCTAATATCTAATAAAATATATCAAACAATTGCATAATATATCGAATCACTCAAATAAGGCAGTAAAATATTGTAAATATACTAGAGATGTGCATCTTTACCTGATTTGAGGATTTTATTTCCAAATTTGAACACAATGTATTCAAGTTGGGATTGCAACCGATTCCTTGATGGTGAACCGTGACAAATGGTGGTGAGTGGCGGCAATGTGGCAGGGGGTGTCAGTGGCGCGGCAGTTCACGGCCAAGGACGACTCATGGACTTCTTGTACGCCATGAGTGGGGGAGCTCGCAGCTTGGTGTGACACGATCACATGGTGATCAATGGCAGCAAGGACGACCAGTTGTCTCACAGTGGATGACAAGCAGCTCATAGGAGTTGTAGCTCAGCACGTAGGACTCCACAGGTGGGGATTTCGGCACAACAGCTTTTGGTAGTCGGAAGCTGCTGGTCGTTGAGAAGCCATGTAATCGTCTAAGAAATTTCGCCTGTGATGGCAATCAATCACCGCAAAAGTTGCCAGACAAACGTTGAAGGCAGCATCGGATTGGACTGTAGTTTAACTTAAGAAAACCTGTAGCAAGAAAATGCAGATGTGACTAAAGCAGTGACATGGCGACGACAATCTTGGATGCATTGGGAAATTGGTGAGTGCTGGTGCTTCGTTGGTCATCAAGGTTGGGTCTTCAGAATAAATGAGCTTGATGGCAAAAGGTACAAAGTGGCATGACGAACAGCCACGATGTGAAGACCAGGTGCAATTTAACTCACAATGAGACCATCCAAGAAGACAAAACCACCACCTCCCTTTTTCTCTCTTCTGGCCGGACGTGAATCTCTTTATGTGCTTTGAGAATAAAATTGCCGACCCTGTATTTGTGAGACATAACGTCCTATATATAGTGCAAAACTAGGTTTAAACTTGATCTCATGAGCTTAATTTAGGCCTTTTTTCATGTAATGGGCTGAGTAAAGCTCAAGACCTATTTTAATTAATTCTCAATGGCTAAAATTAGATTAAATTAACCTCAATTTGGCCTGTCTTCCCATGGAAATCTTGCCACACTTGGTCCTTTAGTGCTAGCCAAATTTTGTCCTGCTATGTGGGCTCAATCCGTCCGCTTTTAAGTTCATGATCGTCCACCGTCAGTCCAATGCTAATACAATTAATAAAAATATGAACTAAATAATAAATGCTTCTAAAACTACATGCTATGCAACTTAATTCTAATATTTTTGTTTAGAGATTAAAATTAATCCCTAATTTTTATACAATAAATAAATGATCAGGTTGCTAAAATTTAGGTGTCAATAATCTTTATCTCTCATTGAATTTATCAATAATCTTTATCTCTCATTGAATTCTAACATATGAAATTTTTGCAGATGAAATGTCGACATGCATAGAATTTGTTAAAAAAAAAAAAAAAAAAAATGGAGTGCTCAAAACGGCACGACTTGCTAGATATGGATCCCACTGAAGACATCACGGAGGTGATTCTTGTGAGTTGATTGAGACAATCTGATAAATTCTGGTACGGCACTGGTTATCCGATGTGGTGTTGGTGGATGTACAGGAAGAACTCGTGCTCTCCACGGCTGACCCTAAAGTTTCGCATGTTCAGACAAGAACGGTTTTGTTACTCGCATCTTTGCAGAGTATGGAACCGAATTTTCCACCTTACAATTAATGTAAACTTTTTGCTTGGCTTATGCAGTACGGCTATCACAAGCAAGACTATATATATATTCATGTCCAGCGCAGGTATCTTATCATCCACGTCTTTGTATTCCACTGAGAAACACACTCACAATTGTACAATGGCATTTTCTCTCAGGAGTGAATTCATCATCTCCCTTGTTCTAATTCTTAACACTTTGGCATGGCATGCACTGTCAGTCTGCACGTTGCGTGAATCCAACATTGCCGAGCAGCACAAGCAATGGATGGTCCAATATGGTTGGACATACAAGGACCGGGAGGAGAAGGAGAAACGTCGGGCGATTTTCGAGAAAAACTTGCAGTTCATTGAAGATTTCAATGCATCCGGGAATCGGACTTTCAAGTTAGACATCAATCATTTCTCAGATTTGACCAATGATGAGTTTGTTCGGAGGCACACTCGATACTTGGCATCTAAGCAACCGAAGTCCCCCAGAAATGCGTCGTTGAGGCAACAATATCCAACTGGGGATGTTCCCGAGAGCATTGATTGGGTGGAGAAAGGCGCCGTAAATCCGATCAAAGACCAAGGCAACTGTAGTAAGAATCTAAACATACTGTATGCATCCAATTATGGGATCAGTTTTTGACTTATATTTAGAAAAAAGTTTTGGAACTTATCTATTTTGAGAAGTCAAATACGAATAGTAACAAAATTGTGAAAAATACTTTATACTTACAACGTCGACAAATTTTTTGAATGCAGAATCCTGTTAGGCATTCTCAGCAGTCGCAGCAGTAGAAGGAATCATGCAGATCAAAAGCGGTAAGCTGCCAGCGCTCTCCAAGCAGCAGCTAATTGACTGTGATACGGAAAGCAATGGTTGCGAAGGCGGTTCTGTGGACTATGCTTTCAAGTACATTGTCCAAAACGAAGGAATTGCATCCGAGGAAACATACATGTACAAAGAAATGGACGGGACCTGCGACTCAACGAAAGCAGCCCAACGGGCGGCGCAAATCGAGGATTTTGCCGACGTGTAGCTAGGTGAGGACGAGCTCTTGAAGGCAGTTGCGCAGCAGCCGGTTGCGGTCTGGATTGCCAAGGGTGGGATGAACTTCTAGAGCTATAGCAGCGGAGTGTTCAATGAGGATTGCGGCGAGCAGCCGCATGCAGTTGTCGTGGTCGGGTATGGGACGGGTGAGGATGGAAAGTTTTGGAAGGTCCGGAACTCCTGGGGTGAGACTTGGGGCGAAAACAGTTACATGAGGATTCAAAGAGGTGATGATAGTTCTACAGGATTGTGCGGACTCGTGTCACGAGCTTCTTACCCGATTGCATGAGCACAATCAAAAGATACTTACACCCATCGTGAAGTTACGAGTTGCTCATTTTCTCCTAATTTCATATCCTTGTGTATGTCCCTGCTGTTTAGCTAAATAGTGTACTTCTAAGGAGGGTATTATCTAGCCACTAAGTTACGAGGAGGATCACGTATTAATTCCCCAATTTGAATCAATTTATTGTTTTACCAATAATTCTCTCTGTCTACGATGCATACCTCCATATCTATCCATCACTCTTTGCATTTACCTATCTGTCTATCTATCAATCCATTTTTACGGCTAAAACTTACATGACCAGCAACACATGGCTTGATAATGTACGGCCTTTATCCATTTTTATGGCTAAAACTTCTCTTTGCATTTACCTATCTGTCTATCTATCTATCCATTTTTATGGCTAAAACTTACATGACCAGCAACACATGGCTTGATAATGTACGGCCTTTACTTAGTAATTTGACTTTGATGATCATTTTAGTATTGTTGATACCTAAATTTGGCTAAATATTTAGGATTAAATTGCATAGAAAATCAGGAACCAATTTGGCCCTAACAAAAATGATTTTCGCATCACCTAGGTATTAATATTGCTTGCATCTACTAAGTTTTATTTATTTTTTATTTTTTTACCCTATTTTCGGATATTTTATTATATATTAAAAAAAAAAAAAGAAGCCCATGGGGGCTGGACCTTTGTGCCCAGCCCCCTTTCTTCTTCTCCCCCACACGTGGGCCCAAGGCCCAGCCTTTTTTCCCTTTCGGCCCAGCCCGGCCCAGCCTCTCTTCCCCTCCTTCCTCCTTCCTTCCGCTTCCCTGCAACCCATGCACGTGACGAACGCCCTACTGAGAAGAGCAGGGTAGACCGACAACGGAGGGGGCGCGCCTTCAATGCAGTAGAGTAGGTGGTGCAGAGCAGAGCAGATGGGCGGCTGTGGGGATGTCGGTTCAACCACACCAAGGCCGATTGACGTGCCAAGGACCGGCGGTCCAAGCACCTCCGTCGACTAGCCTCCTCGCCCAAAAAGAGATCGAGGAGAGAGAAATCTTGAGAGAGGCCGACAGAGTGAGCGAGATCTGATAGAGATCCGGCCATGAAAGAGATTGAACGCAACTGAAAGGGCCGCCGTTGGCTACCACTTCCGAACCAAAACCAACGATCCATTGCCGCTTCTTGTTCACTTTGAAGCCACGGTAGGTCCCCTTTCGGGTGGTCTTGGTTTTTTCGATTCGTGGTCGGCTTCCGCGAGTGGACAAACGTAGCCCGAGCTTGTCCACTGGGCCGCCGCAAGCTGGGTAAGGGACAAACGTTTGTCCCGCGCGCATTGTTCATTCTCGATAGCTTGGCTCAAGCGTTCCCGTTCCTCACCCCCCAGGCTTGTGTACGCCTCATGCTCGACGAAATGCCTAAGTCAGATGCTTATTTGTGTTCTTCATGGTTGAGACGTGCTGCTTTTCACTCACGCTTACATTAACTGGAACTGAGTCCCGCTTGTTCATTATCGCTTGGTTTTGGTCTGAGTTGGAGTGCGGGTAGGTGTAAAGCCCCCTTCTCAGTCGGCACCTCACGTGTTTGATTTAATGCCTGGGTGAGGTTCGTGCAAGTGCTCTTAGTTTTCTGACCGATGTGGGTGCTGGCGTCTTGCTAAAAGAGTCCGATAGGTCTCCGCCACCACCTTTGCTGCGTATGTTCTTGTTTTTGTGTGCATTGCGTTTCCGGGTGACCGATTCTTGGTCAGCATAGTTGAAGGGTTAATGGTGGTGACCAAGACCATGGATGACAGGCCGCGTGAAGGACGGACGGACGGAGGGACGGGACTATAATCATGCCCGAGTCTTTAACTAAACTTGAGTTTTCTGGCGCTTAAATTAGCGGGTGTCTTCAATCCATAGGAAAGGGACAGTTGCAAGCGGTGGAAAAAGAAAGGAAAGGAAAGTCAAAAGAAGGAGAAAGGACAAGATGATCAAAGACAAAATTGATCTCTCCCTCTTATGTTAAGTCTGACATGTGCAGAGGAGTCTTCAAGAAGAAGACCACGTGAAGAAGAGAGGAAAAAATAAGAAAAATAAGGAAAAGACAAAAGAAAAGAGAGAGGGAAAAGTTGAAAATGGGGGAAAGGTGTGCTTGTCGTTTCAAGGGGCGTGAAGCCCGCCCCAGGTCAGTCGGGCTTGGATCCAAACCGGGCCGGGCGCCAGGTTTATTGACCCGAGTCAGTTTGTTATATTTATTATTGTTTTGAAAATAAAATTAAAAATCCTTTCACGCCCTGATCCATTACGGCCGCACGAGAATTCAGGCTCCATGTGCTTTTTATTTTGGTCATTTCCTTGCGACATCCCAAAAGGCCTCGCCAACTCGAATTCGCATTAATGATAAATTACACAAGCATAAGTGGAAACAAATCTCCAACTATTCAACAAATCGAAATAGTTAAAAACATAATTATATATATGCATCATAAGTCAAATATGCTTGACCGCACTACCACAACCTTTTTCAAAAAGGGCTTGGGTACACCTGACATCTCTAATACTACAAGAGCAGTTCAAAAAGTATCATCAACCCTACTACTACCTAAGCCTCAATGGCCTTTGAGATCCATCGATTTGATTGGGCAATCAACTTGGGGTTGAGCTCAGGGTCAAACACTTCCCCATCGGGAATGTTTTGTCCTTGGCATCCTAGCTGATGCCTCCCCTTGAGCCTTCAACACTCGGCGGACCATCAAAGCTGCGGATGGGACCATGGGTCTCATTGTCTTCCCAAAAATACCAAGCCAAAAATCGGTGAGGCATGAGATTAGGTACACATTCATTGACCTAGATGGTTGTGACATAACATGCATAATGCGTGTCGGCCCCTCTTGGTATAGGATACTCTATCACCTCTTGACTGTTCTCAATGGGGAGGCCAAACCATATCTGATGGAATGGCTCAGTCGTTCCTACAACCTGTAACCATTCAACAAACAAATATAAGATAAACTCAATAAGTGAACTTCCTAGGCCTCGTGTAAAGAAGCCATTCACCTTGGAAGTGCCCTAAACATGCAATTTTCTATCAATGGCGAAAACATAACAAAGCTTCTCTCACGTTATCCTAACTATTCACATCAAAGCAGAGCTATTGCTCAAGGCCGTCAATATAAATACATAGGCAAATTTCATCATATTTTTCATGGTCCTGAGCCAAACGTACAAATGCATAATATAATTAAATCATGTGCATAGGCCATGCAATAATCTGAACCTAAACACATATGAATCTCATGCACTTTCCATACGAATATGTCCAGATTATTACGGCCACTCAGGACTTAAGGCCAACCCAAAGGTTCGCAGTCATCCAGCATAACTGAGCATCATCTCACCCCCATCGAGCACGGCATCATCCCACGTGAATGCATCAAGATGGTCATTCCTATAAAGACCTTTGTTCCAAAATCCACCCATGAACGACATCCTATTGACTTAGGGGCATCCGAACTTAATTGGACATCATCCCGCATAAAATGCATCTAGACGAGTTCACACCTTGTGTAAAATGCATAAGGGTTTTAGGTGATCATACAAGCATACCATCACACAATTCTTTCTATATCTTTCTCATTAATCCACATAATACTCATGCGATATGCTAGGTCACTTGCCAAAAGCCATCATGCTACACACGTGCATCATACTATATCATATATAAATGCACCATTTAATTCATAAACCCATGGCATGTGGATCACTTATAAAAATAGAATATGGTCATCATAATATTTCAAAAAACATTTTTTCAAGTGTCATCATAACCCGTAATATGACCACGTCATTCATCACGTGCCATCAAACCCATCACATAATTCGTTCTTCAATTAATATAACATACATATCACATATAATACGTCAAATACATACAACACATAACCCATTTAACACTCACAATACATAACACAAATAACACATTTAATATATAATCCGTACCACAATAACACACATATCACATAATAACATCTCATCCTATTATGGCTTAATAAAGCAACATATCATTACCATACAATTTATCACTTATTTATTACATAATAATATTCACATATTATAATAGCATATTACCCTTTACTTATCATAATCCGACAACTTATTATTAAAATTCCAAAAACCTATCATCCTAACATGAGAACTTATCATCCTAGGCTTGATAACTTATCACCTAAAGTCCAATAACCAATCACCAAAAGTCCGATAACTTATCGCCTTGAAACCCAATAACCTATTAGTAAACGTCCCATAACCTATCTAAGCCCAATAATCACTTATCACACAACATCCATTTATCACATTAATAAATCATCATTGAACCCTAATCAAGTCCTAAACTATACCCTAAGTGCAACGAAAGCCCTAATCAAAGGCTAGAAAGCCACTCACAAACTAATCCAAGCTTCACAAAGCATCGAGGCTGGTGCAACAAAGCTGGACGGTGGCCAAGGGCTACTGTTCGTGCATCTATAGGGCGCGAGGAAGCCGGACGGTGGCTAGACGATGGTCCGGTGGTGACATGATAGCAATCCGGTGGTGGTTCGGCATCAGCACAGCCTCTAGGCTTTGCTAGGGATCAAATCGAAGAAGAAATGAGCGAGAGGAAGTTGCTGTGAGGGCTGGACAGTAGCCTTCTCAGCTTCAAAGCTTGGCTATGGTGATTGACATGGAAATGATGTGCGGAGGGCGGTGCAGCATCAAAGTGCAAGGGTCGGTCGTTGGTGAAGTAAAAACAAGAGGAAAAATGAAGAGAAAAGCTTGAAAAAGAGTGAGAAATCTTGTCCATTAACGCACATCAAATCCATATCTTCTTGGACTCACATCAATCATTCAAGAAAGGCTTACTCAAGAAGAAAAATCCTTGCATTAATAAGAGGATTTACACTCAAGTGACTAGGTTTAGACTAGGCTAGGCTAGGCTAGGTGGCTTCATCTCCTCCAAAGTGCAGCCCAATGCATGCTTGTGCCACCCCTCCTTACTCAATTTTCTGCTTTGCCCTTTCATCCTTAGTCCAATGGAATGGTATTTCGGTCAATTCACCAAGATTGTGCAATATTCATGTACTATTCACATACTATTCACGTATTTTGGTGCATTAAATGCCAAGATCTTACCAAAAGAGGGCTCGATGGGCTTGAAGGGCCCATGGGCCTCCTTTGGCCACCCACCCCTTGGGAGTGTGGGCCTTAGGCCACCTACTTGGGCTCGGGCCCATTGGGTTCTCGTCCATGGCTCATTTCCACTTTTCTAAGTATTTTTGTCTTACCGATGAAAAATCGAGTTCAAAGTGGCATCTCTAATGCCTTCGTGGTTTATCTATCCTAATGGTGATCTCATCCGACGATCGCTTGCCAATACAATTTTGTTCTTGAAAAATCGGATCGCAATGAGGATGTCACAAATCCAAAATCTCTTTTTAGGGAAAGACCTAAAATTGATTTTGACCATTTTTCTCTTAAAAATGAATGAAAAATATTTTCAAAGTTTTTGAAATTAGGGAAAGAACTAAAATACTTTTTGAGTTCTTTTTTAATGCATGAAAAATCCAAAAAAAAAAAAAAAAAAAAAATCAAATCCTAGGGTTTAAACAAAGATTAGGTACCGAAAAATAATTCGTTGATAAACTAGTGTAATCAAGTCCTTAATCCTAAGTTCTCTGGTTGCAGAGGTCTAAATTATTTCTCATAATATTTTATTTGGGCTTTTAATTTACTTACCCAAAATCGATTAGTAGGGACTTCTAAATGAAATTGACTTACAAATTAAAAACTCAAACCATAAGTTGTGAATTTGTGGGCTTGGGAGAGCCCGTGTTAAGCCTAATACTTAGCAAGCCATTAGCCTCCACACACGCCCGCGCATAAAGGGTGCCCGAAAGGGAGGTCGAGACAAGCATATTTTCAATTCTAAGTTGAAAAATAAGATGAAGTTTTGGGGAAAAGAAACTAATAATGAAAAGATACTCATTTTGGTATTACATGTTCACACCTTAAATGGCTAAAACTCTTGTATCAAAATTCCAAAACTCATTACAAAAATACAATTAAGTTCTAAAACTTTTTATTTAGTCAGAATTGTACATTCATTCATTCATTCATTCATAAAAGGAGATCTACAACAGCTAGACAAGTGAGTTTCTAAACATAAGATACTCCAAAAGGGTTGTGGGAATAAAGACAACAAGTTGATGGGAAGGAATTAGTTGTGGTGGGCCTTTGTGATCCAATTCACAACTTAATTGGCTCTTGAGCAATGGATAACATTCACCTAATCCAAGACAAGTGAGTTTCTAAGTATAAGGTTTTCCAAAGGGATTATGGGGGTAAAGACAACCATGTTGCGACCTACCCTCTAGGTGCATCACCTAAGGGTTCAGCTACTAAATTATTAAGCCTCAACTTAACTTGGGCTTTCCTAAACCCATACCAATTCACAAATTATGGTTCAAGTTTTTAACATGTAAATCATTTTCAATAGTTGTAATGACCTGATGATGGTTATTATTGCAATGTCCCAAGCATCTTGCCGACCCATTTCCTTTTCAATTTTATTTTATTCTTATGAGCATGTGAAAGCATGTATAACAACTACCTCTCAGACAACACAACAATCAAGCAACCGGGAAAACACATCAAAAAACACACTACTTCTATTTTGCATCAATATATTTACAAGCCCCTTTTTTTTATGGGCACTTTATTATTTACATTACTCTTCTATTGATTATAGGCCAAGGGATTCTTAACTCCCCTAATGCGGCTGCAGCTCCAAAATCAATACACCAAAACAAAGAAGAGGTGAGATGTCTATACCTACAAGTCTAAAAAGACCATGGAGTGAGTCGAGAACTCAATTTGTAAAACTACTAAACTTGAGTTTGGAGGACATCTCGTCATCGAATCTAACATGCAAACAATACCCCCATCACAGCTGATGGCATATCAATAACAATTTTATTATTGTACCTCAAGTATATGCATGTGATCATTTTCGGTTTACCGTCAAGGCATGATTTACCTTCAGCTTGTCGATAAATGAATCAACAACACATATTAGCACGCATAAAAAGTTCATTAACAATCTCATATGGTTCTTTCCATACTTTCAAGGGCTTCTAGCTTTAGGTTGGGCATTTAGAATTCACCGAGTATCCCATACTCTTAGGGCTTCCAACTTTAAGCTAGGTATCCAAAATCCACCAGGCATCCCATACTCTCAAGAGATTTCAACTTAAGGCTAGGCATCCGCAATCCACTAGGGATGCCATACTCTTAGGGGCTTCATATTCTCATAAACAAGGAATCATCTTCATCTCAAATGACTACTAGTCTTATCTTTCAATTAGGTGATCATACGTTATGCCTCACACAAACTGATTCTTATATTTCATTTTAGTCTATGCAAACAAAGCCAAAGGGTGTGTTCATGCAAGTGTGTGTCATGCCTATCACATAATAACCTTACAAATAAACCAAGTGCATACATGACCCACAACTTGAGACAACATATCTTGACACTAATCTGAAGTCAAGCAAGGCTCGGATCAACACGTCTCAATGCTACCCCGAGGCCAAGCTAGGCCTGAATCATTGAGCTTCAACACCAGTCTCAAAACCAAGCAATACATCATTTGTGACTTGGGGCATGTTCACAAGCATACATGCAAGACATGAGTAAAAGCATTTTTCATCATACATACGATAAAACACTAATGAGTACACCCAATCCAACAACACAACATGTCACTCTAGCTAAGAGTTAGTAGTGGTTTGCCAAGGGATGGCCAAACAGTGAAGGCGGTAGGTGAGTGTGGCCAAGAGGGAGAGGGAGGCGTGCGAGAGGAAAGGAAAGGAAGAAATGAGCTAAGGATGTGCAAATGAATGGTTGGTTCTTCTATTTATAGGCCAACCCTCATTAAATGGCCTTTACATGTAGTCTAATGAGATCCCTTTTTTGAAGATGTGGTGCCCTTTGATTCCTAGGGAATGATTATTAAACCTTTGTGTTATCTTTTTATTGGTCTTCCTAGCTCATGAGTCATCGTAGAGTGATCTCTAAGTTTAACTTGCTCTCCAAGCCAATCTTCTAGCCATCATTACCCTATTCTTAGGATGCCACCTAAGTGGAGAACTCATGCTTTCATTAATTGCTCAATATATGGTCATCATGGTCTTACAAGACCACTAGTCATTAATTCCCTTAGGTCATGAGTCATCTAGCATTTATAGTTGGGCTAAGTTGTCTTCCATGGCTCACATTAGTATAATTATGGCCTAAGCTTATAAGGACACATAAGCTTGTGAATCATCCTCTTTCATTAATGACTAGCTTCCAAAGTCATTAATGGCTTGAGTTGGTCATCAAGATCACTTGTGTTTAGGGCTACTTGTTCTCCAAGGTGGGCGTGTCTCATCCTCTTGCATTAATTCACTTACTTCCAAGAACACTAATGCCTTCAAGAACAAGCTCCTTTCTTGCCACTTTGTGGGTAAGCCATCCCTTCAATAATTAAGTAGTTTCTAAAGGTAATTAATACATATATGAGAAAGAAGTTAAATGAATGTGCCGCCTCATTAGATGGGAATTTCTCATGTTTGTCTACGACCAACTACTTTATTCAAACTAAGGTTTGTGGCTAATTCACGATCGGATAAGGCCGGACATAACCAAACCTAATCAACAAAACTATGTCGATGATTTACTTGAACTAGCGCATGGACAGGATCGGCAAGGCCTAGGGCCAATCCCTACTCCTGTTGATTGGGCTCAGGACCGAACCAATGGCCAGTCCCTAGTCCTACGCAAAAATCCATGGTTGGTTCGGAACTGATCCATGTTTGAGTTTAATAGATCCATGGTCAATCCTCACTTGTCATGTGATCATGTGGGACTAACCAATCCGACCTAGTACACGGTCGCATGGAATCAGTCTATGGTCGTTCATGACCAATATAATGAATGTGCGGAATCACTCACAACCGATACATGACCGTGCAAAATCGATCCATAGCTATCCATTGATTAATCTGTGATGGAACGTGATCGTCCCACAGGAGTCCTCCTAGTCGAGCAACTTCTCCATGGTTGAATACTCTAACTGACTTACATGATCAAT
Organism: Eucalyptus caleyi; assembly: GCA_014182885.2. Taxonomy (NCBI): domain Eukaryota; kingdom Viridiplantae; phylum Streptophyta; class Magnoliopsida; order Myrtales; family Myrtaceae; genus Eucalyptus; species Eucalyptus caleyi. Next base: position 42,281,924 of record CM024470.2, read on the forward strand.
GAATCGATTCATTGTCGATCCCATAGCCGACCCATGGTCAATCTTTTGATCAGGCTAATTGGCCCATGATCGATCCTTGGATCGATTCATGGCCAATCCTATTATTGGCATATCGATCCCTAGACCACTTTTCATAACCAAAATAGGGATTCGGACCATGGATGTTACAATAGTTGTCACGACCCCAACTCCATCCCCAGGGTTACAAGCAACAAGGGTTATTTTTGCGACATCCTAAGCACGTCGCCGTCCCATTTATTTTTATCTTTCATTAAGCACATGCGGAAGCATACATACAACACCCAAACAACAACAAGCAGCCAAGAAAATAACTATTTACAAATATACAATTACATTAGTTACATTTACAAGCCCTTTGTCATAATAATTTTCCAATAATAATAAAATAATAATAATAATAATAGACCTAATAATAATTCTAAAAAAAAAATAATAATAATAATAATAATAATAATAATAATAATAATAATAATAATAATAATAATAATAATAATAATAATAATAATAATAATAATAATAATAATAATAATAATAATAATAATAATAATAATAATAATAATAATAATAATAATAATAATAATAATAATAATAATAATAATAATAATAATAATAATAATAATAATAATAATAATAATAATAATAATAATAATAATAATAATAATAATAATAATAATAATAATAATAATAATAATAATAATAATAATAATAATAATAATAATAATAATAATAATAATAATAATAAAGGGGTGAGTCATGGACTCAACAAGTAAAACCCACTAAATTCGGGTAGGGGGATGCCTCGCCTATCAACAAGCATATAACTCATCCAAAACATTAATTTATGACAGATCAATAGCAAAACAAAAGTTTTATCTTGGATGAAACATGAGAATCCCCAATCAATAGTATGCAAGCATAAACCAATATTCATTCACAACATGAGAAAGTCACGCCTCACTCAATATTGTACAAGCATAAACAAGATCTATTCCATAGTATGAGGAACTCACACCTCACTCAATAATATGCAAGCATAACCAAAATCCATTTCACAATGTGAGGAACTTATGCACACGAGATTCATTTATTAATAGTCGAAATCCATCAACTCTTCCGGAATCCCCTGAGTATTCGATCTTAATTAGGCAACATCCCCTAATCGAAGGGTGATTGCTAGAATTATTACAACATTCCATCCTTTTAAGAAGGCATCCCGTTTGCGTGGGAGCATCTCGTTCTTATTAAAGAGGCATCCCATTGGCGTGGGGGCATCCTGTTGGCTAGGGCGCATAGTCACCAAATCCATCAGTCGACACCATAAATTAGTTCATCATATGTCCATGCATCAAGTATCACAATCCGGTTCTTATCTTCACATTTAGTTCAAGGGCCTGAAGGCATGCCATGCATAAGTGTGTGAAATGACTTACCAAAATTAAGACGTTAAGCATGCCGAGCACGAATCAAGGATTGTGACTTGATCTGACACATTTAAACACCGATCTAATATCAAACTTGCTCAGGAACGATATACCGTGATATCATACCGAGACCATAATAGGACCGGTCCGTCATGACATGTTCACCAACCTAATACCAAACTTGGCACTAAAACAATATGCCTCAATAACGCACCAAGACCATGAAAGGATTGACCCGTCGTAACATGTTCATCGACCTAGTACCAAAGTTGGCTTGGGAATGATATGCCTTGATATCACACCAAGGCTAGGAGAGGACAGATTCATCGTGATCCCACATATGTCAAGGCCAACAAAACCCTTTTCAGAGCTCGGAGTGTGAACTAGAACATGCACTTGTGAAATCAATTAGAAATAGTTTTGTAAGAAAATAGCAAGCTTTCACAAAAACGCTTTTCAAATAGGTTTGTATCAAAGCAAAAAGCAAAGCATATTTAATAAACACATGAAGTGGGCTTCTTCCAAAACAACTCAAACCAAAGCACAAGCCAAAGCTCATCAAACAAAGATCAAACTCAATCAAGGAACAAGGTCTAAACTAGCCCAAGCAAACATAACGGAGCCTCAAGCAAGAACATAGTCACAACATTTCAATCAATGACTTGCTACACGCTTGGATTAGCATAACACAACACCCTAACTAGATATTACTAAATTCTACTTACCACACTTCAAGGGATGACCTAGGTGACCAAGCAACGTGTGGGCGAATAATTGGGCAAAAGGGGTGCAGCCACAAGAAAGAGAGAGAGGGCGGCGGTAAGGGTGAGGTTGAGAGAGTGAAGGAGGAAGAGGAGGTGGTGTGTTGTGTGAATGAGGGAGGGATGCCCTTCCCCTATTTATAGGCAATCCTAACTTGTTCTCCAAGCCTTAAAAGTCAAGACTTCCTCTCTAAGTCAATAAGTATTAAATACAAAGTAACTTGGTCACCAAGTTTCAAGATAACATAGGGCTTTAGCTTGGTAGCTTAGGACACTTCATCTCGACATTGAATAACTAGAAGCCAAATGTCACAACCCCAATTCCGTCCTCAGGGTCACGAGCAATAAGGGTTATTTTCGCGACATCCCAAGCGTGTCGTCGTCCCATTTCCTTTTATCTTTTCAATAAGCACTTGCGGAAGTGTACATATAACACCCGGACAACAACATGCAACCAGGAAAACAACCATTTACAAACACACAATTACATTAGCTACATTTACAAGTCCTTCTATTACGAACCGTTATATTTATAACTACCACATCTTTAAAAGGCTGGGGTAAATCTTAGCTTATCTGGCGAGATTACAACTCCCAAAATTGACGCAAGACTTCCACGCCTACAAGACTAAGGATGAGGGGGGAGTTTTGAGGAAACTCAACAAGTAAAACCCCTAATTCTCTACCAGGAAGACATCTTATCATCAAAATCTAGTAAGTACAACACTCGTAATGCAACATCAATGGCAGATGATTAGCAAACTTATTGATACACCTCTACTACATGCATATGTCCATTTCAACACACTTCAATGCATGCTTACCTTCAACTTATCAATGAACACATCAACATATCATTTATATGCATGTACCAGCACTCATGCGAATTTATTTATCGTTGCCCTAGCTCAACTAGGCTCTCCCGACTTAACCAAGGCATCCAACTTCAAGCTATGCATCCTGTCTCAACTAGGGCATCCTGACTCAACCGAGGCATCCTAGCTCAACTAAGGCATCCAGTTCAATGAACGCGGCATTGCTACCAACGTTATGTGGCAACGAGTGCTTTTTCATCTTTAAGTGCACACACAAATCCATCACACAAGCCAGTTTTTCATCTCTTATCTTAGCCAACGTATGCAAGCCCGAGGGCATGCTCATTCAAGTGAGTGTGCCATGATCTTGAACATCATATTATAAAATATGCCAGGAACAATTCTTGGTTCATGGCTTGGGTCACATGGTTAGGCCATCGCAACATGACGTCAATTCCAAGCCGAGTGAACCTTGACCTTGGCCCGAGACGTGAACACACTCAAGCATGCAAGCATGAGCAAACATACAAAAGAACATTACAACATACACACGACTTACATGGGTGAGCAAACCACTAAACCTGACGATGTAGGCTATCACCCTATCCAAGAGTTAGAGATTCTACTTACTTGGATGAACCTTGAACTAAAGCTTGAACTACACAAGATGGACAGCTTGCCTTGAAGGCCAAAAGAGAGAGAGAGAGAGCATGAGGAGGGAGGAGGGGCGTTCTAGGAGAAGGAGGGCGGAGAAAATGGAAGGCAAGTAAGGAAAATGGGAAGTGCTCCTATTATAGCCCTTGGAGCCATCATTACCAAGCCAAGCAGCCCTCTCCCATGATTATATCCAAAAGTGTCCCACCTACTTTCCTTGGGTGGCAAGCCTATTTTGCCTCATGATTATATCTAGAAGATGAGTTGGCCAAGCTAAAGGCCTTACTTGGTAATCTAGGCTCCTATTCATCATTGATTATGATCCACTTTTTGTTCTCTCATTGGTCCACCAATACCCCACATTCAATGGGCATTTAATTAATCCTAATGATGATAGTGCTAACTTGGGGTTTCTAGAATATTTGGCCATAATGATGGCTCGTCTAGTGCGTTCCAATCGGTCCACGTGTATGCCACTTTTCTAGTATCCAAGATATTTTGGACCACAATCATGACCTTTGAAAATTCAAGGGACAGCTCACCTTCTTCATGAAGGAATTATAGAGTTTTCTGTCTACTTTCCTTTCCTTCATTAAGATGGCAAATTTTCCTTCCTCAAGAAGGCAATCTAGAAAAGTCTATCATCCAAGTTGATTTCGAGGCCAAGGAAGATATCATTAGGTACACCTCAACATGGCATTTAAGGACTTGAGTCCAAGCTTGAGCGTGACTCATACCTATTGAGTGAGAAAAACAGTTTTGAACAATTTCCAAAATCAATGTCTTTACCTTATTAAACGGAATTGAGAACTTATGAAATAAAAATATGTTTTAGAGAAGACCATAAATGAAATTTTTCTTGAGAAAGTCAAGTCCAATTTGTTCTATGGAAAGAGCAGTAAATCATTGAACACAACCATATATTCATTTGTCGAGTAGATTCAACAGTCGGAGAGAGAGACTCATTTTGAAATCAAAATCTTCACAAAACTCTTTGAAATTTTAATATGTTATAGATATAGATGTCATTTAAAAATTTCATGAATGAAACATGGTTAAACTTGAAAGGGAAAAATTTATACAAATTTGAGAAGGTAACCTGGTCACCATTTTCACTACACGGGACAGGCTCCAGATGGTGAAATGGTAGGGACGAAATGATTGGGCCTTCGTCCCTACCATTTCACCTCAGAAAAATATGAAATTTAAGTATATTTTAGATCAAGATGTTTAAAACAACTTTCATGAAGTAAATTTCTTTAAATTTGCACCACAAAAATCTATATAAAATTGGCAAATAGCGGAGGTCCAAAAATTTTGAAAATCAAAGGTGGCAACCTTAGTTGGGAAAAGGAGGTGTCCCACTTGGTCAAGAAGCATTAATTGTTGGGCATCCTTATCTTCCAAGTTTCCAACTAGGTTCTAGGTAAGCTTGGACACTTCATCTCAGCATTAAATAACTAGAAGCCAAATGTATTTAATGTGCTCTTAGGTTGTCTAAGAAGGTTTGACTTGCTTGCTCTTTCTTCCAATGGATGTGTAGTCCATTTCTTGGCCTCCAAGATCTCCTACTTAGTTTAGGGTTATAACTAGGCTAGGCTATAGGGACACATAAACCTTTACAGTCATCATCCTCAATTAATGCTTTTAACACTAGTTCACACTTGTTCACACTTATTTTCTAGGAAGGTTTGACTAAACTAAGGCCTATCTAGCTTAGCCTCCTAGTTGAGACCAAAATAAGGGTCAAAATTGAGGATGTTACTCCAAATGTAATTGATGTGCTCTTATTTTGTCTAAGAATATTTGACTTGTTTGCTCTTTCTTCCAATTGTTGTGTAGTCCATTTCTTGGCCTCCAAGATGTCTTAATTAGGCTTAGGTGTCATTCTTATCAATGAATCAAAGTCCAAGTTTCAAACTTGTCTTCCAATGCAAGAGCCTTTTATGTCAAGTGTCCACCCTTAGTCAATGTGCACTAATTAACTACAAGCCAAAGGCATTGAATGCACCTTATGAAAATATCTAAGTTTTGAAGGCCTTGTCATTGGGTAGGGATTAATCAAGTTTGATCGTGATTAGCAACTTTATTTTTCCCAAGATTCATGCCTAAGCCATGCCCAAACAAAGCCAAACGCAACCTAGCTTGATTGGCCAAACTGAGTTCAAAATCCCCTTTATTAAGAAAAAGGGTTGCAGGTGGATTTGCTAGCTAAGTCTTGACCTAGTTGGTCAATCCTCTAACTGGTTCATGGGCTAGCCTGTGGGTCAGTTCTACTTGGCTAGTCCTATGGTATATCCTTGGGCCAATTGACCAATCTTGTAGCTAATCCTGTAACTAATCCAAGGTTCTACACCAAAGTCCTAGTCGATCCGAAATTGAACCACATTGAGTTTATTCAATCTATGGTCGATTATCGGTTGTGGAATCGATCGATTCGTATCAACTTACGGCCACATGGGATTAGTTCTTGGTCATCTATGACCAGCATAACGATTGGACAGAATCATCTGACCGGTGCAATGACCAGATGGAATTGAGCCATGACTGTCTGTCGATCTGTGATGGTATGTGATTGTCCCACGATTGATCCTTATGATCAAATAACTTTTACATGGTTGAATACTCTATAACCGGACCTTGGATTACCAATCCTTGAATGGCCAAGTGACTCATGATTGACCTATGGGTCGGCTCATGGCCAAGTCTTGCCTTTGACATATCGGGCTTTGGCCTACTAGTCGAAGCCAAAATAAGGGTCGAAATGGAGGATGTTACAATAGTAATCACTATTAATTAGTTTATAGTGGGTCAATTCAAAACCCAGTAAAATAATGGGAAATTTAGTTTACTCTTGCGAACTAGCGATTTTAGATACAAGGATTTCGTTACACTAAATTTCTTTAATGCATTTTCGTCTTTTATAATAATATAAAAATTTTAGCAAGTAGTTTGGATTCATTTATTAAAATATTATTAAAAAATTTCTACATTACCATCAATCATGTCACAAAGGATGACTAGCGTCCAAGTTAGCAAATTGCGATCAATTTTGGCTAGATGGACTTAATTGACAAAATTTAAATGTTTAGGACTAAATTAGCAAAAGTGTAATAGATTTAAGTCTTTTGAGACAATTTTTCACTTTCAATAAGGAGACTGTATGTTCTTTATATAAAATTATAGAGGATCAATATTACTTGGTAGAACATAAAACTAACATCAAGGATCCATAGTTGAATTCTTGAGATAAATCTCATTGTAATTGACGAGGTAACTTTTTATATTAAACTTTATAGAGGTGCACATGTAAAGGTGTTAGGTGAAAGAAGTTTCACATAAAATATATGGTGGAAAGTGGAGTAGCTTACACATTATTGTTAGCCCATAACTAATTGACTTAATTTTTTGTGTAAAGGTTGGTCTAATTGTATATGTCTACAGGTTCATAATTGAACTCTTTCTTAGTAATCTCCCCAAATGGAAACAACTTATATTTCACAATAGCATATACAATAAAAGCATACATTCATTCTTTACCTATCCTATTATCTAGGAATAAGCACAATAAATGTAACATTCTCAATTTCAACCTTGTTTTGGCCTGACTAGTAGGCCAAAGATAGGTACGCCAATGGCGGGACTAGACCATGAGCCGGCCCAAGAGTCAGTCATGAGCCAGGTAACCTGTTTGGGGGTCGGCAACCCAAGGATTGGTTATAGAGTATCTGACCATGGAAAGGTTATTTGACCATAAGGATCGGTTGTGGGACGATTCCGCACCACCACGAATTGGTGGATGGTCATGGCTCAACTTTGCCCGATCATTGTACTAGTCGCAGTTGATTCTGTTTGGTTGTTTTACCGATCATGGATGACCATGGATCTACCCAATTCAATCGTAAGTTGAGACGGACCGATCGATCCCACACAATTACATGACAACAGAGAACCAACCATGGATCGAATAAACTCAATGCGGTTCAATGTCAAACTAGCCATAAGTTGTGGCGCAGGACCCTAGCTAGCCCACGGACAAACCAGAGGACTGATCAACTGATCCAAGGCTTGGCCCTTAGACCCTATTGCGAGCCTTTTCTCGATAGAGGGGAAATCCGAACTCGGTTCCACTAGTTAAGTCCGGTTGCATTTAGCTTTATCCGATCATGGCTTAGGCACGAACCTCAGGCCAAATAAGGTAATCAATCATGATTGGACTTGATTGACTCCCACCCAAAGAGATGGCCTTCTAACTTGATATTTCTCATGGTGTTTTTAATGTTCTTGGAAGGTAGCCTATTAATGCATGATGACTAAGTAGGACACTTGGCACCAATAGTCTTACTCTTGAAAGGTAATCATGAAATTTTGGATAGTTGCATAGGGTGAGTCATAAGCTCATTAATGGTAAGGAGTGACTCATGGCCTAGAAGAATGATGATAAGGGATCTTGAAGGCTAAGTAGGGCGCCACCCTCCTCCTTAGACTTACCACTTAAAATTTCATAGGTTTTGACTCTCTAGTTTTTCGAAATTCCTAGACCTTTACCGTTTTCCAATTTTACAAAGCTCTTTGTGCTTTGAATTTGGAGAAATTTCCTCATAAAAATTGTTCAAAACATTTTAATCTATAACATACTTAAATTTCAGATTTTTTGAGATGAAATGGTTGGGACGAAGGCCCAATCAATTACCGTATAGAACTTGCCCGATATAGTAACAATAGTGACCAAATTGCCTTCTTGTTTTTTTTTAAAAAAAATTTCTTTTGGAATTTGAACATTATTTTTGCATAAAAGTTTTAAAGGACATCCATTTCTACAACATATAGAAATTTTAAAGAATTTTGTCAAGATTTGGATATCTAAATAAGTCTCTCTTTAACCATTGAATCTACTAGACAGACAAATTTTTGGGTTGTGTTCAGTGATTTTCTGTTCTTTCCATAGCACAAATTGGACTTGGCTTTCTTCAATAAAAAAATTTCATTTTAGGGTCTTATCTATAACATATTAAAATTTTATAATTTTTCTAGCCCATTTGATAAGGTATTGACACTTATTTCAAAAATTACTCGAAACTGTTTTCACCCCAAGATAAGAGGGTCACACGCCCAACTTGGAAGGGAAGGGGGCTACACGCCCAACTTAAGGAGCAAAGTTAATCTAGAGTCTTCTTAATTTAGGATGAGGATGCATTAAATACTTTTGGACTTTAGTCCTTCAATTGCAAGTTTGAGGTGTCCCCAATGGAATAGAACTAATCATTCCCTAGGATAAGACTAGAAGACTAAGTTGCCTCGCATTTAGTGCCCTCCTTAAAAAATTATTGACTTAGGAAATATTATAGGCCAATAATGGAGCTCTTCAAGAAGATCTTGGATACCAATTATTTGGGGAGATAAGGAAGATCAATTCATTTATTAAGAGCCATCAATACAAATCTAGATGGACCAATTAAGAGCTTGCCACTTGGAACTTAGAGGCCTTTGGAAAGAACCTATAGACTTGCCACCTAAGCTATTGATGTTAAATGCCCTATCAAGACCATTATTGAAGGGTGTTCTATAAATAGAGGGAAGGCTTATTCTCTCCCAAGCATGCACACACACAAACTTCTCTTCCACTCTTCTTCTTCTTCCTTGGCTGCCTACACCAACCTCTCCATCTCTCTCTCTCTCTCTCTCTCTCTCTCTCTCTCTCTCTCTCTCTCTCTCTTCGGCTCTCTCTCTTTAGGTGTCTTTGCCACCGTTTGTTGCCATTTGAGGCCGCCGGTCTAGAAAGTAGTAAGTAAACTTACTAAAGTTTGGTTTGGACATTGTGTTGTGTCCATTCAAGCTTGTAACAAATCCATGTTTAATTTGTTGTTTTGATTGAGGTTGATTCATGCTTGCTTGAGTTGATTTTAGATTAATGTTGGACCTCGGTTTAGCTTTTGGCTTGTGAATTTAAAGTGTCTCGGTTCTTATACTTGTTCTACTATGCCTCTATTTTACTTTGATCCTAATAGTTTTGAAAGGTGTTTGAAGAAAAATCAATGTTGTTTTATAAACAATTGTAAATTACTTTTGTAAATGTATGTTCATGACCCGAGTTCTGAATAAGGGTTTCGTCGGCTTTGAACGAATGCAAGACCACAACGGATTGGTCCCTTTTATGGTCTTGGTACGATATTGAGACGTATTGTTTCCAAGCTAAGTTTGGCACTAAATCGGTGTAACAAGTGAAATCAAACCAAGCCATGAACCCTAATTCATGCTTGGCATGCTCAAGGACCTAGAACCGGTAAGACATTCCAAACACTTATGCATGGCACACCTTCAAGCCTTGAACTAAAGACAAAGATAAGTACCGGATTATGATACTCGATACATGGACACACGATGGACTAAATTCTAGCCGTTGACTGATGGATTCAATGACGTTGCCCAATCAAGTTCGGATGCCTGACGGACTCATTGTCAAAGGATAGCCATCAACCTTGGACTAGGGGATGTAGCTCGATGGATTTCGGATGCTTGGTGGATTCTGAAAGAGTCAATGAATTTCAGTTATTGATAAATAAATCTTATGTGCATTATGGAATGGATCTTTGGTGCATGCTTGCATTTAACTATTTGAGGGTCTCTCATGATTTTACTAAAGGCATGATTTTTATCTTGCTATTGATTTGTCATCCATAAGTGTTTGGGATAAATTATGTGCTTGTGGAAAGACAAGGTATCATCCTACCCGGATTTTAGTAAGTTTTACTTACTAGTTATACTCACTAGTTGTCTCTTTCCAAACTTGTAGGATGGCCATGCCGCCCATGAGGTTCGACGTTGCTCTACTTTGCTAGTATAGATAAATACTATTGGATGGTCACTATGACCGTTTGGGTGAGTGAAGGGCCGAATGAACTTGTTCCCCACAAGTACCGAACTTGTAAGAGTGTTTCGATAGGGATTTTGTTGGTCCACTTTGTGGCTTCGATGGCCTACTAGGGCCTGATGGAGATGCTCCATCTGATGGTGCCATAGAGGACTACTAGTTAGCCGATCCTTATAGGGGAACTGTTTTTGGTTAGAATCTCGTAAAAGGAGATAGGGTTACCCTGAAGTTGATGTACTTTTGGAAGGGACCATATGCTTTTGTAGTGTAAAGCTTAGCTCAAGTAGATGGGCTTGTAATATCAAAAGGAAAGACATGTAATCACATGTAGTATGCCATGTATATGTAAATATATGGTTGTGCATGTGTTTTCCTACTACTCTTGATGTTGTGATACTATGGTGATTGGGTGTTGATTTATTGCTTCCATGTGTTCATAACTCAAAGACTTATAAAAAGAAAGAAGTATGGGTCGGCGACACTCCTGGGATGTCGCGAAAAATATAACCCTTACCACTCATAGATAGGGTTGGGGTCGTTATAATAAAAGTCCTAAAATTTGTCAAGAAAGTGTAATTCAATTTCAAAACTTTCAAAAAGTGCAATAAATCCTAAAACTTGTCAAATTGGTACAATCAAATCCCTTAATTAACTCCATTTTGCTAATGAAAAATGCTAGCGTCGCTTTTTTTTTTTTTATCAGTTTCTTAAGACATGTGGCACCTACCAAGTGCTAATCGGGAAAAAAAAAAGGAAGTTTCAAAATTTAAAAAGAAAAAAATTGAAATAATTAGACCTTCTATCTTCTTCTTTCCTTCATTGATGCACAAGCTACAAAAAGTTACTCTTCATCTTCTTCCTTCATTATCTATCTTAATGACTGGAAGCTTAAGTGGTCATAGCTGAGCTCAACGAAACTTTGAGTAGCCATGGCCATGGTTAGAGAGTTAACAATGACGACAAACCCAGTATTCCATGAACGAACAAAGCACATTTAGATTGATTGCCACTTTGTTCAGGAACATATGTAGCCTAAAAGACCATCAGAACTTAGCACATACCGCCAAAAGGCATGCAGCCCCGCTAGTGAAGGGATTTTTTTCTTCTGGTTTTTTTATTTTTTCTTGGGGGGGTGAGGGCGGCAGGCCCAGAGAGTAGCAAATCTAGGGTTTGATTCTCATGAGCATCACACACACATACACATAGTAGAAAGGAGCGATTAAGTGTATCACGCAAACATATTTCCAACAACTCTATCGCTCAACTGGCTTTAGAGATTACCAGCCTGTTCTTACACAATGCCATCAGGTCATCACAGCAGACATGAATGCAAGTTTAACTGCAGTTGTTACTAGAGAGGAAGTTAAGCAGGTTGCTTTCCAGCTTGGAGCCAACAAAGCCCCTGGTCTGGATGGTTTTAACGGGTTATTCTTTCACAACCATTGGGATATTATTCATGAGGACATATATACATTAGTCAGCAATTTTTTCAGTTCAGGAGTGATGCCCTCTACTGTCAATAGAACCCTCATTGCTCTTATCCCCAAGGTTCCACATTCGGAAAGGTTAGAACAGTATCGCTCTATTAGTCTATGCAATTTCACATACAAAATCATTTCTAAAGTGTTGGCCAACCGTTTAAAGCAGTTTCTCCCAGCACTCATCTCAACAGAACAGAGTGCTTATGTCACAGGTAGACAGATTCAAGACAATATTATGGTTGTGCAAGAGGTTTTGCATCATTTAAAAATCAGCAAAAGAAAGAAACACTTTCAAGCGGTTTTAAAGCTCGACATGCAGAAAGCTTATGATCGGGTTGAGTGGGATTTTTTAGAGGACTATCTTAAAAAACTGGGCTTCCATGTTCAATGGGTTCGGTGGGTGATGCAATGTGTCACCACTGCCACATTCAGTGTTAAATTTAATGGTGAATTTTTGGAATACTTCCATCCTACAAGGGGTCTTAGACAAGGGGATCCACTATCTCCATATTTATTCATTCTTGTAGCCAACCTCTTATCTACTCTCATACATCAAGCTGTCCAATCAGGCACTCTCAAAGGAATCAAATTGAATAGGTACTACCCTACTCTTTCCCATTTATTTTTCGCGGATGATGCAATCTTTTTTTTTTTTTTGAATGGAACAACCCTAGAAAGCCAGAATCTAGCCAATATTTTACATCAATATTGTCTTGCTACGGGCCAAGCTATCAATAGAAATAAATCTGGTTTATTCTGTGGTAAGGACTGTCCTATTATGTTACAACAAAACCTTGCTGCAGAGTTAAGAGTTCCTGTTATATCTAAGATAGGCAAGTATTTGGGTTTTCCATCTGACTGGGGTGCGTCTAAGAAGGATATATTTGCATGGATTTTGGGTCAAGTTTGTGCCAAACTTGAAGGATGGAAAGAGCACTTTATTTCTAAAGGAGGGAAGGAAATCTTGTTAAAGATGGTATTGCAGGCTCTCCCGCAATACGCAATGTCTATTTTTAAACTTCCAGTTTCTATATGTAAATCCATTGAGCAGAGAATCACTAAATTTTGGTGGTCATGTTGACACCTAAATTATGATTAGGTTTTTTTAAATTAGGCCTTAGTCTCTTTTAATTTTTGTTTTTCCTTCGGATAATAATAAATAATAAAAAAAATAGTAAAAACCAAGAAAACACAAAAGCCAGCCCAGCTCCCTCTTTTTCTTTTCCACGCAGCCCATGGCCCAGCCATTTTTCCCCCAAAAGCCCGGCCCCCTTTCCCCTTCTTCTTCCTTCTTCCCCCTTCTTCCCCTACGCCTCGTAACTCACGCAACCTATGGCCGAGGAGGGTAGGCCAATGTCGGCCGGAGATGACAGATCTCAGGCGCCATTAATGGCTGCCTTCAATGCCGAGCACGCTTTGTTGGAGGAGCGAGGATGGGACGCCGGTTCGGCCGCGGGCGTTCGTTCGGCGTGCAAAGACCGGCGGCCGAATCCCCGTCGACCGGCCGCTCCCTCTCCTATAAATAGCGAAGCACCACCTCCGTCGAAGGGCACGGCGAACTCGGAGATCTTCCCTTGAGAGACTTCAGGGTTGATTCAACGAGCGAGCACGCGAGAGATCGGGTCGCGAAGCTCGAACGACCTCCCTCCGAGAGACTTCGGGGGAGGCCGGCGGCAAGCGAGCCCGAGGGAGAAGGATCCGAGCGTGTGGAGGCGGAGGGAGAGGAATCCGAGCAAGAAGGCCAGATCTGGAAGCTAACGGACCGCCATAGCTGCCCCGTCATCGTCACACGCACCTGCACCCCCCCAGATCCGCCGCTTTGGAGCTCAAAGAATCGCCGCGACTGAGCCCCGTCGCGGAGTTCCCTTGTGCTGGGTCGTCGCCTTTTCCCACGCCGCAGCGCCATACCCTCTCCATAAGCGGTATCAAGCCCCTCTTGGCCGTCGTTTCGTTTTCGCTCGCCACCCCTCGCCGTCCCTGTCTACCGCTTCGTTGCCGTCGGCCCCCCGTCTGTGAAGCCCTAAACCCTAGTCCCGACCGGCCAAATAGATCCCGACTGTTGTTGTTGAGTCACGCTCTCCAGTCCGACGAACGACCGGCCACCGCCATCCTCTGCGTCGCTGTCGTCGTCGCCGCAAGCCGCCGCCCCAGCCCCTCCATCAGCGCCACGAGTTGAGAGAGAGAGAGGAAGTCGCGAAGCTGAGCGGAATCGGGTCGGGCGGATGACCCGGTTCCCCTAGGGTTTTAGTTGCTCGGGCCGGGACTGACCCGGTTTCCAAGCCGGGCGGGTATTTTCGTAGGCCTGGGTCAGCTGGGCTCGTTTGTGCACGGGCCTGTTTTACGCGGAAGGGCCCAATTTCGTTGTGGGCTTGGGTCCTTTCGCCAAAAAAAAGAAGAAAAAGGTTTGGGCTTTTTAATTAAAAAGGGACAAAAAATCCGAGTCGGGTCCGCGTGCGGGTCGCCGGCCCGGGTCGGACCCAACCCGCGGATCCGACCCGGGTTAGTTTTTATATTATATAAAAATATTATTTTAAATAAATAAATAATAAATATTTTATTTTTCGAAAAATCAAAAATATCCAAAAAATATTTTATTTTCCAAAAATATTAAAAAATGTTTTAATTTCCAGAAAATCGAAAAATAATAAAAAATGATAAAAATATTTTATTTTTCGAAAAATAAAAAAAATCAGAAATATTTCATATTTTCCAAAAAATGTCAAAAATCCAAAAAAAGCCAAAAATTCATAAAAAGCCAAAAAGACTTGTATTTTTCCAAAAATACCAAAAAGGGTCAAAAAATCCCTTTCTTGTCAAAAATTAGAAAATGACTCAAAAATGTTTTTTTCCAAAATGCATGGAAAACCCTCGAACATCCAAAATGCGTGGAAAATCCTCGAACATCCAAAAAGCCTCAAGGTTTAAACAAGATTAGGTACCGAAAGGGCATTAGTGATTAACTAGTGTAATCAAGTCCCCGATCCTAATTTCTCTGCAGTTGCGCAGAGCAAGTACTTCTCCCGATACTTCGCTTGGGTTTCTAATCAACCCACCCAAAATTGATTAGTGGCGACTCCATTTTAAAAATTAACTTGCAGGTTAAAAACTTAGACTATTAAAGTCGTGAATTGGTGGACTTGGGAGAGTCCGGGTTTAACTAAATTCAGCCGAGCCATTAGCCTCCTTAGACGCCCGTACGCGATCTCGGGCGTCGGAAAAAAAGAGGTCGCGACAGCTTGGCGACTCCGCTGGGGAATTTGAAGACTTAGGCCATTTTTGTCTTGTTTAAATTCTTGACTAACTTAGTTTTTTTTCTTTACGCAGGTCAAAAGCTTAGAAATTTATTTATTTTTGCTTAAAACAGATTATCTCGTGATTATAAACTGTTGTGCATGCTTTATTGTTTTAAACACTACACATGGCACACACAACCCGGCCGCCGGACCTGGGCCGCCATAGGATTTCTAGGATGGTGTTAAGAAAGATACGACCTCGAACGCGAGACTGCAATGTAGAGTAGCCGATGTTAGGAGGGTATGCTGCTAACGCGAGACTGCGACGGGCGGATATCCTTTTAATCTCAACAAGCCTTCTAAGTTAGAAATCGAGCCACACGTCCCATCTGTATGTCTCGTGCTTGCCATTTTCTTTAAAAGCAAAGTAATTTGTTTACTTTTACTCGGTCTTTCTCCGGTTCATGGAAAAATAGGGTCAGGTTGTGTATTTCCCGTTCTTATATGCGATGGGAAGAATTGATATCCAGTTCATTCCTACCCCAAAGGGAGAGCTTCTCAGATGGTGGGAGCAGTTAAATCAGCTCGGCCAAGAGTGCGTCAAAGCAAGAATCGGTCATCTCCTCCCATTGCTCCAAATTAATATCCACTCTGGGGTCATGCAAGCACTACCACATTTCTGGTGCCCTGAAACATCCACCTTCATGTTCGGCAAATTTGAACTGACTCCGACTTTAGAAGAGTACAGTCTCGCCATAGGAATGCCCCTGGGAAGCGAGCTTGCCAAACCACCAATCGGCATTGACCCTGTGGTTAGTCTATCACGGTTTCTAAAAAATCATTCGGTAAGAGAAATTGTTCAAGCCAACAACAATGCTTTTCCGCTATCATCTTTAACTGAATGCTTTGAAAAACAGTCAATGACCCAAAAAGCCAAGATTTTCCTCTTAGCATTCTTTGGTTTTATTATCTTTCCCCATCGAAAGAATGCTATAAATCCTTCAATCACATGGGTGATAAATCAAGTCATTTTTGGAGCAGGATATGTGAACATGGTTTTAGCCGAAACGTTTTTATCCCTTAATCGTTTTAAAGAAAAGAAAGAAAAAATCATGAGGGCCGCTCCAGAAATTTTACAAATGTGGTTCTTTTCCCATATCAAAGGATTTGGGCACCTCATGCAAATATTTGAAATCAACGAGTTTAAACACCCATTACAAAAGTTTCAAACCTTGGAAAAATATTCTCCCAATGAAGAGTATTCTCGGTGGATTAACTTGCTAAAAACCCGGTCCCCGAGACATTCCTATGGCGAGCTAAATGGTTCTTTGCAGAGAGGCGCGCTTTGCGCTTAATTATTCCAACCCCATCCCGTTGCTTTGGGCCTCTCCGGAGCTACCTCATATTATCCATATAGGGTGGCTCGTCGCATGGGTCCTCCAAGAAATCCCGCCACCGCTCAAATCAGGATTGTTTCAATCTTTTCACCCGTGCAGACTACAACTACTTGGAGGAGATCCGCATAATTCAGAATGCATGGAGTAGATGTCACACTGAAAAGATCGTCGTGCCCAGAAGGTTAAAAGGACAAGAAAAAGTTCATCATGCATCAGCATTCTACATCCTCAACCATATAATTCCCAAGAAGCTGCAACCAGTAATCCCCGATGTAGTTGATAAACTTACCCTGCAAGGGCGAATCGAATCTCTTGAAAAGAGCCTGGAGACAAGCAGGAGACACATATCGAAGCTAGTACGAAGGAGCAAGCGACTTCACAAGACTGGAACTTCCCATCGCATATAAAAATGGACAGTGGGACTTTTGATGTGAATATTTCTAATGTGAATATCTAGGGTCGTTCTAACTGGTGTAAAGAGCTCTTTTTAGCATTGTATAAATCTCTCGTTAATAAATAAGAATGACTCGACCCTTGCCATGAGCCAGTTTTTCATGTGTTTCCCTCATTTACGTTTTCTCCATTTTCTGTGCTACCAGGTAATCACGTCATAGTCATATTCACCAAATCCAAAAGCTAGAATGGCTGAAGAAAATGTACCAAGCCGTGTCGAGATTATGGAAAGTGAAATGAAGCAAGTCTTCAATATGCTTCAACAACTCTCAAAGCAGATAGATTCCATCCAAGGCAAATTGGCTCCCGCCCCGCCTCAATCGAAGTATTGTTACCGCAATCGTCTACCCGAGGTGATCAAGGAAGAGATACCGATGATAACATGCCCGAATTGGAGGATGATACGCACCAAATCATAGTTGAGAAAACAAAGCCCAACAGTTTGTCAAAGACTGAACATGACAAACGCCTTGAGAAACTTGAAGAGAGGCTAAAACAATTGCAGGGCCTCCAAGATCCTACTCCAGCAGACCTCTCCATCTACTCTAAGGTCAAAATGCCGGAAAAATTCAAAATGCCTGAGTTTGAGAAATACGATGGCACGACTTGCCCAAGGGCTCATTTGCAAATGTACTTGGTTCGAATGACCTAGTACATTAATAATGTGCCTCTAATGATCCAATTGTTCCGCCGAGTCTAGTAGGTCCCGCCCGAGGTGGTACATCACAAAAATATAAACCTCCTCGAAACATGGAGTGAAGCAAGTGAAGCATTCCTCAAGCAGTACAAGTTCATAATGGATATTACCCCTTCTCGTGAAGATCTCGAGCGCACGGAAAAGAAAAAGCATGAATCTTTCAAAGAATATGCTATTAGATGGAGGAATCTAGCCGCCCAAATCAGTCCCGAACCAACTGATTTTGAACTAAGAAAATGTTCATCAAAACCCCCCTATGAATACCGCAACCGAATGGTGACTACGATCGCTGAATCATTCAATCAACTCATTCCAAAGGGAGAGCAGATTGAGATAGGGTTAAGGGATGGCTGGTTCACTGAACCTGCACCCGTCAGCAGAAGGCTCAACCTGAAAAAAGACAAAGAGCCCCTGGTAGATGTTAATGCAACCTACACTGCAAATACCGGTCATCTCCCGACCGTTCAGACAAGCACAGGCCAGCAACAGACCACTAGTCGTCAACCACCCCAGCGCTACAACAACAGAAGACAATTCACTCCACTTCCTGGATCTCTATCACAGGTTTTGGCAATCCTCCGGAACAAGAACCTCCTCTCAATTGAGCCAAAACGACCCAACGCTGAAAGCTTCTCCAGCTATGACCCGTCCAAAAAATGTGACTATCACATGGGAGAAGTAGGCCACTCGACTGACGAGTGTTTCATCCTTAAGCATCGGATCCAGAACTTGCTGGATACTAAGGCTTTCTCATTCCAAACTACAAAACCAAATGTCCAAAGCAATCCGCTCCCCGATCACACTGACAAAGTAAACGCGATATTCAATTCTCCTGCCAGCCAAATCAGAAATGTCAATGCACATATTGTTGACATCTATCGAGGGCTAGTAGAAACCAGGTATTATTCAGGCGATGAAATACCACCCTTAGCAACAATGAAAGAAAGGGTATCAAGAATGATAGAGGCAGGAATAATTGTGTACGCTGGCCACACCGGCATGGTCTCTACTATATCGCAAGTCGTCATCAATTGGGATGAAGAATTTGCCACACTAAACGAAAAGAGAGAGAAGAAGGATTCCACCCCACTTGAGGGCGTCTTTGAAGGGAAAGGAGCCATAGTTCAAGCATCGACGCGAAGCGACTATAGTCATTGAGATCCCCCAAATTTCTACAAATACGAAGGCAACAATGCAGTACCGTGGTCTTACAACCTCGATGTTGGCTTAGTCACGAGATCTGGGCGAACCTATGCTCAGGCCAATACACAGCTTGCCAAGCCCGTCACTGACGAAGAAGCCAAGGAATTTTTGGCTGTAGTTAAAGCCAGCGAGTACAACGTGGTGGAACAATTACGGAAATCACCAGCACAGATCTCTTTGTTGGAATTACTTCAGACATCTGTCAAGCACCAGAAATCCCTCATGAAGGTACTAAGTGAAGTACATGTCCCTGAAACGATTGAACATGACAAACTCGAGGAGTTTGTCAGTACCATCCTTCTAAAAGATCAAATGGCATTTTCTGATGAAGAGATCCCCGAGGAGGGTAGAGGACACACCAAAGGCCTCTACATATCGGGCCAAGTGCAACGCATCTCACGTCGCTCGAGTACCGATTGACAATGGATCTGCTCTTAACATATGTCCACTAGCAACACTCGTCGTCTTAAAATAGAGACATCACGAATCCGGACACCCAAGACTTCCGTTCGAGCATTCGATGGAACAAAGAAGGAAACAAAGGGGAGAGATCGAGCTTGACGTTCAAATAGGCCCAACCATATTCAAAATTTTGTTCCGGGTGATGGATATCCCCACTTTGCGTTCAATTTCCTCTTAGGCCGCCCATGGATCCACGTTGCTTTGGAGCAAGGTACCTTCAAGCCTCCACCAAAATGTAAAGTTCGTGATTGGAGGAAAACTGATCACGATCCGCGGAGAAGAAGATCACCGCATCTACCATGAGACAGCCATCCCTTATGTTGAACCTGGTGACAAAAATGAATCCAGTTATCAATCGTTCGAGCTTGTGTCTACTATACACGAATCTCGAGGGACTCCATCCCTTGTCCCCGAAATATCAAGCACTGCAATCATGGTAGGGAAAATCATGACTGGATACGGTTTTATCCGGGTCAAGGGCTCGGCGGGAAGCCAAGGCATCCGCGAGCCTATCAAAGCCTTGAGGAGACCTCACACCATCGGTTTAGGATATCAGGAGCAATACCGTGAAGGAAAAGCAAAAAAGAAGACCGGCCTTGTATACCCTCACCTTGAGGAAACCTTCCCAGGCCCTGCAAAGATGATGCATGAGGAAGAAGAAATGATCGGCGTCCCAAAGAAATTCAACCATGAAAGCATGAAGTTTCCCATTTATTTGGGCATGGGTCAAAAGAGCATAACTCAGCCAGTACTTACAAAGAAAGAAGGGCCAGATGACGTGACCACCATGTTTGGGGACCTTTTCGTAGGTGCCATTGAGGAGGAACAGCTAGAAGAAACAGGCGATAACTTTTCATTTACCCAGCTTCAGCGTCAAGTCGATGAACTACGCGATAGCATATACCACTTGACAGAAAATTTTGTTCAAGCTGCCCGTATATTCCGCTCTCGTCACAATGGGGAGTTGGTAGCCAAAGTAAGTGAAGAAGACCCTACTGACACAATCTGGCAAGGAGCTCGGCTACCACAGTCCTCAAGAAGCATGCGGTCATATTCGCCTCTTCCTAAATCGATGGTCACTATTTTCCCCATCCTCCTAGAGCAAGGAATAATCTCTAGGGAACTGAGGCGTCCTACTCCGGAGTACTTCCTTGATTATGATCCATCCAAGTACTGTGACTATCATTCGGGGGAATTAGGACACTCGCTAGATGACTGTACCATCCTGAGAGACAAGATTCAGGATCTTTTGGATGCTGGGGTATTCACGTTCCGCTCCCCGTGGCTATGTTATGGCAAAGATGACCTTCTTGTGGTACCTAGCACCCATACCATGCTCCATGAGCATGCTAAGGAAGCACATAGAGGAAAGGCAATCATGGACACTTTGGGCCAACCAAGTGGTAAATTCGACTATTATGTCAACTATTCAATTCCCCAAGGTTTCTATGACCATCATCAGAGCATCGTCCCTGATGGATGGGGAGGCATGGACGATCTGAAATTCACAAAGTTGGGAGCACAAGGAGGCGTGACTGGTGACTGGTATGAAGACTTCTTCGTGGGCGCTATCAACGAAGGACCATCAGGGGAAATGGGTGCAGGCCTGCTCGAGTAGAACCCTTTTTCAATTCCTTTGCATACTCCCCTACGTGGGAGCCCGTACATATTTCTTAAATTTTGGCTTGTTTTGTTTTCAACATTAGTTCCACTCAAGGAACTATTTTTTGAAATCACCTTGTAAATCCGTCTACTAATAAATAAAGTTGAAAACATTTTGAGGGCATGAGGAGACACACCAAACCGGCCCGTTGATGATAGCCACCAAAATGAAAGAAGAAATCGAGGCCCGGGTCTCCTCATGTTCCTTGTCCTAAATCTTCAAGAATAATTTATCACCTTTTCAAAAGAAAGAAGCATTCATGCTGTTAGCCTTATTTGTTCCCTTAGCCTATCTACTCTATGACACAGAGTAATCTAGCGGCAAAGCGAGGGTATGGGAACGGTCCAAACCAACGTCATGGATAGCCATGATAGCAATTCGATAGCTCAGATGATGACTTTGATAATTCCGATGAAATTCAACGAGATTGGGAGCGTCATGAAGAAGCAAGGCCCTCTACCACTGAAGACACCGTCACTGTCAATTTAGGCAGCACAGAAGGTCCAAGAGAGATAAAGATTGGCGCCAGCCTTCCCGAAGAAGAAGCTGCATGGATCTGATTGCTCTTTTAAAGAGGTATCAAGACGTATTCGCATGGTCATACACGGATATGCCAGGCCTTGATCCAATGATCGTGGAGCATAGTTTGCCAACCAACCCTGATATGGCCCCCAAGAAGCAATGGCTAAGAAGAACCAAGCCAGAATTGTCAAAAAAGATTGAAGAAGAGGTAATGAAGCTCCTTGAAGTGGGTTTCCTCGAAGTCTCGCAATACCCCAGCTGGGTAGCAAACATTGTGCCAGTGAAGAAAAAGGATGGTCGAATACGTGTTTGTGTCGACTATCGTGACTTGAACAAAGCAAGCCCGAAAGATGATTTCCCATTACCCCACATAGATGTTCGCAGATAGTACCGCGGGGTTCAAACTGTTCTCTTTTATGGATGGATTCTCGGGATACAACCAAATAAAGATGAAGGAGGAAGACAAGGAAAAAACGGCGTTCATTACTCCATGGGGAACTTTCCATTATAAGGTCATGCCTTTTGGCCTGAAAAATGCTGGAGCAACTTACCAACGAGCCATGGTTACCCTTTTCCATGACATGATGCACAAAGAAATTGAAGTATATGTCGATGACATGATCGCTAAAACCAAACATGGAGAAAACCATGTGAAGACCCTGGAGAAACTATTTGAGCGACTTCGCCAGTTCAAGTTGCGCTTGAACCCAGCAAAATGTGTATTCGGGGCAACTTCTGGCAAATTACTTGGATTCATTGTGAGTTGCGAAGGGATAGAAGTGGACCCGTCAAAAACCAAAGCGATATTTGAGATGCCTCCTCCCTCGACTGTAAAAGAAGTCCGGAGTCTCCTGGGAAGATTAAATTACATTGCGCGATTCATTTCCCAGCTTTCCGAAACTGCAAAGCCTTTCTTTAAACTTCTCAGGAAAGATGCACAAATCAAATGGGATGATGACTGCCGACTGGCGTTTGAAAATTTAAAGCGGTACCTGATGAAACCCCTAGTTTTAGTACCCCCGACTCCAGGACACCCTTTGACCCTCTACCTTACCATCAACAGTGAATCCTTAGGTGCAATGTTAGCACAGAAAGGACCCAATGATGGGAAGGAACGAGCCATTTACTATTTGAGTAAAAAGTTCACCACGTCAGAACAAAACTACTCCAAATCAGAAAAAACATGCGCTGCATTGGTATGGGTGTTGCACAGACTCCGGCAGTATACCTTGCATTACCAGACATTCCTTGTAACTGAGAGTGACCCAATCAAGTATTTGCTCGATTGTCCGGCCTTGGTGGGAAAATTGGCCAAATGGCAAATCCTGATCTCAGAATTTGACATCCAGGTGATGTCGCAAAAATCAGTTAAAGGTCGGGTGATTGCTGATATGTTAGCAGATTGTCCTAAAAAAGTACGCGAGGATCATTCCCCAGATGACCGAATTTCAACAAAAGAGAAGAGGACACATGGACTATGTTCTTCGACGGAGCTGTAAATTTGTCGGGTTCGGAGCACTTTAGGGCGGTCTTGATATCCCCAAATGGGCAGCATTATCCTGTGGCTGCAAAATTGATATTTCCATGCACCAACAATATAGCCGAATATGAAGCATGCATCCTCGGCCTGCAGGTGGCTATTGGAATGGAAATAACAAAACTAAAAGTGTTCGGTGACTCCGCCTTAATTATTCTCCAGACTGTGGGCGAGTGGAAGACAAGAGATGCCAAACTTGTACCCTATCACGAATACTTAGAAGAATTGGTGGGAGAATTCCAGGACGTCTCGTTTGAATACCTACCTAGAATTCATAATCAGTTCGCTGATGCGCTAGCAACGTTATCATCTATGTTACAAGTAACAGAAGGGTTAGAAGTGGAGCCTCTAAAGATTGAAGTCCTGGCAAGACAAGCTCATTGCATGACTATAACTGAAGAACCCGACGGGAAACCCTGGTATTATGATATCATGAAATATGTCCAGAAGCAGGAATTCCCTAAAGAAAGCACTCCCTCGGATCGAAAATACCTAATGAAAATGGCTTCGAGGTTCTTCGTCAGCGGTGAAAATTTGTACAAAAGATCATATGACTCAATCCTGTTAAGGTGTGTGGATGCAAATGAAGCCGCACAAATAATGCAAGAAATACATGAGGGAGTATGTGGCCCTCACATGAATGGACGTATGTTGGCCAAGAAAATAATGAGATTGGGTTATTATTGGCTCCCCTTAAAGGGCGATTGTGCCCAGCATGTGCGAAGTTGTCATCGTTGTCAGATTCACGGGGACAAGATAAATGTCCCTCCAACTGAATTGCATCAGTTATCTGAGCCGTGGCCATTTTCAATGTGGGGCATCGATGTAATTGGCCCAATCAATCCGAAGGCATCAAACGGGCACCGGTTCATTTTGGTCGCAATCGATTACTTCTCAAAATGGATCGAGGCCGCATCCTATGCAAGCGTAACTGCACGAAACGTTATGAAGTTCATCAAACGTGACATAATCGCCCGTTATGGCGTACCGGAAGCTATCGTCACCGACAATGGGTCAAACTTGAACAACAAGTTGATTGATCAATTGTTTTCTGAGTTCAAAATCCAACATCTGAACTCGTCCCCTTATCGTCCACAAATGAATGGAGCCGTGGAAGCCGCCAACAAGAACATCAAGAGAATCCTATCCAAGACAGCTGAAAACTACCGCGACTGGCATGAGAGGTTACCCTTCGCACTAACAGCATATCGAACTTCGATTCGAACTTCCACTGGGGCAACGCCTTTTTCCCTGGTTTACGGCATGGAGGCGGTTTTGCCCGTGGAAGTAGAAATCCCTTCCCTGCGCGAATTTTATCCCAAGCGGATTGTCCAAGGAAGAATGGACACAACAAAGGCTTGAGCAACTGAATATGATCGACGAAAAAACGACTGAAAGCCCTCCGTCATGGTCGTGTTACCAACGAGAGGGTAGCTCGATCGTTCAATCAAAAGGTGCGACCCAAGCACTTTGAGGTAAACGAGCTAGTCTTGAGAAAAACACTGCCAATCTTTCCAGAGCCCGGAGGCAAGTTCGCCCCAAATTACAAGGGTCCTTATGTAATAAAGAAGATACTCCCCGGAGGAGCCTTGATCCTAACTGAGATGGATGGGCGAGAATTCTCTAAACCAGTTAATTCCGATGCTGTGAAAAAGTACCACCCTTAAAAGATGTTCATTGTCTGGCATTGCCAAGCACTTCTCTATCAGAATGAAAATGCCTATGCACCTTTGTATATGAGTGATGTATTTCCACCATCATAAAAAAAGTGTGTGTTTGGTTGACTCGAGGAAGAAAAATGAATGATAATCACCAGCATTTAAAGAAGTGTTGAAAATCAAATAGCAAATTCGATGGCATAGCTTGAGCAAATCGACATTACCCAGGCAGACTCGTAAGAGTAATCCATGTCAATTTCGCTCAACTCGGTGTAAAGAACGCGTCATTCAAGAACCGGTCTGGTTAGAAGGAACCTTCTGTCCCAATCAACAATCTTAGAATCTGGAAGCTTCATTTTTTTATTCCAGACGCAGGTTCTCGCAAGAAGTAATTGCCATCAGAGAAATTAAAGGTTTTGATTGTCCATATCAGATTCCATAGAAGCTTGAAGTACATGACTTTACTCAATGCTGCTAATGGTCATATGGTCAAAGACAGAATTCCACAGAAGGAATGCGTTGCAAATCATCAATCATCTACACAGGGCCACAAACGAGGAGGGCCAATCAAAAGAGACATTGAACTATGACGAAAACAAAAGGCCGTCATTGACATTCAAATATCCCTAGGAGTCAGCAAATATAAACTCTGGGGAAGAGTAATTTGGTATCATTTCCAATACTCCTAGTATCTGAACTCACTTTTGACATATTTTCTTTTATCGACAGGAAGCATAGGATTCAAGAAGCAAGCTTAATGATTAATTTGGACAAATCAAATGACCCATATCGATTTACCTAACTTGGTATGAAAGGACGTGACGTCCAGGAACCGAGTCGGTTAAATGAAAAAAAACAGCGCCCTAGGAACACCGTCGGCGCCTTTAGCCGAGTGGTATCCGGGAAGAAGCGAAAAGGTCCGAAGTCGGGGGTTCGAATCCCCGACGCGGCAGTTAGCCGCTTGGTAAAAAAATAAAAAAAAAAAATTTGCTTCTCTTGCGCTTGCAAATTACGAGAAAGCAAGTGATCTAACGAAGCAAAAGACATAGGACTTCGTGTCCCACTCGCATTTCAGGTCCATCCAATCATCTGTAAAGCAGTGAAGGGTAATGTTGTATCGCTCCCAGTTGTTTAAACTCCTGTAAAAAATCGTGATTGACACATTCTTTCCTATCTTTTGTAGGATCACCCGACTGTCAAAAACAAAGATAACAGATCAATGAGAGGCATGACAAACTCTCCCAAGCAAACTGGCGTCTCAAGGGCAAAAGCAAAGATGCCCGATCAAATTCCCAATCATCGGCTGATCATTCATGTGTCATATCCCTAATCAATAGGGACAACCGGCGACACCCATTTGCGAATAACCCTTTTGATATTCAAAATCTAACATATTTGGAAACACCATTATGTTAGCCCCTAAAAGTTGTCAATAGGGTCTTTTTCGAGTCAAAACCATTCATTTGTTTTGAGAGTTCAAACTCCATCATATTCGAAATATTGCATGTCGTTTCCAGATGAATTATGCATGATGATTTTGCCTGTTTAAGTCACTGATTCCACTGAGGATTATTAGAAAAGACAGCTAAGTGAAAAATACAAGATTGATTGAGCATGCTGGATGAGGTACGTCAGAATGATGAAAGGCAAGCCATATCCTACACACAATCCCCCCCCATCTATACACTTGTGAGATGAGTGCAGAAGATTCCATGACTGCAGGGTAAAGAGTTCTCTCGCGAATGGTACGATAACCAAAACAGTGAGAGGCATTTCATTGCTCACCCCTTTGAGCTCCTTACACTGGTGAAGTTTCTCTTATACCCTCGTCAAGAACAACCCCTATACCGGGGCAGATTAGAAGCGAAGCAGCATCACAAGGTGAGAAGAGAGATAGAAATTTTCTTGCTCGCACTTGCATCAATCTTTGGGTGTCTTTATTGCATATGAACACTCGCATTAATTTAAGTGCCCTAGAGTCATGAAGAGCAATTCTTTCTTTACGCACTTGTATCTATTGTACAACTCAATTGAGTCTGTAAATTCACCCTCACATGGAGGCAAAGCAGAAGCTACTGCCGTTTGAGCAGTATAATCAAAAGCGCCGGCAAAAGATGAAGACTCAATAGTCTAACAAAGGCGTTTGCTTGAACCTGTCAAGATCAGCTCTCAAGCAGCAAGGACAAAATAGGGGCATAAAAAAGCAGTGTACCTGGTAAAAGCAAGGTCAATGCCCATGAATGAAGAACTGGAATTAAAATAGGGGCATAAAAAAGCAGTGTGCCTGGTAAAAGCAAGGCCAATGCCCCCCAATCAAAAATACAGCCAAGAAAATGTTGCTGTTATGGTCCATAGAACCTCCATTTGACAGTGAGAAGAAAGATTGATGACAAATGCCAAGACAATCACCAGCTCTCACCTTTTTACACACGAATTAAGCCTACATTGTATCCCATTGTAAAAGTCTCTTCAGACTAGGGGCACTTCAATTAACGTAGGATTTCATATGTACATAAGCATCACTCGAACAAGTACGAGCAAGACTATTCTATCTCTTTTCGCAGAACTCTTGACTTGCAAACCTGGAGATGATCGTGCGGCACTTCGTTCATGAGCCTTGACCTCGACGGTCCCATTTGATGAGCTATTGACCAAGTCTTCATCACAATTTCAACAAAGATCTCTCACATTGGTAAAGTCGTACCACTTGCGAGAATACTCAGACCCCTGCTGACATGATGACAGTGAGAAGTGTGGTCATTATAAATCTTGCATCAATGGTCAGGATAGCCTTTTCCATGAGAGTGAGCGAAAAGTCCCTTCAGACTGAAAGTCCCTCATCTGGCATGCTCAAGACATCTACATTCTAAATGAAAGTTGTCTTTCAAAATCTCCCCCCAGTGGAAATCAGATGATGCAAAATTGACAAAATTATCATGCATGAATCTCATTTGAACTCATAAATTTACAACACATACAATCATGTGTGCATACTGTGCAAATAGCAGACATACTCTCAGAGATCAGAGATATTGCCAGGTAAGCATATCCCTATCCCTTTGTCTTAAAGTACCTACCACTGTCCAGGTGCTCTCTTCTTGACACTCGACTTATTCAAGTCGTCCCTTGAGTTTGGATGCTTGTGACTGTCCAAGTATACTTTTGTTTTTTTAGTATCGGCCACCGTTCGAATACTCCCTTTCCGTGACACTCGATCTGTTCGAGTTGTCCTCAAAACTGCATCGTTAAATACTAGTAGCTGTTCAAGCATTCCACTGCGTTGTGCACCTGCGGCCATCCAAGTAAGCCTTATGCTACATTCAAGATTATGTTGCCAGGAGGTGAGAGACCTTCATGAATATCCAAGGTACGCCCTCGATATTCCCTATTACCAGGAGGTGAGAGACCTTCACGAATATCCAAGGTACGCCCTCAATATTCCCATTACCAGGAGGTGAGAGACCTTCATGAATATTCGGGGCACGTCCTCGATATTCCCCATACCAAGAGGTGGGAGACCTTCACGAATATCTCAGGTACACCCTCGATATTTCCCAATTGCCAGGAGGTGGGACACCTTCACAAATATCCAAGGTACCCCTTCGATACTTGTGATCATCCAGGTATCCCCCAAGAGTTTGTACCTGTGATCATCCAGGTACCCCTTCGATACTTGTGATCATCCAGGTATCACCAAAGAGTTTGTACCTGTGATTGTCTAGGTACCCCTTCGATACTTGTGATCATCCAGGTATCCCCCAAGAGTTTATACCTGTGATCATCCAGGTACCCCTTCAATACTTGTGATCATCCAAGTATCCCCCAAGAGTTTGTACTTGTGATCATCCAAGTCCTATCTCCCAACAAGCAGATGCCCTGAGAAAGGTCGGTGCATCTCCCGTCAAGGCGACCGAAGAAAGGTTCGGGTCCTAGACAAACAACTTATTGCTCTAATAGGCGACCGAAGAAAGGTTCGGGTCCTGAAAAGCAATTCCCCGTCAAGGCGACCGAAGAAAGGTTCGGGTCCTAGACAAAAACAACTTATTGCTCTAACAGGCGACCGAAGAAAGGTTCGGGTCCTGGAAAAGCAATTCCCCGTCAAGACGACCGAAGAAAGGTTCGGGTCCTAGACAAAAACAACTTATTGCTCTAACAGACGACTGAAGAAAGGTTCGGGTCCTGGAAAAGCAATTCCCCGTCAAGGCGACCGAAGAAAGGTTCGGGTCCTAGACAAACCAACTTATTGCTCTAACAGGCGACCGAAGAAAGGTTCGGGTCCTAAAAAAGCAATTCCCCGTCAAGGCGACCGAAGAAAGGTTCGGGTCCTAGACAAATCACTTATTGCTCTAACAGACGACCGAAGAAAGGTTCGGGTCCTGGAAAAGCAATTCCCCGTCAAGGCGACCGAAGAAAGGTTCGGGTCCTAGACAAACCCTCTTATTGCTCTAAACAGGCGACCGAAGAAAGGTTCGGGTCCTGGAAAAGCGATTCTCCGTCAAGGCGACCGAAGAAAGGTTCGGGTCCTAGACAAACCACTTATTGCTCCAATAGGTGACCGAAGAATGGTTCGAGTCCTAGAGAAGCAACCTCATCATATCACCAGGTAAGATGACGCCTTGATACTTGCCAAAATTCGGGGTTCACACCCTATCTCACTCACTCCCGGTAAGTAACTACAGGTATCTTCTTATCTGTCTTAGTATATGTAATGTTATATTGCTCATTTTCTGCATAGGATAATAGATGCCAAATAAAATATAATCTATTGCATATGTATAGACAAAATTTAGGTATCATGTTTGTCTTTGAATGCAACCTCTGCGAACTCACCTTCAAAGAGGGGCAGCTGTTGACACCTAAATTATGATTAGGTTTTTTAAATTAGGCCTTAGTCTCTTTTAATTTTTGTTTTTCCTTCGGATAATAATAAATAATAAAAAAAATAGTAAAAACCAAGAAAACACAAAAGCCAGCCCCCTCTTTTTCTTTTCCACGCAGCCCCATGGCCCGACCATTTTTCCCCCAAAAGCCCGGCCCCCTTTCCCCTTCTTCTTCCTTCTTCCCCTTCTTCCCCTACGCCTCTGTAACTCACGCAACCTATGGCCGAGGAGGGTAGGCCGATGTCGGCCGGAGATGACAGATCTCAAGCGCCATTAATGGCTGCCTTCAATGCCGAGCACGCTTTGTTGGAGGAGCGAGGATGGGACGCCGGTTCGGCCGCGGGCGTTCGTTCGGCGTGCGAAGACCGGCGGCCGAATCCCCGTCGACCGGCCGCTCCCTCTCCTATAAATAGCGAAGCACCACCTCCGTCGAAGGGCACGGCGAACTCGGAGATCTTCCCTTGAGAGACTTCAGGGTTGATTCAACGAGCGAACACGCGAGAGATCGGGTCGCGAAGCTCGAACGACCTCCCTCCGAGAGACTTCGGGGGAGGCCGGCGGCAAGCGAGCCCGAGGGAGAAGGATCCGAGCGTGTGGAGGCGGAGGGAGAGGAATCCGAGCAAGAAGGCCAGATCTGGAAGCTAACGGACCGCCATAGCTGCCCCGTCGTCGTCACACGCACCTGCACCCCCCCCCCCAGATCCGCTGCTGCTTTGGAGCTCAAAGAATCGCCGCGACTCGGAGCCCCCGTCGCGGAGTTCCCCTTGTGCTGGGTCGTCGCCTTTTCCCACGCCGCAGCGCCATACCCTCTCCATAAGCAGGTATCAAGCCCCTCTTGGCCGTCGTCGTTTTCGCTCGCCACCCCTCGCCGTCCCTGTCTACCGCTTCGTTGCCGTCGGCCCCCCGTCTGTGAAGCCCTAAACCCTAGTCCCGACCGGCCAAATAGATCCCGACTGTTGTTGTTGAGTCACGCTCTCCAGTCCGACGAACGACCGGCCACCGCCATCCTCTCGCGCCGCCGCCGTCGCCGCAAGCCGCCGCCCCCTTAGCCCCTCCATCGGCCGCGAGTTGAGAGAGAGAGAGAGGAAGTCGCGAGCCGAGCGGAATCGGGTTGGCCAGATGACCAGGTTCCCCTAGGGTTTTAGTCACTCGAGCTGGGACTGGCCTGATTTGCAAGCCGGGCGGGTATTTTCGTGGGCCCAGGTCAGCTGGGCCTGTTTGTGCATAGGCTTGTTTTATGTAGAAGGGCCCAATTTTGTTGTGGGCTTGGGCCCCTTCGCCCAAAAAAAGAAGAAAAAGGTTTGGGCTTTTTAATTAAAAAGGGACAAAAAATCCGAGTCGGGTCCGCGTGCGGGTCGCCGACCTGGGTCGGACCCAACCCGCGGATCCGACCCGGGTTAGTTTTTATATTATATAAAAATATTATTTTAAATAAATAAATAATAAATATTTTATTTTTCGAAAAATCAAAAATATCCAAAAAATATTTTATTTTCCAAAAATATTAAAAAATGTTTTAATTTCCAGAAAATCGAAAAATAATAAAAATGATAAAAATATTTTATTTTTCGAAAAATAAAAAAAAATCAGAAATATTTCATATTTTCCAAAAAATGTCAAAAATCCAAAAAAGCCAAAAATTCATAAAAAGCCAAAAAGACTTGTATTTTTCCAAAAATACCAAAAAAGGGTCAAAAAAATCCCTTTCTTGTCAAAAATTAGAAAATGACTCAAAAAATGTTTTTTTTCCAAAAATGCATGGAAAACCCCTCGAACATCCAAAATGCGTGGAAAATCCCTCGAACATCCAAAAAGCCTCAAGGTTTAAACAAGATTAGGTACCGAAAGGGCATTAGTGATTAACTAGTGTAATCAAGTCCCCGATCCTAATTTCTCTGGTTGCGCAGGAGCAAGTACTTCTCCCGATACTTCGCTTGGGTTTCTAATCAACCCACCCAAAATTGATTAGTGGCGACTCCATTTTAAAAATTAACTTGCAGGTTAAAAACTTAGACTATTAAAGTCGTGAATTGGTGGACTTGGGAGAGTCCGGGTTTAACTAAATTCAGCCGAGCCATTAGCCTCCTTAGACGCCCGTACGCGATCTCGGGCGTCGGAAAAAAAGAGGTCGCGACAGTGGCAAAAAAGCAGCACTACAACTGGTATTCATTGGAGAGCATGGGATATTCTAAAACAGAGGAAGGTAGAAGGCGGCCTTGGCTTTCGTGATCTATTAACCTTTAATAAAGCCCTCTTAGGGAAACAAGCTTGGAGACTATTTCAAAACCCATCCTCACTATGAGCTAGACTTTTTAAAGGCCTATATTATCATTCTACCAATTTCTGGCATGCAAGGAATAAGACCAAATCCTCTTGGGGATGGAAAAGTTTACTTTTAGGTCGAGATGCTATTCTTCCTAAGCTACAGTGGTCTGTTGGTGACGGTTAGCAAATAAATATTCGAGATGATAAATGGCTTACCTCTGGAATCATTGGCGGACCAGCTCCTCGAGCAGAATCCATACTGGTTGCTGGTTTCATAGTCCCTCACGATCAGGTTTGGAATATCCCTCTTCTTCAACAGCACTTTGACCAACATATCGTTGAGGAGATTATTACTATCCCATTAAGTCATGCTCCTTCAGCTGATCATCTTATCTGGACAGGAACACAAACAGGTCATTATTCAGTTAAATCTGCCTACCACATCCTCAGACAATTAGCCTACCCTACAAACAGCAATCTACCCTCATCCTCTTATCAGGCATCAGCCCGTCTCTGGCGATCTATCTGGAATCTCAAGACCCCCCTAGGATTAAAGTCTTTATCTAGTCATTGTGTCAAAATGCTCTCCCTACTAAAGCTAATCTCTTCTGAAGACACATCTTACCGGACCCTCTATGTCAGCTCTGTTCTATGCACACCCCTGAAACCATTGAACACATTCTGTTATTTTGCCCATGGACATCAAAGATCTGGTCTCACCACAGCGTACAAATTTATCATTCAGCCTACAATAGAAATCGAATAGATGCGTGGCTTGAGGAAGTTTTTGAGAGTCAGTTGGGTTTACCTTCCAAAGAGATCATCGCCTCCATCCTCTAGCATATATGGAAGGCGCGCAATCATTTTACTTTTCGACAGCAGCAAACAGCTCCTGATCAGCTTGAAGATGTGGCCCTCGCAGAAGCAATGCTTTACAGAAACTCTTTGCAGCAATCAGCCATTACAGAATCTGCTCTGCTCAACCCTAATCGGCTTTGGACTCCATCGGATCAAGGCAGTTTTAAGGCAAATATTGATGGGGCTTTTACCTCTGATACCAACACTGGTGCAATCGCGTGTGTCCTTAGGGATCACACTGGTATTTTGATCGATGGATGCAGCAGCACTGTTCCAGTGTCTTCAGCCCTGCAATGCGAAGTTCAAGCCCTAATTTCCACCCTCACTTATTTGCTAGAATAGGGCAAGGAAGAAGCTCACCTCATTATTGAGTCTGACTGTCTGACCCTTATGGAAACCCTCAACGATCACCGTTCGTCACCATGGGAGATTCGAGCTTTTGTCGCAAATGCTTCTGTGCTGCATCTCTCCTTTCCTCACTTGCGGATTCAACACTGCCGAAGAGAAGCTAATGCTGCAGCCGATTGGGCCGCTAAGGCCCATGCACGCAATTCTCTCTCACCTTCTTGGCCCAAATTTCCTCTTGCAACGTTAGTGACTTTACTATGTATTGACGCCCTATCTATGGGTTGTAATTTTCGTCCTCCTTGAATGATAAAATTATCGTTTCTGACCAAAAAAAAAAAAAGAAAGGAGCGAGATTGGAAAAAAAAAAAAGCTGAGCACAAATCCACTAGACTTCAACTGGCAAACATCTTTACCAAGCTTCAGTTCAAGCCAATTTACATTTCTTGTTAGCAAATTGGGCATTCAAGACCTGCATGTGCCAACTTGAGGAGAAGTACAGGACAAATTTACTTTTTATTTTTTAGATAGCATAATAATTGGCGTATCTCTTCTAATTCATTCCTATTATTTAATCAGCATAATATTTGGTGTATATCGTAAATAATATGTTAGGGGAGATTTGATAGATTTTTCCTTTCATTTTCTATTGAGCAATACCTTATACACATTTTTGCATTGTACGTTTAGTAATACAAGCCATTTACAAATTCTCTTGGTAGATCCATTCAATCGTATGATTAAAAAGATACCTCGTTTTTTTTTTTTTTATTTAAGATATACACACAGGGAAATTCGAGTCTATCCAATTGATTGTTAGCTAGACCTTTCACATCTCACATGCTTTAAGTATTCATCTAAAAACGGGCAATTTTATTTCAATGGACTTTAATAAATAATTGGAATAAAAACACCAATGGTCCCTGAACTTTGATTTAATGTGATTTTTCAATTTTTAATTTGTTTAATGTGATCATTGAACTTCACGTTAATGCGCAATGTGATCCATGAACCTTTAATTTATGCAATGTGGTCTCTAAATTTGTTCGTACAAGTTCAACTTAGTTCATAAATTTTTGAAAATTTTTAATATTGCATTTCAATTTATTCAAGTTCAAAGACAACGTTGAACATTTTCCTATAATTCAAAGACTAAGTTGAATATATATCAAAAGTTCATGAATCACATTGAACAAATTAAAAGTATAGGAATCACATTGCGCATTGTGTCAAAGTTTAGGGATCATTTGTGTTATTTTCTTAAATAATTTCTGGTGCATTCATTCGCGTTTGAACCTAAACAGTAGCATTCATTTGGGAAAGAAACGAAGAGGTCAGAAGCTAAGCAATGAAGGAAATGAATATGAACGGGTCATTAAGGAACTTCCATGATTCATTAATTTGATGATGTGGTTCTATAAATAGGCATGGCTTGCTCATATTTCTCTACATTGCCCAAAAGAGCACTACCAATCCATCAATCCATCTTCGATACGCTTCGGCATCCGATAATGGCTCCATGGCTCGTGGGGCAAATTAAGGTCTACATGTTGATAGTATCGTCATGTGCAGGGGCTTCGACTTCGGCCGCGGCGCCCCCGAATTCCACACTGGCCGAGTTCGAGCAGTGGATGGCCCGCCACGGACGGAGTTATGTGGATAATCGCGAGAAGGTGAAGCGGTACGAGATCTTTCTGGAGAATTTGCGCTTCATCGAAGACTTCAACTACAAAGCGGCTAATCGGAGCTGCAGAGTGGGTCTGAACCAATTTTCAGATTTGACCACGAATGAGTTCGTCGCGAGATACACCGGGTTCCGAGCTTGGTCTAATAATAGCTCAAATTCATCTGCGACTGCTACTTTAAAGTTCCAAGGTTCGACTCAAGTCCCATCTAGCGTAAATTGGGTGGATCGAGGAGTTGTGAACAGGATAAAATACCAGCGCGCATGCAGTAAGGCAGTAACAAAATCGTACTACATTATTGTCCAAAGACACTTTATTATCTTGTCGTGATTTTCATTTTTCATTTCAAAGCAAGTGAAACGAATAAAATCCTTCCATGTCCTTAACTCAATATTTTCTTGTCTTGTGATTTTGTTTGCATACATTTTTTCATATGAACGAACTAAATATTCTTTATGGCCCTTGAAAACAATCAACAGACGTGTATTACTTAAACGTTAAACCCACTAAAGCAATTTAAACATTAATGAAGTAATACTTAGATGAATAAGGTGACAAAGGCATGATCACAAGCTTCATACTTTTCCAAGAGCTATCATTCTAGGTGTGTGCAAAGAAACCGGAAACCATTCAGACTACCCTAGACCGATCCAAACTGGTCCAAACAGGTAGTTCCCATGGGGACCAGTCTATTTCACGATTCCAATTTATTGGAATCGATGAGTACTGGTCAAGTTTCTAGTTCTAAGCATGGAACTGCCCACTTGTTCACCCAAACCAGTCCGATATGTATATTTTAAAATTTCAGCTCTTTTCTCAAGTCTGTTACCTTACTTGTTAGTCCTTAAAAAAGAAATTGAATAATAGTGAAACTAAATAGTAGTGAATGGATTGCAGTTACACACCCAGAATGGATATTGACTACTATAATGTTAACTTGATAGCAGTGAATAGCACTTTGAGAAACTGAATAACATCAGTATTTAATGAACACCAAAGTAGCACTTAGGATTTTTGCAGTTGCACACCCAAAATAGCACTTGAGAAACTGAAATACTTAATGTTGACTGCTATTCAACGTGTAGTATTCAATGTCACAGACCCAGAATGGATTTGTAGTTACATGCCAATTACTTAGTAGTGAGTGGTCCAATTCCCGAGTAGGTTCATGAAACCAATAGGTGGTTTCCAATTTGCATAACCGGTCCTTAGTGGGTAGTTTCAGAATCAAGAATATGACCGCCCACCTTAAAACTAATCACCCCTACTCTAAACGATAATGTTTCATAATATACAGTGGATAAGAGAGAGGTTCGAAAATATTATTTCACTATGTCAACACATTTAAATTTTTCTCTAAGTGGCTTGGAACCATAGAATTCATGGGATCTATTAGTAGAAGAATTATTACAATGTCATATCTTGTCATGTAAAGCTAGTGAGTTCTCGTTCCTTTCCATAAAACTAAGCTATATTCTAATTCAAAATAGTTCATCGCATACTGCGAATTGAATCACATTACCGTAGCACTCTCCATGCCTAGTATGTGAGAAAAATTATGGAATGTAACTTCAATTCTAGTATGTTACACCATTATTACAAAGAGAATTGATTGCATGATAATCTTTAATTTACTGTGAAAATAACAATCTATTTTGGACAATAAAAAACTAAATCACAAATAATCATAAATTATTGCGAGACCCATTTGTGACTAATAATAAATTATTATTCTCACAGTACCCAAAGATTATCATACTAGCAAAACCCTATTATAAAACAAGCATTCTAATCATGGTATTTAATCCATCTACATACACACAAAGGCACATAACCACCGTAGCACTTCTCGTTTTATTTCTTGTGTAGAAGCTTGCTGGGCATTCTCAGCAGCTGCAGCTGTGGAATCGATCACGGCAATAAAAACCGGTGTACTACTCAGCTTGTCCGAGCAACAGCTTATTGACTGTGCCACAAACGGGGGAAACCATGGATGCGAAGGCGGTCAGGAGGACAATGCCTATAATTACATTGTCCAAAACAAAGGCATAAGCTCTGACGACACTTACCCTTACATAGGCGCTGATAACGCTTGCAACACACAAGCCGCCTCCTTTGCTGCAGCGCAAATATCGGGGCATGAAGACATCCCTGTGAGCGAAGACGAGATATTGAAGGCCGTGGCAATGCAACCGGTTTCAGTTGCCCTCGACTCGAGCAGTGCCGGATTCCAGCATTACGTTGGGGGCATCTTCGAGGGCCCTTGTGGGGCGAACTTGAACCATGCGGCCGTGATAGTCGGATACGGGACAACCCCGGATGGTGTCGGCTATTGGCTGCTCAGGAACTCGTGGGATGTGACGTGGGGCGAGGAAGGATACATGAGAATTCTGCGGAACTCGGGCATCCCAGGCGGTCTCTGTGGACTCGCTATGCAAGCTTCTTATCCAGTTGCTTGAGTAGCGCAGTTCAATGGTGCTATTCGGTTTGCTTCTACAGATTTAAGCATTATAGTTTCACCAGCGTGGCTGTGGTGCTGTAATTTTTAGTAGTGGATAAGACACTTGGGTTTCGTAATAAGTTCGAGCCGAAGCACCTGCTCCTTTCTCTTTACACATTGAACAAGCTGCCGAAGTCGTTCGGTGTAGGACGATGTTAGTGGTCTTTATCAGTTTTTAAACTGATGTAATCCGATTGCTAGCGAGAGAGTGATAATAAATCCTTAAATCAAGGTTGAATATGGTCGTTCGTGTTACGATTTCTTTGCACTGACTGCGTGCGCTCTAAGCTTCCTTTCACTTTTCCACGATCGTGTTGATCTTTTGGGATTGAGTGGGAGGCTGCGACATGCGCATCTTAATGTGCTAGCCGTCTATGACATTACTGCACGTATGATACATGTGCTTGTGTTGATGATGAAGAGGTTGTCCCCACTATTCTCAACATCGTTTCTCATACAACAGACCAAGGCCCATTTTTCGCCCTATCTAGACAATTATATTATTATTATTAGTTTGTGACCAGCTTTCATAAGATGAAAATCCAAATTCTTACAATGGATTAATCACTCGGGTGTCTTAAATGTTGAATGACGTCTTCACTTTCAGTATCATAAAATAAAATAGAATGAAAATATTTTGATCCCCCTTTTTAATATAATTTAAACTGTTGCAAAGGAAAAGATGAGAGATTTGCGGGATACTTGACAATTATTTTGATCTCACATATAAAAGGCAAAAGATTCATTGATTTTCTTCCCAATTATCCAGATCATCTTTGGATATCGTAAGTTAAGATTTTGTCCATTATAGTTTCATGTGGTGTGGGGTATTTTAACCGTATGCATGGATTTCTATGAAATTACTTATGCAAATTTGAGGTTGAAGTGGCTGTTGAGTTTGCTTAATTAATAGAAAAGTTATAGATAATTGTAAGTACTACATGAGTATGCATATAGTAAGAATCTTACCAGATTTGTATCAAATTAAGGACTTGTTTTCGCTTATGGAAAAAAGAATCGACAAGTTAAGCTTGCGCTTAAAGTACAAGAAAAATGGTCAACACCATCTATTTATCCGATTCCGAACCCTTCATGGGAAATATCGATTACCTATTGTGAAGTCAAAATTGAAGTAGGTAAATTTTGTGTAATAGTATCATATAGATAATTAAGTTGTTTTCTTCTTCTTCTTCTTTGTGTAAAATGTAAGTATTATAAAGCAAATGAAGTACAACAAATTAAGGGCATCCCTAGTGTTATAAATATAGCTAATAATTTAAAATGATGGAGGTAGGAAGTCTCCATATAGTAGCTAATACAACACTAGCCTAGGAAGGTTTGATTTTTTTTTTTTTTTAGAGCAAAGCTCTACCTCTTATATTTTTGCACACCTTAGTCAAAATAAATATGGACGTCAAAGGACTTGTTTTTAATCCATCTACTATTGCGCTCCATCCAAATATAGTATATGGTTGCTAGGAAAGATACCTTAAGGAGTCTAGCCGCCAAGTCATTGCACCTTGCTGCCTTAATCATCCATTTGAGTGTCATTCCATCCTCCTAAAGGGTATCTAATCTCATGTTGTGCATGGATACAATGACATATGCTGCTTGTCCACTCACGTCAGAAGAAAAAATGTGTTCTGTCTTCTATAACATCCTTGCAAAAATTAAACTGGATATCAATTGAGGACATCCATTATGTGACAATCTCTACTGTGGGTACTTTAGTCCTATAAACTAGCCAGCCAATAAAATTATGTTTGCTAATGTCGCTGCTCCAAAGTAGGTGATACCACTCAAACACCAATCCCACATGTCTGAGTTCATCATATATATCTTGACAACAATACCTTGAGCTAGGGATAACCAACATTAAGAGGGGTTGCAATTCAAGGAGACATTGCCAACTCCGAGCCATATAGCCTCTAATTACAAGCTACCTAATTGGGGTGCCTCTGCATTTGGTGTTGTGAACCCATATACAAAGGGCAGAGGATGAACGATTGATGAAGTTCCACATTATACGACTTAACAACACTTCATCCCATATGTTCAAATCGGACAATCATAATCCTCCTTCCCTTTTAGGGAGCAAACTACCAGCCACATAAATTATTGTCTTCGAGGACAGAAGGCACGGCTATGGGGCTTAGTTAGAGAGTATTTCATGAACGAACAAAGCATATCGAGATTGACGGCTACTTTGTTTGACAATATATATAGCCTAAAAGGCCATCAGGGCTGAACATCTACCCACAAGACTTCAATTGGCAAACATCTTTACAAGGCGTAAGTTCAAGCCAGATTATGTTTCTCCATGGCAAGTTGGAAATCCCGGACCTCCATGCGCCAACTTGGGTATAAGGAATATTTACTTCCTATTTTAAGTTAGTGTAACAATTGGCATATCCCTTCTAATTAGTTAGCTAGATTTGATTACTGTTATTTAGTCAGCATAACATTTGGTGTATCTCTAAAATAATATCTTATATACATTTTTGCATTGTACCTTGAGTAATACAACCCAACAACGAATTCTCCCAAAAGATCCATTTAGTTGTATGATTAAAAAAGGGCAACACTATATCCACCCCTAAATGACTGCATTCATCCCCATTTACGCTAAAAAGACAAACCTGCCCAATCTTTCAATTGCAGTAAAGTAGTGGCCCTACTCCTTATGATAGTTACTATTATTAAGCATTTTAAATATTTTATTTTTTAGCAAATTAAAAAAAAAATGCATCTATAACGTTTTACATACTCCTTATAAAATCATCTCACTAATAGTAAGGAAAAAAGACATTCTTTGATATAGTATAAAACTAAGAAGTCTCTTCTTCATCATTTATCTTATAACAAATTATCTATTTTTTGTCCCTCTTATCTCAAAAGCTCACTTTCTTGGTAAACTATATATAAATTGCATTTCTAAAATATATATCAAGTCTCTTTATTTACTATATCAAATAATTAATCTTTTTCCTTATTATACTGATGAAATGCTTTTATACAGAGCATTTAAGACATTGGAGGAATATATAGAAATACACTAAAAATTATACACAATAAGGTATCTTGATATTTTTTCTATAAATAGTTCATAGATGATTTTAATTTTTGTCAATAAAAAATAATGATATTTCACTACCAATTTCAAAAAAAAAAAAATCTTACTTTATGCAATTTTTTATTTAATAAATTTAATTTACTTAACAATTTACCCATACATATGATTGACAAGGTGGAAAATAATAGATTTCTTTCATATTTCTTGATTTCTCTTTTTGACAAAACATATTAGTATGGAAGTAAACATATGCAATTATTATTTATGGTAAATTAATCCTACATAGATGTAGAATAAATTTAGGATCGTTAATTTAAATTGGAATTGAATAATAGAGGGCAATTTTGTCTTTTTGGTAAAATGGGTGGACTTAATCATATAGGGATTGGAAATACTGCCGCCCTAAAAAAATACCCCGACAATTTAAGCTATACACATTGGGAAATTTGAGTCTATCCAATTGATTGTTAGCTAGACCATTCACATCTGACGCGCTTTAAGTATGCATCTACAAACCCACAATTTTATTTCGAGTGGACATGTATAAACAATTTACAAGTGCGAAACATTCGGTTTTAAACCTAAATAGCACCATTCATTTGGGAAAGAAAACGAAGAGGTCAAAATCTAATCAGTGAAGGAAATGAATCTGACTGGATCGATTGCAAAGTTCCATGATCAATCAAGTTGCTCATGAGGGTCTACAAATAGACATGGCTTGACATGTATAGACAATTCACAATCGCGTAACATTCACTTTTTTACCTAAACTGTAGCATTCATTTGGGAAAGAAAACGAAGAGGTCAAAAGCTAATCAAGAAGAAAATGACTGACTGGATTATTAGCAAAGTTCCATGATTTATTACCATGATCTTGAGGATCTATAATTAACGCGGCTTGCTCATGTTTCTCTACATTGGCCCAAAGCACACTACCAATCCATCGTTGATACGCTTCGGCATTCGACAATGGCTCCATGGCTCGAGAGGCAAATCAAGGTCTACATGTTGATGGTATCGTTATGTGCAGGGGCTTGGACTTCGGCCGTGTCGCCCCCGAATTCCACGTTGGCCGAGTTCGAGCAGTGGATGGCCCGCCACGGACGGATTTACAAGGATAATCTCGAGAAGGAGAAGCGGTACGGGATCTTCCTAGAGAACTTGCGCTTCATCGAAGACTTCAACAGCAAAGCGGCTAATCAGAGCTACAAAGTGGGTCTGAACCAATTTTCGGATTTGACCACGGAAGAGTTCGTCCCGAGATACACCGGGTTTAGAGCGACGTCGAGGAGCTTGAATTCATCCGCGGCCACCACTTTCAAATACAGTATGACTCAAGTCCCGGATAGTTTAAACTGGGTCGAGAAAGGAGTTGTTGGCAGCATAAAAAATCAGGGAGGATGCGGTAAGAGAGTAACAAAATCATATTATATTATTGTCCAAAGGCACGTTATTTTCTGGTCTTGTGATTTTTTTTTTTTTTTATTTCAAAGCAAGCGAAACAATATAATCCTCCGAGGTCCTTAACCCAATATTTTCTTGTCTTGTGGTTTTGTTTGCGTACAATTTTTTCATATGAACCAACGAATATTTTCTCTGGGTGGCTCGGGACTGTGGGATTCAATGGATCTATTGGTAGAAAAAATATACCATTTCATAATTGGTTTAATTCAAACCGCATAATTGGATCCATAAAACTAAATCATTTTCCAATTCAAAATAGGTCATCTAAAGTAGTTCGAACCACATAGTTCCATGCTGCCAATTGAATTACATTATTGTGGCACTAACCACAACTAGCATGTGAGAAATATTTCGGCATAACTTTAATCCTAGTGACTCCGAATCATACACTATCAAGCTAATTCCGGTGTTTATTCCATCTGCATGCATACACTAGCCATAACCACCGTTGCGCTTCTCATTTTAATTCTTGAATAGGATCTTGCTGGGCATTCTCAGCGACTGCAGCTGTGGAATCGATGCTAGCGATGAAGACCAGTAAACTAGTCGACTTGTCCGAGCAACAGCTTGTTGACTGCTCCAAACAAAACCACGGATGCGGGTGGGGTTGGATGTACCAAGCCTACGAATACATTGCCCAAAACCATGGCATGACCTCTGAAAGCGATTACCCTTACAGTGGCGTCGAAGGCACTTGCAACGAGCGAGCCACCTCCATTGCTGTAGCACGGTTAAAAGGGTATGAGAACATCCCCGTGAATGAAGACCAGCTATTGCAGGCTGTGGTGAGGCAACCGGTCTCGATCGCCATCGAGGGTTACAGCCCTGGATTCAAGCAATACAGCGGGGGCGTTTTCAATGGCCCTTGTGGGGAGACCACTAACCATGCCGTCACAATCGTCGGATACGGGAAGACCCCCGACGGTGTCGACTATTGGCTGCTCAAGAACTCGTGGGGCGAGACTTGGGGCGAGAAAGGATACATGAGAATTCTGCGGAACTCGGGCGTCCAAGGCGGTCTCTGTGGACTCGTTACGCAAGCTTCTTTGCCAGTTGCATATTAATAGCGCATTTCAATGGTGCTATTCAGCTTGCTTTCATAATAAAAGTTGATGATTAAAAAAAAATCAATAAATGAATCAAACAAGAGTTGGTAACTTGTAACCTAATTAGCACCGACACCGACACACAACAAGCGACATAATACGACACGACATGCCGACACGTCATTTATCAAAAAATAAAGAATTCCGATGCATTGGAACATGTTGTATATTATATGTATATTTTATAAATAAATAAATAAATAAATTATTATTATTATTATTATTATTATTATTATTATTATTATTATTCCAA
The DNA here is from genome assembly GCA_014182885.2 of Eucalyptus caleyi. Lineage (NCBI taxonomy): Eukaryota > Viridiplantae > Streptophyta > Magnoliopsida > Myrtales > Myrtaceae > Eucalyptus > Eucalyptus caleyi. The sequence continues at coordinate 42,325,202 of CM024470.2, forward strand.
TCAAATTAATCTAATTCAAATTCACAAATAAATAAATAATAATGAAATTATAAAATAAATTTACACCGAAAACATTAATTCACCATTTATTAATATCCTTCGTTGTTTCAATTTGACAAATTCATCTCCATTTCAATAAATCCATAAAATTTGGAAAGAAAAAAAAAGTAATTTACATTCTAGACTTGCGTGTAGTGTTGAAAGAAAAAAGAAAAACTTGTGGGTAAATTGTATATCATGGAAAGTGAAAGTAAAAAAAAATAAGAGAAGAAAATATTAGGTTTTTCTTCTTTCCTAATTTGTTATTTTTATTATTGATTTTTACTTTTTCACACACACACACACACACACACACACACACACACACACACACACACACACACACATATATATATATATATTTGATGATTTAGGGAAACCCGTAAGCTGACAGCCGGCAGGCAAACCTTGGGGCGCACAGAGGAACCCACCACTCCCGTAAAGCGGGTAAGTCCACTTGTGATGTGCTGGGGATTCGAACTTCTCCCCTTCATGAGGGAGAGACAGCCCGAAGCCAACAGTGCCACTCAGTGCGGTGGTGTTTTTCACATATATATTTTAATCTTTCATTTATTGAAAATTTTAAAATTGACATCATATGTCGGAATCATGTGTCGAAAATTCGCATGTCGAAATTCCGACTCAAGTGTCAAAGAGTGTCGAAAAAATTGACTAGGTGTCGGATTTTCCAACATGTATTGACCAAATGTCAGTGAATGTCCGAGAGTGTCGGACATATGTCGAAGTATCCGACACGACACGAAAGCTTTCAGAAAGTGTTGGTGCTTCCTAGCCCATAACTAATGGCCGAAAAAGGGAAAATTTTGGTAATCAAGTTTAAATCAAGTCGGTGATCTTTTGGAAAAAAAAAAAAGAGGGTAAATTTAATGTGTTGTGACGAAACACGTGCAAAAGTTGATAAAAGGAAAAGAAAAGTTGGAAATTTAAGTAAAGCTCGAATTGGAGTTGGTAAACCAGTACAGTTATGGAAGAAATTTTGATGAATTGTGTACCAATTTCGATTTGTAACATTTAAAAGCGTTAGTAAGGGGTTTATCAAGGCAAATAAAGTTGACAACTCAATACAAAGTAGGTAAAGTAGAAAATGGTCATAACTAATTCAAAGTATCGTTGGTAATCCAAAACTAGTTCATAAGCTTTTAATCTACAAAATTTGGTAAATTGCTATAATTTAGGTTTTTAAGTTCACATAAGAGAGAGAGAGAGAGAGAGAGAGAGAGAGAGTAAATTCAAAGCGTTAATAGCTTATACAAATAAAAGTTGATAATTTAGCCCACTAATTGGTAATATTGGTAATGTCCATACTATGGAAAATGTTGATAATGGACTCCAGATAAGCCATTGCCATTCAAGAACAGGTACTTGAGCCGTAGCAGGCAAGCCACGGTGGGATCATTGGTGATGTGTTGCTTCCGGGCAAGAAGGGAGGCCTGGCCTATGGTGATGCTGGGCTGTTAAACATGGCGGGTCCAATGAGGCATTGGAGAGAGATGCTGTCCTCCATTTTCACCCGAACCAACGCATCCATAGTGGGGTGGGTTACATTCTACGATATAGTATAAAACTAAGAAGTCTCTTCTTCATCATTTATCTTATAACAAATTATCTATTTTTTGTCCCTCTTATCTCAAAAGCTCACTTTCTTGGTAAATTGTATATAATTGTATTTCTAAAATATATATCTCAAATTATTAATCTTTTTTCCTTATTATACTGATGAAATGCTTTTATACATAGCATTTAAGACATTGCAGGAATATATAGAAATACACTAAAAATTATACACAATGAGGTATCTTGATATTTTTCTATAAATAGTTCATAGATGATTTTAATTTTTGTCAATAAAAAATAATGATATTTCACTGCCAATTTCAGAAAAAAAAATCTTACTCTATGCAATTTTTTATTTAATAAATTAATTTACTTAACAATTTATCCATAAATATGATTGACAATGTGGAAAAGAAATAGATTTCTTTGATATTTCTTGATATTTCTCTTTTTAACAAAACATATTAGTGTGGAAGTAATATCTAACAATAATTTTTTTTTAAAAAAAAAAAACATAGTGCCTTTAATACATATGGAAAATTTGCTATAAACAAAAATTATTATTTATGGTAAATTAATCCTCCATAGATGTAGAAATAAATTTAGGATCATTAATTTAAATTGGAATTGAATAATAGATGGCAATTTTCCTTTTTGGTAAAATGGGTGGACTTAATCATATATTAGGTTCATTTATAATGATATGCTATTTATATAAAAAAAAAAATGTACATGATATGATGTGAACATATCCAACTTTAATATTGCGATTCCAAACAAAGAACAGGATATAAAAAAAAATCCCAGGATTCCATATCTTATCTTATCCAATCATATTCCAATTAGAAATCCGGACGACTAAACATAGATAACCATAGGGATTGGAAATAGCGCCGCCGTAAAAAAAAAACCCCGTCAATTTAAGCTATACACACTAGGAAATTTGAGTCTATCCAAGTGCTTGTTAGCTAGACCATCCACATCCGATTCGCTTTAAGTATGAATCTACAAACCCGCAATTTTATTTCGAGTGGACATGTATAAACAATTTACAAGTGCGAAATATTCGGTTTTTAACCTAAACAGCAGCATTCATTTGGGAAAGAAAACGAAGAGGTCAAAAGCTAATCAGTGAAGGAAATGAATCTTGACTGGATCCATTCTAAAGTTCCATGATTAATCAAGTTGCTCATGAGGGTCTACAAATAGACATGGCTTGACATGTATAGACAATTTACAATCCCGTAACATTCACATTTTTACCTAAACAGTAGCATTCATTTGGGAAAGAAAACGAAGAGAAAATGACTGACCAGATTATTAGCAAAGTTCCATGATTTATTACCATGATTTGAGGATCTATAATTGACGTGGCTTGCTCATGTTTCTCTACGTTGGCCCAAAGCACACTACCATTCCATCAATCCATCGTTGATACGCTTCGGCATTCGACAATGGCTCCATGGCTCGAGAGGCAAATCAAGGTCTGCATGTTGATGGTATTGTTATGTGCAGGGGCTTGGACTTCGGCCGTGGCGCCCCCAAATTCCACATTGGCCCAGTTCGAGCAGTGGATGGCCCGCCACGGACGGATTTACAAGGATAATCTCGAGAAGGCGAAGCGGTACGGGATCTTCCTAGAGAACTTGCGCTTCATCGAAGACTTCAACCGCAAAGCGGCTAATCAGAGCTACAAAGTGGGTCTGAACCAATTTTCGGATTTGACTACGGAAGAGTTTGTCCCGAGATACACCGGGTTTAGAGCGACGTCGAGGAGCTCGAATTCATCCGCGGCCACCACTTTCAAGTACAGTATGAATCAAGTCCCGGATAGTTTAAATTGGGTCGAGAAAGGAGTTGTTGGCAGCATAAAAAATCAGGGAGGATGCGGTAAGAGAGTAACAAAATCATATTATATTATTGTCCAAAGGCACGTTATTTTCTGGTCTTGTGATTTTTTTTCTTTTTATTTCAAAGCAAGCGAAACAATATAATCCTCCGAGGTCCTTAACCCAATATTTTCTTGTCTTGTGGTTTTGTTTGCGTACAATTTCTTCATATGAACCAAAGAATATTCTCTGTAGCCCTCGAAAACAATCAACGGATGTGCTACCTAAGCTCAATAAAACATTTTTAACAATAATGACGTGTAATATATTATATATGGTGGATAAGAGACAATGGTTTTTTCACTACGTCAACGCATTCCTCTTTGGGTGGCTCGGGACTGTGGGATTCAATGGATCTATTAGTAGAAGAATTATACCATTTCATAATTGGATCCACAAAACTAAATCATGTTCTGATTCAAAATAGGTCATCTAATGTAGTTCGAACCACATAGTTCCATGCTGCCAATTGAATTACATTATTGCGGCATTAACTACGACTAGCATGTGAGAAATATTTCGGCATAACTTTGATCCTAGTGACTCCGAATCATACACTATCAAGCTAATTCCGGTGTTTATTCCATCTGCATACATACACTAGCCATAACCACTGTTGCGCTTCTCATTTTAATTCTTGAATAGGATCTTGCTGGGCATTCTCAGCAACTGCAGCTGTGGAATCGATGCTAGCGATGAAGACCGGTAAACTAGTCGACTTGTCCGAGCAACAGCTTATTGACTGCTCCAAACAAAACCACGGATGCGGGTGGGGTTGGATGTACCTAGCCTACAAATACATTGTCCAAAACCTTGGCATGACCGCTGAAAGCAATTACCCTTACAGTGGCGTCGAGGGCACTTGCAGCGAGCGAGCCAGCGCCATTTCTGTAGCACGGTTAAAAGGGTATGAGAACATCCCCGTGAATGAAGACCAACTATTGCAGGCTGTGGCGAGGCTGAGAGTGCTAGTATGAACAAAATAAAGGAGTTAGGGAAGAGAATAAGAACACAAGATTTATAGTGGTTCGGCTTAATCCAAGCCTACGTCCACTCTCCCACGCTAACAGCCTTCTTGGCTGGATTCCACTATGCAATCAACAAGAGATTACAACTTCGAGTGCAAACACTTAGTAGTAGATCACACTATCGCACTAAGTCACTTTTTTGATATTTCTCTCACGATTACAAACATTTAAGCTCTCCAAAGACAAGTGTATGATCGAAGGTCGCTCAGACTTTGGAATTATAAATTCTACGCTCTGTCTCTTACTTGCTCATTGGTCCTTCATCTCCTTAAATACTTCTCCACTTCCAAACTAGCCGTTGGACAGCATCCCGGAGAATCGTCTTCCAATAAACCCATTGGACAGCTCTGTATCTAGAAGATTTGGTAGCCGTTGAGTGACAAAGGTAAAATCCCAAATTGATTCCGATCGCCCATACAAACGAAATCTTGGTTTCCATAAGTAAAGTTTCTTCGTATAGAAAGTTCTTGTCTTCAAGATCCAATCGTCAATCAATTAGATTGAATCAATCAAATCAATCTTGATGTGGAATCCAAACCAGATCACTAGCCGTTATATGATTGGGCTTGTATTACGTTCTGTCGAATTCTGGATGTAAAGTCTGAGAGCAATAGACTTTACAATCTGAGTCTGTAGACTTTACAATCTGGGTCTGAACATATCTGCTTCTGAACAGATTTAGCTTTAAGGTTTGTACCCAGTTCAGCTTCAGCATAGAGTATGTCTTCTGGTTCATCATTCACGTTCAATCTGGAATTAGTCAGAGTGAGCAGACTTCTGATGTAGAACAGACTTTGACACTAAAGTCTGGCAGTCTTTAGACTTTGAGTCTTGAGTCTGGCAGTCTTCAGACTTTGACACAGAAGTCTGGAAATCTTCAAAATATACTCTGGGCATATGTTATGTTCAGTCTTCTGGCCGTCTTCTGACTTTGATAATATCCTCTACATGTTCTAACATCTGCATGGTCTATTACTCAACCATTAAACATGTTAGTAGCCTTTGATTTATTTTGTCATCTTCAAAACATCATAAGGGATTTCCCTAACAGAGGCTGTCACGCCCTGAACCCCGAGCGCGCGCACATCCCACTGCGGTCGATCAAATGCGACATTCCCAGGTAGTGTCGCCGACCCCATTCATTTAATATTGCGCAAGCGGAACGTATTATAAAACCCCTGACAATAAAATACGGGATAGAAAAGCAGGAAGCAAAACCACAACATAACACTTTCATAATTCAACAAAATTACAAACAGAGGTCTACGGCCAAAAGTCTACAAAAGACCGGCTCTTAGAAAGGAATTGTCCTACGACCTACAAGTCGGACACGTTCTCCAATCCTCCTGACTTCACCTCCACAACTCCTCAAGGCCAACCAAGGCTATCTGGCCGCTCCGTCCACCAGGGACCTGAAATTTTAATCCCACAACCGGGATGAGACGATGTCTCAGCAAGTTCAACCCCCTAAACCCCTATTAGAAAGAAAATACGCCCCAGGTGGCTTAGCCACATCACACAGAAGACTTACCTCGTATTAGCCTTCATCTGCAGGTTAGCACAATTTATATAATTCAACCATGTACAATTATGGTAATCAAACAACCATGGCACAATCACACCATCAGAACAATTCAACCACTTGGATCGTCTCAGCGATCAATCGACTTGGCCGATTACATGTCAATTCAGCAAATCCATCATTACTCTTAATCACGGCCCCACTTGGCAAAACTAGAATCAGTGGCATCACGGCCCCACTCGGCGCGACCTTTAACAGGTGGCAATTCACGGCCCCATTGGGCGCGACCTCTAATAGGTGGCATATCACGGCCTCACTGGGCACGACCTCTCATAGGTGGTTTATCACGGCCTCACTGGGCACGACCTCTCATAGGTGGTATTTCACGGCCTCATCGGGCACGACCTCTAATAGGTGGTATTTCACGGCCTCATCGGGCACGACCTCTTGTAGGTGGTTTTTCACGGCCTCATCGGGCACGACCTTTCCTAGGTGGTATTTCATGGCCTCATCGGGCACGACCTCTAATAGGTGGTATTTCACGGCCTCATCGGGCACGACCTTTTGTAGGTGGTTTTTCACGGCCTCTTCGGGCACGACCTTTCCTAGGTGGTATTTCACGGCCTCATCGGGCACGACCTCTAATAGGTGGTCAATCACAGCCAATCTCCCATCAATTTCTACACTTAGGATTTCATAAAGAATCCCTATAAATCGCAATCACACTCCATTCATCACAACCAATCATCAATTTCAAATTCTACTAGCACAAAGAACAATCAGCACGAAATTCCGAGAGAATAAGGTTCCCAAATAATTTTCAGAATTTATTAAATAATTAAATTTATTCCGAAAATTAATTAGATAATAATATTCATATTTTTTGCAATCCACATTCAATTTATAATATCCGACCATCGATTTCAAAATCCGAATACATAGCAGCGACCGGCACGAAATTCTGAGAATTTAGGGTCCCGACAAAATTTTCGGAATTTAATAAATAATTAAATTTATTCCGAAAATAATTAAATAATAATATTTTAATAATTTCGAATAATGATATATTATTAAATTATTACATAATTTCGAAATATTTAAATAAATCAAAAGTAAATTCCTTTATGTCACATCAAGGCTTATATTAATATAAACCTTCATTTAGCCTTAAATTAAACTCACTTTAAGCTAATTAAACACATTAATATAATCCACACTTAAATCAATTAAACTAACCACCTAATCACAATTAACATAAACTAAGCACACCTAAAGCATAATTAACCCTTTAAGCGAGGTTTAGTGAGTTAAACTCACCGGATTAGCGAACCGAGCGGACCAAAACGACGGGGACGCCGAGGAGAACAACTTTCCTCAAAGCGGGCCGAGCATCCGGGCTCGGGAAGGCAGCCGAAACGGGCCACGAAGGGGCTGCCATACCCATTTTTCTGGGTTGCTGATCGGGGCCGAGAGGGAGCAGATCCGGCGCCGGTTGTTGGAGAAATCTTTCCAGAATATTTTGAAGCTGACAAAACGTTTCTATCAGTCTAAGTCTGGATGTTCGGAGACCGACAGTTTAAAGTCTGAAGACTTTGTATTCTCGAGACTCAAGATCCAAGACTCAAGACCCAAGACTCAAGACTCAAGACTCAAGACTTAAGACTCAAGACTCAAGACTTAAGTCTGTTCTCACCGACGCCTTTCCAATCCAAAGGACGAAGGAAATCCAAAGCCGAGGTCTATGGTTGAGGATTCGATCCTATCCTCTGGAAAAGATTCTTTGGTTGGATAATCATTTCAGATTCTTTAATTCTTATCTAAGATCGATTGATGGTCGACGAAGTATTCTTGGAATGTTCTATTCTTGGAAACCAAGATCCTGATTGTATGGGCGAACAGGATTGATGGGCTATCATCAGATTCCTTAAATAGCTCGGATGATCTTCTTGATTGATTCCGTCCAACGGATAGATTGGAGGAATTCCTTTGGTAAGTGCCAACGGCTATGATGGCATGAAGGAGTATAAAAGGAAGACGTTCTAGTTGTTTTAAGTGTGTGATTGATAGAAAAATTCCAGAGTCTGAAGACCCTTGATTATTAGTCGAGACTGTACGAGCGAAATTGTATACACAGAGAGTGTTTATATTTGGTGACACCTTGAGAGAGTGTGGTAGATCATCTACACCTAGAATTCAAGGAAGATCAACACTGTAACAGCTCTTTGATTATAGTGGAATCCAGCCAATCGGCTGTCAGTGCAGAAGAGTGGACGTAGGCTTGAATCAAGCCGAACCACTATAAACCGAGTGTTCAATTCTCTCTTTCCCTTACTCAGTCTCACGATTGATATTTAATTATTGCAAATTCTTTAACTGTCTAAAGTATTGTGCAATCTTCAAGAAAATTCGTTGTATACCTATTCACCCCCCTCTAGGTACTCATACTAGCAATATCAATTGGTATCAGAGCCCGTGTTCTTACTTTGTTTGAAGTGTTTTACTTCAGAGTAAAAGATCCATGGCTAGTATGCTAGCACCGGGGCTGATGGAAGGGCAAAGCAATACCAGACCTCCCTACCTCGATGGAAAGGATTACAACATCTGGAAGAACAAGATGAAAGCTTTCCTTCGATCAAAGGATCCTCTGGAATGGGACGTTGTGGAAAGAGGAATCACTCCTGCTGCTGCATCAATCTCTGAAAGAGGGAAAGACACTATTGAAACCAGCGGAATGTCTCAGGAAGAGATAAACAAGAGACAAGCACTCGATGGAAAAGCAATTTACTCTTTATATTGTGCTTTATCTCCAACTGAATATAATAGAATATCTTCTTGTGTTACAGCAAAAGAAGTATGGGATAGATTACACATCACCTATGAAGGGACAAAATGAGTGAAGGAGACCAGAATTAACATTCTCCTTGGTCAATATGAAGCCTTCAAAATGAAACCAGGAGAATCTATAACTGACATGTTTAGTCGTTTTACAGATATTGTCAATGGTCTTGAGAACCAAGGACAAAAAATTTCTGATCCCATGAAGGTGAACAAGCTTCTGCGTGGACTCTCCAAGGATTGGAATCATATAAAGACTTCAATAAGAGAGACGCAAAGAATCATGCCATTATCTGTAGACGAGCTGATTGGAACTCTTCAGTCTTACGAAGTGGAACGAATTAATGAAGACGAAGATCCAAGAGGTAAGAAATCTATTGCACTAAAATCAAAGGACGATTCGATGATGCAGATTCCAAGATGATATGGATGATGAGGAGCTCGCTCTCATGATAAGAAGATTCAGAAAACTGAATAGAAAAGGCAGAAGGTTCATCCCAAGGAAACAAAGTTTTCAGAGACAGCGAGACTAAGTCTCGTTGATGATGAGGAACCAAACAAAGATGTAGTTTGCTTCGAATGTAAAAAGAAGGGACACATCGACCCAACCGTCCTCTTCGAAAAGAAAAGAGGAAAAACCGAGAAGTTTCAAAAGCTCTCAAAGCCGAAACCCGGAGTGATACAGAATGTGAAGAGAGTGATAATGAATATGCCAACATATGTTTGATGGCACATTCAGATTCGGACTCAGATTCCTGTTCGACTGCATGTGAATTTGAGGTAAGTGATTTTAAAATTCCTGTCAAAGTCTCTAAATATATTGATGAACTGTGTTTCAGTCTTAAGACTTCTCTCAAAAGAATTTCCGAACTTAAAAAGGAAAACTCAATTCTGAAACAAAAGGAAGTTATTTTAGAAGAAAGAGTTAAAAGTCTAGACCTAAATGTTTCTGCTCTTAAAGAAAAAGAAGATGATCTTTTGAAAGAAAATGTTTTCTTAAAAACAGACTTATCAAATATTTCAAAAAGTTTTCGATAGGATCCGAAAAGCTTGAAAAAGTGCTTTCAGTTCAAAGACCCTATTTCAATAAGTCTGGGTTAGGCATGACAGCGGAAACAATTCCCTTGATTGATTTTCCTAAAGTTAAAGAAAGAATTAAAAAAGACCGTCAAGAGAAGCTTACAAAAATCATTTCAAGAAAGTTTTCGTAAAGTCTGTTGGTCGAAATGCTCTAAGGTGTTCAAAGTGTAACAGTCTAGATCATTTTGAAAAAGACTGTCCTATGGTTTGGAAACCTGTTAAGAAAGCATGGCCCAATAATGCTTATCCTACTAACTCCAAAGGACCCAAGAAAATTTGGGTACCAAAGAAAGCTTGAGACTCTCACTTGAATGCAGGTCTCCGTCAAGAGAAAGATAAAATGGTATCTTGACAGCGGATGCTCAAGACACATGACAGGAGACTCAAAGTGCTTCATAAAGCTTGTTCAAGTAAACGGCGGAAATGTTTCATTTGGAGGAAACGACAAAGGAAGCATCGTGGGATTTGGAACTGTGAGAATTGGAAATCTCACAATAAGCAATGTTTCTCTAGTAGAAGGACTCAACTATAACCTTCTCATTAGCCAATTGTGTGATACCGGTTTCAAGATCTCCTTTCAAGAAGGAATTTGCTATGGAATTAGTAAAGATTCTATTGAGTCTTTCATGGGTCGAAGACATGGAAACATCTACCTCTTAGACATGAAATTGAATAAATCTCAATGTCTAATTTCAATCCAAGATGAAGCAAGCATATGGCACAGAAAGCTTGGCCATGTCAATATGAAGCAATTAGCCAAAATCTCATCAAAGCAGCTTGTTCGAGGTCTACCCAAATTGCCATACCAAAAGTCTGATTCATGCACTCCATGCATTCGGGAAAGCGGGTAAGAAATTCATTTAAGCAAACAAATCATGTATCTACTAATCATGAACTGCAGTTGCTTCATATGGATCTCTTCGGACCAACAAGAACCCGTGAGCATTGGAGATCGATGAAGGCATCTTCCTTGGATATTCTACATCAAGCAAAGCCTACGAGTCTATAACAAGAAAAGCCAGTCTGTGGAAGAATCAATGAATGTCAAATTCCAAGACTCGCGCAAGATGAATCCAGCCAGACTCAATATGAAGAGTCCGAACTCACTCTAGACCTTCCAAAGTCTTCAACTCAAGAAGCATCTCGGACTGGAAGTCCAACATCAAGAAGCTCATGAAGATTCAAATAAAGAAAGAGATCATCAACCAAGCAAATCAACCAAGAATCGGAAACACAAATCCAGTCATCCTAAAGATCTCATTATTGGCGAAATCAATGAAGGAATCCGCACTGATCAAAAAGGCGTGAAGAGTCTAGTGCTCATTGCTCTCATTTCTGAAATTGAACCAAAAGCATAGAAGAAGCTTTATCTGATGAAAGCTGGATCGAAGCTATGCAAGAGGAGCTCAGACAGTTCAATATTAATGATGTCTGGGAATTGACATCTAAACCGAAAGGTAAAATTGTTATTGGAGCCAAATGGGTGTTCAGAAACAAGATGAACGAAGAAGGAAAAGTCGTACGCAATAAAGCAAGACTCGTGGCCAAGGGATACACGCAAGAAGAAGGAATAGACTATGACGAGACTTACGCACCAGTTGCAAGGTTAGAAGCTATTCGTCTATTACTTGCGTTTGCTTGTTACAAAAATTTCAGGTTATTCCAAATGGACGTCAAAAGTGCTTTCCCGAATGGATTTATCCAAGAGGAAGTTTATGTGGAACAACCGCCTGGATTTGAAGACCCAAAGAAGCGACTCGCCTTCGGGGACGAAAAGGCTCGTATGGTCTAAAGCAAGCACCTCGAGCTTGGTACGACAGACTAAGTAAGTTCTTATTACAGAACGGATTTGTCAAAGGTAAAGTAGATACTACTCTGTTCATCAAAATGGAAAACAAAAGTTTCTTACTCGTTCAAATATATGTTGATGACATTATTTTTGGATCCTCTAATGAAAGTCTTTGCAAGAAATTTTCTAAGTCTATGCAGGACGAATTTGAAATGAGTATGATGGGAGAATTAACATTCTTTCTTGGCCTTCAAATAAAGCAATTGAAGGAAGGAACTTTTATCTTCCAAGAAAAATATGCTAATGATCTTGTCAAAAGATTTGGATTGGAAAAGTGCAAAAAGACCGACATACCAATGTCATGTTCTCAGAAGATAGACAAGGATGAAGAAGGGAAGAAAGTAGATCAAAAGCTGTACAAGAGCATGATCGGTTCACTTCTTTATCTTACTGCTTTCTAGACCTGATATTTTGTTGAGTGTTTGTATCTCGTGCTAGGTTTCAATCGATCCTAGAGAATCACATCTCATTGCCGTGAAACGTATTATCAAATACGTTGCCTCATCTTCAAGCATCGGTCTTTGGTATCCAAAGAAGGGAGACTTTAATCTTCTAGGATACTCGGATGCGATCTGGCCGGTTGCAGAGTCGATAGAAAGAGCACTTCTGGAACTTGTCAACTGCTTGGAAACAGGACAGTGTCTTGGTTCTCAAGGAAGCAAAGCACTGTAGCTCTCTCAACGACAGAAGCAGAGTATGTAGCTCTTGGAAGCTGCTGTTCGCAAATTCTATGGATAAAACAACAGCTACAAGACTTTGGCATTGAAGACTCATGCACAGAAATCATATGTGACAACACCAAATAATGATCAATCTCACCAAAAATCCAATTCTTCATTCAAGAGCAAAGCATATTGAGATTCGACATCACTTCATTAGAGATCATATTCAAAATGGAGAAATCTCGATTCAATTTGTTGATTCGAAGAGTCAACTAGCAGATATATTCACAAAGCCTTTGGAGAAAAATCAATTCGACTTTATTCGCTCAAGACCTAACATTTTGAAGCTTGAAGAAGTTAAAGTCTAGAGACTCACCATTTCTAAGACTCTGATCTCTCAGATTTTGAATCATGAGACTCAATCATTCATGGCTAAAGACTGTAAGTTGCTATTTTATCTCGAAAAGGTACGTTCTTTCATTCAGATATAATTCGTGTGAAATTTGAAAACTTGTCTTTTTCAAGGAATTAATTTTGGCAGTTATTGATTTTGAAAAGAAGTGTTCGTACACTTTCCTTGTACCGATTAAACTTCTCTTTTCAAATCCGAGGTATATATATATATACAGTTTTTCTTCGCCCAATTTTCAAAACCCTAAAAGGCACTCTCCTCCCGATATCTGTTTCTATTTCTTGTTCATCGTCGAGAAAGTGGTCATTTTCTTGGGAAAAGCAAGTGAAGGAATCTTCCAATAGACAAAGAAAGATGTCGTCTTCAAGGAAATCATCAAGAATAGCAAATGTGGGGACCACAAAGAATGGAGAAGGGACCGACTCACTTCGATCTTACTGAAGAAGAAGACTTATCAAGTCAGCGACAAAGTCCGATTCGCTCTCCTCCACGTCATTCATCATCTCCGCCCCACAAGGTGCAAGTCAAAATCTGGAAGAAGAGATAATCGAGGATGCCGACCCGGTAGAGTCCAAAACCCTCCGTTATCTATAAGCTTTATCGTGCGTTGAAAAGCACCGGTACTTCATTAAAGTATATAGATGACTTCCTTAAGGACAAAAATTATGGGAATGAGTATCTTTTCTGCGGAAAATGGAGGATTTGGGAATTGCTCCTAAAGGAAGGGGCGAGAGGAGGCTCTTGAGAACATACCGAGTGATCCTCGTATGCCAGGACAAAATCTGATTGACGGGAACGATGATGACAAAATGTTCCTTGAATTTAAACCTAGAATGGGTGTGGCAGCAAAGGTGAAAGGAAATCGGATGGATTTGTTTAAATCCAAGGATCAGGAAAAAGCGTATTTCAGGCTGTTGAAAAGAGGGGTGATAAACCCTAGAAGTGTCGATTTTGACTTCCTGGACTCCATCAACGTGAACTTAAGAGAAAAGTTGAATTTGCTTCAACTTGAGACTTTTTGCTCTGACTCTACGGACGGGTATGCTCAACTGACCGCTTATTTCTATTCAAATCTTAGCTTTTTGGATGAGAATAGAATTTCATTCAGTGTTCGAGACCAAGTCTACGTGGTAGATGTGAATATGTTGGCGGACATAGTTGGAGTTGAACGAGGACGTTATCTTCCAATTAAAGTCTCACCTGCTCGTACTACTGGATCTTGTCAAAGATAGGGACGTAGAGAAGAAAATTACCTATTCCAGATGAATGCCATCAACATTGTGCTTCATAAGATTGTGATCAATCGTCTCGCATCGAAGTCTACATCAAAGACTTCTGTGTCTCTTTCTGAAGCAAAGTTGATGTATGCAATCAACTCAGGACGGAAGTTTTCTCTCCCGCACACTATTCTCTTCCATATGTACAGAGTAGTGTCAAAAGACAAAGGACAATTGCCTTATCCCGGTCTCAGTGACCAAGATCTTCAGACATCTGAACATTGATCCGCCACATACATTTTGTGTTCGACCGTGTGATAAGATGGTGGTAGGATTGAAAATGTTAATGAAGATGCGTCTGCAAGAACTCTCCAAGGCAATGGAGAAATTCAAAGTGAAATCTCCAAATTCAAATCGCTTCAAAAGGAAAGGAAAGGAGGCCATGGGTGCTCCATCAAAGAAGAAGAAAAGAACTCTCATCCTTGAGGATGAAGATGAAGATGATGAAGATCCCACTATCCAAGCGCTGACAAGAACAAGACGTTCTGTGTCTCATCCGACAGATCTTCAGCAGAACAGAGAAGAAGGAGAACAGAACAGAGAAGAGGAAGAACAGAGAGAGAAGGAGAAAGAAGTTGAAGAAGAAGGAAAAGGAGAAAAAGAAAAGTCTACTGACAAATCTGGAGAGAAGGGAAATAAAGAGCATGATCATCACTTTTCCCCTCTCAATGTCCTAGAGACAGGGGGAGTTGGAGAGCAAGAGAGGTCTACACCTCATGCTGCTGTCAGTGAAGATCTAAGACAATCTCCAAAAGACCCAGAAGAAGTTCAGGTCTCTCAATTGCCTGAAGAAGGTGATACGTCGATTCCAAATCTGCCAGACTATACTGAAGCGCCATCGTCTGCATTTACTCAATCAGAGAAAGCTCATGCCAGTACACAGACGGATGATTCTGCAGATCTTCGTAGCATCATGAATATTCTTCTGGAAATGCGTAGCCAGATATATGTTCTGGACTGTGAAATCCAAGCTTTGAAGAATGCTGGACAAGCATCTTCAGTCTCTCTGGAGGATAAATTCAAAGACCTCGCTCTGCAACTTCAAGCCAATGCCAAGGGAGAAGAGGTAGCTCATCTGAGAGAAGACCTGAAGAAGCTCGAAGGAGTAGTCCAGTCCATTGGGGATTTCCAGATCGTGCGCATTCCCAAGCAGACATGACTCCTTTCTCACCCTTTTCAATGCTGACAAAAAGGGGGAGAACCAATTTGAACCAACATTTTTTAAAAAACTTTTTAGTGGTTATGTTTATTTTTTAGTATGACTTGAGAACTTGAACTTGGGTGTGAATTTGACTGAATTGACTGTGGATTGTGATGCTTGACTGGTTGCATTTATTCAAGTGTTGTTATATGGTGTTTCTCATGAAAGTCTAACCAATTTTCTGTGGATGCGAGTCTGTTGCTTTATTAATCTTTATGAGATAGCCATATTGCTTGAGAAATGTTTTTGCAGGTCAAAGTTGTTCAAATCTACAAGAAAGTTTTGTCACCATCAAAAAGGGGGAGATTGTTGGAGAAATCTTTCCAGAATATTTTGAAGCTGACAAAACGTTTCTATCAGTCTAAGTCTGGATGTTCGGAGACCGACAGTTTAAAGTCTGAAGACTTTGTATTCTCGAGACTCAAGATCCAAGACTCAAGACCCAAGACTCAAGACTCAAGACTCAAGACTTAAGACTCAAGACTCAAGACTTAAGTCTGTTCTCACTGACAGTCTTTCCAATCCAGTGACGAAGGAAATCCAAAGCCGAGGTCTATGGTTGAGGATTCGATCCTATCCTCTGGAAAAGATTCTTTGGTTGGATAATCATTTCGGATTCTTTAATTCTTATCTAAGATCGATTGAAGATCCGATGGTCGACGAAGTATTCTTGGAATGTTCTATTCTTGGAAACCAAGATCCTGATTGTATGGGCGAACAGGATTGATGGGCTATCATCAGATTCCTTAAATAGCTCGGATGATCTTCTTGATTGATTTCGTCCAACGGATAGATTGGAGGAATTCCTTTGGTAAGTGCCAACGGCTATGATGGCATGAAAGAGTATAAAAGGAAGACGTTCTAGTTGTTTTAAGTGTGTGATTGATAGAAAAATTCCAGAGTTTGAAGACCCTTGATTATTAGTCGAGACTGTACGAGCGAAATTGTATACACAGAGAGTGTTTATATTTGGTGACACCTTGAGAGAGTGTGGTAGATCATCTACACCTAGAATTCAAGGAAGATCAACACTGTAACAGCTCTTTGATTATAGTGGAATCCAGCCAATCGGCTGTCAGTGCAGAAGAGTGGACGTAGGCTTGAATCAAGCCGAACCACTATAAACCGAGTGTTTGATTCTCTCTTTCCCTTACTCAGTCTCACGATTGATATTTAATTATTGCAAATTCTTTAACTGTCTAAAGTATTATGCAATCTTCAAGAAAATTCGTTGTATACCTATTCACCCCCCTCTAGGTACTCATACTAGCAATATCACCGGTTCGGGCGGCCAAGGGCGGCGGAGGCAAGGCGAAGCTCCGGCGGGCTAAGGCGGGGGCGCACGGCGGCTCACGGTGGCTGATCCGCGACCTAGGCTGGTCGGGCAGCCTCCCAAACGTGAAGACGAGCGAGGACAACGGCGAACGAGGGAAGAGCAGCGGCGCGAGCGGGCGAGTGCGCGCGGGCGGCGCGGGACGGACGCACGGCGGCGACGATGACGGCGCGCGAGCGGGCGGCCGGCCATGGCTGCTCCTTCTTCTTCTCTGCAAATTTTTCTGGTCCTTTGCACAAAGAAGATGGAGGAGAGAGGCAACGGGAGAGAGGAAGAAGAGAGGGAGGAGAGAGAAGGAGTGGGGGCTCTTTTCTTTTCTTTCTCCTTTTCTTTAATCCCACAAAATGGCCCACCATGACATCATCCATGATGTCATACTCCACTCACTCAAAACTCCCACAACCTTATTCCAATGGGTTCACTTCCATTTTCCGCCGGGGTCCAATTCTTGAACATTCAATTTCTTCAATTCTCATCAATTCTCTTCCAATTGAATCAAATTGAAGTCCATAAAATAAATTCAATGTCACCACACTTCAATTCACATCTTCACTTGTCCATAGAACCAACTTAAGTCCCAAAAGTACGACCAAAAGCGGGCCTACTAATTTCTCGAGCCAAATTAGCCATTTTCTGATTTAATTGCTGAAAAACTCTGATTGCATGAAAAATATTCCAAAGATAAGTCTATGTTCCTAAAATGATTTGTGACACACCCAGACTTCCAATTTCTGAATTCGATCTCAATTCCACGGTTAATTTCACTTTGGCACGATACTAGTGCGGCCCAACCTACCGGGTAGCCTTTAGAAATTTTCATGCATTCGACCTGTGGTTGATCATCTCAAGCCACAATGTACATCTTTGAAACATTGGCGACTTTCGGTTGTCGGGGTAATCCCAAGGTTTCAAATACGAACACAGGGTACCCAATCGATAGAAAAGTCGGTCCAGTATCGATCGACAAGAATTATGCAATCCGGTGGAATCACCCACACTCAATCACATGCCTCTTTCGAGTCGACTTATCTCCGGTCTTTAATCGATTTTTATTTGTGTCGTAATGACCCTTGCAGATTAGCTCGGTCGAAAGGTCGCTTCCTGGTCAAATTCTCGAGTCAGATGCATTAGAAACTCTTAACGGCTTCACCCGATAGACTAGTTTTCACATGAGTGGCCGACTCAAGGAAAAGAACTATATGCGTGCCAACGAAATGCCCGTCTCAATTTATTGAAAATAGAATCGGAAAATCGGGATGTCATAGAGGCAACCAGTCTCGGTCGCCATCGAGGGTGCCAGCCCTGGATTCAAGCAGTACAGCGGGGGCATCTTCAATGGCCCTTGTGGGGAGAGCACCAACCACGCCGTTGCAATAGTTGGATACGGGAAGACCCCCGACGGTGTCGACTATTGGCTGCTCAAGAACTCGTGGGGCGAGACTTGGGGGGAGAAGGGATACATGAGAATTCTGCGGAACTCGGGCGTCCAAGGCGGTCTCTGTGGACTCGTTACGCAAGCTTCTCTGCCAGTTGCATATTAATAGCGCAGTTCAAAGGTGCTATTCAGCTTGCTTTCATAATAAAAGTTAATGATTAAAAGAAAATTAAATTCAGTAAATGAATCAAACAAGAGTTGGTAACCCGTAATCTAAGTAGCACCGACATCGACATGCAATATGCGATATAACACGACATGACATGCCAACACATCATTTCTCAAAAAATAGAGAATTCCGACGCGTTGGAACACATTAAATAAATTATTATTAATCTTATTCAAATTTACAAATAAATAGATAATAATGAATTTACATTGAAAACATTAATTTACCAATTATTAATATTCTTCGTTGTTTCAATTTGACAAATTCATCTCCATTTCAATAAATCCATAAAATTTGGAAAGAAAAAAAAAAAAAGTAACTCACATTTTAGACTTGCGTGTCGACGTGTCGAAAGAGAAAAGTGGGTAAATTGTATATCATGGAAAGTGAAAGTAAAATAGAAGAGAATAAAATGTTAGGTTTTTCTTCTTTCCTAATTTGTTATTTTTATTATTAATTTTATTTTTTCACATATATATTTTGATATTTCATTTATTGAAAATTCTAAAATTGACCTCGTATGTCGGAATCATGTGTTTTAAAACTCATATATTGGAATTGTGTCGAAATTCTGATTCAAGTGTCAAAGAGTATCGAAAAAATTGACTAGGTGTCGGATTTTCCAACATGTATTGACCAAGTGTCAAAGAATGTCCGAGAGTGTCGAACACATGTCGAAGTATCCGACATGACACGAAGGCTTTCAGAAAGTGTTGATGCTTCCTAACCCGTAACTAATGGCCGAAAAAGGGAAAATTTTGGTAATCGACTTTAAATCAAGTTGGTGATTTTTAGGGAAAAAAATGGGTAAATTTAATGTATTGTGATGAAACACATGCAAAAGTTGATAAAAGGAAAAGAAAAGTTGAAAAATTAAGTAAAGCTCGAATTGGAGTTGGTAAACCAGTACATTTATGGAAAAATTTTGATTAATCGTGTACTAATTTAGATCTGTAACATTTAAAAAGCGTTAGTAAGGGGTTTCTAATCAAGGCAAATAAAGTTGACAACTCAATACAAAGTAGGTAAAGTAGAAAATGGTCATAATTAATTCAAAGTATCGTTGGTAATCCAAAACTAGTTCATAAGCTTTTAATCTACAAAATTTGGTAAATTGCAATAATTTAGGTTTTTAAGTTCACATAAGAGAGAGAGAGAGAGAGAAGAGAGAGAGAGAGTAAATTCAAAGCGTCAATAGCTTATACAAATAAAAGTTGATAATTTAGCACACCAATTGGTAATATTGGTAATGTCCATACTATGGAAAATGTTGATAATGGACTCCAGATAAGCCATTGCCATTCAAGAACAGGTACTTGAGCCGCAGCAAGCAAGCCACGGTGGGATCATTGGTGATGTGCTGTTTCCGGGCAAGAAGGGAGGCCTGGCCTATGGTGATGCTAGGCTGTTAAACATGGCAAGTCCAATAAGGCATTGGAGAGAGATGCTGTCCTCCATTTTCACCCGAACCAACGCGTCCACAGTGGGATGGGTTACATTCTATGATATAGTATAAAACTAAGAAGTCTCTTCTTCATCATTTATCTTATAACAAATTATCTATTATTTGTCCCTCTTATCTCAAAAGCTCACTTTCTTGGTAAATTGTATATAATTCCATTTCTAAAATATATATCTCAAATTATTAATCTTTTTCCTTATTATATTGATGAAATGCCTTTATACATAGCATTTAAGACATCGGAGGAATGAAATACACTAAAAATTATACACAATGAGGTATCTTGATATTTTTCTATAAATAGTTCATAGATGATTTTAATTTTTGTCAATAAAAAAAAATGATATTTCACTACCAATTTCACAAAAAAAAAAATATCTTACTTTATTAATTGTTTATTTAATAAATTAATTTACTTAAAAATTTATCCACAAATATGATTGACAATGTGGAAAAAGAAATAGATTTCTTTGATATTTCTTGATATTTCTCTTTTGACAAAACATATTAGTATGGAAGTAATATCTAACAATAAAAAAAAATAAAAACATAGTGCCTTTAATACATATGGAAAATTTGCTATAAACAAAAATTAAACATATGAAATTATTATTTATGGTAAATTAATCCTACATAGATGTAGAAATAAATTTAGGATCATTAATTTAAATTGGAATTGAATAATAGAGGTCAATTTTCTCTTTTTCGTAAAATGGGTGGACTTAATAATTTATTAGGTTCATTTATAATAATATGCTGTTCATATAAAAAAAATGTACATAATATGATATGAACATATTCAACTTTAATATTGCGATTCACCAAACAATAAACAAGATATAAAAAAAATCGCAGGATTCCATATCTTATCCTATCCAGTCATATTCCAATTACATATCCGAACGACCAAACATAACCATAGGGATTGGAAATAACGCCGCCCAAAAAATACCCCGTCAATTTAAGCTATACACACTGGCAAATTTGAGTCTATCCAATTGCTTGTTAGCTAGACCATCCACATCCGATTCGCTTTAAGTATGCATCTACAAACCTACAATTTTATTTCGAGCGGACATGTATAAACAATTTACAAGTGCGAAACATTCGGTTTTTTAACCTAAATAGCAGCATTCATTTGGGAAAGAAAATGAAGAGGTCAAAAGCTAATCAGTGAAGGAAATGAATCTTGACTGGATCGATTGCAAAGTTCCATGATTAATCAAGTTGCTCATGACGGTCTACAAATAGACATGGCTTCACATGTATAGACAATTTACAATCGCGTAACATTCACATTTTTACCTAAACAGTAGCATTCATTTGGGAAAGAAAACGAAGAGAAAATGACTGACCAGATTATTAGCAAAGTTCCATGATTTATTACCATGATTTGAGGATCTATAATTGACGTGGCTTGCTCATGTTTCTCAACATTGGCCCAAAGCACACTACCATTCCATCAATCCATCGTTGATACGCTTCGGCATTCGACAATGGCTCCATGGCTCGAGAGGCAAATCAAGGTCTACATGTTGATGGTATCGTTATGTGCAGGGGCTTGGACTTCGGCCGTGTCGCCCCCAAATTCCACATTTGCCGAGTTCGAGCAGTGGATGGCCCGCCACGGACGGATTTACAAGGATAATCTCGAGAAGGCGAAGCGGTACGGGATCTTCCTAGAGAACTTGCGCTTCATCGAAGACTTCAACAGCAAAGCGGCTAATCAGAGCTACAAAGTGGGTCTGAACCAATTTTCGGATTTGACCACGGAAGAGTTTGTCCCGAGATACACCGGGTTTGGAGCGACGTCGAGGAGCTCGAATTCATCCGCGGCCACCACTTTCCAGTACAGTATGAATCAAGTCCCGGATAGTTTAAATTGGGTCGAGAAAGGAGTTGTTGGCAGCATAAAAAATCAGGGAGGATGCGGTAAGCGAGTAACAAAATCTTATTATATTATTGTCCAAAGGCACGTTATTTTCTGGTCTTGTGATTTTTTTCTTTTTATTTCAAAGCAAACGAAACTATATAATCCTCCGAGGTCCTTAACCCAATATTTTCTTGTCTTGTTGTTTTGTTTGCGTACAATTTTTTCATATGAACCCAAGTATATTCTCTGTAGCCCTCGAAAACAATCAACAGATGTGCTACCTAAGCTCAATAAAACATTTTTAACAATAATGATGTGTAATATATTATATATGGTGGATAAGAGACAATGGTTTTTTCACTACGTCAACGCATTCCTCTCTGGGTGGCTCGGGACTGTGGGATTCAATGGATCTATTGGTAGAAGAATTATACCATTTCATAATTGGTTTAATTCAAACCGCATGATTGGATCCACAAAACTAAATCATGTTCCGATTCAAAATAGGTCATCTAAAGTAATTCGAACCACATAGTTGCATGCTGCCAATTGAATTACATTATCGTGGCACTAACCGCGTCTAGCATGTGAGAAATATTTCGGCATAACTTTAATCCTAGTGACTCCGAATCATACACTATCAAGCTAATTCCGGTGTTTATTCCATCTGCATACATACACTAGCCATAACCACCGTTGCGCTTCTCATTTTAATTCTTGGATAGGATCTTGCTGGGCATTCTCAGCGACTGCAGCTGTGGAATCGATGCTAGCGATGAAGACCGGTAAACTAGTCGACTTGTCCGAGCAACAGCTTATTGACTGCTCCAAACAAAACCACGGATGCGGGTGGGGTTGGATGTACCTAGCCTACGAATACATTCTCCAAAACCGTGGCATGACCTCTGAAAGCAATTACCCTTACAGTGGCGTCGAGGGCACTTGCAGCGAGCGAGCCGGCGCCATTTCTGTAGCGCGGTTAAAAGGGTATGAGAACATCCCCGTGAATGAAGACCAGCTATTGCAGGCTGTGGCGAGGCAACCGGTCTCGGTCGCCATCGAGGGTGCCAGCCCTGGATTCAAGCAGTACAGCGGGGGCGTCTTCAAGGGCCCTTGTGGGGAGAGCACTAACCACGCCGTCGCAATCGTCGGATACGGGAAGACCCCCGACGGTGTCGACTATTGGCTGCTCAAGAACTCGTGGGGCGAGACTTGGGGCGAGAAAGGATACATGAGAATTCTGCGGAACTCAGGCGTCCAAGGCGGTCTCTGTGGACTCGTTACGCAAGCTACTCTGCCAGTTGCATCTTAATAGCGCAGTTCAATGGTGCTATTCGGCTTGCTTTCATAATAAAAGTTGATGATTAAAAGAAAAATAAGTTCAGTAAATGAATCAAACAAGAGTTGGTGACCCGTAACCTTAATAGCACCGACACTGACACGCAACATACGACTTGACACGACACGACATGCCGACACGTCATTTCTCAAAAAATAGAGAATTCTGACGCATTTAGACACATTGTATATGTATATTTTATATATTAATAAATTATTATTAATCTGATTCAAATTCACAAATAAATAGATAATAATAAAAATCTAAAATAAATTTACATTGAAAACATTAATTCACCATTTATTAATATCCTTCGTTGTTTTGATTTAACAAATTCATCTCCATTTCAATAAATCCATAAAATTTGAAAAAAAAAAAAAAAAAGGTAACTCACATTCGAGACTTGCGTGTCGACGTGTCGAAAGAAAAAAGAAAAAACTTGTGGGTAAATTGTATATCATGGAAAGTGAAAGTAAAAAAGAAGAGAATAAAATGTTAGGTTTTTCTTCTTTCCTAATTTGTTGTTTTTATTATTAATTTTTATTTTTTTCACATATATATTTCGATCTTTCATTTTTTGAAAATTTTAAAATTAACCTCGTATGTCGAAATCATGTGTCGAAAACTCGCATGTCAAAATTCTGACTCAAGTGTCAAAGAGTGTCAAAAAATTGACTAGGTGTCAAATTTTCAACCACGTGTTGAGCAAGTATCCGAGAATGTCCGAGAGTGTTGGACACATGTAGAAATATCCGACATGACATGAAAGCTTTCAGAGAGTGTCGGTGCTTCCTAGCTCGTAACTAATGGCCGAAAAAGGGAAAATTTTGGTAATCGACTTTAAACCAATTCGGTGATTTTTAGGGAAAAAAAACAGATAAATTTAATGTGTTGTGACGAAACACACGCAAAAGTTGATAAAAGGAAAAGAAAAGTTGGAAAACTAAGTAAAGCTCGAATTGTTGTTGGTAAACCAGTACAGTTATGGAAGAAATTTTGATGAATCGTACCAATTTAGATTTGTAACATTTAAAAAGCGTTAGTAAGAGGTTGCTAATCAAGGCAAATAAAGTTGACAACTCAATACAAAGTAGGTAAAGTAGAAAATGGTCATATCTAATTCAAAGTATCGTTGGTAATCCAAAACTAGTTGATAAGCTTTTAATCTAAAAAATTTGGTGAATTGCTATAATTTAGGTTTTTAAGTTCATATGAGAGAGAGAGAGAGAGAGAGAGAGAGAGAGAGAGAGAGAGAGTAAATTCAAAGCATTAATAGCTTATACAAATAAAAGTTGATAACTTAGCACACTAATTGGTAATGTCCATACTATGGAAAATGTTAATAATGGACTCCAGATAAGCCATTGCCATTCAAGAACAGGTAAAATATAAATATTGAGCCGTCATTTTTTTCAGTTTTTTTTTTTAGAATTGTTTTATTTTTTTTAAAGTCTTTTACTATGAAAGAAGTAATAAAAATGCTATATATGATAAATAAATAAATTTAAAAATATCATTTTAGCATTTTTCTTTAAACAATGGTTTTGTCTATTATTGTAACAAATTAAAATAATGAATGATATTATTTAATATTTTTCAAGCCATGGTGGGATCATTGGTGATGTGTTGTTTCAGGGCAAGAATGGGTGAAGTACACTATTGGTGTCATAAGTTGTGTACGGTGCTCACTTTGGTACCAAAAGTTTCTGTCGGATCACTTAAGTGACAAATTGGAGGAAAAACGATCATTTTGGTACCACCAGCGAGAAATTCTTGCCACAATGATTATGTGGCTTTTATATTTTTAAAAAAAAAAAAAAAAAAAATCGACGTGGCTTAAGATTGTCCACGGTGGATGGCATAAAATGACGCTGTTTTCCTTTCTTCGTAAGAAACAACGTCATTTCTTGCCATCCACCGTGGATTCACATAAGAAACGATGCCGCGTTGCTCCATTGCAAAAAATGATGTCGCTGAAGATGGAGTAAAATAGGGTTCGTATACGGTTCTCAACGCCGGCCGTAGCTCGCTCACCCACCGTCGTTCACTCGCCCGCCGTCGCTCGGCCACCGCTATAGTTGCGCCGTCGTTCACAGTTGTTCACTGGCTGCATCCCCAACTCTCGCTCACTCATGTTTGTCATGTTCTCTACATAGGTCAATTTAGTGAAAAATTTAGGGTTCCGACGGACAAGTTTGGGCGCGGAAGCCAAATTGAGAACTCGGTTTAGGGGGAAAATAGTGGGGAAAGTGGTGGGGATGTCACTTTATGGGGACAGAATAGAAAAATTGATTTTTCCATCATTCATTCACTTTCTATTGTGGGGACCGAATAGAAAAATAGGGCGCGGAGGGGCTTGACTCGGAGGGAACAGTGGCGGGACCCAATTTGTTTGTTTAATTAATTGGATTGGGGAGACCGAATGTGAATGTGATTGAATTGAAAAATTGGTGGTGGGGACATCACTTTGTTTATTTAATTCGGTTTCTTTTTTGTTTTATGTAAATGCACCGAATTGAGAAAAGATTTTAGTCGCATTTGTTTCTTGACAACAAAACGACAAGGACCCGCATGTGAAGTTGCCGATTTTGTGATGTGGTCCCAACAAAACGACAATTACTCTTTTTTTTTTTTTTTTCATTAGATGCAACATCGACATGGACACGAATCAAGTAGGCGTCAATGTTTGCTATGGTAAAGAGTTTGTTATTGGCACTAAAGATTGGAATATAGTGGTTGAAATAAATGTACTATCTATGTCAATGTTTGGAAGCCATCATATATTTATTTTCTGAGAGATTTGGTGTATTTTTTACGATGCAAAGTGCAAAAACTACATTACCGTGTTTCTGGGAATAAATTAAAAGATGGGTTGAGATTTTTTAATGACGATAATAGTATTAAGGATATCATTTACCATTATCTTCACGGTGAAGAAGCTAAGGTATATATTGAATATTATAGTGAGGATGAGGATGAGGATGAGGATGGTGGGGATGAGGACGAGGATGGGAATGAGCAAACCACCACTAAAGGAGGAGAAGAGAGGGATCATGTCCAAGCGAGTAATTAGGTTGGGGATGAGTTTAGGCTAAATGAAGTGAAAAATGAGAGAGAGAGAGAGAGAGAGAGAGAGAGAGAGAGAGAGAGAGAGAGAGAGAAGTCATAATGATAGAGATAAACAAAGAGGGAGATGTCCTGAAATCTTGGGTGAAGATTTTGGTGAAGATGTGGGCGATGAAGACTTCATTGGATTAGAATGGGAAATTGCTTTATCGAGTAAATCAGAAGATGAATGTTTGGCTTTAGTAAATTTCTCAAATAATGAAGATGATGATGAACTCGCACAGTCAAGAGAAAAGCAAGGTAAATTTCTAAGAAAAAAACTTGTAGCTTTAGCAAAGAGGCCCGAGCCAGTAAATAAGGATGGAGATCTAGCTGAAAGTAATAGAAGTAAAGATGAAGAAAGTTGTGGCGATGAAGTTGCTGGTTCGAAAAATGGGCTTGACAATGATAATGAAGAACCTGCTCGTCGAAAAAAAAGTAGGTACCCTTGCTGTGATCCGACTATTGATAAACCTGTTTTGTCGGTGGGCATGAGATTTGACGATACCAAACAGTTCAAGGAAGCTGTTGTGAAGAACTCCATTAATGAACAAAGGAGCGTTAAATTCATTAGAAACACGAAGGAATTTGTGAGAGCTAAGTGCTCACAACCCAATTGTTCGTGAAAGCTCTATGGCACGCTGAGTAAGAATGGGTCATTCTAGATTATGTCCTTCTAGGAGGAGCATACTTGTCAATTTATCTTTAACAATAAAAGGGTAACAAGTGTGTGGTTATCAAAGCATTTTTTCAATACTATCAAAGCAATTCTCGAGATCAAGAGTCCTCAATTTCAACAGTTAGTAAATGAGCAAATGGGGGTTAATGTGTCCAGGAATCAATGTAAGAGAACTAAAATAAGGGTGGCGAAGATATTGATGGGTGGGTATAATGAAGAATATGCACAGGTATGGGATTATGCTGGCGAATGCATGTTTCAAAACCCATTTACTATGGTATTTATAGAGGTTGTGGAGAGGCTACTACTTGATCTTGGACCTAGATTTGATAGATTTTATATCGGTTTTGATGCATGCAAACGGGGTTTATTGGCTAGCTGTAGAAGAATTATAGGATTTGATGGATGATTTCTAAAGAGTTTATGCTAGGGAGAGTTGTTGGCTACTGTGGGGAGAGATGACAATAATCAAATGTTCTCAATAACTTGAGCGGTGGTGAAGATAAAAAACAAGGATATTTGGTCATGGTTCCTAAAAAATTTAATGGCTGACCTTGAAATAACCGATATTGGAGGATACGCATCATGAGCGACCAACACAAGGTAATTTCATTATCAATTAATTCACTCCATTTTAATATTAAGCACTTGCATATTTTTCCTGACTTGTATTTATTTGTTTGAATTTTTGTAGGGACTTATTCTTGCATTAGCTGAATTGATGCCACATGCTGAGCATAAAATGTGCGCAAGACACATATATGCAAATTGGTCAAGGAACTTTAAAGGAGATAGGCTGTAGAAGCAGTTTTGGCAGATAACAAAGAGTACGAACATGGCTTCATATTAGCCAAACAAGGATTGTTGCAGCTGACAAATGAAGGTTTTGATGCACTCTTCTAGACAGAAGCTAACCACTGCTGTCAGGCCTTCTTCAATGAAGAGTTCAAATGCGATATCATTGATAACAATATCAGTGAAGCTTTCAATGGCAAAATTTTAGAGATCAGGTGCAAACCAATCATCAGCATGTTTGATGATATTCGAATTATGGTTATGACTAGACTGCATAGGCAAAGAGATGAGGCTACAAAATGGAGTAGAGATTGTGGCCCTAGGATTGTGAAGAGATTGGATGCAAACATTATTGCTAGTAGATTTTGCCATCCAGTTTGGAATTGAGATAATAAATATGAGATTATTCAAAATCAAGATAAATATGTTGTTAACCTGGATAGAAAAAAGTGTTCATGCCGAGCCTGGCAACTGAATGGAATTCGATGTGCCCATGTCATTTGTGCTATTCAGATGAAGCAAGAAAACCCAAATGATTACCTACATGATTGGTACTAAAAACGCTCATACATTACTTCAAACCAATTCATGATGCAACCTATTAAAAGCAACAAATTTTGGGAGCCAACAAATCATGAAAGCCGTCTACCTTTATCACTGTAGAAGCAAATAGGAATGCCAAAAAAGAGACGAAGAATGCAGCAAGAAGAGGCATCAAATCAGAGGATGAGTAGGACTGGGTCAAAGATGAAATGCTCCTATCGCCGTAAGGAATGGCACAATAAGGAAGGTTGTGAGCTAAAAAAAAACATCAACGGTAAGATGTAATGACTAATTCAGTGCCAGGGACAAGACCTACTAAAGAGTTTATTGTTGGGCTTATTGAAAAGAGAATAGAATGCCCTACTGTAATGCCTACTAAATGGCAAACAGAAAGTCATGCCTCATATTTGTCTCAGTAACTTTATAGTTCTTATGCAATAGAGTTTGATGGTTGACCATGTGTAATGGCTTCTCTTGTGCTTTTCCTCTGTCATGCACTTGTAATTTGAGAAGTTTTCTCCATTTGTTTCCACCATAAAAGTGAGTAGATGTCTAATTATTCGTTGTAGTTGGTCATAATCCTAATACAATACATTGTTGTAAGGCCTACTAAAGGGTCAGAAAAAGGCCATGTTGTAGGCTCAAGTATAGGGGCAGGGACTAGAATGGGCAGGACAGCAACAACAACAACTAAGTCCACTGTTGAGCAAACAAGAAAAAAATATCATGTAAGTTGTACATCGATGTGTTTGGTCTTTTATGGGCTGAAATTTACATTTGTTATATGTTTCTCATGTAAGAAGACAAGCAATTGCATAAGTTGCAAAGGTTGCTACAAGGATTGTTGCTGCTGAAAATGATGCACCACAGCGAACAAGATGAGCTATTGGAAAAAAATTAAGGCAATATGGTTATGGGATTTACACAGATAAACGTACTAGAATGATTATTTTGAATGTAAGATTTATAGACCTCATGCATTTAATTTATTGTACTTCAATTTATTTGGTTGATAATATCACTATGTTCTTGTAGCTTGGGAGAACTTCTGAAGTACTTCTCTCTTAAGGTGGGCCAACTCAAGAATCAATGGCCCAACCAAAGAAGAGTGCTCCAAAGAAGAAGAAGACAGCGGGTATAACTGCAAAACAGCCATCCAAAAAGAAACCAACACCAGTTCCATCTCAACCAATGATTGGGAGAAGTAGTGATGATATGGACTAACACATGACACGTGCTAGAACAAAAATAACCGCCATAAAAAACAAGGAAAAGGAAAATGAGATGACAGAAAGCCCAGTTAAAAAACTTGCATATCCAATTTGAAAGAGTGCTCGGATTATGAATCAATTCAAAACTCCAAGAGGAAAAGAGGATTAGGGTGTTGTCAATATTGACTGATGGGAGGATGTTGGACATGGTCTCTTTTTATGTGATGCTAGACATTGTCTCTTTTCATGTTTTCCTTTTTAGGAGGGTGTTGGATATTATATCATTGATGGTAGTTGCTGCCTGCATATTGCCATTGTTATTTTTTTTTTTTTTTAAGAGGGTGATGAACTTTCAATGATTGGGGAGTGAAGTTAGACATGTTTTCTTTTTTTTTTTTTTTGGTAACCCGGGAACC